>CM074744.1:25297568-26557332 GCA_037367245.1 Phrynocephalus guinanensis | reverse complement strand
CCAATAAATTATTAAAATATTTAAAAGGAACAAAGCAGATATCAAACTTGCATCCAGTGGGTAATATAATAGTGAATAATACTGGTCTGAAATATTAGTGGAGTTGTTCCTGAGAAAACTGCCTTATGAGACCTCTGCCTTTTCTCCAAGAGAGAGAGAGAGAGAGAGAGAGAGAGAGAGAGAGAGAGAGAGAGAGAGAGAGAGAGAGCTTTCCAAGGAAGTCTCTTTCCTCATACATACACTCAAATCAAAAGAGAATGTAAAAAAGTAAATTTCTCAGACCCCAGAACGAACCAACAGTTACTATTTTACTCAAATGTTACACTGGGTTTTGAAAGGATTCTTGTACAGTTTGCCTGTCCCATCCGTATGCACAACGGACTAAACATGGTGTAGCATTCAAACCTGTTGGAACTGTACAGACAGTGTACTTCATTACCTTTTCATTTTTGTCTATTTTTGGTGCTTTCAGTGGTTAATCTTTTGCTTTAGTGCAAAGAAGATAAACAGTGTCAGACCAGTTCTGGCTGGAGATTCAGAAGCCAGTGGGCACTTATATTTGCAGGGTCAGTGCATAAAGTGTTTAACTGATTTACCCTTTATTGGACAACCAGTGTGGCGTGGTGAATTCAGGGGTATTTTACAGCATTAAAAGGCAACATTAAAGCTACAAAGAGAAAGCGAGCAGTTTTTTAAAAAAAGAGTATAAATTCCATTCAATCTTGTTATGAGGATGGAAGTTATAAGGATGGAAAATAATGTTGAAAACAGTGTCAATGCAATCACACAAGCTATAAGTGGCTATAAACACAATGTCTGTGCAGTCATGTATGGTAGATTCATATAAAAGACACAATAGTTCTCCTGACTGGACTCAAATGGAAGATGCTCAGAAAATCGGTGTTGTTAACTCTACTTATACGCAGCAAAATGGCAAAGAAATAGGGCTATAATACAGAAATTTTACTAGTGAATTAATTTGTATATTGTGTAAACATATGAACATCTCTTCTCCGCCCTGTATCTCCATTGTGTTCCCTTTTTACAACATCTCTGTTCCGAAATAAAGACATTTATCTTTCGAGTTCAAGACACCTTTTAAAAGATCATTCAAATCTCCTGTCCCAAGGTCAAAGTATATAACAGATTGGATTAGCAAGATAACAGGTCATTGTGCACATTATTCCCTGGAGAGAATGAGAATTTATCTGATGAACACTTTTGGGGAGATTGAGAGAGCTGAAATGGCTAGTATTGGAAAAACACTCAAAACTTTCCTCTTGAAAATACATATATGGATAGGATGGAGAAACTGACTACTAATCGGGTGGTTAACAAATGCAAAAATAATAAAATAATAAATATTGCTTTAGATTGTGTGTGTGTGTATATGTATATTCTGTGCTGTGAAGTCAGAACCAACTTATAGCAGGGCTTTCAAGATGAGGGAGAAGTATAAGGAGTGGTTTTACCTGTCCCCCCCCCCAAAGGGTTTCCATGGCCAAGTAGAGATTTGAACCCTGTTCTCCAGATTCCTAGTCCATCACATTAGCCATTACACCACACTGGGAATCAGTAGACTGCTTACTGGAAGAATAAAATAATATGATTTCCTTAAGATATGACATCCTTTTTTGTTGGTTTTGGATTGGAATTAAATGGGAAGGATGACATTTTGAAGAATTGTCTAGACAATTAGTCATCTGTTTTTTTTTCAGCTTAAGAAAATGCATGCATTAATAGACTATGAATTGTATTATTAACAGAGATAAATGTATTATAGTATATGTTTTGAAATACACCATAATTTCTTTTATTATTTTAGATTTTTCCTAGGATTGCCAATAAAAGTTTTTAACAATTGACAGCTTGCTGCTGTGATGATGATGTTATATGCTTAGATTTTTGGTTAAAACTTGTGTCTCTTATATAACACCAGTCATCATTATCGTCGTCATCGTCGTCGTCATCATCATCAACAACAACAACAACAACAACAACTAAACACCACATGGGAACTACCTGAGAAATATTGAGGGAAAGTGTGGTGATAGCTTAACATGGGCATGGCTAAAACTACAGACTATGAAGAAAGAAATTGAAGGCTTGATTTTTGCTGCACACGGACAAGCATTCCAAATCCAAACCAATGTGATGGAAGCTAAGACTCAAGGAATCAGTGCCAAGAGCAAATGTCAACTCTGCCAAGAAAAAGATGAAACTGTGTCATACCTCATGTGTCAATGTCTAAAGACTACAGAAAACAGATTATAAAATGAGATATGATAGAGTAGCAACATGAATGCACTGGTTATGATGCAGAAAGTATAACTTGCTGCCCTCCAAAACAAAAAAGGGGAACATCAAGTAGAGAAAATGTCAAAAATCATGAAGTCAAGATATTGTGGGACTTCCAGATACAAACTGATCAACATCTTGAACATATCACATCTTGATCATTGACATTACAAATCCAGAGGATGCCAGAGCTGGAAATGAGTAACTGGGAAAATTGACAAAATGCAGAGATTTGGCAATCAAAAGTTCTCACTTGTGGGTGAAACACACTTCAGTGATCGTCGTCATTGGGGCTTTGGGAAAAATACAAAGAAATTTCATTCAATGTCACAAGCATTTAGAGATCTCAGAAATAATACCATCAGAGCTACAAAACCCAGCATTATTAGGGGTAGCATACATACTGCACCAATACCAACAGATGCTTTGGGTTTTGGTTAAAACTTGAATCTTTTATATAATGCCAGTCAATTTTTAAAATAATTTTGATTGACTGTGCCTGTTTTTTAATACTGTAACAACAACAACAACAACAACTACTACTACTACTACTACAATAATTCAAAAATACAAGACACAGTATTTAAATGGTGTTATATAACAGATGCAAGGTTTAACCAAAATTCTATATATCAGTTAAAGATCAGTGTAATATGTATACTGTACTGTTTTTTGCCTTTTTGAATTCTCTTAGTACCCTTTCTGTCAATTAATATTTTAAGTTGCTAATCTGCAACTTTATTTGTTTGTTTATTATTATTAAAATTTTGAGCCCCTCAGTGCTGGCTACTTGTGGATAAGAAGGATGTTCAGGTCTTGCGAGATCCAGATGAACTTCCATACTTTCACCTTCAGATTTGACCTATTTGAATTTTTATTAATGTTTTGCTTTATTATCAAATAAGAACTATGGAGCTGGAATGGGGCCTTATGGTTCAAGTCCAGTCCTTATGAAGGAGACCCAGTGTGGAACTGAATATCCAACCACTGGCTCTGCAGCCAGAGACCTAAAACACAGCTGTCTAGTATAGGCCATTTTTCTCTAGATAATGGGGACCCAAGGCAGATCACAGTATTAAAAAGAATAGAATTAAAACCCTAAGTTTAACATTAAAAAACTACTATACTCTAATTAAAATGTGATCGAAAAATTAAAAGCAAGTAAACATTAAACACTATATTGACTTTAAAAAGTCATTCAGACAGTCATGGTAAGATGCAATTATTTCTAGAACATAGAATCTGTTTACATGATGAACTGTATATTTATTTATTTATTTATTTATTTATTTGTTTGTTTATTTATTTATTTGTTTATTTATATCCCACCCATCTGGCCTAAAGGCCACTCTGGGCGGCTCACAACATTACAACACTAATAATACAATACATTATAAACAAACATATGCTTAAACCAAAGATGTGGGCAGAATAATATGAAAGTCATTAATATAGAGGGGGTATGTTGTGTTCTCTCAAAGTCCAAACTCTGCTGGATTTTAATTGATCAGGTTTACAAAAGTTTACACTCAAAGCTATTTTGAATGGAATTTTCTGAAGCAGAGTTATACAAAAAAGGTGACTCCAACTTAAAATGCACCTATAAGCATGCTTCCATACCAATGAAAAAGGAGAAAATATACCACTAAAAAGGGATGGAGGAGGAGGGCAGCTTGCATAAAATTGCCCGTGCTATTTACATGCACCAATGCAAGAGAGAGAGAGAGAGAGAGAGAGAGAGAGAGAGAGAAAGAAAACAAATTGCTTTTATAATTTAAAGTGAGTTATAGTGAGCCTTGCTCAGAGGGATACTAACATAATGCCCAAGTGCCCTGTGGGCATTTGTGGTGGATGGCCACCTTTAAGGTCCCTTTGCTCGCCATGTGGAAGAAGAGTAGAGTACTGCAAGATGGGGAGCTTGTGCTACCAATTTGGCATAGGTTTGGAGTGAAAAAGACCAGATGGGATTTTGAGGTGTGTGAACTCTTTAAGTCCTGTTTTTTCAAGCATCCATTTTCAGTGGAGTCCCTGGCACATTTGAAGGGAGCCACAGGTCAGAAACAGTCGTTCACACACCACCTCATAAGATTTATTATGCAATGTACAGAATCCTCAATCAGCCTATATATTTTTCATACTGCAATTATAAAGGAAAAGGTTCCCCCCGCACATGCATGCTAGCCATGTCTGACTCTAGGGTAGGCTTGTCCAAACTTCGGCCCTCCAGATGTTTTGGACCACAACTCCCACAGTCCTTTGCCATTGGAAACACAGGCTTGGAATTCTGGGAGTTGTGGTTCAAAACATCTGGAGGGACGAAGTTTGGACATGGCTGCTCTAGGGGCAGTGCTCATCTCCATATTCAAGCTGAAGAGCCAGTGTTGTGCACGTCCGTGGCCATGTGGCTGGCATGGCTGCAAGGAAACACTATTTTACCTTCCCGCTTTTTATGGCGGTAATTTATCTACTTGCATTTACATGCTTTCGAACTGCTAGGTTGGCAGGAGCTGGGGTTATCAGCGGGAGCTTGCTCCGCTGCGTGGCACATGGGATTCAAACTACTGAGCTGCCGACTTTGCAGTCAACAGATTTGGAGCCTCCAAAAGAAAAGGAAAAGGAAAAAGGTCAAGAATGCCTGAGTCAGACTAATGGAAAACACGGAAACAATTCTAAAAGTTTAGTGCCGGTTTTGAGGGTATCTCAAATTTAGGGGTTCATAGTTAGCAAAAGTAACTCCCCCTTCCATTTCTGGTTCCCTGTTTCAGCAGCGTGGTGCACACGGAAAATCAGGAACTCAAGGTTTCCTGTGGCTTTTGGTCTATCTGTGGCCTTCCTGCCCCCTGTGGAATGTGGACCTATAATCTTCCCAATCAGTCTCACTTCAGAGAAAGCAAGGGATAAAATGTGACACCTTTAATGTTGAAAAATAGAGACATCTCACTAGAGAGACATCTTTGCCACCCCACCCCACCCAGGCAGAGGAACGGTTTGTACCCTGAGGTCAACCTATGTTACCGTCTGAAGTCTGGCCCTGTCACCAGTTTCTGTGCAGACAATTTTGATGACTCCAAAGTCTGCTTTTTTCACTTTGATAGAAACTCAGCCAGCAGTGACAAAAGAAAGTTAAGTGGTGTCAGGTGTGTGTGAGTGGGAATTTCTGAGGAATCTAATAGTTTGTGATTCAGCGATCCCAGCAGAGACTGTTTTTGTGAATAGACTGTGATAAAAGGTTAAGTGCTTCACTTGCTATCTAATCAAGCCTGCAAGCTGTGAGACACACCCAGATATTTGAAAAGCAGCAAACCTCCTCTCCTCCTCAGTGTAATGATATTACTAATTAGCCATCACTCTCAGAGGCAGGGCGAGGTCTCAAGGCAGGGATACGTCAAAGAATTTGCTATTTAATCATCCAGCAGAAGCAATATTAATGAATTAATTGTTAGAGCCAGAGACAGATTTTTCTTAAAACCAAACAGATATATTGCAAATGTACAAAATATATCACAGCATCACAGAACTTCTACAAAGTTTAACAAAACATAGAGGGGAAAATCACATTAGCACATTGATACAAATATTCAAAAGCATAACGGCGTAATAGCATACAGTACATAGACAAAATATATAACACAGAAACAAAGTGGGTGCCTTTACTCACAGAAGGCTAGAATGAACAGTGATTTACAGAGCATTTATACATACGTCTGCCAAATCATAAATTAGCTATTGAAAACTCTTGCATCAGCCAAAATTCATTATGTTAATTCTTTACACCTGTACTCGATTTAAAAACCTATACACTGAGTCACTGTGACTTTTCACTTTTCACAGACTCCATCTTTAAATCAATTAAATACATATCAAATACATATAGAACATCCTGTCTAATATATATATTCCACTAACTAATACCTGACAGGACATGATGGGCTAGAGTCACTGCTGCCCCCTCATGCCAAGCCAGAGGGGAAATCCCGAATGCTCCCCACAAAAACGGAGGTCTCACCTCCCTGTTCTGCACCTCAGTCCTTGCCACCAAAGATGGCTTCCTTTTTCAGAAAGGCCAGGCTATTATAGGGGTCCTTGGAAGCAAGGCCTTATGGGGGAAGCACCCTGGAAGACCCCCTCAAAGCCAGGTCGACCAAAGAAGTCGGCCGCTCTCAACAGGATCCAAATTGGGGTTGAGGGGGGACAGAAAGAGGAAGCAAGGCAAGGGGTTCCTTTTGGTGGCATGTGGAGGAACAGTAATGGTTGTGCTGAGGCCCCCTTTTTTGTAAGAGTCTCGTAGCGCATTGGTTTAATGCCTGCACTGCAGCTAAAACTGTGCTCACAACCTGAGGTTCGATCCCAGGTAGCCGGCTCATGGTTGACTCAGCCTTCCATCCTTCCGAGGTCGGTAAAAGGAGTACCCAGCTTTGCTGTGGGGGTGGGGGGCAATGTGTATCCTGCACAATTAAAAAATAGTAAACCACCCAGAAAGTGCTTGAAGCGCTATGGAGCGGTATAAGGAGAACACTTTTTTGCTTTTGCTTTGCTTTGACACTCCTGCCATTCCACCATCTGAGGCAACTCCTTCTGTTTGGCCCATTGTAGAGGCAACCCTGCATCTTGTCCTAAAATGAAACTCTTGAGGGTTGAGGAAGGACATTAGTAACCTAAGGGAAAGTTGGGTGGTTAACAAGTAAAAATACAAACAAACAAACAAACAAACAAACAAAGAAACAAACAGTGCCACTTTCAGCAGCTGCTAACTGGGCAACCATAGTAGCAGAAAGAAAAGAGAAGTATATACAGTATGTGTATGTGTTTTAAATGTGCTGTCAAGTCAGAACTGCCTTATAGTGACCCTAACTGGGCTCTCAAGGACGTGAGGCATTTTGGGAATCCTTTTACCTCCGCCATCACCCAGTGATTTTCCATGGATAAGTAGGGATTTGAACTCAAGTCTCCTGAGGCCCAGCCTGTCACTCTCTCCACTACATTGGATATCAGGAAAGAGGAAAGCAAGGCATGCACTCCTCTCACAGCTTGTTTATAAGTTGAATTACACCACTTCCAGAAGTACAATTTTACAGGTGAACAAGGGTTGTAAATAGTATTAGGGGGCTGTGCTTGGTTTGGGGGCATTTTTGGAAATGGCGATAAGAGATATAGCAGGAAGGCAGCAGAGGGCATTTGTAACTTGCAGCGCTACACCTGCCTCCTCTGTTGGCTGAGGACTTGACTTTACTGAGAGGAAACATCAAAACATAAAGTGGAAAGGAAGGCTCTGGCAATGTTGGCCTTATTTTTTAACCTGAGAAAAGGGGAAATCTGGACCACATAGTCCACCACCACCTGCAAATTCCACATGCTTTTGGAATCCAGGTCCAGAGAAATGCTGAGTAAAAGTCTGGTATAAGCAGGGATGGTTACTCTTCGTGGTACTTTCTCCAAGTGGGAAAGTTACTTTATTATTCATGCTACTTTTTGCCATTTAACTATCCTCCCCCAACAGCTGAATTTCACAGTGGTGACCTGTCCAAAAGGGTATGTTGAGGATATTTAGGAACACAGATTAGAATTCTGCTTTTATTGATCCCATGCTATGTTGGGACTCCACATAGTTTGCCCTGTGTTGTTGAACTGAAGCTGCTGGGTGGAAGCAGGTGGCATATTATGGGGCAAATGAATGGTCTGGGTGGGGAGCACAGTGTATGAGGGAACACAAGAACAGTCCTGCTGCATCAGGCTGAGGGCCCATCACGCCTAGCTTCCTGCATCTCACAGTGGTCCCACCAGATGCCTCTGGGAGCACAACTATATACAGTGGTACCCCGACTTACAAATTTAATCTGTTCCGAATGCATGCTCCTAAGTCGAACTACTTTTAAGTTGGGATATGTATCTAAAAATGGAAAAAATAAATGAAAAAAAAAAAAAATGAAAAAAAGAATTTTAAGTCAAGCAGACCATATCTAAAATTTGTAAGGCAGCAGTTAAATCGCCAACAGTTTTCCGCTCTTAAGTCGAATTGCTCTTACGTCGGGGTACCACTGTACTTGTTTCCTGATACCATTCCCCTGCCTCTGGCACTTTGAGGCACCCTCCTTTTAAGTTGGGAGAAAAGATGTATTCCCATCATAGCTTATAACCTGTGATGGACTTTTCCTGCTGAATTCTGCCCAATCCCTTTTTAAAGGCCTCTAGGCCGGATGCCATCACCACATCCTGTGGCAAGGAGTTCCACAGACTAACAACACACTAGGTAAAGAATTCTTGTTTGCTCCTCTATAAAAAAGGGGGAGCTTTGCCTATCACTCCCACTTTGTCCACATACACACATTCATCCCAATGAGCACTAGCTGCTGCTAAGCAGTACAGCCTGTGCCTTCGGAGATCAGGGGTGAGGGTAGGCCAAAAGTATTCCTCTTATCCCCGTTGTTGAGTTATCACTGGTAGCAGCCTTAGTCCGCAAAATCCACAGCTAGTTAGCAATAGATCCCACCATGTATGGAAGATTGCACTCTGCCCAGCTGGGGGGCTAAAAGTCCAACTGAGCGCCGGCTTTAAAAACAACCCAGAAAACACCATTCCTGTTCTTGACTCTGTTAACAGCTCCTGTTCTCTACTTACCAACAAGTGACAGGATTCACCGCTTGCACTTCAAGCTATTATTAAAGCTACAATAGGTGAACCACCAAACCAGGTCACTTTTGGTCATTGGTTGACCCTACAAAGGGAAGGTGCAGCTGAGTGGAGAGGTGAAAATAACATTTATTCCCACCCCGCAAAAATTATCACAAGAAAAGGGAGACATGTCTGGACATGTCTTTTTTTTAAAATCTGTATTCCTCTCCTCCCACTCCTCCTTCCCCCCAACCATACTTTGGCATTTACTCCAAATCTGTAGGGAGCTAAATGAGTAAGAAGAAGTTCTGAGCAGCTGAAAGAGTGAAGATGAGATAAGAACCTGGAGGGCAAACTCAGGAGAGGGAACATTCCTTGATTCAAAGAGCCAGCCTGTGTCGCCTTGGGCTAGCTGTGTAGTCTGGTCCCCCTCCCTCAAGAAAGGCAAAGTTCTGACCTGAAAAGGGTTGCCATGAGTCACAACTAAATGGAGAGCATGCTATTGAAAAGATCGCTATCACCTTTCCCCTGGCTACCATGTTTCTTAAAGATGTTGCTCAATCTGCAGAATACACATCACACAGTAATTGCTAATCCTATGTGTGTCTGTGGTTCCCTGGTACATGCACACAGGGGGAGGGGTATTGTTTGTAACTCACATATAAAATATCAAGACATGAAGCGAGCTGCCTTGCATTGCGAGCAGAAGTGCCCATTCAGTTCCTGACATCTCCAGGTGAAAACCAAGAGAAGCAACCACACATTTCGATTAAAAAAAACTGACCACAAAGTTCTTCAGGGAGATGTTTACCCTTCCCAAATCCTAAAATTATCAATCATTTTAATGCAGTCAGATAAGCACATTATATTACAATGGTAAGTACTATACACATCAATTTTGCGAATGTATCGTTATACAGATCCCTTCTTATCCCAATCACTCCAGACACCCTTGCCCGGTGGATTACCACTGGTCAAAGCATGCCATTCTGACCAAGATGAATCATCCAGTAGTATTTTCCCACACTAGTCCCAACCTCATGCTGTGTGGGGTGGGTGGGGTGGGTGAGAACAGTCCTATTGCTTGCTTCTAAAACAAACGGAAACACAGCCATACAACCTGGAGCAAGTATGCACATGACTGCCTGCTCCTACACTATGTATAAGTTGCTGAGGGTTTTACGTGCAATTTTTTACCACATGTGAATGGCAGGGACATTTTAGATGTGCTTTTCAGTGATCCTTGGGTCCCCTCCAGCACAACCATCTTGATGATTCTAGGTTGCGTGCAAATAACCAGCAAGGCATGGATCATTCTTCTGGCACATCCATGGGGCTTCAAGCAGGATCCCACTCTTCTTTTATAAGAAACCCTTGTCCTGAATCAGATCCAGAGCTCCCCGCTTCATTTTTGACAATGAAGCTATTCCATGTGTGCGTCTGCCACTGAGGCTGCATTCACACATCCTAAATGTTTCTCCACTTTCTTGGGTTGTTCTTTTTTTTGGTGCAGACAATGCATATTCTGCCTCGCATTCATTTCCTCCAAAGCGTGCTGAATCCATGACAAATTCTGCCAGCTGTTGACCTGTTCCTTTATCCCACATTTCTTCCGATATTCCTTTTGGATTTGAGCCCTGTGTATTTCTTTCTCTCATTTTAGGCTAATATGATTTTTTACAGGAGCCACGCACAGTGATTAAATGCCTATACTGCAGCTACAATTATGCTCACAACCTGGGGTTCAATCCCAGGTAGCCGGCTCATGGTTGACTCAGCCTTTCATCTTTCCGAGGTCAGTAAAATGAGTACCCAGCTTGCTGGGGGTTTGGGGATGTGTAGCCTGCATAATTAAATTGTAAACCACCTAGAGCGGGGGTCTGCAACCCGCGGCTCCGGAGCCGCATGCGGCTCTTTGGAACCTTTGCCGTGGCTCCGGGAGGTTCCCCTCGTGGAAGGGGTCCCGCGGCATTTAAACTAGGACCGCGGGGGAAACTCCAGCTCGCCGCCGCCGCCATCCTCGTCTTCATCTTCCTCCTCCTCCTCCTCCTCCTCCTCCTCCTCCTCCTCCTCCTGGTGCTGCTGCAGCCGCTGCTACCGCCGCTGGTGTGCCGCCGCCGCCGCGGCCGTGGCGAAGGCTCCTGGGCCGGCCAGGGCCAGGATGGTGGTGGCGGCGGCGTTGGAGGGGTGGTGGGGGTGGCATCGGTGGCCGCCGGGGTCTGCTCCCGCCACGGGGGTCAGGGGCCGCTCAGCAGCAGCAGCAGCAGGAAGCCACACGTGTTGGTAATCCTCCTCCTCCTCCTCCTCCCCCTCCTCCCGCCACCGCCGGCAGTGGAGGAGGCGGCGGCGGCGGCGGCGAGGGGGAAGCGGGCACAATGGCCGCGCCCGGCCGGGAAAAGGGCCAGGCCCAAGCAGCCGGTCGGTTCGTGGTGGTGGTGGTGGTGGTGGTGGTGGTGGTGGCGGCGGCCTGGACGGACAAAAAGGGGGTCCGAAAGCAGAATGGAGGAGTGGACCGGGGAGATCCACGGTGGCCCAGCACGCCACTCGCCCTCCCGCTTCTTTCAGCCTCACCCGCCCCTTCCCTCCGTCTCCTTCACAAGCCAAACTTTGCCCACACACGCACACACACCACGGCTGCAAGAAGTGTGTGTGTGTGTGTGTGTGTGTGTGTGTGTGTGTGTGTGTGTGTGTGTGGCATCACCCGCCCCTTCCCTCCGTCTCCTTCACAAGCCAAACTTTGCCCACACACGCACACACACCACGGCTGCAAGAAGTGTGTGTGTGTGTGTGTGTGTGTGTGTGTGTGTGTGTGTGTCACATCACCCGCCCCTTCCCTCCGTCTCCTTCAAAAGCCAAACTTTGCCCACACACGAACACACACCACGGCTGCAAGAAGTGTGTGTGTGTGTGTGTGTGTGTGTGTGTGTGTGTGTGTGTGTGTGTGTGTGTGATCACCCGCCCCTTCCCTCCGTCTCCTTCACAAGCCAAACTTTGCCCACACATGCACACACGCCACGGCTGCAAGAAGGGTGTGTGTGTGTGTGTTGTGTGTGTGTCGCATCACCCACCCCTTCCTTCCGTCTCCTTCACAAGCCAAACTTTGCCCACACATGCACACACACCACGGCTGCAAGAAGTGTGTGTGTGTGTGTGTGTGTGTGTGTGTGTGTGTGTGTGTGTGTGTGTGTGTGTGTGTGTGTGTCGCATCACCCGCCCCTTCCCTCCGTCTCCTTCACAAGCCAAACTTTGCCCACACACGCACACACACCACGGCTGCAAGAAGTGTGTGTGTGTGTGTGTGTGTGTGTGTGTGTGTGTGTGTGTAGAGAGCTCGCCGCTCGCCCGCTTCCAAAAAAAGGGACCAGCCGTGGGGTCGCAGGCCCGTCCTTTCAACCGCTGAGGCGGGCGCCGCTCCCTCGCCTCCGGCTGCGGGACCGTGGCGGTGGCGGCGCTGGTAGGCCCGGAGCGCGGGTCATCGCCTCACGGAGCCTCGAACGGCGGCTGGCCCAGCGCCCGGTTGCTGAGGCGGAACAGCGAGAACGGCGGCGGCGGTTGTATATATTTGTTTTAAATGTCGCAATGGTTTTGCGGCTCCCAGTTTTTTTTCCCCGTCGGAAACGGGTCCAAGTGGCTCTTTATGTCTTAAAGGTTGCAGACCCCTGACCTAGAGAGTGCTTGAAGTGCTATGGGGTGGTATATACGCAGAATACTTTGCTTTTTTAAATCCCCCCATTCTTTTTTGTTTGTTTACATTTATGGTGTGTCGATTCCTCCTTATGCCAATGGACAACTTGCATTTGATTTTCCAGGAAGGGTGTAGTGGGAACATAAGAACATAAGAACATAAGAAGAGCCATGCTGGATCAGGCCAAAGGCCCATCTAGTCCAGCTTCCTGTATCTCACAGTGGCCCCACCAGATGCGTTTGGGAGCACACGAGACTAGATCTCTGTCCCCTGATACCACTCCCCTGCATCTGGCCCTTGAAGTACCCTGGTTTAAACCCTGGAGATTACACATCTCCATCATGGTTTGTAACCTGTGATGGACTTTTCCTCCAGGAATCTGTCCAATCCCCTTTGGAAGGCATCCAGGCCAGAGGCCATCACCACATTCTGTGGCAGGGAGTTCCATAGACTAACAACACGCTCGGTGAAAAAAAAATTCTTTTGTCTGTTCTTACTCTCCCAGCCCTCAATTTGAGTGGGTGTCCCCTAGTTCTGGTATTTTGGGAGAGGGAGAAGAGCTTCCCTCTATCCACTTTACTCATGCCCTGCATTATTTTGTATGTCTCAATCATATCCCCCCTCAGGCGCCTTTTTTCCAGACTAAAGAGGCCCAAATGTTTTAGCCTTTCTTCATAAGGGAGGTGCCCCAGCCCAGTAATCATTTTAGTCGCTCTCTTCTGCACCTTTTCCAGTTCCACTATGTCTTTCTTGAGATGTGGTGACCAGAATTGTACACAATACTCCAGGTGCGGCCTTACTATTGTTTTGTATAATGGCATTATAATGGGAAGAAAGTAAAAGGCAGATCTAGGAAATCAAAAAAGGATCCTCATGATTTCCCTAGGATCTTTACAGAGGGTTCTTGCAACACCACCAACAAATTATCAACCCCATTGATGCCTACAGACTATACACCATAGAACTCAGATAAAGAGAGGATTAAGAACGGTAGAGCTTGAAATGCAGAGATGGGCAAGGTGGTGGCTGGCTGGCTCCTTGCCATTGGGGGCAATGCAACAGGACAGACAACGCCAGCACCTAAAATCAGCCTTTGGAGAGTTCTGACATTTCATCAGCAAACTGATGTCTCCATATTACAGTGGTACCTTGTATAAAGGAATTAGTTTGTTCCAAATGAAATTATGTTAAGCAAATTTTCCTTTATACAAATTCCCATAGGAATGCATTGAAAACGGAGTGATCCCATTTTTATGTTGTACAGATTCTCCCCATAGGCGATTATGTTAAGCAAATTTCCCCTATCTCCGGAAAATTTTATGTTGTACAAATTTTATGTTATACAAGCTGTTTGTAAAAGGGGGGACAGACAGGGGTAACTGGAAATGACATTGGTGAAGCCAGCGTCTCCCAGGACAGGTGTGTGACAGGAACATAGTGGATCTTTCCCTGTTCTACAATGCCAGACGGACTGTAGAGGTCTGAACCCTTGTCACACAATATCGGCCATATGACGGAATCACACATGTTGGCTAGTGGCTACTGTGTACACAAGGAGAACTTAAGACTCTCAAGGAACGTTCCATTTAAACTGCTGATGCTGCTGGTGGTGGGGAGATTTCTCATCACAGGCAGACATCGAATGAGACATTGGCAGAATCATTGCATCATTCATAGATAGATAGATAGATAGATAGATAGATAGATAGACAGATAGAAAAGAAAGTCTTGAACCCAGCTTCTGAGAGCCCACCATGGAAGGAGGCTAGATCAAAGCCAAAACGAATAAAAGCTTTCCTTGCTGTGCTACTTCCTGGAGCAGAATGGCTTCTCCACGTGGGCCCACCTGGGACTTCGCTGTATAGCTTGAAGCATCCGGAGGTATTTTCTTCCTCTGATCTTGAATGTGTTCTCATCTTGTAAGCAGAGCAGTTTTAATTTCCATGTTTTTGCATTAGGCTCTAATGACTTTGACATTTTACATCACTGCCAGCGTGCGTGACAGAAAAAGCTACAAGCAAGACAATCTTATCCTTGATGTCTGAGCCCATGATATATCTAATATCCTGAAAGACCAAAATTATTTCTTTTTCTTTCTTTCTTTTCTTTCTTTCTTTCTTTCTTTCTTTCTTTCTTTCTTTCTTTCTTTCTTTCTTTCTTTCTTTCTTTCTTTCTTTCTTTCTTTCTTGTGGTGGTTGTGGTGGTGGTGTGTGTGTGTGTTTTTACTCTAGCCCTCCTTTTTTTACATGCAGGAGCTCTGATTCTGGAGCAGGGAGGGATCTTTCTAGGGTAAGGCAGAGATTAGAGTTATGAACTCCCTGTATCTGATCCTGAAAGACCCTGTGTCAGAAATCACAGGCTAACACTATGCATTTTACAAATACAGTAGGACCCCTGTATCCAATGATTCATTATCCACTGATTCAGTTATCCACGGGTGTCAGAGGAAAAAATTAAATAAAAAAAATTCAGCAGCCGCAAAGCAAGCTATTGTCACAAACAGCAGCTGTAAAGCAAGTTACTGTCACAGAACAGCAGTTTTGGGGATTTGGGGGCATTCTCTCTGATCCATGGTTTTCATTATCCCTGGATAATGAAGGCCTGGAACCAATCCCCAGCGGATACCGGGGTCCTACTGTATTGTATATAATATGAAATAAATTACATGCTCTCCAGTTCAGCTGCATTTGCAGGCAACAAGGCATAACAGTTGGTAGTTCTGTAGGGAGAAGTATGCAGTTCCCTCCCCCCTTCTGCAGAAGTTGAAAAATTTACTTTTTTGACAACATGCCACAGAACCTTTTGTCAGTGTAGAAAGTGACCTGGGCAATTTGGAGAGTGGTAGTCTTGGGGGGGGGAGTAACTTCTGCAAGCTTTGCCACTTTTGATCCAAAGATACACCACACCAATTCAGGAGCCAGAGAATTTCAATACTCTTGCGGAGAAGGCTGGCCCTGCCATTGGGCGGAGTGAGCCTTGGGTATCATCATGAAAGGGAAGCCAAGTGATCATTATGTAATTTATTACTACTGCACATGCTTGTGGTGTTTTTTTCCCTGGCTCAGGTGCCAAACTAATCTGACCTTTGCTGGGTACTGGGTACCTTTTTTAGTTGGGGGATGGGGTGGGGTGGTTGGGGATGTAGTGGTGTGAATTTACTCTTCTTCTTTGGACAGCAATGTAATTTGGGCCAGCCCTGGATGGAGGGGGGGGGGACGACAGAATACATGACTACATGCGCATATACATCCACAACAGGTATGCACGAGGAAGAGTCCTCCCACTCATGTGGGGCATCCCTAGGTGGAGTGGGTAGGGGAAAAGCTGCCCAGTAGAGAAATAATGGAATCAGGGCAGCTTGAAATGGGGTCTCTAACTAAGAACACCAGGAAGGCAGGCACATTATTAGAGGAGGCTGATTTGGGGCAGATCTACATTTAAAAAAACAACAACCCAGCAAAAACACAACTAGACCTGCCTCCCTTTGAACCCACCCACCCCCATAGGTGGACTAAAAAGGTGATGGAGGAATACATGATATGGATTCTATTTTTCTTCAAAGGAGCAGAATACAGGCGAGCGTTCATAAGTATGAATCTTCCGTATATAAATCCATGAGGTGAAGGTGGTGATGATAACCAAGTGAGGCAAGAGGTTAAGGCCTGTTCTCAGGGAGGGCACTGGTGCAGGGTGGTGGTGTCAAAGAGAGGGTTGTGGATCTCCATTTCACCGCTCTGAAGAGAAAAAGAAAAGAGAAGACATTACATAAGAACATAAGAAGAGCCATGCTGGATCAGGCCAAAAGCCCATCTAGTCCAGCTTCCTGTATCTCACAGTGGCTCCACCAGATGCTTTTGGAAGCGCATGAGACTAGATATCTGTCTCCTGATACCACTCCCCTGCATCTGGCCCTTGAAGTACCCTGGTTTTAAGGCTGGAGATTACACATCTCCATCATGGTTTGTAACCTGTGATGGACTGTTCCTCCAGGAATCTGTCCAATCCCCTTTTGAAGGCATCCAAGCCAGATGTCATCACCACATCCTGTGGCAGGGAGTTCCATAGACTAACAAATGCGCTGGGTGAAAAAATATTTTCTTTTGTCTGTTCTTACTCTCCCAGCCCTCAATTTGAGTGCATGCCCCCTAGTTCTGGTATTTTGTGAGAGGGAAAAGAGCTTCCCTCTATCCACTTTACTCATGCCCTGCATTATTTTGTATGTTTCAATCATATCCCCCCTCAGGCGCCTTTTTTGATTAAAGTATTCTCGGAAAGGAAAGGAGAACCTTTCTTAACGGTCAGTTTACGTACGGTTCAGAATCACATGGGATTCTTTTTTCTAAACTATCACTTTAGGTTGCATATAATAGAAGTAAATTAAGGAGAAAGGAGGGGTAAAAATATTCAAAATAATTTAAAAAATAAATAAATCTCTGAAGACATTTCGGTTAAAGGCAGGGGGCAGCAACCAAAGATGAACAATTTGGGTCAAGTGTCAGACATGCTAATTTTCAATGTGCAATGAACGGTTTTCCTCCAGGCAAAATTGCTGGAATTTATGACTTTTTCATATACATACATGGTGCAGTCCAGAAAAACCACAGTGATTCTGTTGCGTATCTAGAGTAAGCATTACCCCTGCTTGTTCATGTATCTTATCCCCACTTTGTACTATAAGCACTCCCCGAGAAGAGCATGTGGCTAGCAGTGCGTTTAAAGCTGGAGGCTCCGTCGTTGGGGATCTTTAAAGAACTCTGGGATACGGAGCTACAAGTGTCGGACTAAGCCATTTGACACCAGTGCTCCAGAAGTACTACTGTACAGCCATTCACAACTCTCTTTACCTCTGTGCTGAGGGTATGAGCTCCAGCTAGCTGTAACACTGAGAAGCCGTAGTTCTGTGCATAACTAGCTGCACTCTGGTGGTGAGCCACCAGAACTATAGATGGGGGGCAGATCTTGAAAAGTTACTACAGTGGTAACTTGTATAAAGGAATTATTTCATTCCAAATGAAATTATGTTAAGCAAATTTTCCTTTATAAGTAGGAATGCATTGAAAACAGAGTAATCCCTAATTGTGACCTTTTTTATGTTGTACGGATTCGCCCCCTAGGCGATTCTGTCAAGCAAATTTCCCCTATCTTGGAAATTTTTATCTTGTACAGATTTTATGTTATACAAACCGTTTGTTATACGAGCGTCCGCTGTATTTTGGCCTATACAATAAGCATGGTCGCTGGCTATCTTGGTAAGAAGATAACGGCAGCAGCAACACCAGCACCTCCCACCAAAAAAGTAGCTTTTCCAAGCTTTTGCTATCTAGCACCTCAGGAATAAATCTTGGGCATACAGAGTTACAAATAATATGCCTACTTGCTTTATCATTAAATAGTTACTTTTCTGGACAGGTACAGTAAATTACTTTTTAAAATAATGTAATGAATAGCTCCAGAATTTCTGTTTGTCTGTAGCAGATTGTTTAGAAGTAACATCCAGATGTTACTTTTAAAGAGCATTTTAAAACAGCCTTCAAGGCACTTTGACCGGAATTCCTTTATGAAGGTTAAGCTGCAAAAGGGACTTTGTTTGCTTGTTTATTTGTTACATCTTTTGCATATTTAAATGTTGATCAGGCAGTATCAGTTTTGGCCCTGGTGAGAAATGGGAGTAATTTGTAGCAATGAAAGCAACAATAACAACAACCTATGACTTATAGAAACTTAACCTTTCTGGATTCTAGAATCTCAGAGGTCGCATGGCTGGAACGATCCCGGCTCCAGCAAAAGAGCAGCTGGACTTATTTATTTATTTATCTTAAGCATTTTTTACCCGGCCTTTCTCCTTGGAAAAGGACACAAGGCGGCTTTAATGAGGGATAATATCCAGTCCAGTACAATGAAGATATGTTCAAGTATTGAGAACAGGGACTTAAGGGACATATTGCAGCATATATGGTACCTAAGAGAAATTATGGTATTTAAATACAATTGGCCTTTATGTGAGGGGAAGGGCTAGTAGAAACGTGAATTATAATCCATAAATTGTACAAAGTGGGAGATGGGGGGGGGGGAAACACACATATCAGTGGAATCCAGGCACACTAAAAGGGGATCGGGGTGCTGAAAGTAGCCTGCTTACAGTTCATAAATGAATTTTTTATTTTACTTTCTCTTCTCCCCTCCCACCACCACCCCAAGTTGCCACAGTGTCTGTATTTTCCTCTTTTTCTAATCTAAGTCATTCTGCCTTTCAGGTGATGAGGTGCTCCCAAAGTGACTGCTAATACATTCATTCAACGCTCATTAAAATAGCATTAATAAGGCTTTGCACTCAGAAGTGAAAGGAGGGTTTATGCCCTATTAAACAATTGGGTAGAAAATTGTGTGCGTAATTTCCTTGGCAACCCAAGAAATATCGTTCAGCCGCACACCTGAGGCCTGGTTGCGGCTGCTTCTCTTGGACTGTGAAAGATGAACAGAGTGACGTAACTGTTTGAGATGGCACAGACTGCCCTGTGCCAGTTTTCTCTCTCTCCTTCTCACAGAGCTGTGTGTCCTTCTCCCCTCAATTGGACTGCTATCCTGGGGGGTGTTAGAAGATGTTGCCCCTATACAAGGTTCAGTTGGCCGCCCAGTTAGTTTCTTGCCCCAGATGAGAAAATGGCGAGCCCAGAGGGCATACCCAAAGACCCAGAGGGGCTGTACTTGTTGGATGTAAACTGCCTTTGGGATCCTTGGGAACTGAAAGGCAGGATAGCAAGGCTCGCCAAAATGAGTCAGCCATCTTAGGCACTGGAACAGGGGGCTTTCTGATGCCTCCAAAGCCACCATTTTCATTCTCGCTATTGCCATCCACCACCACCACCCATCTCCCATCTGGACTCACACACCAAGAAGCAGCAGAGCAACTGTGGCGTTTCTGTCCCCCACTGCCACCCACCTATACACCCTGGGTGTGCTTTATATACTTATTTATTTGTCTGTGAAGATTCTCAGTCATCCAGGTGAGTTTATCTGGAAGTTGAGTCATGGCTACTGGACTTCTTTTTGAGAGATAGAAAGGTTTCACTGCTCATCCAAACAGCTTCATCAGACTGACTCAACTTCCAGATACTTATTTATCTGAAATATTCTATCCCACTTTTCTCTTTTTAAAAAGCGCCCCACAGTGGCTTACAACATTAAAAACACCATAATAAAAAGCTAAAGGACAGCAACAATATTGAGTATTTTCCCTTTCTGACTGAGGTTTTACAGAGATGGCCAGAAAAATCAATGCTTTCTCTATTAACGGCTTGGCTATAAAGACATTTAAGCATTATTCCCCGAGCCAGCCGAGAGCAGCTAGGGTCCACAGGCACGTGGCAGGAGGAAGCAAAAAGGCCACTGCCTTCCTGGTGAGTGTGGTAGAACAGAGGTTGTGTCATGGGCGCTCAGCATGGCATTTGTCTTCCAACCTCAGAGGCCAAGGGAGCTTGCGCTGCTGCTGCAGGGTAGAAATCAAAGCAATGAAACAGCCACCTCCAAATTGGGAACAGCTAGAAACTGTTTTGGGTGCCCATATAGTAGCCAAGAGGAAAATTGAAATTGTGAGGAGAAGGGCTTGGAGACTGCCCCATCCCAAAGCCCTCCCTCATGACAGAAGGAGCTCAAAAGGAAGCTTACGTACCGGTGCTAGTCCAGGACACTCGTACACGGTATAATCTCCATTTTCGGTCTCGGACTCTGTGGAGAGTTGCTGTACTGGTTTTGGAAGGTCTCTCCTGAGGAAGGAGACAGCTGCCTGAGATAAGAGGTTTCAGGAGGACATGAAACCCAAAATATCCCAGGCCCCTTGCCAGAATAATAATGATACAATGTGGTTTGGGATGGCCTCAACCCTTCATGAAGCCTGGATCAGCTACTTTCGGTCTTGCCTAGGGAGGATGGGTGTTGTAATTGAAACACTGGGAGAGCACTGGGTTCAGGAAGGCTCCTATGGACAGTCTGTCATACGTTAAAGCGACCCCTTAGAATGCTACCATTTTGAATCACAGAGGAAATGACCAATGTGCAGGGGGACCCTGTTATTTATTTATAAATAATAATGTATCTATTTATAAATAAATAAATTATAATATATTTATTATTAATAATATCAATATTGTTATTTATATTACAGTAGTGTCTCGTAAGATGAATTT
Organism: Phrynocephalus guinanensis; assembly: GCA_037367245.1. Taxonomy (NCBI): domain Eukaryota; kingdom Metazoa; phylum Chordata; class Lepidosauria; order Squamata; family Agamidae; genus Phrynocephalus; species Phrynocephalus guinanensis. The sequence goes on along the minus strand of CM074744.1, from coordinate 26,536,557 downwards.
AATTCATTCTACGAGTCAACTCGTCTTATGAAAAAATTGTCTTACAAGGCACAGTTTCCCACAGGAAAGCATTGAAAACCAGATGATCCGTTCTGGAGGGAACAGATTAATAGGTTTTCAATGCATTCCTATGTGAAAGCTGTCTAAACCCCCCTCCATCAAGGGGCAGCAGAAGGCTGTTTCCCCCTGCAGCCGACAGACAGCTGATTTTGACAGCTCAGAGTTGTCAAAATCAGGTGTCTGTCTCGCTGCGTGGAGGAGCCTTCCACTGCTGGTGATTGAGGGGACAGCCACCCCCCCTCTTCACCTGTGTCTCTGCACCGAGACTCGGGCGAAGAGGAGGAGGAAGAAGAGGAGGCAGCTTCTACCCTGCATTTCCTTCCCTGTTGCATCTGATCTGTGTGTGCTGCAGGGAAGGGAAGGAAGGATAGAAATCACCACCACCTCCTCTTCCCCAGGGACCTGAGATAAGCGGCAGCGGATCACCGCCACCACCTACCTCTGTAATGGGTGAAGATCAATAGGTCCCTGCTCTGCCCAACAAAGTGTTGGTCAGAGGAGTGACCGATGGTGGGCAATGCAGGGACCCAGTGATCCTCACCCAGCCTGGGCTGTTCCCTTGCAAACAGCCCAGGCTGGGTGAGGATCAATGGTATCTCGTAAGACGATTGGAAGCCAGAAGGAAAAATTCTTCTTATGAGTTTTTCCTATCCCCGGAAATTGCATTCGTCTTATGATTTTTTCATCTTAAGGGGCCATTCGTCTTATGAGGTATTTTGGGTGGTTCACATATACAATGGTACCTCTACGTACGAGTTTAATCCGTTCCGAATGCATGCTCTTATGACGAACAACTCTTAAGTAGAGCAGCCCTATCTAAAAATCAAAAAAAATAAATAAATAAATAAATAAATAAATAAATAAATAAATAAATAAATAAATAAATAAAATTGTAAGTAGAGCAGACTGCATCTAAGATTTGTAAGACAGCAGTTAAAATGCCAAAAGATTTTTGTTCTTAAGTCGAATTGCTCTTAAGTCAAGCCACTCTTAAGTAGAGGTACCACTGTACACATAATCATAATAAATAATATGCTAAAGCCATCCAAACTAAAAAGCAATCTACACAAAAACTAAACACTGAAGGCATTGGAGCAAAAATAATTATGGAACAAAATAAATTATATATATAATATAATATAATATAATATAATATAATATATAATATAATATAATATAATATAATATAATAAAAATTATAAAATTATAAAAAATATGGAACAAAAGTAAATCTGGATAACATTATGAGAGGTAGAAAGTTATGAACCACTTTGACATCTAGCTTCTACACAGGATGGGGGTGTGGCAGTGGTTGTGATTTTGTTTAATATAAAGCCATCCTTAAAGTTCCCATCTACATTCTGATCAAAATTAAGAAAACAAAACTGGTTTTACCTTGTAATAAGCTCTTGGTGGGAAAAAAAACTCCGAACCAAACCACCAATATTAGCTAATTAGACATCAACTGACCTTCTGTTATATGCAACAGAGGTCGTCCAGGGCCTAGTTACCAGTCTGATTCTTTTATCTGAGGTGGGAAGGAATTAAGCCTGTGATTTTTTGCACAGTCTGTGCAGTCAACATGCCTGGCCTTACCATTTGCCAGTGAGACACCTACGTTAGGCGGTAGATGTGGGGCGGGTGGGTGTCATAAACGTGTAGCAATATGTTATTATTTGCTTTTCCCTTGGAAAGGAACAGATGCTTGTGAGGCTTTTATTTTTTGCCTTTTTGCCCCCCCCCCCCCAAAAAAATTATTATTTTCTGGTTTGAGAGAGAGATAGGAGCCAATTAAGCAGCAAAAAAAGTCTCAGTCCAGCAGTCTTAATAATTAAATTATGAGCCATCCTCTCCTAGAAGTGTCACCATTCCTCCCACTCACCCCCAAAAGATGCGTTTTAAAAGGGGGAACTCACTCCTCACTAGTGAGCAGTTTCTTCTGATGTTGATAGTGGTGAACTTGGCAAGACTGGGCCAGCCTCGAGTCCATGTACTGAAGAATCATAGAAACACAAGATTAAGGAAAACCGCACTAGATAGGCTCAAAACCTGCCTGCTCCATGATCGTGTTCTCCACAGCGGCCAACCAGACGCCTAATATGAAGTCCACAAGCTGGACCAAGGAGACCACCTCCATTTTGTGTTGTTCCACAACAATTAGTATTCATAGGCCTGTTGAATATGATCTCGAAGGCAACCACTGTGATGATAACTGATAGCAGATATTCATCCATCTTACCCGAAAATTTGGGACTTAAATGAAGGAGCCTCATGGTGCAGTGCTTAAACTGCAGCACTGTAGTCAAGACTTTGCTCACAAGCTGAGTTTGATCCATTTGGGCTCAGGGAGCTGGCCCAAGGTTGAGTCAACCTTCCGTCCTCCCAAGGTTGGTCAATTGAGTACCCAGCTTGGGCAGAGTGGGAGCAATGCTTTATAAGCAGCACCGTTTGTTCTTGCTTTTGAATTTGTCTAATCCCCATTTAAATCCATCCATGTCAGTAGCCATTGCTTACTTACGTACTTACTTACTTACTTACTTACTGCTCTTTTATTTGTTTATGCTGGCTTTCTCTTGGCAATGGGACATGTGGCAATGAATTTCAATGCCAAACGAAAACAACTCACATTTTGTGGCATCTTAGGCTGAAGTGTGCTATTTGGAGTGTTATTAAGTAAACGGAACCCCACATTTCCATGGATGCAGAGCTGTAGCGCGGGTAACCAGGGCTTTAAGCCAAGGGACTTGTACAGCGTAGTGTAGCTGCTACTCCCTGATAGTTCAGGTACCCACACGTTGTGAAGTGGCTTCTCTCTGGGCATCTGAAATTTCTCATTGCACCTCTGCAGTGGAACTGGGTTCTAGGATTGTGAACTGAAGGTGTTTTCTGTCCCCTGACCACCACTCTCAACACACTCACCCCCCCCCCCACACCATTACTTTGTACACACCAATGTAAAAACACACGGAAGAGAAGCCAAGGGCAAAAGCACTTACAGCACTGGGTTGGTGGTATCGGTACTGGTTTCCACGAGTGGCCGTGTATGCCATCTTCTGCGCTAAGCGTACTTCTGTCTGTAGCCTGTCAATTAATCATATAGGATTTTTTTTCCACGTAATAACGAGCCAATCTAATATATGATTGTGTTGTATGCCTGTAATTGCGTTATCACAAACTCTGGTCAACCTTCTTCCTGCCAATCTGTTTCTGGCCAGAATTCAGAGTGATGGCTCTCACCTATATAACTCAAAATTACTTATGCCCAAACTGTGTCAGGGACTGTGTCTCTAAGAGCCTGCTCAGGCATTCAGAGGGCATTTATACACGACCCCTAAACTCCGGGGCAAATGCCTCCCAGCTCCGGAGCTTAAAAATGTTTACCCACCAGCTCCGGAGTTAACAGGAAATTAAGTGCGACCCCGCCCACTTTAGCGCATCCCAGCGCAGCTTTCAGGTACCTGCTCTTTGGAGGTGAAAATTATTTGATCCGGTGTAAGGATAGTGAGTGCGGGACTCTCCTTGCTTCTGTTTGTTGTTTTTTGGCTCCCGCCCCTTTAAGAGCTACTTTTACAGAGACGAGAGGCAGAACGAGGTGAGCGGCATGCTTTTCTTTCTCTTTTTCTCCCTCCCCTCACGCAGCCAGCAACCAGGAAGTGCGGAGGGGGGTGGGGACACAGGAAGAGCGACGAACCCCTAAGATCTCTGGTCCGAATTTAAGTGGCCAGCAGATCTTAGGGGTCGTGTAAAGGACTTTCTCTCACTTCCAGCACTTCATGGGTATGTTTGGTGGGGATACAGGAAAGGGCCTTCTCTGTTGCTGCTCCCAGAAGTTGGAACTACCCCCCAGGAGGTTAGGACATCTTTGATCTCTTTCCTGAAGCAGATGAAGACCTTACTTTTCAGGCAGGCTTTCCCTAAGTGCCCGAGCGAGTTTTCCTAATGGATTTCTGTACTGCATTAAATGTGTTTTGGTGCTGCTTATGTTTTTGGTAATGTATTCATTAATTGGCTTTAGGATTGTATACTCACTGTTGTTAGCTTAAATACAGTCTTTTAACTGCTGTAAGGCACACTGGACCTTTTTAAAGATGGAAGATGGGTTTAAACAAACAAACAAACAAACAAACAAACAAAGCAATCCTTTTCCTGATTCACCCATTTTCCGCCTCACCCTAAGCACATCCGATCTTGCCTGCTTTCAGAAGCTAAGCAGGGTTGCACCTCGTTAGTACTTGGATGGGCGACCACCAGGGAATATCAGATGCTGTAGGCGCCTGGAGTAGGAACTGGCAAACCACTCCAGTATTCCTGCCAAGAAAACTCAATAGAAATGGGGTCACGAAGAGTCGGTCACGACTGTAACGACACAACACGCACACACACACACTGGTTTATTTAGTGCATTCTGTGCAATCGCTCCCTTACAGCAGTGTTAGCATAATCCAGTTTGACTGTCTCGGCAGAACTGATAGCCATGTGGCACCTGAAAAATCAGGTCCTACCTTTGTATAGAATGTGGCAGTCTGACTTAGAGCATGTGGCTGCAAATGGATTATTTATTTATTTATTTATTTATTTATTTATTTATTTATTTATTTTTTATTTATTTAGCCCAAAAGTACACAAGCAAATGTTATCATTCCACTAAAGCGGTCCTTTTCCCAACACCCATTATTACAATGCAGGTTGCAAAATGTGACACGACATTTGTGTCCCTTTAAGGATTTCCATCAGACTGTTTGTTGTTTAATCTTTTCCATCAAATCATCCCTTCAAACACTTGCTCCCATTTGAAGCCAAGCTTAAGTATGCAAAAACTGCAGGTGGACGGATTCTTCTCTCAGCTCCTATCTTTCACCCCACCCTTCCCTCTGTACAACTCCTCCTCATCTGAAATTTACATGATAAACAGGCACTCTGCTATCTTTTGGCTGTCAGAAGTCTGTAAAACAGAAGTTACACTGACTACACTAATGAATCAGAGAAGGGCAGAAGAGAGATCTGAATCTATTTTTAGATCTCAGCATGCTGCATGGGATTTTTTTGACTCCACACAATTTACCATCCAGATATGAAATAATCTTAGGAGAGATCTAAAAGTAACATTTTCTATGACAGGGAGGAGAGTGCCATTTCTGGCACTCAGAAAATCTACATTCCTTCCTTCGAATTATCCAAGGTGATCCTAAGACATTCTCATTTTTAAAAAAAATATTGTTATTATTACTATTTTTTACATTGTTGACTTGCTGATGTTGTTCACTGCCCGGAGTTCCTTCGGAAGATGGGCGGTATATAAATGCATAAATAAATAAATATGCCTTTTGCACTCAGCTCCAGTCATTGGGTCTTGGGGTAGAGTATTAGGAAGCCGAATTGAGACATATTTATTTATTTATTTATTTATTTATTTATTTATTTATTTATTTATTTATTTATTTATTTATTTAGCTTCTAAACTAGCCCATCTGTCAACTAGGCCACTCTGGGCAGTTTACAATAACAATACATATGTATACAACAGGGATAAATAACTTCATAATAAAATTAATAAACTAAAATGCAAAGGAAATGTAATCAACTCACATTTTGACATTAACAAGAAAGTATAAACACATTAAAACAAGATAAAATATAGTAGTGTACACTAATGCAAGACGCTGGGAATGTAAAATTATCATATCAACTATTAACTATTAGGTGTTAATTGTGCAATTGCTGCAGTCACGACATGTCAGGACTATTAGCAGTAGGCGCAGTAAAACAACCACTGGCAACAACTTGGAAAAGTCCTTTTCTGGGATTACAGATCCAGAATCCCCAAATCAACATGGCTGCTGTTCTGGGAGTTGTGGTCTAACTTCCAAGCTTATACAAATAATAGTAGCAAAGAAGTACCTCAACAGATCAGCAGCAATTTCTGTTGAGAGTTATTTCAGCCTTGTATCCTGCCTTTCATGCATTTGGGAGGGACTTTTTTGCCAGTACCTGAGCCTTCTATTTCTTAACGCGTAAAGTAAGAACCAGACGTGACCATTATATTTTGGGAAGTACAGTGGACCCTTGTATAACAAACATTTTGTATAACATAAAATTTGTACAACATAAAAAAGTTCCGGAGATAGGGAAAATTTGCTTAACATAATCGCCTATGTGGCAAATCTGTACAACATAAAAATGGGATCACTCTGTTTTCAATGCATTCATATGGGAAATTTGTATAAAGGAAAATTTTGCTTAACATAATTTCATTTGGAACAAATTAATTCCTTTATACAAGGTACCACTGTATTAAGGCCACAACTTTATTGATCATACAAGCAATACTCTGGCTGAGTAATTGGGTCGGATGCAATGCATCAAAGAGCCCACCTGCCTCCTGATTGTCTGGCGTTCCCCACTGTTCTTTTGTTGTAGTTGTAGGTTCCCCTGGGGTGTCTACCCCATCGGTATCCCATGTCCATTACTCCCTTGACAGCCCCCCTCGAGGGGCGTAGACCCCATTGTGTCATTAAATCCTTACTGGGGGCCTTTGGTTGTCCCCTTGTGATTCAGCCCTTCCGTCTGACATGACCTTGTCAGCTGTTCTTCCAGAGTGCAGGTTCTTGCCTGCTACTTTAATCGCTTGGATCCGTCCCAATGCTTGTACAACCGCCACCAGAGCTGAGCTAAGCCCAGTTCCCACCAGAGCACTGCAGCCGCAACTAATCCCTTATGGCAGGCCTGCCCAAAGTCCGGCCCGGGGGCCAAATCCGGCCCACCAGGCCATTCTGAGTGGCCCGCGGCTGGCTGGCCCACCCCTCCCTCCCCCTCCTTCACCCCATGTTTTTTTAAAAGAAAGTGGGTGGGGCTTGCAGTGGGGTGGCAGGGTTGGGGAGCAACCGGTGCCTGACACATTCACACCAAATTTGGCCCTCCTTACAAAAAGTTTGGGCACCCCTGCCTTATGGCCTCTCTAACCACCACTACCCATTGTTTATTGCCCAGGTCTGATAAGGGAACCCCATCCGCTCTGTACATTTCCTGTATCCTAAAGGGAGGTTTTTGCTTCACCCAAAACCCTCCCCAGCTTGATACCAATCGCCCTATGGTTTTGTCGATTTTGCACCTGATCGTTTCAACCGTTCCAGGATGCCTGGCCCCTTGCCAACACCTCCTCGGCAGTAACTGTGTAACTTCTGCTGCACAGCTAGAACAATTTAACCAAAATTCAAAACTCTGCAACATTTATTTACCTACCTGTACCAGCAAATGGCAGCTACCACCAATCCGGAAACCCCGGTCACTGTGCACATCACCACAAGAGCTGTTGAGATGAACAATTAATCCCTTTAAAGACAGGTGGGGATGACCAGGCCCAGTTTCTCCAGCTGTGCATGCACTCATGTGTGAATACCCGCCCACAACTGGCCTCTATACACAACCAAGTTCTCATGCTACCCGTTTCCCAACCCTCCTCATCCCTCACACACTCACTGAGGGATACAGCTTTGTTCAGACTTGTAGCTGGGGGACGGGAGCGTTGCTTAAAATCCACTTTCACTCTCACGGGAGGTATGGTGGTGGCCAAAGCAGGAGTGTCTTCGTAGGGTTCTGAAGACCCCGGGATGGTGCTCCCAAAATAGGAGATGTTCGTAGGGAGAGAGGTGGGGAAGGGGGTAGGTTGGCTGGGAGGTTCCAACAGCCCAGTGGTGCCTGAAAAGATATAAGATGAGATAGTCTGAAAAATCCTAATTTTTGTAGCTTTTCAGCATATAAAACCGGAGTGGCACACGGTCTACTGCTATTTTCTATAGGAGAAAACACTCCCTTTGTAATGCCTGTAATATAGTGCTACACTTACATTTGAGTTGTGAACTTTGGAACCAGGAAGAACTACACAATTGCTGTAACTCATGTCAACTCCTGCTGGCTTGACCTATGAGCACAGATGGTGGGAACCTTACTCTGGCAACACTGGAAGGGTACCAAGTGTTCATCAGTAAAGCCGGGATGAGCAACCCCAGTTCAGTTTCAGCCTCTATGGCCCATGGGTCCCTGCTGCTAGCACAACACCACAAACCAGGAAAACTATTAAAACATTTGATCGGCTTGAAACTGCCCTTAACATCCACCCCCTTTTTTTATGCCAAGATTCAGTGGCAAACCACAACAAGTGTTTGTTGCTGGAGTTCAGCGGCACAGTTTGGGGGAGTGTTGTAGAATAGCACTTGGGTGAGGACAGTGCAATGGAGCCCATGTTGCACTATCTAGAAGAATCTGAATATTCATCCCATAAAATAGTGGCTTTGTTCCAATGGAAGAGCCAATGTGATGCAGTGCATTGAGTGACAAACTAGGATCCGGGAGGCCTGGGTTCAAATCCCTATAAACTGCCAAGGAAAAATGCACTGGGTGGTGGTTAATGGCACAGCTGCTCTTTAAATTAGATCACTTATCTTGAAAACTGTCCTATAAGTAAGACGTGATTTGGCAGGATTTAGCAACATATTGTTAAAGTGTCACTGACTGGGTGACATGCAGAATTAGAGAGCCAATATGATGGAGTAGAGCCAGTGATATATCAGAAGGCTAGAAACCTGGGTTCGAATCTATTACTCAGCCATAGAAATCACCCTCCCCCATGTGTGTGTGTGTGTGTGTGTGTGTGTGTGTGTGTGTCTTGTGTGTCTGTTTGTGATAACAATGATATACCACTCGAACATCTGTCATATCTTCAAAAGCCTACGGTAGTAGGGTGGCTATAGTTCAGAAGCAGCCTGACAGCACGTAACAACAGTATGGAAATTTACATTTAAATCATTCATTAGTAGCGAATTAGTCAAGGATTTAGAGTTTGCTTGCTTGCATAGATAAATGGACCTTCTCGCCATGCTTTTAGCAAGCCATTAGAAAGCACTTTTTTTGCCCTGGATTGAAGGCCACTTCCATCACTCGCTGATGGCAGAGCATGGTTTTCTGGTTCTTGGTTCAGTGTGAGGCACCTATATCAGATGAGACTCATGTTTAAAACCCTGGACATGTTTAAAACCCTGGACAGCTGTTTGCAGTCAATATATAGACCAATAATATTAAGCTTGTCAGTGATGGAGGAGTAATAACCTCCTTAAAAAACCTTGCTCCAGCTGTCCCAGCTGGCAGTACCTCGTAAGGGCCCCTTCTTAGGGTTACAGGAAAAGATGATCAATGGTTTGAAGGTGGAAGAGGGCTTTATGCCCCAATGGCAGATAAAATGGAAGAACCATCTTCTAAGGAAAACTCTGATTTTAGACCTCCACTGCCTTGTGGCTATATACATTTATGACTATATCCATTTATGGAAAAGGCTTCAGGAGTTACCCTCGGGCAAAATCCAGAGCCGGAGTCCCAGAGGCAGTTCATGGCTATATACAATCATGTTCTGGTAACTCCTGTGATGCAGCTGCAACTATCAGCATTGCCGTTCCATTAGAGACTATTCCAGAGATGTGGAGAGGGGTGTTTTTGTTTTGTTTTGTTTTTTTGGCTGCTTGAGTAACAGTTTTAACCTCCATATTAATCGACCCAGGTCTTGTGCTCTGAAGAGGCCACTTCAGCTTTACATGCAGTGTGGAAACAACATAGCTTCTATACAGAGCATGATACCCTAGCCTAGTCTCTTGAGACTAAAGGATGCCTATGTCTGTAGAATATTAAGCTATATGGATCTAAGGACTTCCAAAATGGTTCATTGATGCCTCCTCAGTAATATTTATTTGATTTCTATACTGCCCCTCTGCCAGCAGGGCCACTGTGCTAGTAGTTACAGGCACAGGCAAATTTGATAGGTCCCAGGGCCAAATTTTTACCTCTTGTACTATCATGGGCTGCAGCATCATAGAATCATAGAGTTAGAAGAGACCCCGAGGGCCATCTAGTCCAACCCCCTGCCATGCAGGAACCCCATCACAATATTTCTGATAGATGGCCATCCAGCCTCTGCTTAAAAACCTCCAAAGAAGGAGACTCCACCACCCTCCGTGGCAGCATATTCCTAGTCTCTGAAGCCATGGAAAACAAACCTGCTCCCTCTTCAATATGACATCCTTTCAAATATTTAAACATAGCTATCATATCCCCTCTCAGCCTTCTTTTTGAAAGGCTAAATATTCCCAGTTCCCTAAGCCATTCCTCATAAGACATTTCCTCCAGACCCTCAACCATCCTGGTCGCCCTCCTCTGCACCCGCTCGAGGTTGTGAACATCCTTTTTAAATTGAGGCGCACAGAACTGGACACAGTACTGAAAGCTGGGGCAAAAAAGATCAAAACTGGAAATACTCACTTCTCATTTTGATTTTTTTTTGTTGGGAAAAGCTTTGGCTGAAGGACTTTTGACATACAGTGATACCTTGTATAAAGGAATTAATTCGTTCCAAATGAAATTCTGTTAAGCAAATTTTCCTTTATACAAATTTCCCATAGGAATGCATTGAAAACAGAGTAATCTCTAATCGCGACCATTTTTATGTTGTACGGATTCGCCCCATATACAAGTCTGTTAAGCAAATTTCCCCTATATCTGGAACTTTTTATGCTGTACGGATTTTATGTTATACAAACCATTTGTTATATGAGGGTCCACTGTACCAATATCCAGTACAGGAGCCACATTTTCTGGAGAGAAAAATATACCACATCCCCTTTGGGGGGCATAGGAGTTTCTATGTATGACTAACACCCCTCAAAGGTAAGTTTAGGAGGCTCTGTAAACAATGACAATGATTGGTGGCTGAATTAATCTCAGTTTATAGGTAAGGAACAGGAACAATAGAGTAATGGGTATCTCTAATCCCCACTGGGATTTGTGGAATGGCACTGGTAGGTGGCAGGGAAAATTTTATGGGAATTCCAGCAGATACGACACAATATTTTATCTTTGATAATGACCTAAGAAACCTTAGCTTAGCTGAATGAGTCCATTCAAATAGATTTAAAAGATCTGTATACAGTAGACCCTCGTATAAGAAACGGTTTGTATAACATAAAATCCGTGCAACATAAAAATTACAGAGATAGGGGAAATTTGCTTAACAGAGTCGCCTATGGGGCAAATCCGTACAACAAAAAAATGGTCCGATTAGGGATTACTCTGTTTTCAAGGCATTCCTATGCCAAATTTGTATAAAGGAAAATTTGTTTAACATAATTTCATTTGGAACAAATTATTATTATTATTATTATTATTATTATTATTATTATTATTATTATTATTATTATTATTATTATTATTATTATTATTATTATTATTATTTGCATTTTTATCCTGCCCATCTTCCAGAAGGAACTCTGGGCGGCTTACAAACACTATCTCACGCGTCTCTCTTATTGGTTCCTCCTCCATCCAAATCTCCTCATCCGATTCGTCTCCCCTAACGATGGACACCCACACTGCTTCAGCCACCTCTTCTGTTTTTAACCCTTGATTCCCGATACCCATGCTCGAACTCTCCTTTCCCCTCTTCGCGTCTTCTTTCCCCAAGCTTTCTTCTTCCGATCCCTGCCCTTCCAATATCCTTTGCCTCTTAGACGGCACACCATCCTTATCATCCTCACAGTCATGTGCTGGCCTCTTTGGCTGTGCTAAATTTTTTGGTAAAATGGATTTAGCACAGGGGTCCTCAAAGTTTTCAAACAGCGGGCCGGTCCACCACCACCCAGACACCACTGGGGGCTGGATCACAGTCCAAAAGCAGCTGCGGAGGCTTGCTTGCTCACAAAACAGGGGGTAGGTGGGGGGTGCAATTGGTCCCAGGGGCCAGATTCAGGGCCGCATCTGGTCCCGGGGCCTTAGGTTGAGGACCCCTGATTTAGCACAACCTGACCAACAGTTGCCTGTGGGTGAGACCAAGGAAGATGCACAGACCATAGTGACCCACAAGGGGGCATTTAGGGTCTCGTGTTGGTCATTTTTTTAAAAAAGCTGGCTACCCATATTTGCTCCAACATTGGCCAGGCAAAGTATACAAGGTACCACTGTATATTTTAATCTCGTCTGTCTCTTTCAGGATTGTTGTCCTGTAATTATTCTTCTTCAGATCTTGAGCAGAGTGTTCAGATAAAATAAATATCAACACAGTCACATAATTGCTTCCATCATCTTTAACAAAGGGCATTATTGGTGCTGCAGGGAGATCCTTCCTAGTTTCTTTCAGAGGCCAGGTCAATTCTGATATGGCCACATGAAAACACAAAAATTACACAAGATGACAAAAGAAACAACTCTCCCCTTGCCCCCTTTGGATCGACCCAAGAGTAGCATAAACTTTGGAAGACAATGCCTGGCATTGAAATTCTTTAAATGACCTTTAAAGTAACTTTTAAAAGTAACTATTAAATGTCACACACTCCAAAAATAAAGTAGCTTTGTTCCTCCTCCAGATGCTATTTGTGAACTACACTTTCATTACACCCTCATTACGCACAAAGGAACTAGTTACAAATATCAATAGTACTTGTAATTCCTTTTTCCTCCCCAAGAATCAGGGATCGGGGGGGGGGGATTAGATTTACCTACCAAGCAGAGGGGTGTCCAGGCTTGGCGGTCGCAGCCCTTTCTCATGCTTGGCCAGGAGGGAGCGGATGAGGCCAGGCAGATCTTTGGGCCTCTTCTGGGTTTTGGGTTTGTTTTCTAAAAGAGAGGGAAGCAAGTAAGTAAAGGAGGTCCTGGAAGCACCACTTAGCAGGCACCCTTCCCCTTTCCTGTGTTACTACTACTGTACTTTCCAACTGTACTTGTTACAACACAAGATCCAATATAGTGTACTCAGTGCTACTTCACAGAATAGCATGAGCAGCAACAACAACAACAAAAACAACCAGGCATTCCTATTCTTTGAGGAATGTATAAGCTTTATTTCTGCTGGAATCTCGTTTGCAACCTTGCATGCTATCTGTGGTTTGTTCAACTGGGACTTTTCTGGGCTGAGGGGATTATATACATATGTATGTATCCAGCACCAACCAATTGTTCTTTCCAGTCTTTAATTTCAGAAGAGATCCCCGCCTCCCCACTGAGTGCCTCTTTCCCTCTCCTTCTCTGTTGGAGGCGGTTGTTGGTTTGCTGTTGATCTGCTTGCAATTGTAGGTACTGAGATGTTTTTATTCTTTCTCCTACAAGTATCTCCGGGAGAGTTACTGAGACATTAAGTGCCAGTCAATGAGAAAAGGGTGGAGACTGGAGAACCTGTAGGTATTCTCCAATGTGGATCTAATGTGTCACAAAAGGGAGCTTTGCCAGAAACTCTGTAATAATTTCAACAGTGGAGGAGAAAAATAAAGATAAAGGCCCCAACAAGAACTATATTGAGATGCTCAAACGCTGTACAATAAAGAATGTGTACGGGGTAGGTGCAACTACAGAAGCGCCTTGTATAAAGGAATTAATTCATTCCAAATGAAATTATGTTAAGCAAATTTCCCCTATCTCTGGAATTTTTATGTTGTACATATTTTATGTTATACAAATTGTGTGTTATACAGGGTCCACTGTATTTAGGATACTCCCTTACATTCTTCCTTTTTCTTTTTCTTCTCTCTTTTCTCCACCCTCACTCTCGCTAGAGTTTGGGCATACACAGGTTTGACTGAATCAAGAAGTGTAGAAGATGGAAGACCAAGTTGTATACACTCTCTTTGGTCAAGACCCAGTTTCTCTACTGTCTGAACTAAGTTTCAGTCTCCCGACTCCAACCCACTTTATCCCATTACTAGCCTCAAACACTGATTCAGAAGGTTGACAGCTTCTTTGGCCTTAGGCAGAAGGAAAGATAGGCGTAGGGTGTCATCAGCATATCGGAGGCACTGGGCTCTGAATGCTCTTTCTCAGCAATTTCATTTGTATGTTGCTTAACAAGAGCAATAAACTGGGACCTTGGGGGACAACCATAGCCTGCTGTTTGTTATTTTTTTTTTAAAGGACTTCTTCAGCACTGCTTTGGGAAATCACCCCTCCAGAAAACAGTGTCTCCAAACCTCTTCCTGAGCAGACTTTTTAGAAGAATGTGGTAGTCAACGGGGGGGGGGGGACATTCTTGCTACTTCTGAGAGCACAGAGTTGATGCTATCAAAGGCAGTTGGATAGAACAAAGGGGGACATACCCTTGCTGCCTTTCCACCAAAGCATATTGTTTATATATTTGTGCTTATCTATTATATTGTATTTTACTGTTACTGGTTTTGATTTCTGTTCAGTTTGTAAACCGCCCAGAGTAGCCATGTAACTAGATGGAGTGGTACATAAATTAAATTAAAATAAATACATTAAAATAAATAAATAAATAAATAATTCATCTATAAGGCAAACAAAACAGGCCTGAGCCACACTGCAGTAGCCATCCTCTTTCCCTCTTTTCGGGGGGAGGCATAGCCATAAGCAGCCTGTGAAAGAAATATAGCTCTCATCCTCAGTCTTATAAGGTGGTATGCAGATAATTGTCTCCACTCAGTTGACAGGGCCCTACAGGGGACCATATGCCCCTTGCTGAGAATGTTTAATCTAGACCTGTGGTTCCCAACCCTGGGTCACCCAGGTGTTTTGGACTACAACTCCCAGAATCTCTGGCTAGCAAAAACTGGTGGTGAAGGCTCCTGGGAACTGCAGTCTGAGAACACCTGGGTGAACCAAGATTGGGAACCACTGCATTCCCAATGGGAATACTGTAATTCAGTCCCTTCAGAAACACCTGGCAATGAGATGATGCGACAATCCTACAATCTCCAAGCATGTGAGTTTCAGGAGGTTTTGTTTTTAAATAAAAGACAAAGACCTTATTGCTGTGTGTTTACAAATGATGGAATCACTGCATGTTTCAAAGGGCACTCACCACTACCCAGAATTCGCCCACGTCACTCATTCAAAATACAACCCCCAGAAACCTCCAGGCAGTGATATGGTTGGTGGCTTTTCCCGTAGGAGGACTCTAGTGTTATCCAAAAAGATAAATTTTCCAAGCTCTTCACTGAACTGGTCCATTCGGTCAGTTTTCAGTTGCAGGATACCTCCCATAGTCCACTGGCTCCTGCACAACCCAAGGGTGGAAAGTGCCTACCGGGTTTCAGCCTGCACCCAAATGGTTACCTGGATTTACTGTGCACTAGCTAGATAGCACCCACCCTCCCTGCAGAAACAGGGCTGCTCCCTTAGGCCGCCTGTACTGGAAGAGGTGTGTGATGGGCAGAGCCGGCCGGAGGAAGGAGCAGCAGCAGCAATGCCCAAAGTCCTTTTACATCCCATCTTGACCGCGCCTGCCTGCTGAGCAACTGGGTGAGCACATGCACCGCTTGCCCTCCCTAGCTGTGGCCCTGAGGTTGGGAGTTCAATTCCCCACGTGTCTCTGCTGGAAGGGCTTCATAGGGTCACTTAAATGTTTGCAGTTTAACAACAGCAACAACAACAGTGCGTGTGTTGTGTCATTACAGTTGTGACTGACTCTTCGTGACCCCATGTCCATAGAGTTTTCTTGGCAGGAATACTGGAGTGGCTTGCCAGTTCCCACTCCAGGCACCTACAGGACCTGGTATTCCCTGATGGTCTCCCATCCAAGTACTAACCAGGGCAGACCCTGCTTAGTTAATAATAGCCACAGCAGCCAAACCACCCTGAAGCCCCGATATCGTCAGATCTCGGAAGCTAAGCAGGGTCGGGCCTGGTTAGTACAGTGGAACCTTGACTTACATGCTGCTTGACTTGCAGCAAGAAGGGGCCTGTTTGACTTGCGTCGCAGGCTTTGACTTACATCTCGGAGCCCCGGCACAAGGCACCAGAATCGGGCAGCAGCCACGCCCCAGCATCGCGGCTGTCGCCTCCAAACTGCTCCTGCCTTCTTCCTCTCCTCTGGCAGCAGCGGCTTCGGCGACGCCAGCTCCGAGCACCTGCAGTTGGTCCTCGGCCTCACTGAAGCCGCCGCTGCTGCCGGAGAAGAAGAAGGGCTGGGAGCTCGCTGGTTAGACAGTTGGCTCAGTCTTGTAAAAAATCTGGCTGCAGAAGTCTGGTCCACAATGGAAGCATTTTAGTTGGGGAGCTGTACAGTTGTGGGACTCTAATGGTAAGCATAGAGTTGTTCAGAACTTGGAACTTCAGGTTAAAAATCAGTAAAACTTAAATGTTAGACAATAGACATTGTTGCTATGAACATTAAAAAGTGGAGGCGTATAATTTGTGGACTATAATTCCACTGCCTCCTCCTCTCTTTGAAGAGACATTTACATCCCCGGAAGGAATCTCCTATTCCAGTCAAATTTGTGTTAAATTGCTGTTTCAGGGGTCTTTTTCATCATCTGGAACGGATTAATCCATTTTCCCATTACTTTCTATGGGAAAATTTCATTTGACTTAAGGCATGTTTGACTTATGTCTAGACCTCAGGAACGGATTAATGACGTAAGTCAAGGTTCCACTGTACTTGGATGGGTGATCGCTTGGGAATACCAGGTGCCATAGGCTAGGTGACAGGCCCTGCGACAGGCCAGCCAAACTCCCCCAAAAAGTCACATCAAAACAATGGATCTGCCTAGTGGACCCCACCACCAAGTGGGACAAATGCTTAATAATAATAATAATAATAATAATAATAATAATAATAATAATAATAATAATAATAATAATAATAATAATAATAATAATAGTTTTTAACAGATATCAAGAGAAGGCACAGATTCCTTCACCTCACACAACAGTTGTCTCCAGGTTAAAAGGAACAAAGCAACTTTAATATATTTTTAAAAAAGAATTTGCTGAAGAAGGCCTCCGGTCATCCTTAGTTATCACCACTGATATCTTAATACAAATGTTTCTGGTCTTTCTGTACCCTGTTGGAAGGCACCCTCTCTGACTATGGATCAGACACGGACAGCTCGTACCATGTTTGGAGACTTTCACACAATCGCCATCTGCGTCTTCCTCATAATTGGGGAAGCAAGGGCCGCAGGTAGGTGCTCCCTCGGGCCCACATCCCAGCCGTCGACGGAGAAGGCAGTTGAGTTTGTCTCTGGCAGGGCAGAGGGGATCTGCAAAGCAACAGGACAAAAGAAGGGGAAATAAAAGGTTGTTTGATGGTACTGTACACCGAGAGGGCCTCTGTCGTTTGCAGAAAACTCTTGCGTCCAAACCAAAATAGGGTGTCTTCTTCCCCATTCCTGACCAGGCAGGAGTCCCGGCTTCTAAGGTTCAACTTACTTATTACAAGCGTGCATCGGCATACACATGATATAATGCAAGATTTAATGAAACAAAGGGAGGCAGGAGTTGAGGGTACAAAAACCTCGTTCCACCCTTCTGCCCCATGCCATCCATTTCTCCAGGTACTTTTTTTGCTCAGATGAAACCAGCTTGGGAACAGGGCCTGAACACAGCTTGGCATTAATTAGTTACAACAAGTCATCGTTCCAGAGTGCAGGACACATTATCATGGGCTCCAGCTATAGGAAGCCAGATTTATTGAATATCAGGGGAAACTTCCTGTTAGAGCAGTATGACAATGGAATCCATGACCTCAATAGATGGTGGGCGCTCCAATGCGGGAGGCATTCAAGAGAAATTTGGACAAGTGTCTTATCTGTCAGATTGCTCTGATTTGGATTTCTGCATTGCACAGGGGGTTGGACTCAATAGCTTTATAGTACCCTCCAACTAAATTATTTTATAGATTTATGTGCAGTTAGTTATGGGAGGGTACACAGTGTGGGTTAGTGGACAGAGATGGACTAGGACTGGAGAGGAGGATTCAAAGCCCCGCTTGGCCATGGAAACTCACTGGGGGAGTAGAACTGGTAAAGCCTTACTTCACTTACCAACAAAGGTTGATATAAGTCAGTTTTGACTTGACAGCACATAACTACTGTAACTGGCTATTGGAGGCAACAAGAGTGTAACCAAATGCAAAAGGCACCAGAGCAAGTAGTCCCAATGTTGCTGTGTAATGAGTAAATGTCCTGTTACTTTCCAGTTCTTCTGGATCACAATCTTTTGTGAGGGATGAGACAAACAAGCAACTTGACCCTTTTGACGGCACATTCTTTGCTCCTCAGTAGGTACCATGGAGGATTTGACCTAAGCTGCCCGAAATGGTCTTGATGATTTCAATTACTCAGTGAAAATTATCTTCAGTATTTGTTGATTGCACTGTGGTGGTTCTGACAGGGGCAAAGAAACTAGGTTTTCCAGTTGCAGCTTTTGAAGACATTTAAAGGTATTTTGGCAGGAATGCTTGGACTCTTTATGCCTTCCCCTTATCTTTCGTTAGTTCTACCTGGAAAGAGGAATGCTCTTTTGCTTAGTCTTTTGTATTTGTTTAAGAAACCTGGGAGTGTTTCACTGCAAATTGCTGGCCTGCAGTACATGACTCACAATCACCGCAAACTACTTACCCAAAGAAATGAGTTACACAACCTGTTATTTAAAAGGAGAAGAAAGAAAGAAAGAAAGAAAGAAAGAAAGAAAGAAAGAAAGAAAGAAAGAAAGAAAGAAAGAAAGAAAGAAAGAAAGAAAGAAAGAAAAATCCTGCTTGGGAAAAGGACCCTGGAAGATCCATAGTCTAGGCCTGGAAGAACTGGTTATGAGTCTCCCATCCAATGTTTTTGAAACAAGGACCCTCCATTTTCAGTTTTGCACCTGAGGTGTATATAGTAGGTATGCACCAAATATGTACTCAAGGGTGTGTCAATCAGTTCCAGCTCTTCACACATATATAAGAGTATCTAGTTGGCTAGATGGGCTGTTAAAAATCCAATCAACCAACCAACCAATCAGCCAGCCAGCCAGCCAACCAATCAACTAATCAATCAGAGATTTCAGATGTCTTAAGAGTGACATCTCTTAAATTATAAAAGGAGTCAGTGCCACAGACCAAAGTATGGTGGTGTAACTGGAGATGGGCACAGACTTAACAACGAACCAGGCAGTTCAGTGAAAATTTGGAGTTCATTGACTCAGGCCAGTTTGGGTTCGTCCAAACCAAAAAATACCCGAACTGACCCACACCAGAACTTGATAAGTGATTTGATGAACTTTCTGGTTCATTGCCCCTCTGCCCCCCTTCCTATATTTTCCCCCTTCACCTCTCTACCTGGTCCTGCCAGCGCCAGCTTTGGAGACCGGGGGGGGGGGGCAGCTTTCCTTCAGGGAGCCAAACCTGTCATATCTAGACATGTGCCTCTCATATGAGAAGCAGGCACAGAAGAAACTGGTCAGAAGCTGGCTGGGCTGCCTCTTTAAAAAAAAATCAACTGCTTCTAGAGCCTGTCTTTAAAATAAAATAAAATAAAAATCCAGTACCTCAGCTGAGCCTGCCTCTCAGCTGAGTCAACCCATCCTTTTATTTCATTATGTTCTTGTTTTTTTAAAGACCTAAGTGGCTTTTTAAAAGACCCCTCCCCCATGGTTTCATAGGAAAAAGGCTGGTCGTTTGTAGTTTGTGTACTTTGACAAACCATGAACCAGGACCAACCAAAGATTCATGCCCATCTCTACATGTCAAAACAGGAGAAGAAGGAGAGAAGTACAAAGCAGTTGTAAAGACCAAAGTTTGGGGCATTACTTTCAATAAATAACACCTTAGGCAACACTTTTGGTCAGCATCGTGCCTGCTAATCAAAAAGTAATGGTTTACTATTCAATTATCAATGTACTACTTTCCTGTCATTTTAAATATATTTTAAAATGTTCACTTTAAATTATATGGTAGTACCCCTGTATCCACTGATTCACCATCAATGGATTCAGTTATCCATGGTTGGCGAGTGATGGTACAAGCGGCACAGTGGTGGAGACCATGTGGGCCGGCAGTATCCGCCCGCATCATCAGCAGTGGTGGCAGAGGCCATGTGGTCCAGGGGTATTCCCCCACGCCACTAGCAGTGCCCCAGTGCCCCTCCCTCCTCCTCCCCTCCCCCTCCCCCTCCCCCTCCTCCTCCCCCCGCCTTGACAGACACCGGAATTGCTTCCCAGGCAGCAGCCCTGTTGCTGGCCCCAATGCCACCTTCAGTGCCAGCACCAGCGCCACTGGGGAGACATGCCCCTGTCCACGCAACAAGCATGGAGCCCCATTGCTGGCCAGGAAAGCAAGGAGGCAAACAAGCAAAGGAGAGTAGCGACTGGGGCAATCGGGCTGGCTGGCTGAGAGGCGCCTCAGGGCAGAGGGCACTGGACAAGCTTTCCTCCTCCTCCTCTTCCTCCTCTGACTGTCCGGCCAGCCTGGATGTGCAAAGCAGCCGATGAGGAGAAGAGGTGCCCCAGCATCTCCATCTGCCCACCTAGCGACTCCTTCCCGGAGAGACCGGCCATGCGTGGTGACCACTTTTGCTTCTCCCACCCCACCACTCCTGCTACCGCTGCCACCCCCGCCCCCTCTCTACCACCACTGCCATCACCCTCCGATAAGAGTGTTTGCTTTTATCCATGGATTTCTGTATCCACAGGGCAGTCTGTAATCAATCCCCCGCAGATATGTGGGTTCCTACTGCATAGAAAAAAACCAGTTAATAACAGAAAAAAAAACACCATGACAATACATGTGGTTTAGAAGTAACCAGTAAATGTTACTCAGTACTAGGGGTTGGGGGTGGAGGGGGACAAGTATAATATTGTAATTTCATTACTTTAAAAAAATTATGTGAGAGGGATGCCATGCCTTACATGGGTGATGTGGCTACTTGTAATTTGTAACTTCCAAATTCTGGTTAACAGGGACAACCTAACTGTTAGAGACGCACAGTAAAGTCACAGCCTATAGTAGCTGTTCTTGGGAGCTTACAATGCCATTGTCCTTGGAGGTTAAGTGAACTACAAGTTAGGAAGGCTTATTACAAACAGTAGAACCCTGGTATCCACTGAATCACTATCCGCCGAGTCACTTATCCACTGCCTGAAAACAAATATTTTTAAAAAATCACTCTGATACAGTACATGTATTTTATTTTATATTTCCATGGTGTATTTCACAGAGCTGGCTACTAGAGAGAGACAGAGACTATACAGTACAACATTAGCTCCTGTACCTACTTTCTGGAAGTTGACTCATGGCAACTGGACTTTTTTTCCTTGAGAGATCCAAACGTTTAGCTGCTCATCCAAGCAGCTTCATCGGAAGTTGCCATGACTCAGTTGCCATGACTCAGCTTGCAGATCACCTCACCTGGATGATGGAGAATCTTCACAGACATTGGATACTTCTGCATTTGTTTGACATCTGTTGGGCCTACTGTAGTTGAGACTTCAACAAAGTAAGTCACATTTAGGGTAGGCCGATTTCAACCAATGGAACTGACATCTCCACTTATTCCATAAACCTCTTCCACTGTGATCTACTATGCTAGCCAACAGATTTTGGCCAACAGTTGTGGCACCTTAAAGACATTTATATTAATCTAGTGCAGAAGCACTCCTCTGAGGTTGGGAGTTTGATTACCCACTGCAGCTCCTGAGAAACAGAACCAGCCTGTGTAGCCTTGGGTCCCAGGGAACCCCCAGAAGAAGGGAATGGGAAACTACTTTCGAATGTTCTTTACCTGGAAATGCCCACTGTAAAATCAGAAGGTATTTAATGGCACATAGAATCATAGAATTGGAAGAGACCTCAAGAGCCATCCAGTCCAACTTCCTACCATGCAGGAACCCCCATTATTAAATAACCATTACATGATTATTAAATTAATTTGAGCAACAGTGACTGGTATTTTGATCCTTCCTCTGACCATTTTTGACCTTTAAAAGTCACTGTTGCTTTGTGACTGTTCGCATGGTCCTCCATAAACCCGACCCAAATCTCAAAATCTTCTGCAGAGCTGTCAATAGTAGAATTATAACCCAAGCCACACTATTACGTAGATTAATTTAATAATCATGTGCTGCCAAGTCAATTTTGATTTATGGCAACTGTTTCCAGGATTTTCTAGGTAGAGAATACTTAGAAGTGGTTTAATCTTCCCTTCTTCTGGGGGTGCCGTGGGGCTGCACAGCTGGCCCAAGGCCACACAGGCTGGCTCTGCTCACAGGAGGCACAGTGGGGAATCAAACTTCCAGCCTCTGGCTTCACAACCAGATACCTAATCCACAGAGTTATCAGGCCAGTTTCTTTAGATTCATTTATTCCATCAAAATAACAAAAATAACAGAGGCTGCTTTCACACAACCATTAAAATCCACAGCAAACTTTGATCCAGATCACACACACACCCCGAGTGGTCACGTGGTTGATGTTGCAGATCAGATGTTCCCATGGTTGCGCTTTGAAAATCTGTAACCCAACAACACAAAAGGCGACTCTACACATGGACATCACCAGATGGACAATACCAGAATCAGATTGATTATGTTCTCTGCATGTCAAGCCCCACACACAGAGCACACACACAAACAGGATTCAGTTCTTTGCCAAGATCTTTAGTGGAAAGCAGGCAAGTTCAAGTCCTTTGCTAACAATCAAGTGCCAGATAAATAACAGAATCCAACTCCCAGCAATTAACAGTCCAAGTCAAAACCAGAATATCTCATGGAAACCAGATGCCAAACCCAAGGGAACAGATCAAGCCGTTGTCCAGGAAGCCAGTCCGAAAACAGGAAACAGAGCCAAGGTTACAGACAGGAACATGGTTGCAAGTTCAAATGACATGTTACTCCCACAGAGAGCACAAGGTGAGCTTACCAGCTTTATCCCAAAACAGGGAACACACCCTTACTTCTGGAAAGGCTTCTGCTAGTACTCAGGACTCCCCGACCTGATTCCCCATCTAGCATCAAAGACCTTTTCCCTAGCTCTTCTGGTAGCACTTAGTTGCAGAATCCTGCTCATGGCCCTTCTAGAAGGTGAAGATATGTTTTCAGCTGAGTCATCAGACCCAGCTGCTTGCTGAGTTGAGCTGCAAGGCTCCTCCAGCAGCTCTTCACCATTTAACCCCTCAGAGTCAGGTTTTGTGGCAGGCAGAGTCCTGACACTGTAGCCAAAGATGGAGGAGCTCTATACAGTCAGCAAAAACAAGACCTGGTACTGACTGTGGCTCAGATAATCAGCTTCTTATTTCAAAATTCAGACTTAAACTGAAGAAAGTAGGGAAGACCACTGGGCCAGTCAGGTATAATCTAAGTCAAATCCCTTATGAATACACAGTAGAAGTGAAGAATAGATTTAAGGAACTAGATTTGGTGGACATAACACCTGAAGAACTATGGATGGAGGCTTGTAACATTGTACAGGAGGCTGCAATGAAAACTATTCCAAAGAAAAGAAAATGCAAGAAGGCAAAGTGGTTGTCCAACGAGGCCCTACAAATAGCGGAGGAGAGAAGGGATGCAAAATGCAAGGGAGAAAGGGAAAGATACAGAAAATTGAATGCAGACTTCCAACGAATAGCAAGGAGAGACAGGCGGCCTTCTTGAACGAACAGTGCAAAGAAATAGAGGAAAACAACAGAAAAGGAAAAACCAGAGATCCATTCAAGGAAATTGGAGATATTAAAGGGGCATTTCATGCAAAGATGGATATGATAAAGGACAAAAATGGTGGGGACCTAACTGAACGCAGAAGAGATCAAGAAGAGATGGCAAGAATATACAGAGGAATTATATCAGAAAGATCTGGATGTCCCTGATAGCCAAGATAGTGTAGTTGCTGACCTGGAGCCAGACATCCTGGAAAGTAAAGTCAAGTGGGCCTTAGAAAGCATTGCAAACAACAAGGCCAGTGGAGGTGACGGCATTCCAGTTGAACTCTTTAAAATCTTAAAAGAGGATGCTGTAAAGGTGCTGCACGAGATATGCCAGCAAATTTGGAAAACCCAGCGGTGGCCAGAGGACTGGAAAAGATCGGTCTACATCCCAATCCCAAAGAAAGGAAACGCCAAAGAATGCTCCAACTATCACACAATTGCACTCATTTCACACGCTAGCAAGGTTATGCTCAAAATTCTACAAGGCAGGAAAGAGAACTTCCAGAAGTGCAAGCTAGATTGCGAAGGGGCAGAGGAACTAGAGATCAAATTGCCAACATGCGCTGGATTGTGGAGAAAACCAGAGAGTTCCAGAAAAACATCTACTTCTGCTTCATCGACTATGCCAAAGCCTTTGTGTGGGCCACAACAAACTATGGCAAGTTCTTAAAGGAATGGGAGTGTCTGACCACCTTATCTGTCTCCTAAGAAATCTATATGTGGGACAAGCAGCAACTGTCAGAACTGGATTTATTTATTTATTTATTTATTTATTAGGCTTCTATACCGCCCATCTTCCCAAAGGGAACTCTGGGCGGTTTACATAGACTGAACAAATTCAGCCAGCCGACAAAAATAAATAAAATATCAACCACCTCAGTTACGCAGATGATACTACTCTGATAGCAGAAAGTGAGGAGGAATTAAAGAACCTCTTAATGAGGGTGAAAGAGGAGAGTGAAAAAATGGGCTGAAGCTCAACATAAAAAAAACTAAGATCATGGCCACCGGTCCCATCACCTCCTGGCAAATAGAAGGGGAAGAAATGGAGGCAATGACAGTTTATTTTCTTGGGGTCCTTGATCACTGCAGATGGCAAATGCAGCAACGAAATAAAAAGACGCCTGCTTCTTGGGAGGAAAGGAATGGCAAACCTAGATAGCATCCTAAAGAGCAGAGATATCACTTTGCCAACTAAGGTCAGGATGGTCAAAGCTGTGGTTTTTCCAATAGTGATGTATGGAAGTGAAAGCTGGACTATAAAGAAGGCTGATTGTCGCAGAATTGATGCTTTTGAGCTGTGGTGCTGGATCAAATTGCTGTTGCTGGATCAAATTGTGGTGCTGGAGGAGAGTCTTGAGAGTCCCCTGGACTGCAAGGAGATCAAACCTATCCATCCTGAAAGAAATCAACCCTGAATGTTCACTAGAGGGACAGATTTTGAAGCTGAAGCTCAAGTACTTTGGCCACCTCATGAGGAGAGAGGACTCCTTGGAAAAGTCCCTGATGTTGGGAAAGATTGAAGGCAAAAGGAAAAGAGGACGGCAGAGAATGAGATGGTTGGACGGTGTCATCGATGCAACCAATATGGATTTAACCAAACTCCGGGAGGCAGTGGAAGACAGGAAGGCCTGGTGAGCCCTGGTCCATGGGGTCACAAAGAGTCGGACACGACTGAACGACTGAACAACAACAACAACCATTCTGATCCCACGACTGAGAACCGCACCCAAGAGACCATAACAGGGTTGAAAGATTTTGGTGCCTTTTTTCCGTGTTCAGTAATGGTTTAAAATCCGCACTGGAACAGTGACAAGGATTTTACCACCTTGAGACCAGGTACTTCTAAAATGCGCTGGGTTGCACTACTTGTGGGGAAACAATTTTATGCTCCTCATCTGCGAGCACTTTGCAGCGGATTTTAGTGGTTGTGTGAAAGCAGCCAGAGAGTTTCTTGAAAAGTTGTAGCAGGGAGATCGTAGCACACAAACCAGCAGAAAAAGTGTTCTGCTTATATACCGCCCCATACCACTTCAAGTAGTCTCTGGGCGGTTTACAGTTTAATTACAGTATGCAGGCTACACATTGCCTCCCCCCATCAAGCTTGGTACTTATTTTACTAACCTCAGAAGGATGGAAAGACGAGTGAACCCTGAATGTGCTACCTGGGATTGAACCCCAGGTTGTGAGCACACTTTTACCTGCAGTACAGGCATTTAACCACTGCGCCATGAGGCTCACAAGTACCTAGCAGTAATGATGTAGTTATAAATATTGAGGTGCCAGCACATCCCATGACATCCCTCATGTGCCACATCCCCAAGAGAAGTTTAGAAACTATGGGGAGCTTTCTTGCTTCACATCAACAAATCACATGTATAGGACTTGTTGTCTCAACCAAAAAGAGGTTTTTCATGAAGCTAGTGGCTCATGACTGTGTCTTCTAAACAAGAACACCCCCCTCCCAAAACACTTTGCATGACAACAAGGATTGTACAGTACCAGTGATATTGAAATGCAGCAGCACCACCCTGAACACACAGAAGAACATACTGTGAGGATCGAAGCTAGATTCAAAGAGGATCAGGGGAGCCCGAAGCAGGGTGGCTTGTGGTTTCAGTCATGAAAACAGAAAGAGTTCATCAAATGTTTCTGGTACTCAAACAGTGGCTAACAATCTCAAAGCCTACCTCAACTTACATAGCCTCCTCTTAAGAGAACACCTGCAGATGCTTTTGTTTTTGTTTTGATATTTTTAAATTTTAAATCCCTGGCTAGTACTTAGATGGACGACCACCAGGGAATATCAGGTGCTGTAGGCGCCTGGAGTAGGAACTGGCAAGCCACTCCACTATTCCTGCCAAGAAAACTCCATGGACAGGGAGCCACGAACAGTTGGTCATGACTATAATAATGACACAACACAACACAACAAACAACACAACACAAAACACACACACACACACACACACAGATGCCTTGGTACCAAGGGGTTTTTGCAACTGTGGTTTAAGTTTTCCGAAGAAGAGGTAGAGTTTGGAAGCCAAGTTGCCACCTTAAACCCTTCCTTGCCTCCTGCGGCACTTCCTGCACATCCACAAATCTACAGGTGGAATTCATATTGAGGGAGGGAGCACCTGTTGAATGCCTGGCTGCTGCAAAACTATAAAAGGAAAAGAAAAAAAAAAAAAGATCAAGTTTAGTTTCTAGGGAAAGCAGCACTTTAGACCTAAGTCTAGCAGCTGAGACTCCTTTTGTTCTCTGCCAGCAATTGTGATGAAGGTTGAAAGCAAAACACAGGATAAAAGTGGAAAGGGAAAGCAGGAGTTAATACAAGCCAATGAATCCTTTGAAGCCAGGACTCGTTGCCAGAGCATCTTATAGTAGGACAATCTAGACCAAAAGCATGTACAGAACGCCTTCCTCTCATTTCAGGTAGCAGGCTCAAGGTTGACTCAGCCTGCCATCCTTCCGAGGTCGGTAAAATGAGTACCCAGCTTGCTGGGGGGGGGGCAATGTGTAGTCTGCAGACTGTAATTAAAAACTGCAAACCTCCCAGAGACTACTTGAAGGGGTATGGGGCGGTATATAAGCAGAACACTTTGCTTTAAAAGAGAGCGCTCCGTCAGTGGGGCAGTATTACACACAAGCAAAGACACACACACACGCACACCATATTACAAACCTCAAAGTGGGTCTCGTAAGTTAGAGAATAGGGCGACGCGATGGATGCTTTCCCGGGAGTCTCTCTAGCACAAGGCTAGAGGAGTAGGACCTTTCCGGCAGCAACCCCTGCCTCCATTTATTCCTGCACTCCGAAATGATTCTTTCCACCACCGCCACCACTACCCTTGCTTTTTAGCTCCCCCTCCCCGCCGCCTTCTCCGATGAGCTGAATATTGATTTCTCAGGTTCTCTGCTTCCTTCCCTCCATCCTGTTTTTCTCTGCCTCTTTCCACATTCGCCTGCTCCTCGCTCCCCAGTCAGTAAAGCGCGTCTTTTGTGCCCCCTACGAATCCCCCCTTCTGCATTCATCGCTCCCCCCCCCCCACACACAGTTTTCCCACCCAGGTACCCCCTCCACTCACCTGCTTCCCAGCCGGCCCCGATCGCTATCAGGGCTGCCAAGAAGAACCCCAGCCATCCGACCGCTTTGCCCGGCAGCATCTCTCTCTCTCTCTCTCTCTCTCTCTCTTTTGTAAGAACGGAGGGATCGTGTAGGGGTGGGTGGGTGAGCAATGACCCCCCTTCCCCCGCTATAGAAGGGGGGTGTCCCCCTTTGCAGCTGCTGGCATGCAGCCGGATGGAGACGGGATGGTGGGGGGGGGGAAGAAGGAGGGACTGCGGATTTTTATGAATGAACTCAAGATGGGAGGCTGGGGTGGGGGGGGAGACGGGAAGAGGAGTGATGGACAGGGATGGAGAATAATTCAGACTGAGAGAAACGGTCCTCTGTACCTGGAGAGCCTGCAGTGGTAGTGGTGGTGGTGGTGGTGGTGGTGGTGGGGAACAGGAATGCCAACAGGTTGATCGATGGATAGTTAGGTTGATTGACAGGTGAATTAGATGGAGAAGCAGAGATGAAGGCAGAGATGAGTTCAGATTGGTTATGATCAGGCCCCTACCTGTGTTTATGTACACAGTGGTATTAGGTTCTCTTTGTTCATATTTACAAAAACACAACACACACACACACACACACACACACACACACACAGACTGCAAAAGGTGTATGTATATTCTAGAACAGATTCACACTTTGGTTTCCCAGCTTAGAAATATTTCAGAAACAATTCTAAAATGTTGTTGCTGCTCATTGTCTGTCAAGTCTTTTCAAGAGAACACAACATTTGAAAACAATGAATGTGTCAAATGTAAACACATGCACGCGTACAACACATGTAACATCTCTCAAACATAGAGATATTCATATTTGTCTATAGGTCTGTTTATACCATTAATATAGAACTTAGATTGCAATCCCATACATCATTAACGATAGTACTGTAATCATGTGTTTGTAAGTCAATCCTGACTTATGGTGGCCCTTTTTGGGGTCTTCTAAGTTAAAAATACACATTTTTTTAAAAAAAGCAAAAGCAAAGCATGCTGTTTATATGCCACCCCATAGCGCTTAAAGCACTCGGGGGGGGGGGGGTTTACAAGTAATTATGCAGGCTGTCACCTCCAGCAAGCTGGGCACTCATTTTTCTGACCTTGGAAGGATGGAAGGCTGAGTGAACCTTGAGCTTGCTACCTGGCATTGAACCCCAGGTCGTGAGCTGAGTTAGAATAGCTTACCATGCTCTTATTTTGCAGGGGAGGGGCTCCCTGAGACTGTGCGGCTTCCTAAGGCCACACAGACCAATTCTACTCACTGGAGGCACAGAGTGCAATCAAGCTTCCAACCTCCCACTCCACAGTGAGGTACCTAAACCACTGAGCTAGCTAGACAGCCACACTTTTACACCTTTACTAGGGGATAAACTTCTTGGGTCCCTTCGGGGAGGAAGGCAACATAAAAATAAAGTTTGTTAATAATAATAATAATAATAATAATAATAATAATAATAATAATAATAATAATAATAATAATAATAATAATAATAACAATAATAATAATAATAATAATAATATACCACCTATCTAGCAATTGCTACTCTGGGCAGTATACAACAGAAATAAAGAAATATAAAGTATATAGACATAAATAATATAAAAGTTAACTATAAGCTAAACCTGTTGCGGAAAATAACACGACGGGTGGCAAGTTAAATGATGCTCAGTATAATATGCATCCCTCCTTCCTCCTCACTCCCAATTAATTGGGGAGGACCTTTCTAAAAAATATTTCTTAAAAACTATTTTTCCTTAAAAACTATTTTTATGCCTGTAAACCACCCAGAGTTCCGTTTCGGAAGATGGAGCGGTATAGAAGTGTAACAAATAAAAAGATGCTTTTTACAGGTGGGAAGAGAGGGTACCTGACATGAATCCTGAGTATCACATTTCATAAGGAGGGTGCCACAACCAAGAAGGACTGACTTCTAGTTGACGTTTTTTGTTTTTTGGCCTCTCAAGCTGCCAACATCTGAGAAGACCAGAACAGATGAGCAATTAAATGTGGCAGAAGATTTTCAGACAGGTAACAAATGTCCCAAAACTATATGTTAGAGCCAAGACTTTGAACCTAGCACAGAAGTGAAACCAGTAATCAGTGCAGGCAGACCAGAGTTGGAGTCTTATGATCAAATTTCTTACCCCAACAATCACTCTGTCCCCTGCAATGTTCCATCAATGGAACTTACGTCCAAGTGGGCGTGTATAGGATTGGCCTCTTATTTGTGTTTGTAGAATTAATACACAAACAATAGTGTATTTAATGATTCATATTACAGGTTCCCTCTCCTCCAAAAGTGATTACATCTTAGTCCTAGAGCAGCAGGTCAATACTAGCCCTACAAAGAAGCAGAGTAGTGTTTAGTTTAGTGGGATGTTCTTCTGGATAAGGGTGTATAGCATAGGCTGCCCATGATCCAAGGGAGCCTCCTCGTTAACAGGGATGTGGTGTTTGCCAAAACTGCTTTTAAGTTTCTCAGACACTCCACCCATGTTGGGAATGACCAGGTTCTTCCATCGGGTCTGGATCTCAGGCTGATCCATTGTTTTTCTGGGTCGGCACACTGCTCTGTTGAAGGCCCACTTTGGATATGTCCCTGGGAAGGTGTTGAGTGCCTTCTTCTCCACTTCTTCCATGTATAGGTTTGCAACCATTGGTGACACTGGGGAACCCATGGCACAACCATGCTTCTGTCTGTAGACGTCCCCTCTGTACATGAAATATGTGGTGTTCAGACACAGGTCCAGGAGCAGGCCTATCTGGTCTGGGTTGAGGCGGCTTCTGGAGGTGTTTATTTCAAACCCACAAATGCACTAAGGCAGAGACTTGTCCACCCAAAGGATTTGATACCAAAACATAAAAGGAGCAATATAGTATACACGGTCCAATGCAGTGAGGACTGTTCAGACCTCTACATTGGAGAAACTAAACAGCCATTAAACAGAAGGATGGCCCAACATAGGACGGGTAACAGCTCAGGACCAGAATCAGCAGTACACCTCCACTTGAAGGACAAAGGGCACTCATTCAAAGATGAGGATGTACACATATGAGACAGAGAAGATAGGTTGGGGTGAGAGAGGGGTCAGGGAAGCCATTCATGTGAGCATTGGAAACCCTTCTCTCAACAGAGATGTGGGGGGGGGCACTCAGGCACAGTCTCTCTGCTACTTATCAGGCTCTGCTTTCAATAATACCCAGACAAATCAAAAAGCCTTCACCACCAAGGCTGTTACAACCCATACTTTATGGGTTTCAACACCTTACTTAGGCCATTGTTCACCTCAAGGCTATTGACTGTTGCCTACCTAATAAGCCTATTCAGGCCATTGTTCATCTTATGAGCCTATTTCAGACCAGAATGACAAGAGGTCAAAGCGGACTATAAGATGGAGGACTCGCACTAGCTTTATTCAGACTGATGAAGCTGTTTGGATGAGAAGCGAAACGTTTCTCTCAAGAAAAAGAAGCCGAGTTGTCATGACTCAGCTTCCAGATGTAGCTCTTATACGTACGCAGAATTATATTAGAAGATCCTTTAAAAAGAGAGAGAGAGAACACACATTTTTGTTATACTTCATTGTAATTTATAAGATTAGAAGGTTATCATTTATAAAATAAAATTTAAGCCTCATGAAGCTTAAAGTCTAAAATTTAATGCAGGTGAAGCAACAGAGGGAGCTTCTACACAGGGCAAAACTAGGGAAATTATTCCAGGATCATGTATTTAGGCCAATTGTGAGCTGAGTATAAGACTTTGCTAAAGATTA
Organism: Phrynocephalus guinanensis; assembly: GCA_037367245.1. Classification (NCBI taxonomy): domain Eukaryota; kingdom Metazoa; phylum Chordata; class Lepidosauria; order Squamata; family Agamidae; genus Phrynocephalus; species Phrynocephalus guinanensis. Next base: position 26,505,169 of record CM074744.1, on the reverse strand, counting down.
AACACTACTTTTTTTCTGTCTCCACTCAAGGATAAAACCCCAGCCAGGGCAGTCTCATACATGGGTTTTCAGTCTCCATGGAGACACATCTGCCCACCCTGGGGAGGCAAATCATTTTTAAAAACATTACAGCATTTCATACAAATTTGTTCTGGATCCCAGAAAAAAGTGCAGCAGATTCCTAAGAAAATATATTTATGACATTAATTTTAAAAAGAAGTATTAAAATGCTATAACCATATATGCCTTCTTCAGCTGCTGCTGCTCTGAATCAAAGCAAAGTACCCACAATGAAAATATGCAATTATGGATATTTCCTAGAGCCCAGCATCTCCTACTTTCAAAGAACAGAAATTGGGTTCGTGAGAGGTTAGGGGACTGACTAGCCTCCCAATTAGGTTAAAGAGTGGAGCCAGTAGACAGGAAAAATAATTGTGTAATGTCAGGTCAGTTCTGACTTATGGTTGTCCTTTTCAGGTCTTCCTGCTGTAAGATACTCAGAAGCAGTTTGCTAGTCCCTCCCTCTGGACATAATCTGAGTCTATGCAGTGCCTAAGCCATAGGCGGTTACTTCACGTCCTTCTGTTTTCCGCTACTAGTTTTGTACCGTGACAGTGTTGGTTGTGATCACGTGGTTTTGTCGCTGTTTCAGTGTTCCCATGGTCGTGTGATAACTTGTCTTGTGGCAAGTGTTACCTCATGGTCTTGTACCTTGACAAACACTGAATTTGTCTAGCTTCCTTTTTTTTTTGGGGGGGGGGGGGGGGGTTAAAAATTATTTTTCAATATTTCGCTTCTGAAAAGTCAAAATAAAAAACAACAACCCGGACACCGTTTTCTGAGAGAAATGAATGTTTTGTTGTGTGATAGTCATTACTACACGGTGTCTTGTCTCAGAACAGAAAGCGGGAACAAAGAGTGACAAGGGAAAACCCTATCCCAGCATCAGGTACAGGATTGTCGTGCTTAGCTTCCGTTCCGGGAGCGTGGTCGAGACAAATTTCAGTAGTTGTGCGACGGACGTGAAGTGACAATTTTTTAGCAGTCCTAAGTGCAACACTAAGAGACAAAATGGACGTGAAGTAACTGTCATAGAAGTGAGAGGGCAGGCAGAGGTTATTTGAACGGCTGGCCGGGCTCCACATCTGGGTCCTCTATTCTACTCTGCTATACCAGTTTGGTTTATGTTTGGATACAGGAATATAAAATTTTTTAATAAAAAGGCACTGAGCCAACCTGCCTGGTTATTGTTATCAAAGATTCCCAGTGTTTTATATTTGCCTCTGTTAACTGAAAATAGTAGGTGCACTGAGGAAATTGAATATAATTTGTATACTTTATCTTTAAAATGGACATTTCCTCCAATTTCTTAGTTAGCAAACCTTTTCCATTATACCAGTGTTTTAAATCAATAGTTCCCAAGCTTGAGTCCCCAGATGTTCCCGGGTTAAAATTCCCAGAAGCCTTCACCACTAGCTGTGCTGGCAAGGGTTTCAGAGAGTTGTAGTTTAAAAGCAAAAACGCAAAGCATGATTATTCTATACTGCCTCACAGCCCTTTCTGGGTGGTTTTAGAACTAATTATGCAAGCTCCACATTGCCCCTCCCCAAGCAGAATACTCATTTTACCGACCTTAGTAGGCTGGAAGGCTGAGTGAACCTTGAACCAGCTACCTGGGATTGAACCCCGAGTTGTGAGCACAGTTATGGCTCCACCACAAGGCTCAAGAACATCAGGGGATCCCAGGTTGGGAATTACTGTTTTAATTATTTGATAATAAATTACAAAGATTGGCCAAAACACTTTTGAGTAGTTATGCCATTATGACATTAACAGCAAAACTGGGGATTGCCTATACCTATAGCAAAGAAATCACTGTCAACACTAGCAATTACACAATAAACTGTATGACTAACTTGAAGCAATTCTCTTCCAAAAAATATGACATTGGCATTAAGGCAGCACACTTCTATATGCCAAGAGGGTTTGGCAAATATGCTTTTAATTTAGGTCAAAATGAGGTCATGAGTGCTCTTAGGATATGCTCTGTGCATTTTTATAGTTCTGGTTTGTGTTTCTTATACAGTGGTACCTCTACTTACAAGCAGCTCTACTTATGAGCAATTCAACTTAAGAGTGGAAAACTGCTGGTGTTTTTACCGCTGCCTTACAAATTTTAGATGTGATCTGCTCTCCTTACAATTTTTTTAACATTTTTCCAATTATTTTATTATTTATTTTTTAGATATGGCTGCTCTACTTACAAGTTGTTCGACTTATGAGCATGCATTAAACTCGTAAGTTGAGCTACCAGTGTGCTTTATGCTATTCCATTGTGTTAGTTTGGTGGTGGCAGATTCACACTAACTAGGTGATTTTATTTCAGTTATCCTTCACTGCAAGCTGCCTAGATGCCCTAAGTACATCCGATCTCGCCTGATTTCGGAAGCTAAGCAGGGTTGGCCCTGGTTAGTACTTGGATGGGCGACCACCAGGGAATACCAGGTGCTGTAGGCGCCTGGAGTAGGAACTGGCAAAGCCACTCTAGTATTCCTGCCAAGAAAACTCCATGGATGTGGAGTCACGAAGGGTTGGTCATGACTGTAACGACACAACACACACATCCTTCACTGCTGAACAGAGTCCTTTAATCCTAGTTTTTATATGAAAATTAGTAAATCCCCATGGAAGGATTCAGGGTGTCCTGTCTTTCCTTGCTGATGTTCCATGTTTTTAACAACTGGGTAGAAGTCCAACAGGTGGACATCCAACAGGTGCTTCTCATGATGCAATGACAGGCAAGGTTTCATTGCCATGGAACAAAAGTGGCAATAGTCCTTTCGCCATGTACAGTAGTAAGGCCTGGCATAACAGTGAGGCCTAGCACTGTATCTCCACTTTCCATCTGCACCAATGGTTGCTGTAGCAACCATCTCTCCTGGTTGCCCAACCGTAAATTCCTCCAGCTTGACTCTTTGTGTTGCCATAGTAACGGAATGGCTGGGGAGGTGAGGGGGAATGAGGCTTCATCTTCCTTTGCTCTGAGAGTGATAGTTATTGATATAGCGATGGAGACAACAAACATATAATTAGAAAGTTCCATTAGGAGAGATGAAAATAAAACGATGACATCACATCCTTGCTTCTTTTATATTAAAACAATTCAATAAAATACACATGATGTGAAAATATCATTATTGTGGGAAAAGTATTTTCCTGGATTTTTTTATTTAGCAATAAAAAGTGGCAAAAGAAATACACATGAGATAAATAAGATGTTGGATCCATAAAGGGGGATTTAACTCATTTCCTTATTAACAACAGGGGGGGAAACATGGATTTGTGAAAAAAATATCTGACAAATCTTGTCCAAACCTGGAACAGGGCAGCAATTTTAAATAAGCATAGACCCACTACATCAATTGGATTTAAAGGTGGTTGCTGTTTATAGAGCAAAGCGAATTCAATGTCACTTCAGTCACTGTCGTGATTTTCTGTAAAGTGTTAAGTCTTTTGGCACAATTGTGTGCACAAACCTTTGTATACATAGGCCATTTGGGGTAGGATAAAAAATAGAGATGGGGATAAATAAAGAAAATTGTGATATTCCACAAATGTCACCAATTTGTTAAATATCCCTCCCTTGATATTTGTTGGGTCTGGAGACCCCGACAGTTGGCTGGGGGAATTTCTGGTGAGTTACAGTTGACATACCCCAAATTGGGATGAACTGCCATGTTGGTGGTTCGTCCTCAGTGGGCTAGAGTGCTGAGAACTGTTGGCTGCAAAGTTGGCAGCTTGACGGTTCGAATCCTGGGTGCCACGCAGTGGAGTGAGCTCCCGCTGTTAACACCAGCTCTTGCCAACCTAGCAGTTCGAAAGCATGTAAATGTAAGTAGATAAATAGGTGCTGCTGTAAAAAGTGGGAAGGTAAACAGTGTTCCATCTGCAGAAATATGTTCAGCCACGCACACTGGCTCTTTGGCTTGGAAACGGAGATGAACACCGCCCCTAGAGTCGGACACGACTAGCATGCATGTGCAGGGTGGACCATTACCTTTACCTTTTCCTCATTTCTAGCAACAAAACACAATGAAGAATTCCCCTGCCTTTAAAAACATCATTGTAAAAAATGTAACTTCAGCCAGTCCTCTCCTCACATGTTGGGAGAGACAAACTTTTCTTGTTTTACCGAATCTTGTAGACATGTTTTCTGCACAAAACATGTAGTACATGAATAGAGACAAGTGGTACCTTGTATAAAGGAATTAATTTGTTCTAAATGAAATTATATTAAGCAAATTTTCCTTTATACAAATTCCCATAGGAATGCATTGAAAATGGAATAATCCCATTTTTATGTTGTATGGATTTTCCCCATAGCCGATTATGTTAAGCAAATTTCCCCTATCTCCAGAATTTTTTATATTGTACAGATTTTATGTTATACAAGCTGTTTGTTATACAAGGCTCCACTGTATTTTAAAAAAATCAGCATTACAGGGTTTTCTGTACCTCAGTTCAGTCTTGAGTCCGTAAGGGAGACTGGAGCCAAGAATTGAGAAGAATACTGGACTCTGAAGGGAAGCTGTACAGCTACTGGAAATGGAAAGATCAGGAACCGTAAGAACATGCTGTGGACACCAAGGCCAAGATTATTTCTTGGCTGCTGTGGAGGTGAGGATTCTGGCCACTGGCCACTGAAGAAGCCTATTCAGATTTGGGTGATGTGAAATCAAGGTCAACTATAAATTGGAGGATTCACTGCTAACTTTCTTCAGACCGATGAAGCTGCATGGATGAGTAGCAAAATGTTTCAATCTCCCAAGAAGAAAAGAAGTCCAGTTGCCATGACTAAATTTCCAGACAATTCCACCTGGATGACTGAGAATCTTCACAGTCAGTTTCATGATTTTTGCCTTCAGAGATAGTTTAAGGCGGCTGATTTGTTCTTAGGACCCACTTGTTCATATTTACGGCATCAGGGCATCCACAAAGCTCTCCTCCAGCATCACAGTTCAAATGAATATTTATTTATTTATTTATTTATTTATTTATTTATTTATTTATTTATTTATTTATTTATTTATTTATTTATTTATTTATCTATTCATTTATTTCTGCTGCCCATCATTCTTGATACATTTTATCTTGCCCATTTGTCAGTTTTCTTTACTGTCTAGTTTTCACACCCATACATAATGTTCAGAAGTACATTTTTGTACTTGATTTATCTTTTCCATTTCCTTCACTCCTGCCCTGTCGAATATTAGTCATATTCTGATTTTTGTACTTGATTATCTTTTCTATTTCCTTCTTTCCTGCCCCGTTGAATATCAGTCATATTCTGATTTCTTTGCTGCAGCTTCCATTTGGATTGATGGTTGAACTGAGAAATAATTTTTTAATCACCATTTCAGTTTCTTCATTGTTGACATTTTTGTTCTCCTAATATTCAACTTCAGTCCTGCTTTGGCACTTCCTTCTTTCGCTTTCACTGAAAGTAGTTTTAAGTAATCTGTGCTTTCTGCCAACAAGATCATGTTATCTGCATATTTTAATTGATAGATATTTTTTCTACCAATCATGTCTAGGTTTCTGCTGTATAGCCTTGCTATTGCAGATTCAAGACAGAATGGTTTATTTATTGAATAAATCCATACATTTTCCTCTTTTTCCTATTTCCTTTCATTCTTTTGCATCTCATGATATGTCCAAAATAGGTACATACTACATAGTACTGAACAGATTTGCATGAAGTCAAGCAGCAATATTCAGTAACCAAAGAGTGCCCTCTGCTGACTTTTCCCCTTCTCAATTCTCTCCTACTGGAGACTGGATGCTATCACATCACAGCCATAAAAGTGCCCTATTGTATCATCACACAGAGTTTCACATTCTTCAACCAATTTGTGACTCCCTTTCCTGCATTTCTTTTCTTTGAATGAGCACCTGTAATGGTTTCTGTTTGTTTCTCATTACATGTCTGGATGTTTCTAGCTGTGTGCATTATTTGTGTTTTATAAAATATTAATGTTTATCCATTAGTTTTAGTACTTCTTCTTTGGCCATGTTTTCAATCCAATAAATTCTTAGCATCCTGTGATAAATCCACATTTTAAATGCCTCTGACTTTTGTGTGAAGTAGTCTGTGTCGGAAGTCTCCAAATCCATGCCATCCAGTAGAACTGACAATACACAGCAATGTCCAATGTGTTTCCATAAAGAAAGGTTTAAGTTCTGTTGCATGTCACATTTACCATTTTAAATGTGTTCATGAACAATTTAAATGGACCACCTGTATTCTGGCTAATGGCCATGCTCCTTTTGTTTCAGTCCACAACATTCTAAGATACTTGCCTTTCTCACAACATGCTCCACACCTTCTACATTTCTTGGGCTGCTTGTTTTTTCCTGCTTACCATGAGGGTGGTTACGTCACCTTCATTTTTATACTGTGTTCGCTACTTACTTCTCTGACTTTATCAAGTAAACTTGGCGAACATCTTAATTGTCAGCTAATAACACTCATGTGTGTATTGAAAACTCCTCTCTCAACAGAGGTGGGGGACTCAGACACAATATGTCTGCTACTTATCAAGCAGCCCTTGATAAGGCCTCACCACTAACTTTTCTCAGACTGACGAAATTGCTTGGATGAGTAGCGAAACATTTCGATCTCTGAAGAAAAATAAGTCCAGACTCCAGTTGCCATGACTCAGCTTCCAGATAACCTCATTTAGATGACTGAGAATCTTCACAGACATATATCACTAATAATACTGTTTTTGGCTGTCTACTGGCTTTTGCTGATAATCTCTCCCCTGAACATTTTTCAGTTTTTCTGCAACTTCCCTAATATTGTTTGGATATTCTTATGCTGTTTTCTGTATCTCTCACTATCTCAATACTTTTTCCTCCATCTCTCTTCCATTAGCTTTTTCTTCTGCCATCCATTTTTTTCAATTTCCTTTGCATTTCTATTTCTGAGCCACATCTACATAACTTTGTTAATTTAGAACAAATAGCATTTATATCTGAGTGATTTGAATGTGAAATATTATTGATGTCTTTATGAACCACTTACATTTGGCTCAGATCAGAATCTGCTTGATTTCATACAGCATCAGTAGGCAATAATAAGAAACATGGAATAGTGGAGTTGGAAGGGGGTTATAAGGTCATTAAGTCCAACTCAATGCAGGAATCCAAATCAAGAAGATCATGTAAATAACTCTTTCTGTGCTTCTATCTATTTTGCTCCTCTGACATCTTGCATCAGGGAAGCAATCACATAACTGGGTGGCAAGAGGGGTAAACTACCAGGTAACTCATATGCAATTTCTCCCAGTAGGATTTTGGCCTTAGATGTTACTAAGTTTTTGTTTTTAGGTGAATTATAATGATTCCTTCCTTCCTTCCTTCCTTCCTTCCTTCCTTCCTTCCTTCCTTCCTTCCTTCCTTCCTTCTGCAGGAACTCCCCTCGCCATATTTCTAGGAGCTTAAACCAAAAGCAAACACATTCCTTTTAGGTCCCTGAACTCATATTCACTTATTCAGCTGAATAAGAATGGCTTTTCTCAAGCATGATGAATACAGTGGATCTGGTTGAATGGAACCAATCCATCTGGAAACTGCCATGAATAATGGCTATGTTATTCTTGCTTATTATGTTTAATACAGTGTTACCTTGTATAAAGGAATTAATTCATTCCAAATGAAATTCTGTTAAGCAAATTTTCCTTTATACAAATTTCCCATAGGAATGCACTGAAAACAGTAATCCCTAATCGCGACCATTTTATGATGTAGGGATTCGCCACATAGGCGATTCTGTTAAGCAAATTTCCCCTATCTCTGGAATTTTTTATGTTGTACAGATTTTATGTTATACAAACCATTTGTTATATGAGGGTCCACTGTACAGAGTGCCTCTCAGGAAACTATCAAACCCATAATGCTTTGCATTTCCTGGAGAATTTTGCCCTGCCTACCTTTATCATCTTCTAAGAGACCATTATTGTTCAAGAAAAAGCCAAAGGAAAAAAAAATAAGAATAATAAACAAATAAGAAAGACAAAAACACGCAGCACTTTCAAGACTGTAATGTTTTGATGTGAGACTGATCATATTAAAATATAATAGTTTTTAAGGTGCCAAGTGGGTTGTCTTTTTAAATATTTTCTATTATTATTATTTTGGGGGGGCAGTCCTGAAAAGCTCTAAATCTTTTACAGAGTAGTGAAATACAGTATCTAGGGGGTTGGGAGATTGGCTTGGAGAATTATTGCAGACAGCAATTGCAGGATTCTGATCTTTGAGATTCTCTTAATAAGATGTGACTTCCACCTAAAACTCTGGATACGGACAAATAAAATATGCATTTCGTACAATGTGATGTGCTTGGATGTAAAAGCAAATATGTTCATATGAAGACTTTATTCTTGAATTTTATGATGTAATTAAAAGAATATTTGAAGAACTAGGCTGAAAAATCCTTAGTTCTTCTTTTACGTCGCAATTTGTGGCTAGCTACAGTCACAACACAGGAGAAGGATTAAATAAATAAATATAAATACTGTACACCACAAAATCCTTCATTCCCAGCTTGCTGAGTTCCTTTTGAGAGGAGCCACTGAAATTCAAAATAAAAGAAATCCAAATACAGTACAAAGGTTCAGATCCAAATCAGCTTTATTCTCTTTTGGAATTGTGCAGCAACATTAACAATTGACAATAAAAGGGACATCCCTGCTGTCGCCAGAAGTGGAGGGAAAACGAAATGGTAGAGTCCATCACAGAAGAACGTTACAAAGTGCACCCTTCGTGTCAGTCTGTTTTATCAGGCTTAGAGGGGTTGTCGAATGGATGCTCAGCCACTTCTGCAGGAGAAACACAGCCAGGGGGAAAACAACAGGGAAGGGGTTAGGTAGGAAATAAAACAAAATTCACATTAAGAATGTGGAAGATGGAAAGCTAAAGGAAACCTTGTTTATCTCAGGCACTGGTTATCTCCTTGAGGTTCAAAGAAGGGGGTTCACCAAAACTCTCTGGAAGGACTGTATAGGGCGGGTCTAGCCGATTACAGAAGATGTCAGCATTCCTCTGTGTGTGTGTGTGTGTGTGTGTGTGTGTGTGTGTGTGTGTGTTGTATCATTACAGTTGTGACTGACTCTTCGTGACTCCATGTCCATGGAGTTTTCTTGGCAGGAATACTGGAGTGGCTTTGCCAGTTCATTCTCCTGGCACCTCCAGCACCTAGTATTCCCTGGTGGTCTCCCATCCAAGGATTAACCAGGGCCGACCCTGCTTAGCTTCCAAAATCAGGCAAGATTGGATGCGCTTAGGGCATCTAGGCAGCTGTCAGCATCCCTACTAGAACTTACGCCTTTATGCCAGCGATGGGATAACTTTGAAGCCAGGGGACCAGATCTCCCCTTCAAGCTATTCAGGGACTGGCTGATCTCAGGGGAAGGGGTGGATCCCCGATAGGGGATCAGAAGCTGGCTGAAAGTACTGCGGGGGGGGGCGACACAACATTTCTAGGTAGTGCTTCTGCTGGAGAATGTGAGACAGACAGCTGGAAAGGGGCACTCATGATCTCCCTGGAAAGGGGAGCAATCTCCTTTTAAAACAGCCCTTCCATCTACAAGGGAGTGGCTCCAGCCCGGCCCCCCAAAGTAGAAGCCCTTCAGCAGGACCACACAGGTCTGGCTTGGGCATGGACCAGGATCACGTTGGAGCACCTTCCACTGCTTGACGGCACCACAAGTGGCCCCAGTTGGGATCTGTTTCGCTGTGTGATCATGCCCTCAGCTGGCTCTTTCAAGCACCAAGTTCGCAGCCAGATGGGTTTTGTTTCCCAACACACAACGTTGGGGGGTGGGTGAGGGTGGGGTGGGGAGTAAAGCTGACTCCCTGTGTTGAGTGGACAATTTGAGTACAATTATAGTAATTCATAGCAGGTCCTCCTCTGGGGACTTGTAGCGTTTTCAGCAACATTTCCCAGGCACTTGGTGAAGATGTTTATATTCTTCCAGTCATTTTTAAAAGGTTATTTATCTTTTTTAGTGCCTTTCTTTTCTCTGTTTGGTATTTCAGCAACAGCATTGGATTCATGGCTACTAGAAAGGCTTTCATGTTATACATAGTGAATTGGTGTAGGCTGAAATTTTAGAAGGCTTGGAGTAAAATACAATTATCACAAAACATCTACAGTATTAATATTTTTAGGCTACTTCTAGATTTCTTCTTACCATGTACGGCTTGATTTGTAGAATCACCATACCTTTTATTTGTAGGATAGACTGATCTATATTTATTAATTATATGACTAATTTCTACCCTGAAGCTCTGTGCTCACATGACAGGCTACGGCAACAGATAAAGACACAATGAAATTCAAACTAAAATATTGGTTAAAATCACGCTTATAAGGCTAACATTCAGAAAGCAATCCTCTACTTCAAGCGTTGTTCAATCCAGTGCTAGACTGAAGAAACATCCCCAGAAGGGAAGATCTGGAAGGTGAGTCAAGGCAACTGGACTTCTTTTCTTGAGAGATTGAAATGTTTCACTAGTCATCCAAGCAGCTTCCTCAGTCTATGCACCAACCTGACGAAGCTGCTTGGATGAGCGGTGAAACATTTCGATCTCTCAAGAAAAAGAAGTCCAGTTTCTATGACTTAACTTCCAGATAAATTCACCTGGATGACTGAGAATCTTCACAGACAGAAGGAGAGATAGCAGCTGCCATAAACACTTAGTGGTGAGATAGCAAACTGGGTAGGAATCCAGTTGAACTCATCACAGTTTTCCTTGTTACAATGAGATGTACTGTACACTGCACATCTAATTGAGTTATTGTAATTATTTCTATAGAAAAGCACATATACGTACTAACTTTATACAAATATGTATAAAACATTATACAAATATGTATCTTCTTTTGTTGATGAGTTGGACTTTGTTGGTGCCTTTTTGGTGAGTGACTATTCATATACAGGAGGGCTGAAGAACTCAGTGATTTAGGTATTTGGCTGTAGAGCCAGAGGTTGACAGTTCGATTCCCCACTGTGCCCCCTGAGAAAGAGAGCCGGCCTGTGTGACCTTGAGCAAGATGCACCGCCCCAGGATGCGCCTGGAAGAAGGGAATGGGCAGCTACTTTTGAGTATTTTCAAGTTGCAAACCCCTGAACAGGATTGCCATAAGTCAGAATTGACTTGATGGCATATGATTACAGTAGGACCCCTGTATCCACTGATTCATTAACCACTGATTCAGTTGTCCATGGTTGGCAGAGAAAAACAATTAAATAAACAAGTCAGCCGCTGCAAAGCAAACTACTGTTACAAACAGCAGCTGTAAAGCAAGCTACTGTCAAAACAGCAGCCGTAAAGCAAGCTACTGTCATAAAACAGCAGCCACAAAGCAAGCTACTGTCACAAAATAGCAGCCGTAAAGCTAGCTACTGTCACAAAACAGCAGTTTGTGGGGGTTGGTGTTCTCTCTTATCCATAGTTTTCATTATCCACAGGAAGGCTTGGAAACAATCCCCATCAGATACTGAGATCCTACTGTATTCTGCAGAGCTGGAAGGGACCTGTCACCACCATCTTAGAACTGTAGTGCTGGAAGGACCCTATGGACCAAGTCCAGTGGCCAAGTAGGCACAGCAGGGAATTGGACTTTTTCAACCTCTAGCTCTGCATCCCAGTACCAAAACCACTGAGCTATCTAGTCAGATGTAAAAGGGGCTTAAAATGTAAGTCCAATTGAAATGCAACCCAAGATAGACTACTGTATGATTTTGATACAAGTATATGGTTGCAAATTTTTGTGGATACAGTGGACCCCCTCCGTCATTCTAAGTTCTTACCTTTTGCCTTGTCAAATATGCCCTTCAATGTCCTAAACAAGCATCTGAACGTATCTGCAATACAATCCAGGTTACACATCTTGCCAGCTTGATGGGATCACCTCGACCTGTAGGTAGGAATGGGGACAAGGTGTGTCACAGCAGTCCCAGCCCATTCCAAGGTGATGTTAGGTAACATCCCCTGCAATCTTCTCCTTGAGCCTATTGCTCTTCTTTAGCAAATCTTGCACACCTTCCCAAACCCTTCTTCAAAATCTAGTCCTTTAAAACCGCAGATTGGTAAATACCTGGCACGTTTCACAATCTGATGCATGCAACCCTGCGTCAGGTCGTGAAATGTGCCAACATGCGAAGGAATGCAAGGGGACTGGGATTAGGGTAATTAGCTATATAAACAAAGTCCTCAGCATGTAGTGGTTCAGTTGTGGACAATGATTTGGGAGACCAAGAGCAGCTCTTGTGCCAGCTGCTGCAGTAACAGATGTGTAAGAAATCTGTAAACCGCCCTGAGTTCCATGATGGAAAAAGGAGCGGTATAAAAGTGCATCAAATAAATAAATAAATAAATAATTAAATGGAAAGAATTTTGCTTTTAATTTTTAAAAAACAAACAAACCATCTAGGGTTGTTGTTTTCATATTAAAGGGATGGCAAAGAAAGGAGATTTTAAAATGAAACAGAACAACCCCCCCAAACAAACAAATATTAAAAAAAAGCAAATGGGGGGGGGCAGGGAACTAACAAGAGGGTCTCCTCCTGACCCAGGGCACTGCACGGTTAACTCTTAAAAACAATTGGAGTTCAATCCCTATATATTCAACCCTCTTAGTGAGGAATTTGAGTTTCCACCTCTACCTCTGTTTTTTTTTGTATAATCTTTTAGTTCCCTTTTAGTTCCCTCCTTTAACATTTACAGTATATGGTAGGCATATGCAGTATGGCCCTCCTGAGGCTGCAAATATAGCGGTACTGCTTGAACTTAACTGATGAACATATGGGAAAGCCTTCACATCCACGACAGAATGAACTTAATATTTTAAACATTTGAAGGCAGGAAAAAGCAAACTGGATGTACTTTCCCTCATCCCTAGGTCCTTGTGTGCAACAAATAATAATAATAATAATAATAATAATAATAATAATAATAATAATAATAATAATAATAATAATAATAATAATAATAACAACAACAACAACAACAACAACAACAACAACAATAATAATAATAATAATAATAATAATAATAATAATAATAATAATAATAATAATAATAATAATAATAATAATAATAATAATAATAATAATAATAATTCCGCCTTGTCGTGGCGGGGGGCTTAACTGCTCCAGTAGGTCCAACCTTACCAGAGAGGTCTTGACTGAGGAACAGAACTAAGCGCACCCAACAACCCATGAATCATGGTGAAATACAATATAAAGAAGCCTATACCGGCTCGGTCGTCGCCCGGGTTAACAAGGACCGCGATGGGTGTTGATGAACCTGGACATCCGTCGATAAATGGGCTACAGGTCACGGGTCCCATTGCTGAGCAACCAAGGCATGGGTCTGTAGAGTTACTGGAAGCTGAACCTTCTCAGAAGCGGCAGAAATATACTCTACCAGAGAATCGGACAATCATGAAATGCTATTATAGAGCGGAACCTGAAAAACGTGGCTACCAAAAGCGGATGCATCAGTTATGGAAACAAGAATATCCAAACTCCAAGATAACTGAATTACGATTAGCTGACCAGCGAAGATATATTATCAGAAACAAGGTGTTTAGTAAAGTTGAACTAGAAGAAATACAGAGGAGTTGTGAAATTGGAGGTCAACAAATTATCCAAATAGAAGGAAAAAATAGATTAATAACACCTGGGGACATTGAACAGTCAAAAGTTGAAGAAAATATGGATGTTGCGCAAAACTTTGAATCAAAAGAAGGTTCAAATAGGATTGGAAAACCAGCAGAGCTCACTGTTAGGCAGCAAGAATTGAAGAATAAAATACTCACACATGCTGCATTAAATGAAGAGAGAGGAAGGCTCCCAATTTTAAAGACTGTGCCTAGAAAAAAATTGGTACAATTGATGAGCGATGTAAACTCAGCACTTGCAACAATCCAGATAAGGTCAATTGAAGAGATAAATCAGCTTGCTTATAGTGCAGCAGTAATAGTAACGGAAGAACTAGGGATTCCACAATTGAAGCCCCCCCAAAAATGCATTGAGAAACCACGGTGGAAAATCAGACTGGAGCTTAAAATCAAAAGACTCTGAGCAGATGCGAGTAACTTAAAAAACCTGCAGCAGGACAAATTAAAGAATGGTAAGTTCAAGAAATATTTGACTAAAAAATACTGGCTAAGTACAAGGAAAATTGGAGAAGCATTGGAAATAGTGAAGCAGCAAATAACAGCAACAGCTAGAAAAATTGAAATATATGATGCTAGATTTACTCAGTATAAAGACAACCAGTTGTTTCAATCAGATCAAAGAAAGTTCTATCAGAGTTTAAATCAGAAGATAGGTAAAAGAGATGAAAAGCCTGAAAAAAATGGCAACCATTCAGTTTTGGAAAGACATATGGGGGACTGAGAAAGACTATAATAGAAATGCTGGATGGCTCCAAGATTTTGAGAAGAAATTCTCCAAGTGCACAATGGACCAACTAGAAATAACAGCTGATATGATCACCAAAAGAGTACAAAGAGTCAAAAACTGGACATCACCTGGCAATGATCAACTGCATGGGTTTTGGCTTAAACACCTGACCAGTCTGCATGGAAAAATGGCCCAACAATTTAATGAAATGTTGAGAACAGGTTATATTAATGAGTGGTTAACAACTGGGAAAACCTATTTGATTCAGAAGGATCCAACAAAAGGAGCAATACCTGAAAATTACAGGCCAATAACATGTTTACCAACTATGTATAAACTGCTAACAGGCATCATAGCTGATAGAGTCCAGGATTATTTGGAAGCAAATAACATCATGCCAGTAGAGCAGAAAGGGAACAAACGGGGAAGTAGAGGCACAAAAGATCAGTTACTCATTGATAAAATGATCCTAGACAATTGTAAAGCCCGGAAAACTAATTTATATATGACTTGGATTGACTATAAAAAAGCCTTTGACTCAGTACCGCATAGTTGGATTATTAAGTGCCTGGATGCCATTGGAATATGTAAAAGTATTAGTGCCCTAATTGAAAATGCGATGAAGAACTGGAAAACAGAATTGTTTGTCAGAGATGAAAGCTATGGATTGGTTAGCATCAAACAAGGGATTTTTCAAGGTGACTCTTTGTCACCTCTGCTATTTACTATTGCCCTGATTCCCCTCTCAATAATTTTGCAGAAGACAAATTTAGGTTACCAAACTGCTAAAAATTCAGGGAAAATTTCTCATCTATTGTATATGGATGACTTAAAGTTGTATGGAAAATCAGAAACTGAAATACACTCACTGACCAACACTGCCCGAATTTTCAGCACCGATGTTAGTATTGAGTTTGGACTAAACAAATGTGCCACAGTGGCACTGAGAAAAGGAAAAATAATTGAGAGTGAAGGAATTTAAATGCCAAATGGACAAGCTATTAAGTATCATCAGTCTGAAGCCTATAAATATCTGGGCATACTGGAATTAGATAATATAAAGCATGGGCAAGTGAAAAATGTGGTCAGTAAAGAATATATCCAAAGGGTCAGAAAAGTATTAAAAAGTAAGCTGAATGGTGGTAACACCATCAAGGCCATTAATAGCTGGGCCATACCGGTCATCAGGTATACCTCTGGCATTATAAACTGGACTCAGACGGACCTAGATATTCTAGATAGGAAAACAAGAAAACTTATGACCATTCACTATGCATTACATCCACGCAGTGATGTTGACAGGCTGTATTTACCTAGAAAATTAGGTGGTAGAGGTCTTCTGCAAGTGAAGTAGACAGTTGAAGAAGAGAAGCATGCGTTGGCAGATTATGTAAAAAATAGTACAGAGCCAACATTATTGGAGGTTAAGAACAGGGAGGTGTTTAAAGTAAATCAAACAAAGGGTCAATACAGGAAAGCAACAATGCAAATACGAGCTGATAGCTGGCATAATAAAGCGCTGCATGGGCAGTTCCTCGAAAAAGTCAAAGGAAAAGTAGATGAGGAAAAGACTTGGTTATGGCTCACCAATGGAACACTGAAAAAAGAGACAGAGGCCCTGATTTTTGCAGCTCAAGAACAAGCTATCAGAACAAATGCAGTTAAGGCTAGAATAGAAAAATCAGCTGAGTCCCCCACATGTAGACTCTGTAAAGAGGCAGATGAAACTATTGACCATATATTGAGTTGTTGCAAGAAAATTGCTCAGACTGATTACAAACAGCGTCATAATGTAGTTGCTCAAATGGTCCACTGGAATTTGTGTCAGAACTATCATCTGCCCATAACAAAGAACTGGTGGAACCATAAGCCTGAAAAAGTGACTGAAAATGAGCATGCAAAATTACTTTGGGACTTCCGAATACAGACAGACAGGGTTTTGGAGCATAATACCCCAGATATTGTGATTGTGGAGAAGAAAAAAGTGTGGATCATTGATGTTGCTATACCAGGAGATGGTAGAGTCACTGAGAAACAACTTGAAAAAATTACCCGATATCAGGATCTCAAAATTGAACTTCAGAGACTCTGGCATAAACCAGTATGGGTGGTCCCAGTGGTAATTGGCACACTGGGTGCGGTGCCCAAAGACCTAAGCAAGTATCTAGAAGAAATTGGAGTGGACAAAGTCACCATCAGTCAGATGCAGAAAGCCACCTTACTGGGATCTGCTCGCATAATTCGCCGATACATCACTGAGTCCTAAACGTTTGGGAAGCGTTCGACTAGTGATTGGTAATATAAAATCCAGCGTAGATAGCTGTGCGGCTAAATAATAATAATAATAGTGGCACTGAGAAAAGGAAAATCATCGAGAGTGAAGGAACTGAAATGCCAAATGGACAAGCTGAAATATCATCAGTCTGAAGCCTATAAATATCTGGGCATACTGCAATTAGATAATTTCAAGCATGGTCAAGTGAAAAATGTGGTCAGTAAAGAATACAGTGGAACCTTGACTTACGTCATTAATCCGTTCCAGAGGTCTAGACATGTCAAACATGCCTTAAGTCAAATGAACTTTTCCCATAGAAAGTAATGGGAAAGTGGATTAATCCATTCCAGATGATGAAAAAGACCCCCGAAAACAGCAATTTAACACAAATTTGACAAGGATAGGAGATTCCTTCCGGGGATGTAAATGAAATGTCTCTTCAAAGAGAGGAGGAGGCAGTGGAATTATAGTCCACAACGCTTCCACTTTTTAATGTTCATAGCAACAATGTCTAACATTTAAATTTTAATGATTTTTAACTTGACGTTCCAAGTTCTGAACAACTCTATGCTTACCATTAGAGTCCCACAACTGTACAGCTCCCCAATTAAAATGCTTCCATTGTGGACCAGACTTCTGCAGCCAGATTTTTTACAAGACTGAGCCGACTGTCTAACTAGCGAGGCCAGCCCGAGCTCCCGGCCCTTCTCCTCTGGCGGCAGCGGCAGCTTCGGTGAGGCCGAGGCCGAGCTCCAGGTGTCGGAGCTGGCCTCGCCGAAGCCGCCGCTGCTGGAGGAGAGGAAGAAGGCAGGAGCAGTTTGGAGGCGGCAGCCGCGATGCTGGGGCATGGCTGCTGCCCGATTCCGGTGCCTTGTGCCGGGGCTCCGAGATGTAAGTCAAAGCCTGCGACTCAAGTCAAACAGGCCCCTTCTTGCTGCAAGTCAAGCAGCATGTAAGTCAAGGTTCCACTGTATATCCAAAGGGTCATTAAAGTAAGTTTAATGGTGGTAGCACCATCAAGGCCATTAATAGCTGGGCCATACCGGTCATTAGGTATACCGCTGGCATTATAAACTGGTCTCAGATGGAGCTAGATAGTCTGGATAGGAAAACAAGAAAACTTATGACCATTCACTATGCATTATATCCACACAGTGATGTTGACAGTGTGCATTTACCTAGAAAATTAGGTGGTAGAGGTCTTTTCCAAGTGAAACAGACAATTGAAGAAGAGAAGCATGCGTTGGCAGATTATGTAAAAAATAGTATAGAGCCAGCATTATTGGAGGTTAAGAACAAGGAGATGTTTAAAGTAAAGCAAAAAAGGGTCAATACGGGAAAACAACGATGCAAATATGAGCTGATAGTGGCATAATAAAGCACTGCATGGGCAGTTCCTCGAAAAAATCAAAGGAAAAGTAGATGAGGAAAAGACTTGGTTATGGCTTTCAAATGGAACACTGAAAAAAGAGACAGAAGCTCTGATTTTGGCAGCTGAAGGACAAGCTATCAGAACAAATGCAGTTAATGCTAGAATAGAAAAATCAGCTGAGTCCCCCACATGTAGACTCTGTAAAGAGGCAGATGAAACTATCAACCATATATTGAGTTGTAAGAAAATTGCTCAGACTGATTACAAACAGCGTCATAATGTAGTTGTTCAAATGGTCCAGTGGAATTTGTGTCAGAACTATCATCTGCCCATAGCAAAGAACTGGTGAAATCATAAACCTGAAAAGTGACTGAAAATGAGCATGCAAAATTACTTTGGGACTTCCGAATACAGACAGACAGGGTTTGGGAACATAATACCCTAGATATTGTGATTGTGGAGAAGAAAAAAGTGTGGACCATTGATGTTGCTATACCAGGTGATAGTAGAGTCACCGAGAAACAACTTGAAAAAAATTACCCAGTATCAGGATCTGAAAATTGAACTTCAGAGACTCTGGCATAAACTGGTACAGGTGGTCCCAGTGGTAATCGGCACACTGGGTGCAGTGCCTAAAGAGCTAAGCAAGTATTTAGAAGAAACTGGAGCTGGAAAAAAAAGTCACCATCAGTCAGCTGCAGAAAGCCACCTTACTGGGATCCGCTCACATAATTTGATGATACGTCACATAGTCCTAAACGCTTGGGATGCGTTCGACTAGTGATTTGTAATAGAAAACCCAGCGTCGTTATCTTATCTGCTGTGTGATGATGATGATGATGATGATGATGATGATGATGATGATGATGATGATGATGATGATGATGATGATGATGATGATAATAATAATAATAATAATAATAATAATAATAATAAGAGATGGGCACGAAATGAACAATTTTTCGTTTCCATTTTCATTTTTTCGTTTCGTTACGCAACAAAACAACAAATGAATTTTGTCTCCAAAATGAAACAAAACGAACAGAAACACCGGAAATTTTGTCGTGCGTTTCGTTTTCGTTACTGCAACACAGTGAACTGCTTTAAATGCTAAAAAAATAACAAAAAAATGAAATAAATAGTAACGAAACGGTAACAAAATGAACGAAAACAAAAACGAAAACGAATTTTTTGCAAAAATTCACGAAAAACAGAACCGAACCAAAACGGACCCTCCAAACGACAAACGAAACATCATTTTTTTTTTATTCGTGCCCATCTCTAATAGTAATACAGCAGAACCAAAGGGACCATTGGGATTGCTGAGTCCTATCCTTTCATGGAGGCACAGTGAGGGAAATCTAACTCTCTCAACCCAACTCTCAAGCCACTGAGCCATTCATCTGTTCTATCACTGCAGCTCCATGTACATCCTCTATATGGAGGCACCAATTCCTTCTGTGAACATTTTCATGTGGTTTTGACTGAGTCATAGTCCCATTGGAGGCCTCACACAGTATGAAATGTCATTGCAGGAGCAGGGACACCAGCTCTACATAATCATCCTCTTTTGGGACACCATGGTAATGCCATGCAGAATGCTCTTGCTTCCTTCTACCTGAAAACAAGGCCACGTAGGCATATGCAATATGAAATCAGTTTCCCACATATCTGAGCAGTGACTTGCTGCTGACTCAGAAGCGGCTTCTGAATGACGACGGCCCCCAGGTGTTCTGTAGGTGCTGTTCCTTTCTGCTTATTTACACGCCCAATATCTGTATCATGAGCCTTGATGATACTAATTAGCACCAGAATCTGATACCCATTCTCTGACTGTCCTGCCAGGTTCCTCTTAGATAAACATCCCACACCCAATACTTTACTGCCTTAGTTTTTCAATAAATTATAATCTCTGGGTTGTTTCAATATGATATCCTTAAGATGAAGTCAATGAGGCAGTGTGTAGAATTTGATTACATGTTGCACTCATAATCAACAGGCCAAGCCCAAGGGTTTACAAATCTCCTTGTCCAACAGGGAGAGAAAGCAGTTTAGAAATTAGCAAGTCACATGCTGTCTGTAGGATGTAAGCATGAGCTGCTTCTATCTCAATTGCAGTTCATCTTGCCATGCAGGAACCCCCATCACAGGACTCCCAACAGATGGCCATCCAGCCTCTGCTTAAAAATTTCCAAAGAAGGAGAATCCACCACCCTCCGTGGCAGCATATTCCACTGCTGAACAGCTCTAACCATCATGAAGTTCTTCCTAATGTTTAAATTAAATCTCTTTTCCTGTACAATAGTTTGAAACCATTGCTCTGAGTCCTAGTCTCTGAAGCCATGGGAAACAAGCCAGCCCCTCTTTGGTATATGACATCCTTTCAAATATTTAAACATGGCTATCATATCCCCTCTCAAACTTCTTTTTGTAAGGCTAAACATTCCCAGATCATTCCAGCTTCAGATGTTTTGGACCACAAACTCCCACAGTCCTTTGTCACTGCAATCTAGGCTCGTTGTGATCCGAAGCATTTGGAGTGCTGAAGGTTCGCCACCAATGTTCTAGTCCCTTCGTTGGTGCTTGTTGGACCTTTGAAGGGCCAGGTAGCAACAATGTTGGGTGCAATCAGATGGCGAGGAAGGCATGAGTCTGACCATACTGGAAACGGTGGCTTAGGAAGAAGTGTTCTCCCTTAAAAGTGACTATTCAGTTCACTGGGGAGTGGGTCCAGCCTAACCCCAAATATGTGTAGCCTTGCTACTGGGCAAAAAGGGTCCAGCTTGGGGCACACCTGTTTGAGCTGGAGTGCTGTTGCCCTGTATCATATAATCACTAGGAAATACAGTAGCTTACACTGGACCACTCCACAGGGAGTCCAAGATACAAGACATCCACTTGTATTGGCTGTTAATATGGGTCAGGCGAAGAGTTATCAAACAAGCAAACAGATTTGGCAAGATGAGAAACTAGAAGGGGTTGACTGGAAAACTCATAGGAAGTTCTAAGGCAGCTGTTCATATACATATCTCTATCTATATTTCTCAAGGGAAGCATCAAAGAAGAGATACAGATGATTATACTGTACTACAGATTGCATGCATTCTGATAGTGTTGCTCAACTTTATTTTTCAAAAAACACAAAAAACCACCACATCTCCTTTGGAGAAGCATAAACAATAATCCATGTCCTTCTTCAAACCTGCCTCCTGCAAAAAAAATATTTGACGTTTGAAATATCGCAAATACAAAACAAATCAAAACGTCTGCAAATGAAGTGGGAAATATCCTGATCTTTGTATTGCCGGGTCCCTTAAATATATATAATATTAAATATGCTCCCCCTGTACCCCAACCACACATGCCTCCCCTCAAATCCTGATAGACTCCTCTCAGATAGATGTGCCCCATTAGTTCAGAATCACTCTATTATGCTAACATTAAATGTAATCAATATTTATAAAAGATCGTGCATATTCTTATATAAATATCTCTAGTTGCAGTCCCAGTTACTAGATGGGAAGGTAAGGATTTCAGATGACTTTTGTAAAAGATCCAGTCCAAACACTGCTCAGGGTCACAGGTCAATCTGATTGCACCCCATATTCTTACCTGAGCTACTTATCAATTGTAATATTTCATTAATAAACAACATTCCTCTAATTGCTCAGACCTGGAACCAAACCCAAGTGTACATCCATTGTTCTAACAGTGACCAAAGTGATTCTGACTTACAAACTCAGCCTTGTCTTGATTGTCTTCTTGGACGTCTTCTCCTGGTGATAATCCCAGCTCTCTGAGCATCTCAGGTGGCTTATATAGGCAGCTACCAGATCCTTCGGTCCTTCCTCCTTTGGGTAGCAGCCACGAATATGAGGCCGATGGGTGGAGTTGTCATCGTAACTTTCACAATCATGGTGAAGATGGCTTGTGCTCTGCAAACAGGGAGTCTGCTTACTTCTGTAGGTGTACAAAGGTCTGGTCTCAGCTCTGTTGTGGGTATGATGTAACAATGACATGCATCCTTAGCTTTTAGAAATTTTTATGCACTTAGTGATGCTTAATTGAGAGTTGTTTAGAGTTGTTTAGAAATAAAGTTGTGAAATGTGGAAGGTCATGCATGGAATTGTTTACGTCACAGCTTACCATCACTTGTCGATCCAAAGTGAGACTGCTGCCAATAAATCAGAAGGACAACAGTGAAGGGGTTTAAAAAAAACATCATCAGGTATAAGGATGTGTCACTGACAACCAAGATCACCCACACTTTTGTATTTCTAATCACCCCCTATGGGTGTAAAAGCCAGACAGTAAAGAAAGCTGACAGGGGGTTTAAAAAAAACGGATTTGTTTGACATGTGGTGCTGAAGGAGAGCTTTGTAGATACTCTGGAGTACCAGAAAGGCAACTCAATGGGTCCTAGAACTAGATCTGGAGAGGGAGAGAAAAACCAATAAAAAGGAGGCTGTCATACTTTCATCATATCATAAAGCAAGTGATATAATAATGCTGGGAAAGGTTGAAGGCAGCAGACCAAATATGAGATGTGCTTAAAAGCTAGGTAGCCACATTTGGGAAAATAAGAACATATATCCTTCTTGAGTGTACACCTTAATGTGGTGAAAGTCCATCACAGGTTACAAACCATGATGGAGATGTGTAATCTCCAGGCTTTAAACCAGGGTACTTCAAGGGCCAGATGCAGGGGAGTGGTATCAGGAGACAGATATCTAGTCTCATGCACTCCCAAACGCATCTTGTGGAGCCGCTGTGAGATACAGGAAGCTGGACTAGATGGGCCTTTGGCCTGATCCAGCATGGCTCTTCTTATGTTCTTATGTTCTTATGAAGGAGTTTTTCAATCTGTCGGTGAAGCTGAGAGTAATGCTATCAGGAGAACAGATTCCATGATGAACATGGGGTGCTGGATTCACCCAAGGTCATCACTGAAAGACAGAGGCAGTTACTTCACGTCTGTTTTGTCTCTGTTAGTGTTGTGCTTAGGAGTGGTACAAAAATATTACTTCACGTCCATCATGCAACTACTAAAATTTGTCTCAACCACTCCCCCAGAACGGGTGCTAAGCGCGACCATACTGTACCTGCTGCTGGGGTAGGGTTTTCCCTTGTCACTCTTTGTTCCCGCTTTCTGAGACAAGACACTGTGTAGTAACGACTGTCACAACAAAACATTCATTTCTCTCAGAAAACTGTGTCGTGTTTTTTTTTTACTTTTCAGAAGCAAAAGATCGAAAAAGAATTTTAAGCCCCCCCCCCCAAAAGGAAAAAGGAAACTAGACAAATTCATTGTTTGTCACAGTCCAAGACTGTGAAGTAACACTTGTCACGAGACAAGTTATCACGACCATGGTGCACTGAAACAGGGACAAAACCACGTGATCGCGACCAACACTGTCACGGTACAAAACTAGTCATGGAACAAAGAAGGATGTGAAGTAACCACCAGAGATGCATCTACCCTCTTCAAGGCAGCTAGTGGACTGCAGTGGTAGAGGAAGGTGACTTTGGTTGGGGAGGCATTGATGGTAACCCTCAAGCTAATGTTTGTTAGTAATGTGCAAAAGGTGGCAATAATAAACCCATACTGAACTTTCCTTGCCATGAAAATCTGATAATGAGACAGTCCAAAATGAAACAAGAGATAGTGCTGGAAGATGATGCTCCCAGGTCAAAAACCACTCAATCAACTACTAGCACACATCATTCAAGTCTATGTTCTAGTTACTGATGCTGGACAAGACGAAATTAAAAGCTTTTTATGCAAAGAAAGAAACAAGTCGCCTCCAACAAGAGAACTCTTCTGGAAAATCTAAAAACATCAATAGGAAATTCAAGCCTAGATTAGGAAAGCCCATTAGCTCTGACTAGGAAAAAATGAGGAGAAGATGGAAATGTATACTAAAGTATACAGAAGACATAAAAGGATGACACCCCTTTGAATAGGAATACTATTGTGAAGACCTGCAGTTTTAGAAAATGAAGTGAAAGCTGCTCTGAAAGCACTGGGAAGAAACAGATCAGCCCATAGACTGGCAAAGGTCAATATACATTCCAGCCCCCCAGAAAGGAGATGCCAAGGAGTGCAGTAACTAAATCACCATTGCTTTAATTATCACATTCATGGTTTCTCCATATGTTGGAGGTGACTTGATAACACCTAACAACAAGGACAATCATGTGAATCAAATCTCAGGCTAATCCTGTGAATCAAATCTTAGTGGTGGCCACAACATTGTTGAATACGCTGCCTGATGTTGTACACCAAGTTCCTGCCCTTCTGTCCTTCAGGAAGCAGATGAAAATTGTGCTATTCAAAGAGCCATTCAGGGACATCCTTCCTATGTGAGAAATTTCCTCACCCGTCCGGGGTGTGTGTTTTGTTACATTATGCTTATCTCTGGTTTTGTTATTGTTGTCACTGTTATGCCTGTGGCATACCCTTCAGGTATTGGAAGACTGCTATCATGTATCTCCTCCGTCTTCTCTTGGTCAGGCTAAGCATGCCTAGTTCTTTTAGCTGTTCTTCATACGATTTAGCCTCCAGTTCCCTTACCATCTTTGCTGCTTTTCTCTGCACTTTTTAGGACCTCTGTGTCTTGTTTGTATTGTAGTGACATGGTAGTCTCTGCCTTCTCAAACATGTCTGCCTCTATTTAGTTAATGAACAAGAATGTTAATCTAACACACCGGAATGTCCAGAAGATTCTGACTACCTAAATGCAAGCTTGGTATCAGAACACAAGTAGGCAACACTAAATAAGTATTTTAACTGCCTTTGCAATGTGTAGTTTTAGAGTTTCAGTCAAATTTGTGCATATCCTTAACTTTTTAATACTTATAATGTCCACATTGGGAAGTATTTTTCTTACTGCACTTTAAAAAATTATTCAAAAAAGGTGACCTCCCCTTGATCTACAGCTCCTACCCAGTAATTCTCTTTTGATCTTCATGAGTTTCTGCTTAGTTTTTTCTTCACTGAATATCAAACACTCTCCTCTCCCCATCTGAGAGCGAGAAGCCTTGTGAACTACTTCACTAGGGCCCAGCCTAGTGTTTCTCAACCTATGTATGCCCAGATGTTCCTGGACTGCAACTCCGAGAAATCCTGGCCAGTTTAGCTAGAGATGAAGGCTTCTGGGAGTTTCAGTCCAGTGACATCTGGGGACCCACAGATTGAAACCCACAATAATGACCTTCCCCTCTCCCTAAGACTTCGTACCATAAAGTAGATGGTGTTGCACCAAAGTGATGCACCTTCTGAGGACTAATTACATTACATCCAGTCATGACTACCAACCTGTGCCTGTGGGCATCTCTAAGGTGGTGTTGTTGCTGCTGCTTCTCCTGCTTATAGCTGCCCCTGCTGTGGTTGCAGTCGTGGCCTTAGCTTGTCCTTTTATAAATTATGGCCTCCATTTCCCCTCTCCGTCCAGTTATCTCTTGGCAAAACCTTCTTAACATCCATTGTGGCACGCTCTGCTCTTACCAGAGTTTTGGAGTATTATTTCCTGAGACTACAACCCCCAGACTCCCCTAGCAAGCCCGGCGAGCCCGGCCAGGAGACCTATGGAAACTGTCGTTCATCAAAGGACATTTTCTAAGTCTTGGCTCTTATTATTAATCTTGAAAGCCATCTGAAGTGTTGCTACCCCAGTAAAGCAGCACATAGACATCTACTTAGCTGCCTAGATGCCCTGAGCACATCCGATCTCGCCTGATCTCGGAAGCTAAGCTGGGTCAGGCCTGTTAGTACTGTACTTGGATGGGAGACCACCAGGGAATACCAGGTGCTGTAGGCGCCTGGAGTAGGAACTGGCAAAGCCACTCCAGTATTCCTGCCAAGAAAACTCCATGGACATGGGGTCATGAAGAGTCAGTCACAATTGTAAAGACACAACACACACACACACAGAGAGAGGTATCTACTTACACTTAACAAATAAGGAAGCAATAGACAAACCAAAAGTGTGACATACACACCCCAGCTGCAAAAAAAGGGCAGAATTGTAAAAAAATTCAACAGCTTGAACTTTTGGGGGAATTCAACAGCCAGAGGTTAGGAGTTCAATTCCCCACTGTGACTCCTGCAAGCAAAGCCAATTTATGTGGCCTTAGGCCAGCTTCACAATCCCAAGACACCCCCAGGAGAAAGAAATGGTTAAACCACATTTTGAGTGCCCTCTACCAAGAATACCCTGGAAAGGTTGGCCATAAATCAGAACACCACAAAGATTCTGGACATTAAATGCAGATTTTTGAAGCAGTGGTGGAAAACTTTGGCCTTCCAAAGCTTTTGGACTTCAGGTCCCAGAAGCATCATAAGAACATAAGAACATAAGAACATAAGAAGAGCCATGCTGGATCAGGCTAAAGGCCAATCTAGTCCATCTTCCTATATCTCACAGTGGCCCCACCAGATGTGTCTGGGAGCACACGAGACTAGACCTCTGTCTCCAGATACCACTCCCCTGCATCTGGCCCTTGAAGTAGCCCGGTTTTAAGCCTGGAGATTACACATCTCCATCATGGTTTGTAACCTGTGATGGACTTCTCCTCCAGGAATCTGTCCAATCCTCTTTTTGAAGGTATCCAGGCTAGATGCCATCACTGTTCGCAAGGGCAACGGCAGAGGGTTTTGAGCATTGCAATGAATGAATGAATGAATGAATGAATGAATGAATGAATTAAATGAAATGAAAATGTGGTCGCGTGAACATTCTCCACCCCGTTCTCAAGTTACTCAACTATATTATAGCAAGTTTCCTCCTGAATCAGCTACTGCATAAATAATAAACACACACATGTCTGGTTTGGCTTGTAGAGTGACAGAGCAAGCAAGTCTGGAAGGAAAGGTAGCTGGTTGCCGCGGATGAGAGAAAATAGAGCCATGTTCGTAAAGCAGCTTTTCATGCTAATTGGATACCCAGCCATGGAGCAGACATTTGTGTGGATGACTAAGGAAATCACTGGAATGGATGAATGGTGCTGGGACCGGTATGTGCAGCAGTCAATGGCTGAAAGACTCTAGAGGGGCTTTCTGCCCATGAGTAGCCAGCAGCAAGAATAATTCCAGGTATTCATTTGTTGAACCGTTTATATGTATGGCTTTAAAAATTAGTTCCAAAATGACGCAACCTGGGCATGTTGCAACCTCCAGATGAAGAGCAGCAGTAAAATAACTAAGACTTAGGCCCTTTGTACACGACCCCTAAACTCCGCCGCAAATGGCTCCCAGCTCTGGAGCTTAAAATTGTTTCCCCACCAGCTCCGGAGTTTACAGATAATTAAGTGTGACCACGCCCACTTAAGCGCGTCCCAGCACACTTTTCAGGTACCTGCTCTCTGGAGGTGAAAATTCCTGATGCGGATATAACGTAGTGACTGCCCGGCTCTCTTTGCTTCTGTTTGTTCTTTTTTTGCCCCCCGCCCTTTAAGAGATCTGAATGCAGTGCCAGGAGGGCAGAACGGAGGTGAGCGGCATTCTTTTCTTCCTTTTTTTCTCCCTCCCCTCACGCAGCCAGCAGCCAGCAGCCAGGGGTGTGGAGGGGGTGGGAACGCAGAAACAGCGACAAACCCCTAAGATCTCTGGTCCGAATTTAAGTGGCCAGCGGATCTTAGGGGTCGTGTGAAAAGGCCCTTAGTGTGCATTTGAAAGTGGAATCCAGGTCTCAGCAGAACGACATACATGCTTTTGCTGTGAGAAATGCATTCTTTTAAGATAAAAAAGAGCTCCTTCTGCAACCCTTCCATTATAGGGTTATGAAAGAGTGGTTTCAATAATAACTTTATCTATTTTGCTGAATTTTGATTGCTCTTGTTGAGATCCTATAGGTTTTTGTTTGAACCTTCAACGCATATTGGTTAAATCATTGTTTTTACTTACATCCCCCTCAAAGCTTTGCTGAAATATGTGTTCATAAATCTTCAATTAAATATATTCCGTTATCAGTGGAAAGGTGGCCTATAATTAAAACATAAATAAATAAATAAAAAATTAAATAAATAAATAAATAAATAAATAAATAAATAAATATGTAAATTGCCAGCAAGGAATCAACTTGTAATTATTTATAAAAAAGGTAATGGTTCCCCCCGCACTTGCATGCTAGTTGTGTCTGACTATAAGGATGGTGATCATCTCCGTTCTCAAGCCAAAGAGCCAGTGTTGTGCAAGTCCGTGGCCATGTGGCCAACGTGGCTGAATGCATTTCTGCACATGGAACACTGTTTACTTTCCCAATTTTTATGGAAGTACCTATTTATCTACTTGCATTTACATGCTTTTAAACTGCTAGGTTGGCAGGAGCTGGGGTTAACAGCAGGAGCTCACTTCACTGCGCGGCACCTGGGATTCAAACCGCTGAGCTGCTGATTTCGCAGCTGACAATTTCAGCGCTCTAGCCCACTGAGCCACCACGTATAGCATAGACCAGATTTAAAACGGCCTTTTGTATTAGATCTAAAAGCAAGTAAATTAAAAGAAATAAAACCTGAGAGAACAATTTCTTTGCTAGACAAAGGATCTTGGAGGCATATTATGTCAAAGATTTTTCGATAGTTAATAAAATCTAGTTCATGTTGTTGCATCCACCAACCAGCAATGTCCCAAGATCCAAGTTTGCAAATTGGGGAGTGGCAGGAGGGCGTTTGCAGGCTGGATAGTAATCAATCAGCAGAAACAGGCAAGATGGAATTGGTCAGGGGGGCTTTGCACTGATGAATCCATTAAGAGAGGGTCTTGACAGCAATGATGTGGCTTCAGAGACTAGGACTCGGGGCAATGGTTTCAAACTCTGCAGCAGGCCTGCCCAACAGGTAGATCGCGGGCTACTGGTAGTCCACGAAGGGTTCAAAAGTAGCCCACTGGCCATCAATTAAAAAAGTGAGGGGATAAGTTCTCCACCCTCCCTCCCCCATCCCAAGGACCACCACTGCCCCAGCAAAGTTCTGGGTCTGCCAGCCCATTGTCTCAGCTCAGCGGGTCAGTTCAAGGGCCATGGTGCATTAAAATCTTGGTTTTCAATGCATTCCTATGGGAAACTGCTGCTCTACCTACAAAAGTTTTTACTTATGGGCATGTGCTTGGAACAGATAAAATTTGTAAGTAGAGGTTTTAGTATAGTAGCCCTCAGGCACTTTGGGCTGGAAAAAGTAGACCTTGGCCTGTTCAAAGGTGAACAGCCCAGCTATACAGGAAAAGAGATTCTATTTGAACATTAGGAAGAACTCAATGACGGTTAGAACTGTTTGGCAGTGGAATCTGCTGCCGCAGAGGGTGGCTGAGTCTCCTTCTTTGGAGGTTTTTAAACAGAGGCTGGATGGCCATCTGTCGGGAGTCCTGTGATGGGGGTTCCTGCATGGCAGGGGGCTGGACTGGAAGGCCCTTGAGGTCTCTTCCAACTCTATGATTCTATGATTCTATGATGTTAAGGGCTTTGGAGTTGGCATCATGGTCTCCGTTGGGACAGTTGATTCCAGTTTTAGGCAGATTTGCTTTTGGTTTAATAAAATCAGAGTCCGCAAAGGGGGCAGCTGGTTTGTCTACCTCTAAGAAAGGAACAGGCAGCGGAGACAGGATAGAGGTGGCATCCAATTCCAGATGGACCACAGCCGGGACCATCGGCAACATGCACTGATCTCTATCTTTAGGGCCAATTTCCACACTGGAATTTATAGTGTCTGATGGTTATTTTGTTCCAGTTGAGGAGTTACAGTCTCCCGTGTGTGCTTCAAATGAGATTGCTCTACTATTGTCGGTAATTGTTGCCTATATAGCTCCAGCCTTCTAAGCAGTAATCGTTTTTCTCCAGATAGCACTCTAATCACTTTTAATTTATTTAATTTATTTATTTATTTTAGAGTATTTTTACCCCACCTTTCTCCTTGGAAAAGGACCCAAGACGGCTTAGAGTAATGAGGGATAATATACAGTCCAATATAATTAAGACATGTTCAAGTACAGTGGTACCTTGTATAAAGGAATTAATTCGTTCCAAATGAAATTATGTTAAGCAAAATTTCCTTTACACAAATTCCCATAGGAATGCATTGAAAACGGAGTAATCACATTTTTATGTTGTGCGGATTTTCCCCATAGACGATTATGTTAAGCAAATTTCACCTATCTCCAGAATTTTTTTATGATGTACAAATTTTATGTTATACAAGCTGTTTGTTATACAAGGGTCCACTGTATTTGAGAATTGAGGGGCATCTTACAGCATTAATAGACAACATTACTTTAAAGCTACAAGGTTATAAGTAGTCATAAACACAACGCCTATGTGAACCTATAGATTCATATAAAAGATTGAGGGAAAGCTTGCCTGAAGAGAACGGTCTTTGCCTGTTTCTGGAAGGATAACAGAGAAGAGGCAGTCCTAGTGGGAGGGAGTTCCAGAGTCTGGGCGCAGCAGCCAAGAAGGCCTTTTCATGGGTTCCCACAAGACGTACCTGTGAGGGTGGTAGGATGGAGAGAAAGGCTTCTCCTGATGACGTTAACACCCAAGTCTGTTCATGCTGTGAAATTCGATCTTTGAGGTAGATAGGACCCAGGCCATACAGTGCTTTGTAGGTCAAAGACAGCACCTTGAATTGTGCCCGATAGCTGATTGGCAGCCAGTGGACCTGCGTTAGCAGGGGTGTAATGTGATCTCTGTACCCTGCCCCAGTCAGCAGTCTGGCTGCTGCATTTTGGAGCTGTTGGAGTTTTTAAGTCCTCCTGGGATAAAACTGCATTGTCAAGATCCAGTTGTAGTGCAACCTCTCATGGGGCCAAATCAGTGGGGTCACTAGTTCTCAGAGATTCTGAATTGGGATGCACTCTCTCAGGCCACTTGCCTAATTCCCAGTTGGGGTGGGGGGTGATCGCATATTGGTGCCTTCACACTACAGTATTTGAAGAGGGCTCCCCCAATGCAATCTCCATATGGGCATCGTTGTTAGGTAGTATAGCTGATCGTTCAAGTGAGTCCTGTATTGGAAGCATGTATTGTGGGTCTAAGCTGTCTAGATGCCCAAATCACATCTGATCTCGCCTGATTTCGGAAGCTAAGCAGGGTCGGCCCTGGCTAGTACTTGGCTGGGAGACAACCAGGGAATACCAGGTGCTGGAGGCACTTGGAGTAGGAACTGGCAAACCACTCCAGTATTCCTGCCAAGAAAACTCCACGGACATGGAGTCACAAAGAGTCGGTCATGACTGTAATGGCACAGCACGCATGCACATTGTGGGTCTAAGAGCGTTAAGGCTGCTGGGTTGCCAGATTCCATAGGCTGTGCTGCTATGCTTTTTGACATGGGCTTAGTGTCAATTTTTTCAAGCAATTCTCCAAGGCAGGGTGTCAGTTCCTTGAATTTTTCCAAAGAGTTAGGCCTGCTGTCTACAGCTGTCTGACCATCTGTTTCATTGGTTGCTGGTAGACCTGGGGTGTGGGCGTGTGCTTGGCGCGGTAATATTTTGGCCGCTTACCCCACATGGACAAATTTTGAAGGGATGCAAGCAGTTGTTTGCTCCCATAGAGCAAGTGGCTTTTGCATTGTCCCAGATTCTATAGCAGAGAAGACTCTCTTAGGTGCTATAGAGAAATTATTTAAAAATCTTCTCATTGGGAAAAGCATAAGAGGGATTGTTGATCTGTAGCAGTCCAGAACTGCGTTGTGTTGCTTTCTTCTCCCTCAATTCAAACAAACAAACAAACAGATTGGCAGTACTATCTTGTCCAGGAGGAAAAAAGAGAGAGAGAACAGCTTCTCTTAAGAACATTTTAAAAACTGAAATAAAAATAATATTAAGGATTCATGGTATAGCCAGATGACGAGAAGGAAGGAAGGAACTGTTACCCTTGAGACGCTAATGAAATGATTGCTGGTTAAAAGAGTGAAAAGGTTTTGAAATATGTGGATGAGTTCTATGTTTCCTCACTCGTTAAACAATATGGAATACGCAGTCAGTCTCTGTAAGAATGTTGGTGCTCAAACCAACAGAAGGTGTGAGACTCTGGAACAAAAAGGAAATCAGGTATGTCTGAAGCAAGGCTGACTCAAAATATTTTGCCGATCATGGCTGAATGGTGAGTGGATAGTCTCCTTTGTTGCATCCAAAGATAAGGCAGATAAGGCAGACTGCAACTTGGTTCTTCAACCCCCCCCTCCCCATCTGCTACTGGAGGGGTTTCCTCAGTCTATCTAATGAGGGGCTAACTCAGGGATAATGGATTCAGCTTATGTTACCTCACTTGGCAAATCATTCCTGTTAGTCTAGCCAAGACTAGCCAAGATTAGTTAAGTAATTCAAAAAAATTAATAAATTAGTTGAGTAGTTCAACATTTCCCCTTAGGGAAATAGGCTGCGGTATACAAGTTTGAAAATAAATAAAAAAATAAATAAACATCACTAATCAGCCAACATTATGTCTCCTTCCTTATCAAAATGCCTTCAAACTGGGGATCATTAAAACCTGGCCTCTGGCTGTTTTACCCGTGTGTGTGTGTGTGTGTGTGTGTGTGTGTGTGTGTGTGTGTGTGTGTGTGTGTGTGTGTGTGTGTGTGTGTGTGTGTGTGTGTGTGTTGTGTCGTTACAGTGTGACCAACTCTTTCGTCACCCCATGTCCATGGAGTTTTTCTTGGCAGGAATACTGGAGTGGTTTGCCAGTTCCTACTCCAGGCGCCTACAGCACCTGGTATTCCCTGGTGGTTTTCCATGGAGAGTTTAATATGCAGTAAGGTTCAGACTTTTTTGCTAGTTAATAGCGGGATAACTGTCATTGTTTCAATATATTTTCGAGCACCGCTTTATCAAAAAGAAAAGAACAACAACATTATCACCCTGTTGTAAACTTTCTGTGACTGAGCAGCGACCAGTGTGGGGTGCACAGTGCTGTATTATATCACGGCAGCTGTGGGCGTTTATACACGACCCCTAAGCTCCGCCGCAAATGGCTGCAAGCTCCGGAGCTTAAAAATGTTTCCCCACCAGCTCCGGAGTTTGCAGACAATTAAGTGTGACCCCGCCCACTTTAGCGCGACCCAGTGCACTTTTCTTGTACCTTCTCTTTGGAGGTGAAAAATCTTTGATGCGGTGCAACGATAGTGAGTGCGGGGCTCTCCTCGCTTCTGTTTGCTGCTTTTTGGCTCCCGCCCCTTTAAGAGCTACTTTTACAGAGACGAGAGGCAGAACGAGGTGAGCGGCATGCTTTTCTTTCTCTTTTTCTCCCACCCTCACGCAGCCAGCAACCAGAAAGTGCGGAGGGGGGTGGGGACAGAGGAAGAGCGACGAACCCCTAAGATCTCTGGTCCGAATTTAAGTGGCCAGCGGATCTTAGGGGTCGTGTAAAAAGGCCCTGTGTCAAACCTGAAGACTGAGATGCAACATATTGCGTGCAGGATCGGACATGTGACTGAAAAAGCCACCAACGGCTCGTCAATTAGTTGCAAAGACTTCCCCAATTCCTCTTGCATGCACAGGAAGCCCATGCAATTCTGAGCAATCACATAAAAATAATAAACATCATTTAAAATATTAAAAAATAATTTAAAATTAAATGTTAACAATAATTTAAAAAAATATCCTGCCCTATTAGGATTCCTGCCTCACTCTGCCTAGGGATAGGGTGGCAGAGGGCGAAGGCCCCTGTGAAGAAAGAATGCTGAACTAGATGTTCCTTTGATCTGGTCTTGTCCAGCTTTCCTTCAGATTTTATGACCTTCAAGTTAATCTAGCCAGGCAGCCTTTTTTCTGCATATGTGGGTAGCAGCTGTTTGGTGTGCAAAACACTTGTGACTGTTGCCAAATGGTATGTCCTGGCAAATAATTCCATAAATTACTGCTGCTGAGTCATTGGTTGGGATTAAACGCTATCAGTCCGTGGATTGACTCATTGCCATAGGCAAAGCAGGCTGCTGTAGATTAGGATAGTATTATGGAGAAAGCTATTAAAGGCGGAGAATAAGCATAATGCTTCAGTGTTCAGTATTCCTGTACAAATCAATGGGGCATTTACCCTCAGGATGTCACATGATTCCATTCATTGTAAATTTCACAGGGACCGGTGTGGCAACTTCTGTATTCTTCCCTTAGTACTCATTCCTTCCCTTTGGGAATACTTATTTAAGCAGTACAGAAAAATAAGCCTACAAAAATGAGTGTATGCATATTTGAAATGTTTAATAGTAATAACAACATGCTATCAAGTCAGTTCTGACTTGTGGCGATATTTTTCCAGGATTTTCTAGGTAGAGTGTGCTTAGAAGTTGTTTTCCATTCCCTTCTTCTGGGGATAATCTGGGACTGTGCAGCTTGCCCAAGGCCACACAGGCTGACTCGACTCCCAAGAGGCAGGGTGGGGAACTGAACTTCCAAATTCTGGTTCTGCAACCAGATGCCTCAGTTATTGAGCTATCCAGCCAGCGAATATTTATTTCATTTTATGTTGAATGTTTTTACTCTGCCTTTCTCCTTGGAAATGGACCCAAGGCGGCTTTATCCAGAAATGAATAGAATAAAGCATTGGACTGCTCTGTTTTGCCTTATCATTAGTTAATGGCAGCTTTGGCTTCCAGATCCTTTTATCTGTGGATCTCAAAATGCTGCTTATGTTCTTTGTATACTGGGTATCAGCATGAGCTCTCAGTAGAGGCATAAAGGGGTTCAATAATTATTCAAGCAGCACCATACATGATTCTTCTCTTAAACATACAGTAGTACCTCGATTTACGAATTTAATCCATTCCAAATGCATTCTGTTAAGTTGGGGTGCCTATCTAAAAAAATAAAATTAAAAATAAGTTTAAAAATCAAACAATGAAAAAAAAATTGTAAGTTGAGCAGACCATATCTAAAATTTGTAAGGTGGCAGTTAAAATGCTAAAAGTTTCCTGCTCTTAAGTCGAATTGCTCTTAAGCTGAGCTGCTCTTAAGTCGGGGTACCACTGTATCTGGCTGTCCACTAATTAGATTCTTTTGGAGTAGAAGATATTTCCTTTTGAACTGGAGCAATCCTTCAACTTTGCCGAGAGGTGTATTTTGTTACGCCGTCTGTCTGTTGCTTGGAAATAAGCTGTCTGGTTTGTTCCGTGATTTGGAGCACCTCGTTATACAGCCAGTAACTAGGGGTTCAATTCCCCACTATGCCTCCTAGGACAGTGATGGCGAACCTTTTAAAGACCGAGTGCTCAAACTGCAATTCAAAACCCTCTAATTTTTCACAAAATGCCAATGCAGCAATTTAACCTGAATACAGGAGGCTGTGAAGGGGTCATGTTGGGTGCCCACAGAAAGGGCTCTGAGTGCCACCTTTGGCATCCGTGCCATAGGTTTGCCAATACTGCCCTAGGACCTATTCTGATACAAAGAATGGAAGAAAGTTCAAATATTTAGGACTTTCAACTCCTCCAGTCTTTTATCATTGGCTCTAGAGGCTGGGGAGGCTGGGAATAGTAGTCCAAAGCATCTGGAATGCCAAGGTTTACCCTTCCCTGTCCTGGGAGAAGAGTCAGCCTGAGTGGCCCTTTTCACTCTACATGGCCCCAGAGTGTTCTAAGAAGAAGGGACTGATAAATCGTTTATGAGTACAAGCAGTACTGCTAAATTAAAAAGAGAAATGCCCGCTCTTTATTATTCAATTAACCGAGGACCTTCCTAGTCTTGTGACATGTGGATGTGTGGCGTACAAATGGCAACTGTGGATGGACGTTATCTCTCCATTCAGTCATGCTTTATTACTATCATTATTATTTTGTCATATATAAGTACTAGAACGGCCTGGATGGTTTGCAACATGATTATGCAAGGAACCCTTTGGAATCTCCATCCCCATGAGAGCAAGTACTAACTTTACCAAACTTGATCAAGCTACCTGTGTCCTTTGGGGCTGAACTTAGCCCATGAGCAAAGACCTGACTGCAGTTTAACCAATGTGTCATAGGGCTCAGACATGTTTTACAGATGTTGACGCTTAACTGTTGAGCTTTCTGGGGGTTTCTCAAGAGCGTTTCAGGCCTTGAAACTAATTAACACATCTTAGCCTGTAATGAATGGCTTTTTAAATAAATCCACCTTTGGTTACCGGTATTTTATTTTATTTTATTTTTATTTATTTATTTATTTTATGTTCCTTTGTTTGAAGATTGGGGGTTTGAAACCCAATGCTTAGGCAGCTTTTACAACTGCCCTCTAACTTCCTGCCTCTAAGAAGACTCCTTGCCTGGCGTACATCATCTAGCCAAGAAATTTACAAATAACCTCCTGCCAAAGCACATCTTTTGCCATGTTTGAACTTTTGGGACTTGCTTTGAAGAAGAGTTTGTGGCACTTGAAAGTCTGCAATGTTTATTAAATTTTTATTAGTGGCCTAGTCACCTGTAGCCTAGTTTTGCATTTTCATTTTTAGCATGGATTACTTTTTTCAGCACATAGATCTTTGGGTGACATGTAGTTCCTTTGTCCTGTCAAAACACAATGTGTTTGCTCAGCGTACAGAAGGCTCTCATAAGGCTTCCAAATTAGCAATTAAAAACAATATTAATAGTCCTGCTGATTTTCTGTTCCGAACCAAAATATGACTTGGAGACTCATCAGTTTCCATGACTGCAATTCCATTGAAATCAAGCCTGTCTATGCAGCATTCAACTGAGTTCATACGTGAATTATATAAAGATGAAGGAGTTTTAAAGAGATAAGTGTTGTGGTTGTACATTGTTCCAGCTAGCCTTGTCAGGCAGCTCAGAAAAATCTGTCTTCGGTGGAGCCTGGGGTGCAACGCAGAATCCAATCTCCCTCTGTGGATTCTGGGACAGCAGTGACAGCATAAACTTCAGCTGCACATCAGAACCTGAAAAGGTTACTTTGGGGGGAATTCTGGGAATTATACTTCAATCAAGCAATGTTTCAGGGTCGGAACACAGACCATATTTTCTGGGACTTGCTCCTGATATATTACTTTCTCTCCCCCCCCCCCTCTCTCTTATAGTGTGTCCTATGTCACAGAAGGCAGTTTTCTGTAGAGATGGGCACTGAATGAATTTCTTTCATTTTGTTTTTCATTTTTCATTTCATTTCCTAACAAAACGAAAAATGAAGTGCCTTTAAAAAAAATGAAACAAAGTGAAATGGAAATTTTCATTCCATTCAGCTTCATTTCGTTTTTCATTTTTTAAATTTTATTTATTTTATTTATTTTGACAAGCGCTGATCTTGGTGCTTGTCAACATAAGTAATAAAAATATCTGCCGATCAGCTGACGCATGTGGCCTTGCGCCAGTTAATCGACGCTTGTAAAAAAAAAAAAGCACCGATCAGCCAGCAGGTGCCTGTGCGCCAGCTGATTGTCACTTGTAAAAAAAAAAAAAAGTGCTGATAGGCCGACAGGGCCCCAACTAGTTGTCAAAAAAATTAAAAATAAATACAAAATGAAAAAACAAAAACAAAAAACAAAAAAATGAAACAACTTTTAAAAAAATCATTTCAAATGAAAGGAAATGAAAAATGAAACAAAACGCAATTTTTGTGTTTTTTGCCCACCTCTAGTTTTTTGTTTGTAACTATTCAAAGCCACTATGTAATTGAAGACAGAGTCCGTGTGTGTGTGTGTGTGTGTGTGTGTGTGTGTGTGTGTGTGTGTGTGTGTGTGTGTGTGTGTGTGTGTGTGTGTGTGTGTGTGGTGTCCTGTTGTTTACAGTTGTGAGCGACCCTTCATGACCCCACGTCCATGCCCAAGTTAAAGATAAGGAACTATCAGCAAGGAGAGCTGGAAGGCCCTGGAAGTGACCTCCCCCTTCTTAGCACTTGGATAACAGCAGGCAGAGGAGGCGTATGACTCCCCCACCCCACCCCGTTCATAGCCAAGATTGTATTCTACTGCTGGGTAAATTGCAGCAATTATTTCCCAATATGCACTGGGCCTACACCTTAGCCTGTGTAAACTAGTGTGATTTTTCCTTTGATGATTCACCTCCTGTTTCCCAACCATGGCTACATGATTCGTGTGCTCCGGTCCCCCAATGTTCCTTATGAAAATATTTTGATATAATTCTGTTACACCTGGTGGTCAGAGTTTCTTGCAGCTCGGTCCCTCCTCCGGTGCAGAGCAGTTCAGCTTTTGAGAGCGGATGGATACAACTTTTCTTTTGCACAACCTGGTGGAGCCAGCTGTTCTTGATTTGGCTGTGAAGCATCTGACGAAGTGGGCTGAAGTTAATAAAAGCTTAGGCTACACAAAGTAAATAGTTTTCGAGCATGAATCATAGAATAATAGAAGAGTGAAGTTGGAAGGGGCCTACAAGGCCATCAAGTCCAACACTCTGCCCCATGCAGGGATTCAAATCTCTTCTGGTCACCGTACCTCCAGAAGGATATTATGGAAATGGAAAAAGTGCAGAAGAGGGCAACCAGAATGATTCGGGGACTGGAACACCTTCCTTACCATCTGAGGCTGCAACGGCTGGGCCTCTTCACTCTTGAACGACAGTGCCTAAGAGGTAACTTGATTGAAGTTTATAAAATCATACACGGCGTGCATGTCCCTATCGCACAACGCTAGAACTAGGGGGCTAGTAGTGACTGAGAACTAGAACTGAGATCCCTCCCAATCCATCGGAGAATTCCGGCAAATTCTTCAAAAACGAACTGAAACAAAATAATGATTCTCTAACTGGGCTCGCTACGCACACTGTGTAAACCTGGGCCACTCTGTCTCAGGTGGGTTGTGGTTATAAGGAAAAACATGGGAGGAAAATCAGTGGAAAGGTGGGATACAAATGGAAATAAATAAATGGGTATAATAATCTACTCTTAGCAGGAAGAAGATCAGCTTAGTGTTGGTACAGTTGTCCCCCGCCCTTTTGCGGTTCATATACTGCGGTCCCGGTACATCGCGGGTCCGCAGTATATAAAAAAGGCCCCCTGGGTTAAGGAGGAAAGGCCTTCCCAGGCCTGTCGGAGGCCCCAAAAAATGCTTCCCTGCAAACCAGAAGTGACTTCCGGTAAACCAGAAGTGACCTCCAGATCACTAGAAAGCATTTTTGGGGGGCTTTGGGGGACAGGAAAGCCCCTTGCAAGCCCATTTGCGGCAGCACCGGGCCTGGGGTAAGTACAAGAGCCCCCAGAGAGCCCTCCCAGTCCAGACCTGACCCAGCATCCGCATATTGCGGATTTTCAATTATTGCGGGTCAGGTCGGGTCCCTAACTCCTGCGATAGGTGGGGGTTTACTGTATTAAGGATGAAAGAGCCTCTTGGAAAAAATGAGGTGTCAACCCTAATTCATTATCTTCATGATCATCTTAGAACTGCGGAGCTGAAAGTTTGTGGTGAGTTGAAAGCACCATCTGATTTTCCCCCATGTTGAAACACGAGTCATTTGGCAACCCACCTGGCTTTCGTAAGCAATAAGGCATCCCCATGTTGTATTTTGCCTCAGGAAGCAAGTTGACTTGGGTCCACAGAGCAGAAGAACACAAGTTCACCCATACAAAAAGTGACTCTTTCAAAGTGTACGTCCGAGTTGTGTCTCTTCTGAAACAGAGGACTGCACCTTTTCTCTCTCGTGAGAAGACGCTTTGCTACAGGACGGGCGGGCCTGTCACAAAGTTATTGTGAATGGCTCCTGTTCCACTGCACTGTTGACATGTCTTCCTTGTGAAATAGTTTTATCTGAAAGCATTATCTTCACAACAGGCACCTACCTCTTTTGTTTCATCATCTTGGAAGACTTTTTAGCGGAATGTTGACTGCGGCCCAGTTTTACCAAAGTCTGTGGCCTCTATTTTAATCAAACCTTTTCAGTGCCACCCCAACACAGTATTTAATAAATATGGTTTTTTTTAAAAACACGATTACCCCTGCTCCTTCTGCTGCAAATATAAACTCTCTGTGGGTTTTTCACTCAGGCTGTTCATGTGGGTGGGGAGCTGGGCAGGTCCTGAGAGGCAGACAGATACCAATGGAGGGTGTATTGCACCAACGGATGTTGTTAGTGATAAGGCTTTGATAATGGGCAGGTGTTTGTCTTAGCTTATGTAGTGGTACTAACACTTTTGAGATGAATGGATGCCTCTGTTCTGAAGTAACCCAACCGGCAGCTTGAAGTTTAACAGGGCAAAGGTGATCAACCAAAGTCACCCTAACCAGTTTGCTGTTTGGACTGGCTAGGGAGATATTTAAAGGAATCCAAATTTTTGTCCCCTTTGTACCTGTGTCCTGACACAAAAGGCTCCTTGCAACCATGAGATGCCACATAGGCGCACCATTTTCATAAGTTTGTAGTGCTTTTAATTCTGAGGGATGTCACCACCATTATGGGCTGACCTGTGCGGGATGCCCATGCAGAGAGGAACTACAGGGTTGTGCACTATCCGCCCCCTCCAAAGAAGACCAAGAGAGAGGGTGGAACATCTCGGTGCAGGAGCCAACACCAAAGGGGGCAACTGACAGCGGCAGGGACGGCAGGCAGTTGAGGGTGCAGGTTGATCGGGGGTCCGAGTGGGAACCATTTATCGAAGGGTTTTTGCTAACAGAGGAGCCAGGGGGAGGAGCCAACAGAGAATTGCGCAGGAGATATAAAGTGGGAGAGGGGAGGAGAAGGGGCAGATGAGGGAAAAGAATGGAAGGTGTTTGTCTTCCACCACACCAAGGCTCCCTGGAGGAGGGAACCTTCTATGGGATGGGGGAGTGTCAACGTGATGGAACAGGTAGTGGAGTGGGTGCGATATTCGTGCTGTGGAACCCTTTGCACGGGGATGGGCCCGAGTTTGCGTCTGCCACTAGACGACAAGTGCTTCATCCGACTCCCATACCCGGAGGAACCCTAGATGCAAGACTGCTGAGTTGGACATACCTTGTTATGGTTGAGAGTTCAGGTGGACTGTTTGAACCCACCAAAGTTGTGGTGCACACCATTGATGGTTTAAAATAAATATTCCAGTTTTGGCATTCTGTCTCCGCTTTTGTATGGACCTAAGAGGGAGGACCACACAAGGAGATCCGGGAACCCACTCACATGACCTCTTAATGGTTTTGTGGCTACTGCTTCCTTTCTCATAGGGTTATTTAATTTTATATGATACCTGTGGTCGTTTCACTTTTCTGATTGGCATAACATAATGCACCTTTCTTTTATATAAGCTACCTGAGAGACCTTTAGGTCTGAAAGGCAGCTAAGACATCCTTTTAAAAAAATTAATAATAGAATAAGGACACATCTAAGGGCCTTTTTACACGACCCCTAAGATCCGCTGGCCACTTAAATTTGGACCAGAGATCTTAGGGGTTCGTCGCTCTTCCTGTGTTCCCACCTCCTCTGCACTTCCTGGCTGCTGGCTGCGTGAGGGGAGGGAGAAAAAGAGAAAGAAAAGCATGCCGCTCACCTCGTTCTGCCTCTCGTCTCTGTTAAAGCAGCTCTTAAAGGGGCGGGAG
This sequence comes from Phrynocephalus guinanensis, assembly GCA_037367245.1. Taxonomy (NCBI): domain Eukaryota; kingdom Metazoa; phylum Chordata; class Lepidosauria; order Squamata; family Agamidae; genus Phrynocephalus; species Phrynocephalus guinanensis. The sequence goes on along the minus strand of CM074744.1, from coordinate 26,463,613 downwards.
CCAAAAAACAACAAACAGAAGCAAGGAGAGCCCCGCACTCACTATCGTTACACCGGATCAAATAATTTTCACCTCCAAAGAGCAGGTACCTGAAAGCTGCGCTGGGATGCGCTAAAGTGGGCGGGGCCGCACTTAATTTCCTGTTAACTCCGGAGCTGGTGGGTAAACATTTTTAAGCTCCGGAGCTGGGAGCCATTTGCCCCGGAGTTTAGGGGTCGTGTATAAACGCCCTAAGTAGCCACCAATACAGGAGCTGAGCAAAGGAGTACTTTTAAAAAATCCACCTTATTGTTATACTGTGGTCCCTCAAGCAATACTCCTTCACCAGAGCTTGAAACCAAAAAATTACACATAATTACAAATAATGATGTATTTTGGTTCATCAGTATATAACCAAGTTAAGATTTTTACAATATATTATCATCTGAGAAGAATACTATACAAAAGTCTAGTAATACTACTTAGTTACTTTTTAAGGGCTTTTTTTTCGCAATTTAAAATACTTTTGAGAGGTATTTTGTGTAGTGTTTTATGCCTTTATCATCATCTGCTGCAGCTGGTAGTCCCAAAAAAGCAAGCCTTATTAGATCAGTGGATTCCCATTAAGTACCGTATTGGCTAAATCAGTTTATACTCACTGGGACCTGCAGTTGGATTTATACCTGTGGAAAAGTAGGCGGAAATCTGTTCCCTCATCACGTTGAGCAGTTCTAACTCAGATTCTTCTGGGTTTGCCTCCCCTGCTTGAGCCTCCATACTAGAATGGGTACGTTCTTCTATGCCCGGCCAATCTCGCCCCAGTAACATTTCTCTAGCTAAACCCAGGACTACTCCTACATCCATTTCCCTGGTTTGATGTTGTATATTTCTTCTTCTTCTTCTTCTTCTTCTTCTTCTTCTTCTTCTTCTTCTTCTTCTTCTTCTTCTTCTTCTTCTTCTTCTTCTTGCTGCTGTTGCTGCTGCTCCTCCTTGTTTTTTGTTTGTTGTTGATGTTGTTGTTGTTGTTGTTAATCATCATCATCATCATCATCATCTCTTTTTTTTTGGATTTCTTATGTTTTTTATGTGACTCGCCCAGAGTTCCCTTTGGAAATTGGCACGGTATACAAATAAATAAATAAATAAATAAATAAATAAATAAATAAATAAATAAATTTGGACAGCAATCTCTACCACAGCTCGGGCTGTTTGGTAAGTCTTTACATCTCCATGTATGCATCGTATAAGTATTGGCTCAGGTAAACCGTCTCTTCCGCTCTCTCTCTCTCTCACCAGGGTCTTATTACACGCCCTGTGTTGATAAGCACCTTCTTTATCTGCCCATTTACATTTACAATGTCTAATTTTTCCTTTTCTCAGAACGTGATGAAGAAAATGCAAAACGCAGTGAATAGCGTTATGCATCATTAAACTACTTCTATGGATGTAATAGTGACAAATTACTCAAGTAACAAATTACGTTGTAACGTGAGACTTAACAACCTGCTTTTTGCAAGCCATGTTCCAATTTGCATTCCCTGTTCCCTTCGGAACTCTCCTCACAGTACAGTAAATAATCATAACAACCTCGGAACTGCAGAGCTGGAAGGGGTATCAGTCATCAAGTCCAGCCTCCCTAGAGAAGGCACAGTGAGAAACTGAACCCCCCAAACTCTGGCAGCCAGAAAACTAGGCCAATGAGCTAGCTTAGACGCCTGCATCAAAGCTTAAATGTTTGTATATCAGTAAAATGTGTCACAAGGACACTTTATGCCCTACCCACTGGCATCGGTTAATCAGCTCCGACCTCCCTCTGGGGCAGCTGATTTCACTGGCATAGGGGAGACCGGTCTGTGTTCAAGAGGGACAGAAAACCTGCCTTATACTGAGACAGATCATTGGTTCGTCTTGCCCACTGACTGGCAGCACATATCGGGGATTTCCTGCTGGAATTTTTTCCCCACTCCTCCCAGCGTGCTGTTAGTCTGTGGAACTCCCTGCCACAGGATGTGGTGATGGCATCTGGCCTGGATGCCTCCAAAAGGGGATTGGACAGATTCCTGGAGGAAAAAGTCCATCACAGGTTACACACCATGATGGAGATGTGTAATCTCCAGGCTTAAAACCGGGGCACTTCAAGGGCCAGATGTAGGGGAGTGATATATGAGTCACTGATCTGTGAATGAGAGAGTGGGGGTGGGTGGGTGGAGAAAGTATGGCTGGGGAAAAAGTAAGATTTTTTTTTAAAGGCTCCCAAAGGCTTCCCCAAGTCAAAAGGGATCCTTAAGGAGCCTTGAAGGTAGTGATGATAGGAAATGTTTACTAAGGATTAAAGTTTCTGGTGGAGGACATCCTCAGCCTTCCACCCATGGAGCTGTGCTGATAAGGTCCCAGCCTATATTTTCAGAATGGCAGCCTATTTCTTAATACGCCATTTCATCAGCTGCATGGAGTGGGTTGATGTACCGAGGTCATTGGGACGATGATTGCAAATGCAGCAATCAAAATAATTTGCTAGTCATCTAAACTTTTCCAACGTGGCCCTTCTAACTCCTCATGGGAGGTTAAAGACTGGGCCATACAGCGCAGAGAAGGCGCCATCAGTACCTGGGTAGAAGAAATAGATCACTGTTTGGTTCTCCCAAAGTACAGTAGAACCCCAGTATCTGCTGGGGATTGGTTCCAGGCCTTCCCGTGGATAATGAAAACCGTGGATAAGAGAGAATGCCTGCCCACCCACCCCCAAACTGCTGTTTCCTGACAGTAGCTTGCTTTATGACTGCTGTTTTGAGACAGCAGCTTGCTTTATGGCCACAATTTGTGACAGTAGCTTGCTTTACAGATGCTATTTGTGACAATAGCTTGCTTTACAGCTGCTGTTTGTAACAACAGCTTGCTTTATGGCTGCTGAATTATTTAATTTTTTTTCCTCTGCCAACTGTGGATAACTGAATGAGTGGATAATGAATCAGTGGGTATGGGGGTCCTGCTGTAGTAAACATCGTGCAGATGCAAAATTATAGGATCATAGAATAGTGACATTAGAAAGGGCCTTACAAGGCCATCAAGTCCAAACTCTTGCTCCGTGCGGGAATACAAATCAAAAGAGATCTGTCCGGTGGTTGCCCAAGGCTCTTTTAAAGTGAGTATTTTTTATGGGTAGGCTAACACAACACAAGAAAACCCAAGAAGAGTAGGGCATGAAGGAATACACTCCTCCACCCCCACCCCGGTAAAACAGAAAAGGAAAAGATGATGCTGCCTTCGAGCAGGTGGATGAAAACAGTAATTTATTTTTTTCATTACAAAAATGGCAGCCACGTATAGATCGGAATGTCTGTGTGATGCTAAGTGAAAAAAAAACCTGTTTATAGGTTTACAGCTCCAGGTAGGTACATTTTTTTTAAAAAGCAAGGATTACGGCCTCCAACGCAGAGCGAGTGACACATCCATTGATGTATGCTGCGAACCATACAATCATCCACCTACCCTTTACGCATTCCATCGTTTCCTCTGCAGCTCTGGCAGTGCTCCTGGTTAGGCTCAGCCTGGAACGTAACCTCCTACAGATCGTGTGTCTTATAGCTGCGTTGCAGGAAAGGTGGCATTTTATATGGGCCCAAAGTGAAGGAACAACTATTGCCCAGTGATTGCTGGAGAGGGGAGGGGGAGGCGTCGGTAGGAGGGGGTTAACCCCCCCCCCACACACACACCCTGGCGGTTCAGTAGGAAGATGTGCAGTCCGACAGCGACTAAAAAGGACAAGCGGCATCAAAAGGGAGGATGAAACAAAGGAGGGATGTCAAATGGCATATGCAAATTTATACGCACAGGTGCAGTGCATCGTATCATTTCAACAGCATCACTGCATCTCATTTAAAGTGAAGAAGACTATCAGTCAGGGCTCTGTGCACCTGCTGCATCCGTTGCCCCGGTGATCCCTAACAGTGGATGGGTACCTTCGGGGTTCCTTCTCTCCAGACAATCCTTGTAACAGAGAAAGGAAGGGAGACCCTCTTTGATATTATGCTCTCAGCCTTTGGAACTCCCTCCCACAGGAAACCCAGGCTTTGCTCTCTTTCCACAAGCAAACACCCCTCTCCCTTCAAGCAGGCCTTTCCTGTGTGACTGGCTGCCTGAGCGGCGTTCTTAAATGGATGGTTGTGCCTTACTGCTTTGAACGTCTTTCTGGTGTTGCTTCTGTTTACCTTTTCTTTGGCACAGCATTTGTTGGATCCTTTTCAGTGTTTTTTTTTATATTTGCTGTTTATAACTTTAAATATTATATTTTAAAATTATGTAAGCTGCTATGGGTCCTTTTTGAGGAGAATGGTGGGGTAAAATATCTTAAATAAATAAATAAATAAATAAATAAATAAATAAATAAATAAATAAATAAATAAATCATCACATGAACTGGGAGATAACAGCAACCCTTGAGTCTATGTATGAGTTAGGCGAAGAATACATGTTCCATTACTGCCTTCTGGTGGAAAAAATGGAGATTGTCATTGCTGTGTGTGTGGATGAAAAATCTGACTTGCCAGTGAAAGAAAACAGTGGAAGGGAAGGTATGGAGGGCCTTGGACAACGGTGGAAGTGCTGTTGGCAGAAGTTGTGGGAAGTCTAGTGTGTGTGTTTGCTTGTGTTTTAGGTTTGTTGTAGATGTTTCCCACAACTCACCTTTGATTTAAGAACATCTTTATGAATGTATGTGTTGTGTCATTACTTTCGTGACCAACTCTTCGTGATTCCATGTCCATGGAGTTTTCTTGGCACGAATACCGGAGTGGTTTGCCAGTTCCTACCCCAGGCTAGCCTACAGCACCTGATATTCCCTGGTGATCTCCCATCCAAGTACTAACCAGGGCCGACCCTGCTTAGCTTCCGAAGTCAGGCAAGATTGGATCTCCAAAATGTCCAGCCCTCAATAGCCCTGGTCAGCTCTTTCAACACCAAGCCTGTGGTTTCCTTTAAGGCAGGCATGTCCAAACTTCTGCCCTCCAGATGTTTTGGACCACAACTCCCACAGTCCTTTGCCATTGGCAATCTGAGCTTAGAACTCTGTGAGTTGTGGTCCAAAACATCAGGAGGGGCGAAGTTTGGACATGCCTGCTTTAAGGAGTTGATCTATCTCATATCCAGTCTTCTCTGTTTCTTGCTGCCTTCTACTTTTCCCAGCATTATTGAGTAACCCCAACCATGGACCTTCAGATGTGCTTGGACTAGAACTCTCAGAAATCCTGGCCAGCTCTGCTAGTGGTGAAGGTCTCTGGGAGTTTTAGTCCAAGAAAATAGGGGGGGCCATCCATTCATTAGGGAGTTGGCCCATCTCATATTTAGTCTTCCTCTTTTCTCACTGCTTCTACCTTTCCCAGCATTATTGTCTTTTTAAACAAAATTTAAACTTGCCTTTTCATGATCTGTCCAAGTTGGACAGCCTCAGTTTCATCATTTTTATCTCCAGAAATACTTCAGGCTTGATTTGCTCTAGGACCTACATCTTTGTCCTTCTGGTGGTCTAAGGTATCCGCAAAGCTATCCTCCAGCAATATATTTCAAGTGAATCATTTTTGTTTGTGTTTTCTTTACTGTCCAGCTTTCAGACTTGTATATAGTGACTGGGAATGTAAGAGTGTAGTAGATGATATTGGCCTTGATACCCAATGACACATCCTTACATTCAAGTATCTTTTCTAGTTCCTTCATTGCTGCCATTCTGATACTCAATCTTCTTATTGGCTGCAGGTCTCCCTTTGGATTGATGATTGAGCCAAGGCATACACAAACATTCACTATTTCAATGTCCTCATTGTGTAGTTCTCCTGTAATCAGTGGTTTAGGAATCAGGCTGCGAAGTCGGAGGCTGGGAGTTCAGTTCCCCTCACAGGGGCCAGACTCGATGACCCATAGGGTCCCTTCTAGCTCCGAAGTTCTAAGGTTATTTTAGTCTTCTGAATGTTCAACTGCAGTCCTGCTGTGGTACTTTCTTCTTTCACTTTCCCAAAGTTGTTTCAGCTGCTTTCTGACAGTAAAGTGGTGTTACCTGCAGAACTTGATGGTTCTTCAACCAGTCCTCCATCTGAAGCAAAACTGACTTTCCAGATGCAGTAGGTACTTTACAACAATTGTGGTGGAGGAGCTTCTTCTCAGCTGTCCATCCAGCTGACCTGGATTATAAGGTAATAATGTTGGCTGGCCTTGGAGGGGCTATGTTAAGAACAGCTGAAATCATGTCTGTAGAGGGCTGTCAGTGTTAGAAACCCCAAATGTGGTTATGCTCAAGTGAGACATTTTATATAAGTTACATGGGTTGGGGTGCCTGATAGCAGTCAAGAAGTTCTATCCATAAGCCTATTTGTGTCATACCTCTGATGTGTTAACCTGCTTAAACGCACTTGAATGTACTTGTCACCCATCAGTGACCTTGGAGTGATTCCTAAAGATCTCTCTCTGTCATAGCCCGATCCTGCGGATCTCAACCCAATATGGTGTATTTGAGGAGTGGTTTTACCCCTCTTGTAGTGCATTTCCATGACTGAGAGGGGATTTGAACCCTGCTCCACCCCTAGACCCATGGGGCAGTGGTCAAACTGCTATGCTTCTGCTGTAACTGTGCTCACGAATTGGGGGTTCAATTCCAGGTAGGAGGCTCAAGGTTCACTCAGCCTTCCATCCTTCCGAGGTCGGTAAAATGAGTACCCACCTCGCTGAGGGGGGCAATGTGTATCCTGCATAAACAAATTGTAAACCATGCAGAGTGCTTTACTCAGTATGAGGCAAAGTACAGTATAAGCAGAACACACCTTGCTTTTTGCTCTTTAGTCCTTCACTCATTCCATTCCATCCCACTGGGGATCTACTCCAGATATACTGCCCCGCTTTTTGGACGCTTCATCAACTGGAGGTTTTATGATCAGCAGCGATTGACTTGCAAACTGGCGCTCCGAGCATTTTGCAAAACACAATTCTCACCACACTTTGCTATTGATGACGCTCCCTAACGTTCTCGACCACTAAGAAAAGAAACGCCCCGCCGCCCTTGGGGATTGAAATCAGTGCTTGTTTTGAATACCCTCCCGAGACTCCAAACGCCGCTGGGAGAGACCGTCCTCCCCTTTAAGGCGCGGAACAATCCAAGGGGCCATTGGGCGCCTTTCCCTTTAAGAGCCGCTTCCTTTGCACTCCGGAGGGCGCTTGCAGCCTCTCACCCTACGTCGTCCCTCCTCCGTGTCCGTGAATGCTCTCAGGGCGCATGCGCAGCCCGGGAAGTTCCTTCTGCTCTTGGGGTGGCGGCGATCCACGCGCGGAGGACTTGGGCTGCCGTGGCTCGCGGCGGCTGCGATGGTGAGCGCGCGTGACGTCAGAGCTCCCTTCTTCTCTGGCGCGGCTTGTGGTTCGTCTTTGGTTCGTGAAGGAGGGCGTACGAATCTAATGGCGCTGCCCTCCACACCCTCCCCCATTGGGCACCAGAGGGTCTTCTATGAAATGCATGGACCTCAATACCCTGGTGCTGCGTATTGACCTAAAAATGTTTTCTTTTAGATCTTAAATAGATGTAAAATAGACAAAGAGCCCTGTGGTGCAGTGGTTAAATGCCTGTCCTGCAGCTAAAACTGTGCTCACGACCTGGGGTTCAATCCCAGGTAGCTGGCTCAAGGTTCACTCAGCCTTCCATCCTTTCGAGGTCGGTAAAATGAGTACCCAGATTGCTGGGGGGGGGCAATGTGTAGCCTGCATACTGTAATTAAATCTGTAAACCGCCCAGAGACTACTTGAAGTGGTATGGGGCGGTATATAAGCAGAACACTTTAATTGGTGACATGGCCTCTAAGTAAAGGGAGCAAGGCGGGCACCCCAGTGGGATGGACTGCATGGGGATGGGTGCTGTGTTGTGATGGGCATTCCCCCTCTGGTTTGGGTGAAAAGACAAAACATCTTGTGCTGGTTCAAAGCTTGAGTGTGGGTGCAGGGTGGCCACGTGCAATGTTGTAAGGAGGAGCGCCCTGCGCCTGAAGGGCTGCTGGAGTACAATCCGCCTTTTGAGCGTGTCCACCCTTGGAAGAGATGGGAGACGAAGACTCTTCAGGCACCTTGGAGATTCAGGGTGGGCAGCAGTCCCAGGCAATGCCAGACCCCTGGGCACAGCCTTTCCCAGACATGCGAGGGGCATTGGCCTCCTTCAGTTGCGAAATTAAATTTCTAGCTTGGGATCTGTACGTGAAAAAATGGATAGAGACCCATCAGTGGCTTGTTTTGACTTTCTTTTTGGAGGAGTTTCCATGGCACCCTGGTGTGGGCGTGGGACCGGTGAAAGTGTAGGGCTGGAACTCCACCACTGAGCTGTCAATCTCCCATCAGCCATAAAACGTCGTGCCCAGGCAGGTTTATTCTGTGAAGCTTATCTGTTTCACAAAGTCCTGTTTATGGGAGTTATAAGCTCTCTTTCGCTTCCCTAGGCTGTTTATAAATGAAAAAAAAAAAGGTTTCCCCCACACATGCATGCTAGTCGTGTCTGACTCTAGGGGCGGTGCTCATCTCCATTTTCAAGCCAAAGAGCCTGTGTTCTGCAAGTCCATGGCCATGTGGCCGACATGGCTGCACGGAACACTGTTTTACATTCCCGCTTTTTACGACGGTACCGATCTATATGCTTTTGAACTGCTATGTTGGCAGGAGCTGGGTTTAACAGCAGGAGCTCACTCTGCTCTGTGGCACTTGGGATTCGAACCACCAAGCTGCTGACTTTGCCACCGACAGTTTCAGCGCTCTAGTCTGCTGAGCTACCGTGCCCTTATTATAAATGGAAGCAGTAGGCAAATAAAGACTTAGCCTTTATGTATGCATGTACCCATGCATCTATGCATGTATTTATATGTTAAAATGGTGCAATCAAGTCCCGTCAATTTAGATTTCCACCCAGTGCTTCCCAACCTTAGCGCCCCCCCCGCCCCGATGTTCTTGGACCGCAGCTGCTAGAAATCCTGGCCAGCACACCTAGTGGTGATGGTTTCTGGGAACTGCAAGTCAACCTTGGTGACCAAGGTTCGGGGATTACCGTTTTAAGGCTTAGAGAGACCTTCTGAGTCAATTATTGAGTCACAAGTCAACAGCAGGAGGTGATGCATGGAGCCAGCTAGAAGTGTCTGGTGTAACAATTCATGGGCTTGGCACAAAATGTTTGAAGTTTTTGAAGACTTGTGCCTTTTTCTTCTTTGTCTTTCACCAAGGTGCCAGAAGTCACTTCTTCCATTGCTTGAGGTTTTATCCATAGTTACGTAAATACATATACACAGGTGGATGTAATAACAAGGGCATATGGCAAATTCAAAAATAACAATAACCCTGATAAGTTTGTTTTTGGGTGCAAAACAAGGAGCCCTTCAAATGTGATCACAGTGGTAGCCATTGGCATGTGTGTGATAATTGACATCTTTTAGCAAAGAATGAAGAGCCTGTTTGGTAAAAGGGTGCAAAGCCATTAGTGGCATTTTTAGCTCTGTTACAGAGAGGGAGTTTAAAGGGTTGTAGTGTTGAAAAGTAAATATACGTTAATGCAAGTTACCCATGGGGGCATGTGAACTGGGTCTCCACGTGGAGTTTAGAACAGAGCTTGGAAAAAAATGTTTTTAGGGACTACAAATCCACAGGCCAGCATGGCCACTAGGGACGTCCTGGAGTATTCTCTAAAAAGTACCTTTTTAAAGCGATTTTTGGTTTCCAGAGACCACCATGTATGCGTTGTGGTGTGTCTGGCACATATTCTAGCCTGCTGAGCCGCTTAGGAAACGTGACGTGTTTGATTATGTTTTGTTTCTCTGTGTTTCCCATCTCCTGGTGACTTCCTGTGTCCATTCTGTCTTCTCTCTTTCTCAACCCCTAGCTCTTCTATTCCTTCTTCAAGTCCCTGGTAGGGAAGGATGTGGTGGTCGAGCTGAAAAATGACTTGAGGTAGGTCTCTCTCTCTCTCTCTCTCTCTCTCTCTATATATATATATATATATATATATTGGCTGTTTGCTTGGCTAGAAATTGATATTGCTGCCCCCTGAAGACAACCCAGAAGTCTTGGGCCCTTCTCCCTTGCTCAGTCACTCAATTCCTCCCTCCCTTTTCAGAAGGAATCAGACACAGGGCTGGCTTTGCAAAGGACCTGCATATGCATCCAGTTGCCCTGTTTCCCATTCCTTCTACGTTGGCAGTCTTAATTTATGTATGTATGTATGTATGTATGTATGTATGCATGTATGCATGTATTGTATGTTTATTTATTTTATTTTATTTTATTTTATTTTATTTTTATACCGCCCGTCTTTCCAGGGAACTCCGGGCGGTTAACAATAGGATTAAAACAATAAAACACAAGATAAAGGCAATACAATAATAAGAGAGAATCGTCAGCAAGAGGCATCAGGGAAAAAAATCAAACTAAATTAAAGGTCGCCAAATGCCTCCCAATAAAGCAAGGTTTTAAGTGCTTTTTTGAAGGGGGGGAAGGAACTGTGCAAGGCGCAACTCACTCGGGAGATGGTTCCAGAGCGAGGGGCCCACCACAGAGAAGGCGCGGTTGTGTGTAAGTGATTTCCGCGCTTCCCTGGGCGTGGCCACTTGGAGTGAGCGCGCCTGCGACATTCGAGTGGTCCTGGCCTCAGTTGACCTCTGAGAGATACGCTCCGACAGGTATTCAGGGCCCAAGCCGTGGAGGGTTTTGTAAACCAAAACCAGGACCTTGAACCTTATCCGGAGAACCACGGGCAGCCAATGCAGGCGGTTCCAGAACTGAGGTGATGTGATGTGATCTACGCGCATCCACCACCAGTCTGGCCAGCGCATTCTGCACCCGTTGGAGTCTCCAGGTAAAGGGCAACCCCACGTAGAGAGTGTTGCAGTAGCCAATCCTCGAGATCCTTTAGCGTTGCCTGTGATTCCACATCCTCTACTACACACAGGGATAGCAGGCTGGTTTAGGAAGCGTCCTTCCACAGAGATGAAGGGCTCAGGAGAAATTACCTGCATTTGATGTCCACCACCCTTCATAGGTACCACCTGAGGCCATTGCTTGCTTTGCCTAATGGTAAGGCCAGGTGCGACCCTAATTAAGCTCCGGTGTGCTGATAGAGATCTCCTATTTCCTGGCTAACTTTTATTTAAGTTTATTTTATATTTATTTTTATACTTGTTAACTTGTTTTAATTGTTTTCCTCTATTTACAGTATATGTGGGACTCTACACTCTGTGGATCAGGTATGAATACCCTCCTGGATTGCACTGCATTTATTAAGATTATAGCCTGATGTGTTGTTAAATAGTTCAGGGTGTGGATTAGTAGATAATAATACTGCACTTATCCTACTGTGAGTCTTCAATCAATTGACAGCAGCCTGTGCCAGTTTAGAAAATAGGAAAGAAGTTAAGTATGCATTCTGGGGTTGAGCGTTCATAACAGGGGGAGCCACCACAGAGAAGATCCTTCTTGTTTGTACCTGGCCAGTTATCTTACAAGTTAGCTCATGATCTAATTTTGAACTGCGTAGCTGGAAGGGGCCCTGTGATAATAGCCAGAACTTGAAATCAGGCCTGGAAATGCACTTGTAGTCAGCGCAGCGGCTACTCAATCAGTATTATATGTTCAGCTGGCTGGATAGCTGAGACAGTTCAGTTCCTTGCTGTTGCAAGGAAAATAGCCAGCCTGTGTAGCCTTGGTCAAGCTGCACAGTCAGAGAATACTTCTAGAAGACAGGAATCATGGATGACTTCTGAGTATTCCGTACCTAGAGTATGAAAAAAGGTGGTCACCATAATTTGGAACTGGCATGTTAGTATGTATGATTGTTTGTGTTGTCTTGCATCAGCAAAAATTCCATTCTGCACTGGCTGAAGCTTCTGAGTTGTTGTTAAAGACAGCCTTACCTGTGACCAGGATAGGGATAACCGAGAATAGATTTCGTGCATGCACATTGATTACTACAGTATTATCTGGTGGCTCAGCTCTGTGAATGAGTAATTGCATGGAGAGGGCTCTTGATGCACATCCCACCTATCCACTTAACCTGTCTTCTCTGGACTTTGCAGTACCTAAATATCAAGCTCACAGACATCAGTGTGACGGATCCAGAGAAGTACCCTCACATGGTAAGTCCTAGCCATAGACTGATGGAAGTGGGCATGGGGTAAGAAGCACGGAACAGTGAGGTTGCAGAAATGTGTTGCACCTTGCTGGCTTTTAGCATTTGCTTTGTCTGCAGGTGCTCCCATGTGCAAACCTTCAGGTCTTTAGATCAGAAACAGTCCTGCCGAAAGCTACTGTCCCTTAGTATCCAATGTGCGGTATTGACCTTGATGGACTGATGCACTGATCTGATTCAACCCAACTTTCTCTCTTGCTATGCTACTGCACCTGCACCTATCCTCTGTGTACAGGAGTACTGTGGGATCCGCATCTGTAGTTTTGCTTTTCTGTGGTTTGCAAATATTATAAATATTAAAAGAAAACTAGAAATACATATTTCCACCATGTATATACCAGAACTCGCCACTAGAAGTAGCCAGAGACCATTCTGTGTCATCCAGCAAGAATATGTACCGTGGTTTTTACCTCCCTCTAATGGTCAGGTCTGAAAATACATGATGAGAATGCTTTTTTCCTGTTTTTCCCCCTGTACTACAGGGACCACAAAAGCAAAGTGTTCTGCTTATATACCACCCCATACCACTACAAGTAGTCTCTGGGCGGTTTACAATTTTTAATTACAGTGTGCAGGCTACACATTGCCCCCCCCAGCAAGCTGGGTACTCATTTCACCGACCTCAGAAGGATGGAAGGCTGAGTGAACCTTGAGCCTGTTACCTGGGATTGAACCCAGGTCGTGAGCACAGTTTTACCTGCAGTACAGGCATTTAACCACTACGCCACGAGGCTCTTCCCACAGTCCTTTGCCATTGAAAATACAGCCTTGGAATTCTGCGAGTTGTGGTCCAAAACATCGGGAGGGCCAAAGTTTGGACATGCCTGCTGTACCATGTACTATTGCAGTGGTTCCCAACCTGGGGGTCAAACGGCCATTTCACAGGATCGCCATGAGCAAGTGAAGAAAAAGGCACAAACAGATTGGGCCTGGAGGAGGGGGGGATGAAGGGGGGGAAAGAGTGAGTTACATCTTGATAGGTTGGAGGGGATGTCAGTCAATGGCACCGGAGGCTGCAGTTGGCTGAGGGTGCCTGTAGAGGGGAGTTCTCTATGGCCCCTGTGGCAGTGGCCTGCCAAAGGGGGCTTGTGGCCTCCCCCAAGCAGGGCAAGGGGTCACCACAACATGAGGAACTGTATTAAAGGGTTGTGGCATTAGGAAGGTTGGGAACCACTGTACTATTGCATTCATTATTATCCACCATTTTCAGCATCTGCAGGAGGCTTGGAACCAATTCCCCATGGATATGGGGTTCCTATTGTATTTACACTTCCATTCTTTACCTCAAGACAGGGCAGAGGATCTTGTAGCATCTTAAAGAGGAACAAGTTCTATTTGCAATAAGCCTTTTTGTGGACTGTAGCTCACGTGTTTAGATGGGGGCAGTTCTGTTTGGGATTGAGCATTTAACATTGTTTTTAAATGAAGAAGCGGAAAATATTTTTAATGATAGCCTGCTTTTCTGTATAAGTGGTAAACAGTAGAAACATCTCTCTAATTTATTTGCTCCTTTCCTAGTTATGGATAAGCCATGCAGCGGAAGAAATGGGCTACTCATTCATTAAAGCTTCTACCATATTTCTTATATATTACATTTATGTTGTGCCTATCTATTGACCAGCCGTTCCTCTGGGCAGCTAACAATAAGTCAACATAATAATCCACCTGTATAACCAACCCACCACCAGGAAACACCCAAATAACAAAAACAGTAAGAAAAAAGAACCCATCCAAAAATCAATGGCAAACTAATTTTTAAAAAAATTACAATCATAAACCTCATCAGCCTTGGAGGTGCCACAAAGACCTTGGTGTTTTTTCTTGCCACAGATGAACCTGGCAGCCATCACAGAAATTCCTGCAAGAAGCATAAGTAAAAAAGAAAAAAATGTGCTGTTTATATACCGTCCCATAGCACTTTAATCATTCTGTGGGTGGTTTACATGAAATTATGCAGGCTACACATTGCCACCCCCCCCCAGCAAGCTCGGTACTCGGTTTTACTGACCTCGGAAGGATGGAAGGCTGAGTGAACCTTGAGCCTGCTACCTGGAATTGAACCCCCAATTTGTGAGCACAGTTACAGCTGCAGTACATCATGTTAACCACTGCACCATAAAATGTACAGAGCTTTTCTTAAATGTCACCCCTTGTTCTTACAACGGCCCCATGAGGTAGGCCATGCTGATGGCCACTAGCCTACGTTCTTCCTGACTTCCTTCCAGCTTGGTGGCTAAGTGGGGATTTTTGAATCCACGGCATGTCATCCGAATTCTGCCGCATGTTGTGCTCTTCTCTTCCAGCTGTCTGTCAAGAACTGCTTCATTCGGGGCTCCGTCGTCCGCTACGTCCAGCTCCCGGCCGATGAGGTGGACACCCAGCTGCTGCAGGATGCGGCCCGCAAGGAGGCCCTCCAGCAGAAGCAGTGAGGGCGGCTCTTTCCCACCCCCTTCTCCCTGTCCCCTGCCTGAGCCTTGCAGGATGTGCGGGAACCATGCCAGCCTCTGAGATGGAAGGAACCAGCAATATTTGTTTGTTTGTGTGTACACGTCCAGCCGAGATGTACTTCTGAGGGTTTAGAGAAGCTGTGTCCATAAGTATTCATGCCTTGTTTCCATTCTCCCAAAGGGACCCATTAAATTTGATTTGCTTTGTTAATAATTTTAAGGAAGGTGCATAAAATCCCCCATGTTGTTCTAGGTAGGTGGACCTGAACCACAGGCTGCATAGTGGTAGCAATGTTTTCCCTACATCAATAGACCCTGTAGTACATTCCTTTTGTTTTTCTCCTCCTGTTTCATTTAGCATTTTATTTTAGTGGCATGGCTTATGGATGAGAATATTCCCTTTGGAGTAGAAGGCTGGTGCCCCATTTAATCATCAGAAACTTCCCTGCAAACCCCTCCTTCAACCTTCCTCTGAGTAGGGGAATGTCCAAATGTGTTGGAGTGAAAATCTCATCTCTCCTGGAAGCGATGAGACTTGTAGTCCAGCCCTTTTGAAAGGCCCCAGACGGGAGATATCGGCTGCATTTCCATTTTGATTATGCAATGACCATAAGTGGTGTTCTGTTGGCCCATAGATTACAAAATCTTACACTGGTGAATCTTTCTCCTTGATTTATCGCTCGAGGTGAGCTGTCGATGTAAATTGTTCTGTTCGTAGCATTTCATCTGGAGCAGAAGGGACACAGATGTTGTAAGCCCCCTTGGATGCTAATTTTGTTTCTGAGCACCAGTCTATAGCCATGGTTCTCAACCTTGGGTGCCCAGATGTTCTTGAACTACAATTCCCAGAGATCCTGGCCAGCACCACTGGTGGTGAAGGGCTTCAGGGAGTTTTAGTCCAAGAACATCTGAGGACCGCTCATCTATAGAAGTCCATCCAGTGCCCAACTCCAGACCTCTTTGTTATTAAACATTGTAGGTTCTAGTACCAGGTTCTCCTGTGTCATTAGAAGGCACAAAATGCAAAGCTCAAGTTTATTTTGAAGCAAAGCTCGACTTCTTCACTGAATCTGTTGCCGGGAAGAGACAAATAATATTTTGGGGTGTCTCAACGCTCTCCCTGAAATTTTGTTCATCTGTTGATATCTGTAGGGATGGTGGGTTTGTATGTTATTTTTAAGTTTGTTTTTGTAACAAAATGAGTACAAATAAAATTTTGGAAAAACAAAAGTTTGAGTTTGAAAGGTGGTGGCAGTTCTGGGCACGACCTAATACCTCATTTTTTAAGTGATAAAACAAAGTTTAATATATCAACAGACACATTGCCAGCATGTTCTTTATTCCCTCTTTCTCTAGTTTGGGCTAAGCAAAGGAGCTCCAGGAAGACCCGTTTGATGGCTTAATATGTTTTTTCAGTAGACATTGTTCTTTCCACGACTCTTCCTTCATAGCTTGAGGGTTTAGAAAGTGCATTTACATTCTCACATGTTGCTGATACTGTACATTCCTTTTGGGTGTATTTGCAGGTTCCGCCAAGCTAGCAGAAATGTTCCATCTTTCCTAATGTGAGGTTTCTTTAAAACAGGAACAGATGCCCAAGTGCAGTGCAGGTCCTGTGCTCGTTGCCATTGTAGGGTCTGATTCTGGCCACACACTCCGTTGAAGAAGCAAATATGTGAAGGGAAATAAACACTATTTTTCTGTCTATAAGACAACCCCCCCCCCCCATTTTCCAACCCAAAATTACAGTTTTGCAACCATGGGGTTCTTGCCTCAGCTTAAGATGACCCTAATTTTTTAGTCAAACAATTTTAAACAGAAATATAGTCTTACACATGGAAAAATAAATTTCATTTTTTTATTTATTTATTTTCAAACTTGTATACCGCGCCTATTTCCCAAACGGGAACTCAGGGCGGTTTACACAAAAAAATAAAAACAATAACATGTACAACAAAGCGAAACAATATTGGCAAGAGGCAGGGGAGGGGAAAAAAAACCAGTACTCCCCTAGCAAATACCGAAGGCGTCCCTAAACAGCCAGGTCTTCAAGGCTTTTCTAAAAGACGCCAACGAAGGTGCCTGCCGTATCTCGCTCGGCAGGGAGTTCCAAGTTGCAGGGCCGCCCACTGAGAAGGCCCGTTTACAGGTGGACACCTTGCGGGCCTCCTTCGGGGTGGCGACCCGGAGCGAGAGGGCCAAGGAGGATCAGGTGGGTCGGGCCAGATCTAATCGTCGGGAAATACGCTCTGCCAGATAGTCATGGGCCAAGCCTTGGAGGGTTTTGTAAACCAAAACCGACACCTTGAACCTTATTCGGGAGGCAACGGGCAACCAGTGCAGGCGGGCCAGGATGGGGGTGATGCGGTCAAACCTTTGTGCACCAACCACCAACCTGGCTGCCGCATTCTGGACCCTCTGCAGCTGCAGTCGCCGAACAAGGTTCAAGGGGAGCCCCATGTAGAAAGCGTTGCAGTAATCTATCTGGGAGTTGAGTCATGGCTACTGGACTTCTTTTTTGAGAGAGAGAAATGTTTCGCTGTTCATCCAAACAGCAGCTGTGAGAGAGGAGGAGGATGAACAGCGAAAAGGCATCCAAATTTCTATCTCTCAAAAAAGAAGTCCAGTAGCCATGACTCAACTCCCAGCTAAACACACCTGGATGACTGAGAATCTTCACAGATGCAGTAATCTATCTTCGATATGACCAGTGCCTGATTAGTCCTATATGGTTTGAAGTATTGCCTCCTCCATCATTATCCTCTTAGGGCGTTTATACACGACCCCTAAGCTCCGCCGCAAATGGCTGAGAGAGAGAGAGAGAGAGCCTGGCCCCTCCTTCCCTACACACACACACACACACACACACACACACACACACACACAGAGAGAGAGTGCCTGGTCCCTCCTTCCCTACACACACACACAGAGAGAGAGAGAGAGAGAGCCTGGCCCCTCTTTCCCTACACACACACACACACACACACACACACACACACACACACAGAGAGAGAGAGAGAGAGCCTGGCCCCTCCTTCCTACACACACAGAGAGAGAGAGAGAGAGAGAGAGAGAGAGAGAGAGAGCCTGGCCCCTCTTTCCTACACTACAGAGAGAGAGAGAGAGAGAGAGAGCCTGGCCCCTCCTTCCCTACACACACACACACACACACACACACACACACACAGACAGAGAGAGAGAGAGAGAGAGAGAGAGAGCCTGGCCCCTCCTTCCCTACACACACACACCCTACACACACAGAGAGAGAGAGCCTGGCCCCTCTTTCCACACACACACACACACACACACACACACACACACGGACTTTTGCAGACAATTAAGTGCACACACACCCGCCCACTTAGCGAGAGAGAGAGGCTGGCCCTCCTTCCCTACACACACTGCATTTTTCTGGCCCCTCTTTCCCTACACACACACACACACACACACACACACACACACACACACACACACACACAGAGAGAGAGAGAGAGAGAGTACCTGCCCTCCTTTTGGATGTGATAAATATTTGATCACGGTGTAAGGATAGTGAGTGCTGGGGCTCTTCCTGACTTCTGTTTGTTCTTTTTTTGCACCCCGCCCCTTTAAGAGATCTGAATGCTGCCAGGAACACAAATGGAGGTAAGAGGGCATTCTTTTTTTTTTTTTTCTCCCTCCCTCAGGGCAGCCAGCAACCAGGAAGTGCAGTGAGGGGGGGGAGCGGGGACTCAGAGGAAGAGCGAGGAAGGCGCTTCCTCTTCCCCTAAGAAGCGAAACCTGGTCTGAATTTATGTGGCCAGCGGATCTTAGGGGTCGTGTAAAAAGGCCCTTAGAAATGTAGAGCTGACAGACAAACACACAGACACACAGACACCGTAGTGCCAGACTTTGATGTACCTGTACCAAACTTTCCCTTCTCTTGGTCAGGAGCCACTGGGTCTTTTTTTATGTGGGAAACAAAACAGGAAATGTCCACATTTTTTCTCATATTGAGGGTCTCTTTCCCTTGGTAGGTGTGGTTACCATCTCCACAAACCTCTCTACCATTCATAGTGGTGGGTGGTGCTTCTGGCAGCCTTGTAAAATAAGCAGCATTTTGGTATCAACATCTTAGAACTGTACAGGTAAAAGGGACCCAATTGAGTCCAGCTCCTGTTAAGGAGGAAACTTAAATCCCAACCTCTGAACTACTGAGCCCTCTGGCAGTGCCTTTCACCACCACATGTTGAAAGATTCTGGAGTTCTCTTCCTTACACCTTGCCCAACTTAGAAACACAGCTTCCTCATTCAGTTTCTTGCTTTCTCGGCCCCATCAGCTATTCAATCTATTTCTGAAGGCCCTTCAACACTGGGGAAATGCAAACCTCCTTTTCCCATAGGTGGTCTTGCACAGAAAAGTGCCTTGCATGGGTCTCTCCCTGCCTGGAAAAGGGGCTTGCTTGGTCAGCTTAAACCAGAGGTGGGGAACCTTCGGCATGCCAGATGTTTTGGACCACAGCTCCCAGAGTTCGGAACCTGTATTACCATTGATAAAGGACTGAGGGAGGTGCGGTCCAAAACATCTGGAAGGCTGAAGGTTTGCCACCCAATTTAACCCTGCCGGCTGGAAAGCAAAAAGCAAAGTGTTCTGCTTATATACAGCCCCGTACCACTTCAAGTAGTCTCTGGGCGGTTTACAGTTTAATTGCAGTACGCAGGCTCTCTTTGCCAGCAATCTTTGCACGCAACTCTCACCACCTTTGGCTAGCCTGGGAGGGTGACGGTCACAAGCACTTGTGGTCCACGTCTCTCTCATTTCGTCCTCAGAAAGCATTCTATAATGCAGGAGATTGGGGACACGCGGCTCTCTTGGACTACAACCCCCATAATCCCCGACAGTGAACAGCAGCTGATGAAAAGATGGGGCACTACATTTGCCCCTGGGTGCAAAGCCTACCCAGGCTATCATCAGTCACAGGGATGCTAGTGGTCGAGTTTTACCAACACTCCGGGAAACAGCAAGTAGTGATTCCTTCTCGTCGCCATAAGGAGGCGCTGTCCCCACATATGGTTCCCACTGGGAATTTTCGGCCAAAATCTGCCCTCCGACTCGCATGGACGCAACCGGAGGCGAACGGCGGATGCCTTCCTCTATCATATTTCTATCTCTAAAATCACGCAGCGTTTCCTCGTTCATAGAGTCCCAACACTGTAGAAATCACTTCGGACAACTCCCGTCTCCAAAGAGCATCGGTTCTCCCCTATGAGGCCGAGCAGGTTGGAAACGTTTACCGGAAGTTCAAGAAGCTGTATCACTCTATTACTTGTTTCCGGCTTTTCCAACATGCTCTATGGTCAAACGAGGCCATGATAACAAGAGGGCCCTGCTTAAAGGTGGCTAACTAATTGCCTGAGTAAAAATTTCAGGTGTCAATCGGCGTATGATGCAAATAGGCTGCAATACTTGTCTGTTTGACTATTGTTAGAAGACGTCATTGGCTAAAATCCTGCTGCTTAGTATAGGAGGCTGCAACTAGATTTTGAATTAATTGAGCTTGTGGTGGAGTTGGTTCACTTAAGCCCCACTGATTCCATGGGCCTCCTCTAGTGTAATTTAAAGCATCAGGATTTCAGTTGCTATATATTATCCGGCCCTGCTCCAATAACTAAACTTGCAGGAACAATACTTTTTAAAGCTGAATTTCTGAAGCCTTTGTTTAAACATATTAAGGAGAGCAATTCCCCCCCCCCATTTCCTATTGTTTTTCATAATGAAGTTTTTTGTAATCTCTTAAGGTATAACACAGTTCTTAGATTAAACTAAAACTATATCCTTAGTACTTTGGGAGCACTGGCTATTTGGCCAGGATTGGGCAGCTTTACTGGCTAGTCGGGGGGGGGGCAAATTTCTGCTGTCATTGCACACACTGTCATAGCAAAATGGGAAGTGGATAAAGGCCCACTCTGGTTTACTTACTGCTTTTCTTCCCTCCAAAGACCCAATGGAGCCTTTTTGTCTGTGAATGTGTTAAAAGGTGCTAGGAATTTTGAATGTAATGAAAAGAAGCCTTCCAGGAGTGGGAGCCTGCACAAGAAAAAAGGGAAGGCCTCAACAGAGTTGGGAGGCCATTGGGACAGTAATGGCGAGTTGCATGCATTAAAAACACTTGGACAGCTGCCTCCTGACAATCAGGAAGTTCATTTTAGTTACATATTTTCTTGCTACTGTTTGTTGCCCTCCTCCCCGTGTATCTTCTTAAGAATTTGAGTTTGCTAACAGCAAAATAGACAAGAAATTCTGAGTAAAAACTCATATAGTTAACCCCCCCAAAAAATATTAAAAACTGCAGCACCAAAAAAAAATTCAGCAGTTTTAAATACAGTATATTTAAGATATCTGAAAATCAGTTCAATTAAAACATCCTCTTCCTACATTCTGGACCATCACAACATAAGGACAGAGTTGCAAAGCTGTTAACAGGACAGCTACCTCTCCATAGGAAAGTCTCAGCTAATGTCAGCAGCATATAGCCATCCACCTAATGTACCCTGCAATGAGTTGGTTAACATGCATTAAGCCTGTGTGCTCAGCATTTAATTTTTTTGTACTTCACTGTGAAAATGACATCTTCCTATAAATTTGTTGGCAGTCTTTCCTTTTCCTATCTTCTCTCTCAGGGGAGAAAAATCCATTGCTAGCAGGTTCATAATAATAACTTTTGAACTGCAGAGCTGGAAGCGACCCTATGAGTTATCTAAACCAGCCCCTCTACAAGGAGGCACAGTGGGGAATTGAACTCCCAACCTCAGAGGCCTAAGCTCCTGAGCTATCTAGCAGGTGTTTGTTTTTTTAAATTTGTATCTGTATCTGAAACACAATCCTGTGTCAGATTGGCACTCAGATGATCTGGATTCAAATCCCTTCTTATCTGTGATAATGCCTAGAGGTGGTAGCACTGTTAAAAATCACTCTTCAAATACAGTAGGACCCCAGTATCCGCTGGGGATTGGTTCCAAGCCTTCCCGTGGATAATG
This sequence comes from Phrynocephalus guinanensis, assembly GCA_037367245.1. Classification (NCBI taxonomy): domain Eukaryota; kingdom Metazoa; phylum Chordata; class Lepidosauria; order Squamata; family Agamidae; genus Phrynocephalus; species Phrynocephalus guinanensis. The sequence continues at coordinate 26,441,989 of CM074744.1, read as the reverse complement.
AAAACTGTGGATAAGAGAGAACACCAAAAATGTCCCCAAAACAGCTGTTTTGTGATAATAACTTGCTTTACAGCTGCTGTTTTGCAACAGTAGCTTGCTTTACAGCTGCTGTTTGTGATCGTAGCTTGCTTTACGGCTGCTGAATTATTTATTTATTTTTTCCTCTGCCAACCGTGGATAACTGAATCAGTGGATAATGAATCAGTGGATACGGGGGTCCTCCTGTATCTCAGATATCTTGGAAGCCCTCCTAGAGTTATGTCTGTGAAGATTCCCAGCCATCCAGGTGAGGTTATCTGGAAGTTGAGTAATGGCAACTGGACTTCTTTGCTCGTGAGACTGAAACGTTTCACTAGTCATCCAAGCAGCTTCATCAGTCTGATGCACCAACCTTCCTCAGACTGATGAAGCTGCTTGGATGAGTAGTGAAACGTTTTGATCTCTCAAAAAAAACAAAAACGTCCAAGTGCCATAACTTCCATCCCTCCTAGAATTGTCATATGTTGTAACTGATATGACAGCTCATAACATACATTGATTCAGACATAATAAATTACTGGTTAATTTAAAAGCATTTTGATATATGTGATGCTGAATTGAGATGCACCATTTATTTTCACACCACAATTGCACTCCTGCCTCCATGTGGATTGTGTGCATTTCTTCATGCAGCATGGAAATTACTGTATACCAATTTTTAGAATTGCTTTGGCTGAGGGGACCACTCTTGGGGCACTAAATGAGAACACAATGCTCAATGGAAAAGACAATAATTCCAGGGAAGATTGGAAGCAACAGGAAAAGAAGAAGAGTGATTAGGAGACAGCTTGACTCACTAAAGGAAAAATGACTTTTAGGGTTTTTATTTTTACAGACTTGAGTTGAGCTGTTCATGATAGGACCTTTCACAGTACGGTTACTGTAGGCCAAACATGACTTAAGCACAAATTACAATAATAAAGGAAAATTCAGAAATTCAGAAAATTTTAGAATTTAGAAAATTCTAAAAACAAAGAACCCACAGCTGATTTTACACTAACACAAAGACACCAGCTTCTTCGGCTGCCCCTTTAGTTGGGTGTACTGTACAGTGATGGAGATGAACTAGGGACCACAACCATCAGGGGACAGGTATTCACTGCAGGGCCTGAAACATCACCTGTAATTTCTCTATCCAAACTACTTGGGTCACTGGGTTGTTGTGATGATAAAAAAGGAAGGTGAAGGAACTAGAAACATTGCCTTGACTCTCTTGGCTAGATAGATAGATAGATAGATAGATAGATAGATAGATAGATAGATAGATAGATAGATAGATAGATAGATAGATAGATAGATAGAAGAGGCCCTGTTTAAGAGGTCCTGTTGGTGGAGGGGAGCACTGTTGTTTAGTTTTATTTTTTTAAATATTTTGAACAGTATTTGTATTTTGTATTGCTTTATAAAAATTAAATAAAAGGTTTAATGGCTAGATAGCTAGATAGCTAGATAGCTAGCTAGCTAGATAGGTAGATAGATAGATAGATGTGCCTGGGTCAGTAACTTTATTCCCTAGCTCTAAATTAGGGGATTGAATGAATGAATGAATGAATGGTTATTAATCATATCGAAAATTGAAGAATAACCTCAACTGAGCCTTTGAACTGCAGAGGTGGAAGGAACTACTCTGTGGCTCATCCAGCCCAGCCCAGATCAATGTCAGTCCCAACAATCTGGCTCCGCGGCCACAGACCTAAGCCCCCGATCCATCTGTGTACTAGTTGTAGTAGTTCTTCAATTGCGCAGCGTCCAGAACGAAATCCACCCTAGATTTCCAGGACGCTGGCGGAATGGTGGCGGTGGGATGGAGGGCAGCCTCCCGAGGGAAACCCGGCTGGGCAGGACGGATTAGCCTCGGGCTCCTTTTGCAGCCGCCGTGACGCAGGCTTTGCCGTAGACGGCTCTAGGCGGGGTCCTTCGGCAAAGAGGAAAGCCGCACACGTGTGTGAGTGTGTGCGTGTGCGGGGATCAGCCGCAGCCGGCTGGGGGTGCAGGTAAGCGCGGACCCCGCCCCCCCTATTTCCCTCCCCCTGCAACCCTGCAACCCATAAAAGTCGGGGCTGGGTCCCCAAAACTCACCAGATCGGTCTCGTTCTCCCTTCCCCGAGAGGCTCCTCTTATATTCCGGCTAAAGTTCCTAAGTTGCATTTTCTGCCTCGCCTCCCCTCCCCACCCCAGCTTTCACGGTAGCTCCCAGTCTCCCCAATATTTTTGATGGTGGGTGGGGCGCGTTTCTTTCAGAAAAATCGATGCATGTATTTGTACAGGCATCTGTCCCATTGATTCGCTGGTTAGCGCTAACGAAGCTGTATTCTTGGTTAACGCGTAGAGTATTTATTTACAAGATTTTTTCGCCGCCCCACTATCAAGAGGTCTCTGGTCTCTCTTTTTTTTAGTTCCTTGTGGGAAGCAGAAAGGGGAGGAATAAAAGTTTTACAAGACTGAGCTTAGAAGAATGGAATAGTTGTAAGGTGTCCGTATATAAGTTTTTTCCCTTATGTCCAGTTTACCTGTTTGAATGTTCAATATCCCTGTCATTTGACATCCTGAGAACGCTGTATGGGATATTATAGTATTTACAAAGAGTTGCGACATTAAGTTGTTTCTGACTTAGGGCCATCCTATAATTTAGTTTTCTTTTTCCTGCACCTTATTATGACGTTAAGATGTGGCAGACATAGGAGCTAGCAATCCATAATACTTGGACTGGAGTCTGTGGAATAGTAGTAGAAGTAATCATTCCTGAAAAGCTGCATTCTTTTCTTCTCTGGAAAGGATCGGAAAGGGGTAATGATGAAGGATATAGAGATCCAACCTATCTCCCATGAAATACTTCCACTCCATATGGTACTGACAGAGGGATTCCCACCCCTTTCCCACCCTACTAACATCCTTTAAGAGCTTGTATGATTGCTCTCCGGACGGGTACATTGCATCTTGGGGGAGACTGGAGGGTGAATCATGAGGAAAAGTCTGGGTTTCATCTCTCTGCATCATTTACATTTTCCTCTTAAAAAAAGAAACTGATGAATCATTGAAGGACTGCTGCATATTGCATCATCTAAGAGACAGTCACAGCTCCATCAGGGGCAGAACAGAGGCCAGTGTGACTGAAAAGGTAGAGGCATTCTTATCCCATGTAATGTTCTTCTCGTGTATGGCAAGTGAATATTATGCTTGGGGAAGCACGTGGGCTAGTGTGCATGCAGAGGGGTACATTATTTCAATGGACATGCCCACCAGCTTGATGTCCAGAACAATTCTGATATAGTTGAGAAATCTATGACTGAATAGAACTCTTATAGGTATGGCATTAAGTTCAAAAGTGTTAGGGGGTATATATCCTGGCACACCATAATGCCAAGATCAAAATGCTTAGTTCTGCTTAGAGATCGTGCTATTGAAGTACAGGAGTCCACCTCTGGTCACAAATAGTCTGGCATTTTAGTTTGTTTTGAAATGTATCTGTATTTCATATGCATCCATAATTTTTAATTGTGCAACACTCAGGAAGGGAGGGAGGGAGGGAGGGAGGGAGGTTTAAATGGATAGAAAAATAGAATAGAATAGAATAGTTTTATTGTCATGCATATGCAAGGTATGCACAGTGAAATTAGTGCTGTTCGACTGTACACTCAAAACAACAAGGCACCATACAAAACACGTAAAACACCATGTAAGATATTAAAAGCTCTTAAAACTACTTACAAAATTTAGAACACTACTTGAAAACTGTTTAGGACGATGCTAAAACCGTCCCATTTAACTTAGATACCACTCTGGGATGATAAAAACTGTTCTTTAGTTTATTTGCCCTTGACCTAAGAATCCTATATCTCCTGCCAGACGGCAACATTCTACTGATGGGATGGGTGTATTCAGGCCTTCTGATTTTGATCGACTGCAACTCCCTGAATTCTCAGTATTAACTGTGTTGGTGGGGGTTCCAATCTGACAACATCTGGGAGGGGCACCCTTTCCCCACCCTGGGATGAAGGGTAGTGTATCAGCCAAGGATGGGTAGTTGTGGTCTTCAGGATGTGGCTGAGCTAGGTTCCCGTCATTCCTGACAATTGTGTCCGATGGCTCAGGCTGCTAGGATTTGTAGTACTGCAACATTTGAGAGACCACATACCCCCCAAAACATGCATTGCATTACACAATGTCTGTGCTTGGACGCCTTCCATCATTAACAACTCCCACTCCCACCACCCCACCCCGTTTTTTGCTTCCAGGTCACTTGGTCTCCTCATCATGCCGACTCTCTATCTTGCCCCCCATCCTGAGAACTTCCAGAACCTCCGCGTCCTTGTTGCAGCCCGTTATGGCCGACAGGAGCCCAAGGTGGTTGCCCTGGCTCCTGACGCGAAGTTGGGGAACACTTCCTTCTCTCTGCCCAAGCTCCCAGCGCTGGAAACCCAGGCGGGCATCCATGTGTCCGGCCCGGCAGCTGTTTCTTACCTGCTGTCCACGGATGCCATGAGAGGGCAAGGCTCGGAAGCTGGCGCCCTGGTGCGCCAGTGGATCAGTTACGCCGACTTGGAAATTGCTCCTGCAGCCTGTGCCGTGGCCTTCTCTGCCCTTGGGGTCTCTAAGCAAAATAAACAGGTGAGAAGCATGGGGAAGGGCGGACAGTGCCAGCTGAGCAGACTGTACAGGATCAGTGAGAGCCACTGTACTGTTGCAAATAGAGTGTTGGAGTGGGATTCAGAAGATAAGAACATAAGAAGAGCCCTGCTGGATCAGGCCAAAGGCACCTCTAGTCCAGCTTTCTGTACCTCACAGCGGCCCCACCAGATGCGTCCGGGAGCGCACGAGACTAGATATATGTCTCCTGATATCACTCCCCTGCATCTGGTCCTTGAAGTACCCCGGTTTTAAGTCTGGAAATTACACATCTCCATCATGGTTTGATGTGGTTTGAAAATCTCTATTTGACTATAGAAAAGCACCAGAGTGTGGCCATGATAAACTATCCTTTAAATATCTCGTTTACCTCAAAAACCATAGTACAGTGGACCCTTGTATAACAAACAGCTTGTATAACATAAAATTTGTACAATATAAAAAATTCTGGAAAGAGGGGGAAATTTGCTTAACAGAATCGCCTATGGGGAGAATCTGTACAACATAAAAATGGGATCACTCCGTTTTCAATGCATTCCTGTGGGAACTTGTATAAAGAAAAATTTGCTTAACATAATTTCATTTGGAATGAATTAATTCCTTTATACAAGGTACCACTGTAGAATCTTTATTTCTGATGGAGCAGTACAGCAGCAGAACCAGTTACAGTATTTTTGAGACTATTTTTTGTCTAAAATCGTTAGACTAAAAGTTGAGGGTCTTATACAAGGAAGTAAACAGGATAGAACCATGCAGTTGCAAAACTGTAATGCTGCATTGGAAAAGGGGGGGGGGTCATCTGATACATGGGGCGTCTTATAGATAGAAAAAAATATGGTACCTGAAAAGGTAGTGAGCGCTCTGACACTGGAGCCATTCAAGAGAGGTTTGGGCAGCCACTTGGCCAATACCCTTTGATTAGTATTCCTCCATGAAGTAGGCCGTTGGACTTGAGGGCTGTGTAGGCTCCTTTCAACTTCACTAGTCTATGATTCTACGATCACCATAAGCCAGAATCTCCTTGTTGGCACAGAACTGTGGATGTGTACTGCAACGCATAATAGCATTTGGATGTGAACCAGGATGTTTCAGAGAAAGTCAAGAGAGAAGGCTGCAATCCATCCCAAAACCAGAGGGAGTTTTTAAGTGTCCAAATAAAGGTTGGAAATGTTACCTCTTAAAAGCTACCGGTCCTGGAACCTTAGCTGTTGCAGCCAGGAAGTTCTGGTAGACCTAGTCCAGTGTTGGCGAACCTATGGCACAGGTGCCAAAGGTGGCACTCGGAGGCCTTTCTGTGGGCACCTGACATCACCCCTTCACAGCCACCTGTATTCAGGTTAAATTGCTGTATTGGCACTTTGCGAAAATATCAGTGGGTTTTGAACTGCAGTTTGGGCATTCGGTCTCTAAAAGGTTCTCCATCACTGACCTAGTCTGAAAAAGTCACTTTGGTCGAAGCTCTACCAAGCTCTTTGTCTGGTCCTTTTTGAAAGAATAGCTTTGTCAGGGGGCCATGCCAAACACAGCATGTTTTGCTTTCCAAACGAATGGTAAGAGGAATGAGCCAAAGAACAGTAATTTGTCTTGTTTGATGTTGCGCCAGCTCCACCATTTCCACCCCTTTAAAATATCTCCGCAGTCCCAGCCTAAGCCTCAGAAAAGCTGCTGTCTAAGCCTGTCCATTTGTTTGTGTTTGCCAAAAGCAAAACAAAGCTTATATACAGCGCCGTAGTGCTTAAAAGCACTTGCGGTTTACAATTTATGCAGGGTACACTTTGCCCCCCCCCCGCGCAAGATGGATACTCATTTTACTGACCTTGGAAGGTTGGAAGGCTGAGTCAACCATGAACCGACTACCTGAGATTGAGCCCCAGGTCATAAGCACAGTGTTAGTTGTGCTACAAAGCTCTTAATTTGGACTTTAGAGTGTAGAGTTTGGACTCTGAATTCTAGAATTGTCACTCTGGATGTTTCACCTGCCGAACATATACTAAAATTGTGGTCACCTGGTAGAAGGAAGGATTGGTAGGCCTCATGGCGCAGTGGTTAAATCCCTGTACTGCTGCTCACAACCTGGGGTTCAATCCCAGGTAGCAGGGTCAAGGTTCACTCAGCCTTCCATCCTTCTGAGGTTGGTAAAATGAGTACCCAGCTTGCTGGGGAAGGGGGGCGGCAGTGTGTAGCCTGCATACTGTAATTAAACTGTAAACCGCCCAGAGACTACTTGAAGTGGTATGGGGCTGTATACAAGCAGAACACTTTGCTTTGCTTTGCTTTGCTTTGTGGCCCTGAGTCGCCCCAGATTGGGCTTACTTGGCTGTTCAGAAAGGAGGCTCCCCACTGCTCGCTGGCACTCAGCATCTGAATTCTGTGCATGAGGTAAAGATGACTTGCAACATCTTATGAGGTCGAAATACTGACTCCTCCCTTCACGTAGTTTATATTGTCGCAATAACATATGTGAAACTCTTTATCATCAGGGAAGAAAGACTGCATAATAATTAGATTTGAATAATTAGATTTGCATATCTACTCAGAATTAAAATCCTGGATGGAAGAGGATTTAATCCTAGATAAGCATGCGGAGAATTGGAACCTGAACTCACTAAATGTCTTCGGGAAAGAGTACTAGTTAACATTTACACACAAATGAAAGAATATAAAGAGTTTCGCATTGGCATTTCATAAAAGATGGCCTTGGAATAGATCACTTAAAAAAACATATTTGGAAAAGCGGATGGGGTTGTGATATCAGTGCTCTCTTGGATGGAAGAGGAGGTAGTTGCAAACAGCCCGGCTTGGAGTCAAGAGATCCTCCTTCGAGTCTCTGTGCCGCGCAGCCTGGTGGTGCCTCTCAGCAAAATCCCTGCTTCATTTCGTTTAAGACCTCGCTACTTGTCAGAGCATCTTCTCCCATTGAACACCGCCCATAATACCTGATCCTCCCAGGCTAGGCGTTTGAGGCAACTAACACCACGAGAGGCCCGAAAGGAAAAAAAACAAGAAACAGGGCCTTTTCCGCCGTTGCCCCTCGCCTGTGGAATAACTTTCCACCAGACACCTGCCTGGCCCCCTCTTTGGCTGCTTTTAAAAAACTATTAAAAACTTGGTTATTTAAACAGGCATTCCCTCAAATATAATGCAATTTCAGTGTTCACCCATTAAATCTTGATTTTTAACTGATTAGCCTGCCAATAATAATGCATTGTTTTATGTCACTTTGATATTAATTTTTATTTTATTTTATTGTGTTACTCTTTTAGGGTTTTGTTGTGTGAATTGTTTGAATTTGTTAATTTTTGTAAACCGCCCAGAGTGACCTCGCTGCCAGATGGGCGGTATAAAAAAATCCAATAAATAAAATGAAATAATAAATAATATAATAAATAATAATAAATTTTGTGAGCGTGATGAAGTATGGTGGGGAACGTTTTTGTTACTTTGAGCTCCTTGAAGGAAGGCTTGGGTAAAAATACAAGGCCATTATGTGGGGGACAGTATTGTACCATCTCCACCCCAGAGAGTGTGTCATGTGAGCGAGTCACATGATCTCCTTGTTTCCTGCCCAGGTGACAGACCGGGCTATGGCGGAACTCCGAAGTCTGCTCAAGGTGTTGGATAACCATTTGAAGCTCCGGACGTACCTGGTGGGGGAAGCTGTGACTTTGGCTGACGTCACAGTTGTGTGTTCGCTGCTGCTGCCCTACAAATATGTGAGTCGCCTTGCTCTGTCAGAAATCCATGTTGTGGTTGTGCGAGATCAGCATTGGACTTGCTAAAAGAAATTTGCAGTTTTGGGCATGCAAGGAGGCAGTGAACGGCCTCTGGTACAAAGAACAAGTAAAATCACCCAGGCACACAATGGATGTTGCACACACAGTCAAAATAAATAAGATTTTTACCCACAAGTTTTACTGTGGCTGCTTGTAACGAAAACAAGAACCACAATACAGTCAGCATAACGCGGTCCAATCTGACCTGACCAAAGGTTTAGTGTATGCATAAAGTGCCAAAGAGGAGAAATTCTTGGGAGAAAATTGGATTATAAAAGGAACAAATAGAAAAAATAACAATTGCTGCTATTGCTGTTTGTTTGTTCATTGGTTCGTTTAAAATATTTCTAACACACCTTTCTCCCCTGAAAGGACCTAAGACAGCTTGCATAATCTAAAACTGTCTTTTAGAGCTAAGAACAGTAGGTATACAATCTTCAAAAAGAGTTAAACTTGTAGTATATAAAAATAACCACTGAGATCAATTTTATGTCTAAAGCAGCAAAGCACAAAAACCCGTCTAAAACCCCTCTCAAGCCCTCTTATTGTGGTTCAGTTTGTTTAATAATTTCTCTGTTTTTCTAATGTGATGCCACTCTCTTGTCAGTTGTAAAACCAGATTTCATTTCTTCTAATGCAAGACAGCAGAGGAAGTGAAGCAAGCAAACAATTTTTAAAAGAAATTTATATTCGGAATAATGTTTTTCTTCACAGATTAAGTGATCATGGATCAGTATTTCCCAAATTCTGTTCCAGTCCACACCAGGCCATGCTATTTCGTAAGATATTCTCCCATGCAAGCAGTTCAGTCATCCCCAATTATTAGTATCACTCTTGATGTTTCTTCAAGGTCTTAGATCAAGGTCTCCGCGCCTCTTTCACCAACGTCACCCGTTGGTTCCTGACCTGCATCCATCAGCCGGAATTCCAAGCTGTTCTAGGATCTGTGAAGTTGTGTGAACAGAGCCTTGGGCAGGGGGTGCCAAAACTAGATGTCGGAGGTAAGAGACAGCTGCTAAATATTATCCCTCATTTAACAAACAAACAAAAACTTGAGTAACGAACACAACTGCATGGTCGAATCTTGAAGCTTGAGGAGTGGTGGATAGCTCAGTGGTTTAGGTATGTGGCTGCTGAGCCAGAGGTTAGGACGGGCATGTCCGAACTTCGGCCCTCCAGATGTTTTGGACCACAACTCCCAGAATTCCAAGCCTGTATTTCCAGTGGCAAAGGACTGTGTGAGTTGTGGCCCAAAACATCTGGAGGGCTGAAGTTTGGACAAGCCTGTGTTAGGAGTTCGATTCCTCACTGGGCCTCCCTGATATCGGCTAGACTTGGTGGACCATAATAGGTTTCCTTCCAGCTCTGTACAGTAGGACCCCAGTATCCGTTGGGGATTGGTTCCAGGACTTCCCGCGGATAATCAAAACCGTGGATAAGAGAGAACAGCCAAAATCCCCAAAACTTCTGTTTTGTGACAGTAGCTTGCTTTGCAGCTGCTGAATTACTTATTTAATTTCCCCCCCTGCCACCTGTGGATAACTGAATCAGTGGATAATGAATCAGTGGATACAGGGGTCCTACTGTACTTCTAAGTTACCTCCCTGACAGGGGCTGGGAGCTGGAAGAGACTCTGAGTTCTGATGATGAGGATGCGGATCAGATAATTTGGACTAGAACTCCCATCGCCCTTTGAGCCAAGAGGGCGATGTCAGTTGTGATGCATCTATCACACACGGAGGAGGCAAAACTTGAGAAGGGCGTTCAAGGTTCTGCGCCGCCATAGAAGGCCATGCTGGGTATTGGTTAAACAAGGTTTGCTAAATGAGGTTGAAGGGTCTTATTTGGGTCCTGTCCTTTACCCCAAGAATCAGTGGCGCACCAGAAGGAGGAGTTACCAGTTCAGAGGGGGTTAACGGAGCCGCCACCTAAAAGTGCTTCCCAGCTGAAGAAGGAGGCCAAGAAGAAAGAAAAACTGGAGAAGTTCCAGCAGAAGAAGGAGAAGAGCCAACAGCAACAACAACAGCAACAGCAACAGGGAGAGGTAGGATCTGTAGAGTGAGAGTGAATTTAGTTGTGCTGGGAAGGCAGAAAGGACTGGACCACTTTGAAGCATCTCATGCACGTATAGGAAGATTTAACTTGTTGTCCCTCACAGAAAAAAAAACAAACGAGAAGGAGAAATACTTCCCAGCCTTTCACCAGGGAAGGCCGGTATGTCGTGTGAGAGAAGGTGACAGTTCTGTCATTTGTGGTTCTCTGCAGAAGAAACCAAAGGCTGAGAAGAAAGAGAAGAAGGATCTTGGAGTCATCACGTATGACGTTCCCACGAAGCCAGGGGAGAAAAAAGGTAGGACTGAGATTGGGAGGGAAGGAGGAGGGGCTGGATAGCTCTGCCTTACATCTTACCTTACTGTGGTAAACTGCTCAGAGTAACGTACGGACTAGATGGATGGTGTAGAAATCTCATTCATTCATTCATTCATTCATTCATTCATTCATTCATTCATTCATTCATTCATAAATAAATAAATAAATAAATAAAATAAATAAATACAGTGACCCCCCCCCGCCATTTCGCGGTTCAGGTCCCACGGTCCCGCTATATCGCGGGATTGCAGTACCTGCACCGATGATGGGGGGTGATCGGGTCACTCCCCGCCACCTCCCTGCCCCCTCTGAGGAGGCAGGGAGCCATCGCGTTGCTCCACGCCATCCCCCTGCACGCATCCCAGCCTTCCCGGAGGGGGCGGGGTGGTGGGGAGCCATCGCATGGCTCCCCGCCTTCCCCCCGCCCCCTCCGGGAAGCCGTGGAGCGCCCGGGCGCTCCGCGGAGGTAAGTCTCCCTGCGGCGCGCTCGGGCGGCAGGGTCGGCTGGGATCCGCCAAGGCCGCCCAGGCACTCCGCGGAGAGAAGTTTCCTTGCGGTGCGCTTGGGCGGGGCGGCGGCGGCGGATCCGATCCCCGCCCCCCCCCCCCGATCCCTCCAAGACTTTTAGGAGTACTTGCCCCCCGCCCCCCCCCCCCCCCCCCGCTTCCGCATATCATGGATTTTCATGGATCGCGGGTGGGTTGGGTCCCTAACCCCCGCAATTGGCGGGGGGGGGGGTTACTGTACTGTAAATAAAATTTTGCTCATCATTCGAAATGCTCGTACACTAAGTTATTCGCAAAATGAGATAGTTTATTTATTTATTTATTTAGTAAGTTAGTTACTTAGTTGGCAAGCTAGCTTGTATGCTGCCCACTACCCAACGGTCTCTGGGCGGCTCACAATCAAAATAAACAATTCAGCCAATTAAAACATCAAAATCAGAATTAAAATTAAAACATTGAAAACATTTAAATGCAATAAATACAATACATCAAAACACTACACTAAAATTGCCTTATTACTGTAGCTCCAGTTTAGCAGCCTGCCAAATAAATAAACAGCTAACCTTCCAGGTCTAAGAGAAGGGGAAACAAAATTGTTCTCTTAGTTGTTGTGAGTTTTTTGGGCTCAGAGAAAACTCCTGATTTCCTGAGCTCCTTGCCCTCTGAAGATGCCGGCCATAGAGTCTGGTGACATGTCAGGAAGAAAAACTTCCAGGAACACGGCCAAACAGCCTGAAAAACTCACAACAGCTATCAGATCCCGGCCATGGAAAGCCTTCGGGAATACATTAGAGTTATTTTCTCCCTTTTGTAGCCGTGGGATTGATTTCTGCACTGTTCCCAGAGAAGTGGGCTTAAGGAGTCCCCTCGCCCTTCCTTTATCACAGGGAAGGGACAAAGATCTTGCATTGGCTGAGGGGAATTCCCTGCCTCTCCTTCCCGCTCACAGCTTTTCGGCCTGCTCCTTCCTTACAGATATGACTGGGCCAATGCCAGACTCTTACAGCCCACAATATGTCGAGGCTGCCTGGTACCCTTGGTGGGAAAGTCAGGGTTTCTTCAAACCGGAATATGGGGTAAGTGTGAGGTCTGTTGTCATAAACTGAGCCATTACCTCAGGGAGAGTGGAGGGGATTCATCACCATAGATGGGAAATGAATTAAGACCCTGTAAGCTTTCCGTTGACATTTTAAGAGTAATGACACTCAGGGCCAGTTGAGGGCCTTGAGCCATGGTGGTGGGTGAATCCCAAAATGAAAGTGGGGAAGTTCTGCACATACCACTTGCTGGACTTTGGGTGACTTTCACTTTGTTCCCCATAAAATGGGAGAGGGTGGGCAATATACATGCAAAATAAGCAAAATTCTCCACAAACACAATATCAAGACAGCCTTTTGCACCGAACAAAAAATAGCCAACATTTTAAGAAACCCCAAAGACAAGATTGAGCTAGAAAACCAAGGAGTCTACGAAATACCATGCAAAGTCTGCCCAGCCACATACATCGGACAGACAAACAGGAGAATAAGCGCACGCATCGCAGAACACAAGAACGCAGTCAAAAAAGAAGAAAAATCTTCCTCTCTCTTCCAGCACAAAGAAAAACAACAGGTCATGAAATTGACCCCTACAAAACCTCGCCAAAAAGAACTCCAAACTCATCTCGTACAAAAACTGAACACTTCAACAGTCGAATATTCAAGATGGAAGCCATTGAAATAGAGAAACACCCAAACAACATGAATAAACGTGAGGACACCTCCCGCTTGCCTGACATCTGGAAACTAGCCCTGGTCAACAGACGAGCCTCTGTCACAAAGACTGACACCAGGTCCAAAAGGACACAAGATGCCACCACCTTCCATCCACACCAAACACAAACCCAGACCCTTCCCACAGATGAAACGAAACCACCATCCAATAACAAAACCACGACTGCACCATCTACCGCTACTCCCCACTCCAGACCCACCACATGGAGCACACTTACACACGCCAAAAAAAAATTGGGAGACCACAGACACGCAGCCAGACCAAAATGAATTCACAAGACACAGGACCCCACTCCACCAAAGCCCAGGATGCTGCCAGCAAACACCCATCACCAAGGTCGTTAAGAAACAAAAGGCACATAAAAACAACAATAGAAAACACACTCATCCACTGCACCTCACCCACACATGATGTCTCTAAACAGCCATCTAACCCACCAGCAGTTAAGCCCTTAACGATCGCCTCAGCCACACAGCAGATCACAAAAGAACAAACGAACCCCTACAATCAACAACAGAGCAAGCAACCACCACACACCCCCAGCAGTATTTATAGAAGGACTTCAACTGAGATCACGCTTTGCTTCAAGAAGAAAGAAGCCAGAACACCAGCCTGAAGATGACGAGTGAGACCTCGTCGAAACGTCGCCAAAACAACCAGATTTCTACATGGGAAGAAACCCGAATCCACCCTAACATGCATACCTATACCCTGTGATGAAATCTACGAAAAAACCATATATATATATATATATATATATATATATATATATATATATATATATATATATATATATATATATATATATATATATATATATATATATATTTAAAAAAAACTTGCAACTTCCAGTGGCTCAGAAAATGTTTTTTTGAAAGTGTTGCGGTAAAAACGTGGCAGTGTTGCCCTCACACTGTTTTGAGGGCAGAAGGGGACTTCCAGAACCCATTCTACCTCTTCTTAAAATATAAGAATTTCTCCTTTTTAAACAATTAACATCGGGGAGGATGTGGATCAGAGACCCTAAGCCAGTAATGGCAAACCTTTTAGAGACCGAGTGCCCAAACTGCAATTCAAAACCCACGAATTAGTTGCAAAGTGCCAATACAGCAATTTAACCCGAATACAGGTGGCCGTGAAGGGGTGATGTCAGGTACCCGCACAAAGGGCTTCAAGTGCCACCTTTGGCACCCCTCGTGCCATTGCTTCGCCAACGCTGCCCTAAGCTCTAACCTTACTGAGTTTGTGCATAAATTTGGCGCTGATGGAGGATCGCGGTACCTGCCAGGGAATCACTTGCAAGCCCCTCCCACAGAGACTGAAAAGTACGGAAGTGCCAAACGCTGTATGTAGCATTTTCTCTGTCTCCTCCTAGTGGCTAGTTCTGGTAAATACACTGTGCAACTAGGGTGTACATATTTGTGTGGTTTTCTATTTAATATTTTCCATCAGCGGCTATGTGAATCCATGGAAGCTGATCCAGGGGATGAATGTTCTACGGTGCTTTACTTTTTAAAAGATGCAAGTGAAAGAGACCAGTACCCTTTTGTTAGTCTCAGGTAGAGTAGACTCATTGAATCAAATGTTTGAAGAAGAACCCAGCGGTTACACATGCCACACCAACTTGAGCCCTGCTAGACTTTTGGCTTGTACCTGGATGACTTTCACCTTCTTGGAGGTCCAGCACTCATTTTAGGGTTTAGTGCAAGGGATATTGTACTTCACACTACAGTAGGACCCCATATCCGCAGTGGATTGGTTCCGGGCCACCCCGCGGATACCGAAATCCGTGGATAAGAGCAAACTGTGCCATCCGGGTTGACAGTGGTGACAGGTTGTGGGCTGCTAAGGGTGAAAGCTTTCACCCCTAACACCCCTCAGACTCTGGGCAGCACGATAACTAAATCCGCAGATGGCGAATCAGCGGATACAGGGGTGGTACTCCAATGTTTTTTCTGCTGCTTCTTCCCCTTGACCAGCGTCGCAGTGTCTCTGAGCCAAACCCGAAAGGGCTCTTCATGATGTGCATCCCTCCGCCAAATGTCACAGGATCGCTCCATCTCGGCCATGCGCTCACCAATGCCATCCAGGACTCCTTGACGCGATGATAAGTATCAGCTTGAATCTCCTATTATTTTATTGGCTACTTCGCTTGCGCCGCCTAGTATGTCTTTGCTCTTTCATTACATCTTTTTGCTGCCTCTTTGGGCTGCCTTATTTCTGATGGCCACGCTATCAGGGATAATTCACGATTGCCCTGAAAAAACAGTACCCTAAAAATCTGCTACGGTTTACAGAACTTAGGTGCCCAGCAACTGCTGTGTCAATCCTTCAGGGCCAAAATACTGCTGCAGATGTTTAAAGGTGAGGCCATCACGGGCAAAAGGAGATTCCAGGCCATGGTCATTCCTACTTCTGTTTTGCCATTGGCACAACTTGCGCAACGAGATGGATTGCGCCCAAGTTGTGTGAGCCCAGGATTGAAGCAGGGAGTCTTTAATTACTGAAATTCCTGCCTTTGCCGGTAACAATATCTCGCTTGCCCAGGCATGGTTTTTGCCACAGAATTTTGGACATGGTTGCAGAAATTCTCGAGAGAAGACGTTCAGGAGGAGGAGTGCTTAATTGTGAAAAGGGGCAAGATACTTTCGCTTCATGTGCGTGATCTCTCGTACAGGTTACCGATTTGAGCTTTTTGCTGTTATTGCAGAACTGAAAGATCAGTGTGGTGGCTTTTCTCTTGTGAGCAGAGGAAAGGTGGAAACGGGGCTACTAACTCTTTTATCACCAATAGTGCGTTCGCTCAAAATTCTCCCAGCATTCCTGTGGGGCCACAGTGCTCCATTTGCAGATTCAGCCATGGCTAAAGTCATAGAATCATAGAGTTGGAAGAGACCTCAAGGGACATCCAGTCCAACCCCCTGCCATGCAGGAACCCCATCACAATATTTCCGAGAGATGGCCATCCAGCCTCTGCTTAAAAACCTCCAAAGAAGGAGACTCCACCACCCTTTGTGGCAGCATATTCCACTGCCAAACAGCTCTAACCATCATAAAGTTCTTCCTAATGTTCAAATGGAATCTCTTTTCCTGTAGTTTAAAACCATTGCCAAAAGTCCTAGTCTCTGAAGCCATGGAAAACAAACCTGTTCCCTCTTCAATATGACATCCTTTCAAATATTTAAACATAGCTATCATATCCCCCTCAGCCTACTTTTTGAAAGGCAAAAAGTCAGCCATAAGATGGACTGCCTACGATGTGACTTTTATATGGATTACCATTCATGATTGCGTTGACTGATTTCATTAGAACATCAGTGTTTTCCATGTTATTTTCCACCCCTCATAATGGATTTTTTTTCTTTTTGCATACCCTTTGTATCTTTCATGTTACCTTTTAATGTTCTAAGATGCCTCTTCTAATTCCTTGTTCGTAACTTATGTCTTGAATGTTCTGGGCTGTATATTATCCCTCATATTCTAAGCCACCTTGGGTCGTTTTCCAAGGGGAAAGGTGGGGTAAAACTATTCTAAATAAAATAAGATGGCGATTGAGATCAGAGGCATGAACCAATGGGGAAAGACAGATGCCCCCTATTCTCTTTAATGATTGCTTCCTAATTGTGCCTTTTGTTGTTGTTTTCAATGAAATCATGGAGGCTTTGCAGCACCCATTTTCTTAGGACAAAGGGGAATTACTTGCAAACGTATGGCATGGTATGATCTACTCAAGCTGTTGGCTTTGCTTCTTTTAACCAAAAGAGACTGTAAATGAAAGCTGGGTTTTCTGGGTTTCCATATTGTCAGTTTTGTGGTTATTGATCTTACGTTCCTCTTCAGTAGCACCCTAGATGCCTGCTGGGCTTAAGCGCCCCTGTTCCAGGCAGGTCCCTTGGTCTCAGGGATCCATTAGCTTTAAGGAGATAACTGGATTTGCTTAGACACAAGATAAAGGGCGCTTTTACATGACCTCTAAAATCCACTGGCAACTTAAATTCGGACCAGAGATTGTGAGGGGTTTGTTCTGCTTCCTGTGTTCCCACCCTTCCGCACTCCATTGCTCCCGTCTGCGGTGAGGGGAGGGAGAAAAAAAGGGAGAAAAGAATGCAGGCTCACCTCCCTCTGCTGTTGGAGCAGCCCCATAGGGATTCTAGGCTGTTAAAGGGGTGGTGGGGACAAAAAACCCAAACAGAACGCGAGGAGAGCCAGCATCCACAGCTTTATAATCCGCATCGGAAATTTTTTACCTCTGGAGACCAGGTACTTGTAACATGCGCTGGGGCGCGCTTAGGTGAGCGTGGTGGTACTTAATTTTTTTAAAAGTCCGCAGCTGGTGGGAAAACAATTTTAAGCTCCGCATCTGGGAGTCCTTTCGCCTCGGATTTTAGGGGTTGTGTAAAAGCAGCCAAAGTTAGTTTGTTGAGAAACACATTGTTGTCATGTGGTGAGGGGGGGGATGGGAATCAGCATCCCTAGAAGAGCAGGGCTTCTTGGAGGGGGATGACAAAGGAGCGCCGGTTTCTCCCCTCCTGCTGTCGACGGATGATTTAGGAAGGCCCTCTCTGTCTCGCAGGCATCGGATGAGGGGAGAGACCACCCTGTGGAACCCCGGTTGTGACCACGCCGGCATTGCCACGCAGGTGGTGGTGGAGAAAAAGCTTTGGAAAGAGCAAGGGAAAACCCGTCACGACCTCGGCCGCGAGAACTTCATCAAGGAGGTCTGGAAATGGAAAAACGAGTGAGTTGCCCCGTTGAATTCCCTTTGGTTCTGATTTTGAGCTGGACTTAAAGAAAAGGAGGCATTTGTACCCACACAGTCCTTTGTGAGTGCGGAGAAGAACAGGGTCCCCTGCCTGTATGTCCGCATGCTCTGTGCCCCTTGACATGTACAGAGGAACACTTAAGGGTAGCCCATCCAAACGCACTTGGATATGAGGTGAAAAGGGCCTGGTCTGTTTATTAACTGTACGGTCATGGTGCGAAGTATAGTCTCCAGATCACATGTGGTACTAGTCCCCATCTGTTCAGCACTGGTTAGGCCTTCTCTAGAGTAATCTGTCCAGTTCTGGACACCCTACTTTAAGAAAGATGCCAACAAAACTGGAGCAAGTTCACAGGAGGTGCAACAAGATGATCGGTACCAGAAACCAAGCCCTGCAAGGGCACACGGAAAGAACTGGATAATATATTGAAGCTAGAGAAAAGAAGACTGAGGGGAACATAAGAAGAGCCGTGCTGGATCAGGCCAAAGACCGATCTAGTCCAGCTTCCTTTCCTGTATCTCACAGTGGCCCCACCCAATGCCTCTGGGAGTGCACGAGACTAGATTCCTGTCTCCTTATACCACTCCCCAGCTTTAAGCCTAGAGAGAGTAAACATCCCCATCATGGCTTTTAACCTGTGATGGACTTTCCCTCCAGGAATTTGTCCAATCCCCTTTTGAAGGCATCCAGGCCAGATGCCATCACCACATCCTGTGGCAGGGAGTTGCACAGACTAACAACAAGCTGGGTTAAAAAAGCATTTTCTTTTCTCTGTTCTTACTCTCCCAGCCCTCAATTTGAGTGTATGCCCCCTAGTTCTGGTATTTTGTGAGAGGGAGAAGAGCTTCCCTCTATCTACTTTACTCATGCCCTGCATTATTTTGTACGTCTCAATCATATCCCCCCTCAGGCGCCTTTTTTCCAGACTAAAGAGCCCCAAATGTTTTAGCCTTTCCTCATAAGGGAGGTGCCCCAGCCCAGTAATCATTTTAGTCACTCTCTTCTGCACCTTTTCCAGTTCCACTATGTCTTTCTTGAGATGCGGTGACCAGCACTGTACACAATACTCCAGGTGCGGCCTTACTATCGTTTTGTGCAATGGCATTATAATGTTGGCTGTTTTCTTTTCAATCCCCTTTTTGATAATCCCTAGCATGGAATTGGCCTTCTTCATCGCTGCCACACACTGGAGAGATGGTAGCATTTTTCAAGTACTGTACGGGGGAGGCGTAGGATCTGTTCTCAGTCATCCCTGAATCTCTCAGAGTGGCATAAAAATTTTTGTTTGCTTATTCTAATTTTAAATATTGCCTTCTTAATGATGTAAGGTGCCTCTTCATAGTCATTGTTCTTTGAATATTGTCTCCGATGTTTCTTGGTCAGTGTCGCACACTCATTGTCCCCAACTTTGTATATTGTCCTTCAGTGTTGTAAGCCATCTTGGGTCCTTTCCCAGGAGAGAGGTGGGGCAAAAATATTTAAAATAAAACAATAGATTCAAAATAGAGACATAATAATGGGCTCAGGGTTCAGAAAGTCAGATTAAGGCTGAATATCGAGAATAAAGTCTTAACTATTCTAGCAGTACAACAGTGGAACCAATTACCTCAGGAGTTGGTGAGCACTCCAAAGCTGGCAGCTTTCAAGAGAAAAGTGGACACCGTAATCTGTCAGAACTGATTTGATTTATAGTCCTGCACTGAGCAGTGGGTTGAACTAGATGGCTTTATAAGCCCCTCCCACCCCCATTATTCTATGATTCTGGCATCAACCAAGGTAAAAGAGAGATCTTGTGGTGTCCTCTGTTGAGCTGCTTGTATGGATCGTTAATGATTGCTTCCTAATTGTGCCTTTTGTTGTTGCTTTCAATGAAATCATGGAGGCTTTGCAGCACCCCTTTTGTTAGGACAAAGGGGAATTACTTGTAAATGTATGGCATGGTATGATCTACTCAAGCTGTTGGCTTTGGCTTCTTTTAACCCAAAGAGACTGTAAATGAAAGCTGGGTTTTCTGGGTTTCCATATTGTCAGTTTTGTGGTTGCTGATCTTATGTTTCTCTTCCGTGGCACCCAAATGCCTGCTGGGCTTATGCGCCCCTGTTCCAGGCAGGTCCCTGGGTCTCAGGGATCCATTAGCTTTAAGGAAATAACTGGATTGGCTTGGCCTCTGTTGAGCTGCTTGTGTGGATCTGCTTCTTGCTTCCAGTATCAGAGAGGCGGGATGCCTCCGGGTGCCATTTGCTGGGAAGTGTAAGTGGTAGGACATGTTGCCCCCCCCCCCATGCCCCATTCATAGGCTCCTCCGTAGACTCCCTGTGCAGGCAGAATGCAGGGTGGGACAAGCCTTGGTCCACCAATCCAGTAGGCTTCGGACGTTCTTATGCTAAGCCCCCTATGAGAACATAGTATTCAGTGTGATTTTTTTCTGTGCTTCGTTCCTGCCAGAAAAGGGGATCGGATCTACCACCAGCTGAAGAAACTGGGTTCCTCAATGGACTGGGACAGAGCCTGCTTTACCATGGACCCAGTAAGACTCATAGCAAGGGAAGGGGGTGTTGAGCGTGGGGCCAGTTGTTGAATGGAGGGAAACTCTCCTCTTGGCCTAGACCAGTGGTGGCGAGCCTTCAGCATTCCAGATGTTTTGGACCACAACTCCCAGAATTCCAAGCCTAGAGTGCCAATGACAAAGGGCTGTGGGAGTTGTGGTCCAAGAACATCTGGAGTGCTGAAGGTTCCCCATCCCTGGCTTAGACTGACTAGCTGAAGGAATGGAGGGGATATGGCCATCAGTCACAAGGGTGGGGAGTAGAGGTTAGCGCAAATGCTAGTTTATTTTTTTCATCTCAACCAGTGTTTAGCGCTTCCCAGCCCTGCCTCTTCTGGTGGGCACCCGCTTAGAGGAGGCGGGGTTGGGAAGCACCAAAAACCTGCTGGGATGAGAAGCAAACCAGCCCATTTCTTGGGAGGACCCTTGGGCTTCCCGTGTGGTTTTGGACTAGAACGTCTCTTATGTCCTTCATCACTAATCATGGTGCCCAGGGCTTCTGGGAGTTGGAAGTCCAAGAACATTGGAGAAGACCATTTTCCTGCTTCAGCATTTTAATGGACTCATAAGATAGGCCAGCATTTTGATGTTCTTAGTGAGATGGTGGTGGCAGCTATTCTCCAAAACTACCAGAGTCCATTATCGGTGCATCAAGGAGCCCACTTGGGGTTACTTGAGACTAAAATGGGACTGGTTTCATTTAAGGAGAAGACCTTGCCTTTGAGCCTTGTTGAGCCCATCAAAGCCCTGCCTCTGTGCACCTCCTAGAGCAGTGGTGGCGAACCTTTGGCGCCCCAGATGTTTTGGACCACAACTTCCAGAATTCCAAGTGTTGTATTGCCAATGACAAAGGACTGTGGGAGATGTGGTCCAAAACATCTGGAGTGCCGAAGGTTCGCCACCACTGTGACCTAGTGCCTTCTGCTCCATCTCTCACACAAGTGCCATTTATTTCACTTTTCCTTTCTTGAGTTGAGAATGGAACCAGTGCCTTGTAGTGTATGTCATTAGCCCCTAAGAAGGCTAGACTGGTACCCTGATATGAAGGACATGGGCTAACAAGCTTCTTTACTGAATCAGGTCCTTTTAGTGAGGAAGGTGGGGGGGGGGGGGTAAAAGTACTTTAAATAAATCAATAAATACGTTGGCCACAACATCTGTGTGAATCTGATGCATTTAGCTGTCACATTTTAGGTGTTTGTGGGGAGAGTGTAATTGTAACTGATAGGTCCAAAAACTAGTCATCATCCTGAGATGGACGTCCAACGTTGAACTCATCAGAGGGGATTTTGAGTTGACAGCCTTGGCTGGAAGGTAAGGCCTGAAGTGTGTTTCCTTTCTCTTGGTTTTGCCGACAGAAACTCTCTCGTGCTGTGGAAGAAGCCTTTATCCGACTGCACGAGGAAGGGGTCATCTATCGCAGCAAACGCCTTGTCAACTGGTCCTGCACACTCAACTCGGCCATCTCGGACATAGAGGTGATGAGAAGAGAACATGTCATGGGTGGGCTTGGTTTGCCGATCCCGGTGAGCAGCCCAGTAAGTGGGAGGTTTTTGTGTGTATACAATCTTCTCTCTCTCCAGGTGGATAAGAAAGAGTTAACAGGACGAACGCTCTTGCCCGTCCCCGGCTACAAAGAGAAAGTTGAATTTGGGGTGCTGGTTTCGTTCGCCTACAAGATTGAAGGTTCAGGTGAGTAAGGAGACTTGACTCACATTTCCTTGGAGATTGAGACATGGACCAGATTGGACCCGTCTTCTCCCAGTATTCTTGAGTTGCAATTTCCCTCATTCCTCTATAGCAGGCATGTCAAAACTTCGGCCCTCCAGATGTTTTGGACCACAACTCCCACAGTCCTTTGTCATTCGCATAGAATTCTGGGAGTTGTGGTCCAAAACATCATGAGGACTGAAGTATGGACATGCTTGCTCTATAGCTCAGGGCTGTTCGACTTTGAACAGGCTGAGGTCTACATTTTCCAGCCCAAA
The DNA here is from genome assembly GCA_037367245.1 of Phrynocephalus guinanensis. Lineage (NCBI taxonomy): Eukaryota > Metazoa > Chordata > Lepidosauria > Squamata > Agamidae > Phrynocephalus > Phrynocephalus guinanensis. The sequence goes on along the minus strand of CM074744.1, from coordinate 26,419,606 downwards.
GTGCCCGAGGGCTACTACACTAAAACCTCTACTTACGAATTTTATCCATTCCGAGCACATGCTCATAAGTAAAAAAAAAATTGTAAGTAGAGCAGTGGTTTCCCATAGGAATGCATTGAACATCAATTAATCCGTTCTGGAAGGAACAGATTTCGATGCGCCATAACCCTTGAACTGCCCCACTCAGCTGAGACAGTGGGCTGGCAGACCCAGAACTTTGCTGGGGCAGTGCTGGTCCTTGGGGTGGGGGAGGGAGGGGTGGAAAACGTATCCCCTCACTTTTAAAATTGATGACCGGTGGGCTACTTTTGAACCCTTCGTGGGCTACCGGTAGCGCACGGTCTACCTGTTGTGCAGGCCTGCTACAGCTTATGCTGGCCAAACTGATGGGATTTGGAGTCCAACCGCAGGAAGTAATTAACCTTGGCCTGTGGTATGGCTCCATTCTCTAGCGAAGCACTGCTTTCTTATCTTTTCTATCTCAATTCCTTAGACGAGGACGTGGTGGTGGCCACAACCCGTATCGAGACAATGTTGGGGGACACAGCAGTCGCAGTCCATCCCCAGGATCCCCGGTACCAAGTGAGAAAGAAACTCTCCAGTACAAGGATATGAGTCAAGGGTTAGATCACAGCAGGCAGGATAGCTCAGTAGTTTGGATATCTGGGTGCCGAGGCAGAGCTTGGGAGTTCGATTCCGCACTGGGCCTCCAGGGAGAAGAGCCAGCCTAGGTAGCCTTGGGCAAGCTGCACAGCCCTAGGACACCTCCAGAAGAAAGGAATGGCAAGCCACTTCCGATTACTCTTACCTGGAAAACCCTGAAAATGGTCACCTCGCCATCAGTCAGAATTGACTTGATGGCACATGAGGATGATTAAGGATTAGATCAGGGGTGGCAGAACTTGTGATGAGAGATGGGTGTTTCGTTTTGGAAGGGGACTGGTTCCGAGACGAAACACACCAGCACAGCTGGTGCTCGGAACTCAGTCCCACCCTCCGGAAAAAAACCAACCACTGTCTTACCTGGCTTTACCTCGTGCTGGGCGAAAATCCAACGAGGAAGAAGCCTCTGATGTGTCATCTTCCCCTCTCCCTGATGCTGGCCAGTCAGGAGCTGTGCAAAGACCTGCATCATCCTGCCTCCCTGTCTGATTGGCCAGCACCAGGCAGAGGGAAAGATGACACATCAGAGGCTGCTTTCTGGTTGGATTTCACCCAGCAGAAGGTAAAGCAAGGTAAGACAGTGGTTGATTTTGTTCCGGAGGGTGGGACTCAGTTCTGAGCGCCAGCTGGGCTGGTGTGTTTTGTTTCAGAACCAGTCCCCTTCCGAAACGAGACACCCATGTGTACTTATGATCTTTCAGATGTAGACAGAGCTCCTGTCATACCTTTTTCGGATTATCAAGGGGTTATGAATCTCTAAGCAGCAGCAGGATGGCCCCACATTAGACAGCCCTGCAAAGGGGGTGGAATTCTAACCACCATTCCCAAACTACATTTCCCATGATGCTTGGGGGAATCTCTTGAGTTCCCCAAGCTCATGATGAGACTGTTGAAGAGGTGGCTCTAGAGTAAGCTCAGTGTCACGCACAGCCTCACAGGATTTCTTGACTTTTTATGGAGTCTCTGTTCCTTGCTCCGTTTATTTTATTTTATTTTATTTTATTTTATTTTATTTTTCCCCCCCCCCCCCACCCCCAAAAAACAATTTCCTGATGCCATGCATGGTCACTCCCTCACAGTTGAGTCAAATGGACTCCCTGTGTTCCCCCAAAGATGGGCAGGTGGATCAGCTGCTAAATAGCGTCTTGTTGGAACAGCACCATGAACAAATGTCGTCACTGGAATGGGTGGGCCATCCTGGGTCACAGGACGTACCGCGACTGGAGAATTAAGATTTTTTGAATGCAGAAGGTTGTGGGCCCGGGTGACAGCCCATCTCTAGTTATGAATCTCTAAGCAGCAGCAGGATGGCCCCACATTTGTTTCCCATGATGCTTGTGGAATCTCTTGAGTTAGATCAGCAGAGTGGTGGGTTAGTGTGAGGAGGTAGTCATTGGTTGAAGGTGGTTTGCGGATTAGGTGGTGGTGGTAGTAGTGGCAGGGTTGTCCCGTCCGCGAAATGGCTCTGCAAGATCTACTTCTGGATTCTCTGGCAATCCTTGGGTCCATCTCTTAACTCGGCCCTGACTTCTCTTCCAGCACCTGCATGGTCGGAGTGTCCTGCACCCTTTCACTGGACAGCGCCTGCCTATTGTATGCGATGACTTCGTTGACATGAATTTTGGAACGGGTACGTTGACATGGCGTTTGGAACTGGAACAGCGGTGGTGATCAAAAAATATGAGAATGTAACCACCTACTTCAACACTGAGTCTGATCACTACATGGTCTCACTCAAGACTGGCACCTGTGACTGGCAGCCCGTCTTTATGATTTTTGTGTAGCCAGGCCTAGTATTGCCTGGTGGTCTCCCATCCAAGTATCGACCAGTCTGAGCCCTGCTCAGCTTCTTAAACAGGACATTGCCATGCGTGTTCAGGGTGATAGGGTAAAGAGCAGTGGTGCCCAACCTGGGGGTCGGGACCCCTTTGGGGGTCGAAAAACCATTTCACAGGGGTGGCCATGAGCCAGTGAAGAAAAAGGCACAAACAGCTTGGGTCTGGAGAAGGAGGGGAGGAAGGGGAGAGGAAGAGTGAGTTACAGCTTGATAGGTTGGAGGGGATGCCAGTCAAGTGCACCGGAGGCTGCGATTGGCTGAGGGTGCCTGTAGAGGGAAGTTCTCGATGGCCCCTGCGGCAGAGGCCTGCCAAAGGGGGCTTGTGGCCTCTTCCAAGCAGGGCAATGGGGGGTCACCACAACATGGGGAACTGTATTAAAGGGTCGCGGCATTAGGAAGGATGGGAACCACTGGTAAAGAGGATGCTGCCTTTGAACTTGAATCTTAATAGCTCTCTCCATGGCTCTACTGCTAAGTGGGGCAACATGTAGTCAACATTGGCTTAGATGGAGACTCCCAGCACCTTCTGGGGAAAAAATTACATTTATATTTAGAAACAGAAAATGCTGAAAAAGTCCCTTTGTGCTCCTGTGTGTATGGGGGGGGGAAGTTGTCATGCTTTCAGCCCACCCAAACTTGCCCTGTTTAGATAATAAAATAAAATACTGTATTTTTCCATCTATAAGATGCCTTCATGTTTAAGACAACCCGCACATTTCTGACCCAAAATTACAGTTTTGCAACCCTCCGTTTTTCTCCTTGGCTTACTTCTGTGTATAACATGACCCTCAATTTTTACTCTTAACAAATTTAGACAAAAATATTATAGTCCTACCGATGGAAAAATACTGTATTTGACTGCTAGAAGCCGCAGAAGCTTTTTTTTTTAAGGACCTATTTTTATTTTTTTATTTGGAATATTTTTACCCGGCCTTTCTCCCTGGAAAAGGACCCAAGGCAGCATCAACTGATATGTGTACTTTGCGCTGTAGGTGTTGCCGACCCTCCAAAGACCAGTGATGGGTGACTTTGGACTTCAGCAGCCTGTCGTATTTATTTATTTATTTATTTATTTATTTATTTATTTATTTATTTATTCATTTATTCATTTATTATTGCAACTTATATGCCGCCCACTACCCAAAGGTCTCTGGGCGGCTCACAATAAAGAATTAAGACAGTTAAAACATGAAATATCAATAAATAATTAAAACAATAATAAAAACTTTACACCAAAATCATTACACTAAATTAGAACAGTGGCTCCCAAACTTGAGTCATGGAGGTGTTCTTGGACTGCAGCTCCCAGAAGCCTTTACCACCGGCTGTGCTGGCCAGAATTTTTTGGGAGCTTCAGTGCAAGAACATCTGGGTGACCGCAAGGCTGAGAACCACTGACCGAGAGGGATTTGCCTTCAGAGGCTTCAGAAGAAAAAAAGCATCCCTTCTCTGTATGTAACTCAGAAGGCCAGGAAAACAAGGGGAATGAAAAAGCAGGATTGTGGGAGCCAATAGTTATATGGGACTATAGGTTCACATAGACTTTGTATTTATGACTACATTAGTACCTTGCATAAAGGAATTAATTCGTTCCAAATGAAATTCTGTTAAGCAAATTTTCCTGTATACAAATTTCCCATAGAAATGCATTGAAAACGGAGTAATCCCTAATCGCGACCATTTTTATGTTGTACGGATTCACCCCATAGGGGATTCTGTTAAGCAAATTTCCCCTATCTCCAGAATTTTTTATGTTGTACCAACCGTCTATTATATGAGGGTCCACTGTACTTACAACCTTGTAGCTTTAATGTAATGTTGTCTATTAATGCTGTAAGATCTCCCTCAATGCCTTGTTCTCAAATACAAGCAAACCCTTGTATAACAAAGGGTTTGTATAACATAAAATGTGTACAACATAAAAAATTCCGGAGATAGGGGAAATTTGCTTAACAAAATCACCTATGGGGTGAATCTGTACAACATAAAAATGGGATTACTCCGTTTTCAATGCATTCCTATTGGAAATTTGTATAAAGGAAAATTTGCTTAACAAAATTTCATTTGGAACAAATTAATTCCTTTATACAAGGTTCCACTGTACTTGAACATGTCTTAATTGTATTGGACTGTATATTATCCCTCATTACTGTAAGCTGCCTTGAGTCGTTTTCCTAGGAGAAAGGCGGGGAAAAAATACTCTAAAATAATAAATAAAATAAAATAAAATAAAATAAAATAAAAAAGTGCCATTTTGCAGTAGCATGTCGTCGTTATCATTTTAGAAATGCATAAATCAGATCCAGACTGGAGAGATGCCTTTCTTGCCCCCCCCCTGCTCCCACCCCTTACCTCGTGCCCCACTGAAGATTGAAACTACCCTCTTGGTCTCCTCTTGCTGCCTTCAGGTGCTGTGAAGATCACGCCAGCCCACGATCAGAACGACTACGAGGTTGGCCTGCGCCACGGGCTCGACTTCGTCACCATTTTCAACGAGGACGGCTATCTCGTCAACGTGCCCCCACCGTTCTTGGTATCCGTGGCTTGAGCGGGTGCAAGGGTGGAGCCTGGCGGGTCCCCCCCCCCCCGGGCCCGGTCTTTGTCCCTGTGGGTTGGGTTGAGCTTTGGCAAAGCTGGGACCCTCTGATCTGTGAGCGTTGTATCTGAGTGGTAGTAAGGGGCTAGAAGTTTTGTGGCACAGCAGTTAAACTGCAATACTGCAGTCATGCCTCTGCTCACAATCTGAGTTTGATTCCGATGGGCTCAAAGAGCTGGCTCAGGACTGACTCAGCCTTCCATCCTTCCAAGATGGGTAAATTGATTATCCAGTGTGTTGGGAATTCGCTGGAAAGGTTTTGAAGCAAAGCTTACCTTGATTACAAAAAGGCCAGAAAAATCTCACACATACAGATGTACCTTTTTCTCAGCCAGCTGAGAATAGACACACAGACAAAAGACTGACGTGTTCATCTCAGAAGCCTTCCTTTTATTATCTTATCTATGCCTATAAGCAGGACATTAAAGCACTTACAGTAGATAAACAATAGTTCTAATACGAAGCAGGTGCCCTTTGGCCTTTTGCCCCTGCCTCAAAGCAAAAGGTCAGGGGAAATAGAAGGTCACTTCTTTTCAGAAATGCCATGTCAGCCAGCCAGGAGTGTGTGCACTCACTGAAGCTTTCTCCGAACCACATACTCTTCACAGAAATGTTCCCCACACAGTGCATGTGCGGGGCGGTGGGGGCAAGCTGTTGTTTGCATAATTAAGTTGTAAACCTCCCAGAGAATGCTTTAAGTGCTATGGGGTGGCATATAAGTAGCACACTTTGCTTATGTTTTGCTTTGGAGTAAAGTAACCCATACAGTCCTTCCATCCTTATAACTTACCTGTCATTCTTGCCTCCTTCCCTGTCCTCATCTCCATCCCTTCCAGGGTATGAAGCGGTTTGATGCTCGCCGAGCCGTGTTGGAAGCGTTGAAGGAAAAGGGGCTTTTCCGGGAGGTCAAAGACAACCCCATGGTGGTCCCAGTCTGCAGGTGAGGAGAGGTTGTTGCATCATGGGAGAACTTGCAGCTCTGTGAGGCATCTGTGGAGTGGGTTGGGGTTGCAGGACCATTCTGTTCTCCTGACCATAGAACATTTCCTCTCACTCAGAATAAAAAACAATGTGATTGGTTGGACCAGTGCAGTAAAAGCTTTGGGGTGAAGGGAGCCCAGGGCCACATAGAAGACCTTGCAGGAAAGGAGAAGGTCTGCTACCAGAAGCTTTGCCAACGCCAACCATGGGCTTGTTAGAAAGTGTGTGCCCTTTAAGGGCATGGAGCAGGGGGTTGGACTTGATGGCCTTCGAGGACCCTTCCAGGTTCACTGTTCTATCATTCTAATCCACTTGCTTCCATCATCAGGCAGGCTTTTCAGGCAGGTTTTTAAACATGGTGTCTAGGGAATGCTCTCTTATTTTGTTGAAATTTAGATCTTTTTAAAAGTTGCTACTAAAATATGTTCAAATGTGTATTTAATTCTGACTAGTATATTAAGGATTTTTAAAATAGTTTTGCATGGCATTTTAAACGGTATGATTTCAATTGTTGTGAGCCTCTGTGGGTCCCCTGTGAGAAGAAAAAGTGGTATGGTAGGCCACTCTTGGATAATAGTGAATGCTGAATGTATAGCAGGCATGTCCAAACTTTGGCCCTCCTGATGTTTTGGACCACAACTCCCAGAATTCTAAGCTTAGCTTGCCAATGACAAAGGACTGTGGCAGTTGTGGTCCAAAACCTCTGGAGAGCCAAAAGTTCTCCTCCTCCTCCTCTTTCTTTCTTTCTTTCTTTCTTTCTTTCTTTCTTTCTTTCTTTCTTTCTTTCTTTCTTTCTTTCTTTCTTTCTTTCTTTCTTTTTTTCTTCCTGGTTCTGTAGCCGCTCCAAAGACGTGGTGGAGCCCCTTCTTAAGCCCCAGTGGTACGTGCGGTGTGACACAATGGCCAGGGGAGCTGCCGAGGCGGTCCGCCGTGGCGACCTGCACATTGTCCCCGACTTCCACCTCAAGACCTGGTTCAATTGGATGGACAATATCAGGTGAGAGTCTCATGTAATGGCTGCAATGTTACGGGATGTCATTGGGGGAGGCTTGTACGATACAGGGCAGCTCAGGAGAAAGAGGTGACAAAAACCCTGGGGAAATGAAAGAGGACGAAGTAAAATAGAGAAGGCCTCAGAAAGGAAAGGAAAAGTAACAGCATTTGGGGCTCTTTAGTCTGGAAGAAAGGCGCCTGAGGGGGGGGATATGATTGAGACCTACACAATTAGGCAGGGCATGAGTAAAGTGGATAGAGGGATGCTCTTCTCCCTCTCACAAAATACCAGAACTAGGGGACATCCATTCAAATTGAGGGTTGGGAAAGTGAGAACAGACAAAAGAAAGAAAAAATTACCCAGCATGTTGTTAGTTTATGGAACTCCCTGCCACAGGAAGTGGTGACAGCATCTGGCCTGGATGCCTTCAAAAGGGAATTGGACAAATTCCTGGAGGAAAAGTCCATCACAGGTTACAAACCATGATGGAGATGTGTAATCTCCAGGCTTAAAACTGGGGTACTTCAAGGGCCAGATGCAGGGGAGTGGTATCAGGAGACAGATATCTAGTCTGGTGTGCTCCCAGACGCATCTGGTGGGGCCACTGTGTGAGATACAGGAAGCTGGACTAGACGGGCCTTTGGCCTGATCCAGCACGGCTCTTCTTATGTTTTATTAACTGCAACCAAGGGCACTAAAAAGTGGAGCTGCAGTGAAAAGTTGCGGTGCGACGTGCTCCTGTTAGTGTTCCAACCTGCCATCAGTCAGCCGTGTTCATTTTCAGGATACTCCATTTTCTGGTCACCTCCTTTGTTTTCTATTCATTCTGAGTCTATTGTGTGTTTGTTCCATTATCTCTATAATATATTGGGAACAGGTTTTTATCCATGCCTCCTCAGGAGTGTTAATAATTCTTCAAATCTCGGATTTCTCCTATGCATTCCAGTACCTCCCTCTTATTTCTTCATGGTCCAGTTTTGTCTACATTTTATTTATATGCTTTATTTGTACCCCACCTTTCTCCTTGCAATACATAAGAGAAGTTCTCCATGGCTGTCAGGACGTAGCCCCTAAATCCACCATTTCCTGACAGACGGAGAGGAACGTTGTATTGTTGATTTTAACATTGCTGTAAACCGCCCAGAGTTCCGTTGGAAGATGGGTGGTATAGAAATAAAATAAATAAATAAATAAATAATATTTTATGATAGGGAATGACCGCCCCATCACACCTAGAAACCTGGGAGCAAACTGGGAGATTATAGGGTTTTGATCGTTAAGTACTAGCTGCCGTTTTTCCGTATGTCCCCCCACAACTTTCTGTGTTGCTTTCCTCCCTCTTTGTCAAAGGCAAGCCTTATGTGTGTTTGGCTTTTTGTGTGTGTAAATTTTAGAATAATCAGAATTTGTAATTTCTGCAAGAGACCCTTATGACCGATTCCTTGCTTCGTACCCCCGCACTCTAGGGACTGGTGCATTTCTCGGCAGCTGTGGTGGGGCCATCGTATCCCGGCATATTTTGTGACTGTCAATGATCCCTCTGTGCCACCTGGAGAGGTAAAACCGCTAGATTGTTGCGGACTGGCAGTCACCCTCTGAGGAAGAGGGTGTTAATTAATTTAAATCAGCCATGTCCAAACTTCGGCCCTCCAAATGTTTTGGACCATAACTCCCACAGTCCATTGCCATTGGAAATACAGGCTTAGAATTCTGGGCGTTGTGGTCCAAAACATCAGGAGGGCTGAAGTTTGGACATGCCTGATTTAAATGAATGAATGAATGATGAATGATATTTCTTAGTTTAAAATATTTTACCTCACTTTTTTCCTTAAAAAGACCAGCCTTTCATTATTAAAAGACAGCTTGTTCTTTATCAGTGAATCTGCCAAATTGCTTTTTAATCTGTTCTAGATGATGTGTGTGTGTGTGTGTGTGTGTGTGTGTGTGTGTGTGTGTGTGTGTGTGTGTGTGTGTGTGTGTGTGTAAAACTCTTCGCCAAGTGGGAAATGATGGTGTTGCATGGCGAAAAGCAGTGGTAAGGGAGTAATTGGGGCGGGAGGCGAAGGGGGACCACTCTCGTGTTTTATTCGTATATTTTTGAGGAGTGGCGTGTGATTCGGTCTAGAAAGCCCTAATCAGCCGCTCCCTCATGCGCCTGGAAGCAAGGGAGCCTACTGACTTAAAACTGTAATGGCTTTCAATGAAGTTTAATTAAAAAAAAGAACAACGGAAAGGAGAAATGTGCTGACAACTGTGTGTGTTGAATCCTTACAGTCATAACTGGCTCATCGTGACCCGATGCCCATGGAGCTTTTCTTGGCAGGAATACTGGAATGGTTTGCCAGTTCCTACTCCAGGCGCCTACAGCGCCTGGTATTCCCTGGTGGTCTCCCAAGTACTAGCCAGGGCCGACCCTGCTTAGCTTCCGAAATCAGGCGAGATCGGATGTATGTACTTAGGGCATCTAGGCGACCCTGTTCTGGATGATAGCAGAGCTTAGTCGGTGTGTGTGTGTGTGTGTGTGTGTGTGTGTGTGTGTGTATTTTAAAATAAATTATTTTCTTGGTTCTCTCTTCCAGGACACTGATGGCAAATACTGGATAAGTGGCCGAAGTGAAGAAGAAGTTAAAGTGAAAGCCGCCAAAGTCTTTCAGGTGACCCCGGATAAAATCTCTCTCCGCCAAGGTACAGCACCTTGAGAGATTAACAACAACTGTGCGTTGGAACCAGCCGGGAATAACATAGTTTTTCTAAAGAGCAGCATTAAAATTAACTATAACCAGAGGGGCCAGTTATCTTTTATGACAAGAGGGGTTCCCTGTCAGAGTACCTCTGCCTGAGATCAATCACCTATACCAGAGCCTTGGGGCACAGTGGTTAAACGGCTGTACTGCTGCAATAGCTGCTCACGACCTGAGGTTCAATCCCAGGTCGTCGGCTCAAGTTTCACTCAGCCTTCCATCCTTCCGTCGGTGAAATGAGTACCCAGCTTGCTGCGATGGGTGGGATGTGTAGCCTGCATAATTACTTGTAAACCACCTAGAGCAGGCATGTCCAAACTTTGGCCCTCCTGATGTTTTGGACCACAACTCCCAGAATTCCAAGCCTGTGTTGCCACTGACAAACGACTGTGGGAGTTGCGGTCCAAAACATCTGGAGGGCCGGAGTTTGGACATGCCTGACCTAGAGAGTGCTTGAAGTGCAGTGGGGCTTTAATATAAGCAACACACTTTGCTTTTTTGCTTTTACCACAAAGTTCTGAGACTTTGATGTTGTGGGTAGCCATCTGAGGGATTCCAGCACATCCACAATGAAGAGCTGGGCCTTATCAGTGGTGTCGCCCTCCTTGTGGAATGCATGACCTGTGGAAATCTTCCACATCCCTTTTCCCTCCCGCTCTTCAGATTCCCTTTCCAGAGAAGCCTTTCAGAACATCCTCCTCTTATAACTGGCTCTTTCTGTTGCCTTTCTGGGTCCGTTGCCGCCATCTTGGCCTCTCTGTGGGGCTGTTTTTACATTATTGTGGTTTGGGCAAGAGGATGGGTTTTCACAGTTATGTCTTGCATCAGAAACTGCCCAGAAAGTGTGGCCTGGACCAATGCTGGAAGGCACCTGAAGAGAAAATTTGAAGAGACTCCTGGCAGATCTCTTTTGATTTGTTCACCAAGGGGTTGAACTCGACGGCCTTGTAGCCCCTTCCCACTTCATGGTTCTGCAATTCTTGTCCAGCTCTTAACACTGGATATTTATATATTGAATTTCTACACCTCCCGTCTAGCACATAGAATCCCAGAATGAGGGAACTGGAAGGGGCCTGCAAGGCCATCGTGCTCAACCCCTCCCGCTCCATGTTGTGAAGATTTCCCTCCCTTCATAACCTGTCGGCGGATTGTCTCAGGCCCTTTGGCCGGCCTACGGTCAAACTCTGTGACCCTCTTAACTCCCCTCTGAGCATTTCATCTATTTTTAAATACAGTGGCACAGTAAACCCCCACCTAGGGACCCGACCCGACGCACAATAATTGAAAATCCGCAGTATGCGGAGGCTGGGTGAGGTTGGGACTAGGCAGGCTCTCTGGGGGCTCTTGTACTTACCCCAGGCCTGGCGCTGCTCCGAACGGGCCTGCAAGGGGCTTTCCTGTCCCCCAGAGGCCCCAAAAGTGCTTTTTAGTGATCTGGAGGTCACTTCTGGTTTACCGGAAGGCACTTCCGGTTTGCGAGGAAGCACTTTTGGGGCCTCCAACAGGCCTGGGAAGGCCCTTCCTCCTTACCCCAGGGGGCCCTTTTTTCATATACTGCCTACCCGTGATATACAGGGACCGCAGTATATGAACTGCGAAAGCGCGGGGGACAACTGTACCTTGTATAAAGGAATTAATTTGTTCCAAATGGAAATCTGTTAAGCCAATTTTCCTTTATACTAATTTCGCATGGGAATGCATTGAAAACGGAATAATCCCTAATCGTAACCATTTTTATGTTGTATGGATTTGCCCCGTAGGCGATTCGGTTAAGCAAATTTCCCCTATCTCCGGAATTTTTTATATTGTATAGATTTAATGTTATACAAACCATTTGTTATATGAGGGTCCACTGTATGCAGATTCAGCCTTTTCCGGCTCTGTTGGCATAGGTTAGTCGCAGAATGTTAGTGGTGTGTCCGCCGAACCCTAGTCTGCCAACCCCTTGCCATAGCCTCTCTCCATTTTGGTCTGTGTGATTCTTTTCCCTCCCTTGTAGATGAGGACGTCCTGGACACCTGGTTCTCCTCCGGCCTCTTTCCTTTCTCCATCTTCGGGTGGCCGAACCCTGTAAGTCCCTGGTCATGAATCACTGGGAAAGACTGGGAGGAGTGTTTCTTGGCCGTTTTCAGATCTCACGTGTCCTCTCCTCATTTGTCTTTATTTATTTATTTTTCTCTCTCTCTCTCCTAAGAGTGAGGATCTCCAAGTTTTTTATCCTGGGACTCTCCTGGAAACCGGGCATGACATTCTGTTCTTCTGGGTAGCCCGCATGGTCATGTTGGGGATGAAGCTGACAGGGAAATTGCCGTTTCGAGAGGTGAGCAGGAGATTTCATTCTGCCTTTTCTTTCCCTTACTTCCCCCCCCCCTTACTTTTTCATGGCTGTAACCAGTGCACCCACGGATTGAACGCACCAGCTCTTAACCTGCTCTCGACTGCAGAATTTCCACTCTGAGGCTTGTTCGGAAGTTGAGTCATGGCAACGGGGCATCTTTTCTTGTGGGATAGAAACAATTCTGTCTCACGAGAAAAAGAAGCCCCGTTGCCATGACTTGGCTTCCAGATAACCTCACCTGGATGACTGAGAATCATCATCAACACTCTGAGGATTGTTGTTTTGATTTTATTTTTAAAAGTTACTAGACCTCATAAGACAAATACAAAAGTGGAACAGGTGATACCTTTTGGCTACTATAAAAATAACAAAACATTGCTAATATTTCATGGGCAAAGCCCTTTTCCTCAGAGCTGTACCAATAGGTAATAACATGGCAAAAGATGGATTTGCCAGGAATTATTTCTTAGGTGCAGAGTCCATGGCAAGATGGAAAAAAAGCCAGGCAGTTTACTTGAGACATGGAGCTTGGATGTTCTTAGGCTGCCTCTGAGGTGAAGGGAGGGAGGTGTTTTAATTGTCCCAGTCCTCATAAGAAATGGAATGTTGTTATGTCATTACAGTTGCGACCACCTCTCTGTGACCCCATGTCCATGGAGTTTTCCTGGCAGGAATACTGGAGTGGTTTGCCAGTTCCTACTAGTATTCCTGCCAAGAAAACTCCATGGGCATGGGGTCACGAAGGGTCGGTCGTGACTGTAACAATGCAACACACACACACTCCAGGTGCCTCCAGCCCCTGGTATTCCCTGGTGGTCTCCCATCCAAGTACTAACCAGGCCTGACCCTGCTTAGCTTCCGAAATCAGGCGAGATCGTGTGCGCTCAGGGCATCTAGGCATCTAAGCAGTAGAATGAGGTCCATTAAAACTGGGGGTGTTGGTGGGGAGCATAATAAGATCTGAGGAGGCTTCATGGCTCAGGTCCATTTTTTCTCATATATCTGTTAATGGTGATTTAATCCTGCTGCTGAGCTTACCTGAGCTGAGGTCAGTCCTTCCATTTTTGGAATCCAAAGTCTCACGAAATACTTCAGTGTCAACAGCATCTCATCCTTGACTGGTTTTCCCAAGTGGGACAGACCAGGAATGGGGGACACCAGCCACGGGCGGTTGGATTGTCTACCAGGCTAAGCAACAAACTAGATTTACATAAGAAGAGCCATGCTGGATCAGGCCAAGGGCCCATCTAGTCCAGCTTCCTGTATCTCACAGCGGCCCCACCAGATGCGTTTGGGAGCACACGAGACTAGATATCTGTCTCCTGATACCACTCCCCTGCATCTGGCCCTTGAAGTACCCCGGTTTTAAGCCATGAGATTACACATCTCCATCATGGCTTGTAACCTGTGATGGACTTTTCTCCAGGAATCTGTCCAGTCCCCTTTTGAAGGCTTCCAGGCCAGATGCCATCACTGCATCCTGTGGCAGGGAGTTCCACACACTAACAACGTGCTGGGTGAAAAAATATTTTCTTTTGTCTGTTCTCACTCTCCCAACCCTCAGTTTGAGTGTATGTCCCCTAGTTCTGGTATTTTGTGAGAGGGAGAAGAGCTTCCCTCTATCCACTTTGCTCATGCCCTGTATTATTTTGTACGTCTCAATCATATGCCCTCTCAGGCGCCTTTTTTTCCAGACTCAAGAGCTGCAGATGTTCTAGCCTTTCCTCATAAGGGAGGTGCTCCAGCCCAGTAATCATTTTAGTCGCTCTCTTCTGCGCCTTTTCCTTGTGTGCAAACACAACTGTTCCCAGTACGGCTCTGATTTCCTCCTGTACCTTCCTAGGTGTACCTTCATGCTGTTGTTCGGGACGCCCACGGCAGGAAGATGAGCAAATCGTTGGGGAATGTGATTGATCCCCTGGACGTCATCACTGGCATTACACTGGAGGTGACCTATTTCTTATTCCCCCAGGATTGGGAACCTGTGCCTGTAAAGCAGGGCACCCTAGTGCGGTGCTGTGCTTCCTGAGGTGTGTGTGTGTGTGTGTGTGTGTGTGTGTGTGTGTGTGTGTGTGTGTGTGTGTGTGTGTGTGTGTGTGTGTGTGTGTGTGTGTGTGTGTGTGTGTGTGTGTGTGTGTGTGTGTGTGAGAGAGAGAGAGAGTCGCTTGCACCCCAAAGTACCTTCAGTCAGAAGGGAGATGCTCCTGATAACGTCACCTCCAATTGCACACAGAGCCGTGCATCAGGATTTCAGCCAAAACGTGTAATAACTAGACTGGTGGTCCCCAATTGTGGATGACACAGATGTTCTTGGACTACAACTCCCAGGAATCCTGGCCAGCACAGCTAGTGACAAAGGCCTCTGGGTGGTCTTAGCCTAAGAACATCTAGGGACCCCAGTTTGGGAACCATTAGACTACTAGGTGGTTTTAGATGCTGCTATCCCAGTATCAAAATTCATCCTCAGTCATTGTGTGTTTTGAAGCCCTAATTTAGATAAATGTTTCTGTCCCCGGGTTACCCTGAAACCCCGACTTTACAAAGTAAAACAGCAGGGCAGTCAGTGAATGGGAGGGAGGGAGGGAAGGAGGACGGAAGGACAGGTGGACACATTAATGGTGCTTTAATGCAGAGATTGAACATGAAGCCAGTCTACTTGGAGGCCTCTGTTAACGAGCTATCCACCTTTGTTCGTTTCTTTCAGTTTTTTCCTAGAGATTTGTGATGGTTGTTCAGCCAGAACACCATGTAGATTCCAGTGGAAGAATCTGTCTCTGGATCTAGCAATAGATCTCTAGCAATAGATCACCAAGGGGTATGGTGGCTCAGTGGACTAAGGCTCCGGAAACTGTTGGCTGCAAAGTCGGCAGCTCGGCTGTTCGAATCCTGGGTGCCATGCAACGGAGCAAGCTCCCACTGTTAACCCCAGCTCCTGCCAACCTAGCAGTTTGAAAGCATGTAAATGCAAGTAGATAAATAGGTGCCACCATAAAAAGCGGGAAGGTAAAACAGTCTTTCCTTGCAGCCATGCCGGCCACGTGGCCACGGACTTGCACAACACTGACTCTTTGGCTTGAATACGGAGATGAGCACTGCCCCTAGAGTCGGACACGACTAGCACACATGTGCAGGGGGAACCTTAGCTTTACCTCTGGAATAGAGATCTAGCAATATATCTCTGGAGGATTAGAGAGTGCTTTAAGCAGCACACTTGGCTTTTGCTTGATCTGTAGTAAATCAGGTGTACGGACTCCCAACAGGCTCATCTTCTTTCTGCATTAATTTTCTCTTGGACTCGACTTCTGGTAAC
The DNA here is from genome assembly GCA_037367245.1 of Phrynocephalus guinanensis. Taxonomy (NCBI): domain Eukaryota; kingdom Metazoa; phylum Chordata; class Lepidosauria; order Squamata; family Agamidae; genus Phrynocephalus; species Phrynocephalus guinanensis. The sequence continues at coordinate 26,404,146 of CM074744.1, read as the reverse complement.
CTGTAATTTGATGCGGCCGATTTGCTGTTGATCGTCGTTTTTAGGGTGTTTATTTTATCAGTGTCATTTATTTCTTCCTGGTTTATTAGTATTTGCTTTGTGATATTGATCTGTTTGTACACCGCCCGGAGTAGCTGCTTGCTAAATGGGCATCATACAAGTCCAATAAATAAAATGGTAAATAGCATGTTAAAAATGGCAAGGGAAGAGGGAAGTTTAAAAGCAGGGCCTGGCTGTATGCGAATCGCTTGTCTTGTGGCCTCAGTGTTCCTCACCTGTGAAATGGGAGACTTCACGGGCTGCCTCTAGCTGGGCTGTGGTGCCAAGCAGTGGCTCTCATGAAGAATGTGGTGGTGGAACGGAAAGCTTTCTCTACAGGGATAGATGTGCACATCATGTTCCAGAGCGGCAGGTGTGTGTGTGACTCTGCTTTCTCTTTGTCAAACTGCCTTTCCCTAAAGGACCATGAGATTTGTTTTAGGGAAAACATAGTTCAGTGATGGCGAACCTTTTAGAGACCGAGTGCCCAAAATGCAATTCAAAACCCACTATTTTTTTTTGGCCAAGTGCCAATACAGTAATTTAACCTGAATACAGGTGGCTATGAAGGGGCAATGTCGGGTACCCACAGAAAGGGCTCCGAGTGCCACCTTTGGCACCTGTGCCATAGGTTTGCCATCACTGCTCTAGGCTAAACATCCCCAGATCTTTCAGTCTTTCCACCTAGTGCAGTGATGGTGAACCTTTTCAAGACTGAGTGCCCAAACTGCGATTCAAAACCCACTAATTGTTCGCAAAATGCCAATACAGCAATTTAACCTGAATACAGGTAGCTGTGAAGGGGTAATGTTGGGTGCCCACAGAAAGGGCTCCGAGTTCCACCTTTGGCACCTGTGCTATAGATTTGCCATCACTGACATAGTTGATGTGTGATGCCTAAAATCTGGATGCCTTGGCCATTTACCAAATTGGGGGCGCGGGGAGAAGTTTCTCCAAACCAGAAAGTGGGGCCTCCTCGGTCCAGAGGTGTGATCCTCCTTGCCTGCCATTGTGGTCTGACTATGAGCAAAATTTGCCTGTTGGGATCTTCTCCCTGACTTCCCTCTGAAGACCCCTGTGACCATCTCGGCTGCAAACCAGCTTTTCCCCAATGGGTACGATCCAGATCCATCGAATCACGGCTGCCGTCAATGGCAATGATGACACCAAGTTGATTCTAGGCAGAATGCTGCACTTAGAGAGGGACACCTTTGGTTTGATCCAGGAAGAAGGTTTTTACGGGCTGGCCCCAGCGGCAGAGAATGAGAATAACAGTTCCGCCTACCGTGCTTCGGAAGGGAACAGCACTTTCATCCCCCCAGACGGCTTGCAATGGACTAGGCCAGTGATGGTGAACCTTTTGGATACCGAATGCCCAAACTGCAATTCAAAACCCACTAATATTTTTGCCAAGTGCCAATATAGCAATTGAACCTGAATACAGGTGGCTGTGAAGGAGCAACGTCGGGTGCCCACAGAAAGAGCTCCGAGTGCCACCTTTGGCACCCCTCGTGCCATCGGTTCGCCAACACAGGACTAGGAGAACTGGAGCCAGGAGGCTCCCAACTCGGGACTCTCTTGGGGGTGGCATCATTGCCTCCCTGTTGTGCCTTCAAGTTGGGTTGTGATATTCCACAAATGGCCAACTTTTTTCCTTTTCTCTTTGTGTCTTTAGGGCTTACACGCTCAGTTACTAGAGAGCAATTTGGATCCAGCGGAGATAGAGCGAGCAAAACAAGGACAGGTAGGAGGGTCTTTGGTTTTTTTTCTCCGTTGGCAGCTGACAGGATACTGGAACGGCATGAAACACTGACATAAGAACATAAGAACGTAAGAAGAGCCATGCTGGATCAGGCCAAAGGCCCATCTAGTCCAGCTTCCTGTATCTCACAGTGGCCCCACCAGATGAGTCTGGGAGCGCACGAGACTAGATATCCGTCTCCTGATACCACTCCCCTGCATCTGGTCCTTGAAGTACCCCGGTTTTAAGACTGGAGATGACACATCTCCATCATGGCATGTAACCTGTGATGGACTTCTCCTCCAGGAAGGAATCTGTCCAATCCCCTTTTGAAGGCATTCAGGCCAGGTGCCATCACCACATCTTGTGGCAGGGAGTTCCACAGGCTCCTCAAGGGTCATGGATACTGACCATTATTTCTGAGCGCACAGAGACATGCACAATGGCATGATACCTTTCACACTATGTAGAATACACCTGTGGCTGGATAGATGGCTGTGTGAATTAGGTATCCGGATGCCAAGACAAGAGGTTGGGCGCTGTGTTCCTCCAACTGGGCATCCGGCCACTAGAGCCAGCCTGTGTGGCCCTGGGCAAGCTGCACAGTTCTAGTAGGGGGTCCTAGAACGCAAGTACCTTTTGTTATTCATGACTGGCTCTGTGGTTGGAGCGTCTGGGTTTCGAGGCAGTAAACACAGTTGCCTACCCACGCTCATTTAACCTTAGGCAATAGGACCAAGCTGGCTGGCTAGTTCAGTGGTTTAGGGATCTACCTAAAGAGCCAGAGATTGTGAGTTCGATTCCCCACTGTGCCTCCTGCCTGTAGAGCCAGCCTGTATGGCCTTGGGGCAGCTGCACGTTCCCAGGGCGCCCCTAGAAAAAAAGGGAAGGGTAAGCCACTTCTGTGTACAGTGGACCCTTGTATAACACACGGTTTGTATAACATAAAATCTGTACAACATAAAAAATTCCGGAGATAGGGGAAATTTGCTTAACATAATCATCAATGGGGTGAATCCGTACAACATAAAAATGGTAGTGATTAGGGATTACTCTGTTTTCAATGCATTCCTATGGGAAATTTGTATAAAGGCAAATTTGCTTAACATAATTTCCTTTGGAAGAAATTAATTCCTTTATACAAGGTGCCACTGACAGAAAAGCCGTCAAAGTTCACCATGAATTAACACTGACTTGACGACACAAGTGTTGCTGTTGTTACATATCCATATGTTGAGATGTGTCCTTGACTGGTGAACCATTGAACAAACTGTTTTATCTCTGACACCTTAATTGTGACGATTGTGCGTTTGTGCGGTAGAAGGCTTGTGTGGGGGAACCTGCTTGTGTGTGAAACATGGGGGGGGGCTGAAGCGTGTAAAACGATGCATTTCCCCCCCCCCCCGCTTGCTTCACAGAGATCCGATTACCCCAACGGGATCCCAGAGTGTGGGACGGATGCCCTCCGATTTGCTCTGTGCGCTTACACATCTCAAGGTAATTTCCCTTCCACCTTCCTCCCAAAGAGGTGGTGCAGGGGCTGCTCTCTCCTCCCCCCCCCCCGATTCTTGGCCTCTCCTCTGCAGGCGGATGCTCTCCCTCCCTTGCTCTTTTTAGGCCGGGATATAAACCTCGACGTGAACCGGATCCTGGGCTACCGGCACTTCTGTAACAAACTCTGGAATGCCACCAAGTTTGCCATCCGCAGCCTCGGGGAAGGATTCCGGCCGCAACCCAGCCCGGAGGTAAAAAAAAAAAGCCTGCTTTCTAGTGGATCCTTATTCGATCCCTCGCAACCCATCCCCACATCCAAGGCTTCCTCCCAGTTTCCCCCAAACACGGTTCCATGGGGTGGCCTTAGCATTACCGCATGCAGAGGACAGGAGGGGGATCTTAGATGTCCTCTCCCTTCCCAGACTCCATAAGAACATAAGAGCATCAGAAGAGCCCTGCTGGATCAGGCCAAAGGTGCATCTAGTCCAGCTTCCTGTATCTCACAAGTGGCCCCACCAGCACATGAGACTAGATCTCTGTCTCCTGATACCATTCCCCTGCATCTGGCCCTTGAAGTACCCCGGTTTTAAGCTTGGAGATGACACATCTCCATCATGGTTTGTAACCTGTGATGGACTTTTCCTCCAGGAATCTGTCCAATGCCCTTTTGAAGGCATCCAGGCCAGATGCCATCACCACACCCTGTGGCAGGGAGTTCCACAGGCTAACACCACGCTGGGTAAAAACAAATTTCTTTTGTCTGTTCTCACTCTCCTAACCCTCAATTTGAGTAGATATCCCCTAGTTCTGGTATTTTGTGAGAGGGAGAAGAGCGTCCCTGTATCCATGGCTCAATGTCCCCCGCCTTGCTCTCAGCACCACCGAGAGCCTCTGCTCCTTAACATCCAGTCTCTCTTGCAGCCCAGTGGCTCCGAAAGCCTCATTGACCGGTGGATCTTGAGTCGGCTCAGCCACGCCGTGGAGTTGTGTGATGTCGGATTCCAGGCCTATGACTTCCCGGGCATCACCACTGCGGTGTATAACTTCTGGCTCTATGAGCTATGTGATGTTTACCTGGTGAGTGGCACCTTGGGAGGTGGGTTTCATCCCTAACTCCCCCTTGGAGGCCCAGAGCATCTCCTCCTCTCTTGGAGGGTTGGAAGGATCACTTTCATGATTTGTTTCGTTTCCTTTTGTTGAATTGTTGTGTGGGGGGAAATAAACCGCACTGATGCAGAACGGTAGAGGCCCGTGGCTGAAATCCTTTTGTGGAGCGTGACATCATGAGAAGATCAGCTGCAAGGCCAAATTGCCATTGGCTAAAGCAGACATGTCCAAACTTCAGCCCTCCTGATGTTTTGGCCCACAAGACCCAGAATTCTAAGCTTTGATTGTCATTGACAAAGGACTGTGGGAGTTGTGGTCCAAAACATCAGGAGGGCCAAAGTTTGGACATGACTGGACTAAAGGCTTCTTTTGGGTTTTTTGGGCTTGACATGGTCATGTTGCATATGAGTCGCTTGCACCCCAAAGTACCTTCAATCAAAAGGGATCTGCTCCTGATAATGCCACCTCCAATTGCACACAGAGCCGTGCATCAGGATTTCAGCCAAAACGTGTAATAACTAGACTGGTGGTCCCCAACTGTGGATGACACAGATGTTCTTGGACTACAACTCCCAGGAATCCTGGCCAGCACAGCTAGTGACAAAGGCCTCTGGTTGGTCTTAGCCTAAGAACATCTAGGGACCCCAGTTTGGGAACCATTGGACTACTAGGTGGTTTTAGATGCTGCTATCCCAGTATCAAAATTCATCCTCAGTCATTGATTTGATCTTGGAACTCACTGACCTAGTAATTGTACCAGCTTGTTTGGTCCCTTCTCAACCACAGCTCTTTTGAAACTAGAACATTGTTCCTTGTTTCGTTAGGAAATCAGAGATTAAAGCTAGGAAGTCCATTTTTAATCAGTCCAGGTAATGTGGCTCTTAAAGTGAACTGGAGGTTATTTTTGACAACAAGGAATAACACACATGTGAGTGAGCGGGCCAGAATTTTGTCCCACTTTTCCACGAGCCTGCTTAGCAGAAAGGAATGTTGTCATCCCCCCCCCAAAAAAAAAAAAACCCCATATTTTTTATTTTGCAATCTCTACCAGCTGAAGAGGGAGATTTCCTGTCCTTTGAAGGCCAACCAGGAAGTAAAGGAGTGGGGGTTTGTCTATCATCAAACTAGTAAAAATTAGGGACATGCCGTTCTCTGGAGCCTACAGCCCCCAGGGGTGGTGTGTGTGTGTGTGTGTGTGTGTGTGTGTGTGTGTGTGTGTGTGTGTGTGTGTGTGTGTGTGTGTGTGTGTGTGTGACTGGCCAGCAAGGGCCAAGCCCTCCCGGGGAGGAAGACACTGGAGAGTGGTAGTCCTGCTATCCCTAAGGATCTATAGAGGAAAGTATGACGGTGTTGGGGGGTTATGGAACCACCTTCCGAGTGAGCTGCGCCTTGCATAGTCCCTGCCCGCCTTCAAAAAAGGCTTTGAAAACCATGCTTTTCAGGGAGGCATATGGCAACCTTTAATTTAATTTAAGTTATTTAATGTTTGATCTCTTTTTTCTTTTTCTTTTTTTTTCTTTTCTCCCACCCCCTGATGCATCTTGCTTAGGGTTTTCCCTTTCTTTTTCTTTTTCTATATTGATGCTTTTTGACTTGTAAACCTCCCAGAGTTCCTGTTGGAAGATGGGCGGTATAAAAATGAAACAAACAAACAAATAATAAATTAATAGCCGAAATCCCCTTCTCTCAGAGGGACCGAATATAGAGGTCTGGCATTTGTTGGCTGCAATTCCCAGAACTGCACCTGGGAGATTCTTGGAGGATTCGGAAAGCTGGAATCCCGTGGCACAAAAGAGCAGATCCACCTCCACCCCACCCACCCCCTGTAAAAACGGGATAGCCTTGCAGAGAACATCTTTTAGACTGAGGGATCCATTTGGTTTCAGAGAGGGTTTTATGGTGTGCGGGGTGGGAGCAGGGCTGGCGCTAGGTTTTTTTGCACCCTAGGAGGGGGGGGGGTGGCGACGGGCAGTGATAGGCGGACGGCGGCGGGCAGTGGGGGGACGGACGGCGGTGGCCGGGGGCAGGGGGGGGGGCAGCAGGCTGGCCAGCGGCCTCTCTCCATTTTGGCACCCTAGGCAGCTGCCTAGTTCGCCTTAATGGACGCGCCGGCCCTGGGTGGGAGTGGGGTGCAGGGTGAACAGTGTTAGCCAAGAGCAAAGGGTGAATCTAAGCTCTGACTGTAAGTCACCAGGCCTTCGGAAGGACATTTCAAAATGCTGGGGTGGAACTGTTGAGCAGCTGGAAGCCACCAAGTAGCCATCTCATGGGGAGGAGCCAAGAGGGCCAGATGTGCCCCCCCCGTGGCCTCAGGTTCCCTGCCTTGCTTTGCATATTGCGAGGGAGTACAACAACAACAACAATCTTTATTTGCGAGGGAGTAATATTTTGCCTATTATGGAAGATGGTCTTACCACGGTGCTTGGTGTGCTATCTTTCGAATGTGCCTCCTAGGAGTGCCTAAAGCCTGTCTTTGCCGGCGGAGACGAGACGGCCGTCCAGACCTCCCGGAATGTTCTCTACACCTGCTTGGATGTCGGACTTCGCCTCCTCGGGCCTTTCATGCCCTTTGTGACAGAGGAGCTCTTCCAACGGCTGCCCCGACGGTGCCCTTCGTCTGACCCTCCCAGCATCTGCGTTACCCCTTACCCGGGCCCAGAGGAGGTATAACGGCAGAGACGCACACACCCCACAAACTAGCAGGGAGGAACAGTGTGTGTGGGGGGGGGGAGGGGGGGAACCAGTGTGAAACACATTTTGAAACGAAAATGCAACCAACAAACAAAACCCAGCAAGAAAAGGGAAGGATATACACCACACACTTCACTATGTGTATTTTATTCACATTGTTTATTCAGAGGGTGCAGTTGGTCAAGTTCTATGCCTCCCACCCCGTCAGTGTGGACAGTTAATTCTGGCCACTCACTAATTTGCTGCTTAAGTATGGAAAGGAGCCTTCGGCCTATGGTTTCATTCTGACCGATGCCCAGCCTTTTGTTTATAAAAACGTTTCCCCTTGTATTTTACCTCAGTACTGCCTGCGGGATGAAAAGCTGGACTGCACCATTGACTTCGTGCTGAGCATTATCAAGGCAGTGCGTTCACTCCGGGCAGACTACAACCTCACAAAGACCAAAGCTGACTGTGAGTGCAGAGCGTGAGAAAAAGGGAAGAGTCTTAATTGACGAGCTATTGAGAGCGGGTGGTGGGTGGTGGTGGAGGACAAGGAACCCAATTAGCTAACCTTTTTGAGATTACCAAACTCCACAGAATAAATTAACCAGGCCATTAAGTTGGGCCTTGTACTATGTACAATGACAATAAAGTATCTGTCTGTGAAGATTCTCAGTCACCCAGGTGAGTTTTATCTCAGACTGATGAAGCTGTTTGGATGAGCAGCGAAACGTTTCTATCTATCAAGAAAAAGAAGTCCAGTTGCCATGACTCAACCTCCAGATATCTATCTATCTATCTATCTATCTATCTATCTATCTATCTATCTATATCTATCTATCTATCTATCTATCTATCTATCTATCTATCTATCTATCTATCTATCTATCTATCTATCTATCTATCTATCTATCTATCTCTTTAATGGACTGTGATTCCTGGTTTAGAGCAAAGCAGAGCATGGCTCCATCAATTAATGGCTGATGGACTGATTTATCTAACCAATGTTGCACCCAAAATTGATTTAAACAAAACAGATAAGTAGTAGTAGAAGAAGAACCTGTAAGGCCAACCTTCCCCCCCTGCATTTTCCAGGGACCTTCAAAAAGGTCTCTGAGATTTCAGATTTAAGTTACGGGATTAATGCTTTTAATAATTAACTTGTCAGAGTAAGTATGTTAAACAGGGCATGCACCACCAGCTCAGCCTCTCTGTGACTTCAGATTGCCTCTTTCTGGATTTTCCAGGTTATTTGCAGTGTCTGGATGCTGAGACAGTGAAGGCCCTGACTCCCTGCTCTGAGTACATCCGCACCCTCTCTTCCTCCAAACAAGTGCTGGTTCTGGAGCCTGGCCAGGTGGCCCCTGCAGGCTGTGCTGTAGCCATCGCCTCCGACAAATGCACCGTCCACCTTTTGCTCAAGGTAAAGGGAGCGCATGCGTTCAGGGAAAGCGCCGGAGAATCCAGAGCCAGGAAAACGGAGCAGATCTAGACATCTTTAGAGTGAAACCCTTCCTGATGTTTGGAAGACTGTCAGGGTGTTCCTTTTCTTCTTCTACTGTTGTGTGATGTCCTCAGATTTCGCAGTGGCAATCTGCCCATAGTGTTCCACATCTGGAAGAGACCTAGCCACATTAAAGGGCATGTATTTTTAGTCCTCGAGTTTATGAAATTTCAGTGGGTAGCCGTGTTAGTCCTTTCAAGAATTTCAGGCAAAAATCAAAAGAAAAAAAAAAAACATGTGACACCTTAAAGACTATCTATCATATTTTAATGTAACGTTTCGTGGACTACACGTCCACTTCTTCAGACATATAGCAGCAGTGGATGTGTAGTCCACGAAACGTTACATTAAAATATGAAAGTTAGTCTTTAAGGTGCCACATGTTTTCTTTTCTTTTGTTTTTCTTTGATTTTTGGCCTGGAGTTCATGAAAAATGAACTTGAAAAAGAGATTGCTGGTAGCAAAGGGTATTTTGTGAGAGGGAGAAGAGGGACGCTCTTCTCCTTCTCACAAAACACCAGAACTAGGGGACATCCACTCAAACGGAGGGCTGGGAGAGTAAGAACAGACAAATGAAAATATTTTTTTTCACCCAGCGCGTTGTTAGTCTGTGGAACTCCTGCCACAGGATGTGGTGATGGCATCTGGCGTAGATGCCTTCCAAAGGGAATTGGACAGATTCCTGGAGGAAAAGTCCATCACAGGTTACAAGCCATGATGGAGATATGTAATCTCCAGCCTTAAAACCAGGGTACTTCAATGGCCAGATGCAGGGGAGTGGTATCAGGAGACAGATATCTAGTCTCGTGCGCTCCCAGATGCATCTGGTGGGGCCACTGGGAGATACAGGAAGCTGGACTAGATGGGCCTTTGGCTTGATCCAGCATGGCTCTTCTTATGTTCTTATGTACTTCTTGAACTGGTTTCAGCCTAGGCTTCTGATTTATGTTACAGCCAGTTCTATATTCTCTGGCAGCTGTAATTCCCAGTCTCAGGTAGCCCTGGTGTTCTTGGACTGCAGCTCCCAAAAGCCTATGCCATCTGCTATGATCCCCGGATTCCCTGCAATCTGCAGTCCAGGGACACCTGGGTGACGGAAGGTTGGGGTCCGCTGGCCTGCAGTTAGCCTCCCCACCAGCCTAAGTCGACCCAAACTGAACCTTCCAGAAGAATAACCCGTTCCAAAAGGCCCAACCTGTTCCACGTTGATGTAATTTGCCGTACCAACCTGTCCCTTTCTCTCCTGTCGTACCAGGGCTTGATTGACGCCGAAAAGGAGATCTCCAAGCTGGCAGGCAAGAAAGCCGAGCTGCAGAAGCAAATTGCGCGGCTGCGGGAGCGCATGGACAGCCCGGACTATGCAGCCAAGGTGCCGGCGAAAGTCCAAGAGGCAGATGCAACCAAGGTGACCGGCGGTGTGGCGGAAACTCAGAGCCCTGCTGTATTCACGAGGCAGCCAGATTTTATTTTAGCAGGGCGTTGGTTCTCAACATGCACAGTTGGGGGAAAAATGTGTAGATGGGAAAGGTGACACGTGCTGTCGGGAAAATGGGAAGATGATTTGACACATACGATGATGGTAGAACAGGAAGCCTTATGGCAGTGTTGGCGAACCTATGGCACGGGTGTCAAAGGCGGCACTCGGAGCCCTTTCTGTAGGCACCTGACATCGCCCTTTCACAGCCACCTGTATTCAGGTTAAATTGCTGTATTGGCACTTTGCAGAAAAATAGTGGATGTTGAATCGCAATTTGGGCACTCAGTCTCGAAAAGGTTCACCGTCACTACCTTATGGTGCAGTGGTTAAGCTGTTGTACTGCTGCCAGTACTGTGCACATGACTAGGATTCCATTCCAGGTAACTGGCTCAAGGTTCACTCAGCCTTCTAGCCTTCTGAGGTTGGTAAAATGAGTACCCAGCCTGCTGCGGGGAATGTGTAGCCTGCATAAGTAACTTCGAATCAAGTCAAGAGACCTTTAATGGCATAGAATAAATTAAGAACAAAAGCATCAAACTGTGGGATAAAAGACTAAAAAATACAAATAAATAGAGAGATGAAAGGGAACAGATTAGTGTCCTTGTAAACAGCCCAGAGAGTCCTATAAGCCAGGGGTGCCCAAGCTGTTTGTAAGGAGGGCCAGATTTGGTGGCTGAGAATGTGTCAGGGGCCGGTGTCAGTGTTGGCGGAATATTATTTTTTTAAAAAAACATGGGGCAAAGGAGGGGGGGAGGGGCGGGCCAGCCAGCCAGCCGCGGGCCACTCAGAATGGCCTGACGGGCCGGATTTGGCCCCCGGGCCGGACTTTGGGCAGGCCTGCTCTAAGCGCTATGGGGCCCGTCTATAAGCAGCACGCTTTGCTTTGCTTACTTGAGAGGAAACTTGAAAGCAGCAGGAGAGTGCCTCAACTTGTGCAGGAGCTACTTTAGAGCACTCAGATGATGCAGGAGAACCTCTCTATCTTCTGGATCAGCATCCGCAGATTTACTTATCTGTTGCCTGAAAATATTAAATAGAACAACACAGAAATAAGTTCTTTCTCTGCATTTCCACAGTGTATTTACCAGAATGAACCACTAGAGGGAGCGGTAGATAATTTTATTTATTTATTTATTTATTTATTTATTTATTTATTTATTTATTTATTTATATGCCACCAGATTTTCCCAAAAGAGAACTAAAGGCGGTTAACAAGTGTAAAATTCACAATACAGATTTCAAAGGAATAATAATCGGTTCCAAAAAATAAACAAAAATAATGAACAAGTAAAAACAGCGGAACCCAAAATTTAAAAAAAGAAAAACTAGCAGAAGAACTAACAGTCAGAATGATAATACTAAAGCAAAATGGCTATAGGTATAGACCAGTTGTGGAATTCCGAGCCTAGATTGCCAACAGCAAAGGACTGTGGGAGCTGTGGTCTAAAAAATCTGGCGTGCCGAAGGTTTGCCACCACTGGTATAGACTGTGCTGCGTCCATGTTTTTTTCAGTGTCTAAGGGGTGGCTTGGAACCAATTCCCCCATGGATGCTGCATTCCTAAATGGTGAGGGCCACTGTGTTATAGTGGATAGAATGCTATAATGCAGCAGTGGAATTATAGTCCACAAGTTATATACCTCCACTTTTTAATGATCATAGCAACAATGTCTGACATTTAAGTTTTACTGATTTTTTAAGCTGACGTTCCAAGTTCTGAACAACTCTATGCTTGCCATTAGAGTCCCACAACTTTACAGCTCCCCAACTAAAATGCTTCCATTGTGGACCAGACTTCTGCAGCCAGATTTTTTACAAGACTGAGCCGACTGTCTAACCAGCGAGGCCAGCCCCGAGCTCCCGGCCCTTCTTCTCCTCCGGTGGCAGCGGCGGCTTCGGCGAGGCCGAGGACCAGCTCCAGGTGCTCTGAGCTGGCCTCGCCGAAGCCGCCGCTGCTGGAGGAGAGGAAGAAGGCAGGAGCAGTTTGGAGGCGGCAGCCGCGATGCTGGGTTGTGGCTGCCGCCCAATTCCGGTGCCTTGCGCCGGGCCTCTGAGATGTAAGTCAAAGCCTGCGACTCAAGTCAAACAGGCCCCTTCTTGCTGCAAGTCAAATATGATGCAAGTCAAGCCGTATGTAAGTCAAGGTTCCACTGTACTGACATTCATATGTCAGGGTTGCCACTTTGGGGAAAGTAAGGGAAATAGAAGTGGTCGGAAGTCAGGGAAAGTCAGGGAAATTGTGATTAAAATATATTATTTCTAACTTGATTATCACTGCAGTTTCAAAACTAAGTTTCGTAATGCGGCTCCAGATAAACTGTTTTAGAAAGAACATACATTTTTTTAATTTTTAGTGTACCCTTAAAACAGTTGCAAAAATGTTATGCCACTTATTCGCATTCAGAGTTTACTTGAATTGAAGTTTGTATCTTGGTGTAATTTATGGAGCAGTTGCAAAAAGATGTTGGTGTAGTTAATGTTGGAAGAAGCTGATATTAAATCTTACTCTGGCAAATAATTTTTTGCAGTTTTGGGGCTTGTGCATTTGTCAAGTGGAACATTCCATTAAGCCTTGCATTAACGCAATGGGGCTTAATTCGTTTTTACACTTGTGGTTGTATTTGAACGGCGGTCTGGGAAATCGACAAATGTTGGTCAGGGAAAGTCAGGGAAATGAAAAAATAAAATTTCCGTAGCAACCCTGTACATGAATTGTTGTGTGTAAGAACTATCAAGCCGACAGGAGAAAGTCACTGGATCAGGGTGTATGGAAGGATCAAAGTACACTTGGCATTTTCCCTTTTTCCCTTTTGGTGTGAGAAATGTGATGGAGTGGCTGTTCCATTGCCGAGTCTGTTGCCAGAAGTGACTTGATGATACCATCAACAATAGGGTATAACCCACCCACCCCAATACGGATAATTGCATCAGGTTTGCCAGCACAAGTTTGAGGCACCAGGAATGAGCAGTTATTAGTGTTACGCACTAAGGGAGATTCATATGTCAGGGTTGCCACTTTCGGGAAAGTCAGGGAAATTGTCCTTTAGAAATCATAGTCACTTATGCTTTGCTCCAAGGCAGAGGTTCCCAATCTCGGGTGACCCGAGTGTCCTTCGACTGCGATTCCCAGAAGCCCTCACCACCAATTGTGCTGGCCTCGGCTTTCTGGGGGTTGCAGTCCAAGAGCATCTGGGTTACCCAAGGTTGGGAACCACTGCTCTAGTCCCTGTGAGTTTCTCATGGGGGGGGTTTCAGACTGGAGTGGGATTGAATCTAGGTTTCTCATCAATGAACATGTTTTCCTCTTCTTCTTTCCCTCCCAGCTGAAACAGAGTGAGACGGAGTTGCAGAAGTCAGAAGAAGCCATGAGAATTTCAAGAAAATGATCTGAAACTGAAGGGAGGGAACTAACAAGACTCTTAGATTAGGTTTACCTTGAAGCTTGGGATGCAGGACTGGGAAATCTTTTAAATGCAAGTCCTTTTCAGTAAAACAAACAGAAGCTGTTTTTTTTCCCCTGTTGGACTGTATTTGGTTTATTCTCTTTTCTTCAAGATATTAACATTAAAATATTTTGCTGAGTTACAAGGTGGAGTTGTCATTGGTGTGCGCAAGAGAAATGTCAATGAAAAAAAAGAAGGTGTTAGTATATCGTCGGTGCAAGCTGTTCAGACCAGAGGTGAGGGGTGGGCTTGTTGTCCATGGACTGCAGCATCAAGTGACATCTTGTCTCTCTTGGATTGTGTGCTGTTCATCAAGAGATTTCAGAGTGCCTTGAAATGCAACGATTTTCCATCTGCCCAGGTATCCATCTGTAAGTCATCAAAATTGTAGCCAATTTGACCCAAGACTTAAAATAGCAGCTGGGAATATGTTTAGCCCACGGCTGCCATCATGCTTTCTTAAAATACATGTAAACATACCAGGTTCTTTTACCATTCCCGCTTTTTACAGCGGTACCTATTTATCTACTTGCATTTACATGCTTTATCAAGGTCTTCCTTTGTCCTCCCTTCCTCCCTTCCAAGGGAGACCTTGACAAAACAGCAAACCTGGTCACAGCCTTCCATGTTGGGTCAGTGATCGCTTCTGTATTGGCACGACATCCCACCAGCCCGTTAGTGAACGTTTCAGTCATCCAAATGTGTGATTCACAGATCCTACTACGAAACAGGAAAGGTTGCTTTCCTGTAACCGTAACTGTAGTTCTTTGAGGGGTCAGCTGTTAATTCATGCAACCCACCCACCCTCACCCTCAGTCTGCCACGCGAGTGCTTTTCTAGATCAGTGGCAGCGTGAGGAACGGAGGACAAGTCGCAAGGAGCATGCGCAGCGGAGAGAGAGTGTGGACTGGCATTCTCTTTAAGCACTAGAAGGTTCCAAAGACGTTCACGCAGATGCAAAAAGAGCTCCTAGGTGTGAATTCACAGAGGACGGCTTATATAGAAAAGCAACTGATACGGTAAAGGTAAAGGTTCCCTCGGCACATGCGTGCTAGTCATGTCCGACTCTAGGGGCGGTGCTTATCTCCATATTCAAGCCGAAGAGCCAGTGTTGGGCAAGTCCGTGGCCATGCGGCCGGCATGGCTGCAAGGAAGCACTGTTTTACCTTCCTGCTTTTTACAGTGGTAGCTATTTATCTACTTGCATTTACAGTGGTACCTTGTATAAAGGAATTAATTCGTTCCAAATGAAATTATGTTAAGCAAATTTTCCTTTATACAAATTTCCCATAGGAATGCATTGAAAATGGAGTAATCCCACTTTTATGTTGTACGGATTTGGCCCATAGGCGATTCTGTTAAGCAAATTTCCCCTATCTCCGGAATATTTTATGTTGTACAAATTTTATGTTATACAAAGTGTTTGTTATACAAGGGTCCACTGTAGATGCTTTCAAACTGCTAGGTTGGCAGGAGCTGGGGTTAACAGCAGGAGGTCACTCTACTGCTTGGCAACCGGGATTCGAACCACTGAGCTGCTGACCTTGCAGCGGACAGTATTCAGTGCTCTCTTGAAGTTGAGTCGTGGCAACTGGACTTCTTTTCTTGTGAGATCGAAATTAAAAGCAAACTATAAACTGGAAGCTTTGCACCAATGTTCCTCAGACTGATGAAGCTGCTTGGATAAGTAGCGGAACGTTTCATCTCACAAGAAAAGAAGTCCAGTTGCCATGACTGAGCTTCCAGATAACCTCACCTGGATGACTGGGAACCTTCACCAACATCTCCCTGAAAGAAGCCACAAACCTGGGTTTACAAGCGCTGAGCAGGGCTGTTAAGGGCTGGGTCTTTTCGAGGTGAATGTGTTGAAATCTGACTTCCATTATTAATCTGCTGTCATTCTCCTGCTTTTTTCCCTGCTCTTTCTCATTCATTTGCTACATGGGAATGTTAGAGCAAGCAAAGCTTTTCATGTCACAGCTGTAAACATTTCCCGGAGAGCTAGGTGCTATCAACATTGCAACACAGGACCGGCTAATCATCATCATCATCATCATCATCATCATCATTATTTATTATACTTATGCCCTGCCCATCTGGCCATTTTCCTTTTCCAATTGGTTGCTAAACCTGGTATGTAGTCGAGAAATTCTGCTTTCCAGTCTCTTCTGCCTGCAACACCCTCGGTCCCTTCCCCTGAAAATCAAGAGATACTCATTTCCTTTTTAATGTTCCTTTTCCTCTGGCCCACTCCCTGGGCACTCCTTGTACTCAGCCATCTCCTGACAGGAGCCAGCTCTCTGTTGCGAGCCAAGAAGTCACTTAACTTAAAAGGGAAAAAAACTTTGGCTGAGGGGCTAAAAGTATCCGTTGTGGGTTAGGCACACTGCAGATGAGAGGAGAACAGCATCGCCTATGCCCTGAATTAGGGCTGGTCCGGCCATTATTTATTTATTTATTTATTTATTTGATTTATATACTGCAACCATCTAGCAAAAATGCTCTGGGCATTTTACATACATAGGCAAAATACAAAAACAGATTAAGCAACTTAAAATAGTAAATAAAAACCAATCAGGCCAACATGAGGTAAATAATCAAATCATCATAATAAAAAGAACAAATAAGCAAATAAGCACAAATACAATAAATCAAAACCATTTAACAATTCAAAATAAGAACAGATGGGAAAAGATAAAGAACTAATAGAAAATTATCATAAGATGGGGAGAAATAATAACGTCCTATTTATATAAGGAGGTTGAAACATTATAGGCAGAGTGAGGCATCTGCTTCAGGCAGCAAATTTTGGATGTCAGGAAAAGGGGCAGCACCATTAAGGGTGTTTGATGCTACTGTGCTTTTACTCCTCATGAGGTAGGAAAGAACTTGTGGGATTGCCCTCCTTATATAAGAAATAATAATTGGCTGGTGTGAGGCACCATATAACTTGGGCTTGGAGGGTGAGAGCGTTTTGTTCCTGTGCCTCAGGCAGAAAAATGTCTTAGGTCAGCTCTGACCCTCAGCACTTAAAGCCTTCCATGTGTTTCTTTAACCACGCCCAATGGCCCCGGTGACTCCCTAGTTGCTAAAGGTTAAGAATCCAGAATAATGATTGTCCCCTTAAGACTAAAAAATTATATTTTACTGTAAGCCTTCCTGGATTGTTGCTAACTCGTGATATACCACAGTGTAATTCAAGAAATCTCACTCTGAAATAAAACGTTCTTGGTTCTTATGTGCCTGTCAAGTTGCTTCTGACTTACGGCCACTGTCTGAAAGAGACGTCTCCAAAATGTCCTGTCTTCAGCTGCCCTGCCCAGCTCTTGTACACTCAAGCCTGTGGGTTCCTTTAGGGCAGGCATGTCCAAATTTTGGCCCTCCAGATGTTTTGGACTGCAACTCCCACAGTCCTTTGCCATTGGCAATCTAAGCTTAGAATTCTGGGAGTTGCAGTCCAAAACATCTCGAGGGAGGGCCGAAGTTTGGGCATGCCTGCTTTAGGGTGTCAGTCCACCTCGTGTTAGGACTTCCGTTTGTCCTGCTGCCTTCCACTGTTCCCAACATTATTGTCTTTTCCAGAGAACCCTGTCTTCTCATGATATGTCCAAAGTAAGATAGCTTCAGTCCTGCTTTGCTTTTTAAAAACATTTTTGCCTCCAGGCTTGATTTTATCTAAGACCCACTTGTTTCTCTTTCTGGCAGTCCAGGGTAATGTTTAATGTTTAATATTATAAATAATCTCTGTTCAGCTTTAAAATTCCACAGTACTTCAGTTTTTGCTACTCCTGAAATCAATTAATATGGCTCCCTAAATGTTGCTTAGGATTGCCATTTTATCGCTCCTGGGCCCTGTGTCTGTCACAGGAGCTAGCTGAGAAGATATTAAAAGGACATTTAAAAGGGAGGGACCAAATCACTGCTATATAGTGCACAGAGTCCCTGTAGAACAGAAATAGACCAAGTGTAGCCCTCCAGATATGGTTGAATTGCAAAACCCATCAGCCCTAGGCAGCGTAGTCAAGGGGGGAGGAATACTCCCGCATTGCTCACCCCTGTTGTACAGTGAATTAATTAACCCTCATTTGTCTTAAGAATCCAGGGCATCAGTTTTAATAAATGCTGTTTCATTTTTCTCCGTCTGCCCACGTATGTTTCTGGGAGACATTTTTTCACTCAGTTCATTAATGCAAGAATGGACTCCTCTCTTCAATTTCATCAAGATGTATTTATTGCCCACGGGGGGGGGATGAGTGGATTTTTTTTTACCTTCCCAAGCCTTTTTTATAAAGCACTTTCTTAACCAGAGACACTTTGTTGGTTCATTCTGGATGGCAGAAAGAAGAAGTAGTAGTACTGGAACACCTGGAAGCATTAAATGAATTTAAGTTTCCAGGGCCAGATGAATTACACCCAAGAATATTAAAAGAACTGGCAGAAGTAATTTCCGAACCATTGGCAATAATCTTTGAGAAGTCCTGGAGAACAGGGGAAGTACCCATCAACTGGAGGAGGGCTAATGTATCCAAATAATTACCGCCCAGTCAGCTTGACTTCAATTCCTGGAAAGATCCTAGAGCAGATTATTAAACAGTCAGTCTGCAATTATTTAGCAAACAATACTGTCATTACAAGAAGTCAACACGGGTTTCTTAAAAACAAGTCATGCCAGACTAATTTGATCTCTTTCTTTGATAGAATTACAGGCCTGGTGGATGAGGGGAATGCTGTGGATATTGTTTATCTGGACTTTAGTAAGGCCTTCGATAAGGTTCCCCATGGTATTCTTGCTAAGAAGTTAGTAGAAAGTGGGATAGATAGTGCTACTGTCAGATGGATTTGTAATTGGCTGACTGATCGCACCCAGAGGGTGACCATAAATGGCCTCTCTTCAGCTTGGAGAGACGTGACCAGTGGGGTGCCCCAGGGTTCTGTTCTGGGTCCAGTGCTGTTCAATATCTTTATTAATGACTTGGAGGAAGGAATAGAGAATATGCTAATTAAATTTGCAGATGATACTAAATTGGGAGGGATTGCTAATTCCCCAGAGGATACGATGAAAATCCAAAAAGACCTTGACAGATTAGAGTGCTGGGCCAAAGCTAACGGAATGGATTTCAACAGAGGGAAATGTAGGGTGCTACATCTAGGTAAAAAGAATGAATTGCACAGATATAAGATGGGGGATACTTGGCTGGAAAATAGTACCTGTGAAAGGGATCTGGGAGTCTTGGTGGACCACAAATTGAACATGAGTCAGCAGTGTGATGCGGCAGCCAGGAAAGCCAATGCGATTCTTGGTTGCATCAACAGAACCATCGTGTCTAGATCAAGGGAAGTGATAGTGCCACTCTATTCTGCTCTGGTCAGACCCCACCTGGAGTACTGTGTCCAGTTCTGTGCACCACAATTTAAAAAGGATGTTGACAACCTTGAGCGGGTGCAGAGGACGGCGACCAGGATGGTTGAGGGTCTGGAGGAAATGTCTTATGAGGAACGGCTTAGGGAACTGGGAATGTTTAGCCTTTCAAAAAGAAGACTGAGAGGGGATATGATAGCTATGTTTAAATATTTGAAAGGATGTCATATTGAAGAGGGAACAGGTTTGTTTTCCATGGCTTCAGAGACTAGGACTCGGGGCAATGGTTTCAAACTACAGGAAAAGAGATTCCATTTGAACATTAGGAACAACTTCATGACACTTAGAGCTGTTCGGCAGTGGAATATGCTGCCACGGAGGGTGGTGGAGTCTCCTTCTTTGGAGGTTTTTAAGCAGAGGCTGGATGGCCCTCTGTCGGAAATATTGTGATGGGGTTCCTGCATGGCAGGGGGTTGGACTAGTGGCCCTTGAGGTCTCTTCCAACTCTATGATTCTATGATTCTATGAAGAAGAGGAGGAGGAGGAGGAGGAGGAGAAGAGGAAGGCAGCGGCAGCTCCTTGCCAGGATTGTCTCTTTCATTAGTGATGCAGCTGAACGTCAGTCTCAGAAAAGGCTAAGAGATGGTTGTTTACTTTCTTGTTATTGCATATTTGCTGCTTTGGGTTCCAGGAGAATGGACTTGCCATGGAGTACTGTGCGCTCTGACTTGAATGGGGGGGAAAGGGGGGCTACAATTCGTTGCCATGCCTTTGTCAGCAAAATGTTTTGGATCGGTGTGGCCTCCGCCACCACTCCTTGGATGCACAGAGATCAACTCAGCCAGTGTACATGAAACCAAGAGGAACAGGTAATTTGTTTTGTTTTGTTTTGACTATTTTTACCATGCCTTTCTCCTTGGAAAAAGACCCAAGGTGGCTTACAATATTGAGGAACAATATGCAACCCAAAACATTTAAGACATGCAGTATTCAAGTTTAAGAACAGTAAATTAGAAGGGGCATCTTACATCTTGTGACAACAGCCCAGCCCTTCCACATAGGGTATTAACTGCATGGTGGTGTTGGTAGTGGTGGAGACTTACTATCACAACCACCCATGTTGCTTGGTGCCACCCATACTGACGTTGGCACCTCCCTAAACCTAAGAGGACAGCAGGAGCTTCCTGCTGAATATCTCTGTTTCAGAGAGGGTAGCCGTGTTAGTCTTTTCAAGAATTTCAGGCAAAAATCAAAGAAAAACAAAACAAAACAAAAGACACAAACATGTGGCACCTTAAAGACTAACTTTCATATTTCAATGTGACATTTCGTGCACATGTGCATTTCTTCTTTTAATGTGACGTTTCGTGCACATGTGCACTTCTTAAGTGCACATGTGCACGAAACGTCACATTAAAATATAAAAGCTAGTTTTTAAGGTGCCACATGTTTGTGTCTTTTGTTTTGTTTTGTTTTGTTTTGTTTTGTTTTTCTTTGATTTTTGCCTGAAACATCTCTGTTGTATCCCTAGGATTCTGCTACAGGGGCTGGAAAAATGTAGGTGGACACTTGAGCACAGCTCTCTCAGTTTGTCTCACTGAACAAAGAGGGCTAGAATCACTGTTTCAGGGAGACAACATTGTGGAAAGAGGGAAGTAAGGCTTCTTTGGCCTGGCAAGGCTCAGGATTTCTGTATCTCATGACAGATGGTATATAGGGGCTTGGATACGCCCTCTGGATTCTCTCCAAGGCTCTGTTTTTGAGGAAAATTAGAATTTTGGGTGGGTGAATGGGTTGAGGTATGGTTGCAAAGAATAATTTGTTTGTTTCAATTTATATACCAAGCCCATTAATCCCCCTGCATTACTCTGGGGGTGGTTCACATTAAAATGTACAGTTATAAAAACAATATACTAAAATTACATAACAAGGTACAAGGCATGGCATTTCTGTAATTACAAATCCCATAATTCTGTGAGTTCTTAACTGGCCATTTTAAAAAAATTATACACTTTAACAACAAATCCCATAATTCTGGGAGTTCTAACTGGCCATTTTAAAAAAGAAAACTGATTTTCCTTCATATCTAAACAACTAAGTAAAATACAACTAAACAAAGCAACACTTAAAACTTGAGAGGCCCCCTTCATATTAGCTAGGCCTCAGGTTTTGAGACATAAAAGTGTTGCCACTTCCAACAACTGCACACGTCTGTTATATCCACCTTTGCAGGAAGAAAACAAATTTAGAAACTAAACCAAAAGTATGGTGGCACCTGAAAGACTAAGATTTATTTCAATGTGAACTTTCATACATTTTCTCAGAAATGTGGAGGCACAATATCAGGGTGATAGGTTTATACCAGTGGTTCCCAACCTTGGGTTGCCAGATGTTTTTGGACTACAACTCCCATAAATCCTAGCCAACATAACTAGTGAAGGCTTTGGGGAGTTTTAGTCCAAGTGTATCTAGGGAACCACTGGTTCATCCATCCACATGGTTGCCAGTACCCCAAGTGAAGAGGGATACAAACACAGATGTGGAATAATGAAATTGTTAATACAAGTTGTCAAATGGTTATACTGTACTGTATATAATGGACAAAGTATCTCAGAGGGGTTAGAGTGCCTGGGTGCCTAGCCAAGGGCTGTGAGTTCAAATAAATCCCCAGTGCTACCCCCATAGAAGGGACCCAGCTGGGATCACACAGTGGTGGTGAAGCTTCGGCACTCTAGATGTTTTGGACCACAACTCCCAGAATTCTGAGCCTAGATTGCCAATGACAAAGGACTGTGGGAGTTGTGTCCCAAACCATCTGGGAGTGTCGAAGGCTTGCCACCACTGATGGAGGCTATGGCTGTTTGGACTGTGTATCATTCCACTGATGTGGAGGTAGGCAAACTACAGTGACACTCAAGAGTGTCACTGAAAGGAGGGACTACTAAGTCACTTGAGAGTACACTATCTCTGAATTTTTTTTAATCCTAAAATATAAGATTGGCAACTCAAGATGTTAAGTGGTGGATGGGAGTAAAGTTAGGATTTAGAGTTAACTTGGCTAGGAATGCATTTACTACTACAGGACTATAATTCTGGTTTTACTTGCTCTTGTGTCTCAAATATTTACGTAGTTATTTATTGGATTTATCGTATTTTTGGCCATAAGATGCACCTAGTTTTTAGAGGAGAAAAAACAAGAAAATATGTTTAGCCTAAGGTTTTATGGTGGGAGAAGTGGAGGCTTGTATAGAGGTAATTGGAGCTGTGGGATCTAAACTGCAAAAGGAGGCTTGCCAACAAGGTGATTGGAGCTGTGGAATCCAGGCTGCAGAAGGGGAGGGCAGAGGCTCCCTGGAGACCTCTTTGCAAACCCAGTGATTGGAATTATGGAATCCCAGCTGCAGCAGGAGACCAGAGAGGCTCCTGCAGGTATCTTATCTCTAAATGAAAATCTATGATATATATGTAGCTGGGGCTGCTGTATTGCTCTATAAAACACATATAGACATTTCCCCTTACTTTTGAGGGTGGGAAAAGTGTGTCTTATAGGGCGAAATATACAGTAAAAATACAGTAGTAGCCGATAGCCTACCCTGGGCGGCGTGCAAGATACAGTAGGTAAAATTGCATGCACAATAATTAATAAATAAGGTAAACTTTATTTATTTATTTATTTTTAAAATATTTTTACCACACCTTTCTCCTTGGAAAAGGACCCCAGGTGGCTGACAATAATAAGGGACAATATACAGCCAAAAACATTTAAGACTTATTCAAGTTAAGACATATTCAAGGTGTGGTGGCTCTATGGAGCAGTGGCTCAGCGGGCTAGAGCACTGAAAACTGTCTGCTACAAAGCCAGCAGCTCAAAGTTCCAATCCCAGGTGCCAGGCAGCTGAGTGAGCTCCTGCTGGTAAGCCCAGCTCCTGCCAACCTAGCTGTTCGAAATGCAAGTAGATAAATGCTGTAAAGAGCGTGATTGTAAAAACAGTGTTTCCTTGTAGCCCTGCCGGCCACGTGGCCACGGACTTGCACAACACTGGCTCTTCGGCTTGAATAGGAGATGAGCATCGCCTCTAGAGTCGGTCCCGACTAGCACGCAATGGGGGGAGACCTTTACCTTTACAAATTAAGAACGCAAACTAAATACCTACTTAATCAGTCGGTAGTACAGAAGCCTAAACAATAAAAAAATAAAATTAAAAAAAATTAAAAACCTGGAATAAAAAACCAAAAACGCAGCCATTCCTGGAAATACTTATTCCCCAGGAGGCTGCCAACAGCAGAAAAAAAAAGGGGGGGGGAGCCCCTTAAAAGCCAGCCAAGTGTACAGTGTACTTCCAAAGCAGGTGCACCCGCGGAGAGAGAGGCAGACACACACACACACACACACACACACACACACACACACACACACACACACACACACACACACACACACACACACACACACACACACACAGAGAGAGAGAGAGAGAGAGAGAGAGAGAGAGAGAGAGAGAGAGAGAGAGAGAGAGAGACCGCTGGCTTTCACACGTGACAAAAAAGCTTTTAGAAACGGAGCCGGTGGGAACTCCTTTCCCGTGTCGGGTCAGTCACTCTTATTCAGCGTGAGCAGCCCCTTCTCCCATTTCTGGATCAGGTGGGCAGTTTCCAAGGGCAAATGGGGCGGCTTGGGGGGAGGCGGGGGGCTTCTCGCCTTTTGGGGGGGGGCGGCGGTCGGGAGCCCCATGGCCCGGACGCCTGGGTCCCTTTGGGGTGGATCCGTCCCGACCCGGGGACTCCCCGGGTGTTTTTCTCTCTCTCTCTCTCTCTCTCTCTCTCTGCTCGCCTTGCTGGTCCCCCTTTCCCTCGCTCACGTGTGCTGTAATTATAGCCCGTGACTGCAGCGGCGGCGGCGGTGGCACCAGCACTGGATGGCACGGAGGCAGGCAGGCAGGCAGTCCACCCACCCCCCGCCACCCGTCCCCCACCCCCACGCTCGCCCCCTCCCGGGCTCCGATCATCAGGGCTTCCCCCCCCCCTCCGCCTTTGTGCCACCCGTTATATTAATAGGCGCTGGCGAGCCGGGTGGGCACGGCGTGGGCACCGGCAGCTCCCGGGAAAGCCACCGCCTCTCTCAACGCTTTCCCCACGTCCAGAGAGCGCAGATCGCCCACCTCCTTGCGCGCTCACGACTGCAGTCCGGACGTTCAAGGTGACTGACGCCCGCCTGGTAAGGGGCTGCTGCTATGCCCGGGGTCAGGGTCGGGGTGGGGGTGCGGTGGGGGCTTGAGGATGCCCGAGGGGGGGGGGCTTTCTTTGGGGTGTGTGGTGCGCGGAGAGGGTTCCTTTAAGGGCGCAGGTCGGCGAACCAGGCGGGACGCACCTGGGGGTGGGTGGGTGGGGAGAGGGCTTGGTGATGCCATGTTTTCTCTTTTTCCCAGGGCCATATTTAGGCTTTCATACCTGAGAGCCCCGCAGCTGAACGGCAATCGGAGCTGTTTGTAATATATGCCCTCTCTCCCAACCCCTTTTTCATTCTCACCTCCCTCATTTCTCAAAAAAAAAAAAAAAACGAGCTTGGCCTGCAGCCTGGGAACAGGTGCCACCTCTTGGGTATTTGCTTATTTATTTGTTGGATTTTTATACCACTCACCAGCGAGTATGCTTCAGTCCTCCACCAGCTCAAGTGCCGTGCCACTGACTTGCCATCTTGAAAACAGATTCAGGAGACACCCAAACTTGTAACCCTCATGGTTAAGTTTCTCAGCCTGTATTTGCTCTTGTTGTGTAGATTCACAGCCTGCCTTTGCCCTTCGTGTGTAATTAGTTTTTAGAGTTTTTCCAAGTGTGTTCTTAGTGGGTTAAATGTGTGTATGTGGGGTGGGGGATAGATATTTATGTATGGTTGTACTGTACTGTTAGGTCCTGTAAAAGCTGATGTAGATTCTTTCAATCTCATTCTGCACAGCACAATGACAATATCATCTATCTATCTATCTATCTATCTATCTATCTATCTATCTATCTATCTATCTATCTATCTATCTATCTATCTATCTATCTTAGTGTTTAAATTCTGATCTGCCTCAGGGTCTGCAAAAGTGGGAAGAAATACACTTTGCACATGGTCAGAAGTAAACATTTTTGGCCCCAGCCTCAGCTAAACTTTTCATTCTGGAGTCTGGGCCCAGTTTTTGGCAACTGCAGATAAAAGGAACACAGTTTATTTAATGGGACCATTTGCCAGTGTGGAGGAATGACTGCATGTAAGTCTGTGATTACAAAGTCCATGGGTTATGCTCCTCTGTAGAAAGCAGGGGATGATGCGAATAACTTGCACAGCACAGTGTTGCATAGAGTTTAGGGTGAAATTAGATGTAATGCTGTTAGCCATTATTGTGTAAAAGATTCTTTTAAATTTAAGTTCCAACAGTACCCGGACCTGGTTGTGACTGCCAGGCGTGCAGCTGGTGGGAAAGGTTAAACCCCTCCTTGTGCATAGAATTTAACATTAAAAGTCGTTGACGTAGAATACTTGGCACCTCATGTAGTTTGATCACAAAAGTAAGTTGCTATAACTTTGAGAGAGATAGTCAGACACATGCAGACTCAAGATTATGCTCTTTGAATTTATGATAAGTAGCTTATTGTCATGACTACAGGTCACAGCAAATAGTGTATGCATTTTAAAAAAACCTGTATGGACAAACTGCATGTGATAGTCCATAAAGTGTCAAGATAAAGAAATGATAATATAAAGTGCGTAGTTAATGAGAAGAACTTTATGGCAATTGACTATAAGTAGGTTTATGTTTGATAACATTTCATTTTGCCTTTACAAAAGCAAAGAGAATGACTTCAAGTTGTTCAGTTTTACTTGGCTGGGAATTACGATCCGCTGAAATTATTCCTAAATTAAGGCAAAATCAGACAGGTTTTTTTTTGTTCCATACTCAAAATCCCTAGAATCTTGGAGCACCTTTCCATAAAATAAAATAGGAACATTTATGAATGTATGCATTTCATGGAATACAGTGGTACCTCTACGTATGAGTTTAATCCATTCTGAATGCATGCTTATAAGTCGAACAACTCATAAGTAGAGTCGCCGTATCTAAAAATTTAAAATAAATAAATAAAACAAATCGAAAAAATAAAAAAATTGTAAGTAGAGCAGACCACATCTAAAAGTTGTAAGGCAGCAGTTAAAATGCCAACGGGTTCTGCCCTTAAGTCAAATTGCTTGTAAGTAGAGCCACTCATAAGTAGAGATACCACTGTATAGTAATACCTCAGATAACGAATGCCCCTGATAACGAATTTTTCAGATAAGGAATTGCAATTTCCAGGTATAGGGCTGCCTCAGATAATGAATTTTCCCTGTGGTCTGCCTCAGGTAATGAATTTTCCTACGGGCTGCCTCAGATAACAAATTTCCAGCATGAATTGGTAAAAAAGAGTTATCCTGGGCTGCATCACATGTGTACCTTTAAAGCACACTTTACAAAGAATTTTGAGCAAAAAACCAGGTGTCTGTGTCATTTTCCTAGGCTCTGGAATTGATTAATTGGTTTCCCATTCATTCCTATGGGAAACCGTGTTTCGGAAAACAATTTTTTCAGGTAACGAATTGCCTCGGAGAACGAATTAAATTCATTATCTGAGGTACCACTGTATATGAAAGAGATTGTGGGTAATGCTCATAGATGGTGTTGCTATAATGGGTGATTTTTTTTGTGAAATCAACTGGCAGTAGATTGGAGAGAAACAAGAGAGAGAGAGTATTTCTTAATGAATTTACAGAAATGTAAACAAGGGTGCTGGTTTAGACTGCTTTAAAACAGGCTTGGCTAAATCTACTGTATGGCAGGTCTTTTCTTTATTTGAATAGAACCACCTTGAATAATGTCAATGTATCTGCAAGGATAAAACACCAGAAAAAGGCTATTGTTTTCATATCATGCTGATGTACATTCCTGCACATCTCTGTAGCTGCTACTATAAATACCCAATACTGTATGTTTATTTATATATTCCCTATCAGTTCAGAACAGCAAAAAGCAAAATCTTGGAATGTTTTTTTTTTTTTTGGACAAGCGCTCCCAGAATCCTCTGCATCTGGATGCTGGGAATGATTATCCTGAAAGATACCTTTGGCAGGCTCGGCTTAGAGTCAGCAAAATCGTCTTGGACCAAAGAAGCAGAATTGTCCTGCAGGAAAAAATGAAATGGGTTCCAGTTCAGGAGAACAGGCCAGGAGCGTAATAGGAGACCACAGGTTTCCCTTCTTAACTTTAAACCAATGCGATTCTTGGTTGCATCAACAGAAGCATCGTGTCTAGATCAAGGGAAGTGATAGTGCCACTCTATTCTGCTCTGGTCAGACCCCATTTGGAGTACTGTGTCCAGTTCTGTGCACCTCAATTTAAAAAGGATGTTGACAATCTTGAACGGGTCCAGAGGAGGGCAACCAAGGTGATTGAGGGTCTGGAAGAAATGTCTTACGAGGAGCGGCTTAGGGAGTTGGGAATGTTTTGCCTTACAAAAAGAAGACTGAGAGGGGATATGATAGCTATGTTTAAATATTTGAAAGGATGTCACATTGAAGAAAGGGACTGGTTTGTTTTCCATGGCTTCAGAGACTAGGACTCGGGGCAGTGGTTTCAAACTACAGGAAAAGAGATTCAATTTAAACATTAGGAAGAATTTCATGACAGTCGGAGCTGTTCTGCAATGGAATATGCTGCCACAAAGGAGGGTGGTGGAGTCTCCTTCTTTGGAGGTTTTTAAGCAGAGGCTGGATGGCCATCTGTGATAGGGGTTCCTGCATGGCAGGAGGTTGCACTGGATGGCCCTTGAGGTCTCTGCCAACTCTATGATTCTATGATTCTAACCCAAGCTGGTTAAGTGGAATGCCTTTGAAACGGCAAGTGCCAATGGTTTTCCCGGGCCCTGCACAATCGGTCTCCAAGTCATGCTTTAAGGCTGGAAGGAAAAGAAACCTGGAGTCCTAAGATTTTCAACAGTGTGTGCTGTTTGTGGTGTGTTTTGGGTGAAACCAGGAGATTCACGGCTGTTATCTTTGCAGACCAAGCTGCCTGCCCGGCCAGCCAAATTCTAAGAAAACGAGACAGATGTTAATATGCAGGGTTTGCGAGAAAGAAGGCAAAAAAAAAAAAAACCAACCCAAAAGTAAAACAGACACCAGCACGAGAGAGGAAGCGGGCACCCCCTTTTTTTCTACTTCATGCAATGGTGTGTAATGAACCTATCCATAAAAAGGTTCAGTCATGATATTTGACCCAGATTCTGATGCATAATGAACCTTGGATGAACCAGAATTACTTTTCATGGAACTGCCTTGTACAGAGCATCTGCTGTTGGCCTATTGTACATTGTATAGGCTGGTGCAGGATTATAACCTTGGTTTGCCCTGTTAAAATACAGCAGGTAGACCCCTGAGTGAAGACTAGAGATGTGAAGGCCAGGGAAAACAGAAAAATTCAGAAAACCCCCGGTTTTTTTCGTTTTTTTCCCCTGAAATTTTTGAAAAAAGAAAAAGAAAAAATGATTATGGAATGTTGAACATGATGAATAAAATATTTTAAAACAGGGTGTTCAAATATATTTCCAAATCATTTCTTAAAAAGGTGCATAGTATCTGATTATTCTAATTTTTGTGCACTGAGGACAAGCAAGTCCTAGGTTACAAACTGAACTCCCCAATGCAAGAACAAGATGCATTTCTCCGTTTAGGAGGTGCTGTTACTGTCACAAGAAAAAGAAAAAGTTTTCACTTTTGTTTTTGCATGTGGGTGGATATATGTTTGGTTCTGTTCTGTCTTCTTCACTAGACCTCAAAGCACTGGAATAAAATACAGAGCAAGAAAAAAAAAAAACCTGGAAGTATATACTTAATAATTAAATTAATTAATTAAAAGGTAAGAATTTACATTAATCTGATTCCAGAAAATCAAAACATTTAGCTACATTAGTTTATAAAAAGTAAATTCTGTTTGTAATAATTGTTTGGATACGCTATATTTTAATATGCTACTTGTGATAATTTTATGCCAAGTCAAACTGTCCATAGTCATATTTTATGTTCCTAAAGTAACAAAATGACTTTCAAGCTGTAAAATGTGTGCTGATGTAGCATTTTTTCAATGTTTCTGAAAATGTCTGGTTTTTTTTCCTGAAAACCCTGCAGAAAAACTGGTTTTTTTTCTGTTTTGAAATTTTGAAGCTCCGGGAAAACCCCCCAGAAAAAAATGGTGACCAGACTACTACTCTGTGTAGCTAATAGACAGCAACATAACTCAGGTTCACTCAGCCTTCCATCCTTCTGAGGTCGGCAAAAATGAGTACCCAGCTTGCTGTGGTGATCAAGAGGGTAATGTGTAGCCTGTGTAATCACTAGTAAACCACCCCAGAGAGTGATTTAAGTGCTATGGGGTGGTATATAAGCAGCACACCATTTGTTTTTGCTTTCGAAACCAAAGATGGAGAGTGATACCAAATTGGGAGGGGTTGCTAATTTCCTAGAGCAGTGTTGGCGAACCAATGGCACGGGTGTCAAAGGTGGCACTCAGAGCCCTTTCTGTGGGCACCCGACATCACCCCTTCTTCACAGCCACCTGTGTTCAGGTTAAATTGCTGTATTGCCACTTTGAAAAAAAACAGTGGGTTCTGAATCGCAGTTTGGGCACTCAGTTTCTAAAAGGTTCGCCATCACTGTCCTAGAGGATAGGATGAAAATCCAAGAGGACCTTGACAGATTAGAGTGCTGGGCCAAAACTAACAGAATGGTTTTCAAAAGAGGGAAATGTAGGGTGCTACATCTAGGTAAAAAGAATGAATTGCACAGATATAGGATGGGGGACACTTGGCTGGAGAATTGTACCTGTGAAAGGGATCTGGGAGTCTTGGTGGACCACAAATTGAACATGAGTCA
Organism: Phrynocephalus guinanensis; assembly: GCA_037367245.1. Classification (NCBI taxonomy): domain Eukaryota; kingdom Metazoa; phylum Chordata; class Lepidosauria; order Squamata; family Agamidae; genus Phrynocephalus; species Phrynocephalus guinanensis. Next base: position 26,374,370 of record CM074744.1, on the reverse strand, counting down.
GCAGTGTGATGTGGTGGCCAAGAAAGCCAACACGATTCTTGGTTGCATCAACAGAAGCATAGTGTCTACTAGATCAAGGGAAGTGATGGTACCACTCTATTCTGCTCTGGTCAGACCCCACCTGGAGTACTGTGTCCAGTTCTGTGCACCTCAATTTAAAAAGGATGTTGACAACCTTGGGCGGGTCCAGAGGAGGGCAACCAGAATGGTTGAAGGTCTGGAAGAAATGTCTTACAAGGAGCAGCTTAGGGAACTTACGTTCTTAAGTTAACTGGGAATGTTTAGCCTTTCAAAAAGAAGGCTGAGGGGGGATATGATAGTATATGTTTAAATACAGTGGTACCTGGGATAACAACTGCCCCGGATAATGAATAATTTGGATAACAACTGCAAATTTCCGGGTATAGGGCTGCCTCTGATAACAAATTTTCCCTATGGGCTGCCTCGGATAACGAATCACAATTCCTAGGTATAGGTCTGCCTTGGAGAATGAATTTTCTCTATGGGCTGCTTTGGATAACGAATCTTCCTATGAGCTGCCTCAGATAACAAATTTTCCCTATGGACCGCCTCAGATAATGAATTTCCAGCATGCATCAGTAAAAAAGTTATCCCAGGTGACATTGCATCTGTACCTTTAAAGTTCACTTTTTAAAGAGTTTTGAGCAAAAAACCAGGTGTCTGTGCCTTTTTCCTAGGCTCCAGAACGGATTAAAAGGTTTCCCATTCATTCCTATGGGAAACTGTGTTTCGGATAACAACGTGTTTCGGATAACAACTAACCTCGGAGAATGAATTACCGTCATTATCTGAGGCACCACTGTATTTGAAAGGATGTCATATCGAAGAGGGAACAGGTTTGTTTTCAGTGGCTTCAGAGACTAGGACTCAGGGCAATGGTTTCAAACTACAAGAAAAGAGATTCCATTTGAACATTAGGAAGAACTTCATAATGGTTAGAGCTGTTCAGTAGTGGAATATGCTGCCAGAGAGGGTGGTGGAGTCTCCTCCTTTGGAGGTTTTAAAGCAGAGGCTGGATGGCCATTTGTAGGAAATACTGTGATGGGGGTTCCTGCATGGCAGGCGGTTGGACTGGATGGCCCTTGAGGTCTCTTCCAACTCTATAATTTTATGATTCTATGATTCTATGATTGGCTGTCAACTCAGACTTAAGACTTGACTCAGTTTTCTTTTCAGTGACTTGGACTTGACTTGCAACTCAGGATCCGCCAACCCTTCCCTGTTTTTGGGGGGGGGGGGAACAGGAGCTTGTTTTTAATAGGGACTTGGACATGGGATTTGGTGCTAAAGACTTGGACTTGAGACTCAGAACCAAAGATATGCCAACACGCCTGTTTCTAAACTAAAATAGAAAGGTCATCAAAACAATGCAGAATGACAGAGGCAGTTAACCTCAGGCAACAGGTTTTTGATATGTCTTGAAAAGGACTGTTCTGAGTTATTTTATTTACTGTTACTGGATTTTTACTATCAGGGAGGGATAGAGACATTCTTGGAGTCTTCTGTCCTCTTCAGCCAAAATAACATGGCCCTCTTGAGGCACTGTATGTACCAGGCTGTGCTGCTGTTTGGGAGAGGTACAAGGTCCCAAGCCCTGAGCCTCGTGTCTGAATATTTATTTATTTATTTATTTATTTATTTATTTATTTATTTATTTACTTTGTATACCACCCATCTGACGGGAAGCCACTCTGGGTGGTTTGCAAGATAAAACAGACTATTGCAATATGTAAGAATACAAAATCATAATAAAAACAATCAAAAATAATACAAGTAAAAACATAATTAAATCAAACATCACTCATATTAAAAGCAAGCTCCCCCCCCAACCAAGAAAAAATGCAAGAGGTGAGTGGGTTCTAGATGGAGTGAGTGTGAGATTGTGGACCACTTACTTTTGGTCTCGACTGCCCTTTGTTACCATTTGCTTGCCTTTCCTTCATATTCTATAGGGACTTGGAAAAACGGGTCTGGGTCAAGTCCAAGTCATTAAAAAATCACACAGCAAGTTGAGTCACTGCTCCGCAACTCAGCACAATTTGATGTTTGTTTGTTATTTGTTTGTTGGTTGGTTTTTTTTTATTTGTATTGCTTACATTGACATCATTGTTGGTGCCATCTTAGGATTTGTGCCTGTGGATTCATGCTACAAGTGAGCTATAGGGTGGAGTTTCCCCCTTTTTCTTTGATGTTTTTGTTTTATGTAATACATTTTGTTGTAAGCTGCCCAGATTACTGGCTTGCCGCTAGATGGGATAGGACAGAACTTTCATACATATATATGAAAATCAGTATTTTATTCATTCATTCATTCATTCATTTTTGAGAATTTTTACCCTGCCTTTCTCCTTGGAAAAGGACCCAAGGCAGCTTACAGTAAGGAGAGACAATATACAATCCAGTACAATTAAGACCTATTCAGTTTGAGAACAGGGATTTGAGGGGTATCTTACAGCATTAGAAGGCAACATTAAAACTAACCGTTGATAACATAGTATAATAAACAAATACAAAAAAACCTAGTTGCTACTTATTATTGAATTTGAACGAAAGCAACAGTTGCCAGCCCAAGACTTAGCATGCCTCTTTGTTCGTATGTCTTCTTATGTTCTTATGTATCTGTGATCTCGTTCTATAAATTTGAAACACGTCATGGGGATTTTTGTTGAAAACAAGATCCACCGAATGATGAATACAGTCAGCACCGTTCCTTCTGGCTGCCCAGAGGGGTGGGTGACGCAAACATCTCACACGATGTTAAGCAGGTCTGGGATTGCCTGGGAACTCCTTGAACTGGGCAAGTGGTGAAAGTCAGGTGTACAGAACAATACATTATTATTCTAGCAATAATGGGCCATGTGAAAGAATTTCTTTTGGTACATCATTATGTTTTGGAAAGTGTTTTGAAAATATGACCCTGTGGGTTATTCAGCCTCAGGTGCCAATGTTATTTGTCTGGTTTTGAATAATACACACCTTTATTTAGGTAGAGATGGGGCACCGTTTGGTACTCCTGCCTCAGTCAGCAAGAGCCTAGGAACAGCTGTATGGTTGCTCCAATGCCAAAGACTTAAGGAAGATGACTTCCTTGATTCCTCCTAAACTTCAACATCTTGCCCTTCCCGTACCCGGCCTTGCTTTCGATCTGTATTAGATTTTACAGTGGATTAGGTCAGCCTGGACATGTGTGCTTCTGGTTGTTCTGCTCTTTCTGTGCTCAGATGCTAGAGAGCTGGGTAGCTCCGTGGTTTCAGTCTTTGACTGCGGAGCCAGAGGTTGGGAGTTCAAGTCTCTACTGAGCCTCCTTGAGATGGGCAGGGGATCAGCTTCAAGTCATGGCAACATACAGCAGGCTGGTCATGGTCAAGGGCTAGTTTGGAAGGGAATTTGCTCAGGCCACCATCACTGCCTTTTTCTAAGATGGCCCCAAAAAGCGAGCAGTCATTGATGTCCACTTCTTCTTCTTCTTCTTCTTCTTCTTCTTCTTCTTCTTCTTCTTCTTCTTCTTCTTCTTCTTCTTCTTCTTCTTCTTCTTCTCCTCCTCCTCCTCCTCCTCCTCCTCCTCCTCCTCCTCCTCTCTTCTTCTTCTTCTTCTTCTTCTTCTTCTTCTTCTCTTCTTCTTCTTCTTCTTCTTCTCTCTGTTCAGATAAATGCATCTGGTATGGATCATACCTTGGCCTGGTTCTGGCATCTCCTGTGGATGCTGACGCTGTGGTGTTTCCACCCACAAGAAGTTCATGCCTTCTTCCCCAATTTCTGGACCCGTGCCATGGCTTTTACCTGGGGGTCCACCACCCACCAAGACATAACCGAGGAGGCCATTCTCAACATCACGGTGCGGCTTTTGTCAGAGACGCCTCACCCCACTACGGGAAAACGTCTCAGGGAGGAAGACTTCAAGGTGAGAGAAAATGGAATCAGGCCCACCTGAAGAACGGCCATGGTTTATAAGGACACGGTTCCTTTAATGTTGGTAATAGAGTGTGAGCCCTCCCCAGGAGGGTAACTTTTCTGTTTAAATGAGAGTAACTTTTTCTGGGTAGATGAATGTTGTAGTCTTTTGCTTCTGGGGAGTACAAGTTGGCAAACAAGAGAAAAAGGACCTGTTTTGGGTCCTTTAAGGAAGAAAGGTGGGACAGATATTTTTTTTAATATAAATACTACACAAATACGATTCTGCCAGTTTCTTAAGAGCAGCCCAGCAGAAGCTTGGTCCTTGGAAATTGTACCAGAGCTTTGGGAATGTTCCTTTTTAGACTACAATTACCCGAATCCTCCTTGGCCAGCATAGATAGGTTTGTTAATCCTTTTTTTATTATTTTAAATTTGAAAGCTAGAGGATCCAGGCCACAGTGACACCTGTTGGGGGACTTGGTTGTGCTGAAAAGTAATGATGACAGATTTTGAGAGAGGGAAGAGTTAAGCATAGCTTTCCACTTGTGATTTTTCCCTTTGTATGGAAGAAGCAGAAGCTAGTATTGGGACCAAACAAACACACACAATTGGAAAATTAACATTGTGCAGAATTGTGCTTTTGGACTACAGTTCCCAGAATCCCACACTGGGCAAATAAATAAATAAATAAATAAATAAATAAATAAATAAATAAACAGACAGACAGACAGACAGACAGACAGACAGACAGACAGATGGAGAGCTAGACAGACAGACTCTAACTAGCTGTAATGTTGTCATTTTCCACCGCTTAAACAGTAAACTCTAAGAGGTGGCTTTGTCCAGGGGCCTCCAAGCCTTGCTGGTCTAAAGATACTGTTCAGCTCTTGCGTTTTCCTCCTGGTAGGACTCTGAGCTCCATGGCGCAGTGGTTAAATGCCTGCACTGCAGCTAAAACTGTGCTCACAACCTGGGGTTCAATCCCAGGTACCAGGCTCATGGTTGACTCAGCCTTCCGTCCTTCCGAGGTCGGTAAAATGAGTACCCAGCTTGTTTTTTTTGGGGGGGGGGCAATGTGCACCCTGCATACTGTAATTGGTGATTTATTGATACTTTACTTTTACCTATTTTAAATTGTTATAATTCTTTCGATTGTAAGCCGTCCACAGACCTTTGGGTAGTGGGTGGCATATAAGTTAAATAAATAAATAAATAAATAAATAAAACTGTAAACCACCCAAAGACTACTTGAAGTGGTATGGGGCGGTATATAAACAGAACACTTTGCTTTTCCCAAAAATCCAGATCCAAGCTCTGTCATAGCCAAAGGGGTTGAGTGGAAGCCTTTTAGATGTGTATGTGTGACATTTCTCTTTCGCTTCCCCCTCTCATTTAGGGCAAGATCCTTTTGGCTGATGACATCTTTGCTGCTTTCTACGGTCCTGAGGTGTCACCGAAGCGTTTCTGCGGGGCCATGGCCCAAGTGGGCAATGCCAATGCTGCCATGGACTTTGATGGTAGCACACAGAACGACCCCGTGCTCCATTTTGATTCAGAGCTCATCTATTCCAGCAATGCCTGGCTGTTGCGGACCCGCAAAGAGATCCTTCAGGCTGTGCGCTCGGAGCAGTACAGCATTGCCCGGGACAAGCTGGGCCAGCTGCTGCATTCTTTACAGGTGCTGAGGGCGAAATGTCCAGAGACCCTAAGCAACAACAGGAGAAGAAAATTGTGCTAGACAACTGAGCTGCTGTGTGGCACTCTGCAAGGGGGCAGATGGATGGGAGGGGGAGGAGGAGGAGGAACGTTAAGATCTGACCAGTTAGCATTTAATTGACGTGGTTCTTCTTTAAGAGGTTAATCATGTTGGTCAAAGCACAAGTGCTCCCTTCATTTCCTTGCATTCCAATGAGCTGTATTTTCTGATTGGTCATTAGAAGGTAAACATGAGCTTTATTTGCAAATCTAATTGTTGAAGACCTGGATCTTTGAGGAAATTGTGTCATGGGAGTTAAAACAGACTACTTGCAGGAAATATACATTTCCTTTATCTTGTGCTTTGACTATGAATTTCAGCTTAATTACAGTGTCATTTCCAGGCTCCCTGTTAATTCCTCTGGAACAAGTCCTCCTTTGACTTACAGAAGGGTGGCAAGCCCTCAGGTTAGGTGTTGTAAAAACCTTTAATGGATCACTGTAAGGTTACAAAAAGCACATGACTTTAACTGTTCCAGAGGTTTTCATAAAAGCTGGTGCAAAACTTGAGGTTAAGGCAAGTGGTGGCTGATCCTTCTCTTCATCAGAATATTCCTTTTTTCAGCCACATCCTGATGGGGAAATTTGGGACCACAAGGTCACAATTCTAGTCTCTGTTGGGAGTCTTGAGCCCAAATCCTGCACCCTTTCCATTTTGTACTAAAGCCTGGTGATACCATGACTTAGGGCGCTTTTACACGACCCCTAAGATCCGCTGGCCACTTAAATTGGGACCAGAGATCTTAGGGGTTTGTCGCTCTTCCTGCGTCCCCACCCCTCCGCACTTCCTGGCTGCTGGCTGCGTGACGGGAAGGGAGAAAAAAAGGGACAAAAGAATAAAGGCTTACCTCCCGGTGCCGGTGGAAGCCCCGTCACTTCCTGGTTCCTTCTCTTAAAGGGGCGGGAGGCAAAAAAACAAAAACAAAAAGAAACGAGGAAAGCCTGGCACATCCGCATCAAGATTTTTCACCCTTGGAGAGCAGGTACAAGAAAAGTGCGCTGGGACCTGCTTAGGTGGGCGTGGTCGCACTTAATTTTCTGCAAACTCCGGAGCTGGTGGGTAAACAATTTTAAGCTCTGGAGCTGGGAGCCATTTGCGGCAGAGTTTAGGGGTCGTGTAAAAAGGCCCTCACTTTACAGATTTTTAGTATAAAACCAAGAGTTTCTGAGACAAATATGTCTGCATTTTTAAAAAAAAGATCTAATAAACTTTTACCAGCTTTACAGGTGATGTGGCAGATAAACAAAACAGACAATAACAAAAAAACAAGGCTAGATGTCTCTGTGAGTGTATAGTTTTGCTTCTGGTTGAGTTAAAAACCTATAGTAAAGGTATCTGAAAGCTGTCAGGCTTCCAAGGGCTCTTCTATAACCAAAATGTTCAGGCTAGATTTTTTTGGGGGTGGGTGGGTGACTGTAGTCCCTTAGTTCTAGGTTGTTAAATTTATTTATTTAAAATATATTTTACCCTTCCCTTTTCCTTCAAAAAGGATTCAAGGTGGTTTACATATTTAAAAACACAATGATTAATGCTTTCAAAAAGCAAATTATTCAAATACTAAAGAAGAATTAATAACATTATATTAAAAATTCTAAATGAAAGCATTATGAAAACCGATTCCATCAACAACAAAATATAAACCAGCCTATTTGTTGTCTATTCAGTTTCGGTTCAATTTAATTCCAGTTCATTCTACTATTTCTTCTGTTTTGACTCAGGCTACACTTTCAGGGCTATTGCTCCAAGTCATCTCTCTTTCTGACAGAACTTTAACATTTGACTTGTTTCAGTGGGTTTTACAGTGGTTAAGATCAGACCCTACAACAAGGTGAAGGACTCAGTTTGTAGGGGGCTTCACCTAAATCGAGGGTGCAATAATTGTTTTAAGATTGTATTTTTGACATTAAAATATTTTACCCCCTTCCCAAACAGTGAGGGGAGGTTGCCTAATGCAAAATGGCTTCATCTTTTCCAGAAGGCCTGGAAAATTTTTAGATCCTAAATTAGCCTATTATCTGGGGTGCTTGTGTTTGCTATCAAATGTTTCTCTCTCCCCTCCACCCATAATTTCAAATATTTATGACTCCTTTCTAAAAGAATCTCAAGTGAGATATACAAACAATTAGATAAAGAAACATAAATAACAATACAAACCATAAAAGTAGATCTATTTTTTAGCGAAAAGAACAGTTCTTTCCAGTGGTGTGCAGCAGTAGCAACAGTCACAGTCAATTTTTTAAAAGCAGATACAAAACCCAATAGCTACAGATAATATTTGTTTCTCGCTAGGATTTCTACAGCCACAGCAACTGGGTGGAACTTGGACATCGGCAGATACATCCCGATCTAGTCCAACCCGGCCAGGAAATAAAGTCTGTTGCCGAAGGTAAAAATCAACATTATTTTGACATGTATTGTTCCAGGTATTCACCTCAGCATGGAAAACCAAGCCTGGAAATGTTATTCTCAGAGTTCCCTCCGGCCAGCATGGCCGCTGGCTAGACTGGCTGGGAGAATGCTGGGAACTGTAGTCCACAAAAAGTCAGGGATGGGGACTTGAGTAGTGGGGCTTATTGTCAAGTTGGACCTAAACGTCATACTGATGGATCAACTCGAGTTGTTTTGTTTAATGACTCCAACTTGACTTGAGCGTTCCCCCCCCCCCCCCCAAATTACTTATCTGGAAGTTGAGTCATGGCTACTGGACTTCTTTTTCTTGAGAGATAGAAATGTTTCGCTCCTCATCCAAACAGCTTCATCAGAAAAAGAAGTCCAGTAGCCATGACTCAACTTCCAGATAAACTCACCTGGATGACTGGGAATCTTCACAAACATACCATCAATTACTTGGACTTGACTTGTGACTTGGACTTGCCCTCCCTTCTCTTTTTTTTTCCTGAGGGGAAAAAGGGCTTATTTTTAATAGGGACGTGGACTTAGTACCAAAACTTGGAACTAAAGCTTTGCGAAATATCCCCAAAAAGCTGTGGTAGGAAGTAATACCTGGATCTCGTATTGAGCTCAAATAAACTGGAAACTCTCTGCAGAAATAAGTGTCTTAAGCCCCTTCTGTCTGGCTTAATAAAGGTGTTGTGCTGATGGAGATTTTAGATTCCCTGCCCCCTCTTTCTTATGTCCAGCGTGACTCGTTTTGCTTTTTTGTCTGTGTGGGAACGAAAATCTGGGTTGGGTTGGGGTGGAGAGAGAAACGTCCCACGGGGTCCTTCCTGGGCCCATTCTTTTTTAAAGCCTCCTTTTGTCTCTCTTTCTTCTCTTCCCGCAGCTGGCGTCCGGACCTGCAGCGACTGCAGCAACTGGACATGTAAAGGAAATCTCTTGGCAAATGTGGCTGCTAAAGGGCTCCTGACGACCGGTTACTATGGCAGCCGTCCCGAGAAACCAGTTGGTATGGAATAGGGTGAAGGGGGCCCCCCCTCTGTTTTGAGGCAAAGGGTTTCTCTCTCCCCTCCTCTCTCTTCTCCCCCAATTAAAGCTTGAAGAGGAGTAGGGGGGGATACCCTCCTTCATTTGTATTCCTCATGCATCTGTAGACGGGGCCAAATTAAATCCAAGGAGAGCAAACATTTGTTTTATCTCAGTGGAGAGAAGAAGGCCTTTCTCTCATCCTTTCACCAGATTATTTGGAGATTGTCCCCCTCTCTCTTTTCCCTCCTTTTTTTCTCTTCACCTCCCCTTTTCCTTGTGTCATGCATACATCCATGGTCTTCTATAATAATGTAATCGGGCAGAACCAAAGGGTTTTTGCCATGCCCTACCATCCATAATTAATGAGCAAGAAGTGACGCCTTTGAGCCATTTTCTCTGTTCAGCACATTTCCCCCCTCCTTTCGTTTTTTGTTCCATGGCACCCTAAGAGGTCTTCTGTTTCAGAGCTTCTTTGCAGTTTCTTGAGGCGTGTCGACTTCATCCTTCACCCCTCACACTGGCGGGCGGGAAATAGAATAATGGGGACATCTAGCAATGGAACAAAGCTGTCAAGCCAAAATGTCATGCTAAAGTTCAACTGCGCTGCCTGGTTGGTTTTGAGAAATTGTTAATTTAAATCGGGAACCCAATAGCAGCTGTTAAGAATCCTAAAAAAACAATAATGAGTAAGTTTCAAGTTTAGAATTATGTTTTTTAAGGCCCTGGTCTTTTGGGTCGTTGGTTGATTGGAGATCTGGACTGCTAATGTGTATGAAGTGGGCCAGAACTCTTTCTGTCCTTGCTTCTGACAGAAATCATTTCTATTCAGTATTTCTACTCTGCACTGCCTTTTCATCCACTGGCACTTACGGTCTCAATAACTCACACAGGGAGGTTAACCGGACCAAAAAAAACCCAACAGTTTCATTAATTTGAACAGATCAGACAGAACAGTTCAGAGTCTTGAGAGGCAAGCTCCCATGAACACTTGTGAGAGCTTAAGTTTCCAGGGGTGACAGTCATAGTGAGAAATACTGTAGCTTTTGTTAAGATTATGGGAGGAGACAACCAGCTTTCTACTTCCTCCGCCCATTGGTCCCTGTGAAAATTGGTTGCACAGAGGACTACAGTGGCTCTTAACATCTCTGAGAACACCAGTGCACACATTATTTTCAGGTTCTTCTTTTTGATAAGGTTTGAGGAATCTAATTTGAATGGGAATTGACACTTTCCTATCAGAAATCCTCTTCCACCTCAACTTGACCTCGGTTAGATTTTCATAAAGAGGAACATGAATATGTCGCAAAAGCAAGGGAAATACTCAGCTATGCCTTTTGTCTCTCCAGGGAAGTGCAGCCACGGTGGGAGATTTGATGACAGCCGCCACAGAGAGCCTCGCGGGGGGATCAATAAAGACAGTGCTTCCTACTTCTTTTCCCCTCACCACTACCTGCATAGTGAGGCGGCCGCTTTGGCCCTGGAGGCCACCAAACATTTCTTGGAGCAGCTATGGAGAGAAATAGGGAACAATCAGTTCATGAGGTAACACTGTCTATGAAGATTCTCAGTCATCCAGGTGAGGTTATCTGGAAGTTGAATCATGGCGGGCGGCAAGAGGTGAGGGACTCAGGCACAATCTGTCTGCCACTTATCATGCTTCCATTGCATCGATGCCCAGACAGACTAGAAGCACTTCACACCTCCACCAGCAAAGCCACAAATGACCCATACTTAATAGGTGTTGGGAAAGATTACATAAGTGTGACTTTGACACACCCCAGGCCATTGTACATCTGACAAGCTTATTCAGGCCATTGTACATCTAATGAGCCTATTCAGACCAGGGTGATGTGAAATCAAGGTGAACTATAAATTGGAGGCCTCACCACTAACTTTCCTCAGACTGATGAAGCTGCTTGGGTAAGTAGTGAAACATTTTGATCTCACAAGAGAAGAAGTCCAGTTGCCATGACTCAACTTCCAGATGAGGTAACTCTGCATGTTCTGGAAAGCTCTCTCTCTCTCTCTCTCTCTCTCTCTCTCTCTCTCCCTCTCCCTCCCCCCTCTCTCTGTGTGTTATTCTGCTCTTTCCATCATTTTCACCTCAGCCTGGGGGTCAGGTTGCCCCTTGCCCATCCCATATTAATAGCAGGACTGCAGCTTCTTACAGATTTCACAGTGAGTTTTGTCTTCTGTGAGTTTTGCATTGGAATTAAATCAGAATTGGTGTGGTTGGGAAGGGCATCTTCCAAATGTAGCTGGTGAATTTCTGGGTGTTTGATGTTTTGCCATGGTGCAGAGCCTGTTAATGGTGGGACCTTTTATGGGACACAGAAGGAGCCTCCCCAAAAGAGAGGAAACGTATTGTGTGAACATTTGGGCATCCCCTGGGCAACAGTGTGTGCAGGTGGCCAAATCCTTCACTTCCAGAAGTGTTGCACTTGACTTTAATTATGTAGCACTCAGAATGAGAGAGGGGAGGGATCTCCTTCATAGGGTCACTGTAAGTCAAGACTGATTTGATGGCATCTAACAGTAGCAGGTTGAATATCTGAAGTATTTGAATTTGAGGATTTGCGCCAGGCTTGGATTGCAGCTTTTTATTTTAGTTGAAATAACACACAATGTCCTAACAGGCAATATACTTGGTTCTTCTCTCTCGTTTGATTGTTTAGTTCCACCAACTGTGACCTTTTATTTCCTGCAATACCTGTCTTTCTTTTTTTTTTTTTCCTCTTCTCTCTCTCTCTCTCTCTCTCTCTCTCTCTCTCTCTCTCTCTCTCTCTCTCTCCTTCTCTGGCTTTTTTCATCTGTGAGAGGATTTTTCTTTTTCCCACTCTGTTCACTCAGGAGGATACTTGCCTTTTCATCCAGTTCTTCTATGCGGATCTTACCAGCATTTTATTTTAATGCCATTCATATGATATTCCTCTTGGCTCCCTTTATCCAGTGCTGCGCGCCCCTGTGTCTTTCCCGTCCTCTTTGGTGGTTACTTCATATCCGTTTTTTCTCTGTTAGTGTTGCGCTTATGAGCGGTACAAAATTTTTTTACTTCACGTCCGTCGCGCAAGTACTGAAATTTGTCTTGACCAGGCCCCCTTGGTGCTAAGCGCGACAATACAGAACTTGGTGCTGGGGTAGAGTTTTCCCTTGTCACTCTTTGTTCCCACTTTCTGTTCCGAGACAAGACACCGTGTAGTAACGACTGTCACGCAACAAAACATTTGTTTCTTTTAGAAAACTGTGTCCTTTTCAGTATTTGTCACGGTACAAGACTGTGAGGTAACACTTGTCACGAGACAAGTTATCATGACCATGGGACCACTGAAACAGGGACAAAACCCTGTGATTGTGACCAACGCTGTCACGGTACAAAACTAGTCGTGGAACAAAGAAGGATGTGAAGTAACCGTCTTTTTGTTTCTTCTGAAAGCAAGGTTTGTTTTATGCATGGGTTAGGACCAGGGACAGGTTTTAGGATTTGCCAATTGCAGTTCATAGAGAAAACCATTGATTGGAAGCTCTTTATTTGGAGCTAGTTCCCACTTAAAAGAAACTCCAGCAAGGAAGTGGTGCTCTTACACTTTCCTTCTAAAAGGGGCCTGTAAGGGTGGTGCATTTTAGAAGAGAAATTCAAATGCAATTTTCCTGGAAAGTCTTACAGTCCGTAGCCATCAGGTCACAGAGAGAGAAAGAGGTGAACAAGACAGAGCTTTAAATGTCCTAAGGTAAAATATGTTTTCCTTCCTATTGCACTTGGAAAGTTTACACCCTTGACTGACATTTGACATTTGCAGCACTTTTTAGTCTGCTTCCTGGGGTCAGGTTGGAAGAAGGCAGTTATCTGGCACGATTTAAGCAGCTGTCCAGGAAATTAGGCCTAATTGTTGGTGCATTTCCCCTCAACTCTCACTAAAATTCATTTGGCTCCAAGAGACTATAGGATAATGAATGAGTCATGGTTGGGTTTTTTGCTTTTATAAAATTTCCAGGCTACTGGATATCAGTCCAGCCACAGGTCTGAGCTTCGTTGTGGACACCACAGGAAGCATGGGAGATGAGATCAATGCTGCCAAGTTCCAGGCACGAGAAATCATTGACCGGTACCATGGGACCCCTCAAGAGCCGGATTTCTACATCTTAGTGCCTTTCCATGACCCTGGTAAGACCCTTTTGTCCTAGTTATAACAATCATGGCTTACTATGGTGACTCCTTTCCGGGTTTTCCAGGTGGAGAAGACGTGGAAGTGGTTTATCATTCCTTTCTACCGGGGGTGCCCTGGGACTATGCAGCTTGGCCAAGGCCACACAGGTTGGCTTTTGTCCCAGAAAGCACAGGGGGCTAGTTCTTCAGGCAGATACTCAAACCGCTGAGCCAGCCAGAGCTGAGGTGAAATTAGAGTGGGTAGTTTGATTAAATTCATATTTTGTTGTAGTGCTTGAAAGACTTAACTTTTATTACCTAATGTTAAATGTCACATAAGCCTATGATGAAATGGATCTCAGTCCCTGAAAGCTTCTATCAAAGGCCACTTGATAATCTTCACAGTCCTCAACATCTTTGACTACAGCAGACGAATGCTGGTAATCCCACCCCAAGTATGTTTTACCAGATGGTGCTCAAGATGTTTATCGGTTAGTAGACGAAACTAAAGCAAAAGTACAAACTACATGTTAGAAAAGGCAAAGCAAAGCAAAGTGTTCTGCTTATATACTGCCCCATACCACTACAAGTCGTCTCTGGGCGGTTTACAATTTTAATTACAGTGTGCAGGCTACACATTGCCCCCCCCAGCAGGCTGGGTACTCATTTTACCGACCTCGGAAGGATGGAAGGCTGAGTGAACCTTGAGCCTGCTACCAGGGATTGAACCCCAGGTCGTGAGCACAGTTTTACCTGCAGTACAGGCATTTAACCACTGCGCCACGAGGCTCTTGGCATACAAAGACGTTGAACAGCTTGCAACACATTTACAGTGGTTGATTTGGCCAGAAGCCTCTTGGGCTCTTTCAGAGAAGCAAAGAGTCACTGAGTTGGAAGGGAGTCTTCAAGGCCATTGAGTCCAACCCCTTGCTCGATGCAGGAATCCAGATCAAAATATATATCTGACAGGTGGCTGTGTAAATTTCTCTTGAATGCCTCCAGCAATGGAGCACTCACTCTTCAGATCTAGAGACCCAGACTGAGGGGCAGGCCGGGAAAGGTTATATGGCACAAGTCACAATAGCTTCCAATACCTGAAGGGTTGCCACAGGGAAGAGGGCATGGATTTATTCTTAGTTGCACCTGAGAGTATGACGAGAACCAATGGGTAGAAACTCATCAGAGGGAGAGACAACCTGGAAATAAGGAGAACTTTCCTGACGGTGAGAGCCATTAAACGGTGGAACAGCTTGCCTCCTGATGTTGTGGGTGCCCCATCGCTGGAGGTTTTCTAGAAAAGATTGAACAGCCATCTGTCTAGGATGGGTACGAGGTCTCCTGCCTTGGGCAGGAGGATGGACTAGAAGACCTCAAAGGTCCCTTCCATTCCTATGATGATTCTATGATTCTATTTAAGATATTTTTCCTGCTCTTCAGCTGAAATCTGGCTTCCTGGTACTTGAGCCTGATATTTAACTCTCAGAATTCCCCAGGGAGCTTTTCTGGGAGTTATAGTAAAAAAAACACACACCACACATTTACACACTTCTAGACAAATCTTTTCTGTATTAGTAGTACAGCAGATTAAAATCTGTACAGTACCTCTGCCCAAAAGCCATCTTGGGCAGGGAAAAGGAAAGGGGCCTCTGTTTTCCAACTTTTAACTAGTATCTCTTGTTAGTAAAAAGGTGATTATTTATCTGTCTTAAGAACCAGTTCACGCAGTAGGACCTAGCATTCATTGAAACTGGCTCTGCAGGTGGGAACTCTGTGTAGCAGGAAGTACCCTTGAGATTTAGAGGCCTCGATTGAGTGGCAGGTCAGGAAAGGTTATGTTCCCAAGCAGACAGGGCTTAAACTGTCCAGGGAAATGGCTTGTGAAGAAAAGCACAGCTGGGAGCAGAAAATCCGGTTTATTCTTTGAAAAGAAAACCTGGGAGGAAGATAAGGGAGCCCTTGTTGCACCAGGGCTGTTAATAAGGAGACGTCAGATAGCCTGCGATCAGGAGCTCCCACTATAAAGAAGTCCTGCTGCCTTCTTTCAGTTTCCTCCAAAGAACTTGCCCTTCGCTATGGCAAAGCTTAGAAAGTTTTACTTTTGACAGCTTCCCAGTGATCAGGGTGAGACTTAACAGGATTTGCGTCCAGACAAGGATAGAACTTCAACAAACTTGCCAGCTGGGGAACTCTGGGAGATATAGTTCCCATCCCCCTGCCCAAACACCAGTGTTTCCAGACTCTGGTGTGATGGGATCTATGGGAGGTGAGTAGATGTATACAAATCCAGCTCTTGTAGGTCAGCCCTGGCTGCCAAACTTTTTGGTTATGAACTTTCATAGAACTAGAAACCATCTAAGGCAGGCATGTCCAAAGTCAGGCCTGGGGGCCAAATGCGGCCCGTTATCAAATTTTGAGTAGCCTGCAGCCTCTTTTCTCTGCCGGCTTAGCCTGTCATACATAATTACCCACCAGCTGGCCTCTCCCCATACTGGACTGAGATGTCAGTTTACAGTTTTATGGTTTGCCTGCCCTCCCTGCCTCTGTCCGTCCCTCCAGCTACCTGCCCGGCCTACCTGTCCTGGCTCCATTGCTGCAGCATCCTACCTACCTCCTTGCATGTCCTAGAGGCTTGTTCAAAGTCCGGCCCAGGGGCCAAATGTGGCTGAATGTTCGGCCCCCACACATTTTCAGCTCACCAAATCTGGCCCTTCTTGCAAAAAGTTTGGACACCCCTGATCTAAGGAGTATTCTCCATGTTATGATGATGTGTCTCAGGCAATGTTCCATCAAAGGCGGGCTGGCGGGCCTCACACACACACACACACACACACACACACACACACACAGAGAGAGAGAGAGAGAGAGAGAGAGAGAGAGAGAGAGAGATCTTTCTTAAGACATCATCATATTCACAGAGGGGTTGACTTCTGATTCTGATATTTCAGCATCCAAATGTTACTTTTAAAAATAAAAGTAAATAAAATAAATAAAAATAAATAAATGGGACAGGTTCATGAAGATTGGATTGCATGAATTGGCCCTTAGAAGCCCAATAAGGCAAAATGCATGGTGCCCCTGTAGCAAATTTTCTTTTCTGGTTGAGTTGGTTCGCACATTCGGCTCAGATGATGTTCACTACACGGGTTTATCTTCATGCCTTCTCTCTCTTCCTCCTTTAAGAGTTTGGCCCTGTCCATAAGACCAGTGACCCGGAGGAATTTTGGAAGATATTCGACAACATCGTTCCTCTGTCGGGCGGGGATGAGCCAGAAATGTGCCTTTCCGCGCTGGAGGTAGGATGCAAAGGGAACCACCTGTCGGCAGACATTTAGACAAGAGATTCTCCGACGGGCTTCTGCTGACACCGGAGATAGAATCATAGAATCATAGAGTTGGAAGAGACCTCAAGGGCCATCCAGTCCAACCCCCTGCCATCCGTAGGCTCCATTCAGGCAAGTTGGCAGAATGGTTGGCAGAAATAATCTGGCTCTCTCCTTGGCATCTTCCCTCCCCCTTGCCCCCAAAAGTTGTAATTATCTGGACAATGTTATTTTAGTGGCCTCCTAATCGATGCTTCTCACATGGAACCTCGCCCTGCTGCTTCCTTGTGTTGGCCATTCTCACCTTTCTCGAGCAAGTACGAGCTCAACCAGATGGGGCAAAAGTCCCAACCAACCCCCCCTTTCATCTCCCACTCCCAATTCTATGTTGAACCTTTTAAACCCATAAAAGAATAGGAAGAAAACACAAACAGGTTTTTCTGACACTTTTGATGGGCTCCCTTTCGTGTCCGGGAAGCCAAAGGTTGGGCTTGGTGGATGGATCCAACCTGACGTTTCCCTTTCCCTCTTCTCTAGCTTGCTCTCCAGTATTCACCGCCCTTCTCCGAAATCTTTGTCTTTACGGATGCATCTGCTAAGGATGCTTATCTCAAGAACAGCGTGGAATCGCTCATTCAGGAGAAGAAATGCAAGGTAAGGTCCAAAAACTGCTTGTACAAGATTGGGGATTCCACCAATGCAACGGAGTTTGGATTTGTTGAGAGGTCTTCATTTTTTCATTTTATTTTTTCATTTGTTTTGCTTTCTGTTGTGCCATAATCCTGTGGAAAATATGCAAGCAAAGCAAAGTGTTTTGCTTATATACTGCCCCATAGTGCTTCAAACACTCTCGGGGCGGTTTACAATTTAATTGTGCAAGCTGCACATCCCCCCCCAGCAAGCTGGGTACTCATTTTACTGACCTCAAAAGGATGGAAGTCTGAGTGAACCTTGAGCTAACTAGGAAGGATGGAAGGTTGAGCAAACCTTGAGCACAGTTTTAGCTGCAGTAGAGCCATTTAACCACTGTGCCATGAGGCTCATGTGCCATTTTCCTGCACATGTGCATAAGCAGGCATTTGCCTAATACTAATTGCCTTCTCTGTTTACTGGCAGGTGACCTTCCTAATTACAGAAGACCCATCCAGAACCCGAACAAAGCGGGAGACTCTTGCCCCAGACCGATTCAACCTCTATATACATCTATCTCACACTTCAGGTGGCCAGATCATATTTACAGATGACAAGCATATCCGCCAGGTGGCTGAGATCATTGGTGAATCCAGCATATCTTCGGTAATGTTCTAAATGTGGTTTTATTGCTGATTAAAATCACTTTATTGCCTCCTGGCATAAATGCCGAACTTTGCAAAGGTTAAACAAACAGGCTTTCCTGCTCTGCAATCATAGTGTTATCTCTCGCTTCCCCCCTTCCTTTCTGCTTTTTTTCATTCTCACTCTGTAGGGTGCATTGATCTTTGCCACCTTGTGGTACCACTGCAGCTATAGACAGATAACTAAAATTAATAAATCTGTTTATAAACAAGCAAAACTAAGGGTGGTCACTAGATGGCCAAATTATCCTGACCAGCAGGATGTTCTTGGGCAGCTGCCCAGGATTTCTGGGAGTTGGAGTACAAGAACATCTGGGGACTCAAGGGTGGGAACCACTGTTGTAGTTCCTGCTAATCAGGCTCACTCTGGTATGTCATTTGGGTTAATAATAATACATCTACATCAGTGGTTCTCAACCTGTGGGTCTCCAAGATGTTCCTGGACTGCAACTCCCAGAAGCCTCCACCACTTGCTGTGCTGGAAGGGGTTTCTGGGAGTCGCAGTCCAGGAACATCTGGGGACCCACAGGTGGAGAACCACTGATCTACATGCATGAATCAGGGACATCACACCTCGGGCAACCCTGTTTTGTATGATGAAGACCTCCCTTCAAGAAAGAGAGCTTACCATTTTTCAAGATGGTTCCGTGGCTGCCTGGCTGTTCCTTCAACGAAGCCACTTAGGGCCTTTTTACACGACCCCTAAGATCTGCTGGCCACTTAAATTCGGACCAGAGATCTTAGGGGTTCCTCGCTCTTCCTCTGTCCCCACCCCCTCCGCACTTCCTGGTTGCTGGCTGCCTGAGGGAGGGAGAAAAAAGAAAGAAAAGAATGCCTTCTTACCTCCGTTTTGTTCCGGGCAGCATTCAGATCTCTTAAAGGGGCGGGGCGCAAAAAAAGAACAAACGGAAGCCAGGAGAGCCCCGCACTCACTATCCTTAACACCGGATCAAATATTTGTCACCTCCAAAAAGCAGGTACAAGAAAACTGCTGTTTGGTCTTGCTAAAGTGGGCGGGGTCGCACTTAATAGTCTGCAAAGTCCGGAGCTGGTGAGTAAGGTCCGGACCTTGCAGCCATTTGCGGAGGAGCTTAGGGGTCGTGTATAAACGCCCTTAGTGAATTGTAGCAAATGGAAAGCTTCATTTCAGTTCACCTTTAGAGGCAAAGGAAAAGGAAAATTTGCATTACCTTTTTAATTGTTGTTAACGTGATCAGCCATATTTGAAATGATTTTTTTAAAAGCTCTATCAAAGCATCGCTGGTGTGCACTGTGATGCACTGTGTCAGTTAGCAACAATTAAAAAGGAATGGGAAGCTTTGTCTCCCTTCCCCTCCAAAGGTGAGTGGAAAGGAAGCTTGGCATTTCTTAAGACCATTAGAGCTCCTGTGTCAGGAGTTGGAAGAAGTAAACCAGAAGTCCTGGTTTAAAGCTATTTGCAGAAAAACATCAAAAGAGTCTGCTTTCCTCAAATATAACAATAAAAATGCAAGAGTCAGTGAAAATAAATACACTGAATGCACCATTATAACAAAGAACTTGGTCATGACTGTAGTCAATTACAATTGTTATTAAATAATAAGAAAGTATAGTATTAATTCCCACTGTAATGTAGTGGATAGAATGATGGAGTAGGCTTCTGGAGAATAAGGTTGAATCCCTGCTTGGCCGTGAAAACTCGCTGGTGGAGTGGAGCTGATAAAACCAACCCTTACATATCTCACTTACCCTGTCTGTGAAGATTCATCCAGGTGAAATTACAGTACAGTAATATTTATTTATTTATTTATTTATTAGTCTTATACCCCGCCCATCTTCCCAATGGGAACTCTGGGTGGCTTACAATAAAATGGTAATACAAAAAAACAGGTAACAAGCAAAACAAAACACAAGGGAAAGGAGCAAGATGGCGGGCCATTAAAAAAAAACACCTAACTACAGTAACTGGAAAGGTCGCCAAACGCCTCCCTGAAGAGGTGAGTCTTCAGGGCTTTTTTAAAGGCAGGCAGGGACTCAATCAGGCGCAGCTCACTGGGGAGATGGTTCCAAAGCACGGGGCCCACCACAGAGAAGGCGCGGTCACACGTACGCGATTTCCACACCTCTCTGGGTGTGGCCACCCTTAGTGAGCGTGCCTGCGCCAATCTCGTGGGTCTGGACCCAGTTGATCTCTGAGAGATACGCTCCGCCAGATACTCAGGTCCCAGGCCGTGGAGGGCTTTGAAAGTCAAAACCAGGACCTTGAACCTAATCCAGAGGACAACGGGGAGCCAGTGCAAGCGAGCCAGAACTGGGGTGATGTGCTCGAATCTCCGAGCACCCACCACCAGCCTGGCCGCTGCATTCTGCACCCGCTGTAACTTCCGGACCAGGGTCAAGGGCAACCCCACGTAGAGGGCATTGCAGTAGTCGATCCTTGAGATCACTAGGGCATGCACTACTGTCCTCAGGGAGGACTCATCGAGGTACTGGCGGATCTGGGCAATCCTGCGGAGGTGGAAAAAAGCGGCCCTGGAAGCAGCCATCACCTGGGCTTCCAGGGAGAGGGCTGAGTCCAGGACCACGCCCAGATTCCTGGTCCTGTCCGTAGGCTGAGGGAAACACCCCCCAGACTAGGGAGGGGGCCATTGTACCCAGACGAGAGCACCCCGAAGAACAGAACCTCCGTTTTCTCCAGATTCAGCTTGAGCCGGTTATCTCTCGTCCATTCCAGAACTGCCTCCAGGCACAGATCAAGGGAGCGTACTGCCTCCACTGCAGATGACGAAAAGGAGAGATAGAGCTGCGTGTCATCAGCGTACTGATGACAGCGAACTCCAAATCTCCTGATGACCTCCGCCAGCGGCCTCATATAAACATTGAACAGCATGGGTGAGATTGCCGACCCCTGGGGCACCCCACAAGGGAGAGTCCAAGGAGCCGATAAATCATCACCCAGCTGAAATCATCACCCAGCTGAACCCACTGAGTCCGGCCGCTGAGGAAGGAACGAAGCCAGGCCAAAGCCTGGCCCCCAATTCCCGCCTCGGCCAGCCGGACCAGCAGGTTACCGTGGTCGATGGTATGAAAGGCAGCTGACAGATCAAGGAGAACCAGCAGGGAGGAACACCCCCTGTCGGCCTCCCTGAGGAGGTCATCCTGCAGAGCAACCAGGGCAGCCTCGGTCCCGCGAAGGGGTCTGAAACCAGACTGGAAGGGATCCAGGATACGATTTTCCTCCAGGTACGACTGGAGCCTGACAGCGGCCACCCTCTCGACAACCTTGCCCAGGAAGGGAACAATGGCAATCGGACGATAGCTGGATAAATCATCCGACGCCATGCCAGGTTTTTTCAGAGTGGGTTTCACCACGGTCTCCTTTAGACGGGCAGGGAAACATCCCTCCCCGAAAGAGGCCGTGGCAATAGCAGAAACCCACTCGGGCATGTTCCCTTCAGCAGATTTAATAAGCCAGGCCGGGCAAGGGTCAAAGGGAGTGGTCGCCGGCCAGCAACAAGTCATAGCTCTGGAAGCCTCCGCCGGAGAAACTGGCCCAAACTCATCCAGGAGGGAGGGACGGAGGGTTGAGGCCCCAGGGATCTCAGAGGGTGGACTAGGGCAACTGGGGGGAAAGTCGGAATGGATGGCCTCTATTTTGGATCTAAAATGGGCTGCAAATTGCTCGCTAGTGAAATCACTAGGAGGAGGCCTCAGCTGACTGGGATTGGAGAGGTCTCGAACCACCCGGAACAACTCCGCTTGGCGGTTCAAGGCCTCGCCAATTCTCAGGGAGACATAAGATGTTCTAGCGTCCCTGATCGTGTGACGATAGCGTCCAGTCAGCTGCTTAAGGGCAGCCCTATTCTCTTCCGTCCGGTTTGCCCTCCAAATGACCTCTAGTCTCCTGCGTTCTTGTTTCATCGACTGCAGTTCAGCCGTATACCACGGAGAGGAGCGGTCTCCACAGCGCAGGAGGCGCTTGGGGGCGATCCGGTCCACAGCCCCGGTGGTCCCCTCGTACCACCTATCCACCAGGGCATCGACCGGATCGTCTGCCAGGCCTCCAGAGAGCTCCCCGAAGGCTTCCATGAACCTGGCTGGGTCCAGGAGCCTTCAGGGGCGGGCCCAGATGTATGACGGGCGCTCACCGCGAGGCGGGGGGGGGGGCGATCAACAGGGAAAATTTTAGCAGGTAGTGGTCCGACCATGACACAGGCAGGGGCAAAATACCCCCGACCTTCAGACAAGAATCTGACGACATGGAGGAAAACACCAGGTCCAGGATATGGCCAGCTCTATGAGTGGGACACACAACATGCTGAGATAAATTCATGGAAGTCATGGATTCCATGAATTCCAGAGCCGCACCAGAGAGTTCCTCCTCGGCATGCAAGTTGAAGTCCCCAACCACCAAAAGGCGGGGGGATCTCAACAAAGCAGCCGAGACGAACTCCGCAATATCTGGAAGGGATTGTGCTGGGTTGCGGGGAGTACGGTACACCAGCACAATGCCAAACTTATCTCGCTGACCCACTGATAGATGGAGGCATTCCACCCCAGGACACACCATAGCTGTAGAACTGCTAACATGAAGGGGTTCCCTGTAAACGATGGCCACCCCGTCACCCCTACCCTCCGACCTGCCCGCCCACTGGACCAGAAACCCAGGGGGGCACAAAAGGGCGAGAGATACCTCGGATAACGAATGCTCGGATAATACCTCGGATAACGAATGCTTTTGTTAATGAATAATTCGGATAGCGAATTGAAATTTCCAGGAATAGGGCTGCCTCCGATAACAAATGTTCCCTATGGGCTGCCTTGAAAAATGATTTTCCATAATGCCTTGCAAAAAAAGTGTTCTCGGGATGCATTGCACACCCACACACACACACACCCACACCCACACACACACCGTAGTTTGTGGAGTGGTGGGAGGAGTTAGAGCGTGTTTTTTTCATGGTGTTTTAGAGCCATTCTGGACATTTCTTGCTGAAGGATTTGGACCTTTCAAACTTGAAAAGGGTAGGGAGCTGCGGTTTCCTCGCTTTCTTTTGTGTTTCTGCATTGATTTTGATTCCACTTTTGGAAGAAATGACCTGGCGTTTGTTTTGGAGCTAGAATATATTCATCTTTGCACTCACTGCTTTTCATTGCACTTTGGGTGGGAATAGACTGGGGGTACTCTTGCTGCTTTCTTTAATTCATGTTTGCAATCATTTCCATTGCTCTGCAGGCAAGAACGAGCTGGGTTTCTCCTGCTGCTTATGTTTGTTTGCATTCCCCCCCCCATTGCATTTTTGGCAGGAATAGGCTAAATGTAGTCTTGCTGGTTTCTTTTGTCCATGTTTGCATTGCACTGCAGGGGGGGGATGTTCTCGGGTGGTGGTGTTCCAGCACTGCATACCTTTAAAGTGCACTTTATAAAAAGAGGTCTGGAGAAAAAAAACCACCAGCTTTTTTGCCTTTTTTCGGACCTCCAGAACGGATTAATCCGTTTCTCATTCATTTCAATGGGAAACCACGTTTGGATAACAACTTTTTCAGTGAGCAAATTAACTCACAGAACAAATTAAATTCGTTATCTGAGGTACTGTTGTATCTAGAAGGTGAGTCATGGCAACTGGACTTCTCAAACTGACCATGCTGCTCGGATGAGTAGCAAAATATTTCAATCTCTCCAGAAAAGAAGTCCAGTAGCCATGACTCAGCTTCCAGACTCAATTGCCTTGAAAGCTCTGTTAGAGAACGCCTAACACCGTTGGGACATTTGTCTTCCCAGATGACCCTCTTCCGCCATCAGAAAGGAAGTATCTTCAGCCATAAGGGGACCCGACGAAAGATAAGGAGGCGAACGACAGTGCAGGAGGAAGTTCACCACTTCTCCGTTGACAGCTTGGTGGACAAAGTGGTTGCGACCATCCAAGGAGCTGTTTGGGCCTTTCAGATATCAGATCCAACTGGTAATGGTCTCTAATTCTCCTTCCCCCATATGAACAACTCAGCCAACGCTCTTTCCCCTTAAGTAGACTGCCTCCAAGCGTGGGTTCTTGAATATCTTAAAATTGCTTTTGTGCTCTGGGTCTTTTGCATATGGTAGGAAAGCAGGGGGATATGGTTAATAAATACCCTGCGAGATTTGAATTCCACTTCTAGACCAGTGGTTTTCCAAGAGATAGTCATGTTCATCAGTTTCAGCTTGTATCGCAGGCAGGGTGGGGGTGGGGGAAGACTCCCTGGAATCAAAAATGTTTAAACAGAGGCTGTCCCACTTTGGGTACAGAATCTGTGGAAAAGACAAGGATACTGGGAAAGTTTGGAAGCAACAGGAGAAGAGGAAGACTAAATATGAGGTCCATTTACTCTCTAAGGAATTGACAGGCTTGAGTTTGCAGGAGCTGAGCTGGGTGGTTAAGGACAGGACATTTTGGAGGTCGCGCATTCATAGAGTTGCCATAGTTGGAGGCGACCAGACCACACATTGCAACAATAGGCTTTCAAAACAACCATGGTATAGTGAACATCAGTATATACTCGTATCTGTTGAAGTGCTAGGTACAAAGGCATCCTGTTATTAGCAATCAAATAGCTTTCAGAGAGGGTTCTGTAGTGTAGACAGTTATGTCAAATAGTGTGCTAAGAATTCTCGCTCCTTATTTCGTGCCTTGGGTGTATTTTAGCATCTCTTGACATATCCACCTCCACCTCTTCCTCTCTCTTCCTCTCTCTAAAAATTTCCTCTGCAATTCCTTTTCTCCACAGAAGTTAGTCTGAGATCTTCAACAGACTGTCCTAAGTAGTTGAAGTGTTTTGATGCCTTTGTGTGTGTGTCTTTGATGTTAAATTTATTCTCTTGCATAGACATTGCTCTGTTTACCCTCCGTATAACGCAGTGGAACACTGCTGGCAAAAAGGTGGCAGAGGTCCCATTAGCAGAAAAAGAAGTGAAGGAGACCTCGATTTGATGCGTGGCAGGGTTGGGCTGGCTGTCTAAATGGGGCGACACTGTTAGTATCCATATATGCAGCAAAGTCTAGTCTAGGGGTCTGCAACCTTTAAGACATAAAGAGCCACTTGGACCCGTTTCCGACGGGGAAAAAAACTGGGAGCCGCAAAACCATTGCGACATCACCGGGCGGGCAGTGTGGAGCGGAGCGGCGAACCTGTCACAGTCACCTCCCGGAGCCGCGGCAAAGGTTCCAAAGAGCCGCATGCGGCTCCGGAGTTGCGAGTTGCAGACCCCTGGTCTAGTCCCTCCCTCCATATCTTCTTTGCAGTT
Source organism: Phrynocephalus guinanensis (assembly GCA_037367245.1). Taxonomy (NCBI): domain Eukaryota; kingdom Metazoa; phylum Chordata; class Lepidosauria; order Squamata; family Agamidae; genus Phrynocephalus; species Phrynocephalus guinanensis. The sequence continues at coordinate 26,349,217 of CM074744.1, read as the reverse complement.
GCTTTTCTGAATTGTAACTATAGGGTTGCAGCGTAAACTCCAGAAATAAGGCTAGCTGGTCTCAGTTGAATTATAAGGAAACTCCTGCTAAAACCACAAGTTACCAGTGTTGGCTGCATTCTTGCTTCATAGCATATTTTGCCTAACAGTTGATGCTGCTTAATTTTTTAAATATTACTCATGCATGCTCTTCTCACAACCTTTTTTTCAGGAGAGACCCAGCATCATTCATCAACGCAGGGTCCCTTAGCAAAGATTGAAGTCATTGGTGGCATCTACAGGATCTTCCTGACTCACCCTGCCCTGGTTGGCAAATGGACGTTGAAGCTTCGTTCTGAAGGCCATTATCTGGTGCATATCCAGGGTGAGAAAGGGGATAAACCTGGCCCAGCCAGGTCATTTTGTCCACATGCATCTTAGGTTGGAAGGAATACCTTGGAAGCACCACTTACACTGGATCTATTCCTAGTGTAAACCCTTGGTCGTACATTTGGGATCTTGCACTATTGAATCCCACAGATGATTGCATCACCCCTACAGAATTGTTGTTGTTGTTGTTGTTGTTGTTGTTGTTGTTGTTGTTGTTGTTGTTGTTGTTGTTGTTGTTGTTGTTGTTGTTGTTGTTCAGTCATTCAGTCATGTCTGACTCTTCATGACCCCATGGACCAGAGCATGCCAGGCCCTCCTGACCTCCACAGCTTACCAGATTTTGGTCAAATCCATGTTGGTTGCATCAATAACACCGTCCAACCATCTCATTCTCTGCTGTGCCCTTTTCCTTTTGCCTTCAATCTTTCCCAGCATCAGGGACTTTTCCAAGGAGTCCTCTCTCCTCATGAGGTGGCCAAAGTATTGGAGCTTCAGCTTCAAAATCTGTCCTTCCAGTGAACATTCAGGGTTGATTTCTTTCAGGATAGATGAGTTTGATCCGCTTGCAATCCAGGGGACTCCCAAGACTCTCCTCCAGCACCACAGCTCAAAAGCATAAATTCTGCAGTGATCAGCCTTCTTCATAGTCCAGCTTTCACTTCCATACATCACTACTGGAAAAACCATAGCTTTGACTATTCGGACCCTTGTCAGTAAACTGATGTCTCTGCTCTTTAAGATCCTGCTTAGGTTTGCCATTGTTTTCCTCCCAAGAAGCAGGCGTCTTTTTATTTCGTTGCTGCATTCGCCATCTGCAGTGATGAAGGAGCCCAAGAAAATAAACTCTGTCATTGCCTCCATTTCTTCCCCTTCTATTTGCCAGGAGGTGATGGCAAATAGAAGGGGGGTGATCTTAGTTTTTTTGACGTTGAGCTTCAGCCCATTTTTTCACTCTCCTCTTTCACCCTCATTAAGAGGTTCTTTAATTCCTCCTCACTTCCTGCTATTAGAGTAGTATCATCTGCGTATCTGAGGTTGTTGATATTTCTTCCGGCAATCTTAATTCCGGCTTGAGATTCATCCAGTCCTGATGTACTCTGCATATAAGGTAAAAAGGCAAGGTAACAGTATACAGCCTTGTCGTACTCCTTTCCCAATTTTAAACCAGTCAGTTGTTCCATATCCAGTTCGGACGGTTGCTGCTTGTCCCACATATAGATTTCTTAGGAAACTGATAAGGTGGACCGTGTACCAGACGATCCTCAATTTTTAGTATAACAATTTTAGGCAAAAACATACTGTAGTCTTATACACAGGAGAAAACGGTTATATTGAGTGGAATTCCACCCATTTTAAAACAGCTTTACCATTTTGATTATAGCCCAAATGTGGCTATGTTTGCTGCCACCTCCAACTGGGAAATGTTCCGATATTTCCGCATTATGTGGCTTCTTAAAGCAGAGTGGCTTATTAGATGGCTTATATTATAAGGGTGTCCAAACTTTTTGTAAGGAGGGCCAGATTTAGTGAGGTGAAAACATGTGGGGGCCGACCATTCAGCCACATTTGGCCCCCGGTCCGGACATTGGACAAGTCTCTATAACATGCAAGGAGTCGGGGAAGACGCTGCAGCAACGGAGCCGGGGGCAGGTAGTCTAAGCAGGTGGCTTGGGGGATGGACAGAGGCAGGGAGGGCAGGCAAACCGCAAAACTGCAAGCTGATGTCTGCATCCAGTATGGGGAGTGGCCAGCTGGCGGGGATGCGTGACAGGCTGAGCAGGTGGGGAGAAGAGGCCGCGGGCCACTCAAAATTTGAAAACGGGCCGCATTTGGCCCCCGGGCCTGACTTTGGACATGCCTGGCTTATAAAGTATTGCTGTTATACAGTACGCACAGGCAGTTCAACCGTCAGGTTTTCTATGTCGTCCATTATCTTCCATGGAATAGGCTATATATAACCTGGTCCTGCAAAAATGGAATGTACGTATTGTTTGTGGGACCTCTCAGCAGCTAGATGCATCCCAGGATCTTTTGGTCCACGGTGATTTATTTATCATAAATCTGTATACTGCTCTCTCAGTGCTAGGCACAAACTTTGGGTGGTTTACCTAAAAAGGAATACTCAATGAAATATAATGCAACAGACAAAATACATCAGGAGAGGCAAAATATTTGGTAAGTGTTCATTTCCTTTGTGAGTCTCCTGGACAGAAGTGTTGCACAATAGTAACTCAGTGGACCCTTGTAGAACAAACAGTTTGTATAACATAAAATCTGTACAACATAAAAACAGGATTACTCCATTTTCAATGCATTCCTCTGCGAAATTTGTATAAAGGAAAATTTGCTTAACATAATTTCATTTGGAACGAATTAATTCCTTTACACAAGGTATCACTGTACATTATTTTATGTTACTTTAATGTTAATTTTACTTTTATTTTTATTTTATTGTGTTACTGTATTTTATGTTTTATTGTATGAATTATTTGAATGTATTAATTGTTGTAAACCGCCCAGAGTGACCTCACTGCCAGATGGGCGGTATAAAAATCCAATAAATAAATACATAAATACATAAATAAATTTACGGGATTGACAACGAGATGGCATTTTCAGGCTTTCAAAGCTTATGTGAAAACTAGCTGTGGACGGAATGGATAGAGTGGCTTATTAGGTCACTCTCCTGAGCCCCTAGCCCTTTGCTGTCCGTGCCAAAGTTTCCTGCTTTTAAAAGATCCAATTTGTTGTGCTTCTTGGCAGGTCAGAGCAGCCTTGACTTCCTGTATTACTTTGCTGTTCCAGTAGAAGGACGCCACCCAGGGCTGCTCATGATGGACAGCCACCCTATAGAAGGTGTGTTCCCTCTTTCGATGGACCGGTGCTTGTTTTTCTACATCTTAGTGGGGCCACCACCCGGGCAGGTTGTATGAGTTAAAACTGGCCTTAGGCCTCTATCGCACAACCGCTAAATGCGGATGATAATAAAATGCGCACTTTCTCCGAGAGTGGTCACGTGACATTAGATGTGCTGTTACCGCCCCCCACAGTAGCATTTTTTTGAACCTCTTTTTTGTGTGTGTCCCTAATTGCCAAATGGGCATCAGAGTGCTGTTTTGAAAAGCTGTTTGCTGCAAAATGGGTGAAACTGGAAGAAGATACGGCTTTTTGGAGTTCACACAACCTTGGCTTCGCATCAAAATGCGCATCAGCAAGCGAAGCAATTCGATCAAACCCCTAGCGGTGGTGCAGGAAGATGCACTTGAGATGCGCTTCCGGGGGTCTAGTCGAGAGGGGTGTTCAGAAGATGTGGCTGGCCGTGGGGGCACGATCTTTAAATGCGAATTCAGTAGAAGGAAAAAGGTGCATTTTAAGTGGTCATGTGATAGAGGCCTTTATCACTGTTAACTCTCCCAATACGACCACTTAAAGACAAATCGCCTTAAAAATCACTGTCCGCTTTTCAAATCACTTTTTCTGAAGAGCCACCTTGGCCACGCCCATTTTTGATCCCTGTGTCGGTTTTTCTTGCGACAACCACTGGGTGGGTGTGTGGTTTTTTAAAATTGGTTCCTGCACCCCCTTTTAAAGCAATTGGTTGTATTTGCAGACATACTATGCCACCTTTTTTCGGTTTCTGCCGTTTCCGGCGTTTGCCTGTTGTAGTTTGAAGCGGGTCAGCCAAGTGCGAACGGGGAAGCCGATTGTTATGCAACCGCTGAAGTGCGGACTGCCGAACCGCTGTAGCCACCACGTGACCGCGGGAGGAGAAAAGGCGATGCAAAATAAAAAGCAGCTGCTCAAGGAAGTGCGGTAGCGGCCTTAGTTGTGTAGCTCTGGCAGAACCCAAAGGAATGCAAATCACGAAGTTTAGATATGTTCTTCTTTATTTATTTTATTATCACACCCAGAATCCTCAGCCAGTGGGGAGGGGAGTTTTCCTGTTGAGGGACAGACATGCGCAGAATTGGCCCCGAGTTCATTCTATGTTACCTTTTGGTCTTAGAAGTTATTATTTTTTTAAAACCTTGCCTTCTCACTCAGAATCTTGTCTACTGGTTTCTGTTTCCGTACCATAGCAGCAACTGAGCTCTCCGCAGCCCCTTCCTTATATCAATCCGGCACAACACAGGGCAACATGAATGTTCAAGGTCCAGATAGTATTGGACTTGATTTTCCCACAGGTGTGCCCTCTTACCTGGTTGTTATGGCGATGGGCCTGAACCACTCGGCGTCGGGCTCGGTTCAGCTCCAAGCGGTGACCTTGGAAGGCCAGGCGGGGCCCCTGGGGGAACTGGAGCTGAAAGGAGAAGGAAGGCGGCCTGACCTGTTTGTGGCCGAGCTGCCACCAGCCCTGTTGGCCACCGGGAACTTCTCCATTGTGGTGCACGGGGTGGACAGCGAGGGCCGGACGCTGGCCAGGGCGGCTCCTCAAGCTTCCACCACTGCGGGATCCCTGCTGGAGGTAAGGTAGGAAAAGCCAAGGAGAAGGGAGAGGGACTTATCCACCTGGTTCTCAGCCAGAGTGTTGGGTTTGGGATGGAGTGATGTGGGTTCGGCTGCCCCACTGAGGAGTGAAATTCATTGACTTGGGGGTGGGGAGGGGAATCTCTTTCAGCCCTATTTCAAAGGCTTGTTATGGGGAAGGCGATGGGCAGAGAGCACCCAATCGTTTGCCTTGAACTCATGCCCTGGCTGACTGGAACCCACGGGCTGAAGTGGTGTAGCAAAGAGCTCTAGTTTTTGCCTGTCCTTCTGCAAATAAGCTCTTAACATAAGAACATAAGAAGAGCCATGCTGGATCTGGCCAAAGGCCCGTCTAGTCCAGCTTCCTGTATCTCACAGTGGCCCCACCAGATGCGTCTGGGAGCGCACGAGACTAGATCTCTGTCTCCTGATACCACTCCCCTGCATCTGGTCCTTGAAATACCCTGGTATTAAGCCTGGAGATTACACATCTCCATCATGGTTTGTAACTTGTGATGGACCTTTCCTCCAGGACTCTGTCCAATCCCCTTTTAAAGGCATCCAGGCCAGATGCCATCACCACCTCCTGTGGCAGGGAGTTCCACAGACTAACAACATGCTGGGTTAAAAAAAATTCTTTCATCCGTTCTCACTCTCCCAACCCACAATGTCTATTAGGTGATCTATCTTGATTGTCTCCTTCAAATTTTCCTCTCCTTTTCTTGATGCTGGTATCTGCTGTCAAGTGGCATCTTGAGCCACTCTCAGACTTTTCTAGCGAGCTCGTGCTTTTCAAAACTCTGGCTACAGCCCAAGTGCTATAACCTACGCCCCGTTTTGTTCCAGCTGAACAGAGACACTCCTGTGTTCCCAGGGCGGCTGGTCTCCATTGACTGGAAAGTGACCAATCCAGCCTCACCCAAGCAATACCACCTGGAAGTGAGCAGCGCTCCCCTCAGTTGCCAGTCAACCTCTCCAGTTCGAGGTAATTCTGTGGGGAAAAAAACAAGATGGAAGGACATCAGTCCCTTATCCTGTTCTTTGGGATGCTCTTCTGCTTGTTAATACAAGCTAGAATTGGCCATGTGTTTTTGGACCCAGTTGACATGGTGAAAGGCCATGGGAAGTAAAGTGTCAAACACCAGGATGGTACCAGATTGTGTATAGAGGGTGCATTTAGACCAGGGGTCCTCAATGTTTTCAAACAGCGGGCCGGTCCACCATGCCCCAGACACCACTGGGGGCCGGACCACAGTCCAAAAAAAAAAAAAAAAGGCCAACATGGAAAAATGGGGGAGGGAGTGGAGGACCTTGTCGTAGCCCTCCCACTTTGAATGTCCCACTAGCCAGCATGCTAGATCAGCATGCTGATCATCTGGGCGGTAGTTGGGGGGAGTGGGAGAAGTGACATAGCCCATTGCTTTGAACTGCCACAGCAACAGAAGCAGCTGCAGAGGCTGGCTTGCTCGCAAAGCAGGGGGTAGGTGGGGGGGTTGCAATTGGTCCCGGGGGCCGGATTTAGGACCTTGGGGGGCCACATCCGGCCCCGGGGCCTTAGGTTGAGGACCCCTGATTTAGACGAAGCAGCCTTGAAGGCCAGGAATGCTGATTTCCCCCCCTAAACCAATGAAATTCCAGGTCCTGGGGGGTTGGTTGTGGTTTCTAACAATTTGTGGAGTCCCCCCAATGGCTGACAGTCAGCAAAACCTACATGTGCCTCTTTTTCCCCATAATGTGCATTAGGTGATTTATCTAGATCAGGCATGTCCAAACTTTGGCCCTCCAGATGTTTTGGACCACGACTCCCACAGTCCTTTGCCATTGACAATCTAAGTTTAGAATTCTGGGAGTTGTGGTCCAAAACATCAGTAGGGCCGAAGTTTGGACATGCCTGATCTAGATTGTCCCCTTCAAATTTTCCTCTCCTTGTCTTGATGCTGGTATCTGCTGTCGAGTGGCATCCTACCTGCGGCGACCTTACGAATGAGCGATCTCCCAAAGGGTGTCCGATCCTTCTCAGTTTTGCCCAGCTTTTGCAAACTCGAGGCTGAAGTTTCTTGTATTAAGTCAATCCATCTCATATTTTGATCTTCCTTTCCCCCTCCCTCCTCCTGCCTTCTGCAGGCTCTCTTTAGGCTCGAACCAAACAGCAACAGGACAGATCTACCTGAATGTGCCTCATACAACTGCACCTGGTTCTGTGATCACTGTAACCTTGCAAGCCAACCTCGTTCACCCACCGGGGGACCCTGGTTTTGCCCATATCCAGCTGCTCGTCATGCCTTTACCCCTGGTAAGTTTTAGGGAGAGGGAAAGAGACCACAGTGAAGAATGGAGGAAAGAGACAAGTGTAGCTTTTGGAGAGTTACCGTCTTTTTCTGTCTATAAGACACTACCGTGTATAAAACATGCCCCACTTTAAAACCCAATATTAAAGCTTCACAATTGCACAGTTCTCTCCTCAGTTTACTTCCGTGTATAAGACGGCCCTCAATTTTTAGTCTAACAATTTTAGACAAAAATATAGTCATACGTGGCAAAAGACTGTATTTCCTGCTCTCTGTGCATTCTTTCCTCTTCAGAATTCACTCCATGCACCTGTTCTGTGAACCAGTTCTTTTCGTAAAACTATTGAAATAATACTGCCTTAACAGAGCAGAAATTCTTCTCATCTCTTGGTCTCATTCCAACAGCAATGAAACATGTTCTGCGGCAAAAGCTTACCGTTAGGCAGAATATAGGTAATCGCTGGCTGCTTCTCCTCAAATCATGTGATATATAGCCTCCCAATATGTGTTGGGATATATTAATGGATTGGTGGGAGATTGGTGTATTATTTGATATTATGTGCTGCGGTCTGATTAAGGAGGAGTCGTAGACACAAATGTATATGAAAATATATTTTATCTCTATGTTCTAAAGGGGAAAAGGTAAACGGGATGGTCTATGAAAATAATAAAACACTCATTGAATATCTGTACAGATAAATATACAAAATAGAAAATAGGGCAACAGCAGTTGTGTTAGAGCTCATAAAAGGAAATATAAGGAGCTATACACATATATACTGCCTTGCTTATTAAAATACAAAAGAGTAAGATACAAGCTTACATAGCAATAAAATAGTAGTAATTCTCCAACTCTCTCTATCCCTCTGGAGACAAACGTCAGGCAGGTCAGGACGTGGTCGAGGAGAGAGTTTGAGGCTAGTACCATTACTTAAATAGTGAGGTCTTAAAGAGATATACAAACTGCTGACTCATACTGAGATTAGTTTGCCATATGTTTGGATGTAGGCCTTGCTATGCCAACAATATGAAGGTTCTGGTTTATGTTGGCCTGTATACAGTAATAGGTATGTATAGGTTATGCCAGGGGGTGCCCAAACTTTTTGTAAGGAGGGCCAGATTTGGTGGCTGAGAATGTGTCAGGGGCCAGTTGCTCCCCGACCCTGCCACCCCACTGCAAGCCCCACCCACTGACCCCTTGCGCGCGAGCTTCACAAGGTTCCTGGTGTTGCCAGTGGTGGCGGCCTGCCTGCGTGCCACCCCCGCACTCACGCCCAGCCTCACATGGTTGCCGGCGGTGCTGGTGGCAGCAGCCCGCACGATGGCTAGCCAGCCGCCCCGCCCCGCCCCACAAGCTTCCCGGCGGTGCTGGTGGTGGTGGCCCACCCCCTCACCCACCCACCCAGCCCCTCAAGCTTCCTGGCGGTGTTAGTGTTGGCAGAATATTTTTTTTAAAAAAAATGGGGCGAAGGAGGGGAAGGGAGGGGTGGGCCAGCCAGCCGGGTCAGAATGGCCTGACACTCAGATTTGGCCTGACTTTTGTATTATGCCCTCCCATCTTCCCAAGGGGGAAAAAAGACTCTGGGCGGCATTACAGCTTGTGAATCCCATATAAAACAGATATAGTACCATGCCTTGCGCCTGGTCGTGGGGTTCTCTTTTCAGAAGATCAGGCCAAAACGAAATTAGACAAAAAATGAAGACAAAAAACATTGCGGCACCTTTAAAAGCCCAACTTCTGTAATTTGATTTGAGCTTTCATGGACAAGTCCACTTCCTCTGACACTTAAGTTTTTAGAAGGATGCTACACAGTAACTGCAAATGCTCTGCCTTGGATATTCATATCTCGTACAGTTCCTTTTGAAAAACCATTACCATTTCATGGCCACAAGAAAATAGCTGGTTACTATTGTGGTTAAACTTTTTAGAATTACTTTCTTTTCCTGTTTTCAAAAGTAATTGAAATAGTCTTTTAAATTTCTTTTAAAAACCACAACACAACAGCATGAGCCAAAATGTGAAGAGGGAGAAACTTCCCCATCATACAGTAAGGCCAAATCCCCAAAACTACAAAAGTAACTTATTTTTATTACTTAGTTGCAATCTTAAAAGTAATTTAGTTTCCCATCCATTATACTGTAATGTCTGGGAGTTGAGTCATGGCAACGGGCAACTGGAGAGTGAAACTGTTTGGATGAGCAATGAAACATTTCAGTCTCTCAAGAAAAGAAGTCCAGTTGCCATGACTCAACTTCCAGAAAAACTCACCTGGATGACTGAGAATCTTCACAGACCTGCCCATTATAATGTATTCATTGTATAATCAGTTACGTTCAAGCCTTGCAACTTCTCTTTTGCCTGATTCAGGACTGTGGCATAACCTGCCTGGAGAAAGCTCCTTGCATCATATCCAGTGAGAAAGTTCCTGGGTCCTAGGTCTTTTGTTTTGTTTTTGGTCAACTTCAAGCAAGGCAGATAAATCCCTCTATTGCAGGCATATCCTAACTTCGGCCCTCCAGCTGTTTTGGACCACAACTCCCAGAATTCTAAGCTTAGCTTGCCAATGACAAAGGACTGTGGGAGTTGTGGTCCAAAACCTCTGGAGGGCCGAAGTTTGGACATGCCTGCTCTAATCCCATAACAAAGATCTCTCCCGAGACCTTATCTTCCCTAGATTACCTCAATGTATTCAATGTATTCCATGAATTGTGACAGCTAAATAGGTGCTGATCAAGCTTACCCCTTGTAATTGTGACACTCTTGGGCTGTTGCGAATAGCAGAACTGCCGCTAGATGTGTGTTCCCTTGAACAATTGAATTAAGCAGTTCGTTCCCCATAGTATATACCTATATAGGAGGATTACAGTAAGCTAACAATATCGGTCCTCTAACTGTGAGTAGCCTCAGGTGGTCTCATGAGGTAAAGCTGTACACCAGTGGTGTCCAAACTTCAGCCCTCCATATGTTTTGGACCACAACTCCCACAGTCCTTTGTTATTGGCAATAGAGGCTTGGAATTCTGGGAGTTGTGGTCCAAAACATCTGGAGGGCCGAAGTTTGGACACCACTGCTGTACACTTTTTGAGTACATGTTCCCTTAGTGTATCAGAGCTACTACTATACATTGCTGGGGAAAGCGTATTAGCTTATCATGAAGAGTGGGTGAGGAGAGGACTTCTTCCCTCCCTGCGCTTCAGTGTTACATTTTAAAATAAGAACAATCCCAAGAGCACCCATCATGTAGTCCAAAATGCAGGCAGGTGGATCGTTCCATATCTGAAAATGGAGAATGAGCTGAGCGCTCATTCAAGACCTAACCACCCTCAGAAACTTTGCCTTACAAAAATGGGTAGCTTGCAATAATATACCTTTACTAGAATATGTAGTTCACCTTCTCAGTGGTTCTCAACCTGTGGGTCCCCAGATGTTCCTGGACTGCAACTCCCAGAAGCCTCCACCACTCACTGTGCTGGAAGGGATATCTGGGAGTTGCAGTTTGGGAAGATCTGGGCACCCGCAGGTTGAGAACCACTGAAATTTCTAGATGCTTGGAGAATTCTGAAGGAACAGGGAAGCCAGGGAGTGGGGGGAGTTTGTGGCTTGGGAGGTGGATGATGATGCCGCAGTCCCTGCACAAGCGCACACCTTACAGTTAGCTCTCTCTTCACTCACTCTTGTTCCAGGTGCAGGACCTTTCCCCCCCGGCCTGCAAAGTCACGGCCATCGACGGTTCCTGTGGCCCACCTCGGTCTCCTTGCAGCAGCCAGCGCTGGACAGCGACTGTGCAAATCAGGGATGAGGCTGGCATCCGCTCAGTGCAGACCGAGGGGGGCTCAGCAGTACCTCACCACGCAGATGGAGCGGCACAATCGGCCACTTATGCCTCAGACTGTTGCTCACGGCAGGCAGCGCTGGTCGTCACCAACCTGCTCGGGCAGGCCTATCGGTGCCAGGTCGGGGCACCCTCCACCGTTCTCCCTGGCAAAGCAAGATCCACCACGACGCTGCCTCCTCGAGTGGTTGCAATTGCCGGGCTGGCGCCACCTGCTGCTCCAACCTGGTGTTGGGTCTGGGTGACCTTCCTCGCGATGGACCGGATGGGACTCTTGGCGCTTCCTCCTTAACGGGGATTATGGGAGAGGGCGCCCTCTGGTGGGAATGTCATGGCATTGCACCAAGCTCTTGAGTCGGTGAATCGGTTTCGACACGGTGTCAGTGGGGGGATTTCTGAATCCTGGTCTGCTGTGGGGTCAAGCAAGGTGGATCAAGACTGATGTGTCGGGGGGGTGGGGAATAGGTCAGCCTCCCAGAATCCTAAGGTTTTCCCATCCTCCCTTACCTGGCAGTCCTACTAAGCTGGGTCTTAACCATCAAGGGACGCTATCAGGGGCCTCTGCAATTCATATGGCAAGGACATGATTGAGCCGCTGCGGTGCCCTTCCCTTGAGTAAGGTCAGTTTCCCGTGTAATTCTGGCCCACTGGCTTGCAGCTCTGCAAGGCATGTCTGCTCTTGGCTTTGGCAGGCTGTGGCCTTCAGGTCCCTGCTCGAGGAAGGGCAAAGTTTAGCATGGGGGCTCCTGCGTGCAAACCATTTGCACTATCACAGAGGCCATGGACTGCTTCTGAGCCACGGATGCCTGTGGGGTGGGGAGGGGACTTGAACCCACAGCCTCGCTGCTATGATCTCCATCTTCTGAACTGCCTCAGTAACTTGGGAGATGTTGAACCTGCTCTCCACATCTACTGCACCCTTCCAACCCCATGTGTCTATTTCTTTTTGAACTCTTTGCTCCTCTCTGCAGTTCCCTGAGGCTTTTTATTTTTTTCCCCATGCTTCAGTATCTCTTTTGCATTCCCATTCTCTTTTGACCTGGACATCGGACATGATTTCCTTTCTGGCACTACTCATCCACACTACCAAATGCATTGTTTGCTGAACTGGCAGAAGGAATGAAATACAATGGAGGGCAGGAGGTTTATAGATTTCCTCACTTGCTTGCCCCCCCCCTTTGTGAGCAGGTAGACCAGGCATGTGCAAAGTCAGACCAGGGGGCCAAATGCGGCCCGTTTTCAAATTTTGAGTGACCCACGGCCTCTTCTCCTCAGCGGCTCAGCCTGTCACGCATCTCCGCCAGCTGGCCCCTCCCCATATTGGATGGAGATGTCACCTTGCAGTTTTAGAGTTTGCCTGCCCTCCCTGCCTCTGTCCATCCCCCCAGCCACCTGCCCAGCCTAACCACCCCCAGCTCTGTTGCTGCAGCGTCCTCCCCGACTCCTTGCATGTAGTAGAGGCTTGTACAAAGTCCGGCCCAGGGGCCAAATGCAGCTTAATGGTCAGCCCCCACATATTTTCACCTCGGCAAATCTGGCCCTCCTTGCAAAAAGTTTGGACACCCCTGTGGTAGACAGATCTGGCCAATGGTCTGGCAGCTCCCTTCTGCAAGGTACAGGATTAGGGTTAGGGTGAACCCTGATTCACACAGTTTTTCTAATATGTCCACCTACTGAAATGGTGAGATGTGGTTTTGATTAGTTGAGCATTCAGGAAAGCTTGGAACACCAGCTTCTGGGCCCATGCAGCCCGACATTGTGAGTGGAAACATGATCTGGAAAACAAATTCAACCAATAAGTCTTTGAAGTCTCTGACATCTTCCCTCCAACTTCACAGAGGTTCATTTTCCTGTGTAACTCCGTTCTCTTTTTCTCCTAATTTTGAGCTGTCCTTGCTGACTTCACGTCAGGAAGAAAAACTTCCAGAACAAGGCCAAACAGCCTGAAAAACTCACAACAGCTTTTAATCCATGCCTCTCATGGACCCTGTTCCTAGTGTATTTTGAAGAAGCTTTTATCAAGACAAGAAAAGGCTTCTTACATAAGAACATATAAGAACATAAGAAGAGCCATGCTGGATCAGGCCAAAGGCCCATCTAGTCCAGCTTCCTGTATCTCACAGCGGCCCCACCAGATGCGTTTGGGAGCGCATGAGACTAGATATCTGTCTCCTGATACCACTCCCCTGCATCTGGCCCTTGAAGTACCCTGGTTTAAAGCCTAGAGATTACACATCTCCATCATGGTTTGTAACCCGTGATGGACTTTTCCTCTAGGAATCTGTCCAATCCCCTTTTGAAGGCATCCAGGCCAGATGCCATCACCACATCCTGTGGCAGGGAGTTCCATAGACTTACAACACGCTGGGTGAAAAAATATTTTCTTTTGTCAGTTCTTACTCTCCCAGCACTCAATTTGAGTGTATGTCCCCTAGTTCTGGTATTTTGAGAGAGGGAGAAGAGCTTCCCTCTATCCACTTTACTCATACCCTGCATTATTTTGTATATGTCTCAATCATATGCCCCCTCAAGCGCCTTTTTTCCAGACTAAAGAGGCCCAATTGTTTTAGCCTTTCTTCATAAGGGAGGTGCCCCAGCCCAGTAATCATTTTAGTCGCTCTCTTCTGCACCTTTTCCAGTTCCACTATGTCTTTCTTGAGATGCGGTGACCAGAATTGTACACAATACTCCAGGTGGGGCCTTACTATTGTTTTATATAACGGCATTATAATGTTGGCTGTTTTATTTTCAATCCCCTTTTTGATAATCCCTAGCATGGAATTGGCCTTCTTCACTGCTGCCACACATTGGGGAGACACCTTCATGGAGCTGTCCACCAACACACCAAGATCTCTTTCCTGATCCGTCACGGATAACTCAGAGCCCATGAGTTGATAGATGAAGTTTGGATTTTTTGCCCCAATATGCATTACTTTACATTTGGTTACATTAAAACGCATTTGCCATTTCTCAGCCCACTCCCCCAGTTTGGAGAGATCCTTCTGGAGCTCTTCACAATCTTCTCTGGTTTTTACCACATGGAAAAGTTTTGTGTCATCTGCAAACTTGGCCACCTCACTGTTTATCCCTGTCTCCAGGTCATTTATGAACAGATTGAAAAGCACCGGTCCCAGGACCGAGCCCTGGGGCACACCGCTTTTCACTTCTCTCCATTGTGAAAATTTCCCATTGACACCTACTCTTTGTTTCCGGGATCTCAACCAGTTCTCAATCCATAAGAGGACCTGCCCTCTTATCCCCTGACTATGCAATTTTCTCAGCAGCCTTTGGTGAGGGACTGTGTCAAAAGCCTTTTGAAAATCCAGATAGACTATATCCACCGGTTCACCCAAATCCACGTGCCTGTTGACCTTTTCAAAAAATTCTAAAAGGTTTGTAAGACAAGATTTACCCTTACAGAAGCCATGCTGATTTTCTCTCAGCAAGGTTTGTTCTTTTATGTGTTTTAAGATTTTCTCTTGGATGAGGCCTTCCACCATCTTCCCTGGGACAGATGTAAGGCTAACCGGCCTGTAGTTTCCTGGGTCCCCCCTCCTTCCTTTTTTAAAAATTGGTGTGACATCTGCTATCCTCCAGTCCTCCGGCACTGTGGCCGTTTTAAGAGACAAGTTGCATATAACCGTTAAGAGATCTGCAATTTCATTTCTCAGTTCCCTAATAACCCTTGGGTGGATGCCATCTGGGCCCGGTGACTTGTTAATCCTCAATTTATCAATTAGTCCTAAAACCTCCTCTCTTTTAACCTGTATTTGATTTAATTCTTTAGTCAAGAGGGGCGGCTCAGGCAGCGGAATCCGCTCAAGGTCCTCTGTCGTGAAGACAGACGCAAAGAACTCGTTCAATTTCTCTGCAATGTCCAAGTCCTCCTTAACCTCCCCTTTTCCTCCCTCACCATCCAGAGGCCCAATTGGTTCTCTGGCAGGTTTTCTACTTCTAACATATTTAAAGAAGCTTTTATTATTACCCTTTATATTGCTAGCCATGCGTTCCTCAAAGTCTTTCTTTGCCTCCCTTATCATCTTTTTACATTTCTTTTGCCAGAGTTTGTGTTCCTTTTTATTTTCCTCATTTGGGGAGGATTTCCATTTACAGAAGGACCTCTCCTTGTGCTTTAGAGCCTCTCTAACTCCACTCGTTAACCATGCCGGTGTCCTCTTGGACTTAAATGAGCTCTTCTTTCTTTGTGGTATGCACTTGTGCTGGGCCTCTATTATTGTTGTTTTAAACAGGCTCCATGCACACTGAAGAGATTGGATTCTTCCAACCTTCCCCTTCAATTTCTTTCTAACTATTTTCCTCATCTGAGGGAAGTTTGCCCTTCGAACATCAAGGGTTTTTATGTCTGATTTGGTTGACACTCTTCCTCCGACATGCATGGCAAAGGTAATTGCAGCATGGTCACTGTTCCCCAGAGGCTCAGTAACATTCACATCCCTGACGAGGTCCTGAGTATCACACAATATTAGATCTAGAGTTGCCTGTTCTCGGGTGGGCTCCATGACAAGTTGCTCTAAGGCACAGTCATTCAGCAAGTCGAGAAACCCAGTTTCTCTTTCTTGCCCAGAGCTCGCATTGGCCCAGTCAATGTGGGGATAATTAAAGTCCCCCATGATTACTATCCTATCCCTCTTAGCCACCTCCATGATTTCTCTCCTCATTTCAAGGTCCCCCTCAAGTTTTTGATCTGGTGGACGATAGAATACTCCAACTATCACATCACTCTTTGGACCTGGTAGTTTAACCCACAGTGATTCTATGGCGGAGTCAGACCCTCTGTCAATCTCCATTCTGCTGGATTTTATGCCTTCTTTGACATAGATGGCCACTCCTCCTCCAACCCGCCCCTCTCTATCCCTTCTATAGAGTTTATAGCCTGGGATTGCTGTGTCCCACTGGTTCTCCACATTCCACCAGGTTTCTGTTATGGCTATTATATCAATGTTATCCCTAGCTGCCAGATGTTCAAGTTCTCCCATCTTTGCTCGGAGGCTTCGAGCATTGGCGTAGAAGCACTTGTACAGTGGATGATTCTTAGAATCATAGAATCATAGAGTTGGAAGGGACCTCAAGGGCCATCCAGTCCAATCCCCTGTCATGCTTCTCTCCAATTGGAAATTAGAGGAAATGAGTGTTGGGAAGGGTTGCATAGGTGTGACTTTTACACATCCCAAGTCATCGTCCACCTCATGAGCCAAGTCAGACCAGGCTGGGGTGAAACCAAGGAGAACTATAAATTGGAAGCCTCACACCGACTTTCCTCAGACTGAAGAAGCTACCTGGATGAGAAGTGAAACTTTGATCGCACAAGAAAAGGAGTCCAGTTGCCACGACTTAACTCCTGGATTCCAATCAAATATTAATCCTTGGTGCTCTTCCTTCTCCACAGGCTCTGTCATGGCCTCACTTGCTTATTTCACCCACCCAACCTTCCTTTCCTCATAGGTTTCCTAAGTGGACTCTTGATGTTCCTGGTGGTAGAATGTCTTGTGTCTGAGGGTATTAAAATATCCTCTCAAGTTCAAAATGTCCCTTTTTTCCTGGTGGGTGGGTGGGGAGACGAGAGAGAGGAAGAGGGACGAAGCAAGATCCGTTTTGTGCATCTGCTACTGGAAGAGGCCTTGGTCTGAGTCAAATCTCCTTTTTCTAGCCAGCTCAATTAAATGTGTCACAGGATGCAAGGTCTGTGAAGAGATGGCTTGAGGCTGATTCGAGCAGGGAAGCAGAATAGGAGAAGGGATGTTGAACCAGGATCCAACATCTCCTGCAGTTTCCCACAACCCGCCTTTTTCTCGCCGAAATGGGTGGACATTCTAGTAATAGCTTGAAGGGGTTGGGAACCAAATTTCAGTCAGCAGCTTTTCTATAAGCTGCCCTAAAGCCGATGAAAAAGATGGCAGTCAACCTGTGTTTAAATCTCCCATGCCATGTTTAATTTGGATTTGACATGGCTTGGCTTCCACTCCCCTTTAACTCTTTATGTTCAAACTTGACCTGTATATTTTTGCCTACTAATATAAACCTATTTTTAATGCAGATTATTTTTTTATTTCCAAATGTTTAGTTTTTTGCTGTAACAAGAGGAATAGTTTGTGTATATATTGAGGTGTTCTGATTAACGGATAAAGATGTTTTGAATTTTTTTTTAGTTTGTCCTGTCAAAAAACTAAACCGAAATATAGTACAGAGTGTTTGCTCCTATCCTTTTATTTGGAGGGGAGAAAAGGGGGTTATATTGGAAAGAGTATCCCATTCAAACAATTCACTGCATTAAATTATGTTTGTTCTTTAATCCCACATCACATTCAGTCATACATTAACGTTCAAATAAATACAGAGTTGTTAAAAGGGGAGGTCCAGGGGAGTTACAGTATAGAGGGTATAGGTGCCCATGAAAGAAGGGTCAACAGATGAATGTTATCTTTCACTTGCAGCTGCTCTTTCAAACACAGGGACTTGCTTCTTTTGTTCCCTCAGTCCAGCAGGGGGCGCTCACAGTTCATGAGCTGGGAGGTGGATTTTGTCTCCACTTCCACTGAGAGGTGGCGATGCAGAGTGTCACGGCCAGTATATGTGTGCTTACAAGCATCAGGTTGTGCTGAGCGGTGGGGGAAGCCAGGGATTCAGGGTGTAAGGTCCAAACGGGAAGAAAACCCCCGTCTCAGCAGGTTCTAGCCTTGTATTCTTGTCCAACAACAGAGAGTCGGTGGCGCGTAGCAGATCCGAAGTTAAGACAAGAATGTGAGACATGGGTTGGAATTCACTCTTAACCATGCAAGTTACTAGGTGACCCTAGTAAGAATCATGTATGTGGCCTTGAGCATAGAAGTGGAAAGGCGAGATTTTAAATGGCTATATATTAAGCCAATGAAAATAGGACAAAAATATTTAAAAGGACAAGTAACCCCCCACCACCACCGCCAAAGTCTTGGCAACTCTAACGATGGAAATAAGCAACCCCTGTGTACTTAACAGAAGGGCCTCCTAAGCGTGTGCTCCACAGAGTAATAATTAATAATAATAATGTGCCATCGATTCCGATTTAAGAGAGACCCTTTCCAAGGTCTTCAGGGTGTAGAGAACCCAGACATTGGTTTAACCAGTCCCCTTTTCAAATAATTCTCCTCACCTCGCTCACCAGCAGGGTTGACGCTGCCATTAGCAGGAGGGGATGCTGGGAGAATGGAAAATGGATCCAAAATTATACCCTTCTGTTAAGAGAACCCAGTTACGCACCCTCCACCTTCTCAACAGTCTTGTTGCAGGGATGAACTTGATCCCGTTTTCCAGGGTTGAACTGTTAGCTCAGGTTGCGGCCACACTGGCAATTTGAATTGATTTCTGTGCAGCGTTTTTAAAAATCAAGTTCCAGTAGTGTGGTCTTGAACCTGACGGCTGTATTCACATGCACTGAATGGAAAACAATTTATTTTGGCACCCACAAATTCTGACTCAAAAATGCATGGAACTGAACCAATTTTAGAAGCGAAGTGTTTTTAAGAGCCATTGCTGGGCAGTAGGGGGAAAAAATCAACCTCGCTTTGCAGCCCATATAAATCTATTTCACCCTTGCGTTGCATGAATTATAAAACCTGAATCGGTTTAAATGACTCTTCAGAGTAGTACTTATTGTCGTTGTGACTGCAGCCTGAGTCAGGTTCTGTCAATGGGACTGAGAGAATCTTGTTCTCAGCCTCAGGTAGCAAAAAAATAACCTGGGCCCATCATTCACACAGGATTCCAGGGAACTGGCTTATACCAGGTCTGACTATTTGTAATAACCACCAGAAAAAATAATGTTTCCACAGACTACCTGGAGCTCCCCAGAAGAAGTGTTTCTAATTTTACACCAAGTGATCATTTTAATGGGTCATTATCAGTCATGCAGTCATTAAGGGTTCCAACTGCACATCTTCTTGTCTTCGTAGGTATAGCTTTTTTTCTGTCTGCCCAGGAACCTCCTTATTAAAGAGGACATTTTGAGAAAGTAGATCCAAAGGGAAGAAATAGCGGGATGGTATTGGATTTCCCAGAATTTGTGATTTTTGTGCCCACAAATATTTCTGAATTACAGAAATAAAATGTCTGAGCAAAGAGAAAGAGTTGTTGAGGTGTCAGAGCCGGACCTACACCTCACAGTCTCTCTTTTTCTAGCTGCGAATACTCACCACCACCTTCATGACGTGAATATACAATAAATAAATAAATTAAATAAATAAATAAATAAATATGGCCCAACCTTTATCGGATAAAAGGTGCAACACAATTCTCAAAGGCAAAAACCACGTACGTAGTTGAGTAGCCAGTGAGAGGGTTAACGAGTCCTGGCTCTCAGGCAAGGCCTTGGAGAAGAAGAGGGTGAGAATAGAAAAGCAGTAAGGTGACTCAACTTTTAGGAAACAGCAGATAGTGGGGGGAAAATGCAAGTGGAAGAAGTGACACCGGAAGATAAATGGTAGTGACTGAGGCTGGTGCCGAGAGCAGGCGCTCCAGAATTCTGTGTTACAGTGGTCCCCTGCCCTTTCAGGGTTCATATACTGCGGTCCCGCTATATCACGGTACTGCAGTATATGAAAAAAGGCCCCCTAGGGTAAGGGGGGAAAGTCTTGTTTCAAGCCTCCCATACTTAACACAGGACTGGAGCTGCCCCAAACAGGCTTGTGAGGGCTTTCCTGGGCCTACTGGAGGCCCCAAAAGGGCCTCACTGCAAACTGGAAGTGACTTCCGGATTGCTGAAAAATCATTTCTGAGGCCTCCGAGAGCCTTTCTAGGCCTGTTGGAGGCCTCAGAAATGATCTCCGGTTTACCGGAAGTCTCTTCCGGTTCGCAGGGAGGCCCTTTTGGGATAGGGCCAGGCTGGGGGTAAGTACCAGAGCCCCGAGCTAGCCCCCCCCAGGCCTGACTTGACCTGCATCCGCATATCGCGGATTTTCAGTTATCACGGATCAGGTCAGGTCCCTAACCCCCGCGATAGGTGGGGGATCACTGTAGTACAGATTTCTGATGGGGTGAAATTTTCCACACTGTTACAAAAACTCTGCTAAATGGTAAAAAAATGAGGTTCTCCACCTCGCTGCTGGAGCAAAACAGCAATAGCACCATGGTCAGAGCAGGGGACGCCCCCAAATGACCTGCTTCTCAGAAGCCCACAGGAATGGCTGTTTTCCTTTACCTGCCTGTTTCCCCCCACCCACCCACTCTTTTCCATAAACCCTAAATAGCGTTTCCTTTCTGTCCTCACAATCATCCACTATCCAAAACACGTTTCCCAGACAACAATGTGCTGGTATGCAAACCAAAGGGTGGGGGGAATATGCACAGTAATTTTTTTTAGGCCTGCTTCCCTAATCAATGGCCTAATACGTTGCCTGCAAAAACTAGGGTACTGCAGCCATGGAAGCTGCTGGTACAGCCACTGGCTGTGAAAAAGGCAGTGATGTAAGGAAGAGGATGATATTAACGTCCCAGTGGGCAGAGAGGCTTGTCAGAAAAGATATCCTTTGGTCTTGGACTCAGAGAAAGGAGTGACGTCACTGGCCTCACGCCGAGAGAAGACAGCAGAGTCCCTGGGTCCATCCTCGCTCCGACGTGGCCGTGCTCGTCAGATAAAGGTGGACTCCTTGTGGCTGGGTAGCCGGAAGCCTCTTCTCTCTTTCAGCTGCTGACACAAAGCGGCTTTCTCCTGCTCCAGCTGCGCAATGCGGTCACTCTTTTCAGAAACTTCCTGTGAGCGGGCAGACACCAAAACACGACGATAACTGGATCGTTATGCTCCCCAGTGAGAACATTTCGGCAGTTACTTCACGTCTGTTTTGTCTTTCTAAGTGTTGCACTTCGGAGTGGTAAAAAAAAAATCTTACTTCACATCCGTCACGCAACAGTTGAAATTTGTCTCAATCATACCCCCAGAACGGGTGCTAAGCAAGACAAATCTGTACCTGGCGCTGGGGTAGGATATTCTCTTGTCACGGTTTGTTCCCAGGTCCTGTTCCGAGACAAGGGACCGTGTAGTAACAACTGTCATGCAACAAAACATTTGTTTCTCTCAGAAAACGGTGTCCCAGGTACTGGCTTGGGTGTAATGTTCAAAGTGCCCGCCCACCCCAGATGATCACCACCTCCTTGCCCTCCTCCGTTAAATACCAATAAAACAAAACAAACTTCAAAGCCAGGCAAGAGGGACACCAGCCAATTAATTAGCAAGCAAAAGGAATAAAGAACAAAGAAAGCCGGAGCATTCCAATGCGGCCACGTGGAGAAAGTGAAAGCTAGCCAGACAAGCCATGGACTCCTTCCCTTCCTGCAAAGATTTTGACTTTTCAGAAGCGAAATATTGAAAAAGAATTTTTAAGTCCCCCAGAAAAGGGAAAAGGAAGCTAGACAAATTCAGTGTTTGTCATGGTAAAAGACCGTGAGGTAACACTAGTCATGAGACAAGTTATCATGACCATGGGAACACTGAAACAGGGACAAAACCACGTGATCGTGACCAATGCTATCATGGTACAAAACTATTTGCGGAACAAAGAAGGATGTGAAGTAACCGCCTTAGGGCATTTATACACGACCCCTAAGCTCCGCGGCAAAGGGCTGCAAGCTCCGGACCTTAAAAATGTTTTCCCACCAGGTCTGGAGTTTGCAGACAATTAAGTGCGACCCGGCCCACCTAAGCGCGACCCAGCTGCACTTTCTTGTACTTGCTTTTGGGAGGTGAAAAATATTTGATGCGGAGCGTGCCTGGGCTCTCCTTGAAGTTTTTGTTGTTTTTCTTTCGCCTCCGCCCCTTTAAGAGCAACCAGGAAGTAAAACCGGGGCTCGGAGCAAGCTTCCACGCACGGGAGGTAAGGGTTTCTTCTTTTGTCCCTTTTAAAGGCTTTTTTCCCCTCCCTCCCCTCCCGCAGACAGAACAAGGAAGTGCGGAGGGGGTGGGGACGGAGGAACAGCAAGGAACCCTCAAGATCGCTGGTCCGAATTTAAGGGACCAGCGGATCTGAGGGGTCGTGTGAAAAGGCCCTTAGTTGTGGTGGTACTTAGGCTAAACACAAATTTAGCTATACTGTATAGTTAAGCCAACAGAGGGCGTCTGATGGAGGGTCTCAGAAACTCCAATTGCCAGCCCTACCAGTGACATGGCTTGCACAGAATTTGCAGGTGGATAAGGCACTCAGCAGATGTGCGATAACGGGAGGGAGGGGTGGCAGGAGAAAAGAAGGAACCATACCTTCTTGGTGGCAGACCCACCACTTCAGAATGAACTGCTGCCCGAGAATCATCTACTGCAGTGGTTCTCAACCTGTGGGTCCCCAGTTGTTCCTGGACTACAACTCCCAGAAGCCTCCACCACTTGCTTTGCTGGAAGGGGTTTCTGGGAGTTGCAGTCTAGGAACATCTGGGGACCCACAGGTTGAGAACCACTGATCTACTGTATCTCCCTTCATGGAGACTTTAAAAAATTCCTTAAACATGTTAATTTTCTTGCAGGCTTTTAAAAAAAATGTGGCCTTTAAAGACCACTGTTGAGTTTTTGCACTCAGGGCCACCTCATTAGCTTTAGTTCTTGTTCATATGAGATGCTCACGTGCCAGCAGCAGGTATTTTTCATTACCTTGATCAGCAGGTGATTTTGTTCCTTAAGGACAGTGACTGCTTGGTGATGAAAATCCTTCCTGCCCAGTGAATAAAGGGGAACTCCAAACGCACCAGGGGGCACTTCCGACTGGGAAAGAGGAAAACAAAGGAAATTCACAAGAATAATCCTTCTCCATCACTACCCTCCGCCCCTGCCTCTTCCGTGCATTTGATGATATGCAAAGCCCCTATACGCATAGCCTTGATAATGTGCAAATTTTATTTCTTAAAACTAGGTGCAGGGCCAGACCAGCCCCTGGTACAGAGCAGTTGGTACACGTTGTGGCAGGAGAATGTATTTTACATGCACCGTTTTTGTAATGTAAACAGCAGATGTGTCATCAGAGAACAATGCTAGGTCTGAAGGAGGGTCAGCAGTCCCAACCAAGTTCACCAAGGCCGTTACTTCACGAACCGCTCGCTTCGCTGCAACCCCTCCTTTCTGTGCGAATCGATCGTTTCAGTCCGCACGCTCCTCCTTTTTGGCTGCGATGCCACCCCGACCACGCCCACTTTACCGTGCTCCAAGCGGGGTGAGTGGTTCCCCTGCCAGCGGCCGGGAATCTTTTCGCTTCGCATCTCGCTTCGCTCCCAACGTGACGTGTGGACTCGGTTTTTTTTATTTTATTTTTTAAATATCCAAACTCTGCAAACGACCCTTTCGGCTTCCAAACTGAAGATGCTCGGCGCGGCGAGAAGCAGTAACTGCGCGCGCGCGCGCTCCGACTCAGCAACGCGCCCTAAAGCCCGATCACGTCCGTCCCCTCATGGGACTCCCAGGGAGTTCCGCTGCCGGGCAATCCGGTCGGGTCTGCATCAGAGGGAGGACTTGAAAATCATACCGCACACCCTCCGGGAGCGAGAAGGGAATGGGGAGGGAGGAAAGACGCATCCAAAGGGGAGAGGTTGGGCAGGAGTCACTTACCCTGCTGGCTTTCAAGCACGTAAGGGGGGGGGGTTCAAGCCCGCTTCTCTCCACCACCAGATTAGACACATAACCAGCTCTGTCGGAAATGACAGCCAAGTATTGATGCATCGATACGCCAAGTTTTTTTTTAAAAAAAGGATGGGAACAAGCGAACGTTGCAAAGCGGCGTCCTAATGCGAAGGGAGCACGTGAGGTAGTAATTGATTCGGTAGTAAAAATGCAGCGCGTGAGCACTGATAAACAGGGGTGGGATCGAAGGGAGACCACGTGACCGCCACCGAATTCACAGCGAAGGCAAGGTCGGTTCGAAGCGAGGCACTTCGTGAAGTAACGGCCCAAGTTACCAAGCTGCTATTTGCATTGGGCAAAAAGCATCCAGTAAAAAGCTTCCAGTGGACTCACCACCTTCACCGCCAGGATGAGGAATTATTTTCATCAGAATTCTGGCAGAGCAGAAAGGCTGAAATTTCCGAAAATGTTACTCCCCTGAACCACCACCACATGTAACTGGAAAGTTAACCTATGTGCAACCCCTGTGAAATTTTGGTTCAGCCCAATGGGCTTGGACTAAGAAAGAGAACAGCTGTGAGTAAAAGGTTTGAATCTCAGAAAGAGTAGAACCGAAGAGGCCAGGGCTGCTGTTGTCGCTTGACTGTTGAAGACCCTGCTAACTTGGTTTATGGCACAAAATACCAAAACTAGGGGACAGCCACTCAAACTGTTGGTTGGGAGAGTGAGAACAGACAAAAGAAAATATTTTTTTTACCCAGCATGTTGTTGTTAGTCTGTGGAACTCCCTGCCACAGGATGTGGTGATGGCATCTAGCCTGGATGCCTTCAAAAGGGGATTGGACAGATTCCTGGATGAAAAGTCCATTACAGGTTACAAGCCATGATGGGGATGTGTAATCTCCAGGCTTAAAACCGGGGCTCTTCAAGGGCCAGATGCAGGGGAGTGGTATCAGGAGATAGATATCTAGTCTCGTGCGCTCCCAGACGCATCTGGTGGGGCCACTGTGAGATACAGGAAGCTGGACTAGACGGGCCTTTGGCCTGATCCAGCATGGCTCTTCTTATGTTCTTATGTTTAATTCTTCTATGTTTGTGATGGAAGGGCATAGTGAATTCATGAATTGCATACCATCATAGAATCATCATAGGGTTGGAAGGGACCAAGGGACCCTCTGACAATAGTATTGGTATGTTATTTTAGAGTTTTGAAGATTCCCCCACACCTCAATGTTATGGATACCCAACCCAGTTGAGGAAGATAATCTTGGGTTTTTGTCTGATGCTGAAATCAAGGTGAGACTTGGGCTTTACAAATTCCACCAGCAACTCCCATAATTGTCCTTTGGCCAAGGGCTTGGGTGTACAAATTGTAACATTCTGTTGTTGATATAATTGCTTGTATTGTCTGTTATATAAATGCAAATAAGAAGATATTCATTTTGCGAAATGGTGTCTGCAAGATTCATCAACAGCCCCATAGAACAGAAAAGTGTTAATTACGCAAGATGGATGCAAAACTATGCCAAACCTCAGTAGCACTGCTCCTTCTAATTTCAATAAAACCTACAGTATGAAGGAATTCCAGATCTCCATCTCCCCTTATTTCACTACAGTGGTACCTCGGCTTACGAAAGCAATCCGTTCCAAATGCATTTTCGGAAGTTGAAATTTTGTAAGTCAAAATATGTTTTCCCATGGGAATGCATTGAAAATCAATTAATCTGTTCCGGAGGTTGGAAAAAAGGCAAAAAGTGGGGGGATTAGTTGGTTTTCAATACATTCATATGGGAAGCCTGCTTCCCGCCTTTGCTGGGTTGGGGAGAAAGCCCTGCAATCAACCAGCAGCTGCTCCTCAGCCCGACAACCAGCTGATTTTGACAGCTCCAAAAGTCACCTGGCTGTTGAGGAACAGACAATACATTCTTATGGGGCTTTTCCCCCAACACAGCAAAGGGGGAAAAGCTTTTCCCCTCCTTTGCTAGGTTGGGCCAGGCTTGTGTGTGTGTGTGTGTGTGTGCTTGGGTTACTCCACTTTCTGATGTGGCGGGTACAGAAAAGGGAAAAGGCAGTGGGGCTTTCATGCCCGCTGTAAGCTCTGCTGCCTTCTCCCTTTCATGTGCCCACCACAACAGAAGCTGGGGTAAGCCAAAGAGCCGTCTGTTGCGGCGGGTGCACAAAACGCAACCCACATGCACACACACACACACACACACACACACACACACACACTCCTCTTCCTGACTCTGCAGAGAGAGAGAGAGAGAGAGAAAGTGGCCCCACTCTTCACAGCCCAACCTGTTAAAAAAACAGCTGAGAGGTGCAGAGCAAGGCAGAACCAAGCAAGCAGTGCTGTTTGAATTTTCCCACTGCTTGCTCCAGTTCTGCCTTGCCCCGCGCCTCTCAGCTGTTGTTTTTTTAAACAGGTCGGGCTGTGAAGAGTGGGGGCCGCCCTCACTCTCCACAGCCAGACCTGTCAAACAGAGCCTTTCAATACGAAGCACCACCCTGTGCATGCTGTGTGTAGCATTTCCAGAAATGGGGCATCGGTTTCCAATTTGAAAGGAAATCATTGGAAACTGATGCCCTGGTTCCGGAAATGCTATGCATGGCATGCATGGGGTGGAGCTTCATACTGAAAGGTAATCATTGGAAATGGATTTACTTTTGTAACTCAAGGTTTTTTCGGAACTCCATTTCCAATGATTTCCTTCGTAAGCCGAATTATTCGTAAACTGAGCCGTTCGTAAGTCAAGGTACCACTGTATTACTGGGTTTCAGACTTGACTGCTCCTATTTTGTTTTCAGCCCCCCCACCACCACCAAAGGTAGTCTTCTTCAGCTCGCTTCAAGCTAGGAGCATTTGGAATCTGTTGGAGTTTTTACAACCTTGCATGTTGCCTGGAAAAAGTTTCGCTGGGAGGGACTTTTCTGGGAGGGGATGACTGTCAAGCTATCCAACACTAACCAATTGTTCCCTTCACTCTCTGAATTCAAAGAGTGCTCCATCTGTCTGCTCAGATCATTTTCCTTATCAAGAGTCTGTTGAAGTCTGTTGTCGAAGGCAGTCGTGTTTGTCAGTTTACAGTTATCTGAAGTAAACAAAACACTTTTATTCTTTCTTCATAAAAATGTCAGTCCTCCTGACCTTTCCTGGAGAGGTGAGTAAGTTTTTCAAACAGAGGTTCACTTCCTGGATTTTGGCCATCAGCAGGTGGCTCTGGTTGTCTGGAAAATAGCTCTGCAAGTAGGCAAAACAAAACAAAAACAAACAACAAACAAAAACCACCAAACAAAAGAAACAAAAAACTGTATTTTAAGCTTTGCCATCCAACAAACAAGCACACTTATTTCCCCATTTATTATACAAGTATTTACTCTCTATCTGAATTAGCTGAACATCTTACAGAATGATTACAGAATCAACCACATATCTATTCATTTAAAAAAAAACTTCAAATTCATGATGTGAAGCTCATTAGGTCAGCCACTTCCCTCTTGAACCCTGTAAAGCAGGGAATCTTTGCCTTCCTAATGATGTCGACCTACAACTCCCATCCTCCACATCCACTGGCTATGTTTGCTGGGGGAAACAGGTCACCTAACAAGAAAAGTTCTTCTTTTGAAGGAAACCTCCATCCACACAAGTACATCCTAGGACTGTGCAAATTCTTTCGGCCGAAGGGCTGAGTTCAATATCAAGTAAGTTCTCAGTGGCTGCATTACAGTTAAGTATAAACATACAACTATTTTCAGGGGGGGAAAGTTAACGCCAATAAATATAAAGACAGAGAACATAACATAAGAACATAAGAAGAGCCATGCTGGATCAGGCCAACGGCCCATCTAATCCAACTTCCTGTATCTCACAATGGCCCCACCAGATGCATTTGGGAGCGCATGAGACTAGACATCTGTCTCCTGATACCACTCCCCTGCATCTGGCCCTTGAAGTACCCCGGTTTTAAGCCTGGAGATTACACATCTCCCTCATGGTTTGTAACCTGTGATGGACTTTTCCTCCAGAAATCTGTCCAATCCCCTTTTGAAGGCATCCAGGCCAGATGCCATCACCACATCCTGTGGCAGGGAGTTCCACAGACTAACAACGCGCTGGGTGAAAAAATATTTTCTTTTGTCTGTTCTTACTCTCCCAGCCCTTAACTTGAGTGTATGTCCCCTAGTTCTGGTATTTTGTGAGAGGGAGAAGAGCTTCCCTCTATCCACTTGACTCCTGCCCTGCATTATTTTGTATGTTTCAATCATATCCCCCCTCAGGCGCCTTTTTTCCAGACTAAAGAGCCCCAAATGTTTTAGCCTTTCCTCATAAGGGAGGTGCCCCAGCCCAGTAATCATTTTAGTCACTCTCTTTTGCACCCTTTCCAGTTCCACTATGTCTTTCTTGAGATGTTGTGACCAGAATTGTACACAATACTCCAGGTGCAGCCTTACTATTGTTTTGTATAATGGCATTATAATGTTGGCTGTTTTGTTTTCAATCCCCCTTTTTGATAATCCCTAGCGTGGAATTGGCCTTCTTCACCACTGCCACACATTGTAACACCTTAAGAAAGTTGTATCTGTCCCAACACAACTTTTAACATGGCTAGGGTCAGAGTTAGACAGACTGCATGTAAGGAGGAAGTACAGGGAAATCCCTTTCCAGTCTACTTCTCCTGCTGTACACATCGACACCAGCATCCAACTCAATAAAAATGCCAGCAGTGACAGCAGAGTGCAAGGGGGAAAAAAGGGTAGGTGGAAGTGGTACTTCCTGTTGCTCTTTTTGTACACTCTTCATTGGGATACCCCATTTGCAGCCCTGGAGGCGTGTAATAGTAATAAAGATGGTGATGATAACAGACAGCAAACATCACTAAATTCTGTCCTGTGTGAGCAGGAGGCCCAACCCTCATGGAAGGCACCACTGCCCCACTTCTATTTAGTCTTATTCTCTTTCTAATCCTTTGGAGAGCGGGAGAAAGAAAGAAAGAAAGAAAGAAAGAAAGAAAGAAAGAAAGAAAGAAAGAAAGAAAGAAAGAAAGAAAGAAAGAAAGAAAGAAAAGGAGGGAGAGCGGGAGGGAAGGAGCAAGGAAGGAAGGAAGAAGGCAAACTACTTTAGTGAATACACCATAATACCAAGAGCAATCATCAATCGCACGAAGAAAGAATAACCATGTGCTACTGCTTCAATTCTGACTTATGGTGACCATTTTCAGGATTCTCCAGGTAGAGAAAACTCACAAATAGTATAACCGTGCCTTTTTCTGGGGACAACTTGGGACTGTGCAGGCTGGCTCTTCTTCCGGGAGGCCTAGTGGGGAATTGGTCTCTCTAGCAATAACCTCACAGCCAAATACTTAAACCACTGAGCTATCCAGCCAGCTGGATAGACCCCTTGTATGTGAGAGTTATGGAAGGTTAAACGAAGAGCCTCATGGCACAGTAGTTAAGCTGCAATACTGCTGTCAAAACTGTGCTCATGACCCCAGGGTTCAATCCCAGGTAGATGGCTCAAGGTTCACTCGGTCTTCCATCCTTCCAAAATTGATACAATGAGTATTTATTTATTTATTTATTTATTTATTTATTTATTTATTTATTTATTTATTAGATTTATACCCCACCCATCTTCCCCAAGGGAACTCTGGGTGGCTTACAGGACTAGAAAACTAGAAAACACAAGATATACAAATCATAATCTTCAACAAACAACAAAATTAAAAACAATAAATACAGATATACAGTACCCAATTCATGGGGAAGGGCAATGTGTAGTCTACAGAATTAGCTTGTCAACCACCCAGAGAGTGCTCCCAGTGCTATGGGGTGGTATATAAGCGGCACATTTTTGAACCACCCAGAGTTCCTGCCTGGGAAAATCAGTAGCGGTAAACAAATATAAAACTAAATAAATAAACTAACTATGAGGATGTTTATCTTTCTGGATCCACACATTAAAAGGGGGGGGGGACTTATAAGAAGTTAAAGCCTAACAAGGTTAATTAAAGCTAACGCGTTCACCAAACTCGGTCCATTCCTTTTGCTACAAAAATTAAATCAGAGAGCAAAGAGCAAGAAAACAGGGAAGTAGGAAGGCAAAAAGTTAGCGACTCCTAAAAACAGCTAATCCTATTGTGATTCAGGTAAATCGGTTATTTGAGATTTGTCAACTAACCTGCTGCCTCTTACAATCTGGACAGTCCCCTAAATGAGCGGGGTTTTGCTGTTCCCACCCAAATGCCGGATTCAACAAGCTAACAAAAGGCTGGGCTATCTCGACAAATACAAGCTCTCAACACCCCAAGTTGGCCTCCTGTTTCTCTCTCTCTCTCTCTCTCTCTCTCTCTCTCTCTCTCTCTCTCTCACACACACACACACACACACACACACACACACACACACACACACACACACACACACACACACACACACACACACTCATTTTGCCCACGGGCTGTTACTCACGCCCTCTGCTCCCATGTGCTTCTGCCGCCTCTGGGCCTCCAACAGGTGGTGCTGAAACCAGTCACGCATCCGATCCACCAGTTCCAAACCCTGCAACAAGGCGTCCCGTTCTCGTTCCAACTCCTGCATCCGCTTCAGCTGCGAGACGAAGACATGGCAGAGAGAAAGAGCAGGGACATGTCGACAAGTTTTGTGGCCCAAGCCCCAAGTCTTTGGTACTAAACCCTAAGCCCCCAAACCGAGTCCCTATTACAAATGAGTTCAACCACCACCACAAAAAGAAGGGGATGGGTAAGTTCCATGTCGTAGGTTGATTGCGAGTCACCAAGTCTGACTTGACAGTGAGTCAGTCCCGCATGAAAAACAACGCTCAAGTTTGGACTTTTGACTGCATCCCTCAGTCAATACTACTCCTCGGTCTCAGGGTGCGATCACAGGAGGAATCAGTTTGCAATCTAGACTGCTTCTTCCCCACACATTTATGGCATACCATACAGGGAGGAGCCTCGTGGTGCAGTGGTTAAAGTGCTGTACTGCAGCCATAACTGTGCTCATGACCTGGGGTTCAATCCCAGGCAGCTGGCTCAAGGTTCACTCAGCCATCCATCCTTCTGAGGTCAGTAAAATGAATACCCAGCTCTCTGGGCGGGGTGGGGTGGGGAGCAATGTGCAGTCTGCATAAATAAATTTTAAAAGGCCCAGATAGTGCTTTAAGCACTATGGGGGTGGTATATAAGCAGAACACTTTGTTTCACTCCATACCTGAGCTGGATCTGCTTAGTCCACCTGTAGGACTAGTATTTTAGAGGGCCAGGCTGGAGCCATTCCATGGCAGACAGCAGGGTTACTTTAAGGGGGATCACTCCCCCTAAAGCAGTGGTTCCCAACCTTCCTAATGCCGCGACCCTTTAGTACAGTTCCTCATGTGGTGGTGACCCCCCCTTGCCCTGCTTGGAAGAAGAGGCCACCAGCCCCCCTTTGGCAGGCCACTGCCCCAGGTGCCCTCAAGAACTTTCCTCTACAGGCACCCTCAGCCAATCACAGCCTCCGATCGCACTGACTGACATCCCCCCCAACCTATCAAGCTGTAACTCACTCTTCACCCCCTTCCCCCTCCTCCTCCTCCAGACCCAATCCGTTTGTGCCTTTTTCTTCACTGGCTCATGGCAGCCCCTGTGAAATGGCCATTCAACCCCAAAAGGGTCCCGACCCCCCCCCCCCCCAAATGCGCCCCCCCAAAGAGACCATTCCCAGTGTGATCAGGCATGTGCCTTGGACCCATTCCAATCACATCCTCATTCTGATTTCCTTGGCAGCACCAGAGCGTGAAAGTATGGCGTTACAAGCAGCAGTTAAATGTAACTAGAGTTAGGATAAGGGTTACTGCAACAAAGTTACTTTTAAGTAATTGAGGGCTTTTCCTTGGTGTAATGAACAATAGTTGCTATAAAAATGTTTAAAAAAATCTATTTTACAGGGGCACTTTAAAGCATTTTAGAAGCACTTCCTCAAAATTATTTTTAATCAATCTTGTTTTGTGTTTCTTATATGATTCTGCGAAGTACTGTACCTTCAAGGGGCAATATCAGAATTATCCACTAGGTGGCATGTAGAGAAGCAAAGTACAGTAATCCCCTGCCTATTGTGGGGGTGAGGGATCCGATCTGACCCGCGATAATGGAAAATCTGCAATATGTGGATGCTGGGTTGGGTCAGGACTAGGGGGCCTACCTAGGGCCTCCTGCACTTACCAGAGGCCTGGCACTGCCCCGAACAGGCCTCCGACGGGTTTCCCGGGCCCATTGGAGGCCCCAGAAGTGGTTAGAAGAAAGGGGGGGTTAATATAATAAATAAATAAATAAACAAACAAACAAACAAATAAATAAATATCCTCTGGCTGTGGATCCAATTGTTGGAAATTCAATCCTCTTCCTGACAGGAGCTGGATTGGATGATCCATTAGGCCAGTGGTGGCCAAACTCCGGCCCTCCAGATGTTTTTGACCACAACTCCCACAGTCCTTTGTCATTGGCAATACAGGCTTGGAATTCTGGGAGTTGCGGTCCAAAACATTTGAAGGGCCGAAGTTTAGCCACCACTGCATTAGGTCCCTTCCAGCTCTTCAGTTTTAAGATGATAATAACAATAACAATGTCTGCATCAAAATTTCAATCATCCTTATCATTATCCTAGAATAACAGAGCTGGAAGGCGCCCAATGGATCACGGAGTCCGGCCCCTGCCAAGGAGGCACAAGTGAGGGATTAAACTTTACAACTCTGGCTCCACAGCCAGATACCTAAAAGCCCTGAACTATGGGCCTTTTCACACGACCCCTAAGATCCGCTGGTCCCTTAAATTTGGACCAAAGATCTTAGGGGTTCGTTGCCCTTCCTTCCTCCCCACCAGAGAAAGAGGGGGAAAATGCAGCTCACCTGGAGGAGCTTCCCGGAGCTCCCGTTTCTCTTCTGCTTGCTTTTTTCCCTCCCACCTCTTCTCTTAACGGGGCAGGAGGCAAAAAAAAACACAAGCAGAAGCCAGGAGAGCCCCGCACTGACCAGATTAAATCCGGACCTGGGGATTTTCACCCACCTCAAGCAGGTACAAGAAAGTGCAGCTGGGTCGCGCTTAGGTGGGCGGGGTCGCACTTAATTGTCTGCAAAGTCCGGAGCTTGTGGGAAAACACTTGTAAGGTCCAGACCTTGCAGCCATTTCCTGCGGAGCTTAGGGGTCGTGTATAAAGGCCCTGTCCTACCGTTACCTAAGTAGAAACTACTTTTCTGAAAGTAACATTTCCAACTGGGGATGGCAGGAGCCAGTGTAACGTAACCACGTGCAGTGTCCTGCATCCCGGAAAGGGCAGGGCCACATTTGTTTAGCATTACCAATACCGTTGGTGCTGTTTATTTCTTCAGCAACTTCAAATACACATGCGGTAGATTCAACAGAAAAACTACCGTGCAATCTATCCACAGAAACAAAGTCCTATATAAGCTAAGGCAGTTACTTCACGTCCGTTTTGTCTCGTGTTAGTGTTGCGCTTAGGAGCGATACAAAAACAATGTTACTTCACGTCCGTCGTGCAACTATTGAAATATGTCTTGACCACGTCCCCGGAACGGGTGCTATGCGCGACAGTACTGTGTGTAGTAACAACTGTCACACAGCAAAACATTCGTTTCTCTCAAAAACTGTGTCCGGTTTTTTTATAATTTTATTTTTCAGAAGCGAAATATTGAAAAAGATTTTTTTATGTCCAACCCCCCCCCCCACAAAGGAAAAAGGAAGCTAGACAAAGTCAGTGTTTGTCACGGTACAAAACCATGAGGTAACACTTGTCACAAGACAAGTTATCACGACCATGGGAACACTGAAACGTGGACAAAACCACGTGATCGCAACCAACGCTGTCATGGTACAAAACTAGTCGCGGAACAAAGAAGGACGTGAAACCTAAGAGAGCTTTTGAGTTTTCTCAGACTCTTAACCCGGCAGAGTGTGTATAAATTATGGAGTTAAGACAAACTATCCAAAAAACTGGGCCAGATATGAAGCCTCTTCTGGCTCTTGAACCCAGGCTGCCAACGTGGCCAGATGGCGCTTACAGACTGCATATCAACCCACGGTGTCAAAACCTATCAATGTACATCTGCAGAAAGATGAGATGCTGAAAATAGATTTGTCTTATAGTATTTTTATTAGATGCCGACCCTTCCCTTTACCCCTTTGCAGCACTTGTCTGATTTTGCCCCCCAGTTTGTAAGGTAAGGTTTGGTTTTGATTTCAGTCTATGTCGGGCAGTTGCTTCTGTCTTTACAGAGCAAGCCTGAGTCCACAAACATCACAAACAAATCCCGGTCGTGACCGTAAGACGTAAAAGCAGGACACGTACTGGCATTTTTAGCGTATTAAAGCAAATGTTAAAGGTGGATAGAAGGGGAAAGGCCCTCTCTGAAAGAAACTTGTCAGAAATCATTAGCTCAAAAGGGGTCCTCACTGACCCAAATTTTTAATGTATTTATATGAAAAACAAACTAAAAGGTCATGGCCGTTTTTAAAGGAAATCTTTAAAAACGTCTGGCACAACCCTCAGCTCAACATACAGTATTTGTCTGGATGGAATTCAGCAGTAATCATCTCGCCTCCTGCAGCTACCAGAATTGCAATGCAATTATAGAAGGAAAAGAAATATTTATGGATTTTTACATACATATTATTGCAAAGCAACTCAATGGATGAAGCAAAGACACAGACTTCAGACTTGGGTCCAAATCAGATTGGATCAGATCTGAATTGGTTCAAACAGAATCAGAGACTAGGACGTGGGGCAATGGTCTCAAACTACAGGAAAAGAGATTCCATTTAAACATTAGGTAGAACTTCATGATGGTTAGAGCTGTTTGGCAGTGGAATATGCTTCCCCGGAGGGTGGTAGAGTCTCTTTCTTTGGAGGTTTTTAAGCAGAAGCTGGATGGCCATCTGTCGGGAGTCCTGTAATGGGGGTTTTTGCACGGCAGAGGGATGGACTAGATGGCCCTTGAGGTCTCTTCCAACTCTATGATTCTATGATTCTAGGACCAAATCAGAACCACTAAACCATGTCCTGAGTCGTGGGGGGGGGCACCCATGGAATGAGAAGTTGCAGCTTATTGGAAGCCTTCGGACAACATTTGTGGTTAAGTTTGAGAATTAGGGAGGCTGCCCCAATAACAAGACAAGAGGGTTTAGGAGGATGGTTTTGAAGAAACTAGATGGGGTGGTGGTGGTGCGAACTAATGCAGGGCTCCTAGGTGTGACTCACAAAAAGGAAGAGAGGACAAGGAGCTGTCTATGAATTTTAGGCAACTGGGAGCCATCCAGTTTGGAAGAGGGAAAGTGAAAGGAGGCAAGGAGGGAAGGAAAGGGAAGAGGCCAATGCTATAAACAAGGCGTTTAAGGGAAGGGGCAAGGACTTCACACTGAATGCATTAAGGACATCAGCAGTCAATGAAAAGGACTTTCATCTATTAAGCTCATTGGAATAAAAGATCATTCAAGCGTGGAGACCAAGTCCTCAAGGCAGTTTGCAATTGTAATAGCATCCTCCAGCCCTGAGTCACTACAAAAACACTGCAACAAAACACCCGTTTGCAAAAACAACAAAAGACATCAGAAACAGACTGCCAAGAGCGGGACTAGTAAAGGGCATACGATAAAATATCTTAAAAGGTTTTTTTTTAAAAAAAAAGGAACTTCACTTTCTTAAAATCTGGGGAGATTAAAAACCAACGGAGATTCCCAGGGAGGGGGCCACAACAGAGAAGATCCTGCTGTGGGTTGTGACCTAGTGCTTTTGGTACCCAAGCAGCAGAACAACATTGTACCAGGAACGCTTCCAGCAGAACTTAATAAGTGAGGAGTTTCCCATGCAAGATGCAACTTCCTTATTCGTCCACAACACCCATGGTACCTTTCTCGTTTTTTAGACTTGAAATGCTACACCTTATGAGGTCAAGCTGAGGGAGCCCGGGGCAAAGGCGTGCAGGTGTATTGTGAGGTATGTGACACCCTCCCCCCAGCAGCCTGGACCCACAATCACTCACCCAGAAGAAGAACTGCAGGGCCTCCAGGCTGGTGAGGGAGGTGCTGAGCGGGACAATGAGGATGGTGTAGCCTCTTTGGACTGCCATGGAGAGGCTATGGTGTCCAGGAGGCAGCAGCAGGCACAGCAGGACGGGCGGAGGCCACCGGGGCATGCCAGCCGGGCAGGGATGTCCCTCTGAGATCACCCCGTCGGATGGGGGGGGCGGCAGAAGGAAACAGCCTCAGGTGGAGATGGACCACTTTGCCCAGCCACTCAGCTCTGGTTTTGCAAACCTTCTGAGATCAAGGATGGAGGTGCTCCCTTGGCCTAATCCAGAAGCACATCACAGAGAGCCCAAAGTCTTTCCTCCCTCCTTCGACCCTTTCCTGCATCCTCCTTTGGAATCTTCTAAAGTCCCCTTTCTGGCTTCACACAACTCTTTGCCCCCTTAAGCTCTATTTTCCCTTCCCCACTACCCCGAAAATACCTCCTCTGCACCCCCACCATTACTCCCCACCCCCAGCCGTCTACCCCTTCACAGCAGCTTTCCCATCCCACCCTCCTCCTTGTCCTTCCTTCTTGTAGTTGCCCGATAACCCCCTGGCAGGTGTCCCCCAGTGAACTTCTCCTCACTTGGTCCTTCACCCTCTTCTCCTTTTTGTGCCCGTCCGTTCTTCCACCCTCTGCTTCTTCTTGCCCTTCCCCCGGCCTGTCTTCTGCGCTCGCGTGCTGATTTCAAACCACTTAGGATCACCCGCTTTCCTCCCTTGGATCTCTCGGTTCTCTCTCTCTCTCTCTCTCTCTCTCTCTCTCTCTCTCTCTCTCTCTCTCTCTCTCTCTCGGCTTCTCTCCTTCCCTGTTGAACCCCCTCCTTTGCCCCGGGACAGAGACCAACAGGGTCCCGGTATCTTCCCCTCCTCCCTCGCTCTGCCCCAGTTCTGCTGAACTCAGCCACCCCTGTGCATTCTGGGACGTCCTTTGAAGCCTCAGTGGTTTTGGACAATGGGCAGCGTAATCCCAGCCTTTCCGGCTGGCCAGCTGAGCTTGGGGTGGTGTTGGAAAGAGAGCAGCAGAAACGGCGGCCTTGTAAGGGATTAGCTGCTTTGGGTGAAGAAAAGCCTCGTCCCTTGAACTGGGGTATCCGTTCGGCCTCTACTCTCCCGGCACCCTGAGCCAGAGAGGTTATAACTGATATCATAATATTAATATTTATCCTCATCATCACCTTAGAATGATAGTGCTGGAAGGGACCCTATAGGTCATCAAGTCCATCCCTCTACATTTTTATCCCACCTTGGAGGGCCCGCAGGACATGGCTGCCCACATAAGCAGAGGAGATGGAAATGAACATTACAAGAAAATGTACATTTAAGATATCCAGGTTGTTCCTGTAGAAGCCTTGTGG
The DNA here is from genome assembly GCA_037367245.1 of Phrynocephalus guinanensis. Taxonomy (NCBI): domain Eukaryota; kingdom Metazoa; phylum Chordata; class Lepidosauria; order Squamata; family Agamidae; genus Phrynocephalus; species Phrynocephalus guinanensis. The sequence goes on along the minus strand of CM074744.1, from coordinate 26,312,242 downwards.
CGCAGTGGTCAAATGTATGTACTGCAGCTATAACTGTGCTCAAAACCTGGGGTTCAATCCCCGGTAGCCGGCTCAAAGTTCACTCAGTCTTCCATCCTTCTGAGGTTAGTAAAATGAATACCCAGCTTGCTGGGGGAGGGGCAATGTGTCGCCTGCATGCTGCAATTAAAAACTGTAAACTGCCCAGAGACTACTTGAAGTGGTATGGGGCGGTATATAAGCAGAATGCTTTTTCTCTTGTTTCCCAATCTCTCAGGGAAGAAAATAGCTGAGGGGAGGAATTGTGAAAGAGGTGGGGCAGACTACAGTACACTTAAAAGGTTTCGGCACGTTCTCCGTACCCGAAAGCTACTGACCCAAAGGGAGTGTTGCATTAAAACACACATTCCGAATCTTTTTCAGTGTTCTCATGACACCCTTGTATTTTGTCCCAAAGCAAAAGTTTCAGCCTAAGGGCCAGATTCAGTCTCAAAGATGTGGTTGTTGTTGGTGGTGGTGGTGGTAGTGGGAGGCAAAAGGAAAAGGCCTGAAATACTAGAAAACTACCCTAAAGATCTTATTGCCAGCAAGTAGGCTGAAGGAGAAGAATTTCAACCCTTTCAGAAGGAAAGGAGTCTCATAAAAAGAGAAGAAACTGCCAAACATCTGAACAATACGAAAAGTGTCATGGCCTTCAGAGAAACCCCAGAGGTCAACCGTCCTAATGCCACCTTCCATTTGTTGTCTAATTATTCCCATGGGGTACTGTACATGCCTACCTTTCCAAAATCTGGCAACCTTTTGGTATTAGCATAACATAAACAAAAACGTGACCTTTGGAAGGGACGTTAAGAAATCACCACAAAGTCGCAAACTGAATTACATGATGCGGCATGTAATTCATAATATCTGCAGAGATTTCTCACCTTGCGGCAGTTTTGCTTCCAAAGCTTACACCATTTGCGTAGCTATGCAAGAGAATTTTGGCCTACAGTATATGTTTTATACCATTGTTACAATCATTGCTACATCAGCCTAAGTAAGGGCGCTACTGCGTGGCTGAATAATCAGGATTCAGGAATAAAAAGGGGACATTTTGTTTCCTACTTCTGGTCAAGTGACTTTTATTCTGCGTTCTCTGCCCGCATTTTCATATCATGTTCCAAAACATATAAACTGGATATACTGTCTGCATGTATTGGGCAACAATTAGTCTTCCACAGTCAAGAGATAGCCATCTTTCATAAGAACTGTCTTCTTGTGCTTGACTGTAGACTACATAACCCATCTAGTCCACCATCAAGCAGAGCCATCACTAGTGAGCCCAGCAAGATGGGTTACCTAGTCCACAGTTAAGGGAGAGCCATTCCTCATGAGCACAGCAAGATGGGTTACCTAGTCCACAATCAAGGGAGAGCCAGCCTTCATAAGCCCAGCAAGATGGGTTACCTAATCCACAGTCAAGGAAGAGCCAACCTTCGTAAGCACAGCAAGATGAGTTACGTAGTCCACAGTCAAGGGAGTACCCAACAGGCTGTGGGGTAGGGGGCAGCAGCCTGCATAATTAAATTGTAAGTCACCCAGAGAGTGCTTTAAACAATATGGAGTAGTATATAAGCCACATACTTCAAGATGGAATAGCCAGATCCATTGCCATCAAGTAAATGTACAGAACACCAAAGGAGGATGTCCAAGTTAAAAAAGAAATGTTGTAGCTTTAATAGTAGTACAGAAAAGCAAATAGCAGCTGCTGCTGCTTGAACTCTTAAAAGCCCTGCTTTTTTGTTTCTTTTTATGTAATCATTTTTCTACCCAATCTTAAGTCTTGTCCAGAGAGGGGAATCTAGAGTGGTCTAGTTTATGCTCAAAAGGAAATTTTCTCTCACTCAGGTGATCCTCCCTCTCATATTGGATGCTTATTTTCCTGTGAGAAAGGTCCACCCATGGCTTGGATCACCTGTTTACTCACAAGCAGGTTTCCCTGGTTTACTGTAAGTGGACCTGAGGGAAAGGAACTGACAGAGATAATATTACAATGGGTTCAAAAAGTTTTACCAGAGATTCAGTGGACACGGTTCGATCTGGAAAGATGTCATCGTGTTGGAAGAAGAAGCCTAAAGGGACCACCAATAGACATCCTAATTCGCTTCTTCAACTTTCGCAAAAAAACAGGAACTTATGAACGTTTTGAGGTTGAAACCTGAGTTGCTGAACATTTAAGATGCAGCCATACAGGCTGTTAACGACCTCTCAGAACAGACAATAGCTTGGCGTCGTGAGATGAAACTCATTACCACTATACTAAGAGACAAAACAATAAAATACAGTTGGGGGTATCCAGTTTTCATACTCATATATTATAAGGATCAAGTTTATCTGGGAGGCAGAGTCCATGGGGTAGGCCTAGGCCCCTTTCCCACACTGTCTTGTGGCCACCATTCAGCTGGCCTCAATGGCTTTCCTTTTTATTATTAAATAAAGAGCCATGTCAAAATGGCCATGCGTTGGCCTAGCATAGCATGAGAACTGTGCTACTGCCACCGCCACCTCCAATGCAAGAGATCTGCTTGTGTGAAAAACTATAACCTAGAAACTGCTAGGCATGTACTATATATACCCTTTGTCTTTGCCGTATAAAAGCCACTTCATGCACGGGGGCAGCTTGCCTCACACAAATAGGTTGCTCCTTGGTGACAATATGTGCAAGAGTTCCTGCTTAGCTTAAAAACTTGGAGGTTTTGTTGCGGCCTTCAACCCACTCTTTCTGATAAAGCAGCTTCTGGGATACTCTAGCGGCCTAGCCCATTCTCAGCACCTCAAATCACACCATAAGCCTCAGAATATGCGCAGGTTGCCCATTCTGGGCAGGGTGGATAAAAATCAAAAACACACCTCATTCTGCTGCTATATGTCTGAAGAAGTGGACGTATCCACGAAACGTTACATTAAAATATGAAAGTTAGTCTTTAAGGTGCCACATGTTTTGTGTATTTTGTTTTGTTTTGTTTTTTCTTTGATTTTCGCCTACAATTCTTGAAAGGACTAACATGGCTACCCTCTCTGAAACTTCTAAATAAATTTTTAAAACCGTTTTTTTATTTAGAACTAAAAGTTTTTTAAAAATCCATGTTTTTTTAAAAAAAAATTAAATCAACTTGAGTTAGATCACAAATCTACCCCAATTCTGGGCGACCTGAACTCTCAGAGTGTTGGAGAATTTTCTTTCTGATGAAAGTCTAGTATAAACTCAGCCCTTTCAAGCTCAGATAAGGTTGGGGAAGTTTTAAATCTCCAGAATTTACAGTAACCCCCCGCCGATTGCGGGGGTTAGGGACCCACCCCACCTGCGATCCACGAAAATCTGCGATATGCGGAAGCGGGGGGGGGGGCTGGGGGGGGGGGGGGGATCATGTGCCTTTCCCAAAAGCCTCGGAGGAGCGTGGGGGGGGCAGCGTGGAGTGACCCGATCGCCCCCCCCCGCGCGGCTCCAAGGCCTTTCGGAGGCGCCCAGGGGGGCGACGGAGAGGGATGCCGTCCCTCCATGCAGCCCTTCCGCGCGGCTCCGAGGCCCTCCAGAGGTGCCCGGGAGGGCCACGGAGAGCGATGCCAGCCCTCCCCGCAGTCCTCCCACGCGGCTCCGAGGCCCTCTGGAGGCGCCCGGGGGGCCACGGAGAGGGACGCCAGCCCTCCCCGCAACCCTCCCACGCAGCAGCGCCCGGGGGGCGACTGAGAGCGACGCTATCGCCCCCCAACCCCCCAGGGTTCTCGGAGGTGTGGGGGGCACACGGAGCGACCAGCTCACCCCCCCCCCCCACGGTGCAGGTACTGCGATCCCGCGATGTTGGGGAACCGCGGTACCTGAACCGCGAAATGGCGGGGGTGACTGTACCTGTATCCAGTCATCTATCTGACAGTGGTGGCATACCTTCAGCACTCCAGATGTTTTGGACCACAATTCCCAAAATTCTGAGCCTAGATTGCCAATTATAAAGGACTGTGGGAGTTGTGGTCCGAAACATTTGGAGTGCCGAATATTCGCCACCACTAACACATTGGCCGGGCTAGTTGAGGTTGTTGGGAACTGGAGTCTAGCAACATAAGAAGGGGCCACAGGCTTCCCAGCCCTTTAGGGTGGAAAAACTGACATGAAGGGATATAATGGGGGTTTATAAAATTATGCACGGTGGGTAGGAAGTGAATAGAAGAGTGCCGTCACCACTACCTCGCCTGTAACATTAGGTCATTTGATGACAATGATGAGCAGCAGATTCCAGACAGACAAAAAGAAACACTTCCTCTTTGGTGCTTAATTGAGTCAGATCTAATTGTCCCAAATTTGCTTGATTGCCCTATATGGCTATCTGAGCTTAGGGTCTTCACTGCATCTTCACACCGATCAGGCATTTACATTGTTCGTGATAGTGACCAATGTTAATGAGCTCAAGGCCTATCAAAGTCTATTAGTGCTGGAATGTTTTAAGGGCAGGTAGTTGCAGGGTGTGATGAGCCTTGTTAAACCATTGCAACAAAAGCAACAAAGGCCAGCAACCTGTTGCTTCGATACACAGCAGAAGGAAGGGTTAGTTCAGATGGGCATTTGTTCTGCTGTTTGGTGCATTGTGGGGGCAGGTTGGCTTACTTTTTGTTCTGGAGACCACACAATGTAATCTCTAGAACAGTGATGGTGAACCTTTTAGAGACCGAGTGCCCAAACTGCAATTCAAAACCCACTAATGTTTCACAAAGTGCCAATACAGCCATTTAACCTGAATGCAGGTGGCTGTGAAGGGGCGATGTCGGGTGCCCACAGAAAGGGCTCCGAGGGCCGCCTTTGGCACCCGTGCCATAGGTTTGCCAACACTGCTCTAGAAGGTAGCAATCTGCTCCCAAGACACCTCAACCTGAATATTTATGAGTCCCTATCAGGGGCTGCTCTATGATCCTCCATGATACTTAACAATGGGTACAGCTGTCCTTCAAGAGAGGGAATCATGGGGCTTGAGAGGAACAGCCCAGCTATTTGGTTCCTCAAAACCACCCATTTAGTACTTCATTCTGATCAATGGCTTGGCCAGCCCTGCCCAGGACCCTCACCCCTGCCTCACCATATCATATTCCAGGGCATTAGAAATGGTGTGCCTGCGTGGCTCCTTTGGGAGGCGTAGGCTCCTGCGTCGTCCAGCTTGGCACAGGGAACTGTTGATGCTGCGGGAACGTGTGATGCTTTTTCCATCTGATTCTCCTACAGAGAGAAAAAGCAGAAAGAAATACAAAGGTTTAGAGATCATTATGTCCATCCATTATGGTCCATTACAAATCATGTTTGCATCGTTTTGTTTTTGAGGGGCAGAAAAAAAAGACGCCTACATTACTGGTGCAGGTTTGGAGTAACAAGGGGCGTTTATACACGACCCCTAAGCTCCGCCGCAAATGGCTACAAGCTCCGGACCTTAAAAATGTTTCCCCACCAGCTCCGGACTTTGCAGACAATTAAGTGCGACCCCGCCCACTTTAGCAAGACCAAACAGCAGTTTTCTTGTACCTGCTTTTTGGAGGTGACAAATATTTGATCCGGTGTAAGGATAGTGAGTGCGGGGCTCTCCCGGCTTCCGTTTGTTCTTTTTTTGCGCCCCGCCCCTTTAAGAGATCTGAATGCTGCCGGGAACAAAACGGAGGTAAGAAGGCATTCTTTTCTTTCTTTTTTCTCCCTCCCTCAGGCAGCCAGCAACCAGGAAGTGCAGAGGGGGGTGGGGACAGAGGAAGAGCGACGAGCCCCTAAGATCTCTGGTCCGAATTTAAGTGGCCAGCGGATCTTAGGGGTCGTGTAAAAAGGCCCAAGGACACCGTTCTTGTCATTGTAATAGCTTTTAAAGAAAACTGCTACAAGATATTATAGATGGCATCTCTCCCCTCATAGTTTATCTAAAATGTATAATTGTTCCTCAAGATGCTGGAAATGTAAACATGACAGTGGTACTTTTTATCATACGTGGTGGACTCGTAAAGAGGCAAATATATATTGGAGAATGGTAAAGCTATTTATAGAGAGATCATTGAAGATTAAATTGGAGTTTAGACCAGAACTCTTTTTATGGAATATATGTGCAATTTTGGAAACAACCTGAGGCGACTACAGAGAGAAGTTTCTGTGAAAAGATAAGAGAATGTATTGAAATCGACAGACTTTCCGGATATCTGAAAGGAGAATATGAAGAGACCAACAAAAGAAGATGGCAAGAAGTAGTAAATTTAATAGTTAACTGATATGTTATTAGATCCTGATATGTATAATCCTCGTCTTTGACTTGACTGACTCAATGTAATTCTATGTGTTTTATTTTCTGTCTTTTCCCCCCTTCTCCCCTTTCCCTTTCCTCTTAAAACTAATAAAATTCTTCAAAAAAATAGTGGTGTGAAGCAGCTGCCACTTGCATCAAAAGCATTGTCTGCTGAAATGTCCTCTTCTAAGCAACTGTTATTTGCTTGTTTATTTGATTTGTATATCACCCCATTAGCGAACGCATAGCTCTTTGGGTAGTTTACAGAATAAAACATACAAAAAGGACGTTGACAACCTCAAATGGGTTAGGAGGGTGACTTGGATGAGTAAAGGCCTGGAAGAAATGTCTTGCAAGGAGCGGCTTAGGCAGCTGGGAATGTTTAGCCTTACAAAACGAAGGCTGAGAGGGGATATGATAGCCATGTTGAAATATTTGAAAGGATGTCATAATGGAAGAGGGGACTGGTATGTTTTCCATGGCTTCAGAGACTAGGACTTGGGGCAATGGTCTCAAACGACAGGAAAAGAGATTCCATTTGAACATTAGGAAGAACTTCCTGATGGTTAGAGCTGTTCGACAGTGGAATATGATGCCACGGAAGGTGGTAGAGCCTCCTTCTTTAGCGGTTTTTCAGCAGAGGCTGGATGGTCATATGTCGGGGATACAGCACTTTGATGGGGGGGGGGTTCCTGCATGGCAGGGGGTTGGAATAGGTGGCCCTCGAGGTCTCTTCCAAGTATATGATTTTATGTGTACACCAACGTCCACCCCCTTACAACAACACAGTTAATATGGTGGTACACCAACTAGAATACATATAATACAAAAGGAAAAAAACCCTTAATTTAAAAATTAATACTAACAGCATTCCAGGAGATATTCTTGAAGGCTGCTTTGTATACTTCTATCCTAACCAATTTCCTTAAATATCAGGAGGAATGGAACCTGGTGTAACTCTGTTGAAAATTTGTTCCACACAGCAAGGGCCACCACACAGAAGGCCTGGTTCCTCATTATCACTTTTTCTGCTTGCCTCAGGGTGGCCCCTTTTGACCATGTCAATTGGGAGGACTGTGAGAAATGAGTACCTATGGAATGTATAGGAACACGATCCTTCCTCCCCAACGCAATCTGGTCTTCCTATACCAATGTCAAGAATATATCATCTGTAGGCTTAACAGTATCTGGTGCTCACATTCTAAAAAGCAACTAGGAAAATTGGGAAGAATGGAATAGAATTTCTTAAAACAGTAAATATCTGCTCTTATAATCTTGACAGTTTGGGGGAGCAAATGGAATGGAGTGTCCTAAAACAGGGCATTGTCTGCCTCAGGGCCCAACATTCCTAAACAAAGCATTTCCAATATGCTGTTAAAGGTTTCACCTGTTCCCCCAAAACACCATTTGTTCAATTTGCTTCCATGTTTAAAACAGACAAATTTACCTCCGTCCAAATAAACACAGTCTTCGGTTGTCTCGTCTGACACACAGACTGTACACCAAAGATTCACTGCAACACCCATGAGGTTGGGTGTAGCCTCATTCATTCATTCATTCATTCATTCATTCATTCATTCATTCATTCATTTATTTATTTATTGTGTTGAGGAAGTTTGGGGTGCGAAGCAACATGCCTTGTCATCTCAAGAATATTTGCAGATTTGCAAGAGGTAAAAAGCATTTTGGAATAATAAAGGAGACACAAAGCAGGGTGCAGTTTACACATCTAGCTATCAACATCTATGATGCTTTACATTACAACATTTAGCTGTACACATCTATGATGCTTACAGCTAAAATTATACACAACGTTAATCAACAAGAGAAATGTGCATTTTACAAACCTGCATAAAACAGGAAATGTGTCATAAACATTTATTAAATTTCACAAGTTGAGAATCAGGAGGAAAAACTGCAAATAGAATCCAGAGGAATACAATTCAGTGGAGATGGAGGGTTTTTGTTTGTTTGTTTGTTTGTGATACCCTCAGCAGCCTGGCACATATAGTTCCCAGCAGGTATCCTTTTTTTACTGAAACAGGGGGGCTGATCCCCCTGTTGGGATAAATTGGTGGAGGGATCATTTCTTTTGAAATGTACTGACGTGCTGCATATGTGTGTGGTATGCCAGTTGCACGGTGGCTTAGAGGAAAACGCTCCAGAGGGTTATCAATATGGCACAGAAGATCATCGGATGCCCACTCCTCACATTGGAGGAATTACACAGCTCCTGCTGTCTTAAGAAAGCTCAGAATATTGTAGGAGATATTTCTCATCCTGGACACTCTCTGTTTGTACCATTACCATCAGGCAGAACGTATACATCTATCAGAACAAGGACAGAAAGATTCAGAAATAGTTTTTACCCAATAGCAGTAACCATGCTAAATTCTGTTAAAAATTAAGTTGATGGGAAATATTAGTGTTGAATGTGTTACATATATATTGTATGGGGGATTGTGTATGGCTGTTGTTGTTTTTAAAAATGTAGTTTTTATGGATTAGGTATGAATGCTGTCAGGTGAAAGAGTGTAGGGCTGTGTGTGTATGTTTGGTTTTTATTTATTTATTTATTTTATTTATTTGTTATATTTGTATCCCGCTTATCTACTGGGTACTCTAAGCGGCTAACATGAAGGCAGCAAGGCCAGCAAAATACAATAAATAGTCAATCAGTAATCAAACAAACAAACCTATAAACACCCTAGACACTGTTAAAACCAGATAACACCTCGACTAACGCGCAAATTACGATGGCGGGGAGAAAAAAAAAAGGTTTTAACTATCGCCAAAGGCCTCACGAAAAAGGTAGGTTTTCAGCGCCTTTCGGAAGGCCAGCAGGGACTCTGCAGAGCGCACTTCACTGGGGATGGAATTCCAGAGGCTGGGGGCCGCCACAGAGAAAGCCCGGGTCCGGTTGTGCTCGTCCTCCGGGCTTCCCGAGGGGTGGCGACCCGAAGCAAGTGCGCTCGCGCCTGCCGAACGGGACGGGCCGAAGTTGACCGCTGAGCGATACGCTCTGCCAGGTAGTCCGGTCCCAAGCCATGGAGGGTTTTATAAACTAAAACCAGGACCTTGAATCTAATCCGGGCCGCAACGGGCAACCAGTGCAAGCGGACCAGGACTGGGGTGATGTGGTCGTAACGACGCACACCAACCACCAGCCTGGCCGCCGCGTTCTGGACCCGCTGCAAGCGCCGGAGAAGATTCAAGGGCAGCCCCATGTAGAGCGCGTTACAGTAGTCCAGCCTCGAGATCACCAGAGCTTGGACCACTGTTCTCAAGGAGCTCGCGTCGAGGTATGGGCGGATCTGGGCGATCCGACGCAGATGGAAATAGGCGGACCTGGTCACCGACGCCACCTGGTGCTCCATGGCAAGCGCCGGGTCCAGGAACACACCCAGATTCCGCACCCTCTCCGCGAGCTGGAGGGAAACTCCCCCCAGACAAGGAAGAGGGCCACCGTACCCCGATGGCGAGCTCCCGAAGAACATAACCTCCGTCTTCTCGGGGTTGAGCTTGAGCCTGTTCGCCCCGGTCCAGGCCAGTACGGCCTCCAGGCACCCGTCGAGAACTTCCACAGCTTCCACAGCAGAGGTGTTAAAGGAGAGATAGAGCTGCGTGTCATCAGCGTACTGATGACAGCAGACTCCAAAACTCCTGATGACCCCCGCCAACGGCCTTACGTAGATATTAAACAGCATGGGGGACAGAGACGACCCCTGTGGAACCCCACAAGGGAGGATCCAAGGGGCCGATAACTCCCCCCCATGCTGCACGTACTGCGGCCGGCCCTCCAGGAAGGAACGGAGCCAACTGCGAGCAGTTTCCAATTCCGACCTCAGAGAGCCGGTCCAACAGGATACCGTGGTCGACGGTATCAAAGGCCGCTGACAGATCCAGGAGGACCAACAGGGAAGAGCAACCCCTGTCGGCCGCCTGGAGAAGGTCATCTTGCAGGGCGACCAAAGCTGTTTCGGTACCCCGGCGGGGCCTGAACCCGGACTGGCAAGGATCGAGGCACTGCCGATCCTCCAAGTATGACTGCAGCCGGACCGCCGCCACCCTCTCGATCACCTTGCCCATAAAAGGGACATTAGGACGATAGTGTTGTCAATCATCCACCGCTAGGCCAGAAAGATGGGCTTTACCACTGTCTCCTTCAAGCGAGAGGGAAACAGCCCCCTCGCTTAAGACGAGGCGGTGGCGATGGCAGAAGCCCATTCGGCCATGGTCATCCTCTGGCAGCTCTAATTAGCCAGGCAGGGCAAGGGTCGAAATGAGTGGAGGCAGGCCGGCAATGCGCCATAGCCTTGGAGACCTCGACAGCAGAAACAGGCCCAAGCACATCCAACCGAGGCGACGAAGGCGGACCAGCAACTGGAGATGGTGGGACAGGACGACTGCAACCGGAGAAAACCAAAACCAGCACGGATGGCCTCAATAGTTTAGTTCGAAAAAAGGCTGCGAACCATGCTCACTACTGAACTCAGTAGGAGGAGGCCTGGCCAGACTAGGATTGCTGAGGTCCCGAATATATTGGAAGAGCTCCGCCTGGCGGTTCGAGGCCTCAGCAATTCTCAGGGAGGTGAAAGAAGCCTCCCTTATCGCGATGATATTAGTCTGGGCATCAACAGCAGGCCTTACTCAACGCCGTGCAGGAAGCTGCGCTCTAACCTCCTCCTTTCCTGCTTCATTGCCCTAAGCTCCCCCGTGAACCATGCGGAGTGCCGGGCTCGGCAGCGGAGGAGGCGCTTAGGGGCGATCCGGTCAATGGTGTGAACAGCTGTTTCATGCCAAAGGTCAGTTTTATGTCAGTTTTAAATGAGTGTAAGTGATGTTCGGCATCTGAATGTTGGATTGTGTGTATGGATGGTTTGTTCTTAAATGGTAGATTTTACGTCTTGGATTTTTATGCTGGGGTGTGTGAATGACTGACTGGATGGCACTTTTAATCTCGTTGTATTTATACAATGACAATAAATTCCATTCCAATTCCAAAAATTCCAATTTTGGAGCTGGACTCAAGCCATGAGGACTTGGGCCCAAATCGAAAAAGTTCGGTATCAGTGTGTACATCCTCACCTTTGCTCCTGTTGCCACCCAGACCACCACTGCCACCTGTCAAAACAAGTTCAATCACAGGGCTGGCTGGGAGTGAGGATGAATGAGGGACTGGAGGGCAAACAGGCTGGCGAGGGTGATCATGTGGAGGACACAAAGAAAAAAACATGTATGTGTGTGTGAATTGGGAGCAGACGCGTGTCTGAAAAGGCAGGCCCACACCCGCTCCTACGAGCACACGTCAATTAGGCAAGGACAATATTAGACCCCCGCATCCGGCTGCAATCCTTGACATCGTTACAAGCACAATGCAAACAAACCTGGTCCGTACCAGCCCAGCTGTTCCCCAAAAAGACATGGCTGAGAAGCTCCGGTTTCTTTCCCTACAAGCGAACAGGCTTGGTAACAAAGGTTAGGGGTGATTGACAGCGGATTTGATACTTTGTTTCCCCTGGACATGTACCCCCCCAGCCTCAGGAGAGTAGGGGGAATGGGGCAACCCCTTGCTCCCAAGTAGACCAGACCTTGGCACACTTGGGGGGGATGGGGAATCATCTCATATTAACCCCTTTTCATCACTGCATCGTTCCCTGCACAGCCAAAAAGGCACCAAGAAGTTTTTTTCTTTTTCCTTTTTCCCCTTCTTCCTCGCCTTTTTCTCTCCCTCTCCCTCTCTCCCCAAATAAAGGTTCCTCCACCTCTCCCCTCTGTGTCCTTCCTCTCCCTGCCTTCCAGTAATATCCCCGACCCTCCCCCCCCCATTTTCTCAATTCCTTCTTCCTTCACGTATCTCAAGGCCTGGACAAGGGTACATGCTGCCTCCATGTTGGGGGAGTGACCTTCATTTCAAACCAAGGACCGTCACCCTGCCACATGGCAAAAGCAGTTCAAACCGCTTGGTTCCCTTGAATGGATTTTGCCAGAGGGAATCTTCTCCTTCCTCCACAGAGACAATGGGCTGTATGGGGCGCCCTTTCCTGCTTAGCCCTCCAGCCCCCCCATCTCTCTCTCTCTCTCTCTCTCTCTCTCTCTCTCTCTCCCTCTTCTAATTTCCTCCCATCCATCTTCCCTGGACGTGCTTAAACTGTGTGCCTACTCTCTCTTGCTCTCTGGACCTGAGCAATCTTTGGGCAAGGCATGGCGACCGCATGGCAAGGAAGAAGAATCTTCAGACAGCCTCCATTTCTCACCTGCGGATGTACCAAAGATTAAATCACAGCCCAAGGCATCCCATTGTCCTGTTTCCACACTCGCCCGCCCAGGATCCGTCTGGCAGCCAAAGACTTTCCCAATCGGCTTTTCCATTCCCCATTGTGATTTCTCAGCACCCCCATTGTGATTGTTCCCTCTCCTATGGACTTGTTAATTATTCTGTAATCACCCAGGCTTTTGGACAATACTGACTCTTTCCCCCTCATTGTTAACCCTCTAGTTACCCATTAAAGGATTAGTTTGTGCCTAGTCGCACCCATGCAGGGGTCCGGTTCCAGGGCATCAGGAACACCCAGGACCTCCCCCAAGAGACTCCTGAGCTGACCCCCATCGGTTGTCCCCAAAACACAACCCCTAGCCCAACCCAGAGGAGGCGCCACTCTGTGGGAGGGGGAAAGGAGGGAATAAAGATTGTGGGTTTCCTGTTTTGGGGTGCTGAACGCCTCACTTCTGCCTTGGGTGATCCGTTCGCCTTACCATCTTTATTAGGCCTAATAAACTGGTAATATTTGCCTGGATCTCTCTGTGTTGGGTTTCTTCATTGGGTCTTGTGAAATCCAACAGCTTGCAGCAGGATTAGCTTGCTGTGGTCTCAACAATCAGGTGGGTGGGCAAGGTGTCAGGATGGTGGTAGTGGGGTGATTGGATTGGCAGCAGAGGCAATTGAGGGGGAAGGGAGCGATCCAGGGGGTAGGGGTGATGGAAGGGAAAGGAGGCAATAAAGGGGCAGAGGAACAATCAAGGGGGTGATCAAGGGGGCAAGTGAGGCAAGGGAGCGACTGGGCTGGCAGGGAAAATTGGAAAGGCGAGTGAGGGGAGAGGTGAGTGAGAGTGAGTATGTTTGTTTGTTTTTTGCTCCATTCAGGGCATTCACATATTTGGAGTTGATTGTAATGAGTCAATTCCACACATCTGCCTCAAAACAAACATACTGTACCTCTGCTGGGGGAGCAGGAACACTACTCAGTGTGTGGCTGTACCTCATGTGTACCTGTAAATATGAGGTAGGTTGTTGTTTATCAGGATTTGATATAAGAGTTGTTGTTTTTTACTGTCAGTGGGGTCAGGCTCAGAGGCTACAGTGTGGAAAGTACTTACTGGCTACATGCCAGGCTGCTGGTAAAAGGACAGGCATAGGAACTGTATATGTTGACACCCTATAGATCATTCTTCTTTTTCATGAAGCCCCCCACACACTTCATCCTGTCTCATCCTCACTGCTTTAATTAAAAAAACACTAATCACAAATGCTCATTGATTATTTGAGCCAGGGGCTGGCTCTGGTCCAGGCATAATTGATTGTTTCTACTGACTCCCTAGAGACAGAACGAGAGACAAAGCGTACATCCTTAAAAAGCCAACGAAGTGGACTAGGTAGCTCAGTGGTTAGCAATCAGGTTGTGAAACTAAAGGGTTTGATTCTGCGCTGGGGCTTCTGAGAGAAAAGCCAGCCTGTGTTGCCTTGGGCAAGCTGCGCAGTCCGAAGGATGACCTGCTTCTCGATATCGACTACCTATTAGAGCCAGGAAAGGGTTTCCGCAAGTTGGAATCACCCTGAGACCATGCCATGATTGTTGAAATCCAATGAAGGAGTCCTAGATCCCTCGCCATCTTTTCATCCCCCCCCCCTTAATGTGATGCCATCCAGCCCTCAGCTCTCATTATCTTCTTCCCGCAGCGATGTCGCACCCTGAAGGTGATTCAGAGCAAAGGAGGAGGCGTGGATCTCCAGCATCATGCCTTGTGGTGCCAGCAGTGTATCAACACATAGCAGTGAGAAGAACTGCACCTGAGGAAATCCCTTGTTTACCTTTGTACCCACTACCACACTTTAGATTTGAAACACCTTTTCCTTAAAGACAAATCGCCTTAAAAATCACTGCCCGCTTTTCAAATCGCTGTTTCTGAACAGCCCCCTTGGCCACACCCATTTTGACCGCTGTGTCGGTTTTTCTTGAGACAACCACTGGGGGTGGTGTTTTTTAAAATCAATTGCTGCACCACCACCCCCTTTTAAAGTGATTTGGTTGAATTTGCGGACATATTACACCGCTTTTTGTCCCCCTCCCCCCCCCGTTTCTGCCATTTCCCTGTGGTAGAACACGCCAAAAAAGCCTGCCGCAATGTAAACATGTTTGCCGACTTTGCCGATGCTGCACTTTCACACTGGGGTGACTGAAAATTTATTTATTTATTTATTTATTTATTTGTTGAATATATACCCCGCTTATCTACTATGTACTCTAAGCGGCTTACACAAGGCTACAATAGCCAACGGAATTACAATGAGTAATAAAATAGGACAATAAATCACGCTATACAAAGTTAAAACCAGATGGCACTTCACTAAGGATGGGGGATAAAACAGGTTATGATGGCGGGAAAAAGAACAAAAAAGGCAAATTAAGCGTCGCCAAAGGCCTCCCGAAAAAGATGGGTTTTTAGCGCCTTTCGGAAGGCCAGCAGGGACTCTGCAGAGCGCACTTCACTGGGGATGGAATTCCAGAGGCTGGGGGCCGCCACAGAGAAAGCCCGGGTCCGAGTTCTCGTCCTGCGGGCTTCCCGAGGAGTGGCGACCCGGAGCAAGTGCGCTCGCGCCTGCCGAACGGAACGGGCCGAGGTTGATCGCTGAGCGATATGCTCTGCCAGGTAGTCTGGTCCCAAGCCATGGAGGGTTTTATAGACTAAAACCAGGACCTTGAATCTAATCCGGGCCGCAACGGGCAACCAGTGCAGACGGACCAGGGCTGGGGTGATGTGGTCATAACGACGCACACCAGCCACCAGCCTGGCCGCTGCGTTCTGTACCCACTGCAGACGCCGGAGAAGATTCAAGGGCAACCCCATGTATAGGGCGTTACAGTAGTCCAGCCTCGAGATCACCAGAGCTTGGACCACTGTTCTCAAGGGGTTCGCGTCGAGGTACGGGCGGATCTGGGCGATCCGACGGAGATGGTAATAGGCGGACCTGGTCACCGACGCCACCTGAGACTCCATGGTAAGCGCCGGGTCCAGGAGCACACCCAGATTCCGCACCCTCTCCGCGAGCTGGAGGGAGACTCCCCCCAGACAGGGGAGGGGGCCACCGTACCCCGACGACGAGCTCCCGAAGAACATAACCTCCATCTTCTCGGGGTTGAGCTTAAGCCTGTTTGCCCCGGTCCAAGCCAGTACGGCCTCCAGGCACCCGTCAAGGACCCCCACAGCTTCCACAGCAGAGGTGGTAAAGGAGAGATAGAGCTGCGTGTCATCAGCGTACTGATGACAGCAGACTCCAAAACTCCTGATGACCCCCGCCAGCGGCCTTACGTAGATGTTAAACAGCATGGGGGACAGAGATGACCCCTGTGGAACCCCACAAGGGAGGATCCAAGGGGCCGATAACTCCCCCCCATGCTGTACGTACTGTGGCCGGCCCTCCAGGAAGGAACGGAGCCAGCTGCGAGCAGTGCCTCCGATTCCGACCTCAGAGAGCCGGTCCAACAGGATACCGTGGTCGACGGTATCAAAGGCCGCTGACAGATCCAGGAGGACCAACAGGGTAGAGCACCCCCTGTCGGCCGCCTGGAGAAGGTCATCTTGCAGGGCGACCAAAGCTGTTTCGGTACCCCGGCGGGGCCTGAATCCGGACTGGCAAGGATCGAGGCACTGCCGATCCTCCAGGTATGACTGCAGTCGGACCGCCGCCACCCTCTCGATCACCTTGCCCATGAACGGGACGTTGGCAATTGGGCGATAGTTTGATAAATCGTCCACCACCAGGCCCGGTTTTTTCAAAATGGGCTTTACCACCGTCTCCTTCAGGCGAGAGGGAAAAACCCCCTCGCTGAAGGAGGCGGTGGCGATGACAGAAGCCCATTCGGCCATAGTCCCTCTGGCAGCTCTAATTAGCCAGGCAGGGCAAGGGTCGAAAGGGGTGGAGGCAGGCCGGCAATGCGCCATGGCCCTGGAGACCTCGACAGCAGAAACAGGCCCAAGCGCATCCAACCGAGGCGACGAAGGCGGACCAGCAACTGGGGATGGCGGGGCAGGGCCACTGCAACCGGAGTCAAAGCCGGCACGGATGGCCTCTATTTTAGTTTGAAAAAAGGCTGCAAACTGCTCACTACTGAAATCAGTAGGAGGAGGCCTAGCCAGACTAGGATTGCTGAGGTCCCGAATCACCCGGAAAAGCTCCGCCTGGCGGTTCGAGGCCTCAGCAATTCTCAGGGAGTTAAAAGATGTTCTAGCCTCCCTTATTGCGTTGGTGTAGCGACTAGACTGGGCATCAACGGCAGCCTTACTCAACGCCGTCCGGGTTTTCCTCCAGCTGTGCTCTAGCCTCCTCCTCTCCTGCTTCATTGCCCTAAGCTCCCCGGTGAACCAAGGGGAGGGCCGGGCTCGGCAACGGAGGAGGCGCTTAGGGGCGAACCGGTCTATGGTGTGGACAGCTGTCTCATGCCAAAGGTTAGCCACATCCTCGGCCGGAGCGCCAGTCATACCACCAGGTAACCCCCCGAAGAGCTCACCGAACCGCTGGGGGTCCATGAGCCTCCGGGGGCGGGCCAAAACAGAGGCCCGATGGTCCCCGCGGGGAGGGGCTGGAATCGCCAGGGAGAAAGAGAGCAGGTGGTGGTCTGTCCATGACACAGGCAGGGAAACAATGTTCCCCACCTCCAGACACGAGACCCCCGACATGGAGGTAAAAACCAGATCCAGGGTGTGACCGGACCTGTGGGTGGGGCATAAAACATGCTGGGACAGACCCATGGAAGCCATGGATTCCATGAACTCCAGGGCAGCACCGGAAAGTCCACCGCCCGCATGCACGTTGAAGTCGCCCACCACCAAAAGGCGCGGGGACCTCAACAGAGCAGCGGCAATGAACTCCGTGAGCTCTGGGAGGGATTGTGCTGGGTTGCGGGGAGCTCGGTAACCCAGCACAATGCCAAATCTGTCCCGCTGACCCACCATCAGGTGAAGTACTTCCAGCCCCTGGCTAACCAATGTCGAGGCCCTGCTAACATGAAATTGAAGTATAAAGCGGTTCAGCAAAGTGCAGACGGGGAACCATAATTGCTAAGCAACTGCCAAAGTGCGTACTGCCGAACTGATGTCGCGACCACGTGACTGCGGGAGGAGATAAGGCAATGCAAAACAAAAAACAGCTGCCCAAGGAAGTGCAGTAGCGGCCTTGAGCGGAAGACCCGAGGTCAATTTCCATTCAGTCATGAAATTCACTCAAGGATTCCAGCTTAGTCCCAGTGTCCCCTCCTGATCTGCATTCGAGAGGTGCTGAGGAAGAGACCTGGGTCTGCTACCTTGAAGTTAGCTGGAGGAACGTCAAGAGAGAAACGTAACAAATAATGAAATAAAATAAATTTCTCCCACCCTTCACTCAGTTACTTTAATACAATCCCATCTCCCCTTATCATTGGCCACCTGGAATGGAAGTCCAGTAATATTGACAGGGGTTGGAGGAAGCACTAGCACCACATCCTGAAACAGAGCTGTATAAAATGGGGGAGACCTGTTGATCTATTTGCTTTATTTTATTTGTTTGTTTTTATAGTATTGTTACAGCTATCGCCATCACGGGTTGTGGGGAAGGCATCGTGGTTTTTGGGTTTTTGACAGTTGTGGTGGTGGGCAAGATTTGTTTATATTACAGTATTCTAAACTGACCAAAGTAGAGGTGTGCCACTAGATTGGTTGTATATAGAGATGGGCACGAACCCATTTCGGCACACTTTGCTTCCCAGTCAAACGCCTGATTCATGGTTCATTGCCCTGCCCATTCCAGAGGCACCTGCAGCGTTTGGAAGAGGCAGGGTGCCATATGTTGGAATTGACTTGATGGCACATGATCGTTATCCATTTATTACTTTTATAATGCAGTTCCCTAGATTTTTTTTAAATGAATATACTAAGAGAAATGAAGCGGGGGGAAACCCATACATATTAGAAGCAAATGTGTACAATGCATGTATCATGGAAAACATTGCAAAAACTTACAGGGACAAACACAGAGCTGCTCACACACTCTTGTGTGCATGAAAACATAAACCAAATCATATATGAGCATTCTGACTCTGACACAAATCATAAGCTGATGTGGAAACGGGGAGGAACAAACTGGAAAAAGATGTGTAAGTCACAAAGAATAAAACAAAGCACTTGACGCATTCAGAATACTGACCAGTCTGGCTGTATGCAAATAAACATTATGACCAGCCTGTGTGTCTCTTGAGAGGCATATGGATGGGATTTTGTAAGAAGCCAAAGATTGCTGGAATGCACAAGATGCTAGAGTTTGGAAAAGTTACTTTGTTGCACTACAGAATTTCCCCAGGTGATATGGTTAGGTTATTGGTTACATCATTTGGGGAACACTACTATCTAATAAGCTGCCTAGATGCCCTAAGCACATCAGATCTCGCCTGATTTTGGAAGCTAACCAGGGTTAGCCCTGGTTAGTACTTGGATGGGAGGCCACCAGGGAATACCAGGTGCTGTAGGCGCCTGGAGTAGGAACTGGCAAACCACTCCAGTATTCCTGCCAAGAAAACTCCATGGACATGGGGTCACGAAGAGTCAGTCATGACTGTAACGACACAACACACACTGTCTAATAGCAACTAATACCAAGATTGTTAGGGTTCTTCATCTCTTCATTTCCTTCAGCTTGGGTGCTTTTCCTGTTGCCTGGAATGCCGATTTGTTGAGCATCCCTTACTTCATAATCGTTTTTCCTTGTTCCATTCTGCTGATCCAGCTAGAGGAGGCACGCAGACTGTCCCAAGAGAAGGGAGAAAGTGGACTGCCTCCAAGTCGGTCAGTTATGTGCAGAGCAAAAGGCAGACAGAGGAGGGAACGGCAGAGGAGACCACTGAACTACTCCATGAACGCTGCCCAGATCTCAGCTGATATACAATATATGGTGCCAGTTGACAGTCAACAGCTGAACGGCAGCTGCCCAGACAATATGAAGTAGCTCCAGGCCAACACAGCAGATGGGTGCCTGTGGCTCCATACTAGACGTTGCAGGTTGCCAGTCTCCCACCTCAGAAACACACACACACACACACACACACACACACACACACACACACACACACACACACACACACACACACAGAGAGAGAGAGAGAGAGAGAGAGAGAGAGAGAGAGAGAGAGAAGCTGAGATATCAACTGTCCATCGATGCAGATCTTGGAATATTTCATTCCCAACCTAGATTTGCAGCTAGCATTGATTACTACTGTCTGGAAATTTTATTTTTTGGGGGACTTCGAAGTCAAAGGTGGCCGCAGAGAGCTATGGGTACATAAGAAACTCCAAGCTCTCCACAGGCAGGCGATGTGTTTGTTTATTCAGACCAAGTTTAAATCGGAAGAAATCGGCAAGCTTTTGAATTCTCCATCAGTCCAGATGGCCAAAATATTTTTTTAAATGAGAGGCGGAGGCAGGAAGTAAAACTTATGGGAGGCCAGCAGTTTGGTTAATTTTGTAAATCACCATTCTGTAACTGAACTTAAACCCAAAATGAACAATGCAGACTTGCCCTGGTTTTTAATTTTTTTGGGGGGGGGGGGGCTACCCAACCTCACAAAGAGTTATAGAGAACTCCAAAGCTTGCTCGCACATTTTTGTGAAATTACAAACTGTTATTCTCTGCCTGTGAAGCTAGGAGGGAAGGTAGGACTAAGCCTCCCTGAAACTTCTCACAAAGAATATCGTAGAGCTATTTTGGGGGCTACACATCTGAGCTCTGCCTTTCACTTACTTGTCTCCAAGGAAGCCCCTCAAAATCAGATTTCTCAACGTGCACTGACTTTTTAACCTGGATTTAGTTCATTTATTTTGTCCTTGTAGAAACTTCTCATCACCATCAAAGTGGTACCTAGAGAGATTGCCCGTACAGTACAGTACTTCCATTCCTTATGCTCTTATGAAACAGAAAATGATATCTGCTGGGAAAAACCTAAATTACTCTTTAATCTTCTTCTTTTCTTTAGCGTTTGTCCCATGTTGGGTCTGCTAGACAGATCCATTATTTTGATGCAATTTGGGGTGGGGGGAGTTCGGCCAGGAAAACAAATTTAATCACATTTGATGGGCCATGCCACTGGACAGCTGGAGCAACGATCTGTTATCATGTTAACCAGCTGTAGGGGAGTCAGTGGACCAACAGATTGATGGAATCAACAACCATCACCCACAACTGCGGCATCAAACAGCCAGTGACGTTAGGAGGCCTAGTTAGCAACATATAAATGGGACACAAAGCTCCCCGCCCCTAGTCTGAGGTTAGCAGTTTCTCATAACCTGTTCTCCTTCAATCAGCTCCATACAGAGATAGCAACCTTCCTCTCTCTCTTTTTTGGCCATAAGTAATTATCTGGAAATTCCTAAACTGTCCAGATGAGGGTTTTTAATCATGCTATCGCTTTGCCCCATTCACCAAATTATAAGGGATGGGTAGAGGTTATTGTCCTCTACTTGGCGTGACACCCCCCCCACAATTTTGTCACCTCAATTTAGTCCATCTTACTGCCAAAATTATTTTAAGAGAGGGAAGATGAAATAGGAAAAAAATAGGGTCACTAGTTCCTCTCAGACAGGTCACTTGAGGGGGCAACTCTAAAGACCTTTTCACACCACCCCTAAGATCTGCTGGCCACTTAAATTCGGACCAGAGATCTTAGGGGTTTGTCGCTGTTCCTGCGTTCCCACCCCCTCCGCACTCCTGGCTGCTGGCTGCGTGAGGGGAGGGAGAAAAAACAGGAAGAAAAGAGACGTGGCTCACCTCCGTTCTGCCTCTCGCTCTTGCCGCGGCAACATTCCAGTCTCTTAAGTAGCTCTTAAAGGGGCGGGAGCCAAAAAAACAACAAACAGAAGCGAGGAGAGCCCCACACTCACTATCATTACACCGCATCAAAGAATTTTCACCTCCAGAGAGCAGGTACTTGAAAGGTGCGCTGGGATGCGCTAAAGTGGGCGGGGTCGCACTTAATTTCCTGTAAACTCCGGAGCTGGTGGGGAAACATTTTAAAGCTCTGGAGCTGGGAGCCATTTGCCCCGGAGTGTAGGGGTCGTATATAAACGCCCTAAGAGAGGCCCGAAAGATGATGTGGACAAGTTGGGCCCCTCAGTAGTTGCCCAACTTCCTGTGGAAAACCGCCTGGCCTCCTCACTGCAAATATTCACACACCAACTAAAGACCTGGCTATCTAGATTGGCCTTTCTCAACCTCTTAGACATTTAAGATACTTGACAATGTTTTATCCTACTCTGCCTGTGGTTTGGTCCTTCTTCCCACTGTCTTCAATATTATTTATTTGGGTTTATTATTTATGTTGATGGTTATTTATGCCAATGATGGTGGGTTTTTTGTTGTTGTTTTGTTATTTATTTTTGTTAAACTTATAATAATAATAATTTAGCTTTGTTATTTTCTATTTGATCGTTTTTACAGCTTGTCTTTTGTTGTTTTCACTGACCAGAGTAGCCCCTGGGTGAGGTGGGCAGTATATAAATTATATAAGATTACAGCATTTGGGGCTGTTTAGTCTGCGGGAAAAGGCGCCTGGGGGTGATATGATTGATGGAGGGCACGAGTAAAGTAGATAGAGAGATGCTCTTCTCCCTCACAAAATACCAGAACTAGAGGACATCCATTCATATTGAGGGTTTGGAGAGTGAGAACAGACAAAAGAAAATACTTCTTTAACCAGTGTATTGTAAATCTGTGGAACTCCCTGCCACAGGATGTGGTGATGGCATCTGGCCTGGATGCCTTCAAAAGGGGATTGGACAGATTCCTGGAGGAAAAGTCCATCACAGGTTACAAACCATGATGGGGATGTGTAATCTCCAGGCTTAAAAAGAGGGTACTTCAAGGGCCAGATGCAGGAGAGTGGTATCAGGAGACGGATATCTAGTCTTGAGCACTCCCAGACACATTTGGCAGGGCCACTGTGAGATATAGAAAACTGGACTAAATGGGCCTTTGGCCTGATCCAGCACAGCTCTTCTAATGTTCTTATGGCAAGAGAAGAGAGTGCATACATGTATTAATCAAACCATCAATCTTTTGCTATGAAAGTATGGGAGCTGCTTTCATTTCATGTGTCAAACCTACCTAGAGGGATGAATGTATTGCAAGAAACAAGGATAAACAAGAGGCCCTTGGACTCTTATAGGTGAAATGCTGAGAGGGAGGAGGTGGGGATTATAGGTGTGACTATTAAAAGGCAATCTCTTTAGGCAAGGCATGAAAACAAAGGCGAGCAAACTAACTACAGGCAAATGAATTCAAATATACCCAGCCTGCTGTGTCAACAGAACCACAAGACTGACAGAAACCTAAGGAAATGCATCTGCCTGACAATGCAATTACAGAGAGCTTAAATGGAATACTAGAAACAAACAGGTCCATCTGGTTGAAACCTAGAGATTCACTTCATCTCTAACATTATGAATTAAGAAAGACATCTATTTCTCCGCCATTCCCCTTGAATAATCCTATTTAGGCAAGCATATTTAGGCAAGGCATGTTTAAGGCAATGAATGGGGAAACTGAGAGGAGACAGAACCAAGGAAGGAACAGGCAAATTTTGTTGCTGGCTGTTGTGTGTCTTTTCACAATCAGCCATTTTCAAGAGTTGGATCAAACTCAGCATACCTGAAAACTGATTAACTCAGGGGTGTCCAAGCATTGGCCCTCCAGATGTTTTGGACCACAACTCCCAGAATTCCAAGCCTGTATTACCAGTGACAAAGGACTGTGGGAGTTGTGGTCCAAAATATCTGGAGGGCTGAAGTTTGGCCACCACTGGATTAACTCAATTACGTTGCAGTTGAAATGCATTTCACATTCTTACCACGCATTACTTGGAAGTAACAACTGAAGTAATTATATAAAGATTCCTATTCCTATTCCTATTCCTAATTATCCTTAAACCATTACCAGGAATGGGTGGACAACAAATAATTAACAAAAATGCATCTAAAAGTAATGTAACAAATAGTAATGTAACAAAGGTACAGTACTTAGGATAATGAATATTGTGTAATGCCATTCACTTACTTTCTACTGTTACTTTAAAAGTGGTTTGAGAGGCATTTTGATCAAAATCTTCTGCAGTTTTATGTCAGTGTCTTATCAAGCCTAAAAAAATGAGGGAAACCATATATACTACTGTGAGTTCACTGGAAAAAAAAATAATAGGATATAAATGTAACTAATGAATGAGTAAAAGATAACTGGGTTAGGGATCAAATGAATGTCCCAAGTGGTTGCCTGGTTTAGTTAAATTTACTTTTTAAATTAATTTTATCGCCCTTTAACAAAAACAGTAACAATCTGTCCATTGGCACACAAATATGTACATGTAGACACGTTCTATATTTTGAAATTGCCAACAGTTTTGCTTTTGAACCCATTCTGTGTTCTTTTCTTGCCTCGTGTTTTATTTCTTGAAAATTACAGTGGGAATAGCAAATACCTGTCATGAATAAGTGCATCCATTTCTTCACTGATTGATGGAAGGATTGACTGATTTAACAGGTTGCCTCCTAAAACATGGCTGACACCCTCTAAAGGGAGAGGGCCAGAGCAATCACATCTGCCTTTCTCCATGTATTTAAATATTCCTCATCTCACAGATGCCAAAGAGGTGCATTTTCTTACTCCCATGTAAATATCATAGGGGTTGAAGCTAAGGCCTAGTCCTTGGATTGCACAACAGCCTTGTGGGGTTGTTAAGATAAGATACATCTTTATTGATCCCACATCGGGGAAATTTACTCGTTACACGTCTCCCAATACTAAGAACAAATAAAGAAGAGTAGGTGCACAAAAAGTGTAAGTTGAGAAAGAAGATAATAGATAATAGATATTAAAATAAAATAAAAATCCAATATACAAATATACACTATAAAATTTGGATATTAAATATTAAATGTGAAAGAAAAAGAAGCTACAATATACGAATATGAATATGGTAGACTGTAAAGTTGTAGAGTCTCACAGCAGTGGGAACACTGTTCAGCTGTTAGTCATGGTACAGTATCCCTAAAAGACAGTGGAGGGCTGAGTGCTCAGATCTGTGTTCTACAATAACCTAAAGTGGAAGCAAGTTTTGGGCTGTCCACAGGAAGGGAACAAAACAAGCCTTTAAAAAGAAAAAGCAACAATTTAGCACCACAGATAATAAGGGGCCTTTCAGTCCGCATTCAGAAGCTTCATGTAAAGTTTGGACACTGTCGAGTTTAGACACTTTCATGAAATCCTGCACATGTCACGCGGCAGATCTTGCAAAGAGCAACACAATTTTTGCCAGCTGCTAACTACAAACCCTGAGCTGGCTAAATAGCTCAGTGAGTTGGGTATCTAGTTGTGGAGCCAGAGGGTGGGGTTTGAGTTCCCCACTGAGCTTCCTGAGAGTAAAGCCAACCTATGTGGCCTTGGGCAAGCTGCACAGACCCAGGGCACCCCCGGAAAAAGAGAATGGGAAACCACTTCTGAGTATTTGCTACCCAGAAATCCCTGAAAGGGGTCACCATAAGTAACATAATAATCATGTGCCAAAATTGACTTGGCATGTGATCACTGATTATTATTGGTTGTACACTAACTTTGAAAAAATAGGGAGAAAAAGTCCACTGACTGGTGCCAAAGTTTCCAAAATTTTACATATCTCTGTGGAACGCAAAATAAATCCTAACACGGTGGTTAAATGCCTGTACTGCAGTTAAAACTAGGCTCACGACCTGGGTTTCAATCCCAGGTAGCCGACTCATGGTTGACTCAGCCTTCTATCCTTCGAGATTGGTAAAATGTGTACCCAGCTTGCTGGGGGGGGGGGGGCAATGTGCAATGGTGAAGGTAAAGGTTCCCTCTGCACATGTGTGCTAGTCATGTCCGGATCTAGGGGCGGTGCTCATCTCCGTATTCAAGCCAAAGAGCCAGTGTTGTGCAAGTCCCTGGCCACGTGGCCGGCATGGCCGCAAGGAAACACTGTTTTACCTTCCTGCTTTTTACGGTGGTACCTATTTATCAACTTGCATTTTACATGCTTTCAAACTGCTAGGTTGGCAGGAGTTGGGGTCATCAGCGGGAGCTCGCTCTGCTGCGTGGCACCCGGGATTCGAACCGCTGAGCTGCCGACTTTGCAGCCGACAGATTTCGGAAGCCTTAGCCCACTGAGTCACCACGCCCCTCCAGCTACTGGGGGGGGGCAATATGTAGCCTGCATAATTACACATTGTAAACTGCCCAGAGGGTGCTTGAAGCACGATGGGGTGATATATAAGCAGAAGACTTTTAAACACATGCATTCTTTCCAAACATAGACCCAACTGGGACTGTTAGAAAAGTAATACGCATATCAAAAGGTAAATACTGTAGGGCCTCGTAAACGTTACACAGCTTTGAAGGGCCCCAGTTGTATCTTAATCCAGCCTTTGTGGGCACGGTGGCCTTGACAGAGAAAGTGAGGACAGGAGCCATGTTAAATGTTGTGGTGGGAAAACATAAGGGATGGAGAGATGGGGCGGGAGAGGTGGGGAAAAGATGGATGGTTATTTGTGAAGCTCCTAATCCCACCGAGGCCCACCCTGCCTCCGCTCTCTCTTCTGCCGCGGATGGCCCATTAACAAAAGCGGCTTACGACAATATGGGATGTGCATGCCCTGGCCGGGTGGAGAGCAAGGGCTTGGGTCAAGGCAGCTGGGTAAGAGGATTGGTCGTCTCTGTGGCAGGGGAGACAGGATCAGAAGCACTAAAACCTTTGGCCGTATGGTGCCCTGACTGAGCTGCCTGCACGGAGAGAGGGTTTCGACAGAGCAGGAGAAAGGAAAAGTCTCCGATGGAGTCGGGTGCTTTCGTTATTATTCTTTACTTCTCGGTCCTTCTGATTTTACCTCTTAACCTGGAGATGCCCCCCTCTTCCTGCTTGCACATCTTTCTCTTAATCCTGTCACAGGCCAAAACGTATCCGTGCTTTCAGGGGTGGAGAAGAGAAGCATCTCTTTCTGGTGCTTCCCCCCCCCCCCTTACACAACTCCAGCGACCTGGTTGATGTTTTAACTGGTTTAAGGGGTGTTTTAATGGGCTGGCCACGAAAACAGGACACAACTCTTGTGCCTTCAATACCTGACCAGCAAAAGAGGTTTTGGTTAAGTGTGGTTGGCCAAGTAAGCTACACCTAGTGCTGAAGTTTCTTCTCCCGTCCTCTTTTAAAGGTGGCCACCCTACGGCTTTGCTCATTTTGATGTTAATTTACATCGTTATATTTGAGGACCTGTTTAATTTTTAAGGTGTTGTAGTTGTGATGGCTCTGTATTTTTATTTGCCTTCTGGAAGAAGGCTTTAGCGGTGACCATTTGCTCTGGAAGGCAGGTTTCAATAATTGAAGTAAATACATAAACATTTCTCTAGTACAGTGATGGTGAACCTATGGCACAGGTGCCAAAGGTGGCACTCGGAGGGAGCCCTTTCTGTGGGCACCTGACATCGCCCCTTCATAGCCACCTGTATACAGGTTAAATTACTGTATTGGCACTTTGCAAAAAAAAATTAGTGGGCTTTGAATTGCAGTTTGGGCACTCGGTCTCTAAAAGGTTAGCCATCACTGCTCTAGTACTTTTGCCTCCAGCACACCTATGTTGAAGCTCTGTCTACAACATGCAATATTTTTACATAAATTATGCACCTCCCTTACGTTTCTTTGAATCCATCATAAGCATGGAGGGACAAACCTGATAACCATATTTCTCAGTTTAAAAATGTGAACCTCAGTCCACTCTATTTCCATATCAGTTTGTGCAACTGCTGTTTTTTAAAGTGATCAGGAAAAAAACCATATGTATTTGTGGTTCAGCTCCCCCCTCCCAATATAAGCATTATTGTTGTTACATGCCATCAAGTCCCCTCCGATTTGTGGCACCCCTATGAATGAGTATGAATGAATTTGAGGGGCAGTGGCTCAGTGGGCTAGAGTACTGAAAACTGTCGACTGCAACGTTGGCAGCTCGGTGGTTCAAATCCTGGGTGCCACACAGTGGAGCAAGCTCCCACTGTTCACCTTAGCTCCTGCCAACCTAGCAGTTCGAAAGCATGTAAATGCAAGTAGATAAATAGGTACCGCTGTAAAAAGCAGGAAGGTAAAACAGTGTTTCCTTGCAGACATGCCGGCCACATGGCCACGGACTTGCACAACACTGGCTCTTTGGCTTGAAAACAGAGATGAGCACCGCCCCTAGAGTCGGACACGACTGGCACGCATGTGCGCGGGGGGGGGGGAACCTTTACCTTTACTATGAATGAGTAACTCAAATCATGGGCCCTCAGGTGTTCTTGGACCACAGCTCACAGAAATCCTGTCCAACTCTGCTAGTGGTGAAGGTTTCTGGGAGTTTTAGTCTAAAAAAAAAAATCTGAGGACCCATTCCATTAAGGAGTTGACCCATCTCATATTTTGTCTTCCTTTTTCCTGCAGCTCTCGACCCTTCCTGACATTATTGTCTTTCCCACTGAACCTTGCCTATTCACAAAATGACTCAAGTGGGGAGACCATGTTACTGAACATAATTTTGCTTTATATATTTGTCAACATGCACATTTATATACTTATGCATTTGTTACATTTATGCATTGATATCCCCTAATCAGTTCCTAGCACCATAGCTGGTTCCCCCACTCTTAGTACAGTAGGACCCCAGTATCCACTGGGGATTGGTTCCAAGTCTTCCCGTCGATAAGAGAGAACACCAAAATGTTCCCAAAAACTGCTGTTTTCCGATAGTAGCTTGCTTTCCAGCTGGTGTTTTGCAACAGTAGCTTGCTTTACAGCTACTGTTTGTGATGGTAGCTTGCTTTATGGTTGCTGTTTCTATGACAGTAGCTTGCTTTACAGCTGCTCTTTGTGACAGTAGCTTGCTTTGCAGCTGCTGAATTAATTTATTTTTCTTCTGCCAACCGTGGATAAATGAATCAGTGGATACGGGGGGGTCCTACTGTATCCACTTGATCCAGACAACCTGCCTGTGAAGAAGGTCAGGATGATAGAAAGAGTGAGTTCCATGGTCCCGGACAGGCTAGAAATGAGATCTCCCAAATCGCAGTCCACCAAACTAACCCCTATACCACTGTGGCTCTCTGCTTCTTTGTTTGTATATCTGTTTAGAGAACGGCACTAAAATACAGAGAGAAGTGTATCTATAGAAGGAGAATTGTGCTCTGGTTCACATGCTGGCATCTACTAAGTTCATCACTTTATATGAAAATAAAAGAAAACAAGGGACCCAGCTCCAGAAGGGGGGGGGGACACTACGGTATGTAATTTTGTAGAGGCAGCAAATCAGCAATGTTTAATGGCGACAGCTAAGCTGGCATTTATTGTTTACTTGAATGCACTTTCACGGCAGCAGTTCACAAGCTCTGCCCGTAGAAGGCTATCACATTAGAGCGTATAGGTTTATAACCGCTTTTCAGGCCCGCTTTTGTATAGCGGGGAGTTTTAGATGAGGAACCATTCAAACGTGGATCGAGTTAATGAATAAATATGCCAAGTACAAGCGGGAAAGAAGTTGTTCTGTGTATCTGATATTTGTTTTTATTGTTGTTGTTAACCGCCCGGAGTTCCCTTGGGAAGGCGGGCGGTATAAAAATAAATAAATAAGTCTGGAAAGTGCATAAGGGTTATTGGGTGCCACATTTACTACGAGATTTCCGGTGTGGAATTCCCAACCACAGAAGGCCAGGCTGGCTCAGTCCTCACTTCATGGTCCTTCCTCAAGCTGATAAACACCTATCTCTTCAGGCCAGTATTCCCTCAGCAAATGTCTTAAATCAAGTGTTGTGCTTTGAATATGTTTTTTTTTTTTTTTGGCGTTGCTGCTGTTTACCATCTTTCAGTATGGTATTATTTTATTTTATTTTATTTTTTTTATTTATTTATTTATTTATATAGCTTGTATGCCGCCCACTACCCAAAGGTCTCTGGGCGGCTCACAATCAAAATGGACAATTAAAACATCAAAATACAATAAAATTAGAATAATAAAAACATGTAAATGCAATAAATACGATACATTAAAAACACCACTAAAATTGCCATCAGGACCCACAGTCATTAGTTAAAAAAAACTTTTGGAACAGGAAGGTTTTTACCTGGCGCCAAAATGTTAGCAACGTCGGCGCCAGGCGAGTCTCATTTGGGAGGGCATTCCATAGTCTGGGGGCAGTTGCTGAAAGGGCCCTTTTCCTGCAAGCCATCCCTTTCACCTCCTTTTATTTATTTACTTTTTTTTTTTAACCACCCCACTACCACATGCTCTCTGGGCAGCATACAACAATACATTACAACTATGAAGCAACATCATTATTAAAACTACAAAATACAATGCAATTTAAAACAATTGACATACAGTACAAATGATTAAATCCTGCTAGTCATGATGAGCCCAGCTAAGAACACTATCTAATTAAAATGCTGGCTAATCAAGAAGGTCTTTGCCTGGTGCTGAAAAGCCAAAAACATTGGCGCCAGGTGGGTCTCTGTAGGGAGGGCATTCCAAGGTATCTGCTTTGTCCATTTTAGTTTTTGATTATTTAGGGCATTTATACACGACCCCTAAGCTGCGCTGCAAATGGCTCCCAGCTCCGGAGCTTAGAAATGTTTTCCCACCAGCTCCGGAGTTTGGAGACAATTAAGTGCGACCCCGCCCACTTTAGCGCGACCCAGCGCACTTTTCTTGTACCTTCTCTTTGGAGGTGAAAAAAATTTGATGCGGATAAGAGTGCCGGGCTCTCCTGGCTTGTCTGTTGTTTTTTTGCCTCCCGCCCCTTTAAGAGCCCCTTGAGACGGAACCAGGAAGTAACGGGGCTCATGGCAAGTTCGACGGCACCGGCAGGTTAGTAAAGGCTTCTTTTGTCCTTTTTTTCCCTCCCCCCCCTCACGCCGACAGGAGCAGGAAGTGCTGAGGGGTGGGGACGCAGGAACAGAAACGAACCCCCAAGATCTCTGGTCCGAATTTAAGGGACCAGCGGATCTTAGGGGTCGTGTGAAAAGGCCCTTAGTGGTTTTAGCTTTCACTATTGTCTTTTAATGATGTAAACCACCTTGAGTTCTTCATAAGGAGAAAAGCAGGGTAAAAATATTAAAATAACGAGCAAACTTGATGAGAAACAAACGTTTCCCCCAAAGAGGTAGCAAGAGTCACCCTAGTTGATAACTCTGTACAATATAGTGGAACACATTCATACCTGTGTACAGTATCTGGATAAGGCCGAAGAACAGCCTAATTCTTGCAACCACCCCCCTTTACAGCCTTTTTTAATGGGAACACAATGAATGCAGAATAAGAACCAAAAGCACCACAACATTTGATTGCCCTGTACTCTTGACAAGAGGCCACTGTTAGAAGAACAAAATGACTTCCCAAAGGCAAAGGTGTCAGCCGAGGATGTATTTTATTTCTCTCTTTCTTTCTTCATTTGTGATCAAGACAGGTGATATGGAAAATTGGATTAGAATCAGATGAGAGAAGAACAGAGCCGGGGTGGGTGGTGGAAACACCAGTAACTTCACATATGCAGAGACCTTTGGGTAGTGGGCAGCATAAAAGTTGTATAAATAAAAATAAATAAACAAACACCATATTATTGGACTTGAAATGAGGACTGGGGGAGGTGAGGGTGGAAAAGCAAGATTACAGTTATAGGGCTACAATAGAGTTACCCAGCTGTGAAGAAATGGATATTGTTGAGAACATCTACCATATATACTCGAGTATAAGTCGACCCGAGTATTAGCCAGGGGCCCTAATTTAAACCCCCAAAACTGGGAAAATTTATTGACTCAAGAATAAGCCTAGGATGGGAAATGCAGCAGGGCCTGGCAACTCCTCCTGAGCTGTGTGTGTGTGTGATGTTTAAAATGACTTTTAGCCACCAAGGCAAGTGCTTGAGTTGGTGGCTAAAAGTCATTTTAAACATTGTTTTAAAATGACCTTTTAAAAAGTCATTTTAAACATGGGGGGTCAGGAGAAGTGGCGCACAATGTTTAAAATGACTTTTAGCCACTGACCCAAACTTGCCTCAGTGGCTAAAAGTATTGACCCGCATATAAGTCGAGGACCCCTTTTTTCAGCCCAAAATTAGGGCTGAAAAACTCGGCTTATACTCGAGTATATACAGTATATCTTAATTCAGTCATCAATTAAAAGGAAGTCTGTAGCCAAGAACTCAGAGGAAGGCAGACAATTGGAAGGGCAGCTGCAAAGGAAAATGAAAACGCCCTCAAGTTGAAGGATGTGTCACTTGAGGACAAAGTCAAGATCATCCATACTTATGGTATTCCTGATTACTACAATATGCATGGGAGTGATAGCAGGGCAATGAAGAAAGAGGGCAGGGAGAAAACCTATTTGTTCAAAATGTGTTGCGAGGGAAATATAATATGCAGCTCCCAAAAGACAAATGAGTGCATTTGAAATTAAATCAAGGCTGAATTTCCCCCTAGAAGTTAAAAAAAAACAAGACTGAACTGAGGCTACTATACTTGGTGCACATAATGAGAAAGCTCACAGGAAAAGTCAATACATGCAATATGAACATCTGCTGAGGGCAGTAAGAAGAGAGAAGCTATGGACTGGCTATGGAGCTATGGACTAAACATTAGGAAGAACTTCATGACGATTAGAGCTGTCCGGCAGTGGAATATGCTGCCACAAAGGACGGCGGTGGAGTCTCCTTCTTTGGAGGTTTTTAAGCAATCAACATAAAATATCTGTCGGGGGGTACCCTGATGGGGGTTCCTGCATGGCAAGGGGTTGGACTGAATGGCCCTCAAGGTCTCTTCCAACTCTATGATTCTATGATTCTATGACTCATTACTGGAAGCCACAGACTTCCATTTGTGATGAGCTGCCCAGCCCAGTTAATGTCGGGACTTTCCAGAGCTCACCAATTCACAGGACAACCCAAGCCAGACATGACTGTGTGGCCTTTTAACTACAACTACAGCAAGTAAAAGAGGTCCACTTTCTTGTTTATCATGCTTTGATCTGCGGTTCCTCCAAGGTGTTCACGAGAGAGCGTATAAGATTCTACCTTTGTTGTCTTCACAATAACCCCATGAAGTAAATTTGGCTATCAGATTATAGTAGGCTGAGAGAAGGCAGTGACCAATGCAGTGTCACCTACTATGCATCATGGGACTTGGGTCTATCCAACACTTGAATTATATATGACATGGACTCCCAAGCCCATACAAATACACTAAGGCTACTTTGGGTGGCTTACCAATGGGACAGAGCCAGACATTCCAATAAAGTAACACAACAGAAAATAAAACAAAACAAGATAACAATCAACATAAAATATAACATAACAAGATAAAAAAAGATAAGATGGCTCTACAGCAAGTGCAGAAACCAACGCAATTAAATTTGGGTAGGGATAGGAAACTATCAGCTGTGGCCGTTCTCAAGAGCCTCCCTTAACAAGCAGGCCTAACTGCATACCAAAGGCTATAAGGTTGGGAGATGGACGAAGGTCCACCAATAGTTGGTTACATAACTTTGGGGCCACCACTGAGAAGACTCTCTTTCGCATAGTGCACTTGCAAGCCTCCCTCTCATGGTGGCCACCTGGAGCATTTTAGACTGTGATGCCCTAGTGTTGGATGGGCAGAGTATTGTAAAGCAGGCATGGCCAAACTTTGGCCCTCCAGATGTTTTGGACCACAACTCCCACAGTCCTTTGCCACTGGAAATACAGGCTTGGAATTCTGGGAGTTTTGGTCCAAAACATCAGGAGGGCTGAAGTTTGGACATGCCTGTTTTAAAGAGTATAACAGGGATCAAATAAAAAATAATTTCTAAATAATTAGAAAGTTAACCACACATTTTTCCAATATCACAGGAAGTATCAAGAAGAAGCTACTTTTTAAACAGTGCTGCAAATAAACGGAACAACATATATTTTTTAAAATGATGTATTTGCAGATCAAACTAGGCTGCTTATAAGGGACTTCTACTTTTTTCCTGGCTGGATAAACGCAGCAGTGCTGCAGTCACTTGTCTTGAGGCCTACAAAACAAGGTGGACCCAAGACTTTTCACCACCTGAATGCCTAGAAGCTGACTGGAATAGCAGTTGAATCTTATTCAACACATGTGGTGAAACATTTTTTTCACCTGACCTCAAGTCAATCCTGCAGGCTAGTTTAGTTCCTAGATAACTTGCTGCAACTCTGTCCTCCAGTGAGTGAGAAGGGGTGTGCCACCACTGCCCCCTCCATACCACCAATTATCTGCTGCCTGGGATCACTGGTTCACTTTACCTAATGCTAGGTATGCATCTCCCAATACTATTTGATTGTTAACACCCCCTATATGCTTTCATTGCTACTAAGGTCTGACATGACCTCCTGCTACTTCCAAACCTGAGAGTCAGCTTTCCAGATTTATAACATGGAATCTCCTAGAAAGAACCAGAAAGCTGTCTCATGCATTCCTCCCTCTCAAAGAGAGCAACCTTCCCCACCACCCCCTTGCCTGCCCATAATTGGCACTATAGTCCACATCCTGCACTAAACAGACAAAAAGAAAGTGCTGATAATTTATTTTTTAAAAAGGAGAACTATAAGCATTTGCAGTGTATGCATGTAATTAGCCACCCCAGTGAGAAACCAGAAGGTTTAAATTCCCGGCCTAAGTTCCCAGAGAATTCAACAGCCTTGGAACCAGACAGCTAGCAGGTTGCCCCATATCAATGTGAGAAATCTTGTACCATGGCAGTTTTCTGCTGCTGCTCAGCCCCTCCCAGGATAAGGTCAGACCACAAATACTACCATGTTTAATTGTTCCCCACATTGGCTTGGTCTAGTTCAGTGATTCTCAACCTGTGGGTCCCCAGATGTTCCTGGACTGCAACTCCCAGAAGTCTTCCTCACTAGTTGAGCTGGCCAGGATTTCTGGGAGTTGCAGTCCAGGAACATCTGGGGACCCAC
The DNA here is from genome assembly GCA_037367245.1 of Phrynocephalus guinanensis. Classification (NCBI taxonomy): domain Eukaryota; kingdom Metazoa; phylum Chordata; class Lepidosauria; order Squamata; family Agamidae; genus Phrynocephalus; species Phrynocephalus guinanensis. The sequence continues at coordinate 26,277,703 of CM074744.1, read as the reverse complement.
AGGTTGAGAACCACTGGTCTAGTTGGTCTGAAGATAACCAGGTGAGGGGCTATGGTATCCCTAAGGAGTTGGCCATCTTTAGGAGATGGGCATCCATTTTGTTCTGCCTCTTGCCCCACTACCTCTCCCTTCTTGCCCAGGAAATAAAGGTCTCCCAGTTACCAATGGTGTCACCCCAGCTCACTAGAAGACCTTTCTCTGAAAATCTGGGAATTCTGCTTAGAACTCCAACCTACAAGAGAAACTGGGAGTTGAGTCATGGCTACTGGACTTCTTTTTTGAGAGATAGAAATGTTTCGCTGTTCATCCAAACAGCTTCATCGATGAACCGATGAAGCTGTTTGGATGAAGCTGTTTGGATGAACAGCGAAACGTTTCTATCTCTCAAAAAAGAAGTCCAGTAGCCATGACTCAACTCCCAGTTAAACGAACCTGGATGACTGAGAATCTTCACAGACGTAACCTACAAGAGACAACCTCCAATCAACCTAATGCCTGCTGGTTCCCTCTGGTCGCACTTACGTATCCGACTCAAGTTCTTCATCGACTGGGAGGAGGTCTGTCCGCCCTCGGCCTGCTCGGCCCCAGCGCTGGCTCCCGCTTTATCGGCCTCAGCACGCTCCTCTTCATCTTCGGCTCGGAGGAGGGCAATTCTCAGCCCGGCCACAAGGCGGGGGAAGCTTAAATACCCCCCGCACGGTTCTGCCACTTGCTGGAGGGCCTGGAGAACACCGGAAGGAAGCTGAGCCTTCTCTTGGTCCCCTTGAGGTCTCACTCCCGAGCCGCCGCGGCCCCAACGGCTCTCGATTTCGGAGATGTGGATGGTCCCGCTCCGCTGGTCATCGAGGATTTCAAAGAGGGTCCGGAGACTATGGAGGAATGGACGGGGCAAGCGGGTGCCTCGCGTGGGAGCTGGTTCTTCTGGGTTTGGGGGAAGAGGTGGGGCTGTCAGCCCCCCAGAACTCATTTGGAATCAAGCGAAAGCTACTGGGAAGAGAAAGATCTTCTCAAGATGCCTGGGTTTGGTGGTGGTGGTGGTTTGCCACAGAGGCCTTTAGGAACCGGGTCACCTCGTCTGCTAGAGAAGAGGATTAGGAGATAGCGGAGGAGAAAGGCTGGGAGGAATAACAAGCAGAAGGAAAGTGTGCCAATGAAAGCCAGAGAGGAAAAGAAGAAGGGGAATTCAATGGGGAAAGCAGGACACCTGGGTGTCCTCTTTGAGAAGGGCTGCTGGGTGAAAAGAGAAGGTCTAGAGGTTAGTTGAAAGCAGGGCAACGGAGTCCTCTCTCTCTCTCTCTCTCTCTCTCACTGCCTGAGCGGTCAGGCTGGCTCTCAGGCTTTCCCCTCGACTTTGTCCCGAGTCGAAATATCTGATTGAGTCAGATTGGCTCGGGAAGGGGGGAAGCAGCTGGGACTGGAGTCATGTGACCCATGGCAGATAATCGCCTTGGACGCCAGATGATTAGCGGCTCTCTCTAACGAGGTGGCTTCCCCTCTGGGTGGAGAGAGAGAGAGAGAGAGAGAGAGAGAGAGAGAGAGAGAGAGAGAGAGAGAGAGAGAGTTCTCCCTGGTGGACAGCTGAACTCAACATCCAGGGTCATTGATTCTGTCTGCCTGTCTGCCTTTCCTTTCTTTCTTTTTTCTTTTTTCTTTCTTTCTTTCTTTCTTTCTTTCTTTCTTTCTTTCTTTCTTTCATAGGCCTTCTGTTTTTGCCCCACTCCCGTGCCGCCCTGCAATGAGTTAAAGGAGTTATTGAACCTGACTGTCACTCAGATTTATGGCACTACCATTGGCAGCCCTTTTTTGTACATCAAATAAATGTCAATTTAGGGCCATGACTGCCTTCCATATAGCCCTTGATGGCATTGCGTGATTCTGCTGGCCACAGAATGGACAGCCATAAAAATAAGAAAGTGTACCAAGAGGAATACCTTGGACATTCAGCACTGAACTAGAGACATTCATTGATTGGAATGGTATAGAAAGTCAAACAGTGTCGTCTAAAGAGGGATGTAGCGATGACGATGGTGATGACGATGGTGATGAGCCATGAAGTCGATTGTGACTTATGGTGATCATTTTCAAGGTTTTCTAGGTAGAGAGTACTCTGAAGTGGCTTACCATTTACTTTCTTCAAAATACTACGGTACTACTACTACTACTACTAATCTTAGAATGGCACAGTTGGAAGAGGCCCACTGAATTCAGTCCGTCAAGGAGGCACAGTGAGGAATCAAACTCCCAACTTCTGGCTCTGCAGGCAGACACCTATAACATACTAAGTTATCCAGCAGCTCAATAACATCTGAAACACAGGTCTGAGATACTATATAAAGGTAAAGGTTACCCCTGCACATGCGTGCTAGTCATGTCCGACTCTAGGGGCAGTGCACATCTCCGTATTCAAGCTGAAGAGCCAGTGTTGTACAAGTCCATGGCCACGTGGCCGGCATGGCTGCAAGGAAACACTGTTTTACCTTCCCACTTTTTACGGCAGTACCTATTGTACTTGCATTTACATGCTTTCAAACAGCTAGGTTGGCAGGAACATAAGAACATAAGAAACAGCCATGCTGGATCAGGCCAAAGGCCCATCTAAGTCCAGCTTCCTGTATCTCACAGTGGCCCCACCAGATGCATCTGGGAGTGCACGAGACTAGATCTCTGTCTTCTGATAGCACTCCCCTGCATCTGGCCCTTGAAGTACCCCGGTTTTAAGCCTGGAGATTACACATCTCCATCATGGTTTGTAACATGTGATGGACTTTTCCTCCAGGAATCTGTCCAATCCCCTTTTGAAGACATCCAGGCCTGATGCCATCACCACCTCCTGTGGCAGGGAGTTCCACAGACTAAAAACACGTTGGGTAAAAAAATATTTTCTTTTGTCCGTTCTCACTCTTCCAACCTTAAGTTTCAGTGGATGAACCTTAGTTCTGGTATTTTGTGAGAGGGAGAAGAGCAGCCCTCTATCCACTTTACTCATGCTCAGTATAATTTTGTACATTTTGTACATTTACTCATACCCTGCATAATTTTGTACGTAAAATTATCCTGCTGGGGTTATCAGTGGGAGCTTGCTCCACTGCGTAGCACCCAGGATTTGAACTGCCAAGCTGCCAACTTTGCAGCCAACAGTTTCGGAGCCTTGGTCCGCTGAGCCACCACAACCCCTAGTGAGAAACTATATAGATCATTTTTAAAAACACAAAAAACTGTGGCTGCAGAGGTCGAAAAAAGAATGTCTTCCTATTGCCACTAAACCTATATACAGTGGTACTTTGTAAGACAAATTTAATTCATTCTGCGGGTCAATTCGTTTTACAAAAAAAATCTTACAAAATGTGGTTTCCCATAGGAATGAATGGGAAACTGATGGACCTGTTCCGGAGGTCGGAAAAAAGGGCAAAAAAGCTGTTTTTTTCCAGACCTCTTTATAAAGTTCACTTTAAAGGCATTCAGAGCAGGACAACACCACCACCCCTAATGCAAAAGCAAGCACCAAGGCAAAGGGAAAACTGCAAACTGTCTACACTTTGCAGTTTCCCACCAAAACTGCAGGGGAAAAGAAGGCAAAAGCAAAAGCAAAAGACAACACCAAAAAAAGAAAGCCCAGCCTGTTCCTGCCAAAAGTGCGATGGAAGGCATTGCAAAAACACAAAGAAAGGAACTCCCTACCTTTCCAAGTTCTGAAAGCCCCAAAACTGGTGTAAAACAATGTCCTGAATGGCTCCAAAACTTGATTTAAAAACTCCTCCACAAACTAGAGGGGGTGCAATGCATCCTGGGTAACTTATTTCAAAACATGGAACGGATTTTCGTCTTGCAAGGCATTCCATAGGCAGTGATGGCAAACCTTTTAGAGACTGAATGCCCAAACTGTGATTTAAATCCCACTAAAGGGGATCAAACCTATCCATCCTGAAAGAAATCAACCCCGAATGTTCACTGGACGGGCAGATTTTGAAGCTGAGGCTCCAGTACTTTGGCCACCTCATGAGGAGAGAGGAATCCTTGGAAAAGTCCCTGATGGTGGGAAAGATTGAAGGCAAAAGGAAAAGGGGACGGCAGAGAATGAGATGGTTGGACGGTGTCATCGATGCAACCAATAAGGATTTGACAAAACTCCGGGAGGCAGTGGAAGATAGGAAGGCCTGGTGAGCTCTGGTCCATGGGGTCACGAAGAGTCGGACATGACTGAATGACTGAACAACAACTTTTTTTTTTTTTTTTGCAAAGTGCCAATATGGCAATTTAACCTGAATGCAGGTGGCTGTGAAGGCGCGATGTCGGGTGCCCACAGAAAGGGCTCCGAGTGCCACCTTTGGCACCCGTGCCATAGGTTCGCCAACACTGCTATAGGGAATGTTCATCTTGCAAAACATGCCTATTCCCAGAAATTGTGTTCGTCTTGCAAGTTTCTCGGTTTACAGGGCATTTGTCTTACGAGGTACCACTGTATGTAGTACATGGTGCAAACAGCAGGGTTGATCTTGGGGTCCGTAGTGGGTGGCAATGTTCGGGGTGTGTGTGTGTGCGTGAGAGTGCAGACATGAGAGAGAGACAGAGAGAGACAGTGCAGGCAAAATAGAAATTAAAAGCTGCTGAACTCTCTTGGGTGTGTAGAAGTAACATTCCTTGGAATAAGATTATTTATTCTAACCCTACATCTCTGTAGTGGAAGCCCCAAATAAAATAGTTTGCTATTCTGCTTTGTAGGAACTCATCAATCAAAGATGCCTGGCCCAGATATCATGACAGTGATTTAAGAAAAAGAAAATCCCTTTCCGAAGCCAGATGGTCAATGAGAGCATGATAAATCTGACGGGGGGGGGAGTACACAATTGGAACGGAACCCTAATTTATCTCACCACGGATCATCCAGTTTGACTAGGCTGTGATTTCTTTGTTCCTCATACCCTCAAGATGTTGATGCTACCTATCACCTCGCCTTCCTACCAGGGAGAGGAGGCTTGGGGGAGGAGGAAACATCTGTCATGCTCACCAGATGTTAAACATCGTTCTGGAGAAACAGATTTGTGAGTGCAATAAGAACATGCTGGAATGGGAGATTAGGGAAAGGGTAAATCACGATATAGTCAGGGAAATAAAAAATAAATAAATAAATAAATAAATAAATAAATAAATAAATAAATAAATGGGAATGAGAGTGAGAAAGAAAGGCCAAGAGGAAGAAACTAGGTTGCCTGCCTTCACCATTGGCCTCAGCCTCACCATTATTGCAATCAATGTTGTATTGATTATGATGCAAAACCACTGAGCAACTGATGCTCTATTTGGCTTTGCGGCCCCCGAAGGTCCTGAATTTCCGGGACCAATTGCAAACCCCCCCACCTACCCACAAGCCAGCCTCGACAGCTGCTTCTATTGCTGAAGCTTTCAAAGCAGTGGGCTATGTCAATCCCACTCCCCCCAACTACCGCACACCTGATCAGCATTCTGGCTAGTGGGGCATTCAAAGTGGGAGGGCTATGGCCTGAGGGGCCTGAGTTTGCCTGGGCTGCCCCCTCCTTCCCAGCACAATGAAGGAAGGAAGGAAGGAGAGCTGCTCCAGCCGCTGCCACTGTAGGAGGAGGAGGAAGAGGTGCAGCAGAGGGATCCCAGTGCTGTCACCTCAGGGTGGTGATCTAGAGCAGGAGGCATTGCTGGGGCCCTGCAGACACAATTATCATGGGTCAACCATGGGGGGCTCCATCCACTTGCCCCTCCCTTCCCCCTTTTATCCATGTCAGCCTTTTTTTTTTACTGTGGTCCGGCCCCCAGTGGTGTCTGGGGCGTGGTGGACCGGCCCGCTGTTTGAAAACTTTGAGGACCCCTGCTCTATTGGCTTTTACTAGGTTCAGTTCATTTTGCCGGTCCTGACTTTGAAAGCTGAGAATAACCTGGGGCCTACCTACTTGAAAACCAATGGAGACGCTGCCCTAGGGGATTCTGGGAGCTGTAGTCCAACAAAAGAGTCATGTTCCCAAACAGTGTTGTGTTTATAGGTGCCTTGCAGCCATGTCGGCCATGGACGTGCACTACACTGGCTCTTCGGCTTGAATACGGAGATGAACACCGCCCGTAGAGTCAGACACGACTAGCACCCATGGGGGGGTACCTTTTTTATAAATACCAAACACATACAGGGGAAATCAGCATTTGAAAAATTAAGTGTCCCCCCCCATCAATTCCCAGTTATTAATTCCCAGTATCTACTTGGAAATCTATTCTGGAGGGTTTTTTTTAAGTAATTTCTCCAAAGTTAGGGGTAACCACATGCCTCTCCTTTCCCTATTGGCTGCTTTTGGGTACAAATGGAGGGAGGCCTTTCTGAACATGTCTGTGAAGGGCTATGAAGGCTTTAATCCAGGGAAGTCAGGAAGCCTGAGTCCCAGGTTCGAGTTCCTGTCAGGGCCATAACTACGAGGTTAGTAAAATGAGTACCCAGCTTGCTGTGGGGTAGAGGGCAACGTGTAGCCTGCATAATTAAATTGTAAACCGCCCAGAGAGTGCTTGAAGCACTATGGGGCGGTATATATAAGCAGAACACTTTACTGTCTGTGTCACCCAGGGCAAACGTGGATTCTGCCCTCCACCTCTACCTCAGCATGGTTTGTGTGGATGGAATAGTATAGAGGTCAAATGCTATTTTGTCATTTTGATGCTCTCACTCCCCCTGCCCTGGTCCCTATTAAAAATAGGGTTGCAGCCCTGGTCCCTGTTAAAAAACAAGATTTTTTTTTCACAGAAAAAAGGGAGGGTAGGTAAATTCTGAGTGGCAAGCTGAGTCTAATTCATTGGTGAGGGGAGGGGGGAATCCAAGTCGAGTCCGAGCCAAGTTGCCAGGGTGACTTAAGTTGGACTTGAATGTGAGTCTCAAGGCCCCATCCCTGTACCTCTGCTGGTGAGGCCTTTGGATGGGCAGCATAGCATTTCCGTGGGGGGGGGGCTGTTCTACCTACCCCATGAATTGGTCCCATATACCAAACACATAAAGAGGGCTTCCCCACTCCTCTGCAGATTTTATTACCTTCTCCCATTCAATTTTAGCCTTGTGGCGCAGGGGCTAAATTGCTGTACTGTAACTATGCTCACAACCTGGGGTTCAGACCCAAGTAGACTGCTCAAGGTTCACTCAGCCTTCCATCCTTCCAAGGTTGGTAAAATGAGTACCCAGCATTCTGGGGATGGGCAATGTGTAGCCTGCACAATTATATTGTAAACTGCCCAGGGATTGCTTTAAGCACTATAGGGTGGTATATAAGCAGCACACTTTTTTGCTTTGCTTTGCATGATATTTAAACAAATACAAATTGCTGTGAGTTACATTATTTCAGAAGATGTCTGGAGCAGTTTTGACTTACCTCTCTACTCTTTTACTAGATTATGACTGTTTTAATGAATTTATCCTTGTTAAACTCTTTTTAAAATTGGTTAAGTCAACTTTCACTGGAAAGATGTGGCAGCCAAGAAAACAGATGCTAGATAGGTTTCTCTTTGGAGTTTTTCCTACTGCCTTAATTTCCTTAGGATAATCCCTTAAGGATATGGAGAGAAGTGAATGCATGATACTGTGTGCAGACAGCATTTATTTATTTATTTATTTATTTATTTATTTATTTATTTATTTATTTATATTTTTACCCCACCTTTCTCCTTGGAAAAGGACCCAAGCCAGCTTACAGTAATGAGGGATCATACACAGTCCAGTACAGTACTTGAGGAATTTAATTCTCACAGTTTAAGATAACATCGGCTGGCGTGAGCCATAAAACCATAAATTATACAGCTCTAACTCAACATTTAATGATTCTCACCAGTTCTACTAACTAACCATCCCTCCTCCCTCCCCTCAACTATACACCCCCACCTCTACTTGCTACAGCCTATCATATCCTCTACAGCCCATGAATATCTGCTATGAAATGTATATCTCAGCTCTTATTATATCTTACACCTCATTCTGCTGCTATATATGTCTGAAGAAGTTCACATGTGAACAAAACGTTACATTAAAATATGAAAGTTAGTCTTTAAGGTGCCACATTTTTGTGTCTTTTATTTTATTTTGTTTTGTTTTTCTTTGAATTTTGCCTGACATTCTTGAAAAGACTAACACGGCTACCCTCTTTGAACCTTCTACTATGCAAGGCACTGCATTAAGCCGAACCGAGTGGAGATCCATCAACCTCATGAAGAAACTTGCACAAGTACAAACTGACATCATCTTCCTCACCAGATGCAAACGACAAGACTGTATCCCGAAAGGACTCAAAATAATAAACCCACTACAGTCAACATATCCTACGGACGACGGAGATAGATTGTGCAACACTCTATCCAAGAAGCTACTTAACCACCTGATCAAAATCCTCTACAGCAAACAGAGGGTAATACAAAAGGATATTGCAACTCTTGAACGCCATATACAGCACCAACCCTCTGCAAGAGACTCTGAACAAATATTCAACACTACAAAGGCAACATATCTATGAAACACACCTCACTTCACTAAAAGAAAAGAAAAACAAGAAACTGGGAAATCTACTACACAGTCACCTGACTCACAACAATGACAACATGGACTTACAAAAGAACATCATAAATTTATCCAACTACAAATTAAGCCAACCAGAAGAATCTGTCCTTACTCGCGGCCTGTCCTTCTGTCCCACCAAGCCCACACAGAAAATACAGCTCTGTGGAGATCTAGAAGCCTATTTCCGTAGACTACGACTCAAAGAATTTTTCCACAACAATGACAAAAACAAGAATGATAACACTACAGCTGTACCCCAATACACACAACAAGATGAGGAAATATCCCAACAACATGATGATACCACTACAACTCCACCTGCACCAAAATACCACAAAAAGAATTCCACTTGGACTCCCCCAGAAGGCCGCAACAAAGAACTTGACCTCTACATTGAATGTTTCCGCCACCGGGCCAGGACTGAGATCATCAACAAGGAACCACACTTAACATATAACCTCACAAAAACTGAACGTGATGCTATACACAGCCTCAGGAACAATCCCAACATAGTGATCAAAGAAGCTGACAAAGGTGGTGCTGTGGTCATCATGGACAAATCAAACTACACACAGGAAGCCCAAAGACAACTATCTAACACCAAATTTTACCAGCCACTAACTACAGATCCAACCACCAAATACCAAAAGGAATTACAGAAACTCATGAAAGACCTCCCCAGATACGCACGTGAACAAATCCTGCAGGATACACCACAAGAACCTCAACCAGCAACCTTCTACCTTCTACCAAAAATACATAAACAAGGTAACCCGGGTCGACCAATTGTATCAAGCATCAACACCATCACAGTGGGAATATCTGGATACTTGGACAATGTTCTCAAACCCTATGCTACCAGTGCACCCAGTTATGTAAGGGATACCACAGACTTCCTAAGGTAACTTCAGTCTACACAGAACATTCCAGATAATACCATCCTAGCTACAATGGATGTAGAAGCTCTCTATACCCACATACCACACAAAGATGGACTACAAGCTATCACAAACACCATCCGAAACAAGGAAGAATCCAAAATAATCACCACCCTCTGTGACTTTGTACTCACACACAACTATTTCTCTTTTGACAATAAAAACTACCTCCAGATCAATGGAACGGCAATGGGCACCCACATGGCCCCACAATATGCAAACATATTCATGGCTGACCTAGAACAACGCTTTCTCAACCACTGCACCCAGAAACCACTTCTCTATTTGAGATACATTGATGACATTTTTCTGGTCTGGACCCACGGAGAGGAATCTCTTAACAAATTCCACCAGAACTTCAATAGTTTTCACCCAAACATCAACCTCACCCTGGAACAATCCACACAACAGGTGAACTTTCTGGACACCACTGTGAAACTACAACATGGGCATCTTAGTACCACACTGTACCGAAAACCAACTGACCGATACACCTATCTGCATTCTTCAAGCTTCCATCCTGAACACACAACAAAATCAATTGTATATAGCCAAGCTCTTAGATACAACCGCATCTGCTCTGACCCACAGGATAGGGACACCAAACTCAGGGATCTACAAAATGCTTTCCTCAGACTACAATACCCACCTCGCATGATTAAGGAACAAATCAACAAAGCAAGACGCACACCCAGAGACAACCTACTACAAGACAGATCCAAAGGACCAAATGATAGAACACCACTGGTTGTCACCTACAGTCCACAAGTGAAACCACTCACACGCATCATGAATGATCTCCAGCCTATTCTTGACAAAAACACAACACTCTCCAAAGCTCTTGGCGGGAGACCCGTACTTGCCTACAGACAACCTCCCAACCTCAAACAAATACTAATGCACAGAAAATTAGAAAACAGCAACATGGACAGTGGAACTAAACCTTGCCACAAACCCTGATGCCATCTCTGCCCACACATCTACTTGGGCAACACAATCACAGGACCCAACAATGTTGAATACAGTATCAAGGACAGCTTCACCTGCTCTTCAACTAATGTGATCTATGCCATCTTTTGCCAGCAATGCCCTTCTGCTCTCTACATTGGACAAACAGGACAATCTCTAAGAAAACGCATCAATGGACAAAAGTTTGACATAAGAAACCACGATACACAGAAACCTGTCTCAAATCACTTCAGTTTACCTGGACACTCCTTGAAGGACCTCAAGGTTACTGTTTTGGAACAGAATCACTATAGATCAAGAATACAAAGGGAAACAGCTGAAATAAGATTTATATCCATGATGGACACACACAATAAGGGATTGAACATTAGTCGGGGGTTCTTGAGTCATTATCAAATGTAATATTACCAGATTGCCACTTTCTCATGGACTGTAAGGTAAAAACGTAAAAATTTCCATTCTCTCTCTGCCCCCCACCCTGTCTTTTCCACCCCTCTGACCCCCCCACACCTGATCTGGTTCCTGTCACTTGAGGAATTTAATTCTCACAGTTTAATATAACACCGGCTGGCGTGAGCCATAAAACCATAAATTATACAGCTCTAACTCAACATTTAATGATTCTCACCAGTTCTACTAACTAACCGTCCCTCCTCCCTCCCCTCAACTATACACCCCCACCTCTATTTGATACAGCCTATCATATCATCTACAGCCCATGAATATCTGCTATGAAATGTATACCTCAGCTCTTATTATATCTTACACCTCATTCTGCTGCTATATATGTCTGAAGAAGTTCACATGTGAACAAAACGTTACATTAAAATATGAAAGTTAGCCTTTAAGGTGCCACATTTTTGTGTCTTTTGTTTTATTTTGTTTTGTTTTTCTTTGAATTTTGCCTGAAAGTCCAGTACAGGTAAGACATGTTCAAGTATTTGAGAAAAAGGAATTGAAGGGCATCTTGCAGCATTAATAGACAACATTACATTAAAGCAACACGGTTATAAGTAGTCATAAACACAAAGTCTATGTGAACCCACATATTCATATAAAATACACACGGTAGTCCATCATTCAGGGAAAGCTTGCCTGAAGAGAAAGGTCTTTGCCTGTTTCGGAAGGACAACAGAGATGAGGCAGTCCTGGCCCCTAGTGGGAGTCTAACTATGTGCCATGCCACTCCTTGATGAAGGGTTTGTAAGTTGTAGCAGCTTCACATCTGACAGAAAATCAAAAGACAAAGCTCTTCCTGATGTGTAGCAAAGCTTCTTAAATGTTTATGCATGACAAGCAGCTATTAAAATCGCATGAGGTGAGGTTTAAAAAATTTATTTATTTATTCATTTTTTATTTTCTGGACTGCTCCGGTTTCGTCGGAAGGATGGAAGGCTGAGTGAACCTGTCTGCGATTGAACCCCAGGTTGTGAGCACAATTTAACTACTGCATTACAAGGCTCCTTAAAACATTAAAAATGCAGAATGCCAAAGCCAGGCAAGTTATCTGGGGTCATAAATAGAAAATGTGATCAGTAATATACAAGAACAGGAAAAAACAATTTGCTCCTCTGTAATGAGAATGGAAAATTGTTCCTACCTGAGCTGGCTAAACTCGGCCCTTAGGAGCAGTCCTGCAAGAATGACTTACGGTCAACACAGATAATGCATTTAAAGTGTGGTTGCCATTTAATATGACCAGAATGAGAAAAGTGGAGAAAAGCTCAGGAGAAGCTTTTTGCTACACTTGAGCAGGACCAGGACCACAAGGCACTTGGAAAGGGGTTTAATCCTTTACTCTAACAATACTCTCTCCCCCTTCACCTCCTGTGCACCTCTCTCTCTGTACACTAATATCTCTATCACTCCTCTCTTTCCAAAGTACTTTTTTGCATATTCAAATTCTACCACAGAATAGAGAGAAGGGTTTGCTTGCTTGCTTGTCTTCATTACTGGCACCCAAGTTATAGAACAGCCTTCATACCAAGGTTTGCCTCACTCCAATCCTTTATTATCCTTCGTTCCCAACTTCAATTCATCAGATGTTCTTGAATTAAAACTCCCAGGAGCCTTCACCACTCAGTTTGTGCTGGCCAGGATTTCTGGCAGTTGTAGGACAAGGACCCAAGGGTGGAAAGCACCAATCTATGGGGTCAGCAGTTACAAAGGGTGCCAGCTTCCTGTTATCATAGAATTATAGAGTTGGAAGAGACCTCAAGCGCCATCCATTCCAACTCCCTGACATGCAGGAACCCCCATCACAGTATTTGCCACAGAGGGTTATCCAGCCTCTGCTTTAAAAACTCCAAAGGAGGAGACTCCACCACCCTCCTTTGTGGCAGCATATTCCACTGCCAAACAGCTCTAACCGTCAGGAAGTTCTTCCTAACGTTCAAATGGAATCTCTTTTCCTGTACACTACTGTAGTTTGAAACCATTGCCCCAAGTCCTAGTCTCTGAAGCCATGGAAAACAAACCTGTTCCCTCTTCAATATGTCATCCTTTCAAATATTTAAACATGTCTATCATTATCCCCTCTTACCCTCCTTTTTGAAAGGCTAAACATTCCCAGCTCCCTAAGCCACTCATAAGACATTTCTTCCAGACCATTAATCATCCTGGTCGCTCTCTTCTGGACTCCTCAGGGCAAAACTCTGTGCCTGTAGGACAGGCCCTTGCCAAGTAACAGGATGGTCTATCTCTGGGCGTTTATACACGACCCCTAAGCTCCGCTGCAAATGGCTCCCAGCTCCGGAGCTTAAAAATGTTTCCCCACCAGCTCCGGAGCTAACAGAAAATTAAGTGCGACCCCGCCCACCTAAGCGCGACCCAGCGCACTTTTCAGGTACCTGCTCTGGGAGAGTGAAAAATTTTGATGTGGAGAGTGCCGGGCTCTCCTCGCTTCTTTTTGTTGTTGTTGTTTTTTTTGCCTCCCGCCTCTTTAAGAGGAACCAGGAAGTGACGGGGGGTCGGAGCAACTTCCACCGGCACTCTGGAGGTAAGAGTGCATTCTCTTCTCCCTTTTTTTCTCCCTCCCCTCACGCAGACAGAACAAGGAAGTGCGGAGGGGGTGGGAACGCAGGGAGAGCGACAAACCCTCAAGATCTCTGGTCCGTATTTAAGGGACCAGCGGATCTTAGGGGTCGTGTAAAAAGGCCCTCTCTCTCTCTCTTTCTCTCAGCACACAATAAACCTGAATATTCTCTTTGCTCTTTCTCTACCTGCTGAAAGACTCAAGAAAGCATAGCGGAAACCAGCTCCCCATCACCTCACAATCCAGCGAATGGCAACTGATATTATAAATAGATTTTCTCTCCATTTGAAAATCTGCAAAGGACTTATTGCAAAGGATGGGCATGGCATTAGTAACCTGGGCTATTTTGCATGGTTCTCTCACACACAAGAGTTGCATGGCATGCACTTTTCAAAATACGGTAGCAAGAGCTGTTTTCAAGCACTGGCATGTGGGTTTAATTTTTGAGCTGCTGTCTATTTTGATTTGTTGTCATATTTTAAGGTTGATTTTGATGGCATGCCTTTTTTTAAAAATTGCATTTTGTATTTCCAATAGTTTTATGTTTGTTTCCAATAGTTTTATGTTTGTTTACCAGAAAATGCACTGAGGGGATGTATATCAGGCAAAATTCAAGGCAAAACAAAAAGCAAAGTGTTCTGCTTATATACCGCCCCATACCACTACAAGTAGTCTCTGGGCGGTTTACAATTTTTAATTACAGTGTGCAGGCTACACATTGCCCCCCCCCCAGCAAGCTGGGTATTCATTTTACCGACCTCGGAAGGATGGAAGGCTGAGTGAACCTTGAGCCTGCTACCAGGGGTTGAACCCAGGTCGTGAGCACAGTTTTACCTGCAGTACAGGCATTTAACCACTGCGCCACGAGGCTCGCTAGACAACAAACAAGTGGTGCCTTAAAGACTATTATATTTTAATGTGACATGTCCACATTGTTAGAAATATGGAGAGAATGTGTAACTGTCGCAAGCAAACACATCGGGAAATTGTTCTTTTAGACTCGCAGGGTCTGAAAGACCCAGCAGAGGGCGTTTCCCCACAAGAATATAGCAGAAGCACCCTTGGGCCTGTGACAAATGACCTATGTAGACATGTTGTGTGTGGTATATACTGTACTTGCTCAGTTTCCATAAAGATTTGCATATGTCTCCTATACATCAAGCATCCTCTGGGGGAAAGATGGATGAAGACCATTTAAGGTTCAATAGGTATTGTGGCAGTTCATCTTTCTCAAATAAAATAAAATAAAATAAAATAAAAGACACTTCTGTGCAAATTTACTCATGGTGACATTTATATTGATGTTAATGTATAAGACCCTGCCAAGGGTGATGAGTGCAGTTTTATAAGTAAGCTTTGAAAGTGGAGTGCAGGCCTGAAAGGGAAATACCTGTATTTTTCCGTCTATAAGACACCCGCCAATGTTTCATGTATAAGACGAACCCCCCCCCCAATGTTTAAGTGGAAAAACAGCTTCTCCATTGTGTGTTTCCCTCATTGGCTAACTTCCATGTATAAGACAAACTTAAATTTTAGTCTAGCAATTCTAGTAAAAAATATAGTCTTATACATGGAAAAATACATTAATATTTGCCTCAAGTTTCTGCCCAAAATGATACTTGAAGAGGAAACAGTGTAAAACTGACCCAAACAGTGGGTTTTAAATAAACCAATTATGAAAGTGCAGGCCTAGGAGGCTGAGTTTAAACGTCACTGCCTCTGTATGTTCAAGCCAGTGTGGGTTCAGTTCAGTGATCAATTAGCACAGGGGGGAAGACAGTTGTCATAGATACTCCAATAATAGTGATCACTTGCTTCCACTTCCCCTTCCGTCTGAGTGGCCATCAATTCCTATGTTACTGACTAGAGCTTTGATTGATGGACACCAAGGAAAGCATCCCACTATATAATGTGTTACTTTTAAATGCATGTGTGTTGTTTTCTATATAAACCACCCAGAGTTCCCATTTATGGAACCATCTATCCCCTGAAATTCGGCTGGCACCTTCGCTTCAGATTTTTAAAATATATTTTCTGTGGAATGATGTAGACTCCTGTTTTCTTTTGTTATGCAGATTGTCATGTTGGTATCCAGGGTGGATCTTGCCAACAGTTAGATAAAAAGTTTCAGCATGTTCTCATGGGCGTTCCAGTCTTAAGAACAAATCAACCTTCATTCTTCATGTACATTGCATTGTCTTTAAAACCTTCAGAAGAGTACTGATGTAATCTTTTTGGTCTTAATTTCTACCCCATGTAAACCCAAGAGAGTTCAGTACCATTTAATTTCAATTTTGTTCTCTCTCTCTCCCATGTACGTACACACACACACACACACACACACACACACACACACACACACACACACACACACACACACACACACACACACACACACACACACACACACACTTTCGTGGACCAGTCCACTTCATCTGCATGTCCTTTCTTCTATATTTGACAAAGGGGACTTGTCCACAAAAGTGTGTGTGTTTGTGTGTGTGTGTACACATGACAGAGAGAGAGAGAGAGAGAGAGAGAGAGTTACAAAAAGGAAAGGTGAGATCTATCTATCTATCTATCTATCTATCTATCTATCTATCTATCTATCTATCATCTACATCAGGGGTCCTCAACATTTTTAAACAGTGGGCCGGTCCACCACCCCTCAGACACCACTGGGGGCCGGACCACAGGGGAGGAAGGGGCAAGTGGGGCCACCACCACCCCACGATCAGCCCATGATCAGTGCATCTCCGCCCCCCCCCACAAAAATCCCTCTGCTGCGCCTCCTCCTCCTCATACAGTGGCAGTGGCTGGAGCAGCTCTCCTTCCTTATCCTTCATTGCATTGGGAAGGAGGTGGCAACCCAGGCAATCAGGCCCCTCATCTGGGCAGCCATCAGGATATCAAGGCTGGCTCCACTCCACACAGATCCATGCCCTATCTATCTATCTACTTGATGCACCACAAGTCTATGCCTATCTAGCTGTGGAGGCTTGCTTGCTTATCTCTGCTATCTATCGGATCAGGACCCTGAGGGGCCGCATCCGGGCCCCGGGCCTTAGGTTGAGGACCCCTGATCTACATAAATGAAAGTTACTTTTTAAAATACCACCACCTTTCCTTTTTGTAACTGTTAATTTCTATTTTTGCTATAACATACAACGCTTGCACCCTCTTCATGGACCACTGCCTTGTCATGGCGAAGGGGCTTCAGTAACTCAGAGAAGCTATACGCCGTGCAGGGCCACCCAAGCACCACCCAAGATGGACAAGTCATCGTGGAGAGTTCTGACTGAATGTGGTCCACCTGGAGTTAGGAACTGGCAAGCCACTCCAGTATCCCTGCCAAGAAAACTCCATGGACAATAACAAAAGCCTAAAAGATATGACACTGGAAGATGAGCCCCTCAGGTCGGAAGGCGTCCAACATGCTACTGAGGAAGACTGGAGGACAAGTACGAGTAGCTCCAGGGCTAATGAAGCAGCTGGGCCAAAGCCGAAAGGACGGCCAACTGCAGACATGTCTGATAAGCAAGGAGATCAAACCTATCCATCCTGAAAGAAATCAAACCCGGATGTTCACTGGAAAGACAGATTTTGTAGCTGAAGCTCCAGTACTTTGGCCACCTCTTGAGGAGAGAGGACGGCAGAGAATGAGATGGTTGGACGGTGTCATCGATGCAACCAACATGGATTTAAGCAAACTCCAGGGGGAATTGGAAGACAGAAGGGCCTGGTGTAAAAGATCAGTGCTACTTAAGCCAACAGTAGCATCACAAAAACTTCTTGCATTACGTCCTATCAAACGTACACACACTAGTACTTTGGGTGCAATTGCTTACTGTTGTATTGAGTGTGAAAATAAAAGGTAGGGTGTATAGCACCTCCATGGTTTATTTTGCAAACAAGCAAAAATGAAATATAAAAAGCAGAAAACCTCTCATAATCTCACTGAGCATGGGGGAAAGTATTTATATTTTCCATTCTCACCCCAGTGTCAAGAAAGATAGGCCTGTCAGATTCTGATCACCTAGCTGTAGTTAGTAAGTGGTTTAGAAATGGTTATTTTAGATTTCTTGTACACCTATCTTAAAATCTAAGCGATACTGGAGCTTGGTTGTGGTGGTGGGACGGCTTGCGGTTGATGTTGGAAAATTTCCCTTATTTTCAAATCCAAAACTTGACAGGTATGGCCCAAGCCTGGGTTTTGTCACTCCAGAGGCAGCGTGGCAAGAGTGGGAACAGAGGAAGCTGCTTCACGACAACTCTTGTTCGGCACGTGACCGGAAGCCATGGCATCCTGTTCGTCTCAAAGCCACGCAGCACAGCAAAGGGCAGAACTCTTGAAGGGGATGATGAGACCACCATGGTCTCTGCGGGGGGGGGGGGTGTGCACACACTCATGCACACACATGCTCATGCCCATGCCCGCGTGCACACACACACACACACACACACACACACACACACACACACACACACACACACACACACACACACACACACAATAACCAGGCATGATGAGATTTTTTGCATGAGATAAAAGATCAGTGCTACTTAAGCCAACAGTAGCATCATTGCAAATATGGGCTTGTTGGGAAACCTGGCCTGGATCCCCTGCTTCCCAGCCTGCTTTCTGCACAACACCTCCTCCTGGTGTTGTCATGTTGTCAGCACTGACATGAGCAGCAGCAAGCACCATACCCCAGGTATATATCCGCACGCCCACCTTCATGCCCTTTAGGGCAGGGGTGGGGAAGTGTTGGCCAGCCCTCCAGATGTTTTGGACTGCAACTCCGCTGAGCCTCTGTTGCCACTGATAACAGATGCTGGGGGTTGTGGTGCAAAACCTCTGGAGGGCCCCAGGTTCCTCACCCCTGCTTGGGTTGTGTGTGTGTTAGGATTTAAGCAAAATAACAGAGTCATTTCTTCCCTTCCGCACCACGTTTTCCTCTCTCCCGCAAAAGAACCTGGAAATGAATGAAGGTTGTTTTTAAACACTTGTGGCTGGGGGCCAGTCAGTCTCCCATTCATCAGCACACACAGAGGTTTGTTGTGCTGTTTCTAGTCCACACCCACCTCCTTCCATCTCCCAGCAGTTTCCTGTCTGCCACAGAGAAATAATACAGCTGTTTCACTGGAAACAGAAGCTTCTGGATTCTTCCCAATACCCCTTTCTCTCTCAAAGACCCCATAAAACCTCAGCCACACAAGAACGCATACAGAATATGAAGCCATGCTGAAAGCTCTCATATCCTGGAAAGTGGTTAATGTTTAACGTGTAAGATTGGCCAAGGGTCCACTCAGCCTGAAAGCCACATTCCTTTTATCTGGGTATGTGGGGAAAGGTCGCAGCAACACATGGAAAAGAAACACACTTCACACATGCTCAGAGGCCTTTGAGGCACGTTGCCTACAATGGTTCAAGGACTATGAGGACAGTTCGTTAAAAAAAATTAAGCTTCAGGAATGAAGGTGTGGAACAGGTATGAAAAGTAAGAAGAGACTCAGAAACCTGAAAAGCGAAGTGACAAAAGATAGTTTTACATTGATCCTATAAAGGAGTGGTTCCCAACCTTGAGTCCCTTGATGTTCTTGGATTAAAGCACCCAGAAGCCTTCACCACTAGCTGTGCTGGCCAGGATTTCTGGGAGGTGTAGTCCAAGGACATCTGGGTGGCCTAAAGTTGAAACCAACAATACAGAGGAATCAAATGGATAAAATGTTTATAGTCATTTTATTGCTGTAAAGAATACAGTAGGACCCCGGTATCCATTGGGGATTGGTTATAGACCTTCCTGTGGATAATGAAAACCATGGATAAGAGAGAATGCCAAAAAAAACCCCAGAACTGCTGTTTTGTGACAGTAGTTTGCTTTACAGCTATTTTGAGACAGTGGCTTGCTTTATGGCTGCTGTTTTACGACAGTAGCTTGCTTTGCAGCCACTGTTTGTGGCAGTAGCTTGCTTGCGGTTGCTGAATTAGTTAATTTTTTTTCTTCTGCCAATCGTGGGTAATGAATCAGTGGATATGTGGGTCCTACTGTATGTACACTTTTTGAGAAGCAGAGATGGCCCGATCAAGATGAACAATTTGGTGCAACCAGTCACATCTGCATGATGTTATATATAGCAGAGGCTGGTCCAAGTCCAACACATTCTCATTCATATATACACAAACACATGATACATACAAATAGAGATCATGTGTGCACGTGTGCATGAAATATTAAGGCTTGCGTATACAAGTGGCTTGCCCCATATAAAGATAATCTGCTGCTCGGAGGTTGGTAGCATTGCCAGCAGAGACTCTTGGGCCTTTTCATCAAGACAAACACGTTTACTATGACAGGAGCTGTTGTGGCTCTGCTTGTCAACCGTCTTTAAGGTTTATTGTTTTTGCTGCAAGAGACCGACAAAACTGCTCCTCAGGAATCTGTCTGAGGTTCCAGTTCTCAGGCTTTCGTCACTGCATCCACCCAAAGAGGAAATGCTCGATGACCTGTTACGGGAGGCCAACTGGGGAAGCGTGACCTTTGGTCCTCCTTGATCACTCAATGCCTCCTAGAAGATCACCGTGTTTCCCCGAAAATAAGACACTGTCTTATATTTATTTTTTCTCAAGAAGATACACTAGGGCTTATTTTCAGGGGATGTCTTACTTTTGTTAAGTATAATATGCTTGAATGTCAGCCCTGCACACAACCATAGCCACGCCCATCACTAGGTCTTATTATCAGGGTAGGGCTTATATTTAACAAATGCATAGACATCCTGCTAGGGCTTATTTTTGGGGGAGGTCTTATTTTCAGGGAAACAGGGTCATCTGTTGACCATGGGATCTTCTTGAGCAGGATGTTGAGTTTGGGGATTGGAGGCTCTGTGTCACAATGGTTCCAGTCCTTCCCCAATGGCTGTGTCCAGAAGGTCCAGTTTGGGGAATACTGAATCAATGCCATGGGTTCTTTATTGTGGAACCCCAAAGAGGTTGGTCATCTACCCAACACTCTTCAAGGAGGCCATTGGGAGAGGTCATCTGGAGAACTGGAGAGTGCTGCCCTCAATATGCTGATGATGACACACAACGCTATCTCTCCTTTTCATCATTGTCAGTGGAAGTGTCAGATATTAGTTAATGAAATACATGTATTAGACAAGATGTTCTCTCTATATATATTTGATATGTAATTGATTTAAAGATGGAGTCTGTAAAAGTGCAAAGTCACAGTGACTCAATGTATAGCTTTTTTCTAATGGAGTACAGATGTTAAGAATTAACATAATGAATTTTGGCTGATGCAAGGGGTTGCAATAGCTATGAGGTAATGTCATTTATGATTGGACAGACATATGTATAAAATGTTCTGTAAATCATTGTTCATTGAGCCTTCCGTGAGTAAGGCACCCACTTTGTTTCTCTGTCATATATTTTGTCAATGTATTGTATGCTGTTATGCTGTTATGCTGTTATGCTATTGAATTTTGTATAAATGTACTAATGTGATTTTCCCCTCTATGCTTTGTTGAACTTTGTATAAGTTCTGTGATGCTGTGATATATTTTTGTACAGTTTGTAATATAGCTGTTTGGTTTTAAGAAAACTCTGTCTCTGGCTAACTATTTATTCAATAAGTATTGCTTCTGCTGGCTGATCAAATAGCACATACTCTGACAGGAAGCTTTCCAGAGCCTGTAGCAGTGTTTGACTTCCATTATGGACTGGGCAAGGGCTAACAGGTTGAAGCTGAATTCAGACAAGACAGAGAACAACATGTTGTTGGGAGGGTAGTTTGCCCAGCTAGGAGTCATTCCACCTGGTTTGGATGTGGTCACGCTCCCTCTGAAAGACTAGGACCACAACTTAAAGGTGCTTCTGAACCTGGCCTTGTTCATGGGGTAGAAAATGTAAGCTGTGGCCAGGTCTGCCTTTTTGCATCTGCCCAATTGTGGCACTTCCTAGACAGAACATCCCTGCTTACTCTGGTTCTAGGATAGATTACTGTAATGCCCTCTATGTGGGGCTGCCTTTGAAGGTGATACAGAAATGTATTAGGAGCATGGAGATAAAACCATGTCTTCCTGATTCTGACACTTTTGGACTGGCTTCGTGTTTGCTTCCTATTCCAAACTAAAAGTGCTAGTACTAATTTATAAAGCTTTTAATAGTTTGGGACATCACTAGCTGTCAGAGTGGTTTTCCCTAAGACGAACCAGCTCTTCCTTTTTTTCTATCAGGATGTGAAGTGCCCAGAGTAATAGATTTCTGTTATTAAGACGGTTACTTCACGTCCCATTCATCCCTCCTTGCTGTCCCACTTGGCACAGGTACAAAAAAAAATCTTACTTCACGTCCATAGCGTGACAGCAAAAAGTTGTCTTGCCTACGCCCCCAGAACTGGGAACAGAGCATGACAAGCTGTACCTGCCCCTGGGCTGGGGAATTCTCTTGTCACAGTTGGTTCCTGGTTCCTGTTCCGAGACAAGGGACCATGGGGTAACAACTGTCACACAACAACTAGTGTCCACCTAGTGGTCAGCGGCTGAAGCGGCATTCGCCATTACATTCCCTATGGTGGAAGCCATATAGCGCAGATATTTCAGATGACATGAGTCGTGAAGTTTGGCTGTTTAACGCATGAAAACCGACGCAGCAGGGATTCGAAATATCGGAAAACGGAAGCCCAAAAATAAAAATAAAAGGCTAAACGAAGGCAGGGAAATCCAGTAATTGTCACGAAACAAGGACGTGAGGTAACAGTTGTCACAATACAAGTACAGTCACCTCCCGCCGATCGCGGGGGTTAGGGACCCACCCCATCCATGATGCATGAAAATCCGCGATATGTGGAAGCGGGTGGGGTGGGACCTGGGGGGCGATCGTGTGTTTGTCCGAGGCTTCTCGAAGGAGCACGGGGGTGGCGCGGAGTGACCTGATTGCCCCCCTGCCCCCCCCCGCGGCTCCGAGGTTTCTCGGAGGAGCGCGGGGGGCGGCACGGAGCAACCCGATCGCCCCCCGCTGCCCCCCCCACAGCTCCGAGGCTTCTCAGAGGAGCGGGGGGGGCAGTGCGGGGCGATCCGATGACTCCCGCCGCCGCCCCGGCGTGGCTCCAAGGTGCAGGTACTGCGATCCCGCGATGTAGTGGGACCGGACCGCAGTACCTGAAACGCGAAATGGGGGGGGGGTGACTGTAATCATGCCTGTGGGTAAATGGAAACAGGGACTGAACAGGGACAAAACCATGTGACCGCGAACAACGCTGTCACAGTACAAACGTAATCGGAGAACGAGGTAGGACGTGAAGGAAGGGCCTATAAGTAGTAAAGAAAATGGTTGGTTGGGTGAATAGCTAGCTAGCTAGCTAGCTAGCTAGATAGATACACGGATGGACGGACGGACGAACAGACAGACAGACAGACAGACGGATGGATGCATGCATGTTGTGGCATAACTTCTGGAGATGGCTTGCAGGACAACAGGATTTCAGCAACTTCTGCCCAATTATTATGCAAAGAAATAAAACAGTTCTAGTCCTGGCAATAACTTGATGTAATGCTGCTGCTCTGGTGGATGTTGATCAAATAATGAGATTAAACCCATCTGAGGAGAGGAAAGAAAGGAACGGCAACTAGCTAACCAAAGCAAAACCAAAAGAAAGAGTGTTTCCTTCTTGGAAACATAAGTCCAAAGACAGAAAAAGCGACATTGTGGGAGGTCCACAAGTATACAGGACTGTTGTTGATCCTCAGCGTGGAGTATGGATTCGGCAATGGGATTGTTTCTGAAGGTAAACGTTTCACAATTGGTCCTTTGATTGCCCAGTTTCCTCAACGAATTTGGCCATCTTTTTTTTTTGAAAGCTGACACTTTACAAGCAAGGAGTTCCACCTGCTGGATTACATGTTGCACTAAAACAGTAACAATGTCTTCATTATGTTCCCAGTTTAAGGCCATATCAAGTTCCATGCACAGCTTCTGACTTTTAGAATCTGGTAGGCAAGAAAATAATTCCCAGGGGTCACGGTCTCTTCACCCATCAGGCGTCTACATCACTGTTGCCCCCACCCCAATGCCTTCCTTAGTTCCACATCCAAAACCTATCACCCTGAAAGCCCGACCATGGACCAACGTTTTCCTTTGGACCTCAGTTGTTGAAAGTATTTGTCTCAAACTGGAACAGACCCGTTAGGCATGTCCAAACTTCAGCCCTCCTGATGTTTTGGACCACAACTCCCAGAATGCTAAGCTTAGATTGCCAGTGGCAAAGGACTGTGGGAGTTATGGTCCAAAACATCTGGAGGGCCAAAGTTTGGACACACCTGCGTGAGGCATTTTATAAATCCATCCAATACAGTATATGCAAAAGAAATTCAGAACTGGCTACAGCTCCCCACAGAACACAACCTCATGGCACACCCAGATTTTTTAGGTGTGTCATGTGTGAACCAGCCGCTTTGGTTTGATTTCAGTGGAACCATGTTGTAAATAAGGAACCTCCCTCTGGGATGGTAGTAACTTGCTGTACTCCACCAGCAAGATTGTTAGAAGGTTCCATGTTCCTGATTTGTAATGGTGAACCCTGACGAGGCTTTCCTTCTGGTGAACAGGATTGACAGGCTTTTGTATTGTTGCCAGAGCCTGAGGAACCTGTTTGACCAGATGCAACAATATGGGATAAAAAAAGGAATCCTATGGCTTCTCTTGACAAGCTCAAAAGGTGAAACTGAGGCCACTGTATTTGGGGCACAGCACGAGGAGGCAAACCTTGCTGGAAAAGACAAGACTATGCTTGGAAAGGTGAAAGGCAGCAGGGGAAAAGGATGACCAAATACAAGGTGAATGGTTGACTCTGTAATTTCCTACAGCCAGAGACATAAACTACTGGCAGCTATTTATTTGTTTTATTTTTTATTTATTTTAGAGTATTTTTACCCTGCCTTTCTCCTTGGAAAAGGACCCAAGCTGGCTTACAGTAATGAGGGACAATACACAGTCCAGTACAATTAAGACATGTTTAAGTATTTGAGAAAAAGGAATTGAAGGGCATCTTACAGCATTAATAGACAACATTACATTAAATCAACACGGTTATAAGTAGTCATAAACACAAAGTCTATGTGAACCCACAGATTCATATAAAATACATATGGTAGTCCCTCATTCAGGGAAAGCTTGCCTGAAGAGAAAGGTCTTTGCCTGTTTCTGGAAGGACAACAGAGATGAAGCAGTCCTGGTCTCCAGTGGGAGGGAGTTCCAGAGTTTGGGCGCAGCAGCTGAGAAGGCCCTTTCATGGGTTCTCACAAGAAGTACCTGTGATAGCTCAGTGGTTTAGGTTTCTGGCTGCAGAACCAGAGTCTGAGAGTTTGGTGAACTCTTGGGCTTCCTTGCCAGGAATCAATAGGGTTCCAGTTTTGTTCTAAGAGTATCATGACTGTATTATTATAACAACACATCATGTACCCCAGTCTGACATGGCGGCTCTTCTAGGTCACATTTAACAATGTTTGCAACAATAACACTCCGTGCTGAAGCAGGAGGATTTTCCTCCATGCAAGTAGCCAAGAAACCTTGTGCTACAATAAGCATCCTTTTTGTGATGCTTTTCAGGACTGATTTTAATTCCAACTCTTCCGGGCTCAAAATGCAGAGCCGGTGGATCGGACTTCCACGCTGGCCTCTTCCCCGTCCCGATTTCCACCCTTTTGGTGCCCAGACGGCTCGATCGGAGCTTGAAAAAGAGTTCTGGAAGACCCGAAAGCTTTGTGTGGTCGACGGATCTCCTGGCGATCGGAATAAAGGGTTTAGCTGATCTGTTTGTTTGTTTGTTTGTTTGTTTGTTTTTGGGTCGGCTTTGTGCCGAGTTGCAGCAAGCGAAGGCGGCTGCCTCTTCTCCCCGCGGCTTTCAAGAGGGATATATGTATACATATTATAATATATTATTGTAATATATATAAATATATAGAAGCTGGAAAGAAAGAGACCCAGAGATGCGCCCAAGTGGCAGCGGCAGGAGCCTGCGAGGAGGCAAAATGGGAGCAGCGGTGATTTCCGCCCCCCCCGTTCCCCTTCGCATCCTCTTCTTCTTCCTCCTCCTCTTCCTCGCCCCCCATCCTAACCCCAACCCCAACCCCATCCGCCCATCTTCTCGGCGGTGACTCACGGCCAGGCCGAGCCGGGCTCAGTTCCTGGGCGTGGCTCGAGCGGCGGAGGGGAAGTTGGCTGAAGTTGCGAGCCAGCGAGCGAGTCTTTTTTGGGGGGGCTCGCTCGAGTCTCACCCCCCCTGCCGGAGACAACTCACCCCTCCCTCCCTCCCTCCTTCCTGCCCCCACCCCCAGTGAAACTTCGCCTCCCAGCCCGCCGGGAAGCCGCTTTCTCCTTTAGGGTCTTTGGTCCCCTTCCACTCGATCCCGCCATGGCCGAAGAGCAGCCGCAGGTCGAATTGTTTGTCAAGGTAAGGAGGTGGGTGGGGTGTTTTTTTTTGGGGGGGGGGAGAGGGGCTTTTTTAAACACCCCCCTTTAAACCTCCCGTGCGTTGGTCCAGTGCGCGCTTTCCTCCTTGGAGTAGATCGGAGGATTTGGAAACTACCGTACTTCTCCTTTTTGGCGCGAAAAAGGGAGAAACGGCGCTCTTTTTGAGTTGCAAGAATCGTGGATTCTCCCCCCTCTTTTAAACAAAATAAAAAAAATGATCAAGGTTAAAAGCTTTCGGATCTTCCTGCTCGCTCGCTCTCGCTCCCCCCCCCCCAACTCACACCCTTTTCTCACTTCCTTTCTGGCTAAAGCTGAAGCAGACGCGTAATGGGGGCTGGGGGCTGGGGGGGACTCACTGTTGTAAAAAATAATTTTTAATCTTTCCATCTTGATAGAAGATTTGGTCCGCACTTGGACCCTGGCCCTGTCTGTGCTCCATGAATCTGGAAGTGAGCCTGCTTGCGCTCAATGAGACTCACATCTCAGTAAGCGTTCTATAGGCGTGAGTGACGCTTGGAGCAGACTTAACTTTTTTTCGTGGTTTCCTAGCGCCAAGTCTGGATCCAGCCTAGTGCAGTATTTTTCTTTTTCTTTCTTTGCCCCCTCTTCTTTCAACCCACCTGCTTCTTTTTGCTTCTTTGTTTTATCAGGAGAGGGTACAAACACGGTAGGTACCATTCTGGAAAAGCAGTTTTAAGCTGACAGAAAACTGTGGGGAGGGGCTCAACAGTCAAAGATGAATTAAAAGAACTGGCCAAGCAGCCAAAGGGGCTTGTTAAATAGTCATTTATTTTCTTCTCTTTGCTGTTTGTTTTTTATCCCTGGCGGTGGCTCCTGATAGCAGAGACACCTCCACTCTCATCTCTCCTTTTGGCTGTTTAAAAATATAAAACACTTGTTCCATCGAAGCAAAAAGGAGGGGTGATCCGCATAGCCATCACAAAACACAATTGCAAAAAGAGGTTACAGGCGATACACTTGTTGTAGTTTCATTCCTACCTACCTGGCAGTGGAGGTGGAGATGATGAGGATAAATTTACACGAGCATTCTCCTGCCTGGTGCTCTGAAGCCATCTTGGACTACAGTATCCATCATCCCAGTAGGTTGGTTGTATGCCTCCGGAGGGCATTGGCCAAAAAGCCTGGTTGGCCTTTAGGGTGGGTTTTCTGACAACTTCAGTTACCTTTTCAGACGACAGCGCCTAGAAATTCCCATTGGGAGTTTGCCGCTGGAAGTAAAAAAATATCAGTTTTAAGCGTACTGTACAGGTAACTACAGCTTCAGTCACATTTTTCACACTGCCTGTTTCATACTGCCGTGGAAGAATTTTGGGGGCAGTGGGGTCCAAAAACACAAACCTGTGCGGCTTTGCATTGTAGGGAATCATAAGCACACACCCATCTCCCTCTCTAGCTTTGTGCCTTTCGGCCTTGGGGTTCATCTTGAATCCTTCCCTCTTCACTGTCCATTTTCAGAGGCTGACTTTTCAGACCACCACGTTTCTTTGCGTTCATGATCTCTTTTCCTCTTGAGACGAGGAGGGCAGGCCGAGAGCCTTGACAGAACACAGGTGCATGGACTGAGCTCTCTCGTCCTCCCTCCTCCTGAGTGGCAGACAGTGATGAAAGGGAAAATAAACTTTTAAACTTTTTTGGGGGGGTGCGGGGGAGAGCAGGGGATGGACTACAACTTCCATATTCCCTGAGCCAGCCAGTGCCACAGTTTGTGGAGAGAAGGAAAAATTTTGTTTATGCCTGTCAGTAGGTGCTTGACCACAACACATTTCTGATTGTATGGTAAAGACCAGGAAACAGCTGTGTGGTCCCCCAAACAATGCAGAGTCAGAAAGAGTTGATGACTTTGCTGGACCATTTGGTTTCATTTTCTCAGTGGTCCAGCAAAGTCACCTGTTCTTGCATTTGTAATTGTAATTGGATCACTGGTCTGTGGAACTCCCTGCCAGAAGAAGTGGTGACAGCTGTCAGCCTTGACAGTTTCAAGAAAGGATTGGACAAGTTCATGGAGAACAAGGGTATCGATGGCTATCATTATGGATGCCTAAGGACAACCTCCGAGAGGTTGGAGAGATAGGCAGGATAACTCTCAATGCCATTTGCAGGGAATCGTAAGCAGGTGAAGACATCTGCTTGGGAATATCCTGAAGCAAATGGTGAGCCACTGTGTGAGACAAAATGCTGGACTGGGTGGGCTGTGGCCTGTTCCAGCAAGGCTGTTCGTATGTTCTTACGTTCGTATGTTCTTAAGATATCACCTGGAACGTCTTGGCTGAGTCCAAATGTTAAATGAATTTATCAGGCACTTGTGTGGCTTGTGTGAACCTGAGAGTCTGGTGAGTGTTTTATTTAACCGGAGGAGGCAGCATGCTATTCATTCTTCTTTTTTCCCCTTTCTCCCCCCTTCTTCCTTCTGTACATTGACCCCATCTGACCTGATCTCATGTCAGAAACTAAGCAGGTTCATGCCTGGTTCATAGTTGGATGGGAGACCCACTGGGGTAGAGAAGTATGACATTTTCCCTAGAAGCCTGTCGAAGTTGACAGCATTGGGCTAGAGATGGATGGAAGATCTCCCGTGGACAACTTCCTGTGTTCATTCTTCCACCTGTGACAGCCTATGGGCCTCATCCATCAGTGAGTTGTTGGCTGGTGTTTTCCTTTCTTTCCTTTCCGTACCATGGGGCCACCACATGAGTCCTCTCCCATTTCATCTTCATGTCTGTGGTGCTGCTAGAGTCCTTCTGCTGTCATGTGTGATTCCAGAAGGTGCTGCTCATATGGCATTGCCTGTTTCATCCCCTTCAGTTATCTTGCTGCTGCCCAGCCCATCTATTTCCTCATAACCGTGTGATCCTTCATAACTCACCTGCATCCTGATTCCAGTCATGAAAGTATCCTTAGTTAGTTTCTGAGGTTTTGCTTCTGGCTGTAGACTTAATCTTCAGCCAAAGAAATGCATCCATATCCCTCCCTCCCCCTCTCTCTTTTCTTGTTGTTCATCTTCAGAAGAACAAAAAACTTGTTAATCTTCAGGGTGGTAGAGATTTCCTACAGCTTTAGCCCTCCAGATGTTTTTTGGCCAAGAACTGCTGACAGCACAGCCAATGATTGTGGGAATTGTAACCCAGAAAGAACATTGGGGACGCCAGAGGGCTTCCCAACCTCGGGTCCCCAGATGTTCTTGGATGAAAACTCTTAGAAGCTTTCACCACTCGCTAGGATGGCCAGAATTTCTGGGAATTGCAGACCAAAAACATCTGGGGACCCAAGGTTGGGAAGCACTACCTTTGTTAGACAAAGCAATGAATTACCCAAACTACTCAGAAATCTACCAGTTATATTTCATAACAAGTGGTCTTTACACCAGTTGATGAAAGGATGCTGATTATGGGTTGGAGGATGTACAGTAGTTTTTCTGTGTATAAGACTATATTTTTGTATAAAAATAGTTATACTAAATATTGAGGATTGTCTTATACACAGAAGTAATCTGAGGAGACAACCACATGGTTATGACACTGTAGTTTTGGTTTGGAAAAGTGGAGGACGTCTTATACATGGGGACGTCTTATAAATGGAAAAATGTGGTACCTTTTCCCTGTTGGTGTTTTAGAGGTTTTCGTCTTCATTACGGTGCTTTCTGTTATGGCATCAAGCTAGAAACCTTGCCTTCTAGCTTGAAATGCCTTCCCAACTGTTATTGATGGGAAGACAGACAGGTGCCAAGTTCGGGGGAAGTAAGTCCATCCTGTGTTTATTTTGAATTTATAGGACACAAGAGTGACTTCCACGGCATTTCATAAACTAAAGCAAAAGCAAACAAGGATTACATACTACTTATAAAAACAATACAAGAGGCTTGGCTGCCCTTCCTCCTCCACCTCTGCAGAACGACATGTTCAACAACCGTGCAAAGCATAAATGTCCAGTTTTAATTATCAGTGGTGGTTCAGTCAGGGCAAAGAGATTCATTCATTTTCTGCGTGGAATCTTTTTGGAGGTTCACCTACATGGCGATCTGGCTCTGTGGTGTTCAAGTGATTTTCTTTGCAGTGAGACTGTTAATTTTAAAGTGAATCACTTTTGCCCCAATGAACCTCAAGTTACTTGCCTCCATTTTCCTGTCTCTGCTGTGAAGCCTGTCCCACACGGTCTGTGGTACTTCCATTTCCTTGGCTTGTGCTGTCACTTGCCGTCGTTTTATCCCACCCGTCAAATTAGCTTCTCTCTGTTTTGGGATACCAAGTTAAGGAAGGCTGGCTTTTTAAAAACCGCTTTTCTGAGTTATTGAATCTTCTTTCAAACTTTCTCGTGTATGTTTTGTTTTGCTTATGCCTATCTCTTTCCTTCGGTTTTCCTTAGAATTTGGGGGTTGAAAAGAGGAAGACCTAACAAAGTTTTCAGTTCCTCCCTATATTGAAAATATTTTTTCTCCCCCCCATCTTCCTCTGTATATTTGTGCCTTGGCATCTCTGAAGCCGGTGGCTTTGTGAGCAGGGTGATTAATTTTCTCTCTCTCTCTCTCTCTCTCTCTCTCTCTCTCTCTCTCTCACACACACACACACACAAACACACACACACACACACACACACACACACACACACAATTTGATTTTTTTTAAAAAGTGATATTTTAAATTTAAATTGTAAAACAAAAAATCAGATTTAAAAATAAAATAAAACCATGATTTAAATTGATTTGATTTAATTCACATCCACTGTTTGTGAGGGTGTGGTGGTGATAGTGCTAGTCTCTGAGGTCTATACATCTCCTGACTTCCTGAGTGTGCCTTCTTTGCTGTTCTTTTGCAGTTGTCCTCTGGGACATGAGTGAAGAGAAAGGTCCACTTGCCACAGAGATGGCGGCCCTTCTAGTCCAGCACTTGATCTTAAGCCCCCCTTGGAATGCTTCCCTGCCACCTTTCGTGGCAGGCCCACACGGCCAAATGAGTGTGTGGGGGCACCAGCCAGCTTGCTGGGCGGGCTTGCAGTGTGAGTTGGTTACCTCACAAGTTGCCTGAGGAACTCCTGCATTCCTTTTTATTTGTTCTGCAAAATGCCTCAGTAAGGATCTCGGCCTCTCAAAACTAGTGAGTGGTGAGTGGAATGTATTTGGAGAACATTGGTCTTAAAACAGAAGAGACGCAAGGGTGGGGCCATAACTGGATGTGAAATACCAAGCTTGGCTTTTTTTAAAAATCTCGGTGCCCAGAATCTGCCAGCTGTCATGCTGTCCGTACTTGCTGGGAAACTTTGTACTCCAGAAATAAATTACTTTTGGTTTCTGGGTCCACCACCTCCTGAGGCAGCTTGTTCCATTTCTGACCAGCTCTTGCTATTAAATCTTTTTTTTTAAAGTTTAATCTGCAATATGTGAATGTATGAGGCAGTGTGTCGAGTCAGTCAACGGGTCTGCCATTCTCACTGTGTCAACTCCAAAGTCTTGATCTACTGGGTCCCTTTTAGCTTTGCTGTTCTAAGATGATGAAGATGATGATGTTGCCAACCCCCAGGGTGGATTTAGTTTAAATCAAATTGATTTAGATAGATCATGATTTATATTTGTTAAAAATGGATTTGTGACAATCTAAACTAAGAAAATTGGAATTTAAATCATGGTCCCAACTCCCAGGGTGGATTTGATTTAAATCAAATGGATTTAGATCACGATTTATATTTGTCAAAAATGGATTTGTGACCATCTAAACAAAGAAAATTGGGATTTAAATCATGGTCCCAACCCCCAGGGTGGATTTGATTTAAACCATGATTTATATTTGTTAAAAATGGATTTGTGACTATCTAAACAAGGAAAATTGGGATTTAAATCATGATTTTTGAAATATCATTGACATTTAACCACCTTGCTAACCTCTGTTTCCAAACCATTGGGGTGGCAGGGGATCTGTCCACAGTCTGCAAACCAAAAGGCACCTCAGTCCTCCCATCTTCTTCTTCTTCTTTTTGCAAGCTTGTGTGAGTTTTCTGCTTTGCTACTCACACACCTTTCCTGAAGGGAGGGAGTGAAAAAGTGGAAGTTGCTAAGTCAAGGTGCATGGTCTGCACCTGTAATTTCCAAAGCTCGTTAAATTTTAAAAGCCTGACTCCTTTCAGAATGCTCTCAGGGCACAAAGGTGGGTTCTAACTTATAGGTGTGCCAGAGTGTTTTTCAGGAGCAGGGTGAACGAATGTGTAATCCATGTGTCTTAACCATCATGACCAGTGGTCAGGGGTTCTGCGAGCTAGAATCCGGCAGTGTCAGGGAAGGCTTCGGTTTCCCATCTTTGCTGATAATCATAGAATCATAGAGTTGGCAGAGACCTCAAGGGCCATCCAGTCCAACCCCCTGCCATGCAGGAACCCCCATCACAGGACTCCCAGAAGATGGCCATCCAGCCTCTGCTTAAAAACCTCCAAAGAAGGAGACTCCACCACCCTCTTTTGTGGCAGCAGATTCTACTGCTGAACAGCTCTAACCGTCAGGAAGTTCTTCCTAATGTTCAAATGGAATCTCTTTTCCTGAAATTTGAAACCATTGCCCTGAGTCCTAGTCTTTGAAGCTGTGGAAAACAAACCCGTCCCCTCTTTGATAGGACATCCTTTCAAATACAGTGGACCCTTGTATAACAAACAGTTTGTATAAGATAAAAACTGTACAACATGAAAAAAATTCGGAGAGAGGGGAAATTTGTTTAACATAATTGGCTATGGGGTGAATCGGTACAACATAAAAATGGGAATACTTCGTTTTCAATACATTCCTATGGGAAATTTGTATAAAGGAAACTTTGCTTAACATAATTTCATTTGGAATGAATGAATTCCTTTATACAAGGTACCACTGTATTTAAGCATGGCTATCGTATCCCCTCTCAGCCCTCTCTTTGTAAGACTAAACATTTCCAGGTCCCTAAGCTGCTCCTTGTAAGACATACGTTCCAGACCTTTAACCATCCTGGTCACTCTCTTCTGGACCTGCTTGAGGTTGTCAACATCTTTTTAAGATTGAGGAACAGTACTCAGTACTCCAGGTGGGATCTGACCAGATCACGATAGAGTGCTACTATCACCTCCCTTGCTTTAGAAATTATGCTTCTCTTGATGCAATCAAAAATCACATTGGCTTTCATGGTCGCCGTGTCACACTGTGCTGACTCATGGTCAATTTGTGGTCCATCCAGTCTCCCAGAGAAGGAGCGTGGTGGCTCAGCAGGCCAGAGCGCTGAAACGCTTGGCTGCAAAGTCGGCAGCTTGGCAGTTCAAATCCCGGGTGTCACGCAGTGGAGCAAGCTCCCGCTGTTCACCCCAGCTCCTTCCAACCTTACAGTTTGAAAGCATGTAAATGCAAGTAGATAAATAGGTGCCGCCGTAAAAAAGCGAGAAGGTAAACTGTGTTCCATGCAGCCATGCTGGCCGCATGGCTATGGACTTGCACAACACTGGCTCTTTGGCTTGAAAACCGGAGATGAGCACCGCCCCTAGAGTAGGTCATGATTGGCACACATGTGCGGGCGGGGGGGGGACCTTTAGCTTTACTAGACCAGACGCCCCTTTCTCATGCACTATTCTTCAGCCAGATCTCTCCCATCCTATATCTATGCAATTCATTTTTTCCTGCCTAGATGCAGGACCTACATTTCTCTCTGTTGAAGCTCATTCCATTTGCTTTGGCCCAGCACTCTAATCTGTCAAGGTCCTTTTTTGATGATTTTTTTTATCCTATCCTTTACCACCCCTCCCAATTTGGTATCATCTGCAAATTTAATCAGTCTACTCTCTATTCCTTTGTCCAATTCAATAATAAAAATGTTGAATAGCACCTGATATGTGGGTGAAGGGTAGCTGTGTCATTAAATTTCCTCTGCAGCAAAGGGGGATGGTTTCATTCCAATGCCTCTGGTGTGTAAAACAAGAGTGGGTCTCAAGACTCCATATGCCCACAGTGGAAAGGCAGTGGAGGATCTTCATTTAAGCCTCTTGGACCTTCTGGACAGGAAAGGAGTCGGAGTACTCTAAGTTAAAGCACAAATAGGATGAGAGTTGTTGAGTTTCCAGGTCAGCAATTATTACACAGACATTGACACACATCGCTTAGTCCAGGCATGTCCAAACTTTGGCTCTCCAGATGTTTTGGACCACAATTGCCACAGTTCTTTGTCATTGGCAATCCAAGCTTAGAATTCTGGGAGTTGTGGTTCAAAACATCAGGAGGGCCAAAGTTTGATCATGCCTGGCTTAGTCCATTTTCTCTCATTCTGCTTATGCACACCTTTGAAGCTTCTTGGGCAGAACACTCCCAAGTTCAGAGTCCAATTGGAAACTTACATGTTCAGATTTCTGGTGTTAAGAATCTCCTGTTCTGAAAGCCAGAGTCCCAAAATCCCACCCTCATTGTTTCCAGAGTTGTCCATCGGAGCAGATGGTGCTAGGAACCAATAGGCAAGAAATAATTATGGCTTGTAAGCGCCCCAGAAGCATCTGGTCATGATTGGAGCAACATCTTGGAACGAAAGAAGCTGCTTCTCACCAAACCGGGCTGTGAGTTCCTGTTGGCTCAGTGTTATCTCTCTGTACCAACCGGCAGCAGCCTTGTGGATTCAGAGAGAGTGCTTGAGCCGCGGCACAAGGAGCAGGCGAGGGGCAGAGCCTGAATTTTCTGCATGGAATAACCTCATTTTAACTGAGCTGGGGCTCTTACCTTGAAACTGACGCTAAGGTTCCAGTCCTCATTATATATTATTCATTTCTTTGTTGGATTTTTATTCCTTCCTTGTCCAAGAAATGGGGCTCGTGGCTGCTCTAAACAGGAGCACAGCAAGCTGCCTTACACCAGGTTGGACTATTGGTCCATCTAGCAGAGGGTTGTCTGCCCTGATAGGAAGAGTCTGTATCAGTGGCTCTCAACCTGTGGGTCCCCAGATGTTCCTGGACTGCAACTCCCAGAAGTCTTTATCAGTCGCTGAGCCGGCCAGAATTTCTGGGAGTTGTAGTCCAGGAACATCTGGGGCCCTACAGGTTGGGAACCACTGGTCTGTATGATTTGAAGTGGGAGGTTTTCTTGGCCCTTCCTGGGAAGGCTGAGGGATTGAATCGAGTGCTTTGCAATTCACGTCAAAGGTTCTACCCCTGAGCTGGTGGGTCTCAGCTGGGAAGTGCTCCACCCAGCCAGCCACCTGCATCTCCCTCCCCAGGCCTTGAGTACATTTGACTTCTCCTTGTCCAGATCTGTGTTGTTGCCCCTGCCCTGTGCGGATAAAATAATGTTTTGGTTCCCTCCCCATTTGTAGTGGGTGATCCATCAGACTCACCTCTGGAGACCTGGAAGAATACCATGCAAAAACATGGCTAGCCATTTTGAGAAACCTATGCATGCTGAAGATTGGGAAAAGAAATCTTAGAAAGCAGGTTGTGTTTCTCAAGTGCTAAGTCCCTAATGGAGAAGAGAGGTCCAGTATTCATCACAGGGCCGTAGTTTTTAGTAAGGCCATTGTTCCTTAAGGTTAGGCAGAGAATGCTAATTGGGACCTGCTTGCTTGTTTATAACCCAGAGGGAAGCAAGCAGGCCTGTTGTTAACCAATGGGGGAAGTTAATACACACCACCCTGTATGTAAACATGCACTGCATACGTGGCATGTTTGTGCAGTGTTGTGAGTAGAGATGGGCACGACTTAGCGGTATTCCCGTTTCCGTTTCCGTTACTCGTATCCGTTACTCTACGGAAACGGTAACGGGAATTACTCCGCCAGAATTCAAGCTCGAACCGATGAACGAACAATTTGGTCTGATTTGTCGTGCTCGTTACTTGCATCGCGGCGATCGCGCAATGCCAAGCGGCACAGAAAAAAAGTTTTTAAAAGTAAAAAAAAAAACCCAATTCCCGGCCCTAAAAGTAGGCGAAAACTGTCTGAGGGCACCTACCAGGCCAGAAGGGTGTTTTATTTGGGGGGGGGTCCCCGCCCCCCTCTCCTTGGCTATTGCTACTGCTGCGCTGCTGGTACCAGGCTGGGAGGGCGCATCCATTTGCCATGCAGTGCGGGGGATCCAAAATGGCGACCGCAATTTTTTTTTTGAAATCGTTGCCCAAAACCCCACCAAAGCACCACAGAAACATGCGAAAATTAGCTATTTTAAATGCTTGAATTTTTACAGTAGCAGCAGTGGGTTTTTCTTGCAAAAAAAAGTCTCCGTTGATTTTATTTTATTTTATTTTATTTTATTTTTTTACACCTGCACATTCGCAATGATGGGCTCGCCCATGGGAGTGGACCATGCAAATTTTCCACCAATCGCATGGCCACTTGGCCAGGTTGACCACAGAGACTTCTGGGATGTGCCAATCGGGCATAAACAGCCCACTAATCGTAGCCCAAACCCGAACCCTAAGCCTAAGCCTAAGCCATACGCCAGTACACTGTCCTTCTAAGTGGGTCAGAGAGGCAGCCAGAGGTGCACCCCAATACTCACCCTAACCTCACCCGTAACTAGCCTAACCCTAGCCCTTGCGCTAACCCGTCTTAACCCTAAGCCAGATCTACTTGCATTGCACTACATGCAAGTACGTGAGACACAGCGGGTGCAAAGAGTCTGCCAGTCCGTCACCTGTGGCTCTGGCTGACTCCTGCAGCTCCCTCCAGGAGCCCACTACCCCCCCCCCCCAAACCAGTACTAACGACAATGAAAAAACAAACTGACTAATTTTTGCGAAATTTCGCGAAAAACGGAAACGAGCCGAAACGGACTGCCTCCGACACACGACAACTCGAAAACGTCATTTTCCCTAGTTGTGCCCATCTCTAGTTGTGAGGTTCCTTAGCGTGCTGTTCTTTTGTGTAACATATTAGGCCACACTGAGCTGATGTGCTGGACTAAAGTTCCTAGCAACCAGGGCTGTGGAGTCGGAGTTAGAGTCGAGGAGTCAGAGTCGGAGTCGGAGGAAATTTTGGGTACCTGGAGTCGGAGTCAGAGTCGGCAAACAATGCACCGACTCCGACTCCTACTAAATTTAGATTGGAATTTTTAAAAAAGCAAGTTTAAATGTCCCAGTTCACAAAAAAGTTATAATTAACGACTTCTCTGCTGTAAGAATAAAGACCAATGCATGCAGTGCCTCACGTAACCGCAAAAGGAACACGTTAAGTGACCGTGAAGAAGCATGCTTTTCATGTGCTTCACTATATGGCACGTAACGCACAATTAGGAGCGGCAATACTTATACTTTCCATAGTGTTGTGTTCTGCTGTTACGCAGCGCCCAGGGGTAACCTAGCCTCTCAATGATAATGGATTAAGTAAATATGTAAATATTTACTTTACATAAATAAGTAAATAGTAAATAAATTCACATATTAATACAGAGGAGTCGGAGTCGGAAGTACAAAAAAACTTAGGAGTCGGAGTCAGAACATTTATCTACCGACTCCACAGGCCTGCTAGCAACTCCGCTCAGCATGGTCTGTTGGTGGGGATACTGGGGCTTGTAATCCAACAAATTAGGAATGCAGCACGCAGGGAAGGTTGTAATAAGGCACCTCAAGAGTTTGAATCACACTCGGGACAAAGAATAAACAAGCTTTTAAGGGAGTGAGACTTTTTGAGAGTCGGCCAAAATGCAGGTGCTCCAGTGATGGATCCCAGAAGGGAGGGCGACAGATTGGAAGGGAAGCTAGCCAAGGACCGGGAGGTGTTCTGAAAGCATAATACATATCTGTGTGTGTGTGTTGTGTCATTACAGTCATGACCGACTCTTTGTGACCCATGTCCATGGAGTTTTCTTGGCAGGAATACTGGAGTGGCTTGCCAGTTCCTACTCCAGGCACCTACAGCGCCTGGTATTCCCTGGTGGTCTCCCATCCAAGTAGTAACCAGGGCCGACCCTGCTTAGCTTCCGAAATCAGGCGAGATCAGATGTGTATTATCCTTAAATACCTGGCATGGGGAATAGGACCCAGACATAACGATTCTAGTCTGGCTCGAGACTCTGTCTGTAAGGCATCTTACATAAATTGCTTAGCTTCTATCATACTAATAACAAGCATATTGAATCACAATGCACGTCTCCCAGTATTTGGTTTGGACGGCTGCAATGTCACGGAATGTTCACAAACATTCTAATTGTTGAAGGAGAAGGGCTCTAGGGTAGAATATTGACAGACAGTGCAGTTGACCTGGGGGAAAGTCAAGGTCATCACAGCTGCATGAGCATGGCATGAATAAGAGGATATGTTCAAAGACAGATGAGTTTAGAAATTATTTTAACCCTGCCCAATCCTGAAGGCTTTAGACCAATGGTTCCCAACTTGTGGGTCCCCAGATATTCCTGGACTGCAACTCCCAGAAATCCTGGCCAGCTCAGCTAGTGAGGAAGACTTCTGGGAGTTGCAGTCCAGGAACATCTGGGGACCCACAGGTTGAGAACCACTGCTTTAGACCATGTAAATACAGCATCCAAATAACAATCCGTAAAGGGAGGTCAGGAATCATGTTGTAATTTTTATATTGTGGTGATGGAGGAAATCAGGTTTAAGTGTAACTGATGTCCAGGGCAATTGGCTCTGTCTGAACTGCAAATGTAGTTTCCCCCCCTTTGAAAACATGGCTTGCCACTCTAAAATGGGATAAACAAGAGAGGATGAAGCCACTGCCTCACTGTACTTCAAAGAAGAACCTGTGCCATTCAGGCAGTACAGTATAGGACTAATCAGTAAAAGTCCATGTGGCAAGGAAGGGATTAGTGGAGGATATGCCAGTGAAAAGCCATTTGGATCCCTGCATGGAGCAGGGGGTTGGACTTGATGACCGTATAGGCCCCTTCCGAATTCATGATTCTTTGAGGCATGAAAGCTCAGTGGAATGAGTGGCTGTGTTTGGCAGGAGGCAGTGGATGTGTAGATCTAGAAGCAGTAACTTTTCTGAACTCTAGGTGTTTTTCCCCCAACAGTTTCCAAATTCCCTTCAACCTCTTCATTTCTTTGATGGTGTTTTATTTGTTTGTTTGTTTGTTTATGCATTTCTAGACTGCATCGACTTTCCCATGGGAACTCTGGGTGGCTTGCACGAAAGCCAAACATATAAAAAACAGTTAAAAATCAATAAGCAAATCAATAGCAAATCAATAGCAAGCCCGGCAAGAAGCTAGAAGAAGTAAAAGGAGATGGAGACTAAAACAAGAAACAGGGGAAAACAATACAAACATTTCCATTTAATTTATAGACGCAATAACAAATACCATTTCCTGCAGGTTATCCTTCGAGGAAAAATAGATGGAAAGTGTGGTCCAGGGCGCAGAAGAACATTCTGACTTAGGAGTTTAACCCAGTGGTTCAAAGTGGGGACAGCTACTGCATTTGGAATAACTTTAGATTTAAAAAAAAAAACAGATTATGCTACTGATTGTCAATGTTCTACAAGGACATAGCACAGAAAGATTTATATAATTAGTATATTAACTTATATTGTATTATGTGTAAATTAAAGGCAAAAAATAAATTGTGAGGATGAAATGTTGTGGCACTTGAAAGGCCAACACATTTGTTTCATTGTGAACCTCCATGGATCAAAATCCACTCCGTCAGATATAATCGCTGGTTATATATTGGTAGCAGCTGTTTGCCGTATTTATTCACTTCAGAGTTCATTTATGCTGCCTTGTGTTACATGTAAAGGTTCTTTTGTTCGTGTGAGAGAAAAAAAACCCCACACAACCAAGCAAGGCCTTTGGGGGAATATAAAATGTGACACGCATAGGGCCTGGCTGTATTTGAAAGAGTGTAGCTGCCTCAGATGTGTTTAGCCACATCTAACATTTGGTTAAGTAACAAAGAGCCAGGAGTCATAGACCACACAGAGACTCTCATAGAATCATAGAGTTGAAAGAGACCTCAAGGGACATCTAGTCCAACCCCCTGCCATGCAGGAACCCCCATCACAGGAGTCCCAAGAGATGACCATCCAACCTTTGCTTAAAAACCTCCAAGCAGCATATTCCACTGCCAAACAGCTCTAACTGTCATGAAATTCTTCCTAATGTTTAAATTGAATCTCTTTTTCCTGTAGTTTGAAACCATTTCCTCGTGTCCTAATCTCTGAAGCCATGGAAAACAAACCAGTCCCTTCTTCAATGTGACATTGAGGAAAGAAACAACAACAACAACAACAACAACAACACACAACAACAACAACAACAAAACAAATACAAAGTGGTACCTTGTAGAAAGGAATTAATTTGTTCCAAATGAAATTCTGTTAAGCAAATTTTCTTTTATACAAATTTTCCATAGGAATGCATTGAAAATGGAGTAATCCCTAATCGCAACCATTTTTGTGTTGTACAGATTCACCCCATAGACAATTCTGTTAAATTTCCCGTAACGCCAGAATTTTTTATGTTGTACAGATTTTATGTTATACAAACCGTTTGTTATACGAGGGTCCACTGTAAATGATTTTTTTCTAGTGCACATGCACAAATTATGTTTTAAACTCTTAGGTTTATGAACTGTAGGATGTTATGTGCTGTCCAGTTGCCTCAGATTCAAGGTGTCCTGTGGGTTCTAGGCAGTCAGCCCACCTCATATTTTGTCTTCCTCTTTTCCTGTTGCCTTCCTGCATTGTTTTTTTCCAGAGAATCCTGATTTTTTTATGATGTCCCCAAAGTAGAGCAGCAAATGCTGGGCTTCAACATTTTTTTTTGCCTCCAGAGATATCGTTTCCCCGAAAATAAGACATCTCCCAAAAATAAGACCTACTTACAGTTTTGCCTCTCGCTGAAATATAAGGCATCCCTCTGAAAATAAGGCCTCCCCAATAATAAGGTAACAATAAATGTGTACTGTATTCTTCTTCATAGAAATTTAAGACATCCCCTGAAAATAAGACCTAACACATCTTTGGGAGCAAAAAGTAATATAAGACACTGTCTTATTTTCGGGGAAACACGGTGGTTCAGACTCAATCTGATGTACAACACGCTAGTTCATCTTTCTGGTAGTCAAGGGTTCCTACAAAGCCTCTGGATGGATAGCCCAGTGATTTAGGTATCTGGCCATGCAGCCAGAGGTTGGGAGTTCAATTCCCCACTGTGCCTCCTTAACAGGGGCTGGTCTAGGGTTTTCCCCCAGCAATGCAGGCCTAAGGCGATTGTTAAAATTTAAGATTTCTTCAGGAGACATATTAAGAACGAAACCTAAATGGCTAATAATTAGATGCTTGGAAAGATCTCCCTGAGTTTTCTGGTTACTGTTGAATCTGAATTTGGGATTTTGCTTGTAGCTAAGTACAAAGAGAGGAGAGAGAGAGAGAGAGAGAACGTATGCATGAGAAAGAGAAGAATATTAGTCATTGGCTTGAGAGAGCATGTTAGATATGATAACATAATATACATTAATTAAGTAAATAAAGACAGCAAGGAGCTGTCCATTTGAAAGCAGCCTTATCATAAGAAGGCACTGATATTTATTTATTTATTTATTTATTTATTTATTTATTTATTTATTTACATACTAAAAAGCAAAGTATGCTGTTTGTTTACAGCCCCATGGCACTTCAAACACCCAGGGAGGTTTACAATTTTATTACTCAAGTTGCCCCTCCAGCAAGCTAGGTTCTCATTTGACCAACCTGGAAAGGAGGGAAGGCTGAGTGAACCTTGAGTCGGCTACCTGGA
This sequence comes from Phrynocephalus guinanensis, assembly GCA_037367245.1. NCBI lineage: Eukaryota > Metazoa > Chordata > Lepidosauria > Squamata > Agamidae > Phrynocephalus > Phrynocephalus guinanensis. The sequence continues at coordinate 26,236,066 of CM074744.1, read as the reverse complement.
ATTGAACCCCTGGTCACAAAGGGCCTTTTTACACGACCCCTAAGATCCGCTGGCCACTTAAATTCGGACCAGAGATCTTAGGGGTTCCTCGCTCTTCCTCTGTCCCCACCCCCCTCCGCACTTCCTGGTTGCTGGCTGCCTGAGGGAGGGAGAAAAAAGAAAGAAAAGCATGCCGGTTTACCTCCGTTTTGTTCCGGGCAGCATTCAGATCTCTTAAAGGGGCGGGGTGCAAAAAAAAGAACAAACGGAAGCCAGGAGAGCCCCGCACTCACTATCCTTACACCGGATCAAATATTTGTCACATCCAAAAAGCAGGTACAAGAAAACTGCTCTGGCGCGCTAAAGTGGGCGGGGTCGCACTTAATTGTCTGCAAAGTCCGGAGCTGGTGGGTAAACATTTTTAAGGTCCGGACCTTGCAGCCATTTGCAGCGGAGCTTAGGGGTCTTAGGGGTCGTGTATAAACGCCCAAACACAGTTGTGGCTTCAGTACAGCAGTTTAACCCCTGTTCCATGAGGCACTGCATTAAAAAAATGTTTAAACTGTAAGCTTTCCCCCAAAATAGACTGCCAAGCAGTGTACAAACATAACATTAGAGATACCTTAAATTGCATTGAGACATCAGCTGTAAAACTGAGAGGAATTAAAAGTCATAAAAATAATTTTTCTACTGGCTAAAAGGCAGATCAACCCGCCTTTGTTAATTAGGAGCAACCCAGGTCTATTAAAGTAATACTCCCTCTACCTTTAGCCACCATGGCATCAGGTTTGGCAAGCTGGGGATGAAATCTTATTTACAACTATCTCAGCTAGGGCTGAGGTCTCTTTTTTTCATCCTATCAGCAAACATGCACTGTTTCAAGACCACGCAGGACCAAGTACTTTCTCTCCAATTTCTGACTGATGAGTGTTCTTTCTGTTGCTAGCAAGGTTTTTCCCTCCTCTTAAATTATCTGTCAACTGCTGCTTTTCTGTTGGAGTCAGTTTTAGTAATTTATCGCTACCTCCTTGAAACGACTCAGGTGGGCCTTTTGTTTCCCTCACCCCTCCTGAGGAAATCAATGGTTTTTGTGATGGCTGAAAGGAGGAGCTGTTTTCTTTGTCTCAGGCAAGGCGCCAGTACAGCTTTCATTGTGTGTGTGTGTGTGTGTGTGTGTGTGTGTGTTTGAAAATACTGTAAATAAGCAACCATAATACTGTCATTGAGTAAATGAATGACGGGGCCCATGTTTTGAATTCTGTGAGCTTTTTATCAGGGTAGATAGAAATAAATGATTTTTAAAATTTCAAATGGATATAAATCACAATTCTAATTGTGATTTAATTTTTTTTAAAAAAAACTTCTAAAAAAATCATTTTAAATGGATTTGAATCAAACCGACCTCCTGCTCTTTAACCCCTGACCCATCATGGTATACACAGCAGGGCCTCCTCAGTTTGTGTTTTGAAATAAGCACAAAGCCATTTGGCCTGTTTTGTCCAAATCGTGGTGCTACATGTGCAAATGTTGACGAAGCGGGCCGAAGTGTTTCACGCCCATCTATTTATGTCCTGCTGCATTTAAGGGCTTTGTTACGGGTACGGTCTAAAATGTTATTGTTGATTCTGTTGTTATTTCTTCTTTAGGTTACTTTTGATACCCTATATTGGCTCCTGTGAGCTGGAATCTTACTTTATTTATTTTTATTATTTTTTTTATTTTAGAGTATTATTTTTACCCCGCCTTTCTGCTTGGAAAAGGATCCAAAGCGGCTTACAGTAATGAGGGACAATATACAGTCCAGTACAATCAAGACATGGTCAAGTATTGAGAACAGAGAATTGAGGGGCACCTTACAACATTAAAGGACAACATTACATTAAAGCTACAAGAAACACAAGCAGTTAAAAAGAGAGTAAAATTCCTCTGTTGAGCTCAGAGCATCTTACAGGGCTGTCTTCCCCACCCCCTTTATTTTACAACAGCCCTGTGAGGTGGAACAGGTTGAGCATATCTGGTTAAGGCATGCAACTCCCAGTAGTCTTTGCTAGCATAGCGAGTGGTGAAGGCTTCTTGCAGCCCAAAAAATCAGGAGACCCAAGGTTGGGAATCATTGGATTAAGGGCACCCATTGAGTTTCATGACTCAGTGGGGGGGGGATATGACCTGGCTCAGTGGGTGGCCCCCTAGCATGCTAAGCACTAGCAGCTTACGGTTTGACCCTCCCATTTGGGGGTAGGGCACACTTATCCATATTTTGTCCTGCTCTGTGGCCTGCCCTTGCCTATAACCACTATACCACGGGGCTCTCTAAGGAGGAAGCGCCTGACTTAAATCCACAAGTTTATAAAACAGTGGTACCTTGTATAAAGGAATTAATTCATTCCAAATGAAATTCTGTTAAGCAAATTTCCCTTTATACAAATTTCCCATCAGAATGCATTGAAAACGGAGTAATCCCTAACCGCAACCATTTTTATGTTGTACAGATTCACCCCATAGGCCGGGGGTCTGCAACCCGCGGCTCCGGAGCCGCATGCGGCTCTTTGGAACCTTTGCCGTGGCTCCGGGAGGTTCCCCTCGTGGAAGGGGTCCCGCGGCATTTAAACTAGGACCGCGGGGAAAACTCCAGCTCGCCGCCGCCGTCCTCCTCGTCTTCATCTTCCTCCTCCTCCTCCTCCTCCTCCTCCTCCTCCTCCTCCTCCTCCTGGTGCTGCTGCAGCCGCTGCTGCTGCCGCCGCCGGTGCGCCGCCGCCGCCTCGGCCGTGGTGAAGGCTCCTGGGCCGTCCAGGGCCAGGATGGTGGTGGCGGCGGCGGCGTTGGAGGGGTGGTGGGGGTGACATCGGTGGCCGCCGGGGTCTCCTCCCACCACGGGGGTCAGGGGCCGCTCAGCAGCAGCAGCAACAGGAAGCCACGTGTGTTGGTAATCCTCCTCCTCCTTCTCCTCCCCCTCCTCCTGCCACCGCCGGCAGTGGAGGAGGCGGAGGCGGCGGCGGCGAGGGGGAAGCGGGCACAATGGCCGCGCCCGGCCGGGAAAAGGGCGAGGGGAGGCGGCGGCGGCCAGGCCCAAGCAGCCGGTCGGTTCGTGGTGGTGGTGGTGGCGGCGGCCTGGACGGACAAAAAGGGGCCCGAAAGCAGAATGGAGGAGCAGACCGGGGAGATCCACGGTGGCCCAGCGCGCCACTCGCCCTCCCGCTTCTTTCAGCCTCACCCCCCCTTCCCTCCGTCTCCTTCACAAGCCAAACTTTGCCCACACACGCACACACACCACGGCTGCAAGAAGGGTGTGTGTGTGTGTTTGTGTGGCATCACCCGCCCCTTCCCTCCATCTCCTTCACAAGCCAAACTTTGCCCACACACGCACACACACCACGGCTGCAAGAAGTGTGTGTGTGTGTGTGTGTGTGTGTGTGTGTGTGTGTGTGTGTGTGTGTGTGTGTGTGTGTGTGTGTGTGTGTGTGTGGCATCACCCGCCTCTTCCCTCCGTCTCCTTCACAAGCCAAACTTTGCCCACACACGCACACACACCACGGCTGCAAGAAGGGTGTGTGTGTGTGTGTGTGTGTGTGTGTGTGTGTGTGTGACATCACCCGCCCCTTCCCTCCGTCTCCTTCACAAGCCAAACTTTGCCCACACACGCACACACACCACGGCTGCAAGAAGTGTGTGTGTGTGTGTCACATCACCCGCCCCTTCCCTCCGTCTCCTTCACAAGCCAAACTTTGCCCACACACACACACACCACGGGTGCAAGAAGGGTGTGTGTGTGTGTGTGTTTGTCGCATCACCCGCCCCTTCCCTCCGTCTCCTTCACAAGCCAAACTTTGGCCACACACGCACACACACCACGGCTGCAAGAAGGGTGTGTGTGTGTGTGTGTGTGTGTGTGTGTGTGTGTGTGTGTGTGTGTGTGTGTGTGTGTCGCATCACCCGCCCCTTCCTTCCGTCTCCTTCACAAGCCAAACTTTGGCCACACACGCACACACACCACGGCTGCAAGAAGTGTGTGTGTGTGTGTGTCGCATCACCCGCCCCTTCCTTCCGTCTCCTTCACAAGCCAAACTTTGGCCACACATGAACACACACCACGGCTGCAAGAAGTGTGGGTGTGGGTGTGGGTGTGGGTGTGGGTGTGGGTGTGGCATCACCCGCCCCTTCCCTCCGTCTCCTTCACAAGCCAAACTTTGCCCACACACGCACACACACCACGGCTGCAAGAAGTGTGTGTGTGTGTGTGTGTGTGTGTGTGTCGCATCACCCGCCCCTTCCTTCGGTCTCCTTCACAAGTCAAACTTTGCCCACACACGCACACACACCACGGCTGCAAGAAGGGTGTGTGTGTGTGTGTGTGTGTGTGTCGCATCACCCGCCCCTTCCCTCCGTCTCCTTCACAAGCCAAACTTTGCCCACACACGCACACACACCACGGCTGCAAGAAGTGTGTGTGTGGGGAGGGAGAGGTCGCCGCTCGCCCGCTTCCAAAAAAAGGGACCAGCCTCGGGGTCGCAGGCCCGTCCTTTCAACCGCTGAGGCGGGCGCCACTCCCTCGCCTCCGGCTGCGGGACCATGGCGGCGGCGGCGGCGGCGCTGGTAGGCCCGGAGCGCGGGTCATCGCCTCACGGAGCCTCGAACGGCGGCTGGCCCAGCGCCCGGTTGCTGAGGCGGAACAGCGAGAACGGCGGCGGCGGTTGTATATATTTGTTTTAAATGTCGCAATGGTTTTGCAGCTCCCAGTTTTTTTTTTTCGTCGGAAACGGGTCCAAGTGGCTCTTTATGTCTTAAAGGTTGCAGACCCCTGCCATAGGCGATTGATTCTTTTAAGCAGATTTCCCCTATCTCCGGAATTTTTTATGTTGTACAGATTTTATATTATACAAACCGTTGGTTATACGAGGGTCCACTGTATTTTACCCCTCCACAATTTTAGACAAAACATGTCTCCCTCCTCTTAGCTTTCTGTGAAAATGTCCCAAGGGGGCTGCTGTGAAATATACACTTCTCTCCCCCTCTCTAATTTTGGCACTGCTATTTAAAAAAAAATCACAGGAAGCTAGCTAGGTATCTTGCACAGCCGCCAGCATGATTGTTAAATGGGGCTTGGGGAAAATCAGCAGCAAACCTCCTTTTATTTCTGTTAAGTCTGTTCTGTGGTTTCAGCGTGGTGCTTTTTGTCTTATATATACTGACACTTTTATTTCAGTCTTCACGGATTACATATCAACTTGTGGCTTTTGGGCGACAAGCCCCACAATTCCTCACTGTGCTTTTTTTTTTGGCTAATGGGAGTTGTAGTCTGGCAATATCAGGAGAGTCACAAATGGCCTACCTTCTTCTGTACTCGTTTGAGCTGTTCACGTTTGTCCCAACAGAGAAGGAATTGATGCATTTTATCAGCAGATGTTATGTGTACAGAGAGGTGCAAGCTGAACCACGAAGCAGAGCCCCCCCCATACACACTGGGCTAGTTCGGGTTCAGTCTGGTGAACCTGTTTTGCTGAAACAAAGCACTGAGCTTTTTTCCTCCTTAATGCTTCATTTCATTTGGCAAAACGGGATCTCCACCGCCCCTCCATTTGCTCCCGTTGGCTCCTTAGCTTATTGTTTTGAAGCTGGTCCCTCCTCCACCTCCCTCTGCTACAATCCTCACACATGTAGCAGGCCTGGGCTTCTGCAAGGACCTGGGCCTGCTGCTTCTGCTCAGTCGAGTGGCCAGCCCACGATTGGCGGCTTTAATATAAGGTACGCAGCTGACCAGGGCAGTGGGCAGTGGAGATATCCACACACACCCCTGCCCACCCCCCAAAATACAACAACAACAAACTGACTCATTTGGGGGAAAGGTTTATGATGGTTCGTGGGTTTGTGGTTTTCTGGTTCATGCCCATCTTTCCGTCTTGGTTACCCATCTCTCCTTCTCTTGTTGTTTCTTGGTTGCTTGTTATCTTTGGCTCCTCTGTATCAATAACATTTTAAGCTGCCTTCCCTGATGCTAGATTCCCCTGGGAGAGCGGCATAGGAGAGAGAGAGAGAGACGTAAAGGGGAGAAACAGTGGTAATGCACGCATGTTGCTTGTAGCAACCTACAGCAGGGAGTAGAGAACATCCATGGACATTCTCTAAGGCTTCTATTAAAGGGAAAAGAAGAGGTATTGGTTATAGAATCCGTCATCTTGTAGGTCTCCGTTTTCATCCCTTTGTAAAACAAGATGTCTCTAGCTGTTAATGCAGTACAGGTAAGCTGCGAGCACATGTGGGCAGTGCCCTTTGACACTTCCGAGTATTGTATCCAGGACCAGCTTAAATTCCCAGCGATATGATTACTATAATCTAAACTTCCTAGCTAGATGCTCAGTAGTTTAGGTAGCTGTCTTATGAGCAGAGGTTGGAAGGTATTTCTTGATATTGTTCTCAAAGCCCCAATCATGATGGTGATGATGATGGTGATGGTGGTGGTGATGATGATGATGATGATGATGATGATGATGATGATGATGATGGTGATGATGACGACAACGACAACGACAACGAGCGCAGAGAGAACTCCTACCGTAGTTCTCTGAGCTACTTGCCCTCTGAAGATACCAGCCACAGAGTCTGGCGAAATGTCAGGAAGAAAAACTTCCAGAACACGGCCAAACAGCCCGGAAAACTGACAAGAAATAGACGACAATGATGACGACATTTACTACTAAAAGTGTGTGCCTTATATACTACCCCATGGTGCTTAAAGCACTCTTTGGGTGGTTTGCAAGTACTGTAATTAGGCAGGCTACAGATTGCCCCTCCTCTAGGCAAGCTGGGTACTCATTTTACCGACCTCAGAAGGGTGGCAACTGGCAAGCTGAGTGAACCTTGAGCCGGCTACCTGGAACTGAACCTCAGGTCATGAGCACAGTTATGCAGGATAGCAGTTTAGCCATTGTGCCACAAGGCTCTTACTACTGATACTATTTTTATAAGAGTGGTTTATTATCTTGCTGTAATGCTTATAATACATAGGAACATAGGCCCCTATTCCCAGGGTTGGCTGCTAGCAATAGGCAAAGTGAGGTCCTCCAGTACGTGCTAGCTTTTGGAAGTTACATTTGTTGTACTCCAAAACTATTTGAAGGAGGGGACTGGCAACAACCTCTGCTTGTTTCGCCTCTTACCTGTTTGTCTTCTAGGGTGAGGGAGGAGTCAACTCACACACGTTGCAGCTCATACCGTAGAACCCCAGTATCTGCTGGGGATTGGTCCCAAGCGTTCCCGTGGATAATGAAAACCGTGAATAAGAGAGAAAGCTGAAATGTCCCCAAAACTGCTGCTTTGTGATAGTAACTTGCTTTACAGCTGCTGTTTTACAACAGGTGCTTGCTTTATGGCTGCTGTTTTATGACCGTACCTTGCTTTATAGCTGCTCTTTGTGACAGTAGCTTGCTTTGAGTTATCCGTGACAGATCAGGAAAGAGATCTTGGTGTGTTGGTGGACAGCTCCATGAAGGTGTCTCCCCAATGTGTGGCAGCGGTGAAGAAGGCCAATTCCATGCTAGGGATTATCAAAAAGGGGATTGAAAATAAAACAGCCAACATTATAATGCCATTATACAAAACAATAGTAAGGCTGCACCTGGAGTATTGTGTACAATTCTGGTCACTGCATCTCAAGAAAGACATAGTGGAACTGGAAAAGGTGCAGAAGAGAGTGACTAAAATGATTACTGGGCTGGGGCACCTCTCTTATGAGGAAAGGCTAAAACATTTGGGGCTCTTTAGTCTGGAAAAAAGGCGCCTGAGGGGGGATATGATTGAGACGTACAAAATAATGCAGGGCATGAGTAAAGTGGATAGAGGGAAGCTCTTCTCTCTCTCCCAAAATGCCAGAACTAGGGGACATACACTCAAATTGAGGGCTGGGAGAATAAGAACAGACAAAAGAAAATATTTTTTCACCCAGCGCGTTGTTAGTCTATGGAACTCCCTGCCACAGGATGTGGTGATGGCATCTGGCCTGGATGCCTTCAAAAGGGGATTGGACAGATTCCTTGAGGAAAAGTCCATCACAGGTTACAAACCATGATGGAGATGTGTAATCTCCAGGCTTAAAACCAGGGTACTTCAAGGGCCAGATGCAGGGGAGTGGTATCAGGAGACAGATATCTAGTCTCATGCGCTCCCAAACACATCTGGTGCGGCCACTGTGAGATACAGGAAGCTGGACTAGATGGGCCTTTGGCCTGATCCAGCATGGCCTTTTTCTTGCAGAGCAGCAAAGAGGAAGGAGGTGGTGAGGAGAAGCACACGGCTATAGAGGAAGCACATGGCCAGAGGGCATAGAGATTGCTTCCTGTTTTTGCAGGAGGTAAGGGGCGGAGTTTTATCTTTAAATAGCTGCTCCCAGCAGCACGCGCCTAACGCCGCGTGCAAACTAAAAAAAACAACTGAGTATATTTGAGTTCCCAAGCCAAGCTACTCCTGAGGAGATCCTACACACATTAGCAAGTTAGCACTGGAAACTTCCTGACGTGCTTGCACTTGGTGTAGAGGTGCTTTAGCGGCCCCTACACTGTTAGATTTTGAATAAACAACAAAAGAAGTAAAGAGTCTTACTAGATAAAAAAAATAGTGTAAGTTTACATTTTTGAGACCTTGAATACATTTTATTGCACTCGTTAAAATGGAGTTGGAGGGAGCAGCTGTAGTTACCTGCAGTACTTGTGTCATGTTTGTCATCTTGACAGAGCGTGTGCAGAACTACATCTGCTGCAAGTGCAAGCTGGTTGCGCTATTGGAAGAGAAGGTCCAGCAGCTAGAGGCTCGCATGTCAGACCAGCAACATATTAAGGAGCTTGAGCGGTTCTTGGACAGAGCAGAACGGACTATCCAGGTCCAAGAAGAGACAGGGCACACTTCTGAGGATGAAGTCACTCCCGCAACTCAGGAGGTAGATGGGTGGAGGAATGTGACTCAAAGGAGTAGAAGGCCAAGGGATCGCTCAGAGAGTCTCATATTGCACATTCAGTTTGAGGCTCTTTCCCTCAGCACACCTCATGAGGCACACACAGAGGAAGATTTGGTTTCACCGGAGGATCTCTCCCTCATCACTATTGATGAGATACAAGATCAGGTACATGTAGATGAGCAGGCTGCAGGAGAGAAGCTTCTTGTACTAGGGGATTCTATCATTAGAAATACGGAGGGATGGATTTGTGACGAGCATGATAACCGGATGGTCACTTGCCTGCCAGGTGCTAAGGTTGCAGACATCACGAGAAATCTAGATAGCTTGTTAGAGAGAACCGGGAAGGAGCCAGTGGTCATGGTACACGTTGGTACCAATGATGTTGGGAAGGCCAAGCGGTCAGTCTTGAAAGCCAAATTCAGGCTGTTAGGTAGAAGATTGAAGTCCCGGGCTTCCAAGGTAGCATTTTCAGAAGTGCTACCTGTTCCTCATGCAGGACCTGCAAGGCAGGCAGAACTCAGAAGCCTCAATGCGTGGATGAGGCGATGGTGTCGAGAGGAGGGCTTTAGATTTGTCAGGAACTGGAGAACATTTTGGGACAAGCCAAACCTGTTCAGGAGGGATGGGTTGCACTTGAATCATGATGGGACCAGATTGCTGGCACTCAACCTCAAAAAGGCAGCAGAGCAGCTTTTAAACTGATAACTGGGGGAAAGCCGACAGGATCTGAGTGGCATCCGATTCGGAACTCCTCATCCTCGGGGAATGAGGTTGGAGAGGGTAGAGAATCACATAGAGAAGACATAGCAGGTGTTAGCACTGGGAGAATAACGGAATGTGACAGTTTGTCTACTGAAAATAAAAGCTGTCGGGGAAAAAGAACAAGGCAGCAGCTGTTGTTGTGGGACCCACTGTACAGGTGCTTCTACGCCAATGCTCGAAGCCTCCGAGCAAAGATGGGAGAACTTGAACATTTGGCATCTAGGGATAACATAGATATAATAGCCATAACAGAAACCTGGTAGAATGAGGAGAACCAGTGGGATACAGCAATCCCAGGCTATAAACTCTATAGAAGAGATAGAGGGGGGCGGGTTGGAGGAGGAGTGGCCATCTATGTCAAAGAAGGGGTAAAATCCAGCAGAATGGAGATTGACAGAGGGTCTGACTCCACCATAGAATCACTTTGGGTTAAACTACCAGGTCCAAGGAGTGATGTGATAGTTGGAGTATTCTATCGTCCACCAGATCAAAAACTTGAGGGGGACCTTGAAATGAGGAGAGAAATCATGGAGGTGGCTAAGAGGGATAGGATAGTAATCATGGGGGACTTCAATTATCCCCACATTGACTGGGTCAATGCGAGCTCCGGGCAAGAAAGAGAAACTGGGTTTTTCGACTTGCTGAATGACTGTGCCTTAGAGCAACTTGTCATGGAGCCCACCCGAGAACAGGCAACTCTGGATCTAATACTGTGCGATACTCAGGACCTGATCAGGGATGTGAATGTCACTGAGCCTCTGGAGAACAGTGACCATGCTGCAATTTCCTTTGCCATGCATGTCGGAGGAAGAGTGTCAACCAAATCAGACATAAAAACCCTTGATTTTCGAAGGGCAAACTTCCCTCAGATGAGGAAACTAGTTAGAGAGAAATTGAAGGGGAAGGTTAGAAGAATCCAATCTCTTCAGAGTGCATGGAGCCTCTTTAAAACAACAATAATAGAGGCCCAGCACAAGTGCATACCACAAAGAAAGAAGAGCTCATTTAAGTCCAAGAGGACACCGGCATGGTTAACAAGTGGAGTTAGAGAGGCTCTAAGCACAAGGAGAGGTCTTTCTGTAAATGGAAATCCTCCCCAAATGAGGAAAATAAAAAGGAACACAAACTCTGGCAAAAGAAATGTAAGAAGATGATAAGGGAGGCAAAGAAAGATTTTGAGGAACGCATGGCTAGCAATATAAAGGGTAATAATAAAAGCTTCTTTAAATATGTTAGAAGTAGAAAACCTGCCAGAGAACCAGTTGGCCCTCTGGATGGTGAGGGAGGAAAAGGGGAGGTTAAGGAGGACTTGGACATTGCAGAGAAATTGAATGAGTTTCTTTGCGTCTGTCTTCACGACAGAGGACCTTGAGCGGATTCCGCTGCCTGAGCCGCCCCTCTTGACTAAAGAATTAAATCAAATACAGGTTAAAAGAGAGGAGGTTTTAGGACTAATTGATAAATTGAGGATTAACAAGTCACCGGGCCCAGATGGCATCCACCCAAGGGTTATTAGGGAACTGAGAAATGAAATTGCAGATCTCTTAACGGTTATATGCAACTTGTCTCTTAAAACGGCCACAGTGCCGGAGGACTGGAGGATAGCAGATGTCACACCAATTTTTAAAAAAGGAAGGAGGGGGAACCCGGGAAACTACAGGCCAGTTAGCCTTACATCTGTCCCAGGGAAGATGGTGGAAAGCCTCATCCAAGAGAAAATCTTAAAACACATAAAAGAACAAACCTTGCTGAGAGAAAATCAGCATGGCTTCTGTAAGGGTAAATCTTGTCTGACAAATCTTTTAGAATTTTTTGAAAAGGTCAACAGGCACATGGATTTGGGTGAACCGGTGGATGTAGTCTATCTGGATTTTCAGAAGGCTTTTGACACAGTCCCTCACCAAAGGCTGCTGAGAAAATTGCACAGTCAGGGGATAAGAGGGCAGGTCCTCTTATGGATTGAGAACTGGTTGAGATCCAGGAAACAAAGAGTAGGTGTCAATGGGAAATTTTCACAATGGAGAGAGGTGAAAAGCGGTGTGCCCCAGGGCTCTGTCCTGGGACCGGTGCTTTTCAATCTGTTCATAAATGACCTGGAGAAAGGGATAAACAGTGAGGTGGCCAAGTTTGCCGATGACACAAAACTTTTCCGTGTGGTAAAAACCAGAGAAGATTGTGAAGAGCTCCAGAAGGATCTCTCCAAACTGGGGGAATGGGCTGAGAAATGGCAAATGTGTTTTAATGTAACCAAATGTAAAGTAATGCATATTGGGGCAAAAAATCCAAACTTCATCTATCAACTCATGGGCTCTGAGTTATCCGTGACGGATCAGGAAAGAGATCTTGGTGTGTTGGTGGACAGCTCCATGAAGGTGTCTCCCCAATGTGTGGCAGCGGTGAAGAAGGCCAATTCCATGCTAGGGATTATCAAAAAGGGGATTGAAAATGAAACAGCGAACATTATAATGCCTTTATACAAAACAATAGTAAGGCCCCACCTGGAGTATTGTGTACAATTCTGGTCACCGCATCTCAAGAAAGACATAGTGGAACTGGAAAAGGTGCAGAAGAGAGCAACTAAAATGATTACTGGGCTGGGGCACCTCCCTTATGAAGAAAGGCTAAAACATTTGGGCCTCTTTAGTCTGGAAAAAAGGCGCTTGAGGGGGGATATGATTGAGACATACAAAATAATGCAGGGTATGAGTAAAGTGGATAGAGGGAAGCTCTTCTCTCTCTCCCAAAATGCCAGAACTAGGGGACATACACTCAAATTGAGGGCTGGGAGAGTAAGAACTGACAAAAGAAAATATTTTTTCACCCAGCGCGTTGTAAGTCTATGGAACTCCCTGCCACAGGATGTGGTGATGGCATCTGGCCTGGATGCCTTCAAAAGGGGATTGGACAGATTCCTGGAGGAAAAGTCCATCACAGGATACAAACCATGATGGAGATGTGTAATCTCCAGGCTTTAAACCAGGGTACTTCAAGGACCAGATGCAGGGGAGTGGTATCAGGAGACAGATATCTAGTCTCATGCGCTCCCAAACGCATCTGGTGGAGCCGCTGTGAGATACAGGAAGCTGGACTAGATGGGCCTTTGGCCTGATCCAGCATGGCTCTTCTTATGTTCTTATGTTCTTATGTTTATGCTTTGCGGCTGCTGAATTATTTATTTATTTTTTCCTCTACCAACCGTGGATAACTGAATCAGTGGATAATGAATCAGTGGATACGGGGGTCCTACTGTATGTGATTATAATTCCCAAAAGCTCCAATATTAATGGGTAGGAAAGGGATGTTCAAATAGGTCAATAAATCTCTTCAAAAGATGTGCTTATGTGTCTGTCTTATGCTGTGGCACCATCCATTTTTATTCTAAAGTGGAGTTGGTCTGCAAGAACTCCAGTGGAAAAGCAAGTGAATAATGAGGACAATTCTCCTATTTCAGGAGCTGAGATTTAAGGAGGGTATGTCAGAGCTGGACCTTCTGTGGCCATCCTGTGCGTCCGCCTTGCCCAGGATTTTTAGGAGGCATTTCAGCAGACATCCCCCCACTGAACCCTGTGAAAAAGCAGGAGTCCTTTTCATAGTTTTCACCCTGTGCCTTTTAAGTGCAATCTCCAGATATTGGTCTTGAACTTTTCTGCATGCAAAGCATATTCTCTCTTGCTGGCTGTTGTCCCAGCTGTGTTCGATCAGACCTATTTGCCCTCTACTAGCATCTGATGTCTGTTGCAGCTTCCTGCTTTGGGCTGGCCAGACTTGTGTAATGCTGTATAAAGGGTGGAAATCCTGGAAGTAGCTTCATCCATTCCCAAAATATTATAGCTGGGGAAACCAAAGGGTGCTTCCTGGTACCAAATAAAACAATCTGGCATGCAAATATGTAGAAGGTCAAGCTATTCCCATCTTTAACCTTCAGAATTGGTCATTTATTATATATACTTGTATCTTTATTGCAGGCAATTAAACTGCCCCGATTCCCTTTCCCTTCCTCTTCTATCTCTGTTCCCTCGGCTTTGTATTATATCTCGTGTGTAGTTTGATGGCTCCTTTCTGTTTTGGCACGTTATACCTATTTGATTGCTGACTGTGCTGTGTGGGGAGGTGGACCAGGAACATGCTTGAGTTGGTATCTCTGATTTGGTTCTGTCTCTTTCCTTAGTCTGGACAAGGGGGGGGGGTAATAAGTCAGTGCATCCTATTCAGTTCATTGAGTTGCTTCTTATACAAGAAGGAATGACTTCCTGCCAGGAGTCCTGGTTACTTGATGGTGGAAAAGGATAAGGCCTGCTTTCTCTAATCCGCCCAGACATTTTGAAGTACTGTACAGAGAAAGCAAAGCAAAGTGTTCTGCTTATGCTGTATGTATACCACTCCCTAGCACTTAAAACACTTACACTTTAATTTCGCAGGCTACACATTGCCCCAGGCTCCCAGTGAGGTCATTTCATTGACCTCAGAAGGATGGAAAGTTGAGTCAACCTTGAGCCAGCTACTTGACCCCATCAAGGATTGAACTCAGGCTGGGAGCAGAGGTTTGACTGCTGTGCTGCAGTTTAAAAACTGCACCACAAGGCTCTTCAAGCTAGTGCCATCTCTTACCTTTCCCATGCTGGGTTGGGCTGATGGGTGTGGTAGTCCAAGAAACGTAGAAAGCATCAGGTTGCCTATACCTACACACGTTCTGTAACAGAACGCTGGTTCATCTTGTTTCATAAGAAGAACCACCATGGGCTTATCTAGTTCAGTGTTCTGTTACTCACAGTAGCCAACCAGATGCCTACAGGAAGTGGCAAACCCAGAGCACCCATTCACTCAAGTTCACAAAGGTATGCTGCATTTGGTACTGGAGGAATAAAAAAAGTCGACTTGTGACTAGCTACCATGACTAGCCGTAACCTCAGTGAATTTGTCCAACTTGCTTATCAAGCTGCCTACCTTGGTGGCCATCACTATCTCTTATCTCATAGGACAATGGGAATTTGGAAAAGTTCCTGTTCATTATTTTTGGACTGCAGTTCTGAAAATCCTGCAGTGACTGGGTATTTCTTGAAGTCCTGGTCCAACAAAAAAAGCTTCCTCCTGTCTTCCATTTACAATATTTTTCTGTGTATATGACACTATTCTTTTCCTAAAATCATGGCACTAAAAATTAAGGGGTATTGTGCACGTGGACTCCTTTCCTGAGAGGTGGGGGTGGGGTGGAGGAGAACCCAAACTCATCTTGCTCTTTCCCTTCCTTCCCGGCAGCCCTTGTTTACTCTCCGTGTCCTGAAGATTCCTCTGCACTTTGCTTTTGCAAGGACTGCAGCCTTCTTTTCAGTGGGGAAAGGCTTGGGCAGTGTAGCAGTCCATTAAGAAGTACCTTTCCATGCTGAAAAGAAGGGTCCAACCCTGCAAGAACAAAGCAGAGAGGAGGGCAATCAAGTGCTGTGGAAGAGGAAGTGACACAGTGAAGTCAGTTTGGATTCTCCTCCATCCCACGCCCTGCTGTTTTCTTTCCTTTTCCTGAGCTCATGATTGCCCTCCTCTCTACTTTGTTCTTGCAGGATCAGACCTTTCTTTTTGGGTGAAAGACGCTTCTTAAGAGGCTGCTCCACCCCAAGCCTCCCCCACAAAAAAGAAGTGTCTGTTCTTGCAAGAACAAAGCAGAGAGGAGTTTTCAGAACACGGAAAGAAAACAGGGTGTGGTGTGGTGGAGGAGAACACAAGGAGAATTTATTAATTTTATTAATTTGGAGTCTTAAAAGTGGGTGGGGGCATCTAATACATGGCAGTGTCTTATAGATGGAAAAATGTATCTACAAGAGCTACTGCATTTCGAATAGTTTTACAAGCTCCCGTGCAAATGTCACAAACTGATGTCAACTTTGGCATACTAGAAAGCCTGGTCAGGCAAGCTGATTAACAAAGTAAGGCAGGGGTGCCCAAACTTTTTGTAAGGAGGGCCAGATTTGGTGGCTGGGAATGTGTCAGGGGCCGGTTGCTCCCCAACCCTGCCACCGCACTGCAAGCCCCACCCACTGACCCATAAGCCCCACCCACTGACCCATATGCCCCACCCACTGACCCCTTGCAACCCCACCCGCAGGAAGGAAGGCGGGGACGGAGGGAGGGAGGAAGGAAGGTGGGGACCAAGGGAGGGAGGAAAGAAGGAAGGTGGGGACCAAAGAAAACACAGGGAGCCATGGCCACAGGTCACCCCTTGGAAGAGGCGATCTGTGCGAACTTGCAGCCCCCCCAAGCTCCCCAGCGGTGGCAACGGCTCACCTGCCAGCCCACTCCAAAGCTCCTTGGCGGTGGCAGAGGCCTGCTGGCCTGCCCAACCCCACACATTCCCCTGCGGTGCCGGTGACGGCAGGCCGCCCAGCCGCCCAAGCTTCCCAGCGGTGTCAGTATTGGTGGAAGATTTTGTTAAAAAAAAACATGGGGCAAAGGAGGGGGAGGGAGGGGCGGGCCAGCCAGCCACGGGCCACTCAGAATTGCCTGACGGGCCGGATTTGGCCCCCCGGGCCGGATTTTGGGCAGGCCTGAAGTAAGGGGTTAGAGGAAGAGAAGGAAAAAGATGGAGCTGGTATTTTTGACACACAGACAGACCCACACTCCACTGGCAGTTCTTAAACTGGGAGAGCAGGAGGAGTCCTGTGGCTTTAATTGGGTTTTAGCCCCATTGGATTCAAAACAGTTTCTAGGCTGTATCCAGCGCTGTTAAAAGAAAGCAAACCATAAAAGGTTGGAGTTGTATTTTTGGAAGGATAAAATCTGGTTATTGCTTGCTCCACCCAGACATGCATAATTTGAAGCTTGTATCATGCTGTGTTTCTTAATGTGGCTCTTTTTCTCCTCTGAAAGGGCATTTTAGTCTCTGCCGGGTATAATTTCTTTTCTTTGCCTTGCTGTGATACGATGCTGTTTTGTAGCCTGTGCTTGTGTTGAATGTGTGATTTTTAAATTATTATGTTTTGTGCACATGGCCCAAAGAGTGTTAGCTATTGCATAAAGTAAAACAAAATAAGAGAACCCCAATCTTTATATTCTTACCTGTTGTTAAATGTCATCTCTGACTTATAGTGAGCCTATGAATGAGTGCTTTCCAAAGTGTCCTGTCCTCAGGTTCCTCTCCTCAAGTCTTATAAATTCAAGCCTGTGACTTCCTTAAGGGAGTCAGTCCATCTCATATCTGGTCTTATTCATTTCCTGCTGCCTCCTACTATTCCCAGCCTGATTGTCTTTTCCAGAAAATCCTGTCTTCTCATAATGTGCCCAAAGTTAGACAGCCTCCATTCCAATATTTTTGCTTCCAGAGACTGTTCAGGCTTGATTTGCCTTTGGACCCACTTGTTTGTCTTTGACGGTTACTTCACATTCTTCCTCGTTCCGAGATTATTTTCGTTTTGTGAGAATGTCGTTTGCGGTCACGTGGTTTTGTCCCTGTTCTGTCCCTGTTTCCGTTTACCTACGGGCATGATTGATGGTATCGTGACGACTATTACTTCATGTCCTTGTTTCGTGACAATACCTGTACTTCCCTGCCTTCGTTTCCCCCCCCCTTTTTTTGTCCGACCTTCCATTTTTCGATATTTCGATTCTCCGTAACTTTGCCTTTCATGCATTAAGCAGCAAAGCTCGAGGTTTTATGCCTTCTTCCCTCTCTACGATGCATTGTTTTACGCCATTGGAATTGTACTGGAGAATGCAACTTCACACTCCTGCCACTAGATGGAAAATGCACATGTTGCGTGACGAGTCTTACTTCACGGGCACTTGTCTCGAAACAGGAACCGAGACAAGAGAATTCCCGAGGTCAGGGAGAGGTATGGCTCATCACGCTTAAATCCCAGTTCAGGGGGTGTGGTCGGGATGAGATTCCACCGTCACGCAATGGACGTGCATAACATTTTTTCGTACCGGTCCCAAGCGGGACGGCAAACCGCGATGAGAGGGACATGAAGTTACTGTCTTTCTGTCAGTCTGGGTTACCCACAAAGATCTCTTCTAACACATTTCAAACAAATACTTTTTCCCTGTCAGCTTTCTTCAATGTCCAGCTTTCACACCCACACAGGCTTGTGAATCATCTTGGCAACTAGACAGTAGAGAAATTAACTTTCG
Organism: Phrynocephalus guinanensis; assembly: GCA_037367245.1. Lineage (NCBI taxonomy): Eukaryota > Metazoa > Chordata > Lepidosauria > Squamata > Agamidae > Phrynocephalus > Phrynocephalus guinanensis. The sequence continues at coordinate 26,218,266 of CM074744.1, read as the reverse complement.
GTGTTGTAATAGGCACAGGGTCATTAGAAAGCCCAGTGGGATGCAACTGCTAGCTGGCTGGAGGAACTGTGGTTCTTGAAATTTCTGAATGTGGCTTTTTATAAAGTTATTCTGCTTCTCACCTCTTCTAAGACCTGTGTATATATTCCAGAGGAGATCAGCAAATAAATGAGAGAGAGAGAGAGAGAGAGAGAGAGAGAGAGAGAGAGAGAGAGAGAGAGAGAGAGAGAGAGAGAGAGAGAGAGAGATTTCGTGCATGTTGTTTATTTTATTTATTTTTAAGTTTATATACCGTACTGATTTTCCCAAGGGAACTTTGGGCAGTTTACAAACAGAGCAATATAAACTATTAAAAATCTCACAAAATCAAATCAAATAATACACAACAAGAAGAAAAAAGCCTGCCAAGAGGCACAAACATAATAACAGAAAACAACCGATCACAAGGGGGTTCAGGTGTGGGATGTGAATCTTTCAGGATTATTTTTGCTTCCTTCCAGACCAGAGTTTGGCAAAGAGTCCAATGGTAGTTTTAATGTGCTTGACTCAGAGATTGGGGAAGTTCTTTTTTCTCTCATTCTTTTTGGACTACAGCCCCCAGAATCCCACAGTCACTATGGTGGACTGTTGCTTGTTGGATTCACTCATGGTTGCAGCCTGCTCATACCCTCTGCTATGTCATGTAGCCGTCATGAAAGTTGTAATGCTTCTGCATTCCCTGGGCTTGCTGGGACCTGAGAGAGACATCAGTCAATTGGTGCTGACTCTGAGCAACATCTATCAACCACCTACAAATTTGATACAGTAGCACCTCGGTTTACTGCCATAATCTATTCTGGAAATATGTTTGTAAACCAACGCAGTCGTATTTCAATGCAAATTTTCCCATAAGAAATAATGGGAAACTCGTATGATTTCGTTCTGGGCCCCCATAGGCTGTATACTGTGCACAAAAAATGGCAAAACTCATAAAAGAAGCTGGCTAGAAGTCCACGTCCACACCATGGTTTAGGTACCTGGCTGCGGAATCTGCTCTGCTTGGGACTAATAACTGGATTTTACCCTCTTTCTATTGTGACAATAATAAAATGCAATTTGCAGCCCTACCTATACACACTTATGACTAGAAATGGTTTATAAATATGGATGTTGAAAACAAATTAAAGACAAATATAAATGTAAAGAAAAGTAAAACTCTAACCTGCACTCGCCTTTTGAAAACGTTTGTGGCTGGTTCAAGGGAGACCTCCCTCTCTCCTCTTGCTTTTGAGGCTTACTTGAGATGGAACGTTCCGGACAATCACCTACAACCCAGCACTGGGGGGAGGGGGGAGATCGCATTGGCTTATTTGTGATTATGTGACCTCCTCCAGTGCTCGTATTGCAAGACATTGATCATTGATCAAAGCAAAGTTGATCAGAAGCTCTTGCTCATCTTGCAAAACACTTGTAAACCAAGGTACTCGTGAAGAGTACAGTGCACAGTAGTGTTACTATAATTATATACTGTATACAGTAGGACCCCTGTATCTACAAGGGATTGTTCCCTCCTTGTGGATACTGAAATCCATGGATAACAGAGAATGCTAAATATATAGTTTGGTAAATGGATGGACAGAAAAAAGTGAAACCAGAGACGAGGGTCCTATTGTATGTGGTGGTGTTGCTGCCTACTCTGAAAATTCTGGATTGTGTGTCCAGAGGGAAAAATTGTCCATCCAGGCCAGCCAGGTTTCATGGTTGCAGGGGGTCACCTCTAAATGGACCCATCAAGAACCAGGCCTTCTCAGTGATGGCTGCAACACTGTGGAATGCACTAATTGCAGATGTATACCAGACTCCCTCCTTTCTGGCATTTAGGAAGCAGGTAAACACTACAGATGGTTTGAAGAGGCTTTCAGAGGCCTCTTACCACTTTGACATCCTTATGGATCCATGAATTCGATACTGATCTTGAGTAGCCGTTGCCTTTAAGTTCATTTTATATTTTGTGTTATTACTGCTTTGGTCTGGATCTCATTACTTGTGTTTTTGTGGGTTTGGGTAGGTAGTGGTGTCTTTAATTGTTTTTCGCCTCCCAGAGTAGTGCTCAGGCACTAGATGTGCAGGATGCAAATGCAATAATACAAACAAATAAAGTTATATCATTGAAAAAAACCCTGTTTTGGTAGAACAGGGGTGCCCAGTAAGGCGAGATCCCTTGATTCCTGTGGAAGACAGTAAACTGGAGATTGGAGCAGAAGGGGAAGGTCTGGCTGATTGGAGGGGTAGAGTCCTGTGATTGGAAATGGTTAACTTTGTTTTAGTGTGAATATAGTAGAATAAAGTTTATTTATTTATTTATTTGTTTGTTTGTTTGTTTGTTTATAGGTTTATATACTGTACTTATATAGCTGCCTAGATGCCATAAGCGCATCCGATCTCGCCTGATTTCGGAAGCTAAGCAGGGTCGGCCCTGGTTAGTACTTGGATGGGAGACCACCAGGGAATATCAGGTGCTGTAGGTGCCTGGAGTCGGAACTGGCAAAGCCACTCCAGTATTCCTGCCAAGAAAACTCCATGGGCATGGAGTCACGAAGAGTCGGTCACGACTGTAACGACACAACGCACACACACCGTACTTATATAAGGCTTATTGCACTTTCAGTTTGCTTTTCCAAACCACAAATTGTGTACTTTAAGTTGTGTTCCTCCCAGCTCTGAGCTTCCAGTCTTGTGTTTAAAAGTAAATACATAAATATTTTGTGAGAGACAGGTTGGCTTGAGGAGGATAGTGAGTGTTAGTGGAAGAGGAGGAGACCGAGGAACAGTCTGTTTACAGACTCTTTTTCATTGCCCATTTGTAAATATGCATGCTGCAGCCAAAGAGAAAGGGACATGAGGATTCCCGGGTTCTGTTTTATCTGTGCCTACATTTTACCGACCACAAGAATGCCAGACCTGAAGAAATACCTGTGTCGTTGAGGTTCTTTCCACCGACCCCCACCCCACCAAACACCTGGGACCGGCTCCTCCCTTCTGTGGATAATAAAACTCAGCTGGGGCCAGAGGTATTGGTCTTTGTGTACAGTTCGGACTCCAGCCCTGGGCGAGGCTCCCTCAGTTGCCAGGCTGAAGTTGGCTTTACTTGCAACCTCTTTTCCTTGGCAAGGTAGCGCCGCTGCCACGTCCTGAGCCTGGCAGAGAAGGTAGGCATCTCAAAGAGGCGCCACAAAAGAACTCATTCCTCTCTTAGACTTGGATCATTTCCCACCAGGGCTTCTTTGAGCCAAGGATATGTGGAGATACATTCCCTTCAAACTCTCCTTTTAAACTTTTTTACGACTGTTATTGATTTATTTTAATTTATTGTTTTAAAATATCAACCCCTGCCTGCCCTTTATCCTTAAAGAGGCCCCAAGGTGGTGTACGTCATTAACACACAGTATTTAAAGCTGAAATGAATAAGGATCCAGATGGGGGGAAAAAGAAACAAACAAATGCCACACTAGAAATGGTGAATGAAAGCAACACGAAAGGCATACACAAAGCGACAAGGCACAATGATCTGTTTAAACACCGTACTCAGGCAGTGAGTCACTGAGGGAAAGCTTACATGAAGAAGAAAAAATCATTTGCTTGCTTACAGAAGGACACATGAGATGGGGCCAGCATGGCTTCCTATGGCAGGGAGTTGCAAAGTCTGGGAGCAGCGACAGAGATAATTTTGATGGTTTTATCGTCTAACGAGTTTTGAACTTGTCTTTGATCAGTTTCTAATTTATTTATTTTTTTTACTTGTTTTTAATTATGTTTTTCAGTTGTCTCGCACACTACAGTGGTACCTTGTATAAAGGAATTAATTCATTCCAAATGAAGTTATGTTAAGCAAAGTTTCCTTTATACAAATTTCCCATAGGAATGCATTGAAACCAGAGTAATCCCTAATTATGTTGTACAGATTCACCCCATAGACAATTTTGTTAGGCAAATTTCCCCTATCTCCAGAATTTTTTATGTTGTACAGATTTTATGTTTTACAAAATACAAGGATCCACTGTATTTTGACTGGAAAATGTGATAAAATGTAATAAATAATATATATTTGCTATTGGAGCCTATTCGATCACTGTAGCATGGGAAGAGAGCAATCCCATTTCCCCAGCTCACAGTCATTAGAGTGTACTGTTTCATGGTTTTACTTACAGAGAGGTGGTTTTGCTGGGCTGCCTTCAAAGCCGGCCCCACCATTAGGTAGAGTGTGATAGGAGCAGATGTTGGGGTCTAGTAGGAGGAACACTCACAGAAACCTATCGGTCTTGAGCGGCTGACAGCAGCCCATTTTTAGAGGGCAGTGCTGTCGTGTTCTAAATGCTATGCAGACTGTGGCTGGTCCACAAAACATGGCCTGCTTCGTGAGATGTAATGGAGGGCAGTGTCCCATTGGCATTGCTGAAGTAAAAAAAAAAATCACCATCCCTGCAGGATTTTTTTCTATTCCACCACCTTGGTGAGTATTTTATTTTATTTTATTTTATTTTATTATTTGTTTATCAGTTTAGAATAGTCAATTCATTATTATATTATACTGTTGTTGTTGTTTTCCTTTCAATTCGTTTTTTGACTGTTATTGTTAACCGCCCGGAGTTCCCTTGGAAGACAGGTGGTATATAAATAAATAAATAAATGAATGAATAAATACATACATACATACATACATACATACATACATACATACATACATACATACATACATACATACATACATACATACCATCCTTGGTCTCTCACACTTCCTTGGCAAAATGAAATGCTTGTCAAAGGTGTAGGATTTAGTGGCCAAAATCCTGTTGGTTAGCATAGTACAGTGGTACCCCGACTTAAGAGCAGCTGGACTTAAGAGCAATTGGACTTAAGAGTGGAAAACTGTTGGCATTTTAACTGCCATCTTACAAATTTTAGATATGGTCTGCTCGACTTACAATTTCTTTTTTTCTTTTTTGGATTTTAAAACTTACTTTTCAGTGTTTTAGATAGGTACCCCGACTTAAGAGCAGCTTGACTTAAGAGCACACATTTGGAATGGATTATATTCGTAAGTCGAGGTACCACTGTACATGTCACTAGAGTAGGCTCTTTTGAACATAGTGAGTTAGCTGCCCATTACGTTTTAGAGATGGGCACGAATCAAAAAAATGACGTTTTGTTTGTCGTTTGGAGGGTCCGTTTTGGTTCGTTTCCGTTTTTCGTGAATTTTTGCAAAAAATTCATTTTCGTTTTCGTTTTCGTTCATTTCGTTACCATTTCATTACCATTTATTTCAATTTTTGTGATTTTTTAGCATTTAAAGCAGTTCACTGTATTGCAGTAATGAAAACGAAACACACGACAAAATTTCCGGTGTTTCTGTCCGTTTCGTTTCATTTTGGAGAAAAAAATCCGTTTGTCGTTTCGTTGCGTAACGAAACAGAAAAACAAAAATGGAAACGAAAAATTGTTCGTTTTGTGCCCATCTCTATTACGTTTCATTAATTCATTAATGGCAATGCACTGTGTTGAAGCAAGTTGTGGTTGGAGTAGACCCATTTGGTTCAATGGAACATAGGAATCGACTCACTCACGGATTCAGTGGGCCTAGTACAGTGGTGATGTATTGCACAAAGCAACAGCATTTGGGCGGCTGGGCCAAATTAACATCCAGGTCTCCTTGTTTTCCACAAGTGCCAGGATGGATCTGGTCATTTAGGGTGGGGTAGAAAGGGGGGTGTAGGTGCCTCTTTATCTGTCTGTGGCCGGGTCATGTGGATTCTTGGGAAATGGGTCTCGTCAGTGCACGAAGCAGGGCCTCTGTCCTTTTCCAGAGTGGTGGAATGTGGGAGATAAGCTGAGGGCTGGGTGTGTTTGTAACTTCTGATTGCCTCCAGTGGAATTTCCTGCCAGGCATCCAAAGAATGACCTCACTGCTGCCTTCTTGTAAAAATCTTAAGGGTCAGGATGAGATCAGCCTGGGAAACCCCCCCCCTTCCTGTATGACAGATCAGAGCAAGCAGGCCACAAACACAGGATATTAAAGTGACTTCAGCTCCAATACACCCCCCCACACACACCATCTCACATGCATGCACATATCCTCCCGCCCCCAAAAGTTAGTTGATGCCTCATTTTTATGGCTCATCTTGCTTGATCCTGTTCCCAAGAAAGGGCATACAGTATTTTCTCCATGTATGGCCTTGTGGTCTAGTTTCTCAGCAGCAAGAAGCTCTCTCTCTCTCTCTCTCTCTCTCTCTCTCTCTCTCTCTCTCTCTCTCTCTCTCTCTCTCTCTCTGTGTGTGTGTGTGTGTGTGTCCGTTTCTTTAACTGAAAACCATTGGTCCTTCAAAGGAAGGCTGGGGTTATTATAAGAACAATTAATCATGCCGGAGGGAGTGGTCAAGTTAGAGGCCCTGGTGGATATTGAGGCCGAGGAGATGGTGAATCAGGAAGCTCACATTTCAGAAGAAAATGGAACAAAAATTAAAACGAGCCTGATGTCTTGGCCCTGCAGAATGTCTAGGGTGGGGCTGCTTGAAGGTAATTGCCAACTTTTTCCCTGGCACTGACAATTGCTATTTGTTAAGTAGTGGGAAATGAGAACAGTAGGACCTCCACAGATTCAATGGTTTCAAAGGGCTTTCTTTCCCTCTGGACCCACAATCAGGAAAGTTCAGGGAAGGCAAGACCACCACATACAGTAGGATTCTGTATCTGCGGTTTCACTTATCCACAGTCTTAAAATATTATGCCTAGCATGGTAACTCTGTAGTGGCCTATTCTGGTAATGATGTTTAAATATTTTTTCTGCCCCCCCTTTACTGTACTATGTATTTAGCATTCACTGTTATCCACAGATGGGGGAGACCTGCCTCAGCGATGTTGCAAGTGAGAAGGATCTTGGAATTCTTGTAGAATATCAGGCCTGTCCAAACTTCGGCCCTCCAGATGTTTTGGACCGCAACTCCCATGCTATTGGCAAGATAAGCTTAGAATTCTGGGAGTTGCGGTCCAAAACATCAGGAGGGCTGAAATTTGGACGTGCCTGTTGCAGATCATAAGCTGAATAAGAGCCAGCAGTGTGATCTGACCATTAAAAAAAGGCAAATGCTATTTTAGGCTGCATCGACAGAAGTTTTATTTCCAGATCCCTTGAGTCCTCTATTCAAGCACTGGTTAGACCTCAGCTTGAGTATTGTGTCGAGTTCTGGACAGCACACTTCAAGAAAGACGCTGACAAATTGGAACAAGTTCAGAGGAGGGCGACAAGGATGAACAGGGGGCTGGAAACCAAGCCCTGTGAGGAAAAACTGAAAGAACTGGACATGGACACACCAGTGGGAGAGAGTCATGGGGCCAAGGGAAGAGGCTAATCATAGAAGGTGTGTGGCTGACAGAGAGGGTTCATCCTGCTGGGCTGAGAAAGAGGTGACAGAGTGGCGGAGAAAGATCCGTGAGGAGAGGACCTGGGTTGATAGAGAGAAGAAAGAGCCTGGGGTTTTCCATCAGGAGATGAGGAAAGAAGGGAGGGACCCAGGGAGAGATTCTTGTTAGATTAAGGCTGGTTATGGGGGGGGGAGAGGCTCGCTGAAGACCCAGTTTCCCTGACATTGGCACTGCCCGGGCCATGTCTTGGTGGAGAGTGGACTGTTAATTCACCAGATCAACGGTTTGGCATGTTAGAAGCGACTGTTGCTTTCCCCAGTTCAAACCCTCTTGTTTCTCCAGCTGGTCGATTGGAGGACTTACTTGTTCCTGTTGACCTATCAGTTTTATGTGATCCTTTGGAAATAAAATTTAACCATGATAATTTTAAACAAGAATGTTTATTGACTGAACCTGAGACGCAAGGCAAAATCCATAACCCTCACATTCCCTAACTCGGTGGAAGAACCATAGTTTAATTTGGTTATTCTTTTTTCAAGTGTGACTTCCAGAATCCTCCAATGGGTTTTGTGCTGGCTAGAAGACTCTGGAAGCAATTATTTTGGCAAACTTTGGGCACAATGTTTTATTTGCTTGTAAGAATTGGTGGGTTATGTTGCTGCCTGCTCCAGCTAAAGGCTTTAGAAGTCGCAAGGTTGGGAAGGCATGGGGGAATTGGACCCTAGGCTTCAGAGAAGGCAAAGATGAATATTTTTCCTCAAGCTTTTTTTTTTAAATGTACCAGTGTGGAAGTGTTGGTTGGGTAGTCCAGAGATATTGCATGCAGCCTGTGGCCATATTTTGAACCAGAGAATATGGGATGAGAACAGAACAGTTAGTTAACTTGGTACAACAATGCATGTTTTTACACCTTTTGTCACTCCAGTGCTGGAGATGATGATTACGTAAGTTTATTTCATCTTAAAGCAGATCACAAGTAGATTTGCCATTTGTTAACACCAGGAAGTTTCGGAAGGTGCATTCCTTGAGGTTGGGGGTGAGACGCAGATCAGTTGCACTTAGAGTTGCTGATTTCCGCTGCGGTGCCATAATCCAATCATATTCCTTCCTTCTGTTTCTAATGTTCAGGCTGGGTGTGCTATTATGTTTTCACCCGAAGTAGTAGTAGCATCCTATCTGCATCAATGAAGGCCTTGTCCACCAACACTCTCACATTCTGGAAAGGAAGGAGACCTTCCATCCTGCCTTTTGTGGGGGGGGCTCGCCATAGCCACCGGGGTCTGTGTGCCTGCCCACAGCTGATATCATTCTTGCTCAGTTGGGGCTTGGCCGTCCCCAACAAGGCCTCAAAGATTCAGTCTGTCCCTATAGCAACCATTGCCAGCGGTAGCCTTTGGGAGGGGGGGGGAGAACTTGTCTGTCTCCATGGTAACTGTCCGGTTTCTTAGGAAGGGAATCTCCTCTCTCTCTCTGGCAGTTGTTGCAAAGAGGAGTTCCCCTATTATTATCTCCTCAGTGACAAAGGTTGCTAGGAATGCTGAGTGGGCAACGTAAAGCAGTCATATATCTGATCTCTCTCTCTCTCTCTCTCTCTCTCTCTCTCACACACACACACACACACACACACACACACAGAGAGAGAGAGAGAGAGAGAGAGAGAGAGAGAGCTCTGTGATTGTGGTGCCTCACTCCAGTGCCAGTCAAGCGCCAAATAAGGGCCTAACACACGCTTATGGCATGTTTCCAGTCTGGATTAAGGCTTGCCTCAAGGCAGTCGCTGGGGCGTGGTGGCTCAGTGGACTAAAGCTTCAAAAACTATTGGCTGCAAAGTCAGCAGCTCGGCAGTTTGAATCCCGGGTGCCACGCAGCGGAGCGAGCTCCCGCTGATGACCCCAGCTCCTGCCAACCTAGCAGTTTGAAAGCATGTAAATGCAAGTAGATAAATAGGTACTGCTGTGAAAGATGGGAAGGTAAAACAGTGTTTCCTTGCCGCCATGCTGGCCACGTGGTCGTGGACTTGCACAACACTGGCTCTTCGGCTTGAATACGGAGATGAGCACTGCCCCTAGAGTCGGACACCAGTAGCATGCATGTCGGGGGGGGGCATTTACCTTTACCTTTACAAGGCAATTGAATGCAAGAGAAGGCAGGATTGGTGTATCTGCTGCGTGCCATGCATTTCCAGTGGATTTGATGTTTTCCATACCTCAGTGTTTGCTGCCAACGTTTGGCCACATGTGGACCTCCTGTCCTTTTTTTAAAAAAGGATCTTTAATTTACCTTGCACTACCCCAGTCCCTGCTTATAGGCAAGGGGGTCCCAAGGGCCTGAAGGCAGATGGAACTCAGGTTATGATTTTCCATTTTATAGGGCGAGGAGTGAGTTGAATTCAGACACAGTCAATTTCTAAGTCAGTTATTTACAGGGGTTGAGGAAAAGTTGCTTTTGGACTACACCTCCCAGAATCCCTCAGCCAGCAAGCTCACTGACAGGGCTGTTTGAAGGATTATGGGAACTGTAGCCCAGAAAAGTCACTTTTCAAAGCTTCTGATGGTATACATCCTGTTCTTCTGCTCTCGTTTGCTCTTCTACTGTTGCAAAGCGTTTGTTACATCAGAAATGAAACCACATACACTGTAGTGACAAAAATTATAGTTTAAAAACCAAAAAGTTTAAAACAGCCTTCAAATATTGTTCCTTTAAGTAGAGGCCATCTACTTATTCTCCTGTTTGCTGTCTCGTCATATGGTTTAGAAGAATGCCAGTTGCATTTCTGCACTTAAAGCTGTACCAGGAATCCACCCAGTTAACACACCTATTTTGTCACCAACACCTGTACAACTCACAGGTCAAGGTTCAGCAAACATTGCATGCAACTCCTGCAGATTCCCAGCCCTGCAAGGAGAAATTATGCCTCACCACAAAAGATGTAGTAAACAGCCAATATATGATCCTGTTGAAGCAGCCTACTTCAGATCAAAAGTAGCCTAATCATTTTAATATTTAAATTTGTGTTTTATCTATATTTTATATCTGTCCATTTTGAGCCGTGTGGCGCTCTGTCACCGAAGCGCTGCAGGGTAGCCTCACAGCCATGGGACTTGTGCCACCTAGTGGGCAATGCTGGGTTTGAGAACCTCTTTCAAAACAGCCCGGTTGTGCATTTGTTCTGGTACTGGTGGCTGTGATCTTTGTAGAGCACAAGCAATGCTGCCTCGCTCTCGTGTAGGCTGGTGCTCTCCAGATGTTTTTTAGACAACAATTCCCAGTATCCACACAGATTCGGGCTGGTAGGAATTTATTTTATTTTATTTTATTTTATTTTGAATATTTTTTACCCCACCTTTCTCCTTGGAAAAGAACCCAAGGCAGCTTATAATAATGAGGGACAATATACAGCCACATTTAAGACATATTAAAGTTAGGAAAAAGAAATTAGGAGAGGCATCTTACAACATTCAAAGGTAACATTAAAGCTCCAAAGAGCATGCAAAAAGAAAAAAATCCATTATGAGAGATGGAAACTAACATGGAAAACACTGGTGTTCATGTATGGCAAATTACATCCAAAAGTCACATAAAATAGTCCCTCATTCAGGGAAAGCTTGCCTGAAGAGGAAGGTCTTTGCCTGCTTCCGGAAAGACAGCAGAGATGGAGGGGCAGTCCTGGCCTCCAGTGGGAGGGAGTTCCAAAGTTCTTATGAGATGCACCTGTGAGAGAGACAGGTTGGCGGCCGGTTCATACTGCAAGATTTGATTTTAGAGGTTGCTTGGACCCAGGTTGTATAGTGCTTTGTAGGTTAAAACCAGCACTTTGAATAGTGCCCAAGAGCTGATTGGCAGCCGGTGGAGCTGCTTTAACAGGCGTGTAATGTGATTTCTGTAACAATTGGTGTGTGCATTTGTGTTGTGCTTGGTGGGCATTCTCTGTTTCAGCCTGGCCACCGCCTGTGCCTCCTGCAGGAGGAGAAGGTTAAGTCTTACAGCTTGGTCACTGTGTTTGCCCATGCTGTGTTGCCCAGCTTGCTGTGAATTCCAGCTGGATCTGGAGGTTGAAAATGGCGTCACTTCTGTCAAAGGTGGAGCGTGGTTTGCTGTCCTTTGCGACGACCCAATGCGGTTTGGATTTTTCTTTTCTAGGCTGGCAGCGATGGAGCCAAGATTGGGAACTGCCCTTTCTCCCAGAGGCTCTTCATGGTCCTTTGGCTCAAGGGAGTGACCTTCAATGTAACCACAGTGGACACCAAAAGGTGAGCGAGATACACCTCTTGAGATCTAGGTTGCCTTCTTGGCTGTCTGACCTACCAGCCTCTCTGTCCTTCCTAGCATTACCCAGGTCCTCAAATTGGACATCAGATTTCCCTACATAAATTAGCAACTGTTGTGTCTTCTTGTGTGTTTTCTTCCTTGTAGGAGGACCGAGACAGTACAAAAACTGTGTCCCGGAGGCCAGCTACCATTCCTGATGTATGGCACGGAGGTCCACACAGACACCAACAAAATCGAAGAATTTCTGGAAGAAGTTCTGTGCCCTCCCAAGTATGAAGAAAAGGAGGCTTTGGGAAGATTGGGAAAGAGGGCTACTTCCTGTAGAAGGAGTTGTGGGTTTGGGGGGGGGGGGGGGCAGGGGAGGTAGCGGTACCAAGCAAGCCCACTTTGTGTTTGATTTCTGCCTTCTCTCGCATAGGTACCCCAAGCTGGCCGCCCGTAACCCGGAGTCCAACACAGCCGGGCTTGATGTCTTTGCCAAGTTCTCTGCCTACATCAAGAACTCAAATCCAGCACTCAATGCCAGTAGGTATTTCAAACCCTGAATCCTTTCTCCTGCTATTGTGGAACTCCCTGCCACAGGATATGGTGATGGCATCTGGCCTGGATGCCTTCAAAAGGGGATTGGACAGATTTCTGGAGGAAAAGTCCATCACAGGTTACAAACCATGATGGAGATGTGCAATCTCCAGGCTTAAAACCAGGGTACTTCAAGGACCAGATGCAGGGGAGTACTATCAGGAGACAGATATTTAGTCTCGTGTGCTCCCAGATGCATCTGGTGGGGCCACTGCGAGATACAGGAAGCTGGACTAGATGGGCCATTGGCCTGATCCAGCATGGCTCTTCTTATGTTCTTATGTTTGATCCTGCATTATGCACTGTTCACATTAACATTAGCTATTCCTCTTTGTCTCTTCAGTAACTTGACTTCCTTTGTCCTTTCATCAATGCTTTTTTAACATTGGGTGCTCTTTGGTTCTTATTTCATCATCACCACCACCACCACCATCCTCATCCTCATCACCATCACGTTCCTCATCATCATTGCGGTGGTGGTAGTGATGAGCAAAGTAGAATAAACTCTCTTTGCTGGGACAGAGCAAGCATTTCAATTTGTGGTTTGTATATGGTTCCCCCACCCACCCACCCACATGGCTAGAATCCTTATATGATTGTTTACCATATATGAATCTTTCCCCTGCATGGCTAGAACTCTTAACAAAACCACTCTGCCCTGCTACATTGGTCATCCTTTTCATGTGGGGTGCTAGTCTTGTACTTGATTTGTTCTTTTTGCTTCGGTTCTCCAGTTCTTCTGTGAGGTCTCAGAGTGTTTATTTCTTTGTTCTTATAGGATGTTTTCTCTTCCCATCCCCTAGCTAGGTTTTCCCTTTCTGGTAGTTTTCACAGAAAGCCTTCCCCACCCACGTGATGGTTTCTGGGTACCCATCGGCAACAGGGGAACACCCATTTCCAGAACTCCAAAACTTTCATGTCGATGGGGATTCATTACCCATTCTTTTCCGTTCTTCTTCTTCTCTAGCTTGTTCCTCCGGTGTTGTTGGCTCCCTCTCTTTCACCTTGGCTTCTCTACTTTTCCTCTTCCACCCGTTCCTTAACCTGGTTGCCTTCCGGGTATTCTGTGTCACAACCGTGGTGTGTCTCCTCATTCCCCCTTCACCCTTGCCATAACTCCTCCTCCTCTCCTAGACCTTGAGAAAGGTTTGCTGAAAGCGTTGAAGGTGCTGGACGTTTATTTGATGACGCCGCTGCCGGACGAGGTGGACGAAAACAGCGCTGAAGATGAGGGCCAGTCCAACCGCAAATTCCTGGATGGCGATAATCTCACGCTGGCTGATTGCAACCTGCTGCCGAAGCTGCATATTGTAAAGGTGAGACACCCCCCCTCTCTTCCTAGGTGGGAAATGGGCTTCTGTGGAACATCTCTCTAGAACGAATAGGTTCCTCTTGCTCAATGCCCTGTTTCTGAAAAATAACTGATTCTTTGTGACCCATTACGAAGAATTGGAAAAAGTAATTTGATGGGGATTTTTTGTGTGTGTGACTTTTTAGTTTCTTTATGCGACTTCAAGAAAACAATTCTGCAGGTTGGAACCTGATTCTGTTGCACATATTCTGATTCGATGTCCCTTTCATCATATTAATCGACAACAATTAATTGGCTCTTTTATCTCAAAATTTTCAACAACCACAGAGACTATTACTGCTACTCTCTTGGCAGACAAAGATAAAAGCGTGACAGAGCTAGTAGCCAAATATTTATTTCTAGTTTCTCAAAAGAATAGCCCTGCCTCCTTTTAAGTTTGGCTTATTATAACCCCAGATTAATATGGTCGCTATTCAGGCACTGAGAGCTGTGCCTATTGTAACTATTTTAACAACCATTTTATGCCAATAAAGGTGACTTTGACTGACTGACTGAAACAACCATCTAAAGATTAATCGGAGTGGCACAAACCTGGAAAGGTCCTGCCAAAAATGTCTCTAAAATGGCTTAAGATGCCCTCAGAAAGTAACTTTTAAAAGTAACTAGAAATTGCTGATTGCCACAGCCACGAAGTGACTTCATTCTCATTTGTTATATTACCTTTGAACTGTAAATTGGCTTGACACTTACTGCCAAAAATGTATAACTTATTATAACTGGATTAGGTGTAACTAGTTTTGGCTCCAGTTCCATTAACAGAAGACATCCGTTGATGAGTTTTTGAATGGCCTGCCTTTAAGCATGAATCACTTCTCAGGGTGGGATAAGGCAGAAATGGCAACATAGAGGTGACACTCCAGAATAATTTTAAGACATGGTTGACTGTGATTAGAGATGGGCACGAACTGCTGGTGCGACATTTCATTGTTTATCAGCCGAACAGGTGGGTTTGCGTTTCAAAGCCTTGCTACCACCAGCAGGTGCCCACTCAGAGGCTGTGGCCTTGCTGCCCTGTCCTACCTCCTCTGGGTACTGCCTCTGAGTGAGCACCCGCTGGAGGTGGTGAACAGCCGATAAACCTCTGAACGGGCAGTTCATGCCCATCTCTAACAAGTGATGCCATATTTCCTGTTGTATTTGAAATAGTTTCCACTCAGAAGTTTCAGAAGTGCTGTCTCCTTTGAATCAAATGTCTGCCTTCTTGTCCCCGTGAGGGTGGCTTTGTGATACATTCTGGAGGGGTCTTAAATAAGGAGCCGATATGGCTACTTGGTTTCAAACCCAGAATGTCCTGGTCCTGAAGCTCTCTATCCAAATACGTGTGTGATTTTTAAATTGTGGATAAGAAGAATTAGGATGCTTAGAGGTGCTTGTGTCACTATTAGCATTAAAAACATTTCCAGAGCCGAATTAAGGCATAGAAATACATCTGAAGATTTTAAAAATTGACACCGGAATTTTATTGCTAGGGTGTATGTGTGTGTTGTGTCGTTACAGTCATGACCGACTCTTTGTGACCCCATGTCCATGGAGTTTTCTTGACAGGAATACTGGAGTGGTTTGCCAGTTCCTACTCCAGGCGCCTACAGCACCTGGTATTCCCTGGTGGTCGCCCATCCAAGTACTAACCAGGGCCGACCCTGCTTAGCTTCCAAAATCAGGAGAGATCGGATGTGCTTAGTAGAGAAAGCTAAATGACGGGCAGTATAAAAATAAAATAAAATAAAATAAAATAAAATAAATGCAAACTAGGAGAGCACATATAAGACAGAACTTGGTGTGAAGCTGTAATTGTGTGCTGTTCCTTGAAAGGATATGGCTGTTTATGCAGACTTTCCACAAGAAGCAAGGAAATAGCCTCAGCTGATTCCGCTATTGTTTGGATTTGCTACTCTTTTCTCTGTTACTAATGAATGGCATTTTGTCTACTTGGCACTTTGCAAAAAAATAAATATTGTGTGCTTTACTTTTGCATAATTTACATCAGGGGTGGGAAAAAACCAAAGTGTGCTGTTTTAGAGGCCATCCCATAGGACTTAAAGCACTCTCTGGGTGGTTTCCAATTTAATAATGCAGATGACATATTATCACACAATCTACTCTGTTACCACTTATATCCCGGTGAGAAAAGCTGGACAGTTCCTGCTCGTAATCTCTAGAAATCCTATCCAATGTTTATCTGTGCAAAGTGTAAAGGCAGGCAGTTCTCAAGCCTCTTTTAGGAGTCAGAAAGACTAGAAACTTGCTTTTATTAGGGATGGGCATTTTGTTTCGGAACCAGTAGGTTATGAAATGAACCACACGAGCCCAGGTGGTCCTCGGAACCGGCTGATACATGCAGATCCAATTGCTTTACCTTTCTCTGTCTTGCGCAGGGTTAAAATCTAACAAGGAATTGCTACGTCATCTTTCCTGATTTTTGCTGCTGGCCAATCAGAGAAGGAGGCAGGATGATGCCTGTCCCTGCACAGCTCCTGATTGGCCAGCATCACAGATCTAGCACAGATGACGTAGCAGCATGCTTCCTCATTGGATTTTAACCCTGCGCAAGACAGAGAAAGGTAAAGCAATTGGATCTGCGTGTATCAGCCGGTTCCGAGGCCCACCTGGGCTCGCGCGGTTCGTTTCGTAACCTACTGGTTCCGAAACGAAATGCCCGTCCCTAGCTTTTATTATAACAATAATACTGTTAGAACCTGGAAGGGACTCTCTGGATCATCGACACCCCCCCCCAAGCAACCCCGGTCAAGGAGGCCCAGTGGGGAAGTAAGCTCCTAAGCTGTGGCTCCATAAACCCAAAACCTAAACCACTGACCTATCCAGTAATGAAGCACAAACGGAGGTTCTAATTCTGCATTTAACAGCTTGATCCTCCCCGCTGCAGAATCTCCGAACGCACGCGTGGCTCCACTTCATTTATCAACACCCTGTTTTGGTTTGTCTTTCACATTCCCCGCAGGTGGTGTGCAAGAAATACCGAGACTTTAGCATCCCTGAGGAATTCCGTGGCATCCACCGCTATCTCAAGAACGCGTACGCCCGCGAGGAGTTTGCCAGCACTTGCCCGGACGACGAAGAGATCGAATTAGCTTACGAGCTGGTGGCCAAAGCTTTGAAATAAAACTTCTGAGAAGAGCGCAGAAGGGACGTGGGGCTCCCATGACAGGCCTTCCTTGGGTTGGGGGCCCGTTGGAAGGTGGATTTTTAAAATATTATATACATGTGTTTGGCACCAGTGGGGTGTGGGTGGTGGGTGGGGAATCTGTTTTTTTTTGGGGGGGGTTGGGGATGGGGTCAAAATGATTTGAATTTAAATATGAATATGAATTAAAATAAAATAACCTGTTTTTAAAAATAGTACACCGATTGTTTTATGTCTCTGAACAAATTGCAGTGAAACTATCAGAAGCGTTTGTGCAGTGCATCCAAGTTCTGCTGGCACACTAAACCCGGGGTGAACAAATGTCAACCTGGGGGGGGGGGGCGGCTCACAGTTTACATTTGTCTTTGTTGACATTGCCAGTGGTGAAGGATCATGGGAGTTGTAGTATGGCAGCATCTAGAGAACCATTATTTGCCATTCATTTCCTTGGCCATACCACATTTTAAGAGGCTCTATAAATTCATCATTTGTGATGCGTATTTGTTTAGTGGTACAGTGTACCTTGTATAAAGGAATTAATTTATGCCAAATGAAATTCCGTTAAACAAAATGTCCTTCATACAAATTTCCCATAGGAATGCATTTAAAATGGCTCGCCCCTCATCACAACCGTTTTTCTGTTGTACAGATTCACCCCATAGGCAATTTTGTTAAGCGATCTTCTCCTATCTCCATATTTTTTTTCCTTTAAGCGGATTTTGTGTTCAACAAACCGCTTGCTATACGAGGGTGCATTGTATATAGAATCTGAATCCCTCGAGTTTTGCAGCTTAGGATCTGATCACACAGCTCCCCCCCAAAAAAAAAACAACCTTGGGAATAGACTTCTGTTAAAAACCATGCCGAGTTTCACATTCACACAATGAATTCCAAAGTGCATACTGTATTTATTTTCCGATTTTCTGAGGAAGTGAGTCGAAATAAACGGCTGCCAGAGGGCTGTTTATTTTAGCACACCGTTTTCTTAATCGACTGACACCCATGGTGAACCCTGCAGGCAGTTCTAAAGGGAGCCTCTCCATGTGTACTAAATTCAAGAAGACAAGCTGAAAACATGTAGCCTCCCAAATTGGTACATTAACAGAAGATACACATTTCAATTACTCACAGGAACACAGGAAATGGCTCAAAAACCACATGACTTCAGTTAGCTCAAGTTAAGACACTGCATGTTATGGAAATGTAGACAGTCCCTTAGTTCATTTGTGAATTAAGTTGTTTTTGGTGGAAAAAGGAGAACTGAAGGAAATTTTCTTACACTCCTACTAAAGACTAGCTAAGCAAGTTCTTGGTAGATTGGGGATTTTTATGTGGTTTTGAGGTACTCCTTTGCCTGCTTCTGCTTCTGGCAGAGCTCAGATTGGAAAGGGGGCTCTTCATATTTCAGAAATGTCAATGTAGCTATGATTCTTCAGTGTTGGGTGACTAGAAAGGCTGATAAAGACTCTCCTTTGACCACTCGCCTAGCCTTTGGGTTTTAAGACATTTCAGAACATACTGCATAGAGGTATCACCACTTGTTATAACTTCTTGCTAGGAGATTCAAGACTTAAGAGACCATGGTGTCATATCAAAGAGGGAACAGGTTTGTCTTCCATGGCTCCAGAGACTAGGACGCGGGGCAATGGTGTCAAACTACAGGAAAAGAGGTTCCATTTGAACATTAGGAAGAACTTCCTCCCCTTTCTGAGGTTTCCTTTGATTCTGAGTGTTTCAGAGTACTGGGATCACTGGCTAAAGTTCAGTTGGAGAACAATAATTGGTGCAGTGACAGGTTTTCAATAGTTTTTCCTCTTCTGCCAGTTGTCCATACCATCAGCCATGCAGCCCACTAGGATTTTGCAGCCAGCAATATATCAGATCTGAACATGATCAACCCGAGGTGGGTTGGTGGGTGGGAATGCTTGGAGGATCGCCTTGATGTGATGCTTAACCAACCAGGATTCACGCCACTCTCCTTGAAAATCATTCCACAACAAACTCCATAGCTCAAGGCACCTTTGTATATAAGCAGAACACTTTTTTGTATGTGCCCGCTATTACAACTACTAGTGTTGTTGTTCCACCAGATTTACAGAGCTGCGTAAGTCAAATGCCAACGCTGAATATGAGCCAAGAGGGCAATATGGCTGCAGAAAAGGCTGATGCTATTTTAGGATGCATTAACAGATGTGCATGCTCCAAATCCTGTGAGGTACAGAAGAGAGCGACTAAAATGATTACTGGGCTCGGGGACCTCCCTTATGAGGAAAGGCTAAAACATTTGGGGCTCTTTAGTCTGGAAAAAAAAGGCGCCTAAGGGGGGATATGAATGAGACGTATAAAATCATGCAGGGCATGAGTAAAGTGGATAGAGGGAAGCTCTTCTCCCTCTCACAAAATACCAGAACTAGGGGGACGTACACTCAAATTGTGGGCTGGGAGAGTAAGAACAGACAAAAGAAACTTTTTTCACCCAGCGCGTTGTTAGTCTGTGGAACTCCCTGCCACAGGAGGTGGTGATGGCATATGGCCTGGATGCCTTCAAAAGGGGATTGGACAGATTCCTGGAGGAAAAGTCCATCACAGGTTACAAACCATGAGGGAGATGTGTAATCTCCAGGCTTAAAACCAGGGTACTTCAAGGGCCAAATGCAGGGGAGTGGCATCAGGAGACAGAGATCTAGTCCCATGCACTCCCAGACGCATCTGGTGGGGCCACTTTGAGATATAGGAAGCTGGACTAGATGGGCTTTTGGCCTGATCCAGCATGGCTCTTATGATGATCTTATGTACTATTAGTACTCTATTCAGGATTGTTTAGGCCTCATCTAGTATCCCGTGTCCAGTCCTGGACACTACGCTTTTAAAAGGACGCCAGCGAACTGGAGCAAGCTCAGAAGAGGGCAACATAGATCAGTGTTTTTCAACCTTTTTTGGGGAAAGGCACACTTGTTTCATGAAAAAAATCACGAGGCACACCACCATTAAAAAATTTAACTCTGTGCCTATATTGACTATATATAAGTAATTCTCTTGAATAGGAATCAAATAAATCTATACCACCACCACCCACTAGTGTTGCCACCATAAATGCAAAAATACAGTAACATTCAATCAACAATTTCTAGAACTACCCCCCCCCCCAATTAATAAAAAGGCACATCTGAAAACCCATTTGAATATCTCAGGGCAATATTCACACTAGAAGAAAGCAGCTTTATATACTTTGGTCTTACACCAGCTTCCCAAAACCAGAAAGGGACAGTGGCTGGTGCCGCAGCTCTGTAGGAAGTTTGCTCGGTTGCTCGTGCTGGCTTGTCTGGCCTCCTTGAGGGCCACACTGATGATCAAGGACTGGGTGGGAAGGATTCTGCCCCCCCTCCTTCCCTGCAAATCCAGAGCTGGAACTTAAGGGCATCATGCATCACCCGCCGCCTTGAGAAGACGGGAGCCGATGGCGGGTGTCATTTCCTCGGGAGTAAAGCGGGTGGAGGGATCAGGATGCGAGAGACAGCCTGCTCGGGGCCAAATCCTCCTGCCCAAGGGCGACGGCGAGGGACAGAGGGGCGAGGGGGATGGAAAGGGGTGAGGGGTGGGGTGGGCGTGGTTAGACTTTACCTCTCGTTCGCAAACTTCCCTCGGGCGGCGCTCCACCTGCCCGCTTTTTGCTGGAGACGGCTGCTGCTGCTGCTGCTGAAGCTTCTGCCTCTTGGGTGGGGCCGCCGCTTCCTCCGCCTCGCGCTCCGCCGTGCCCGGGACGGGTCGGAAATGGGGCTCGGAGAGCCGCCGGTCTGGAGTGTCCCGCCGGGAGGTGGTGGCCAGAGTTGCCCGGGGGCTTTCTTTGGCCACTCGCCAAGGCGGCTCATCCTGTTGTCGGAGTTGCCCACGAAGAGGTAGAGCAGGAGCAGCAGCGCCAGGCAGAGCGCCAGGGCCACCACTTTGCAGCAGCAGCAGCCTCAGCAGCCCCGGGAAGGAGAGCAGGAGGACAAGCCCACGCCACCGCCACCGCCTTGCCCCTCCTGGCCCCCATCGCCCTCCTCCCGATGGCGGGCTTGCAACGCCGCGCCACCCTGAACATCTGCAAGCAGCTTCCTCGACGCCCCGCTGGGGCACCGTGCGCGTGCCAGGGAGGGGAAGCTGGCGGCGCCTCGCGCCACCCCTCGCCCCGCGGTGGCCGAGAGGAAGGCGAGGGCGAGGGAGGGAAGGAAGGAGGAGCCCTGGGCGGGCAGGCAGGCGGGCGGGCTGGCGGGCGGCAGCGGGAGAAACCCCTACCGTAAAGACCAGAATAGCTCCTCGCCCTACAATGGGGAAGCAAGCTCTCCACGCCCCCCTCCTTCTCCCTCCGGAGAGTGTTGGGGGGGTGCACTTAACACATCGACGCAAGGGGGAAGGACAGCGGCGCAGATGCAGCATTAGATATACGGTATACAGTATTTTTAAATGATATTAATTTATCATTTAAATCAGTGTTTTTCAAATTTTCCAACGGCACACCAGGCAACATCTCGCGGCACACTAGTGTGCCACGGAACAGTGGTTGAAAAACACTGACATAGATGATCAACGGGCTAGAAACCAAGTCCTACGAGGAAAACCTGAAAGAAATGGGAATGTTTAGCTTTTGAGAAAAGAAGACTATGAGAAAGAAGAGAAGAAATATGGTATATTTTCCCGATACTTGAAAGGGATTCAAACAGGAGGGACGAATCTGTTCTTGGGTGCAGGACACGTAATAATGGGCTTAAAGTACAGGAAGCGAATTGTTGAATTAATATCAGTAAAAAACCTAACACCATGACAGTGGAACCAATTACACTGGGAGGTGGTGAGTGTTCCAGCGTTGGAGGCCTTTAAGAAGAAAACTGGACAACCATCTGTCAGATGTATTTTTACTTGGATTTCTACATTGAGGGGCCACTGTGAGATACAGGAAGCTGGACTAGATGGGCCTTTGGCCTGTTCCAGCATGCCTCTTCTTATGTTCGTATGAGGCAGGGGATTGGCGCTGATGGCCTTATCGCTCCCTTCCAACTTCACTATTCTATGATTTTATTAAACAAAAAAGGGGACCCTGCCCTAGTCCACAAATCAAGAATAAAAAAGGCAATGAAGTGAAAGATACTGCGAAGACATAAAGTGTCTATTTTGTTCATCTTAATAGCTCAGCAGCAGCATCAGGCAAGCAATGGTTAAAATTGTCATTTCTTAGTGGGAAAAATATCTAAAGAAAAAGGAATAAAACAGAACAAGCACGAAACGGGGACTTCCCACCTCACACATGGGTGCTTAACTGCTTACAGACCTGTTGGGGAGCTGAAAGGAAGCAATAGCGGATGGGATGGGTGGTGGATGGCCCCCCTATGAGCACATTCCCACCAGACAAGGGGCAGCATCCGTCTCAGTGAAGGATCCCCAGAACAATTGACAAGGTGCTGACCATCAGCAGTCCCCAGAAAGGGCGAGGGACAGTCCCAGCAGACTTGTTGCATAGGTCCGTAGAGCAGCAGGAGGTGTAGTAGGTGAAATTGGTACCCAACATGGACCGGGTGCCGTGAAGGTTGCACATGGATGGATCTCCGCAGCTCATCTCATGGATGACCACCTCAAAGGCACCTGATCAGGAGAGGTAAAGGGGGAAACAGAAGAACATCCGTATAAACCCATGACAGGCCGATTTCACTTAAAAGTAGATGGGTTGGGGCTTTTGTAAAGTAAAAAACAACAACAAAAAAGCCCACAGTAGCTGAAATCCCGTTGTTTGGGGCAGTAAATTGCATCTTATTAGTATCATTATTTTGATAAGATTGTTAGCTTTCTTTTTAATTTTGGGTTCCGTTGTTGGTTTGCTTATTACTTTTATGTCCCATCTTCGGAACCGATGATGATGATGTTGATGATGATGATGATGATTTTGTGCTTTGTCTTAAGGAATCTTTATATCTGTTAACCGCCTTGAGTTCCTTTTGGGAAAATCTGGCGGGATATAAGTATAAAAATACATAAATAAATAAATCTGGAATAGGCCCACAGAATCAATGAAACTTAGAGGAGTCGACTCATCATCAAACCCCTACTCATTCATTGGGCCAGCTCTACTACACAAAGCAACAAGGTTGGAGTCCATGTGGAGCATCAGAATCTCTACAGGTTGCCGTCCTCTGTGCTCCATCTTTCTTATTAGGATGTCTAAGGCTGTTGGAGCGGGGGTGGGGCAAAAGGTTCCCTACCTATGGTTTATAAAACATCCCTCCACTGCCTTCTGACGGCACCTTCCCCTGGTGAACTATAAATCGCCCTTTCCGGGTTGAACAACAGCTTTCATAACCCCCAGGTTAATTCTGCTGTGGATGATGGGGGGGGGAGTTATAGGCAAGTATATCTGGCAGATTCTGTGGCAGCTCTGTGCTGGTCCTTAAGATTCAGAATATTGTTGCAACCTGGTCTGTATGTAGGCGTAAGGAAATCTCTCCATGTCCTATGAAATTAATCTCTTGAGAAATGTTTTTGTAGTCTAAATTGGATGGAATAAGCAAACCAGCGGATTTGGACCAGGATTCCCCAAATCTCTAGGTAACAAGTAAACAAAAAAAAAAGTAATTTCCTCAACCTCTTGACTCTTTCACCCGATAACCTGTTTTAAGTAGAAGACAGTCAGTTTTTTCTCTAAGCAGCACCCAAGAAGGGTTTTTCGCCACATTGTTCTAGAGACAGGCACGATTCGGGAAAGCAGCAATTTGTCACAACTCGTAATTTGCCAATGCTGACAAATCACAAAATCATGCAATCACAGATTTTCTTCTGAAAAAACTTGCCTTAAAAACTCTATAACCCTCCCAGGCACCCAGAGGCATGTAAATCACAGGAGTGTTTCCTCTTCCTGCAACCAATTTGGGTTTAGGTTTTGGACCTCATATTATGCATCGCCAAAAAGTGCCCCCCCCTCCGGAAAGTGCCCCCCAGGCACCTAGAGGCACCAATATCCCAGATAAACTTCCTCGGATTCTCCTCTACAAATCAGCCACATTTGGTCCAGTGAGGGTTTTGGATGTCCAAGTTATACACCTTCAAAGAGCCCCCCCCCAAAAAAAAATAGTGAGAGAGGCTGCAGATAGCAAGCACACACACACACACCAGCAAGGCTTTACGTACTGATGAATAAAAACCTGTTAAAATTGCATGGATTTGTCTTCATCAGGGTCCTTGCTTTTTATGAAGACGAACTAGCAAATGTAAATGTATTTTACAATTTATTTTAAAATTCGGACCTCTTCCTAATGTGTTCCTTAAGCTTCCATTATTCAGAGAAAGCCAGTCTCTCTGCATGGATGTTTTGTTCGGCTTGCCCAACTAATGGGCACTAACACACCTATTCATCATGAATGCGTTTAAGCAAGTAGTCAGCATAGTGGCAGCAATTCCAAGTTAACCATTAAACCAGTGCCTGCCGTTTCTTCCATTTCTCTGATGCATTCATGTACAGGGTGCAACCGTTCCAATGCACATTTTGTTTGACTTTTCTTTGACATTGTCAGCGGCACACTCAAAAGAATGCTCTGAGAAGCAGCCCCTTGGGTCAGCTGTCAATTGTCAGCAGCGCTGCAACAACGGTGAGCTATGCTCCAAGAACCCACGTTCTACCCATCTAGTTCTGTAGATCAGTGGTTCCCAGCCTTGGGTAACCCAGATGGTCTTGGACTGCGATTCCCAGAAGCCTTCACCATTGACTGTGCTGGCCAGAGTTTTTCTGGGCGTTGTAGGACACCTGGGTCACCCAAGGTAGGCAACCACTGATGCAAAGTTCTTGTGGACATTTGGGAGCTTCTGGCTTATAAAGGAGCCTGGGAGGATTAGAAAGCACCTTGCCCTCCAGTGGTTTTGGCTACCTTCTGCCCTGGCAGATCCAATGGATGGTCTAGGGCAGTATTGGCGAACCTATGGCATGGGTGCCAAAGGTGGCACTTGGAGCCCTTTCCGTGGGCACCCGACATCGCCCCTTCACAGCCACCTGTATTCAGCTTAAATTGCTGCATTGGCACTTCACGAAAAATTAGTGGGTTTTTAATTGTAGTTTGGGCACTTGGTCTCTAAAAGGTTTGCCATCACTGGTCTAGGCCAGGGAGTGAAGAAAAGGGCAAGCATTATGGAGATGCCCCCCCCCCAATACCAAAGGCTTGCATTTCTCTGCAGTGAGAACCTCAGACGTGCGAGATGCAGAATCTAGATTGTGGCTGAGAAACATTTGAGAAACTTGAGAAGCACCAGGAAGCTGGACTGGAAAACATTATGAGAGCTATAGCTTGGAATATCTAGAAAGTCCAAAAATAAAATCCATCCCTGGTTGAGACCAGATTGATCTCTTCCTATTCTTGAGTTTATGGGGACTTTCTACTTGCCCTCTAAAGCCTTAGTTGGGCCTCTTTAGCCACCTTGGCTTGCTATTGGGAAGACCAACAAAGTTTGGGGTTACCACTGTTGCCACCCTGTCTCCCAAACTTGGTGTTCCTGCGCCCCCCCCTTTCCCCACTTGTCCTTTCCCTGCTCTGAACACCACTGTTCACCATCAGCAAAGGTTGTCCTAAAGAAGTCTTGCGACACAACCTCTGCGTCCAGTTGTCACGGAGGTCAGGCATCTCTGAGACGGCCCGCAAGGTGTGATGAACTTCAGGCAGTCCAGCGGGGAGATGGTGGGGAACAGGCAAGTGTAACATCTCAAGGAGGATCCTGGAGGCAAAGATAGGTAAGTGGTCGGTAGAAACAAAGAACACCCCTCTCTCCCAGCTCACCTCTAGTGCGAACTTCAACAAAGAAGGCCAAGTGCCAAAGCCGCTACCCGCCACCCGCACACAGAAGCTCACGGAGTACAATGCTTTGAAAAAGAATAACAATCCACCAACCTGCAATTTGTTACCATGGTGAAATGCTTGGGTGTTTAACATTCCTTTTTTTAAAAAAAATAGGAAAGTGACTTGAAAACCTGCAGCAGAGGGTTTGGAAGGAGTAAAGGGGGAAATGGGTGAGAGAGGCCTGCGGGAAGAGGTGAGGTTGAAGTTGTAAGAAGAGAATGAGAAAGATAAGAGATGCCGTTCCCTGGGGATTTCAAACACCGCAATGAATTATCAAAGACTATAGAACACTGGTGGCGAACCTTCGGCCCTCCAGATGTTTTGGACCACAATTCCCCCAGTCCTTTGACATTGGCAATACAGGCTCAGAATTCTGGGAGTTGTGGTCCAAAAACAGCTGCATGGCATCTCTCACTTATGGTAACCCTTCCCAGGATTTCCGAGGTCTGCCAAACTCAGAAGAGGTTTATTACATCCTCCTCCTGGGAGTGTCACTGGACTGTGCAGCTCACCCAGGGACACAAACCCATTAATCAGCAAATGCTGTGATTGTCTCAAGTGGCCCTTCTCCTGGGAGGCACAGTGCAGCGGTGTCAAGCATTAAAAACAAGCCTATGGGTAAAAACAGTGTGTTTCAAACAGCACCAATGTACAAAAAGTACACTCTGTTGCAAGGCAGAGTTGTGTGCACAAAGAGCCTACTGACGGAGCATTAGCTGAGAGCAAGGACGCAGGTTGTAAGGGGCTTGGCTCTTAAGTTTGCCACCATAAGGGGGCAGCAGTCTGCCCTAAATCCCTTGTGTGTGACCTACAATCATTATTGGCCTGTGAGTACCTTGGGCCTGTCTAGTATCCAGCTCAGCCAAATGTTCATTTTGAGGTCCTTCCTTTCCCCTGTTTATTTTAAATCGTGGTTCAGCATCACAGCTTGAAGCAGAATCAGAATCCTTTTATTGGCCATTTGGCCAAGTGTGGTTGGACACACCCAGAATTTGTTTTGGTAAAAAATGCTCTCCATATATAAGAAGGAAATATAAGAATAATATATTCAACAATAAAAACACAGTACAACACAATATAACCTGTTATTTAAAAAAGAAGAAAAGAAGTAAAAATTAATCATTCAACAGCTTGATAGCACTTGGAAAGAAACTATCTTTATATCTAGTTGTCCAAGTATGCAGTGCCCTAAAACATCACGCTGAGGGTAACAATTGAAACAGGTTATGTCCATGATGTGTGGAATCTGTACAAGTGGTACCTTGTATAAAGGAATTAATTCGTTCCAAATGAAATTATGTTGTTAAGCAAATTTTCCTTTATACAAATTCCCATAGGAATGCATTGAAAATGGAGTAATCCCATTTTTATGTTGTACAGATTTTCCCCATAGGCAATTATGTTAAGCAAATTTCTCCTATCTCCGGAATTATTTATGTTGTACAGATTTTATGTTATACCAACTGTTTGTTATACGAGGGTCCACTGTATATATATTTTCATCGCCCTCTTTTTAGCTCGTGTGGTATACAATTCCACAATAGATGGCAAATTAGTAACAATATTTTTTTCTGAAGTTCCAATTATCTGTTGAAGTCTATGTCTGTCTTGCTTAGTCACAGAACTAAACCAGACAGTTATAGAGGAACAGATGATAAGATTCAATAACAGCTTCAACGAAAGAGCTTCATTTAACAGAGGACACTTGCTGCCAGTCCTGAGCCTGGCGATGTATCGTGGATTCGTGGGTGGAGCCATTATTCCCCACAATCACGTGGCTCCCCCTTTCTCCTTAATTCTGCCTCTGACTTCATTTTCCACTGGGAGGAAAGGTCAGGTTGAAAGCCAACGCCTGAAATAGCTGCATTAAGAGGGAGAGGTTTTCTGTCCCCTGGAGTTAGAGGAGTCGGTGATTAACAGTAATTATAAAGTCATCCACCGTACCTCTCAGTTCCCTTCATAATTCTGAGTGCACTTTTCACATTAACGGGATATAAGATTTATTTCCAAGCAAAAACTGGTATAATGTGATTGATAACCCAAGCGGAGTAGACCTGTTCAGTCAATGAGGTTTACATAAGGGCTGAGTCACCAATCAGGGGTTGATTCCATGGTGGCTGTATTCTACCTGCGACTACCACCAGGATTTAGGCTAAAGCATTGTAACAAGCTACTGAAACCCCTATTTTGCAGTGTCGTGGCTTTGAATGGACCATGAAGCCCCATTAGCCTTACAAAAGACCTGCTTCCAATGTAGCCTTGAATTTCTAGATCTCGTCAGTCTGTGTGGATCAGTACAACTCCTATATTTCTGGACTATGCTTTGGGAGCATAGCCATGAAGATTGTCACTATGCATTGCCACTGTGTTAGAGGGTACACTGGAAAAGTGCTAAAACTGCAATAGTGAAATCGTATTGCAAAGTTTTGAATTTTGGTTAAATTCCTCTAGCTGCACAGCAGAGGTGCAGGGATAGAACAGCAGAATAGCTCCCAGATCCCCAGATTAGTTCACCCCTTTTTCTCACTGTCTGGCACTCTTGACCCAATAACAGGAAAAAGAATTAAGGTTTCATTGCTTACAACTGAACAGAGCAAGCTGACAAACAAGACTGATTTCCGCAAGAATTGAACAGAATTGCCACGTTCAACAGAGACGGAAAAAAGCACTGAGCAAAGAGGTGGATCTCTCTTTGAATTGAGAGGCAGGGAAGGAAAGACTGGCTAGTGCTGGACAGATTGTCAGTCACCTCACCCTAAAAGAGATAGGGGAAATTTGCTTAACATAATCGCCTATGGGGTGAATCTGTACAACATAAAAATTGGATCACTCTGTTTTCAATGTATTCCTATGGGAAATTTGTATAAAGGAAAATTTGCTTAACATAATTTCATTTGGAACGAATTGATTCCTTTATACAAGGTACCACTGTATTATAGAATTAAAAGCCCAAGTCCCACCTGACCCACATGCATTTACATGGATAATTGTGGGCCAAGATCCACAAAGGAATCGACCCACTCTTTTTATTTACGCAACCAAATAGATGCCGGGGGGGGGGGCTCCTCAGGTGGATCGGGACCACGGTGGGAGCCACAGGAAGGGGGAACGGCTTCCTTATCTCAGATTCAGGGACCCCATTCACTTTGGGACCCCGGGATTTACTCCCAACTAGGGGAAAGGTACTGAAGGGACCGCGTGCTCTGTATCAAAAGGCACAACCGTTGCCTCCTACTTACCTGGTAGGGCTGAGAGGAGCAGGATTGTCCCACAGATCAGCAGGGCAGCACCCTTCATGGTTCTTCTTCCTTTCCAATTTGTGTCTGGGATGTGCAGAGAATCTTCCAAATAGTTGTTTTTCTACCACGCTAATCAGTAGCCATCCTCCTCTTATTAACTTTTAATTTAATATCCGGATTTTAAAAAAAGCAGGAGCAGCTAGGAGGATGGTGATTTTCATTGTGCTTTGCTTTTCCAGAAAGTTTCGGGGGTGGTGGTGTAAGGGGGGCAATAATGAGAACCATCTTCCTTTAAAAGCAGAGAGCTTGGTGGGGGGTTGTTTTCTTTTTTTTTTTTTCTTTGTCCTTGTCATCATCGTCAAGCTGGAAAGGATCCTACAGATGATCAAGTCCAACCCCTGTCAAGGAGGCACAGTGGGGAATCAAACTTCCAACATCAGCTCATGGTAGCACGTTATCAATCACAGACCAAATCTTGCTGCTGTCAGTGGGGACCCTCTGCTGCCAGAGGAGCTTAACCTCTTCTTTGCCCGCTTTGAGGTGGAGCCACCGGAGGCAGTTGCTTTACAGCTATCGGCCCAAAGTGGGGACCCCCTCATTGTGGAGGAGCATGAGGTGAGGCACCTACCAAGGGCTGTGGATCCGAGGAAGGCTGCTGGACCTGATGGTATCATACCTGTCAAGTGTCCCGTATTGCCCATGAAAGTCCCATTTTTACCCCTCTTTCCCGCTATCTTCCCAGATTATTATTTTCCCGGAAATGTCCCGTATTTTTAAAAAATCTGGTACCTGCGAGGCAGGCTCTTTAGTGTTGTAAAGACTAGCTCCCAAACCCTGGAAAACAGCTTTAGAAATGCAGATCTCTGGCTGCTTTTGCCTGAGAA
Organism: Phrynocephalus guinanensis; assembly: GCA_037367245.1. Classification (NCBI taxonomy): domain Eukaryota; kingdom Metazoa; phylum Chordata; class Lepidosauria; order Squamata; family Agamidae; genus Phrynocephalus; species Phrynocephalus guinanensis. Next base: position 26,188,540 of record CM074744.1, on the reverse strand, counting down.
GGGCTATAGTTTAGGGCCTTTTCACACGACCCCTAAACTCCGCGGCAAATGGCTCCCAGCTCCGGAGCTTAAAATTATTTCCCCACCAGCTCCGGAGTTTACAGATAATTAAGTGCGACCACGCCCACCTAAGTGCGTCCCAGCGCACTTTTCAGGTACCTGCTCTCTGGAGGTGAAAATTCCTGATGCGGATATAACAGTAGTGACTGCGGGGCTCTCCTTGCTTCTGTTTGTTCTTTTTTTTGCCCCCCGCCCCTTTAAGAGATCTGAATGCAGTGCCGGGATGGTAGAACGGAGGTGAGCGGCATTCTTTTCTTCCTTTTTTTCTCCCTCCCCTCACGCAGCCAGCAGCCAGGAGTGCGGAGGGGGTGGGAACGCAGGAATAGCGACAAACCCCTAAGATCTCTGGTCCGAATTTAAGTGGCCAGCGGATCTTAGGGGTCGTGTGAAAAGGTCCTTAGTCTGCCTATGTGGCAAAAGGAACAGCCTGAGGAGGGGGGAGCGAAGTCCCCTCTTTGACTAAGAAGAAGGGGGAGGAATTGAGCCTCCTCTGCCTATGCTCAGAGACTAAGACATTTTATTACAGAGAAACAACAGATGAAATGGACATATGTTTGTGACTGAAACAATAAAAGATTATAGCATGATTATAATAACCCATGAATGTGGGTGTAAGAACATTGTAAGCACTGTAAGAAAAGCAGAATTTAGTTACAGCTGCCTGTTGAATTTATCCCACATCAAGTTTCACCTATCTTAATATCTGAGAGATACTGGAGCTTGGTTGTGGTGGTGGGATGGCTCGCGGTGGGTGTCAGAAAATCTCCTTTATTTTCAAATCCAAAACTTGACAGGTATGGATGGCATCTCTGGACGGGTGTTGAAGGACAGTGCAGACCAGTCCTTACACCAGTCTATTGTTTCACCTTGCCTGAAGTCCTCAGTTATTGTTCCTCTGCCCAAAAAGTCCACAATCAGCAGTCTAAATGACTATATAGACCAGTTGCACTTAACCCGGTTATGATGAAGTGCGTTGAGAAACTAGTACGGATGGAGTCACATTATTTCCTGTCTTCCATCTATATTTGATAATTACCAGTTTGCATACAGGGCAAAGAGATCCACAGAGGACGCCATTACCACGACTCTCCATACTGCTCTGTCCCATCTGGAGCAGTCAGGGAGCTATGTGAGGTTACTGTTTGTGGATTTCAGCTCTGCATTTAATACTATTCACCCCCACAGACTGGTGTGCAAACTAGGGGCCCTTGGTTTTTCCAGTTCCATCTACCTCTGGGTTTTGGAGTTCTTGACAGACCACTCCCAGAAGGTTAGAGTAGGGTCCTATATGTCTACAGCTCTTGGTCTCAACACCGGCTCCCCGCAGGGCTGTGTGCTGCTGACCCCTCTTTGCTATACCCTCTACACTCATGACTGTACTTCTATCCATCCCAGCAATACCATCATCAAGTGCACAGATGACATCATGGCAGTGGGGCTCACGTCCGGGAGGGGGTGATGAGACCGCCTATCAGGACGAGGTCAAGAGGCTGTGCGACTGGTGAAGGGATAGCAACTTGTTCTTGAACACCACTGAAACTAAGGAACTGGTGGTTGATTATTGAAGGGAAAAGACAGACATTCAGCCTCTGTACATTGGCGGGGACTGTGTGGAGCGGATGGCTGCCTTTAAGCTTCTGGGTGTTATTACTGAGAAGGACCTGACCTGGACCGCTAATACTATGGCTCTGGTGAAGAAGGCTCAGCAGAGAATATATTTTCTCAGACTCCAAAAGAGAAATAATCAAAGCAAGGACGTGTTGGTGTCCTTCTACCATTATTCTACATAGAGCATTTTGACATACTGTGTCAGTGCTTGGTTTTCCAGAGGCACAGCTGTGGACAAAAAAGCACTCCACAGGGTTATTACCACAGCCCAGAAGATTATTGGCCACCCTCTCCCATCTTTGGAAGAACTGTTTAGTTCCCATTGTCTTAAAAAGGCAAGAAACATCTTACAGGATCCATCCCATCCCAGAACGTCGTCTGTTTGCATTGCTGCCTTCGGGAAGGAGATATAGAACAACCAAAACAAGAACAAACAGATTAAAATAGTTTTTATTCAAGACTTATAGTCACCTTGAATGCTGCTAAAATTTGAGTGTAATCCAAGGGAGTCATGGTGGATGGGTGTGTGTGTTTAATTTTTTTTTAAAGTTATATCTGTACTTGGGATTAATTTCGTTGCACAATGTACAAGGACAAAGTTTATTTAATTATTTATTTAGTACAGTTGATATGCCACCCACTACCCAAAGGTCTCTAGGTGGTCTTCCAACAATTAAAACGAACAATTAAAATCAATTAAAAACATTAAAATACAATGCACTAAAATTGCCATCAGGACCCTCAATCTATCTCATATCAGTTCAAAAACTTCTGGAACAGGAAGGAAGGTATTTTACTTGGCACCAAAATTGATTTTAATTGATTATCAATGTTGGCTCCAGATGGATCTCACTCAGAAGGCGTTCGAGTCTGGGGGCAGCTTCTGAAAAGACCCTATCTACAGGCAATCCGTCACTTCCTTGAGGGATGGTTCTCCCCAAAGGGCCCCCTATCTATCTATCTATCTATCTATCTATCTATCTATCTATCTATCTATCTATCTATCTATCTATCTATCTATCTATCTATCTATCTATTAGAGATGGGCACGACTTGAAAAAAAAAATTCGAGTTGTCGTTAGTCGGGCCGGTCCCGTTTCGGGTCGTCTCCATTTTTCGCAAAAATTCGCAAAAATTAGTCGGTTCGTTTTTTCGTTGTCGTTAGTACTGGTTTTTTTTGGGGGGGAGCGGGCTCCTGGAGGCACCTCTGTGGGGTGGGTGCCTCCTCTGGCCCGCTATAAGGGAAAGTGGGCTCCTGGAGGCACCCGTGGGTGCCTCCTATCCTCACCCACTACAGGAAAGGGGAAGCAGGCTCCAAGAGACCCCTCAACATGGGGGTCTCCCCTCCTCACCTGCTGCTGCTGCAAAATGCTATGCAATAGCCATATGGATATTGCATAACATAATGTGCAGACAGTGACTGTGAAGACTAGTGGATGGCACTGAACCCAGAGCCATAGTGAGATGCCTAACTAAGGCTCTTGCACCACCATGTCTCACATAGAAGGGAATTGTACTTGCTGCATGTAGTGCAATGCAAGCAAGTAGATCTAAGGCTCTTAGCAATTTAAGGTGGGTTAGTGCTTTAAGGTGGGGTGCAAGGGCTAGGGTTAGGCTAGTGACGGGTAAGGTTACGGTGGGCTAGTGGGTTGCACCTCTGGGTGCCTCTCTGACCCACTAAGAAGACAGTCTGTGACGTATGGGTATGGAGTCAAGGGTTAGGGTTAGGGTTAGGGGGGCTAGGGCAGGTTTTAGGGGGCTTTTTGGCACATCCCAGAAGTCTCCATGGCCAAGTGGCCATGCGATTGGTGGGATGGCTCCAAAAATTTGCATGGTCGTCCACTCCCACATGGCTGGCCACTCGGCCAGCCCATCATTGCGCAGGTGTAAATAAAATAAACTAAAATAAAATCAATGGAGGACAGAGGAGGAGAGGAGAGACATTTTGTTGCAAGAAAAAACCCACTGCTACTGTGAAAAATCTGGCAGTTTATAAATTTTCGCGTGTTTCTGTTGTGCTTGTGTGTTTTTGGACCACGATTTCAAAAACAATATTGCATTCGCCACCCCATTTTGGATCCCCCGCCCGCACCGCATGGCATGGCGATGGCGACTCGCAAGTCCGGCTGCCCAGGACGGGGTGGAGGCGGGACCCCCCCTCCAGAAACCACCCCTCTGGTAGGTGCCCTGCGCCCTTAGTCAAGCAGGCATTTTTCCGCCTGCTTTTTTGGCCCGGGAATGGGTGGGGGGAGAGTTTAAAAGTTTTTTCCTGTGCCGTCCGTGCCGCTTGCTTGCGCTTTAATTGCGCCGGCCGGTGGCCGGCGAGACTGGGCTTTTTGCTGGCTGGCTGCGAGCCTGTGGCGAGTCCCACAGAGCAGCCCACAAGGACGGAGGATGGGGGGGAGGCCGGGGACCTCCAGAAACAACCCCTCTGGTAGGTGCCCTGAGGCACGGCAGGCATTTTTCCGCCTGCTTTTCGGCCGGGAACCGGGTTTTTTAACTTTTAAAAACTTTTTTTCTGTGCCACGTGGCATCGCGCAATCGCGCGATGCAAGGAACGAGCACGACAAATCAGACCAAAATTGTTCATTCGTCGGTTCGAGCTCGAAGTCTGGCGGAGTAATTCCCGTTACTGTTTCCGTAGAGTAACGGAACCGAGTAACGGAAACGGAAACGGGAATACCGCTAAGTCGTGCCCATCTCTACTATCTATCTATCTATCTATCTATCTACTTCAAGGTCGGTAAAATGAGTGCCCAGCTTGCTGGGGGGCAATGTGTAGCCTGCATACTGTAATTAAAACTGTAAAACCACCCAGAGACCACTTGGTATGGGTCAGTATATAAGCAGAACACTTTGCTTTTGCTTTTGGCTCCACATCCAGAAACCTAAACCACCTAAAAAACAAAGCTTAGGCATATTTATAATTTGCAGTGAAATCTCAGACTTTCTGTTCTCCTTTGTTATTGGTGCTGGCTCATCCAATGGGCAAGGTGAGCTGTGCACTTTGGATTAGAAGAATGAAAGGGGTGGCAGCTATACAGTCATTTCCTGCGCAAGTCCTGGAGAGGTAAAAGTAAAAAGGTAAAGGTTCCCCCCACACATGCGTGCTAGTTGTGTCCGACTCTAGGGACAGTGCTCATCTCCACATTCAAGCCAAAGAGCCAGTGTTGTGCAAGTCCATGGCCATGTGGCTGGCATGGCTGCAAGGAAATATATCTACTTGCATTTACATGCTTTCGAACTGCTAGGTTGGCAGCAGCTAGGGTTATCAGCGGGAGCTCGCTCTGCTGTGTGGCACCCGGGGTTCGAACCACTGAGCTACCGACTTTGCAGCCAACAGTTTTCAAAGCCTTAGTCCACTGAGCTACCACACCACTGGAGAGACACAGGGTCAAATGTTTCATTACAGATTTTATAGTAATGGACTGCTATTCCAGTGGTAACCATGTTAGCACTACACAGACACGATTCTAGTAGATTTTTGAACCTGGGAATTCAAACTTGCAAACAAAGTCCATGTTGATATAGAAATACCAGTTACAGAAGACAAAAGAGCAAGCTAATAAATTACAAGAGTATGTGAAAATCTCTTGCTTCAATGGTCAGAGGCTTTCAGTGATGTTATACCCAATGATATTCCAATGATATCCTGTATACAATTCCCTACACAGTCTGGGACCTGATCCGAGAGTGTTTCCCTAAGAACATCAGCTCATGCCCATCTGATCCGCACCGTTTGTGCCCCTCTGGGTTTCCTCTCTGAAAGAAGCCCGAAAGAGATCAACTAGAGGCAGCAGCCCACTTGAGTTTCTCATCATCACAGCTTGAAAGAAAGAAAGAAAGAAAGAAAGAAAGAAAGAAAGAAAGAAAGAAAGAAAGAAAGAAAGAAAGAAAGAAAGAAAGGGTACTCCAAGGTTCAGTCCTGGGTCCAGCGCACTTCAACATTTTTGTTAATGGCCTGCACAAGGAAGTAAAGAGAATACAACTTGTCAAATTCGCAGATGACACATAATTGGGTGGAATAGCTAATACAGTACCCTGGAAGACAGAAACCAAATTCAAAATGATCTTGATAGGCTGGAGCACTGGCCCGAAACCAACAGAATGAAACTTAACAGGGATGAGCGCAAAGGACTGTACCTGGAAATAAGAAAACTAACGCACAGTTACAAGATGGGGGACACCTGGCTCAGCAATACTGCCAAGTATCCTGGAATTCTGGCAGATCATAAACTGAACACGAGCCAAAAGTATGATCCTTCCACAAAAAAGGGAAATGCTATTTTAGGCCGCATCAATAGAAGTATAATTTTCAAATCCCATGAGGTGCTCGTCTCCCTTGATTCGGCACTGGTTAGGCCCCACCTTGAGTATTGCGTCCAGTTCTGGACACCACACTTCAAGAAAGATGCTGATAAATTGGAGCAAGTTCAGAGAAGGGCAACAAGGATGATCAGGGGGCTGGAAACCAAGCCCTAGGTCAGTGTTGGCGAACCTATGGCACGGATGCCAAAGGTGGCACTCGGAGTCCTTTCTGTGGGCACCCAACATTACCCCTTCACAGCCACCTGTATTCAGGTTAAATTGCTGTATTGGCATTTTGTGAACAATTAGTGGGTTTTGAATCGCAGTTTGGGCACTCGGACTTGAAAAGGTTTGCCATCACTGCCCTAGGTGGAAAGACTGAAAGATCTGGGGATGTTTAGCCTAGAGAAAAGAAGATTGAGGGGCGATATGATAGCACTTTTTAAATGTTTGAAGGGCTCTCGTACAGAGGAGGGGCAGGGTCTATTCTTGATCATCTCAGAATGCAGGATGTACAACAATGGGCTCAAGTTAAGAGAAACCAACTTTCAGCTGAATATCAGGAAAAACTTCCTAACTGTTAGACCAGTATAGCAATGGAACAAATGACCTCAAGAGGTGGTGAGTGCTCTCATAGTAATTTGGACAACCTGGCAGATATCCTTTTATTTGTACTCCTGCATGGAGGAATACAACTTGATGGCCTTTAAAAAAACTGTCTATGGCAAATGGTCAAATATGAGATCATTGCTTATAATAATTCTTCAGATAAAAAGTCTGTGAACCAACCTCGCAGTTGTGTGTCAGTTGAGCCACAGCATGTAATTATGGGGCATTAAGATGTCAAATGAAATTGAAGACATGTAGAGAGGCATTTGGCAGAATTTTTAACACGTGTTGCACCCTTTGACTGGTCAGGCATAAAAGGCAAAATCCGATCAAGCAAAACTGTACAAGGAGCAGCAATTGTACAAGTGGTTTTGCATGCTGAGCCACCTGTCCATCTCATCATTGGCCATGCAATTAGGTGCCTGTTTTTGCAACCGCCGTGTGACTGGTCACATAACAAAGAGCCTGCTGAAGAGGAAGACATGTGCACAATATTTTTAACTTCATCACACCTGTAGCTGGATAGGACAGAGGTTTAGATATCTGGTTACAGAGACAGGTTAAGAGTTGAACTTCCCACCAAGTACCAGTATCTCAGAAGAGCCAGCCTGGATGGCCTTGGGCAAGCTGCATGGTCCTAGAGCAGGTATGTCCAAACTTTGGCCCTCCAGATGTTTTGGACAGCAACTCCCACAGTCCTTTGCCACTGGCAATCTAAGCGTAGAATTCTGGGAGTTGTGGTCCAAAACATCAGGAGGGCGCAAAGTTTAGACATGCCTGTCCTAGAGCGTCCCTTGAGGGGAACAGCCAACTGTTTCTGAATACTCTCTTCCTGGAGAACCCTGAAAAGGTGTTGCCATAAGTAAAAAAATAACTTGACAGCATGATTCTTATTATTTATCGCACAAATGAGGAGTATTTCAGCCGGAGTATTTATTTTTTCATTACAGTAAAAAAGAGGTTTGGAACCTCTTTTGTACTGCAATGGAACAAGATTTATCTATCTATCTATCTATCTATCTATCTATCTACTGTATATGCCACCCACTACCCAAAGGTCTCTGGACGGCTTACAATAGAAATGAACAATTATAACAAAACATTAAAATGTCAATTAAAAAAATAAAAACATTTAAATACAAAACACTAAAATTGCCATCAGGACCCACAATCTATGTTATGTCAGTTAAAAAACTTCTGAAACAGAAAGGTTTTTACCTGGCACCGAAACATCATCAGCGTTGGCGCCAGGCAGATCTCAGACGGGAGGGCATTCCATAGCCCGGGGGCAGCTGCCGAAAAGGCCCTATTCCTACAAACTATCCATTTCACGTCCTTAAGGGATGGCTCTTTCAGGAGGGCCCCCTGGCTAGATCTAATTGCTGTGTGTGTGTGTGTGTGTGTGTGTGTGTGTGTGTGTGTGTGTGTGTGTGTGTGTGTGTGTGTGGTTACAGTCATGACTGACTCTTCGTGACTCCATGTCCATGGAGTTTTCTTGGCAGGAATACTGGAGTGCCTTGCCAGTTCCTACACCTGGTATTTCCTAGTGGTCTCCCATCCAAGTACTAACCAGTGCCGACCCTGCTTAGCTTCCTAAATCAGGCGAGATTGGATATGCTCAGGGCATCTAGGCAGCTTAATTGCCGGGTAGGTTCATCTAACACCACGAAAGAGCCGTCTCCACCATGAAGAAGGCTAAAGAAACATCGACAGCAACAGGACATTAACACTAGGTCCTGTGGTATCATTTCCCCTTCAGTTGGGTCTTCGTTAGATCTACCTAGTGGGACATTTTACAATTCTCCCCCCCCCCACACACACACACAAAATTCTTTCTTCCCCACCCCGTAGTGGAGAGCATGTGTTTTTTGTTTTGTTTTGTTTTCTGCATTAACCTCCGGCTTCTACCCCACCTCTGGCCAACCAGGAGCTCTATGCTTCGAAGAGCCAATATAGTAGAGAGATGATGGTTGTAAGCAAGAGGGAGGTGCCCATGCCCATACTGTGTCGCTCTTTGTTTAACCTGGCCTGTAAAGTCCGGCCCCATCAGACCCTGCTGCCCTGTGCCTTCCAAGAAGAAGCCTGGCGTCCATCTTGTCAAGTGCACTTTTAAGAACTCTCTCCTGGCAAATTACATCCCTTGCCATGTTCAGACTTCTATACCTGCTTTGAAAAAGAGGGCTTGTGCTCTCGAAAGCTCAGCAACTTTTTAATTTTTTCTTCTTCTAGTAGCCTATGAAGGTATCACCCGTAGTCTAGTTTTGCTTTTATTTTTTCAGCAACAGAGAGTCAAGACAAAATAACAAACGGGTCAGCAAGTCACACAGCGTCCTTCTTACATCTAATTATATATAGCAAACAATAACAATGGGCTTGTTTCCAGACGCTGTACTTTTAAACAGCAAATTTTGAGGAACGAATATTCCTTCTGAAACACAGTAGACAGTATCAGTGTGTTCAAAGATTGCACAGTGACGCTACTCATTAAGTTGTACCCTAGTCTGTCTGTCTGTCTGTCTGTCTGCCTGCCTGCCCCGTCTTGTCTGTCTGTCTAACATTTAATCATTAATGGCTTCATAACATCTTATAAAGGAGGCCTCTCTCTCTTGTGACCTTTATGTGAGTGGATGATTACTGGAAGACGAAAACAAGACGGTGCCAAACTGGCCAAAATTAGATCTGGATTTGAGATGATAGTTTAAAACGGTCCCTTTAATCCTTTTTTCCTCTGAGGTGGGGAGAGAGAGGGGGGGAGATCCCTCGGCCTTGCTGGTTGCAAATGGTGCCCAGGTCCTCCCGCCAAGTGTTTTGTATGTGCGGTTTAATAGCTGGTTGTTCTTATGAGCTGCAGCTCAAGGGATTTGGGATTAACGGGTCTAATTGATTTGGCTCTGAGCCTTTTTAGGGTGGGGCAGGCAGCTGAGGACAGAGCCCCAAAACAACAAAACAGCCAGAGTCTAGCTGATTTCAGCCTACCTCCACACAAAACGCAATTGACATCCCATAATAGGAGAAATAAGTTCTATGGGACAAATGCAAGGGCAGGTCTCTTTTCTACAGCTCACCCCCCCCCCTGCTGATCCTTGGCTTTGAGCTTAATTCTTTCAATGTGAATTAAACAAACAAGTGGGAGGAGAGATTTGATTTCACTGGGAGGACATTAACATCTTAGCAAGGCTTCAAGGTCTACACTGGCGTACAGTCCAGTTTGCTCTTTCGGAATTGTACAGTATTTGATGGATTGGGCCAAAGTATTGTTAGCTAGGAACTAGGGGAGTGATTCTTTTTTAAATTGCATGTTTCAGAATCCCTCACAAACTATGGTGGGAAGATTCCGGGTGTTGCAGTCCAAATAAGAAATATATCTCTCAGCTGTTCTGAGAGATGTGCATGTTCTCTCCCCTCCCCCCCCCCACAACAGAAATAGCAAGAAAGTGCACAGTAAAGATATTTCAAACCATGGCATTGAAAGGATAATTGGGAAATCAAAATCCAAAACGGAAAGGGAAGTCGGCAAAATGGAAGCAAAATACAGACATGATGGTGGAGGTGGAGACAGAGCAGGGACCATGGGTGAGAAAGGGAAAGGTGGGCGAATTAGTGCTGAATGACGACTGGTTTTTCAGGAGGTGCCCTGTTATAACATAAAGAGCCACAAGATTAACCCCAACCTGGAAGTACTATGGGAGAAATGAAGGCTTAAAAAGAAGGCCTAGAAGGAGGCCTCAGACTCGCCCAGGTGAATGGAATGAAAGTAGTACAGTATCTGCAGGTCTTAAGGACTTGAAATTCTCAGAATTCTTTTTGGGGGAATCTTGGAGAATTCTGGGATTTGGATTTAGAGAATTCTGGGATTTGGATCAAAACACTCTCTCACTCACTCACTCACTCACTCACTCACACACACACACACACACACACACACACACACACACACACACACACACACTACTAACACCACCAATACCATCAACAACAACAACAACAATATCATGAATGCCACACCTCTAGAAGAAACATTATTCCCAGTATTCCCAATAGTGGGCATTGCCCATTGCAATTCTACCGGTAGTGTGTTGTAGGGGGAAAGTAGACATTTCTAAAGGCCAAGACAGCCGCCTGAGGTCCCTTGAACAAAAAGTACCCGGGAGGACCTTCAGCGCGCAAGGCATGTGCTGAACCATCAAGCGTGTGACTCCTTTCCAAATTAGCTCTCTGCTGTGGTTACATCTTTGGTCACTCATAACAACTTCACCCGTGTCCTCAATGCAGATCGCATAGCCTTTCCTCCCTCTGTCCCCCCCCCCTCTCACACACACACATACACTTCTTTTGTGCTTTTGGCATGGCTTTGGCACTCTGGATGGGTGGCCTCTCTCAAGAGAGGCAGGAATATTTTCTGGAAACAGCTACTGCGATGTCCTAAAATTGAGAAGCTGGCTGGAGAGATATGGGCCTTGGGCGAATCGTGACATGGTGGTGGCCTAACATGAGGCTTGTGTGTGAGCTGGGGAGGACTCGTGGTCCCCCCCACCCCACCCCGCCCTTGCCAAGACCTCCCAAAATGGCCTCTTTGTGATCTTCTTGGCCAAGAATGTGCTTGTTCTCTTGCTTGGCTGGGCAGGCTCTGTTCATAAATCCTGAGCTGGAAGAAACCCAAAAGGTGACCTAGCCCATTTTGCTAGAAAAACAGACAGGCCAGAGTCAACCCAAGACACCTCCCAGCCTGAGGTTGTGGATACGATGGTATCATTTGTTCCTCTATAACTGTCTGGTTTAGTTCTGCGACTAAGTAGGACAGATATAGACTTCAACAGATAATTGGAACTGCAGAAAAAATTATTGCTACTAATTTGCCATCTATTGTGGAACTGTATACCACACGAGCTAAAAATAGTGTGATTAAGATAAATACAGATTCCACACATCCTGGACATAACCTGTTTCAACTGTTACCTTCAGGGCGACGTTTTAGGGCATTGCATACTAGGACAACTAGATATAAAGAATAATTATTTTGAATAATTATTTTTTCTTTTCGTCTTTTTTTAAATAATAGGTTATATTGTGTTGTTGTACTGTGTTTTTATTGTTGAATCTATGATTCTTATATTTCCTTCTTGCATATGGAGAACATTTTTAACCAAAACAAATTCTGGGTGTGTCCAACCGCACTTGGCCAATAAAAGGGTTCTGATTCTGATTCTGATCTCCATGAACAAAGCTAACAAGCCTAGCCAAAAACAACATTTTAAAAAAAAAATCATTCTTCAGTGCTGGCAATGGAACAGGGTAGTCAACTATTCTAGTGAGAAGAGGCAAGCTTAAGAGATACAAGGCTTGAGGGGCAACGCTTAGGACAGGCATGTCCAAACTTTGGCCCTCCTGATGTTTTGGACCACAACTACCAGAATTCTAAGCTTAGATTGCCAATGACAAAGGACTGCGGGAGTTGTGGTCCAAAACATCTGGAGGGCTGAAGTTTGAACATGCCTGGCTCAGGATTTCTTCTCTGCTGCCTTGCAGCTGTTCCCCAAACCAAGCACCCCGTTTTGCCTAAGGGCAAGGGCAGATCAACACCCAGGGGCCCAAACAGATTGCCAATGCCTCTTGCCAAACCAGGCTGACACAATTACAGTAGTATGTCATTAGAAGTAGAGTTCCCTTATGAAGTAAAAGACACCCATTCATCCTAACATAAACTTGTCCTAGTCTCTATAATTAGGTTGCTTCTGTTTCTGATTAGTTTGCGGAAGGTTTAATGCGTACATATAATTTCCAAGGCATGGGGACCTGAAGGGGAAAACTCATACTGGGATTTGTTTTTTGAGGTAGGAGCCAGATTGTACAGTGCTTTGTAGGTCAAGGTCAGCACCTTGAATTGTGCCCAAGTGCTGATTGGCAGCCAGTGGAGCTGCTTTAATAGGGGTGTAATGTGATCTCTGTACCCTTCCCCATTCAGCAGTCTGGCTGCTGCATTTTGGACCCATTGAAGTTTCCTGAGACTTTTCATCGGTAGTCCCACATAGAGCGCATTACAGTAGTCTAGCTGGGACGTCACTAGGGCATGAGTTATGGTGGCCGGAGCTGGTTTTCCCTTTTCAATGAAGAAAACAGAAACAGCAATAGAAAAAGGTAACAGGGACAGCAGCAGTAAGTCAACCACATGTTAACACATACAGAAGGGCGTCAAGCGCTTGAAGATATTTTTTCAATGTGCTTGCCAGCTCCAATGGGAAGTTGTTCCTAAAGCAGGGTGCCAGGGCAGAGAAAGCCTGATCATAAGACAGCAACCACTTTACTTCCAGTGGTTGAGGGACCTTCAGCAGGTCCTGTGACAAATATCATATCACACTGGGCAGATTCACTCTAGAGTCCCTGAGAGATCCTAATACCACACCAGCCTCTCCACCTTCCATTTCTAACCTCTTGCCCTGTGATGTATTCGTTGAATGGTTTCCCATAATTTCTTCCCCAAGATCTCCTCCCAAGCCTCTTAAATGCTTTAATTCTGCAGCTGTAATGTTGCCACAACTCGGTTCTTTTTCTTTTCTTTTTTTTTTTTCTTTCTTTTTTTTTTTTTAATAAACATGCTTCGGGCTGCTTTCCTTTTGGTGCCTATGAACCATTTCAGAATGAGTTATTTGTTATGACCTCCACCGCAGTGGTGAGCGATAGTCCCAGGAAGGCTGACATGGAAGGGTAAGCAAGACATATAAAATCCAGAGTGAACGCACATGCCACTGAAAAAGGGTTCCCTGAGCCAATGCTGCTGAATAATTTAAGTAAGAGCATCATACTAAACATCTCAGGGGACGAAAGGAAGAGGCCGGTCGCCTCCGAAAACCCAAGGTCAACATAACCTGAGGTTAGTGGCTTTCTAGAAAATTCCTCCCCGCCACCCCCTCCTAAGCCATGACAAACCGGTTGAGCCAGTTTGCCAGATCAAATGCAGAGGCCGGAAAAGTTACTTCTTAATTTAAAAACATGGGGGGGGGACTTTTATGGCCTCTCTAAATGTCAACACTGGACTGATTTGTTTCTTCATGCTATATGGATGTGCCTGTATACTTTGCTTCCAGCTGGAATGTTCCTCTGCATATATAGAAATTTCCTTTTAGAAATTTAGTAGGTGAAAGAAAAGACTGTTTTCAGGGGTAGAGGTGAACCTGTGAAGACTACGGTGGTTGCCCTCAGGCAGCAAATCTGAGGTTGCAAGAAAAGGCAGCAAACCATGTAATTTATTATTCTGGTATTTTTACCTCAGGGTGCTTGTGGAATCTTCTACTTTATGTACCAAAGAGATAGGCAGGTCTTGAGGACTAGATGCTTTGACACCAGCGAGGTGGCGAGGGGCTGTTTGGCTGTGCAACCCCAGGAGGCAAAATGTTCAGCATTGGGAGCCCATTTGTTAAAGTGAACTGGCTGTCACACCGAGTGTGGTACCCCCCCCCCCCCACACACACACACCAGAGTCAGGCCCAGAATACCAGGGCACTGTTTGCTCTGTCAAGATTTTTTTTTTTTTGGGGGGGGGGGTCTCCAGCAGAGAACAGAGGGGCCTGTCCAACCTCAGCATGCGACAGGGACATGTCCTCTGGTAACTTCTTCACTTGCAGCAATTTGCTAATGAGATTTAGACAAATTGCCTTACGTCCGTGTATGTAACTAATAGGGCTGGGCCACTCCAGTCTGAACAGAAATGCAGTACAGTATGTCTCTCCTCATAGGGAGAAGGATTCCTCTGACTCACGTGCCATGGCCTGGTCAAACATCCGCATGATGATGAACATCATCTGGACCCCTGCTGCTCTCACTTCTGTGGGGTATTTAATCTGGGGTTTGGCTAAAACCGTCCTTTAGACAGAGGGCGCTTCCAAACAAAGGCAGGTTTTCTACAAAGTGGGGCATAGAAAGCCAGTGTGAGAGAAAGAAGGAGGTTGCAGGGGAGAATTGTAGGGTAGGCACCCTCCAGGTATTGGCTAAACCCTATAAATTATTTTCCTTAAAGAGTTAGTCTTGGTTAATATAATTACTACAGCAGTGCCCATTATATACTAAAAATGGGGTTTTGGTAAAGCTAGCAGAGGGTTTTTGTTTTTGTTTTGAAAAACTTGGATACAACAACACCTACCCCTACCCCCCCCCCCAGTAGATTGTTAAAGCCAATGCTATGCAAAAGAAAGAAAGCCCTTATTAAGTAATGGATAAGATCAAAACAGGGTTAAATGTTACTACTGAGGTTAACAAATATACACAGAATTGGATGTGGGTTCATCTGCAAGTTACCTTGGTGTCCTTTTGGAGAGGCATTTTTGTCGAAGCAGCCTTCTCCTCTGGGATTTCTGTCAAGAAATCCTCACTGAATTCAAAGCAGGGACACAGAGAGACAGACAGGCAGGCAGACACAGCGAAAGAAAGAAAGAAAGAAAGAAAGAAAGAAAGAAAGAAAGAAAGAAAGAAAGAAAGAAAGAAAGAAAGAAAGAAAGAAAGAAAGAAAGAGACAGACAGACAGACAAAGACTGACTGACAGACAGACTGACAAAGAAAGGAAAAAGACAGAGGCAGGCATGCAGGCAAGCAGAAAGAAAGAAAGAAAGAAAGAAAGAAAGAAAGAAAGAAAGAAAGAAAGAAAGAAAGAAAGAAAGAAAGAAAGAAAGAAAGAAAGAAAGAAAAACAGTACCCCCTCCCTCTAAATCATCCATAAAATCTAGTGCTCCACCCTGAGGCAGGTGAATGGTCAAAAGCTAGCTGTTGCCATGACTCAACTTCCAGATAAACTCACCTGGATAACTGAGAATCTTCACTAAATGCTTTATTCTCATTACCTTCCTTCGGATGGGACATCTCCCATCCCCCTTCCTTGCTTCATCCCTTTCGATTTCCCCACCTTTTTTGGATCTCTTGCTAGGAGATTAATCCCTGATTTTTATGTCAGAACATTTTTCTGTACCCATTTCATTTTGTTACAGCCAATGGAAACATGCATATTTTTGCAACATTATTCATTAGTCTCATTGCAAAGACGTCTGGTTTGCTGTCGTGAACAGTGTTTTCCAGTTGTACATGTCCCTTTCATTACCCCCATAGCACCAAGAATTCACTAGGACAGTAGATCTTTCCCCTACTTTGATGACTGGCCCGATGGCCTCTCTCTATAGCCTACTTTCTCCTCTACTTTGTATAAACTTAGACATAACTTTCCTTTGGAGTGCACCTTCTCCAATTTCATTCTTTAACAGCCATCCAGAGACCATGGCCTTAAACTGGTCCACGGAATCATAAAATCACAGAATTGGAAAGAGTCTATAAGGTCACTGAGTGCAACCCCTGGTCAATGCAGGAATCTAAATCAAGGTACAGCTAACAAGTAGTTGTCTTCAGCATCTCCAGAGGTATTTGGTTCCATTAATGTACTTATCTGTGGAAGTTTTTCCAGATATTCAACAGAAATTTGATGTCCTATAACTTGAGCCCATTATTATGTGTCCTGTACAGATCCTCCTGTCCCATACTTCACGTCCACCTCATCGCTATTCGCGGTCCCGCTGGGGACTGGTATGAAGAAATCTAACTGCACGTCCATTGCGGGACGAGGGGAGTTCGTCCCGACCACGCCCCCTGAACTGCGATCTAAGTGGGATGAGAGATTCCCCTCCCTGGCCTCGGGAATCTCCTGATCTCACTTCTCTTTCCGATACAAGTGCCCGTGAGGTAAGGCTCGTCACGCAACGTGCCATTCTCCATCTAGTGGCAGGAGTGTGAAGTGCCATTCACCAGTACATTCCCTATGGAGTCAGCAACACAGTGCAGAGAGATTAAAAGACAAATGCCTCAAACTTAGCTCCATAACGCATTGAAGGCAAGGCTTCAGAGAATCAAAACATCGAAAAACGGAAGGTCGGGCCGAAAAAAACAAAACCGGAGAACAAAGGCATGGAATTTCACATCTCATCACGGAACGAGGACATGCGGAAACAGTCATGCCGGTATCATCCATCATGCCCGTGCGTACACAGGAAGAGGGACAGAACCGGAAGAAGAACACATGACTGCGACTGACCACAACCCGCAACGAACTTCCTCCCAGGACAAGAGTGGACGTGAAGTAACTGTCTAGACAGTTTTTCAAGTATGAGGCAGTGGAAATGATAAAACCAGCCTTTTAATTTCTAACTTACCTTGAAAGCCCAGTTGTGACCTGATAGCACAGAATAACAAGCAAGCAAGCAAGCAAACAAACAAACATTCCTAGACCAACAGTAGGGGAAGAAATCACTGATAAGGTGAAATTGGAAGAGAAACAAATGCATGTTGACAGGCTTGAGGCGTGTAGACTGCTTGAGAGCCATACAAAAGCACAGAGGAAATTTAGACATAGCATGATATAATGGGAAACGGAGGTTGAACGGAGCAAATTTTTTCGTACATACAAGGCCTCTGTCAAATCAACAGCTGAACAATACTTTCTTGCATGCACAAACAATTAGAGCCACATGCCCCCATTTGGCAAATGCAATTGGCAGAATCCACAAGAGAATCAAATTAGTTTCAATGGGCTGAAATGCAACTCATCTCTCCTCTTGAATGGGGGCCAGGCTGCTAACAGAAACATTTCCCCCTCGGGAATAATTATTTACAATGCTTCGGCATAAAAGCCCTGCACAGGTCTCGGATGCTTCAAAACACAAAACAACACAACACAACACCAAAGACTCTGCAAAGAGGGAAGCAGATTGCAACACTCTTTTACAGACGGATCAGTTTGGCAATGTGGCATGCATTCACAGAACCTGTTTGGGGCAGGGGAGGAGTTGGGCAGAACGGTGCAATCACACTGCGGCGGCACAGAAATTCCTGTTTAGTTTTCTTATACTAGACCAGTGGTTCTCAACCTTTGCATCTAAGGATGTAAGGTTTGAAACCACTGCAATTGACCCTGGCTCAATCCAAAGGGCGACTGAAGCCAAGGAATCAGAAGAAGCCGGGCAGCTTTGAAGGAACTAGAAAACATCAGCAAAAAGCCCAAGAGCCTCATGGCGTAGTAAGGAGCCTCGTGGTGCAGGGGTTAAACTGCTTATACTGTAACTGTGCTCACGACCTGGGGTTCAATCCCAGGTAGCTGGCTGAAGGTTCACACAGCCTTCCATCCTTCTGAGGTTGGTACATTGAGTATCGAGTTTGCCCGGAGGTGGGGGTGGGGTGGGGTGGGGGTGGAGGGCAATGTGTAGTCTGCATAAATAAATTGTAAACCATCCAGAGAGTGCATTAAGCACTATGGGAATGAATATAAGCAGAAAACTTTGTTTTCCCAGAATATCTCACAGCAACAGCAAATTGGGCATCAGGGGTACAGGAAAAAAAAGGCAGGCTATGCATGCTTCTGAGGCAGAACCATATATCTGGAAGAAATTCTACATCATTATTTCACCCCAAGACTTCCCATAACTTCCTCTTTCTAAAAGATTTTTTTAAAAAGCTCTGTGCCATTTTGATGAACATAAAAAAACTCACACACCCTTCAAATTGGCCTACACCAATACCTTCAATTGAAAAGGAGATGCCGTGAGTAAAAAAATGCATTAAGAAGACTGGCAACTTTGGAAAACAAAATGTTATTCATTTTAAAATTATGAATATTACATGCTAGACTACAACACAAGGAATATCATACTAAGAAAGCAGTAAGAACATAAGAACAGCCTTTTTGGAACAAGCCACATCCCATGCAGTCCAGCCTTCTGTCTCACACAGCGGCTCACACCATTTGCTTCAGGGTATTCCGAAGCAGATGTCTTCACCTGCTTACGATTCCCTGCAAATGGCATTGAGTGATATCCTGCCTCTCTCTCCAACCTGGAGGTTGTCCTTAGGCATCCATAAGGATAGCTATTGATACCCTTGTTCTCCATGAACTTGTCTAATCCTTTCTTAAAGCTGTCAAGGCTGACAGCTGTCACCACTTCTTCTGGCAGGGAGTACCATAGACCAGTGATCCTCTGGGTGAAAAAGTACTTTTATTTGTTTGAGATCTAGCACCCAAAGTTTTCATGGAGTGTCCCCTAGTTCTAGTGTTGTGTGATAGGGAAAACAGCTTTTCCTTATCTGCTATGTCCATACAGTGTATGATTTTATAAACTTCAATCAGGTCACCTCTTAGGCACCATTGTTCAAGAGTGAAGAGGCCCAGCCATTGCAACCTCAGATGGTAAGGAAGATGGTCCAGTCCCCTAATCATTCTGGTTGCCCTCCTCTGCACTTTTTCCATTTCCATAATATCCTTCTGGAAGTATGGTGACCAGAACTGTACACAATACCCCTAGATGGGCCTCACCACAGAATTATAAAGAGGCAAAATGACACTTGCTGACTTATTTTCTATACCCTTCCTAATGATCCATAGCATTGAGTTTGCTTTTTTCACTGCTGTGGCACACTGGGTTGACACCTTCATTGAGCTGTCCACCTCAGGACACCAAACTCCCTTTCCTGGTTTGTTTCAGAGTTCAGAACCCATCTGTTTATAAATGTAATTGGGTCCCCCCCAACATGCATCACTCTGCCCTTACTAATGCTGAAGCTCATTTGCCACTGGTTTGCCCACTCCCCCAATGTCAAGAGATCCCTCTGGAACTCCTCACAATCTCTCTGTTTTTACTACCCTGTATAATTTAGTGTTGTCGCCAAATTTGGCTACCTTGCTATTTACTCCTACTTCTAGATTATCTATGAAGAGGTTGAAAAGCAGGGGTCCCAGTACTGAACCTTGGGGGATCCTACTCCTTACCTCCTTCCACCTGGAGAAGCGTCCATTTAGTGCTACTCTCTGTTTCCTATCCCTTAGCCAGTTGCTGTTCCAGGACATGATCTGTGCCTTGATTCCATAACTGACAAGTTTATTCAATAGCCTTTGGTGTGGGACCTTGTCAAAAGCCTTCTGAAAGTCCAGATAGAAAATGTCCACTGGCTCTCCCTTATCCACATGCCTGTTGACACTCTCAAAAATTTCAATAAATTAGTGAGGCACAATTTGCCCCTGTAACAGCCATTAGCATTAAATTTTAAAGTGGACATCTATCACTGATTTGTGCTGGTGACAGAGATGTGGCCTATGTAAGTCATGTCAGCTAATTGCTGTCCATTAACCTGCTGCTAGTTATGACTCTGATTACCTGGCGGTATGACTGGTGAGTGCCCAGGAATGCAACCAGCACCTTGTCTGTGAAAATTCTCAGTCATCACGGTCAGGTTATCCCAGGACCCTACCTGTCACAGAACCTGATTCTGAGGGGTTAAACGGTGAAGAGCTGCTGGAGGAGCCTTGCAGCTCAAGTCAGCAGGCAGCTGGGTCTGATGACTCAGCTGAAAACATATCTTCTCCCCCTAGAAGGGCTATGAGCAGGATTCTGCAAATATGTGCTACCAGGAGAGCTAGGGAAAGGGTATTTGATGCTAGACGGGGAATCAGGTTGGGAAGCCCTGAGTACTAGCAGGAGCCTTTCCAGAAGTAAGGATGTGTTCCTTGTTTTGAGATAAAGCTGGTAAGCTCACCTTGAGCTCTCTGTGGGAGCAACGCGTCATTTGAACTTGCAACCACGTTCCTGTCTGTGACCCTGGCTCTGTTTCCTGATTTCGGACTGGCTTCCTGGACAACGGCTTAATCTGTTCCCTTGGGTTTGGCATCTGGTTTCCATGAGATATTCTGGTTTTGACTTGGACTGTTAATTGCTGGGAGTTGGATTCTGTTATTTATCTGGCACTTGATTGTTTGCAAAGGACTTGAACTTGCCTGGCTTTCCACTAAAGATCTTGGCAAAGAACTGAATCCTGTTTGTGTGTGTGCTCTGTGTGCGGGGCTTGACAGTTTGCTCCCACCCAAACTTCTTCAAGCAGAATGGAAGAGGAGGGGGCTGTTGGGATGACACCGCTGCCAGCTTTGCAAAACCAAGTGCTGCTTTTGTCTCAGGCAATTACTCAATTACAGCACGCTCCAGCACCGGCTGGGTTGCAGCCCTTTGCTGCCTCCTGAGCGGTTTGAGGGCAAGTTAGAGGAATTCCCTGCATTCTTGGCTCAATGCAAGCTGTTTATCGAGGTGCATGCTCAAGAATTTCCTACTGAGAGGTCTAAGGTCTGCTTTATCATCAGTTTGTTGAAAGGACAGGTGGCTAAATGGGCTACTCCTTTAATCCTCAGTGCCTCACCTCTACTGGATAATTATCAGGCTTTCCTGAATCACATTTCTTCAGCTTTTCAGAGCCCCGTACAGGCTGCTACTGCCAAAAGGAGACTCAGAGCTCTGAAACAGGGCAAAGATTCAGTGTTTGACTACACCACTGTGTTCTCTTTGATAGCACAGGATCTGAATTGGAATGAACCGGCACTGATTTCTCAGTATATGGAAGGACTGGCAGATGAAGTGCTTGATGAACTCTCTAGGGGGGAACAACCAAGCACGTTACAGGAACTCATTACCCTGTGTCTCAGGATAGATGGATGCCTGGAAAGCCGTCGCCTCTCTGGAGGCAAGAACTACAACCAGCAAACTCTGCCAGCTGTGCCTAATCTGCAATCCAGTGAAGCCCACAGAATGGATCCAGAACCTATGCAACTGGGACCTGCTCAACCATGCCTCACCCCAGAGGAAAAGGCAAGAGGACGCTCTCATAATCTCTGCCTGTACTGTGGAGGAGGAGGACATTTTGCTTCCAGTTGCCCTTTGAAACGCTCCTCAGTAAGTGCTGCTACCTCTTCAGCAGTAAAAGGGCAGCTCCATCCTTGAAGGAACCCACAGGAATGGAGCATACCAAAGGGTTCCCAGACAATACCATCACACCCCAAGGACCTTTCCTGGTACCTGCAACTCTAGGGCTTCCTGATGGCTGGAAAGTACCTGTGTATGCTATGGTAGACTCTGGGGCAGCTCACTGCTTTGTAAATGCTGGGTTTGTGCGGTGCCATCAGATTCCAGTACAAGGAAACTCCTTTGCTGGTAGAATCCATTGAGGGTCGGTTACTTCGTTCTGGGCCGATAGCTCAGGAAACCTGTCCACTTACTCTTCAGGTAATGGACCACAATGAGCAGATTTGCTTTAATGTAACTCGGATGCCCCGGTTTCCTCTTGTCTTGGGACTTTCCTGGTTGCGAGCTCATAACCCATT
The DNA here is from genome assembly GCA_037367245.1 of Phrynocephalus guinanensis. Taxonomy (NCBI): domain Eukaryota; kingdom Metazoa; phylum Chordata; class Lepidosauria; order Squamata; family Agamidae; genus Phrynocephalus; species Phrynocephalus guinanensis. The sequence goes on along the minus strand of CM074744.1, from coordinate 26,166,795 downwards.
GGTGGATTGGGTGCAAGGGGAATTGTACTTCAAAGTTCCTTGCTCAAAGAAAAATTCTTCTACCATCCTGGCAGCTGCCCATGCTACATCTGACCCTGTCTTGCCCCAGGTATACCAAGACTTTGCGGATGTATTTGAGGAAAAGGGGGCTGACAAGTTACCTCCGCATCGGCCCTATGACTGTGCCATTGATCTGATACCTGGGGCACCCCTCCCTGTGGAACGAGTCTATCCTATGTCCGAACCTGAGTTAGAAGCTTTGAGGGCTTTCCTAGACAAGAACCTTCGACGTGGGTTTATACGCCCTTCCAAATCGCCATTGTCCGCACCGTTGATCTTTGTAAAGAAGAAGGGAGGGGAGCTTCGTCCTTGTAATGATTACCGGGCATTAAACAAGATCACTATTCGGGACCGGTACCCTTTACCCCTAATCTCTGAACATTTGGACCGGTTAAGAGGGGCAAAGTGTTATACCAAGTTGGACCTTCATGGGGCGTATAATTTGGTGCGTATCCATAAAGGAGATGAGTGGAGAACCGTGTTTCAGACCCGGTACGGTCAATATGAACATTTAGTAATGCCTTTTGGACTGACAAATGCACCCAGTGTATTCCAGCGGATGATGAATGACATTTTCCATGATCTACTAGATCGTTGTGTGGTCATTTATTTAGATGATATCCTGATTTATTCCGCTGACCCAGCTCAGCATGTTCAAGATGTTCGTCAGGTCTTGCAGCGTCTCCAGGAAAACGGACTATATGCTAAGCTGGAAAAATGTGAGTTCGACATTAAGGAAGGTGAATTCCTGGGGCATATTATTTCTCCCCAGGAAATCCGCATGGACCCTAAGAAAGTAGAAGCTGTGTTGTCCTGGCGGCGACCACAAAACCATAAGGATTTGCAACGGTTTCTCGGTTTCGCCAACTACTATCACCAGTTTATTTCTGCCTACGCCGACATTGTTGCACCTTTAAACCATCTCCTTCGGCCCAAAGAGCTTTTCTGGTGGACTCCAGAAGCAGAAGAGGCTTTCTCTACTTTGAAAACCCGCTTCACCTTGGAACCTTTGCTCCGTTATCCTGATCCACAATTACCCTTTATAGTGGAGGCTGACGCATCTAACGTTGCTCTGGGAGCAGTGCTATCTCAACAGGATGATCCCTCCCAAACCCCGTGTCCCTGTGCTTATTACTCTCGACAGTTAAAACCTGCAGAGAAGAATTATACTATCTGGGAGCGTGAACTGCTGGCCATCAAGATGGCTTTTGATGTATGGAGGCATTACCTCGAGGGAGCTCGACACCCTGTTCAAGTATTGACTGATCATCGAAACCTTGAACATCTACAAACAGCCCAGCGATTGACTCAGCGACAAATCCGATGGTCATTATTCTTTCCCCGGTTCGATTTCCGGATCAAGTACATTCCTGAGGCTCAGAGTAAAAAAGCTGATGCATTATCCAGAAAACCTGAGTATGCAGCGCCTGTGAAAGAGACATTAGTGGCGCCCATCTTGCCTACCTCTGTGTTCGCGGCCACGAATCCATGTCTCAGCTTGGCAGAAGAAATCCGTGAATCTCAAGCTCGCGATTCATGGACTCAGCAACGTCTTCAGGAACTCCAGAATGGGAATCATGGAGAGTTTTCTGCACAACAAGGGTTATTATTACATCAAGGGTGGTTATATGTTCCTGCTGGTCCTCTTCGTAACCAGGTGTTGCATCTCTCACATGACTCTTTGCCTGCTGGACACTTTAGACTTTACAAAACCCTGCATCTTCTCACAAGGGAGTTCTGGTGGCCACATGTCCGTGCTGATGTTGCCCGATACGTGGGTTCCTGTGAAGTTTGTCGGCGGGCAAAGGATGTTGTGACCAAACCCTCGGGTCTGTTGCATCCTTTGCCAACACCCTCTGGTCCCTGGAATGCTGTCTCCTTAGATTTCATCACGGATCTTCCTCGTCAAAAGGGTTTACCTGCATCCTGGTCTTCGTGGATTTGTTCACCAAAATGGCCCACTTTGTTCCTTGTCCTAAATCCCCTACCGCATCAGAAACAGCTCATCACTACTTGCAACACCTCTTCAGACTTCATGGTTTATCTGCACACCTCATTTCGAATCGTGGGCCACAATTCACCTCCCGCTTCTGGCAAGCAATGCATAATGCACTAGGAACACAAGTTCACCTGTCATCAGCTTACCACCCCCAGTCAGATGGTCAGACTGAGTGCACTAATGCCATCTTAGAACAATATTTAGGCTGTTATACATGCTACCAACAAGATAACTGGGTGGATTTGTTACCTTTAGCTGAATTTGCATATAACAATGCTGTACATTCTTCCACTCGCCAGACTCCATTCATGGCTAATTATGGTTATCATCCAACTACCCTTCCACCTCTGTGCCAGCTGCGGATGCATACATTCAAGAACTCCATGGCATTCAGGAATTATTGGGAGAGCAACTTGACCATGCTAAGGAAGTATATAAGAAAGCAGCGGACAAGAAAAGACAGGAAGGGTCACAGCTAAATCCAGGCATGAAAGTTTGGCTATCTACTCAATACCTGAGACATTCTGGGCGATCCCGAAAACTAGATCCTCAGTTCATCAGTCCTTATCCCATCTTAGAACAAATCAATCCAGTTGCTTTTCATCTGCAACTACCTGATTCCCTTCATATTCATCCAGTATTCCACAGATCCCTCTTGGTTCCAGCTGCAGACCCTGACCCCAACCGACCACCGACTCCTGAACCTCCTCCACCGATTTTAGTAGAAGGAGAAGAAGAACATGAAGTCCGTCAATCTTGGATTCTCGAATACACCGTGGAGGATTGCAGTATTTGGTAGACTGGAAAGGTTATGGACCTGAAGATCGGTCATGGGGACCTGCGTCGAACTTGCATGCTCCTGAGTTATTTCAACAATTCCATGACAGTTACCCTGATAGGCCTGGCCCATCGGAAGAGGGGGACCATGGGGAGGGGGATAGTGCCAGGACCCTGCCTGTCACAGAACCTGACTCTGAGGGGTTAAATGGTGAAGAGCTGCTGGAGGAGCCTTGCAGCTCAAGTCAGCAGGCAGCTGGGTCTGATGACTCAGCTGAAAGCATATCTTCTCCCCCTAGAAGGGCTATGAGCAGGATTCTGCAAAGATGTGCTACCAGGAGAGCTAGGGAAAGGGTCTTTGATGCTAGACGGGGAATCAGGTTGGGAAGCCCTGAGTACTAGCAGGAGCCTTTCCAGAAGTAAGGGTGTGTTCCTTGTTTTGAGATAAAGTAAGCTCACCTTGAGCTCTCTTTGGGAGGAATGCGTCATTTGAACTTGCAACCAAGTTCCTGTCTGTGACCTTGGCTCTGTTTCCTGTCTTCGGACTGGCTTCCTGGACAACGGCTTGATCTGTTCCCTTGGGTTTGGCATCTGGTTTCCGTGAGACATTCTGGTTTTGACTTGGACTGTTAATTGCTGGGAGTTGGATTCTGTTATTTATCTGGCACTTGATTGTTTGCAAAGGACTTGAACTTGCCTGGCTTTCCACTAAAGATCTTGGCAAAGAACTGAATCCTGTTTGTGTGTGTGATCTGTGTGTGGGGCTTGACAGGTTATCTGGAAGTGATCGGAGTCTTAATAACAGCCAATTTACCACTAAGTCCTACTGCACTTCCCTTAAATCAGTGGGTTAAGTACTGTATCTGGTTGTAGAGCTAGAGACCAGGAGTTCAAGTCTACACTGTGCCTTCAGGGAGAAGAGCTACCCTGTGTAGCAAACTGCACAGGGTCCGGGGTGTCCCCAGGAGAAGGGAATTGTAAACCACTTCTAAATATTCTCTGCCTGGAAAACCCTGAAAGGGGTGACTGTAACTCACAATTGATTTGATTGCACTGTAATAATAAATGTAAACAGGGAATGGGATTTGGGCTTGCCATCTTGCTGTGTGCTTCCTGAGGCTCAGAGTAAAAAAGCTGATGCATTATCCAGAAAACCTGAGTATGCAGCGCCTGTGAAAGAGACATTAGTGGCGCCCATCTTGCCTACCTCTGTGTTCGCGGCCACGAATCCATGTCTCAGCTTGGCAGAAGAAATCCGTGAATCTCAAGCTCGCGATTCATGGACTCAGCAACGTCTTCAGGAACTCCAGAATGGGAATCATGGAGAGTTTTCTGCACAACAAGGGTTATTATTACATCAAGGGTGGTTATATGTTCCTGCTGGTCCTCTTCGTAACCAGGTGTTGCATCTCTCACATGACTCTTTGCCTGCTGGACACTTTAGACTTTACAAAACCCTGCATCTTCTCACAAGGGAGTTCTGGTGGCCACATGTCCGTGCTGATGTTGCCCGATACGTGGGTTCCTGTGAAGTTTGTCGGCGGGCAAAGGATGTTGTGACCAAACCCTCGGGTCTGTTGCATCCTTTGCCAACACCCTCTGGTCCCTGGAATGCTGTCTCCTTAGATTTCATCACGGATCTTCCTCGTTCAAAAGGGTTTACCTGCATCCTGGTCTTCGTGGATTTGTTCACCAAAATGGCCCACTTTGTTCCTTGTCCTAAATCCCCTACCGCATCAGAAACAGCTCATCACTACTTGCAACACCTCTTCAGACTTCATGGTTTATCTGCACACCTCATTTCGAATCGTGGGCCACAATTCACCTCCCGCTTCTGGCAAGCAATGCATAATGCACTAGGAACACAAGTTCACCTGTCATCAGCTTACCACCCCCAGTCAGATGGTCAGACTGAGTGCACTAATGCCATCTTAGAACAATATTTAGGCTGTTATACATGCTACCAACAAGATAACTGGGTGGATTTGTTACCTTTAGCTGAATTTGCATATAACAATGCTGTACATTCTTCCACTCGCCAGACTCCATTCATGGCTAATTATGGTTATCATCCAACTACCCTTCCACCTCTGTGCCAGCTGCGGATGCATACATTCAAGAACTCCATGGCATTCAGGAATTATTGGGAGAGCAACTTGACCATGCTAAGGAAGTATATAAGAAAGCAGCGGACAAGAAAAGACAGGAAGGGTCACAGCTAAATCCAGGCATGAAAGTTTGGCTATCTACTCAATACCTGAGACATTCTGGGCGATCCCGAAAACTAGATCCTCAGTTCATCAGTCCTTATCCCATCTTAGAACAAATCAATCCAGTTGCTTTTCATCTGCAACTACCTGATTCCCTTCATATTCATCCAGTATTCCACAGATCCCTCTTGGTTCCAGCTGCAGACCCTGACCCCAACCGACCACCGACTCCTGAACCTCCTCCACCGATTTTAGTAGAAGGAGAAGAAGAACATGAAGTCCGTCAATCTTGGATTCTCGAATACACCGTGGAGGATTGCAGTATTTGGTAGACTGGAAAGGTTATGGACCTGAAGATCGGTCATGGGGACCTGCGTCGAACTTGCATGCTCCTGAGTTATTTCAACAATTCCATGACAGTTACCCTGATAGGCCTGGCCCATCGGAAGAGGGGGACCATGGGGAGGGGGATAGTGCCAGGACCCTGCCTGTCACAGAACCTGACTCTGAGGGGTTAAATGGTGAAGAGCTGCTGGAGGAGCCTTGCAGCTCAAGTCAGCAGGCAGCTGGGTCTGATGACTCAGCTGAAAGCATATCTTCTCCCCCTAGAAGGGCTATGAGCAGGATTCTGCAAAGATGTGCTACCAGGAGAGCTAGGGAAAGGGTCTTTGATGCTAGACGGGGAATCAGGTTGGGAAGCCCTGAGTACTAGCAGGAGCCTTTCCAGAAGTAAGGGTGTGTTCCTTGTTTTGAGATAAAGTAAGCTCACCTTGAGCTCTCTTTGGGAGGAATGCGTCATTTGAACTTGCAACCAAGTTCCTGTCTGTGACCTTGGCTCTGTTTCCTGTCTTCGGACTGGCTTCCTGGACAACGGCTTGATCTGTTCCCTTGGGTTTGGCATCTGGTTTCCGTGAGACATTCTGGTTTTGACTTGGACTGTTAATTGCTGGGAGTTGGATTCTGTTATTTATCTGGCACTTGATTGTTTGCAAAGGACTTGAACTTGCCTGGCTTTCCACTAAAGATCTTGGCAAAGAACTGAATCCTGTTTGTGTGTGTGATCTGTGTGTGGGGCTTGACAGGTTATCTGGAAGTGATCGGAGTCTTAATAACAGCCAATTTACCACTAAGTCCTACTGCACTTCCCTTAAATCAGTGGGTTAAGTACTGTATCTGGTTGTAGAGCTAGAGACCAGGAGTTCAAGTCTACACTGTGCCTTCAGGGAGAAGAGCTACCCTGTGTAGCAAACTGCACAGGGTCCGGGGTGTCCCCAGGAGAAGGGAATTGTAAACCACTTCTAAATATTCTCTGCCTGGAAAACCCTGAAAGGGGTGACTGTAACTCACAATTGATTTGATTGCACTGTAATAATAAATGTAAACAGGGAATGGGATTTGGGCTAACACTAAGTGTGTTTTTGGAAATTAAACAAGCCATTCCTTAAATCCTAAGTTGCTCCCCCCCTTTGAATCTCACAGAGAATTCTTGACATGGCAGAAAAGCCTCTTTTTAAAAACTTGGCTTCCCTTTTTAGCAATGGGAAACCGAGGTGGTGGAATCAGTAAGGGAAAAAATTGTACTCCTGTGCATATTTCTTCTCTACCCACGTTTCTTCATGCTTCGGATTCCAGGCAGCTTTAAACTATCGGGCAAGCGGATGGAGAGAGAGCTTCACAAACAGAGATCTCGTTGAGGTCGTCACAAGTAATGCAGGCATGGACCTAATCAATTGGATGGGCTAGAATACATATTTCAAAACCTCCCTTCCCAACAGCAATCAGCTGTACAAAATGCAATCAGCGAGGCACAGGTAGCTCGTAGTTACACGTGACAGAGACACAATACTGTACTACATTTCAGAAGAGAGCTGAGGTTGAAAGCAACACTTTAGGTTTGAAGAAGGCACATTACACCCACACAAAGAGAGAGCCACCCAAAGCACACAGATGGTCGGAACAGGCTGTTTGAAAATATAAACATTGAAACATAAGGTGACTGAGAAGTACGGTACATCCCCGCTTTCCTGCCACGCCACAAACCAAACCCACAGATGGTTTGAGCCACAGGATGTAGTGGCCCTACAAAGGTATGCTTCAGTGTAGCTTTCTATAGTGGTCTAGTTTCTACACAAATACAGATTATGCAGTTCATGGCTTTATGAATGAGTGTGATATTCTGCCTGTTCTTCGGGTAAACACCATGTCACACATAATGTTGGGGAAGGCTGGGAGCGTCAGGAAAAGAGAAAGACCAAATAGGAGATGGATTGGTTATTGGAAGTCACGGGCTTCCATGCCATGCTTAGATTGTTTGTTGATTGGTTAGATCAGCAGCCCCCAATTCTAGGTACCTAAGGTGTTCTTCAACTCCAGTTCCATAGGGGGAAAGGATTATCACTACCATCTCCCGCCTGGGACCACACTCTCCTCCTGTGATTTCTCTTGCCATCTTGCTGTGTGTGTGTGTGTGGGGGGGTCCCCATCAGGTCTACCAGGTGGGGGCCAGGACGAGGGCAAAGGATATGCCAAGTTAAATGTCAATGGGCCCCAATCCTATTGGATTTTAGCTCCATGGAGGCCTTCAAAAGGGGATTGGACAGATTCCTGGAGGAAAAGTCCATCACAGGTTACAAACCACGATGGAGAGATGTGTAATCTCCAGGCTTAAAACCAGGGCACTTCAAGAGCCAGATGCAGGGGAGTGGTATCAGGAGACAGATATCTAGTCTCGCACACTCCCAGACGCATCTGGTGGGGCCACTGTGAGATACAGGAAGCTGGACTAGATGGGCCTATTTATTTATTATTTATTTATTTTTGCATTTATATACCACTCCCATTTCCCAAAGGGAACTCTGGGTGGTTCACACAAAAAGATTAAAAACAATACATCAATTGAAAAATATAAAAGCTACTGGGCAAGAGGCATAAATAAAACAAGACAGTAATGATTAGAAGGAAAAAAATGGTACAAACCATAGCAGTTGCCAAAGGCATATCCATATGTTCTTAAAATTGGTGTAGACCCGGTTGATAAAATAGCACAAGTGAAGGCTTCTGCAGCTCCATGCTAAGTCATATGCCTACTACACCAACTGCATGAATGGGATTTTGACCCACAAGAGAGAATAGTGTATATTTCAGAAAAGCTCATAAAATATGTACTTCAAAAAATAGCACATGCAGATATCCAACACTTGTTGGGTCTGTGACTGTTAAGGATTTTATTGCATTGTATAATACAGGCCCCAATGCAAATAAGAGGGAAATGAGAGGACCCGAATAAGTTCAAAGACTGATTAATTTTGCACATCTGTAGAAGTATGGAATATCTTATCTCTAAAACTTCATCCCCACAGGCTGTCTCAGTGGTGACTGTCCTTGTCACTCAACCATTAAGAACACAATATTACATTGAATATCTGCAGCCCAAGGAAGTGTAGAAGGAAGGACTTTGGCTCAGGAGCCAGACAGGATTCTTTCTGGGGAGCAAAGTCTTTTGCTGTTATCATCAGTTGCTGATCACAGATAAGAGGTTACAAATAGTGGAGCTGGTGCAAGGGCTTAAGCAGAGCTGTCTTAAGCAGGTCTGCAGCTTGAGAAGCACTTGCATGAGAACTCTGCTCCAGCCTGGTCCCCAGGAAGAACTGTGGTTAGTTGTTGTGAGTTTTTCAGGCTGTTTGGCCGTGTTTTGGAAGTTTCTGGTGTTCTGGTGCTTCTGGCCACCCAGCCACAAGCACCAGTGATCAGTTCACACAACAGAACAGCTAACAACACCCATCAGCCACAGAGAAGGATTACTGCCACCCCTGACCGCAGTGAAACTTCTTAATCCCTCCATCACAATACAATGATTAACAGCTATTCTCCTGCATAGGACAAGTTTTCCCCCTTTCCCACACCTTTAAAACCCCATGATCTCACTCATTCTATACCCCAGAGCACAGAAGCTCCTTGTTCCCTGAGCTCCTTGCCCTCCAAAGACCAAACAGCCCGAAAAAACTCACAACAGCTATCAGATCCCAGCTGTCAAAGCCTTTGAGAATACAAGAACTGTGGTTGTTGTCGGGTCACTCTTGAGTTACGGCAGGCCCACGAACGAGCAATCTCCAAAATGTCTGGCCCTTGACAGCCCTGTTCAGTTCCTGCAAACTCAACTTTGTGGCTTCCCTTAGGGAGTCTATCCATCTCATACTTAGTCTTCCTCTTCCTTTGCTAGATGATGATGATGATGATGATGATGATGATGATGATGATGATGATGATTTATATCCCTCCTATCTAGCCAAAGGCTACTCTGGGCAGTGAACAACAGTGTGATAAACATAAGGATAATACAGAGACAAACAATAACCTCAAACAATATATGGTAGTAGGCATTAGCAAAAATAAATTGAATATTAATAAAAACAAAATAGAAGGTAAAAGCACATCAAAGAAACAGATTAACAAAGCTTCCTGGCTTCTCTTGATGTGCCCAAAATAGGACAGGCTCAGTTGCAGTGTTTATTTATTTTTTAATCCCAGAGATAGTTCAGGCTGGATTTAATTTCAGAGTCTTTCTGGCAGTCCAGGGTGCCTGCAAAGCTCTCTTCCAGCACCTCATTTCAAACAAATCATTTTTTTTACAACCTCCCCCATCCCCCGGAAAAAGGGTTCAGTATCAAACTCTGTTTTGTAGCCTGGGATAATTTCGGGGCAGACAGAACCATTTCCCATGCTTGGCGGGAACGTCAGCCAATTGGCTTCTTCTCCTTTGTACTGGACCCATCCCAGGTCCTCAACCCTGCTCTCATGGTTGCAAAGTGACCACCGAGACCTTTCTCAGATCAGGATTTGGCTGGTGGGCTGGTGGGGGGGGGGCGGGGAGGTTTCCTCACTCCCCATCTATCAGGTTCAGCAGAAGCCCTGTTTACACACGTAGGGCACTAGATAAGCTATCGCCATAAAAAAAAAAAAGGTCAGCAGAACAACTGGAAAAACAGGTGGCGTATTCTTTGGCCATAGCTTTTCCTTTAGCAATGATATATGTATACTGCAAGACCCAAAGCAGGGCAGAATTGGAAGAGGGAGATGAAGAGGCTGCAAGGATGTCATTGGTTTTTACCCATATCTTACCCTTAATGTCTGATTAGACCAGTACTGCAGTTCCCAACGTTGGGTTCCCAGATGTTCTTGAACTGCAACTCCCAGGAGTCCTGGTTGGCACAGCTGGTGGTGAAGGCTTCTACGAGTTTTAGTCCAAAAACACCTGGATTGCACTAGGTTGGCAGCCACTAATTTAGACCAGGCCTGCCCAACAGGTAGACCGCGGGGTACCAGTAGCCCGTGAAGGGTTCAAAGTAGCCCACCGGCCATCAATTAAAAAAAGTGAGGGGATAAGTTCTCCAGCCCTCCCTCCCCCATCCCAAGGACCACCACTGCCCCAGCAAAGTTCGGGGTCTGCCAGCCCACTGTCTCAGCCAAGCGGGGCAGTTCAAGGGCCATGGTGCATTGAAATCTGTTCCCCTCCAGAAGAGATTAATTGGGTTTCAATGCATTCCTATGGAAAACCGCTGCTCTACTTACAAAGTTTTTACTCATGAGCATGTGCTCGGAACAGATAAAATTTGTAAGCAGAGTTTTTAGTGTACTAGCCCTCAAGCACTTTGGGCTGGGAAAAGTAGACCTTGGCCTGTTCAAAGTTGAACAGCCCTGATGTGGACCATCTGCTGGCCCAAGTGCTAAGCCTTCATGATAGATAGATAGATAGATAGATAGATAGATAGATAGATAGATAGATAGATAGATAGATAGATAGATAGATAGGTATCTATCCTTACAGATGCAGAAGCATAAGCCCAAAACATACAGAATATTTTGGCTGATTGTTTTGTAAGAAATAAGCAAGAAACAAAAACATTTCATTTTGTCTTCTACCAATGGGAGGCTTGGCTGGGGTTTTTGCTAGGCACAGCTTTCTGAATAGAATAACAAGGAGGGAGAAATAGAGAGAGTACAAATCACTAAAAACTTCTGTTGTTGCTACAGTTTTGAGGCCGACCTTCTGGTTACTATGAATATTAAATTTCTGGAAAGAGGATTTCAATAAGGAGATTATAATGTCTTTTTTAACAAGAACTAATTCTACATTCATTTTTCTTTGTATAGCTCTTTAAATGGCTTACCCAGCCATGTATCCTTCCTACTAAAGTAAAATGGGTTTTACATCTCGGTAAATATATGTAGCAGATTGACAGAGCTGTACTTATTAAGGACCAAGATTGCCCAAGTTCCTTTAGCCTACAGCAGTGATGGTAAGCCTTTTAGAGACCGAGTGCCCAAAATGCGATTCAGAAACCAGTAATTTTTTTTGTAAAGTGCCAATACAGCAGTTTAACCTGAATACAGGTGGCTCTGAAGGGGTGATGTCGGGTGCCCACAGAAAGGGCTCCAAGCACCCCCTTTGGTACCTGTTGTGTATTGATCTGTATTCCTATTATCTGTAATTGCTTATGTTGAAGTAACTGCCTTCCTGTTCCAAAGGGAACAGGCCTATTGGTTATTTCTAGTTGCCGCATTTGGATCCTCAATCCTATTGGTTTCTGCCAAAAGGCAGCTTTGTGATTGCTTGTAATTGTTCCCTCCAAAATGTATCTTTTCCTAGCCTGTCCTCATTCCTATAAATGTAGCTCCCTCTCCCCAGTCCCCAGCCTTGTTCTCTCCCTGAATAAAGAGTTGTTACAATAGAACAGGGGTCCTCAAAGTTTTCAAACAGCGGGCCAGTCCACCACACCCCAGACACCACTGGGGGCCGGATCACAGTCCCAAAAAAAAAGCCGACATGGAAAAAAGGGGGGCCGCACCCAGCGCACCGACCATCTGGGCGGTGGTTGGGGTGAGTGGGGGAACTTGCCGTAGCCCTCCCACTTTGAACTGCCCCACTAGCCAGCATGCTGATTATCTGGGTGGTAGTTGGGGGGAGTGGGAGAAGCGACATAACCCACTGCTTTGAACTGCCTTAGCAATAGAAGCAGCTGCGGCGGCTGGCTTGCTGGCAAAGCAGGGGGTAGGTGGGGGGGGGGGTTGCAATTAGTCCCGGGGGGCGGATTCAGGACCTTGGGGGGCCGCATCCGGCCCCAGGGCCTTAGGTTGAGGCCCCCTGCAATAGAAGCTGTCTCCAGCCTACTATGTCACAGAGCTGAAACCACTTTCACAGTACCCATGCCATAGGTTCGCCAACACCGGCTTACAGTATGTGGCATGTCAGGCCAACATGCTCTTGTTTCCTTTCTGGCCAAGAAATGTTGAATTGTGAGCTCTACAAGGTAAAAAACAAAAGGCTAGCTGTGCTGTGAGGATTTATTTCTAGAACAACATATAAGCCAGAACACAAGAGACACAAACAGCAGCTATAATGAGAGGGTTGAACTTAAGAAAGTATGCATGAAATACTGTATGTTCTTGCTATAATAAAAATATTCCGTCTGCATCATGGGAGATGACACTTCTATAGGTTGTCCGGAATTCTTCTGCTTTCCTCCCAGCAAATCAAATGGTACAGTGTAACTTGTGAAGAATTCTTCTAGTATTATTAAATACAGTAGTCCCATGAAGAGAATTGCACAGATACATTTGGCCATGGAGACTCTGTCTTCTACTCTTAAGCCTCAACAAATGGGCAATGTTTCATGAAACGTTATGCTAAAACATAGCAGTCCAGTTTTCCTGCCAATTACAGCTGGTTTACAATAACAAGGAGTGAAGGGGAAGGATTATAAGGAAAAAGAATGCCTAGTGGAGGAGGTGAAGAGACCAACAAGGACTCCTGGGACCTGGGTTCAAATTCCTACTCAGCCATGGAAACTCACTAGAAGAGTGGAACTGGTAAAACCACTCCTTAAATACCTGACATGATCACCATTTGGGATGGGCACAAACGGGCTCCCAGTTCGTCAACTTGGCAGCACAGGTGCTGCTGCTATTCCCCTCCCCCACCTCCTCTTGCTCTATCAGGCACTCACTAGATCCAGGCGTGCTTCCTCCACCACAATCTTCCCTTCCCCTTAAGCCAGGCATGTCCAAACTTCGGCCCTCCTGATGTTTTGGGCCACAACTCCCAGAATTCCAAGCCTGTATTTCCAGTGGCAAAGGACTGTGGGGGGTTGTGGTCCAAAACATCTGGAGGGCTGAAGTTTGGACATGACTGCCTTAAGCTCAGGCTTCTCTGTTATGCCCAGACCTCTAAGCTGATCTCCCACTCACACAAAAGGGGCGGGGCAAAGAAGTCTGTGCTCCTGCTTGTCACTGGGAGATTAGCCCCAGAGGTGGGAGAAGCAAGCAAGGTGGTCCCAGTGAGCAGCTAAGGAGCTGAGGAGGCAGGGGTGAGGAACAGGGATGAACCCCTTTGTGCCCATCTCTAGTTGGTTCAGCACATAACAACAACAGCACGCCTACTGCAGCCCGGGGTTTTGTTACTTGCATGGGAAACCACCAAGAATACCAGGTGCTTTAGGCGCCTGGAGTAGAGAACTGGCAAGCCACTCCAGTATTCCTGCCACGAAAAATCCATGGATATGGAGTCATGAAGAGTCGGTCACGACTGTAACAACGCAACACACACACACACACAGTTGTCAGCAAATTTCTCCTTTTTTTGTTAAACTTCATCGAAAGCCATTACGGTTTTAAGTCAGTAGGCTCCCTTGCTTCCAGGCGCATGAGGGAACGGCTGATTAGGGCTTTCTAGACCGAATCACACGCCACTCCTCGAAATATATAGGAATAAAACACGAGAGTGGTCCCCCTTCGCCTCCCGCCCCGATTACTCCAAGTCGTTTTCCTTTCACTCCACCTTACCGCTGCTTTTCGCCACGCAACGCCATCATTTCCCACTTGGGGAAGAGTTACAGAAACACACACACACACACACACACACACACACACACACACACACCCATCGGTTCACAAGCCAGAGTGCCCTCGAGCCAGACGGGCGGTATATAAATCGAATCAATAAACAAATACTGTAAATTGCAGGAGCATCGCCAGCGAGGGAAGAAGGGAGAGAGTGTTCGCTTTAAAAAACCATTCCCGGCGGGGTGGAGTGGGGGGGGTGAAGGGGGCGTGGCTGGGTAGATCTCCCGCCCCCGCTCCAGTCTGGAGACAATGCGATCCCAACCTCGCGTCCAGCCCGCGATGGCGAGATCGGCGCGCCCCCCGCCCACCCGCGGCGGCTGCTGTTGCTGCTGCTGCTGCTTTGGGGGGTGAGAGCCTGGGAGGATCCTGGCTCCCCTTGTGCTTGGCCGGGAGGGGACCAGCGCGGGAGGCTTCGAGCACGCAAAGAAGAGATCCATTTCCCCCCCCTCCAAGAAGAGAGAGAGAGGAGGAGGAGGGAGGGGCGACTTGAAGTCTTCTCTCCCCCCCCCCCTCCAATCCCTGCATCACTTTCCCTTTCTCCGGCTTCTTTGAGGGGTGTGCAAGAAAAGGGGGCGACTTCTGGTGGATGGAATCGCCCTGGAAGAGGTGAGGAGCATCCCGGGGGGGGGAGTGTCGTGGGCTGGGGTGGGTGGGTGGGTAGTGGGGACCGGGGGGGGGCAATCGGGTGAGCCTGGGGGGGTCCCTCGGAAGAGCTGTGCTGGTTTGAGCCGGGACTCCGTGGTTCTGCTGGAGGGGCGTGGACTTTTGTCTGGGGGGGGTTGGATAACCCGTGCAAGAGAGGATGGGGTGGTGTTCCCACTCTTCACTGTTGGGTGAGACGGGTCCCTCTGTTTTTAAATTGGGAGTGGGGTCTTCGGGAAGCAAGGATCGAGCGGGGTTTGCTCCCCATTGATCGGGGTGTCTGGGGCCTTGAGGCCGAAGAGAGGGTGGGAAGCAGCGGGACGCCTGGGGAATTTGGTGGTTTGTAGTCTGTATGTGTTTGTTGGGGGTGGGGAAAGAGTGTTCCCGCTAAGGAGAGCGATTATAATCAGAAGGACTAGTAACTTAGGTTGCTGAGAGCGGGGAGATGGGTGCCCCCCCCTTCCTTCTCCTCCGGAATGGGGAGTGTAGCCCAGTGGTGACCAAACTTCGGCCCTCCAGATGTTTTGGACCACAACTCCCACAATCCTTGTCATTGACAACACAGGCTTGGAATTCTGGGAGTTGTGGGCCAAAACATCTGGAGGGCCAAAGTTTGGCCACCACTGGTAGCCTGTCAGAACAAGGGATGCCGATCTCCTGGGTCCCTTGGATGGAGGACCTCTTGGGGGCGTGGCTTTTGAGGGGGGCGGAGATTGGAGCCCCCCAACTCCTCATCTGGGACTGACAGTGTGCAGGTGGCAAGGAAGCTGGGTCCACATTCAGCCGAGGTCCCACCGGAAAAGCGCATGTTCCGTTGAGCAAGAGAGAAAGAGAGCTTGGGATTGTTTGGAAGGATAACTCCAATATATGGGTTTGGGGTGGGCCACAGACTTGAGCTGGGGGAGGGGGGAAATTATTTTTGTGTCCATTTAATTAGAGGCGCCTTGGTATGAATCCATAAAATGGTCCAAGTGTCAGTAAGACTACGGTGTTGTTGGCTTTTGACTTTTTGGCCCACAAGTCTGCTGCGGCTCTGTCTACCTGTGGTGGGTGTACTAACTTTCAGTTGTCTTCTCCAAAAGGGTTGCGACAGCCAGGAAAGCCAATGTGATTCTTGGTTGCATCAACAGAACCATAGCATTTAGAGCAAAGGAGGTGATAGTACCGCTCTATTCTGCTCTGGTCAGACCCCACCTGGAGTACTGTGTCCAGTTGTGCGCGACTCAATTTAAAAAGGATGTTGACAACCTCGATTGGGTACAGAGAAGGGTGACCAGGATGATTGAAGGTCTGGAAGAAATGTTTTATGAGGAGTGGCTTAGGGATTTGGGAATGTTTAGCCTTACAAAAAGAAGGCTCAGAGGCGATATGAGAGATATGTTTAAATATTTGAAAGGATGTCATATTGAAGAGGGAGCAGGTTTGTTTTCCATGGCGTCAGAGACTAGGACCCGTGGCAATGGTTTCAAACTACAGGAAACAAGATTCCATTTGAGCATTAGGAAGAACTTCCTGACAGTTAAGAGCTGTTCGGCAGTGGAATCTGCTGCCACAGAGGGTGGTGGTGTCTCCTTATTTTGAGTTTTTAAAGCAGAGGCTGGATGGCTATCTGTCAGGAGTCCTGTGATGGGGGTTCCTGCATGGCAGGGGGTTGGACTGGATGGCCCTTGAGGTTTCTTCCAACTCTATGATTCTGCAGAAAAATCAACAGTCTTGTGGCATCTGGAAGGCTAGCAGATTTATTTGGGGCAGGAAGTTCTGTGGGCCTCCGCCCACAAAGTCAGTGGATTTGGCTCCAGTCCACAAATGTTCACTCTGTAGTAAATGTGTTTGTCTTGAAGGTGGGAAGGAATGAGCTGTTCTTCTGAGAAAGTCTATGACACTGAACCATTGCTGGTGCTAGAGTCAGCAGTCCTGTTTTGGCTAGGGTTGTGTTTAGGTGATCATGGACTCTAGTGGGTACCTTCTCCAGGGGTAGGAGGAAGATGAAAATAGAAATGGGCTCAGGTGAGAATGCCTGGTTCTTCGGGAGGATACTACGAGGATACTCTAGTGTGAATAGTGCTCAAACTCTAAAACAGTGCCAAGTGGTGGTTATTTGGTGTCAACATGAGGTTGTACTCCAAACATATGTATGTGAAGATTCTCAGTCGTCCACGTGAGGTTATCTGGAGGTTGAGTCAATGGCAACTGGACTTCTTTTCGTTAGATCGAAGTGTTTCAGTGCTTGGATGAGTAGTGGAACGTTTTGATCTCACAAGAAAAGAAGTCCTGTTGCCATGACTCAACTTCCAGACTCGAAGCATACCTGGTTTGAAGGTCTGGAGCAAGGTTACCAGAAGATCAGTGGTGGAATACTGTACATGTGTTGCATTCAAATGACCCTCAGGATCCTTCCCAGACCTCTTTAGGTAGGGTTACAGCAACAGCAACAACAAAACCTCCTTGTAAGATGCATTTTAAGTTATTGTAGGGGTGAAGCGGACAAAACAAAATTCTGGATTTGCTGAGTTGTACTGGCATAACAGATTCCAACTCACCAGTGTCTTACAAACGCAACTGAAATCTTTTTCCCACACTGGGGGCAAACTAGGAGCCGACTTTTTATGTGAAAGATCTTTTGAGTGATGCTGGTTGTTATCTGCTGTAACGTCACCTCTGACTTAGGGCAACCCTATGAATAAGTCATGTTCCAGAATGTCCGAATCTCAACAATCCTGTTTAGCTCTTGGTTTGGCTACTGAGAAGAAATCGGAACTGGGTGGGCCTAGAAGTCTTGTGTTCCTCGGTGGCCACATACCTGAGCCATTATTTTGCATGGGGTTCCTCCGTCACTGCTGTGTTGGACAAAATGTTTAGGACTCTACAAAGTGGCCATCTCATGCTCCTTGCTGGAGGTGTAAAAAGTTGTGGGTTTTTTTTTTTGGAGGGACTGCAACTCTTACAATAACATTGCTATCTGTGGGAGTTGTACTCTAGAACAACCTGACCCAGCTTATTAGGAAAGTCTGCCTTTTCATGTGTTCGGGATTCCAGTTCCCAGAAGCCCCTGGAAGCATGGCTAGTGGTGAAATATGATGGGCATTATGATCTAAAGCAGTGGTTCTCAACCTGTGGGTCCCCAGATGTTCCTGAACTGCAACTCCCAGAAATCCCTTTCAGCACAATGAGTGGTGGATGCTTCTGGGAGTTGCAATCTGGGGACCCACAGGTTGAGAACCACTGATCTAAAGCATCTGGAAGCCAAAAGGGTTTCATTATCCCTCACAAAGAAGCTGCCTTGCGGAAGAGCAGAGAAAAGCTTGCATGTTTTAATTGGAATCTGAGTTGTGCGTTTTGTTGTCCCTGTGCCGTTTTGTTGAAATATTTGGACTGCAGAAATGGACCGTATTGGCTTCAGCGTTGGTGAGTTTTATGTCTTGTCAAATTTGATTTTTAGAATATATGGATATCATGATTATGTTATTTGGTTTTTCTGGTTGATTGAATAATTATAATACTGTTAGGTTTTGAGATGCTACTCATTGATGTTTATAGCATTTTCGTTGTTAGATGCTACTTTTTCGTACTGTTTGGATTGTTAATTTCATAGGATTGCATGCATTTTTCCCTGTTGGAATGTGAAATGAGAGGGCAAACATAAACATGAAAATGAGCTCAAAACAATTGTTACAAACTATTGCTCTGTCTTTCAGTGTGAATTACTGGTTGGAATGTCAGCCTACATTTAAGCAGATGCAGGATGAGTCTCCTGTACAGCCATGAAGCTTGAAGACTGTGGTGTGTGTTGTTTTGCAAGCTGTCCTAATAGGGTGCAGCTTTTGAAGCACTGTTTGCGGATTATCATGCACAGGGTGGAAGAACCTTGAGTTTCTTGAAAAATAGGTTAGGATAAGAGTGTAATAGGTTCAGTGATGTTGTTTCTTGGAAATTCATTTCTAAAACTGAGGCCAGATGAGATAAAATACTCTCTCTCTATCTCTGTCTCTGTCTCTCTCTGTATCTCTTTCTCTCTCTCTCTGTGTGTGTGTGTGTGAAGCCTACCAACTTTTCTTTTTTGAGCATTTCCCATATGCTTCCCAAACTTCTATGATCTTATGGTTTCTTAGCAATGGGGTGGAACAGTTTCTGCGAGGCCAGCTGGATGGTGGACAAGCTTGGGATTTTGAGATACAGGATAGATTGGTTCTGTCCAAAGTGATATTATTTCTAACCTCTTGTGTTCCCCTCCCTTCCCTTCCTGTGGGCCCAAAACAAGCCAAAGCATAAACGGAATACACCCACCCACGGATGGATCATATTGTTGTTGGGGACAGAAAGGAATTAAAGGTATTACAAGCCGCTTAGTTGCCTTAATAGCCTCTGTCTCCTTTTTAGCCCTGGCCTGCAAGAGAAATAAAACGACCAATTAATTGATAAAGAAGACAAACAGGGAAGAGGAGACGCCGCTGCCTGGAGTTTGGATTGAAGAAGTGACACATATATCTTTCCTTGAAAAGGCTTATGTTTGGCCTAGAGGCCTTTCCCTCATGTTATTATGTGCTGTTCTGTTTGCCATTCTTGATTGCTGTGGTCTTTTATGACTACTATTGGGGCAAATGTGAGATGATTTGTATATGCAGGGAGCTTGGCTTCCACTCCTTATGCCGTTGATTAGCGAACGGCTTTGTTATAAACTTGTGTGGGTCTTCTTACTCTCTCTGACAATGTATCCAGATTGGACAGGGGAAGTAATGAACTCCAGCCGGCCCCTTGGAGCCCCTGTGGAGGCGGAACCAATGGTTTGTGCCGGGAGTGAGAGCAAGGTCTGTGAGTTAATCTGTGCCGGAGCAGAGTTGCGTGGAACCATCTTTGCCTGTTACACATTCTGGCCCTAGAACTTGGTCACTCTCCTGCTCACCCTTTTTCTGTCATGCCCTGTCCTATCAAGAAAGAGGAGAATATTATTTATTTATCTATCTATCTATCTATCTATCTATCTATCTATCTATCTATCTATCTATCTATCTATCTATCTATCTATCTATCTATATCTATCTATCTATCTATCTATCTATCTATCTATCTATCTATCTATCTATTTGTTTGTTTGTTTGTTTGTTTATGAGATTTATATACTGCAATCATCTAGCCCAGGAATGTCCAAACTTCAGCCCTCCAGATGTTTTGGACCACAACTCCCATAGTTCTTTGTCATTGGCAATCTAAGCTTAGAATTTTGGGGGTTGCGGTCTAAAACATCAGGAGGGCCGAAGTTTGGACATGCCTGATCTAGCCCAAAGGTTACTCTAGGTGGATAGACTCATCACTTGTTCTGCTAACGACCCACAGCAGAGGAGAGGAGCTTCTGGAGGGCGATCTTCATGCGGTTCTCTCTCCTGAAGCCCTTTCTCATTTGATACCAGGTATCTCCGAGCAGTCCATATTTTTAGAGCTTGCTGAAGACTTATCTATCCTTTTGCAAGCTGACCTAGTATGGTTCATCCTTAACGTCAGTCTTATGTCTGATGTCCGTGTTGTACCTTATGCCAGCCGTTGTTGTATACGGCATTCCTTGCTTTGTTGCACCATACTTTAAAACTCTTCAGGGATAAATACAGTGGTACCTCGACTTACGAATACAATCCATTCCGAATGCATGCTCTTAAGTCAAACTGTTCTTAAGTCGGGGCGCCTATCTAAAAAATTGAAAAACTAAGTTAAAAATAAAAAAATGGAAAAAAAGTGTAAGTCGAGCAGACCTTATCTAAAATTTGTAAGGCAGCAGTTAAAATGCCAACAGTTTTCCGCTCTTGAGTAAAATTGCTCTTAAGGTGAGCTGCTCTTAAGTCGGGGTACCACTGTATTGGCAGGTAAATGAATAGCAACATTTCCTGTGTCGTCCAAAAAAAGTCACTGGGTGGAGGCGGTGTTGTGTTGAGCTGATGGGGTTCCCAAGAGCACCAGCCACAAAAAAGGAGCTTTCCATGCGTACTTTGGAATAAGTCCCCTTCAGCAAAATGGAACACGTCTAGAGGCGCAGGCAGAGAGAGGGAAAGGTCCAGAGATGAAATCCTATGGGGACTGATGAAGGAACTGAGAATCTTTCACCTTCAGAAAAGATAACTAAGAGGCAGTGGGATAGTGGTCTTTGAGCATCAGAAGAGCGGTCAGAGACATGATGAAGGAAATATGTTTTCTGGTTCTTCAGAAGGTAGGAACATAAGAACATAAGAAGAGCCATGCTGGATCAGGCCAAAGGCCCAACTATCTCACAGTGGCCCCAACAGATGCATCTGGGAAGGCACAAGACTAGATATCTGTCTCCTTACCACTCCCCTGCATCTGGCCCTTGAAGGTGGAGATGATACATCTCCCTCAAGTAACTGTGATGGAAGGAAGTCCATCCCCTTTGGAAGGCAGGCCAGATGGAACATAAGAACAT
The DNA here is from genome assembly GCA_037367245.1 of Phrynocephalus guinanensis. Lineage (NCBI taxonomy): Eukaryota > Metazoa > Chordata > Lepidosauria > Squamata > Agamidae > Phrynocephalus > Phrynocephalus guinanensis. Next base: position 26,145,785 of record CM074744.1, on the reverse strand, counting down.
AAGAAGAGCCATGCTGGATCAGGCCAAAGGCCCAACTAGTCCAGCTTCCTGTATCTCACAGTGGCCCCACCAGATGCGTTTGGGAGCGCATGAGACTAGATATCTGTCTCATGATACCACTCCCCTGCATCTGGCCCTTGAAGTACCCTGGTTTTAAGCTTGGATATTACACATCACCATCAGGGTTTGTAACCTGTGATGGACTTTTCCTCCAGGAATCTGTCCAATCCGCTTTGGAAGGCATCCAGGCCAGATGCCATAACCACATCCTGTGGCAGGGAGTTCCATAGACTAACAACGCGCTGGGTGAAAAAATATTTTCTTTTGTCTATTCTTACTCTCCCAGCCCTCAATTTGAGTGTATGTCCCCTAGTTCTGGTATTTTGAGAGAGGGAGAAGAGCTTCCCTCTATCCACTTTACTCATACCCTGCATTATTTTGTATGTCTCAATCATATCCCCCCTCAATCGCCTTTTTTCCAGACTAAAGAGGCCCAAATGTTTTAGCCTTTCCTCATAAGGGAGGTGCCCCAGCCCAGTAATCATTTTAGTCGCTCTCTTCTGCACCTTTTCCAGTTCCACTATGTCTTTCTTGAGATGCGGTGACCAGAATTGTACACAATACTCCAGGTGCGGCCTTACTATTGTTTTGTATAATGGCATTATAACGTTGGCTGTTTTATTTTCAATCCCCTTTTTGATAATCCCTAGCATGGAATTGGCCTTCTTCACCGCTGCCACACATTGGGGAGACACCTTCATGGAGCTGTCCACCAACACACCAAGATCTCTTTCCTGATCTGTCATGGATAACTCAGAGCCCATGAGTTGATAGATAAAGTTTTGATTTTTTTTGCCCCAATATGCATTACTTTACATTTGGCTACATTAAAACACATTTGCCATTTCGTAGCCCATTCCCCCAGTTTGGAGAGATCCTTCTGGAGCTCTTCACAATCTTCTCTGGTTTTTACGACACGGAAAAGTTTTGTGTCATCTGCCACCTCACTGCTTATCCCTGTCTCCAGGTCATTTATGAACAGATTGAAAAGCACCAGTCCCAGGACAGATCCCTGGGGCACACCACTTTTCACCTCTCTCCATTGTGAAAATTTCCCATTGACACCTACTCTTTGTTTCCTGGATCTCAACCAGTTCTCAATCCATAAGAGGACCTGCCCTCTTATCCCCTGACTGTGCAGTTTTCTCAGCAGCCTCTGGTGAGGGACTGTGTCAAAAGCCTTTTGAAAATCCAGATAGACTATATCCACCGGTTCACCCAAATCTACATGCCTGTTGACCTTTTCAAAAAATTCTAAAAGATTTGTCAGACAAGACTTAGCCTTGCAGAAGCCATGCTGATTTTCTCTCAGCAAGGTTTGTTCTTCTATGTGTTTTAAGATTTTCTCTTGGATGAGGCTTTCCACCATCTTCCCAGGGACAGATGTAAGGCTAACTGGCCTGTAGTTTCCCGGGTCCCCCCTCCTTCCTTTTTTAAAAATTGGTGTGACATCTGCTATCCTCCAGTCCCACGGCACTGTGGCCGTTTTAAGAGACAAGTTGCATATTACCATTAAGAGATCTGCAATTTCATTTCTCATTTCCCTAATAACCCTTGGGTGGATGCCATCTGGGCCCGGGGACTTGTTAATCTTCAATTTATCAATTAGTCCTAAAACATCCTCTCTTTTAGCCTGTATTTGATTTAATTCTTTAGTCAAGAGGGGCCGTTCAGGCAGCGGAATCTGCTCAAGGTCTTCTGTCGTGAAGACAGAAGCAAAGAACTCATTTAATTTCTCTGCAATTTCCAAGTCCTCCTTAATCTCCCCTTTTCCTCCCTCACCATCCAGAGGGCCAACTGGTTCTCTGGCAGGTTTTCTACTTGTAACATATTTAAAGAAGCTTTTATTATTACCCTTTATATTGCTAGCCATGTGTTCCTCAAAATCTTTCTTTGCCTCTCTTATCATCTTCTTACATTTCTTTTGCCACAGTTTGTGTTCCTTTTTATTTTCCTCATTTGGGGAGGATTTCCGTTTACAGAAAGACCTCTCCTTGCTCTTTAGAGCCTCTCTAACTCCACTCGTTAACCATGCCAGTGCCCTCTTGGACTTAAATCAGCTCTTCTTTCTTTGTAGTATGCACTTGTGCTGGGCCTCTGTTACCGTTGTTTTAAACAGGTTCCATGCACTCTGAAGAGATTGGATTCTTCTAACCTTCCCCTTCAATTTCTTTCTAACTAGTTTCCTCATCTGAGGGAAGTTTGCCCTTTGAAAATCAAGGGTTTTTATGTCTGATTTGCTTGACACTCTTCCTCCAACATGCATGGCAAAGGAGATTGCAGCATAGTCACTGTTCCCCAGAGGCTCAGTGACATTCACATCCCTGACTAGGTCCTGAGTATCAGACAGTATTAGATCCAGAGTTGCCTGTTCTTGGGTGGGCTCCATGACAAGTTGCTCTAAGGCACAGTCATTCAGCAAGTTGAGAAACCCAGTTTCTCTTTCTTGCCCGGAGCTCGCATTGGCCCAGTCAATGTGGGGATAATTGAAGTCCCCCATGATTACTGTCCTATCCTTCTGAGACACCTTCATGATTTGTCTCCTCATTTCAAGGTCCCCCTCAAGTTTTTGATCTGGTGGGCGATAGCATACCCCAAATACCCGTCACCACATCCTGTGGCAGGGAGTTCCAGAGGATTCAGATCAGAAGATCCATGGTTTCAGCCTAACCTTAGGAAAGATATCCTGATGGTATGAAGGGAGCTTGGAAAGGTTGCTCTTCTTGGGACTATGGAAATGGATTAAAAGTGGCTTTGCTGCAGGAGGTCAGGGTGGATGTGGGATAATTCAGAAAAGTTATTTCCAAGTTCCGAATATGAGCTGTTGAGCAGTGGTTGTCAGGTTGTCAGGATCCCTTCAAATTCTGTGGTAGTTCTGAACAGATGTGTGCTTGGTGACAATCACACTTGTTTTTTCTGAGTCACAGAGAATGCTGATTGAGAATAAAAGCAAGTAATAATAAGAGAGAAAGAAAGGCCCCTTTTATTCCACCTTTCATTTAAGGAATAGGGTGTAAATTCTTCATGTCCTCCTCATCTTTTCCTAGGTCAGTCTTGGCAAAGAACCTATGGTACGGTTGCCAAAGGTGGCATTTGGAGCCCTTTCTGCGGGCACCTGACATCGCCCCTTCACAGCCACCTGTATTCAGGTTAAATTGCTGTATTGGCACTTTGCGAAAAATTAGTAGGTTTTGAATCGCAGTTTCGGCACTCGCTCTCCAAAAAGTTTGCCATCACTGCCTTAGAACAACCCTGTAAGGCTGTTACTCATGCAGAATCATGAGTTGACCTGAAGTCTGCTCAACCCTGTTCAATCACACCATAGCGTTGCATTGCCTTTCTGTTTTATTGGATTCTTGTGAGAACTATTGTCTGCAACACAAGACTTTTATAGTCTGCAACATGAGATTTTTTAAAATTCATTGTAGATATGTATCTGGCTGCATTGATATCTACAGTGGTTTAATGTTTATAAATTTATTTATTGGGTTTATAGTCTGCGCCATCTAGCCCAAAGGCTTCTCTGAGCGGTTTACAATATTGTTAGTAAAGTTAGGGATGGCTTTGCACTTTTGCTTCTCATGTTTGCAAAGAAAAGGGCGTTTAAGCAGATACAGCTTGTCATGTGGGTCAGAGAGCGAGCAGCACATGCCAAAATCTTCTCTTTTTTATACAATTCTTAAAGGTACAGGAAGTCTGGTTCCCCTTGCAGCTGAATAATACCAGGAAAACAAACCCTGTATTTTCAAAATGTTTATGCTCTTGAGAACTTTCCTCGTGTGTGTGTTTTAAACGTCACTGAGGAAATCTACAGATGAACTTAAAATGTTAATAGGGATCAAGTTGAAGGAAGACAAGCAATTACAGTGGACTCTTGTATAACAAACAGCTTGTATAACATAAAATCTGTACAACATAAAAATTCCAGAGATAGGGGAAATTTGCTTAACATAATTACCTGTGGGGAGAATCCGTGCAACATAAAAATGGGATTACTCCATTTTCAATGCATTCCTATGGGAATTTGTATAAAGGAAAATTTGCTTAACATAATTTCATTTGGAACGAATTAATTTCTTTATACAAGGTACCACTGTACTTTAATTAAAGCATATTGACAGAATGTACATTAAATGCATATTGAAATGTGTACTCGCAACAGGCTGGACAGATATCAATGACTTAAAAAAACATCAATTTAAATTTAAAAATTATCAGGAAGTGTCCAATTCATAAATTTAAATTGTGTTTTGAATTGATTTGATTTCAGATAAATCCGCCCTGACTTGCATAAATCCATGTTGGTTGTTTATATTTGTTTTCTGGATTATACCTGGTAGAAGTTGCATTTATTTTTGTTTGTTTGGTTTGTGCCCCAAACACACATTCTTTCTTCATTTGTGTCAGAAGGACCAACAAATTATATTGACATATAAACATACACTACTACTAAGGAGCATTTAAATCAGTAATGTCATTATGTATAAAACAATAAATAAAAGGGTGAAGCTTAATTATTGATTTAAAGTATGCTTTTGAGGACCATGTCCTGTCAGAGGACTGTAAGAAGAAAAAAACCCATACATAAAGATCACCACATTGGCTCTCAAACGATACATAAAAATAAGTTTAAATGTTTTTCTCCAAAAGTATGGAGCTAGTGAAAGGCACACTTGATGAGGAAGGTTTCCAGGGTCTCTCTAAAAGCCAAATTTGAGGGAACAAGCTATAGTACTATTTGAAGGCCCATATTTGGGGCCACTTTTAGCCTTTCATTACTGTCCATGGAGTTTTCTTGCAGGGATACTGGAGTGGCTTGCCAGTTCCTACTCCAGGAAGTAGGTAGAGGGTGAAAGAAGAGAGTGAAATAAATGGGCTGAAGATCAACATAAAAAAACTAAGATCATGGCCTCCGGTCCCATCACCTCTTGGCAAATAAAAGGGGAAGAAATTGAGGCAATGACAGAGTTTATCTTCTTGGGCTCCTTGATCATTGCAGATTGTTACTACAGCAACGAAATTAAAAGATGTCTGCTTCTTGGGAGGAAAGCGATGGCAAACTTAGACAGCATCTTAAAAAAGCAGACACATCACTTTGCCGACAAGGGTCTAGATAGTCACAGCTATGGTTTTTCCAGTAGTGATGTATGGAAATGAGAGCTGGGCCATAAAGAAGGCTGATTGCTGCAGAATGGATGCTTTTGAGCCTCGTGGCACAAGAAGAGCCTCGTGGCGCAGTGGTTAAATGCCTGTACTGCAGGTAAAACTGTGCTCACGACCTGGGTTCAATCCCTGGTAGCAGGCTCAAGGTTCACTCAGCCTTCCATCCTTCTGAGGTCGGTAAAATGAGTACCCAGCTTGGGGGGGGGGCAATGTGTAGCCTGCATACTGTAATTAAAATTGTAAACTGCCCAGAGACGACTTGTAGTGGTATGGGGGCGGTATATAAGCAGAACACTTTGCTTTTGAGCTGTGGTGCTGGAAGAGACTCTTGAGAGTCCCCTGGACTGCAAAGAGATCAAACCTATCCATCCTGAAAGGAATCAACCCTGGATGTTCGGACAGATTGTGAAGCTGAGGCTCCAGTACTTTGGGCACCTCATGAGGAGCGAGGACTCCTTGGAAAAGTCCCTGATGTTGGGAAAGATTGAAGGCAAAAGGAAAACAAGACAGCAGAGAATGAGATGGGTGGACAATGTCATCAATGCAACCAACATGGATTTGACCAAACTCCGGGAGGCCGTGGAAGATAGGAGGGCCTGGCATGATTTGGTCCATGGAATCATGCAGAGTCGGACATGACTTAACGACTGAACAACAACAATTTATGGCCTGGTCTGAGATGATCCTATCTCTAGTGCACACCTGAGTAACTAGTCTTAATGGGAAGCATTTGTAAACTACATCTTCGTAATCTGGAAGTTGAGTCATGGCAACTGGACTTCTTTTCTTGAGAGATTGAAATGTTTTGCTGCTCTTCCAAAAAGCTTCGTCAGTCAAGACAAGAAGTTTAACTTCGTCAGACAAGATGAGAAGAATGAAGTTCTTCAGCTAACTTGCGGTCAAGCTGGTTCTTCTGGGTGAACCAAGACATTTGAAACAAGGGCCAGAGTTTACCGCCCAGAGTAGCCATGTAGCTAGATGAAGCGGTATATAAATTGTATACATACATACATACATACATACATACATACATACATACATACATACATACATACATACATACATACATACATACATACATATCGCAGATAGGAGAAAGATGGAGCTGGGGAAGGAGGGAATTTATCAAAGGCACCCTTGAAACATTTCAAGATCAGAACAGTGGAAGACTGGGAACCCCGAGTGGTATGATGAGAGAAGAAGACCTGGATTAAAATCTCTGCATGTACCAAAGGTAACTTAGTCACGTCTGAAGCACAGGGTTGTTATTAAGCTAAAATAAAATAAATAAAATGCATGGAGGGCAAACCATATAGACTGCCTTGAGCTCAGGAAGCCGTGGAGGTGTATAAATGCCACACAGCATGTCTTTAACGTAGGAGTTTGAAGACGGGTAATGGATGGGATCCGGAACCTTTTACAGACTTTTCACACAGAACTTGAGTCCTGCCACTGGTTTGTAGCTTCTCCATTCCCTGTGGTGTGGTAGAGCTCCCATGAAATGGATAATTTTAACAAATGCACCCTATCAAACATGGTTGCCCTGTGTACTGGGCTGTATATTGTCCCTCATTATTGTAAGCCGCTTTGGGTCCTTTTCCAAGGAGAAAGGTGGGGCAAAAATACTCAAAAATAAAAATAAAAATAAAATAAATGTGGGGGAAATCAGGCCATCGGTGTGAAACTGCAAGTCTGAGGTGGCTTTCTGGTCTTGTGTAATCCCATTGTTTCTTCTGGCTTCTCCCTCTTTCCCTCCCCCCAACATGAATTTAAGCAGAAACATGTGTTACATTTTTTCCGCCTTAGCACATCCTGGCTGCTCCCCCTTGGTTGAAATTACTTCCTTTGCAGGGTCTCCCCGTTTCCTTTTGCTCAGCGGCCCCCAGCTGCAAAACAGACTCCATTTGTGACCCTCAGTGACCTGGGTTGGGGGGCTTCTGCGACCCAGCCTTTGAGAGGAACCAGGTTGCTTTTTGTGTGTGTGTGTGTGTGTGTGTGTGTGTGTGTGTGTGTGTGTGAGAGAGAGAGAGAGAGAGAGAGAGAGAGAGGATTTCTGGGCGATAAAGGGTTTCTCCTTATATATATATATATATATATATCCATTTGCCAGACCAGCCCCAGTTGGAAAGGAAGTGCTTTTTGTGGCATTTTGTCTGGAAATCGCAATTCTCCAGGCCAAGATAAGGGCTGTTTTTACGTGAGGAGGCCACCTCAGAGGGTGCTTTCTGCTCTGCGTTCCATCTCACCCTCTAAGATTAAGTGGAAACGGCCTCTCGACCATAACCATCTGTGCGCTAAGGATGCAGCTTAGATAAACTGGGAGGGGATTAAAAATGATAAAGAAAGAAACACCCTTGAGAATCTTAGCAGAGCTGTGGAATACTGAACTGTATAGTATTCTGGTCTGTGTTGTCAAGTCAGAACTGATTTATTAACAGTTAACCGAATAGGACATTCAAGAAAAAGTGAGATATTTAGGGACTGACTTTACCCAGTGGTGTAGTGCCAGGGATGGGGGAGCCCCAGGGTTGCTCACCTTGGGCGCAAAATGGTTAAGAGGGTGCAAAATTTCAAAAGCAGCATCAGATGGCGTCAGTGCAGAGGAAGAGGGGGAAGGCCTGGGCAACTGAGGCCAGACTGGGCAGCTCTGAGCCCAGCAGAAAGTCCAAAATCTGCACCAGCAGTGCCAGCTGCAGAGATAGCTCGGCCAGGCATCATGAAGGCTCCTGATCCCCTGGGTCAATGGCTGGCTCCCAACTGTCCCTGGAGGAGGCACAGGAGGCAGCGTCCTCTACTTCTGTTGCGCTTAGAGATGTAAAAGTTCCAGAAATTTTGAAGCTTGGCTACAGAGGGCCACCTGTCCAGAAAGAACTAGCAGCATGCACAGCTCCACACCAGCCCATCAACAGCAGGCCTTGCTTGACCGTCCTGCCTGGTGTGCTTTACTTGCCCAGGGTGCTGGCAACTCACTGACTTGCTCAGTGCCACATCCCCCATGGAGTTTCCATGGCTGAATGGGGATTCAGATCCAGGCCCCCTGAATCCTAGTCCATTATTCTGTCCACCGCAGCACGCTGGGAGTATCTGAACAATGTAATACAAGGACTGAAATCCAGTAATAAGAGTCGACCCATGGAGCCATCAGAACTTGTGGAGAAGTTGATTCACTAAATCCCTAGGGCTTGCTCTAGTTGCGACTTACTACTGGGTTTAGGTCACCTTAAGGGAGACTAGAACAACTTGCTTTAACCCTAAGGAGAACTGTGCAAATTCGGGGTGCTGAACTGTGGAGGGAAGCATGGAAGTTACTTCAACTGCCCCAAGCATTTCCAGTCTCTTTCTGCACCAGCAGATTGTAGCCCTCTGGTGTTGCTGGGCTGCAATTTTACACTGTCTCTCACAAATGATTTGGATGACTAGGGTGGCTGGGATTTGTAATCCAAGAGTATTTGGGATGTTCCAGATTGTCAACCCTTTCCACCCTGGAAGAAGACTTTTCATCAGTGCCAACTTTAGGTCAAAGCGGGCCATTGATTTAATACCCACTCATGAGTCTCCTGCATGGCTAGCTTAGTGTTGCCTTTTAAATCCCCAGAATGCCTTAGACTTAGAGCATGGTTGGGATTTCCAAACCCTTGGGTCCATCCATTTCTCTGGTCCTCATTGCCCACTGCTTTTTGTCTGGAGATTTGTGCCTTCAAACCTCCCAGTGGGCACAATTTTCTTTAAAAAGAAGTACCCTGTGGTCCTGTTGGAGGGAGTTGGAGCAGCCCACCATGGGTCTACTAGTATTTATGCCAAGTGACCCCCCTGGACCTTCCAAAGTTGCCCACTCCTGCCCATGAGGGCCTTATTTAATATTAAGACAGTGTTTGTGAGACTGAACCACCTGTTGGACTCTTGGTGGGAGGAGATGGTTTACAGCAGTGCTTCTCAACTTTGGGTCTCCCAAAGTCCTTGAACTTTCAGATTGTAGGTAGGTAGGTAGTAGAATCTGCAAACATAAATGTTCCCCTTGGTATAGGTTCTTTCCATGATCAATCCTACCATCAGATTTCTTGACAGCCCTCCAAGGCATTCGTTCCAAATATTTGGGCCCTTAAATGTTCCTAGACTACAGCTCCCAGGAATCCTGGCCATTAGAACTAGTAATGAAGTCTTCTGGGATTTTTAGTCCAAGAGCATTTGGGGTACCCAAGGTTGGGAACTACTGGTTTAAAGTGAATGTCAGATTAACATGTGAACTGTGAGGCCTGCCAGTGTCCAGGATGTTGTTGAGGGCCGAAGAGTCTTGATTTGAGGAGAGGAGGAAGGGATCTATCTGGGGGTCCAGCATCAGTACCTCTGCTTCTCTTGCTTGTAGTCTCTGTGGGTTTGGGCTTTCTGTTCCAAACTCATAGAAGGGAAGAATTGTTTGATTCACACTTGGATACAAACTTAACTCTACTGTTCCAACTCTAAATTCTCACAATCCTGTATGAAAGTGGTGTTCAAACTTTGGCCTTCCAGATGTTTTGGACCACAACTCCCACAGTACTTTGTCATTGGCAATACAGTCTTGTAATTCTGGGAGTTGTGTTCCAAAACATCTGGAGGGCCAAAGTTTGGACACCCCAGCTGTATGACCTTTGGGCTGGGCCATCTCCCAGTCTGACCTATCTATCTACCACACAGGATTTGTGTAAGGATAAACTGTAAAGGAAGAGAACCCTACGGAACACCTTGGGGGAGGGGTATAAGAACATGAGACCATAAGAAGAGCAATGCTGGATCAGGCCAAAGGCCCATCTAGTCCAGCTTCCTATATCTCACAGTGGCCCCACCAGATGCATCTGGGAGCGCATGAGACTAGATATCTGTCTCCTGATACCAGTCCCCTGCATCTGGTCCTTGAAGTACCCCAGTTTTAAGTCTAGAGATGATACATCTCCATCATGGTTTATGACCTGTGATGGACTTTTCCTCCAGGAATCTGTCCAATCCCCTTTTGAAGGCATCCAGGGCAGATGCCGTCACCACATCCTGCGGCAGGGAGTTCCACAGACTGACAACACGCTGGGTGAAAAAATATTTTCTAAGAAAATATTAGAAAATATATTAGATATGTTTCTAATATAGAAATAAACACAAACTGGGAGATAGTTCAGACTCAATAGTAGTATTTTTGTGAATATTGCAAGGTAATTTGATAAAAGTAAAAAAATGTGAACGTTGTAGGGAAATGGACATAAATACACATTATGTTATATAAAGTATTGCTGCAAAAAGCTGTACATTTGCAGAAGTATGTACATCAGTGCATGTGTTTTGAGAAATGCAACAAGTGGGGAACAATTTTAGAAATAGGACAGTACAAACATAGTATTTGTATTGTAAATGAGAGACTGAAATTCATGTAGACTGAGTTGCTTGTCCCTAGCTGTATTAGCCATATGCTGTTGATTTAGCTTGTGCAGAGAGAGGCAAATTGTTCTTGATGCCGCATTCATCAAAGGTATAAAGGAGGAAGAAAAATCTTTGTGCTCACGTGCAAGTGTTAATTGTTTGAATTAAATCATTCGCCCAGCATAATTGTTCAGCATAACGAAGCAAAGCATTTGTTTTTAGATGACACATTCCAATCCCCTTGGAATAGATGTGGAGAGCCTTTTTTTTCCTGCTTAAGGTCCAAATTCTGATTTAGATCTTGGAGAATTATTTGGCTACTTCCAAATAATCTCCAACACAACAACTTCCATGGTTGCAGACCAGAGCTCAATTTTATAGGGAAACTTTGCAGACTGGCAATGGGGTGCTATGTGATCTGTATCGTGTGTGTGTGTGTATGTGTGTGTGTGTGTGTGGACTCCCCATCCCTATGTTAGAACATGCAGTGAACAAGGAGGTTGGATGCAAGGGCCTTACAGGCCTCTCCCAACAGATATATTCTTTAGTTCTAGCCTCACATTTCTTGCATGGAAGGATGGCACCTTTCACATGACTGCATTTAACAGTGTGTGTCTTGTAGTAAGAGGAAATAAAATGTGCTCCTTTTTTAACAGTGCATTTTTAGCTCGTCAGGACGTTTTCGGTTGATTATTGCCTTGCGACGCAGCCGTAATAAAAAGAATTTTGCAACTGTTCACATTTTCTGCATGAGACGTTTAATTGTGCTAACTTGTACTAACTCCCAACGATGGCACGTCCCTGAGGAACAATTTGGCATATATCGCCTGCTAGCAAAGTGTTCTGACATCTCGGGAACAAAAGAGAGCTTGTCCTGAAACTGGACTGGAAAGCTGTTTTCTCAGCTTGGCATGTAAATCTCAGTAGAGTTAGTAATGGCCAAGGTCTTCTTGACCTGACCTTAACAAGGCCGATACGAGAACTGTGACTGGTTCTTGGCTTGGCTGTCTGGGGTTTGAAAAGACAAGGCTTTTTAGCAATACTGTATGAGTGAACCCAGCCATACAGCTTGTGACTGCCTGAAGTCCGGCCCTCACAGTGTCAATGGTTGTTGGGTCCCTTGCTAGCTATTCTACGGGCTTTCTGATTGGAAGGATGAAAAGGAACCGTGTGGATTGACACAGGTGTAACCATGGAATCTGCATTAGCTCCTCTTCCGTGCCCCCCCCCCAGGGGGTTGAGTTCCCGGCATGAATCTCCTCCCCATGTATTGCCTTCTCAAGAAAGGCCTGAATTTGTTTCACTCGGAGCCCCAGGAGTCCCAGCCGTGCAAAGCAGGAGGGGGAGGATGAGGCCCAGTCCTGGATATACAGTGGTACCCCCGACTTAAGAGCAGCTCGACTTAAGAACAATTCAACTTAAGAGCAGAAAATGTTGGCGTTTTAACTGCCGCCTTACAAATTTTATATATGGTCTGCTCGACTTACAAATTTTTTTTTTCATTTTTTGGATTTTTAAACTTATTTTTTCAATTTTTTAGGTAAGTGCCCTGATTTAAGAGTAGTTCGACTTAAGAGTATGCATTCGGAACAGATTAAATTCGTAACTTGAGGTACCACTGTATGCTTTTCAAATGGGCAAGAGATACCTGGTCAGGCTCATTGGGGTCTCTTGTACTGCTCAGGCTTGTGTTTACCCGGCCGGTACTGTAGCTGAAGCAGGGAGATGCTGTGCTGTGACTCCCATTGGTGGAGGGGAGGTCATCAAGGCTGTAATGGTGGCTGAGGTTCTATGGGAGTGATCTGCCCAGGGCTCTCCCTTCCCAGGGTCCCTTCCTTGGCCAAATGGGCCGGGTGGGAAAAATTTACTCCTCCTCCCAGCTGTTCCCCAGTTCCCTGAGGGTGAAAAACAACCCCCCCAAGAAATTAACTGCCCCTCCCCAAGTCTCTTGCATCTCTGTTACTGTAGTGACACCTCCTTCCGTAGAGGCTCTTGTGTCCTCCTGTTCTGCCTCCTTTACTTTTGCCTATGCTTCCTCCTCCTCCTTCTGGTGCAGGGGCCCTCAACTCAGTTCTCCATTGTTAACCCTCCTCCTTGCCTCACAAGGGTCTGGAAGTCAGTAGCAGACCAGGGTGCCTGTGGGGCTGCAGGTTGAAGGCAGGTGGCCACCCTGGGACCCTGGTGGTGACCTCCTCACAAAATAGTGCCTTGTGAAAATATGGGTCCCATGAGGAGGTGGATCTCTGATTTTAAAATGTTAACCACTGAACATGCGTCCTAGAACTAGAGAAAACATATGTTGGAAGAGGCCTGTAAGGCCCTTGAATCACACCTCTTTGTTCAGTGCACACACACACACACACACACACACACACACACACACACACACACATACAGAGAGAGAGAGAGAGAGAGAGAGAGAGAGAGAGAGATGTTCTCTACCATTGTCATCTTATGCTCCATCTACATTCTATCAGCACATCTGAGTCCACCATAACAATAGTCACACTTTTCATAAGAAGGGCATTTACATTTTCCTGGCATTTTGTTGTTGTGTATACCATTTGCAGCACGTTGGTGCACAGAGGATTAGAAGAAAGTCCTGAGTTGTCCAGAATAACCAGCAGCACAACAGAAGGATGCAGATGAATCATTCAAGCAAGTTGGAGTCAGTAAGAGGTTGTATGTGACACAGGCAGGACGATATGAATTCCTAGTCATGATTATAAAAGCCTTGTGTCCTACCAGGTTACATGTATTTAAGTGGTACATACATACATGTAGGAGAACAAATGTTCTAGAAGATCTGAGATGTAATGAGTCTTAATTCGGCCTTTTTTAATACTTCAGGGGAATTTACACTGACATTCTGACCGACGTATTTCCTATTGATCAGTGCATTAATGTGGAAAGCACTTCCCCTAAGTTCATTGCCTGCTTGGAAGGTATTTTTTCATTATCTTCCTGACAGCTTGAGGATTAATGTCTGATGGGGAACAGATCCATCAGTCGAGCAGCTGAGACCCCTAGATAATTAGCTCGATCTTTGATTAACATGCTGAAACCAAGAAGGAATTCTACCAAGTGTGTTGGTGAACTTGGTCATTCCAAATGTTGGTGAGAAAAGTCTGTTGAGTAAAGCAAAATTATTATTATTTGTTATATTCATGCCCTGCCTATCTGGTGTGCTGCTTATAGCACGTAAAGCACTCTCTGGGTGGGTGGTTTACAAGTACAGTGGACCCTTGTATAACAAGCAGTTTGTTTAACAGAAAATCCACTTAAAGGAAAAAAATTCCGGAGATAGGAGAAAATCGCTTAACAGAATCGCTTATGAGGCAAATCCGTACAATAGAAAAACGGTCATGATTAGGGATTAATTCATTTTCTATGCATTCCTATAGGAAATTTGTAAAATTTGCTTAACAGCATTTCATTGGGAATGAATTAATTCCTTTATACAAGGTAGGTACCACTGTAGTTATGTAGGGTATTTATTTATTTGTTTTCATTTTAGAGTATTTTTACCCCACCTTTCTCCTTGGAAGGAGGACCCAAGGCGGCTTACCAAATGAGGGAATAAATGGAAATGGTACATCTTGTCCCCGATCCCCAGCAAGCTGGGTATTCATTTTACTGACCTCGGAAAGATGGAAGGCTGAGTGAACCTTGAGCTGGGATTGAACCTCAGGTTGTGAGCACAGTTACAGCTGCAGTAGAGCATTTTAACGACTGCATCACAAAGCTCTTCTTACCCGTGACGCAGTAGTTAAATGCCTGTACTGCAGCTATAACTGTGCTCACAACCTGGGGTTCAATCCCAGGTAGCAGGCTCAAGGTTCACTCAGCCTTCCATCCTTCTGAGGTTGGTAAAGTGAGTACCCAGCTTACTTGGGGTGGGGGGGCAATGTGTACCCTGCATACTGTAATGAAACTGTAAACCGCCCAGAGACTACTTGAAGTGATATGGGGCGGTATATAAGCAGAACACTTTTTGCTTTCAAGAAGAAAGCTAATTCAGAGACTTGGGGAAGAACACTACCAGAAGAATTTTATTTATTTTGCTTTGGGATTCGGAAGAAGCTGCCTCAGACCATTAATCCTTAAAGCACCTAGACACTATTCAAATGTTGTTAACATTGATTTTGCAGGGTTTTTTTTTTTGGCAATTTCACCAAACCCAGCTAGGGAAATGCCACACATTTCATGTAGATTTTCTAAATAGAAAGCAGATATTCGGCAACTGATCCACAGATCTTTTTATTGGATTGGTAGGACAGAGCAGGCATAAAATTGGCCTGTGCATAGATTAGGAGTATTTGGTGGCAAAAGTATGCTTGCTCTTACTAAGCTGTTGATCATCATATTTGTTGTTTTGACTGCTTGGATTCTGAATGAGAAATTGGGGACTATAATTGCTTTTTTGCCTTTTGTGTCGTGGAAGCTAGTGAGTGACTCTGATGTTATGGAAACAGTGAATCTGCTTTGGATTTTAGTCTGAACTTTATATGCATTGGCCATAGTACTGGACCTGCTTTGTGGACATATTTCACCACTAGGGATGGAATTGTTTTTGAACCACAAGTCCCATAATCCGTATATACTCGAATATAAGCCGAGTTTTTCAGCCCTTATATTTGCTTGGAAAAAACCACCCTCGGCTTATATTCAAGTGAATGCAGTGGAGGGCAAGTCCTGCCCATTCCACCACCTCCCGATATATACTCGAATATAAGCCCTCGGCTTATACGCGAGTCAGTAAGTTTTACCAGTTTTTGTGGTAAAAAAACCGCCCTCGGCTTATATTTGAGTCAGCTTATATTTGAGTATATATGGTACTCAGTGCTCTGAGTTCTGCATGATGGAGAGACCCCTTATAGACACCTGAATGCAGCTCACCTGAGAGAAATGCCTAAACTGAAAGGCCTTGAGGTCTCGATAGGTGTAACCCTCCAATTTTACTGTTCAAAAAGAAAGCTCCCAGATCTTTACAGGGAGATGTATTTAGATGTCTGTAAAACAGATAGAAGTACCAGAACGGAGAGTCATGGGGTTTGTATTCTGAAACATTCAACACCCTGGATAGCTCTTATAAATGTCAGACTAAAACTTGTAGCAGATTCATTCATTGCCTGATTACAACTTCAGTCATCAGCCTTCAATGATACAGTTTTCTATCCTTGCTACAATACAGTTGTAAACTCTTTGAGGGAATATTTCCTGTGCATACCCGCTCAGAAATTCCCTTTCCCCCCCCAAACAACATCAATGGAAAAATATTTAGTAAATATGGAACTATGAAAATAATCTTGTTTAAGATGAGAAGAGAAATATGAAACAAGTTGGCTGATTTATTGGGGAAAACTCCTGATATATGTAACACAGCAGGAGATAAGCAGTGTATCTGTTAGTTTTAAAAATAAAAAATTATTATTTAAAAAATAAGAACTTCCCTTTTTCAACTGATATGGAGGAGGTGGGGAAAAGTCCTGAATTAATGTTTCAATACCATTAGGGAGTGGGTTTGGTGGGGGGGGAAAACCATGGCTACGTCCAGACAAGTCAACAAGAAGGTCAGTCGGGGTACAGGATTGTAATCTACCCTAAAGGCTCTGAGTGGCCAAGTTTGGCCTTTGGGGGTGCTCCGAGACCAGGGGTGTTCCTGGAAAAGCCAGGTGGCTAGTTGTCATTGTGTATCTTCAGCTGGAATATTTACATGGCTCTTCCCTAGGGAAGGGAAATCTGACCACAGTGATCCATGCTTCAGATACATCCTAACGAGATGATTGTATTACACTTCTTTTCATGAGGTTGTCTTCAAAAGGTGTTAAAAAGCTACAGCTAGTGCAAAATGTGGTGGTGTGTACCTTAGAAGCAACTGTAGGGCCCTTCCGTTTGCTTCTGAGATACATTCAGTGTCCTGGTTTTGATTTTAAAAAAAAAAAAACTCTATACAGGGATCTGAAAATTTGAGGGGATGCTTCCTTCCTGTATGTACCTGACCAGACTTTGAGATTCTTGGTAGAGGCCCTGGCGGATGTTCCACCATGCTGACAGACCAGCCTAGCTGGTATTGGAGACCAAGCTCTGTAGCAGCATGTAGATCAGGGGTTCTCAACCTGTGAGTCCCCTCATGTTCCTGGACTGCAGCTCCCAGAAATCTTGGCCAGCTCAGCTAGTGAAGAAGACTTCTGGGAATTGCAGTCCAAGAACATCTGGGGACCCACAGGTTGAGAGCCCCTGATTTAGATGGTGAAGCTGTCCTCCAATGGAAAGTTAGGCTGGCTCCATTTCTGTTGAACTCTGTAACATGGGTTCACAGTCTTGGGTTCCCACTTGTTCTTGGACTAAAACTCCCAGAAGCCTTCACCACGAGTTTGTGTTGGCCAGGATTTCTGGGAGTTGTAGTCCAAGACCATTTGGGGGCCCAAAGTTAGGAGCCACTGGTCTATAGGCAGCTAAACATCTGTTGTTCCCAATGGTTGTTGGTATCCAGTGCTCTCTTATTTATATGTTTGGCTTCTAGAGAATGTTAGACCTGGCTTTAAAGAATGTTTTTAGTCATTTTCTAAAAAAAAAATCCCCTCTGATTCAAATTTAATTATATTGGAAGCTTGTTAAGCAGAAAAGCACCAAAGAGATACAGTGAATAAACAAATGAGACCTACTGTGTTTGTTGGCACATAGCTCCCAGGTGACTGCTTACAAGATTACAACCTTCATCTATCTACTTATCACAGTGTTTAAACAAATGATAGGCTGGGGAGAGAGTGCATGGTGGCACACGGATGAGCAACATCGGGAGGTGAATAAAACAGAGCGACTGCCTGCCCTCAGCCCCTGGTACCTGCATCCACCTGGCAGGGTTGTATGCAGTACTTGCCTAAAACAGCCCCAAATCAAAATGGCTGCTAGCTGAAGTTACCATGGCACTGATATTTAGAGAAGCAGGTGGGAATGCCTGATGAAATCGAGCCAGTCTCAAGGAGAGAAATGCTTGGGTTTTCTTGATGGAGGATTTTCCTAAAGAAAAGCCATGTTTGAATATCTGAAAGCATGTCATATTGAAGAGGGGGCTGTCTTGTGTTCCACGGCTTCAGAGACTAGGACTCAGAGCAATGGTTTCAAGCTACAGGAACAGAGATTCCATTTGAACATTAGGAAGAACTTCCTGATGGTTAGAGCTGTCCGGCAGTGGAATCTGCTGCCACAAAGGAGGGTGGTGGAGTCTCCTTCTTTGGAGGTTTTTAAGCAGAAGCTGGATGGCCATCTGTCGGGAGTCCTGTGATGGGGGTTCCTGCATGGCAGGGGGTTGGACTGGATGGCCCTTGAGGTCCCTTCCAACTCTAAGGGCCTTTTTACACGACCCCTAAGATCCGCTGGTCCCTTAAATTCGGACCAGAGATCTTGAGGGTTTGTCGCTCTCCCTGCGTTCCCACCCCCTCCACACTTCCTTGTTCTGTCTGCGTGAGGGGACGGAGAAAAAAAGGGAGAAAAGAATGCACTCTTACCTTCAGAGTGCCGGTGGAAGTTGCTCCGACCCCCCCGTCACTTCCTGGTTCCTCTTAAAGGGGCGGGAGGCAAAACAACAACAACAAAAAGAAGCGTGGAGAGCCCGGCACTCTCCGCATCAAAATTTTTCACTCTCCCAGAGCAGGTACTTGAAAGGTGCGCTGGGTCGCGCTTAGGTGGGCGGGGTCGCACTTAATTTTCTGTTAGCTCTGGAGCTGGTGGGGAAACATTTTTAAGCTCCGGAGCTGGGAGCCATTTGCAGCGGAGCTTAGGGGTCGTGTATAAATGCCCTAAGATTTTATGAAAAGAACCTGGTAGCAGTATTTTCTGGGGTGGAGTCTCTCTCTCTCTCTCTCTCTCTCTCTCTTCCTCCCTCCCTCTTGGAAAAAAGTTCTGAGGCCGTACAGCTAATTGGCTTATTGTGGCTCACCTCAGCAGGTGCACTTAAGACTCCTCATCTCACAATGATCCAAATAAAATGTTGCTATATGAGGACTCATTGTCCAGTGGGGGTGGCTGATGGGTTGTGCTGGTCCTCTGTGGCTGTTATCCCCATACCTTAGAGTAGTGGTTCCAAACCATAGGTCTCCAGGTGCTCTTAGACGATGATTCCAAGAAGCCTTGCACGCTAGCTGTGCTGGCCAGGATTTTTGTGAGTTCAAGTCCAAGAACACCTGGGTGCCCACAGCCACTGACTTAGAAAAGTTCCTTCTTTAGATTTTTGTCACCAAAATACTCCCGGCCAATGTTTGGAACCATGAAAATGTTTCCCCAGCTCTCCCATGGAAGCAGAGCAGCTGGGATTGTCTGTAAATGGATTAGCCTCCACCCCCATTTTGTTTTCTTGAAAAAATAGTCGGCCTTTTGGGGCAGATTTTGGATTCAAATGCAAAAGAGGATAAGTAGACAGCCCCTGAACAGTGGAGCGCCAGGAGAAAATGTGATTATGTATAGGTCAGGATGGGAGAGCAGTGACACAGTGTGTACGCCACTCTTGCTTGACCTGGCAATGCTTTTGAGGGGAGGGGAGGCTCTCTCTCAGGCCATCCTTGAGAGGTGCACAATCCACAGCCTGGGGAAACCACATGTGGCCCTCATTTGCATCACAGAAGGCTTTCCACAGCAGCTGAGGAACACCCCACCTCCAATCTCCCCCACCCCACCCCACCCTCTCCCACCGCCCTTCTTGAAGCTCAGTCATGTTTGTTGTTTTGAGTTCATTTGCACCTTCATCCTTCTCCGGGTTGCCCATATGCATGCATGGATTAATGTGCATAAAAAGTGCATTAAAATGCATTTAAAAGTGCATAAAAGCAATCTTGATGGATGGAGTGTTTTTCTGCCTTGTGATTCTTCTCTGTGTAGCATTTTAATGAAGACGGACCTGTGTCCTTCTCGGTGATATCCACCCTTACCAGAATTTTGATCAGAATCAGAATCAGAATACTTTTATTGGCCAAGTGTGATTGGACACACCCAGAATTTGTTTTGGTAAAATATGCTCTCTCTATATAAAAGGAAATATAAGAATCATATAGTCAACAATAAAAACACAGTACAACAATACAATATAACCTATTATTTAAAAAGGAAGAAGAAAAGTAATAATTAATTATTCAACCGTTTGATAGCACTTGGAAAGAAACTATCTTTATATCTAGTTGTCCTAGTGTGCAATGCCCTAAAACGTCACCCTGAGGGTAACAATTGAAACAGGTTATGTCCAGGATGTGTGGAATCTGTATATATTTTCACCGCTCTCTTTTTAGCTCGTGTGGTATACAATTCCACAATAGATGGCAAATTAGTAGCAATACTTTTTTCTGCAGTTCCAATTATCCTTTGAAGTCTATATCTGTCATGCTTAGTCGCAGAACTAAACCAGACAGTTATAGAGGAACAGATAATAGATTCAATAACACCTCTATAGAATTGAATCAACAGTTCTTTTGGCAGTCTGAACTTCCTAAGTTGACGCAGAAAAAACATTCTTTGTTGTGCTTTCTTAATAATACTTTCAATATTAGATGACCATTTTAAATCTTGAGATATAATAGTACCTAAAATTTAAAGGACTCCACTATTGACACTAAGTTATTTGATATCATAAGAGGTGGCTGTATAGAATGAGTCCTCCTAAAATCCACCACCATTTCAACAGTTTTGCATGTGTTTAATTCAAGATTATTTTGAGTACACCATAAAACTAGTTGTTCAATCTCTTGTCTATAGGCAGATTCATCATTGTCTCGAATGAGGCCAATCACTGTAGTGTCATCTGCAAACTTCACTATTTTAACAGAGAAATCCTTTGAGGTACAATCATTAGTATATAAGGAAAACAGAAATGGAGAAAGCACACAGCCCTGAGGGGCTCCTATGCTAACCTTGCTAATATTTGATATAATTTTACCTAACTTCACCTGCTGCTTTCTGTCTGTTAGGAAGCTTACAATCCATTTACAAATGTGATCAGGTACAGCCAGCTGTTTTAATTTAGTCATAAGGATACCAGGAATAATAGTGTTAAATGCAGAACTAAAATCAACAAAAAGAACCCTTGCATAAGATTTTGGAGATTCAAGATGTTGCAATATATAAGGACATATTAATAGCATCATCTATTGATCTATTTGCATGATAAGCAAATTGCAATGGATCTAATGACAAATCCGTGATAGATTTCAGGTGAGCCAACACAAGTCTCTCAAAAGTTTTCATGACCACAGAAGTTAAAGCAACTGGTCTATAATCATTCAATTCCTTGACAGAAGATTTTTTTGGTACTGGAATAATCAATTAATGTTTGAATCAAGAAGGAACATAACACATCTCCAGTGATCTATTAAAGATGCGGGTAAAAATAGGAGCCAGTTTTTCAGCACAAACTCTTAAACAAGAAGAAGTGATTTTATCTGGACCTGGTGCTTTTCTTAACTTCTGATTGTAAAACAGACTTTGCACCTCCTTCTCTGTGATCACCAAAGATGGAGGACCCGATGACATGGGATAAATTTCCACAGGCTCAGTTGTTGTTGTTAAATCTGAGATGGAAATTGCAGGAATAGATGGCTGCAGTTTCCTCTCAAACCTGCAGTAAAACATATTCAGTTGAATCTAATTTTTTTTGGGGGGGAAGAAGAGCTACAGCTTAGGGGTAGAGCAAATGCTTTGTCTGCCCAAGGTCCCAGGTTCAAATCTTGGCATCTCTGTACATATTTGGAAAGAGGAATACTTTAAAAAATAGGGATCCTCAGCCTTTGACCCCCCCCCCTTTGGGAGTGAGGCCAGGCCATTCAGAAAACCCAAGTTTGGGTGGGTGAGAATTTTTAAGAGGAGAGAGGTTGACAGCATCTGCGAACACAAGCCTGCCTGCCATTCTTTTGCCACAGAAACGGTGGCAGCCCTCATCAGCATTCTCTGCCAAAGCCCGTCAAACTCTGTGCTACGAGGATGGCTGAAGTTCTACCATCTGCCTAAATGATGCAAACTGGAACAGATTTAAATAGTTTGCACACATTATTCTGCTCCGGCTGACCGTAGAGAATGAGAAACAGCTCCACTCAGCTGCTGAATCTATGCCCCTTTGCTCATTCCTTTGTCTTCTCTCTGAGATGTCATCCGGTTGTAGCTGCCTGCGACCGTTTGAAATGTATTTTCACAAGCCTTGCGTGTTTGAAAATGTATGCTGTGTGATGTAAGCCGTGCAGAGGATTGGCAGATGTTGGATATTCAGTGTCTGGTACTAAGTCTTGGACATCGGCAGTGTGATTCAGCGGAGTGTGTAGTCCATCAGGGTTGACCCCTTCTTGCTGAACCATTGATTGGCTTCCTTTTGGAAGCAATTATCTGATTAGTTTGGTGCCAAGAGGAAATCTATTATTGCCCTATTGATTGGCTTTGGCAGGAGTCTTAACATCTTAGGAAGCTGAGAGCTGGTGGAACTGTTGGATCATTGAGCAGGGTCTACCTTACAGGGTCCAGATATTGACTTAATAACAATAACAATCTTAGAACTGACGAACTGGAATTATTTATTTATTTATTTATTATTGAATTTATACACCCCTCCATCTAGCTACATAGCTACTCTGGACGGTACTCTGGACGGTTTACAAACTGAACAGAAATCAAAACCATAAACAGTAAAATACAATATAATAGATAAGCACAAGTATATAAATAAAAACATAATAACTAGTAGACAATGTATAAAAAAAACATAGAACACGAGAAAGATGGGCTACAGATAAAAACAAAATAAATACATAATAGCAATCATTATTAGAACAGATTAATATCCGGGGAAAGCCTTTTTAAATAGCCACGTATTTAGATGCTTCTTAAAGACTGGGAGGGAAGGTGCCAGACAGATCTCAGGAGGAAGTTGGTTCCAGAGCCGAGGGGCGGCCACTGAGAAAGCTCGATTTCTCGTCAAAGATTTACGGGCCTCCTTCAGCGACGGCACCCTCAAATGTCCTTCCTGAGATGATCAGGTGGAAAGGATCGTGGGCTTCAGCCCCTGTCAGGGAGGCACAGTGGGGAATCGAACTCCCAACCTCTGACTAAGGAGCCAGATGCCTAAACCACCGAGCTATCCAGACTGTACAAGAGATGCATGATTAACTCTAGATCTGAGCATAGTGTTAGCCCTATTGCTAGCTCTCAATACAGTACATTGGAAATCTGGTGGAATCAAACATGTCCTACAGCTTCTTCAATGCACGTTTGTACAGAGGTATGAATCTGCAGCAGTCCTCCCTGGTGCCTTCCCAATGGCTCAGAGTACATCTGCCATCATCCCCAAGTTCTCTGGTTGAGAATGATGACAACTGTAGTCCAACAGATCAGTGAAGCACTAGTTTGAAGGGGGCTGGTGGAGACACAGTTTGGAGGACAAGGTGAGGCAGAGGAGGGCATCTTTCTTCAACATTTGTGGAATTCCTAAGGGCCTTTTCACACGACCCCTAAGATCCGCTGGCCACTTAAATTCGGACCAGAGATCTTAGGGGTTCGTCGCTCTTCCTGTGTCCCCACCCCTCCGCACTTCCTGGCTGCTGGCTGCGTGAGGGGAGGGAGAAAAAGAGAAAGAAAAGCATGCCGCTCACCTCCGTTCTGCCTCTCGCTCTTGCCGGCAACATTCCAGTCTCTGTAAAAGTAGCTCTTAAAGGGGCGGGAGCCAAAACAACAACAAACAGAAGCGAGGAGAGCCCCGCACTCACTATCGTTACACCGCATCAAAGAATTTTCACCTCCAGAAAGCAGGTACTTGAAAGGTGCGCTGGGACATGCTAAAGTGGGCGTGGTCGCACCTAATTTCCTGTAAACTCTGGAGCTGGTGGGGAAATATTTTTAAGCTCCGGAGCTGGGCGCCATTTGCCCCGGAGTTTAGGGGTCGTGTATAAACGCCCAGAGTGATAGAGAGAAACTCACCATCCTCGCCATCCTCTTTAGACTTCCTTCCCCAGTGATGGGGCAAAGTAAGCTTGTACAACATTTCCATATTACCTGACCTCATAGGCTCAGAGTGCTCTACAGTGGCTTCTTCAAACTTGCATTCATCATTGTTGTCAGTCACAACTTAATTGGGAAGGACTCAGACCTCGGTACTTGGCATCCCACCACTGAGGCTGAAACCTGCAACCATAACAGGGAAAATCCAGTTTGTAAAGCCAGAGTGTCATTTCCAGTCAAAGTACAGAGATCAATTTGTCACACTTGACGAAAAGGTGTTCTGTATGTTTCTGCTTACTGGCAGAGCGAGTCATCCATGGCGTCCGTATTGATCTCCCACTCTTCTTCTGGGAAAAACTAGACACTACAACTATATTTCCTTGTATCTACCCAACAACCCTGGGAGGTATATTAATCTGTGGAGGTATGATGGTGTGGGGAGGTTTCTTTCATAGCAAGGATTGGAACCCAGAACCTGATGCTGCCAAATCAGAAATGAGCACCTCTCAATTAGTTGTGTGTCTAAGTATGAAACGTACATTTTTAGAGACACAAAAAAAATCAGTTCCTAGTAGTTTTTTAGCAATAAAATTGGAGGAGGTTCCGTTGCTAGGCCATTGGTTTCTTTTGACTGAGAAAAGGGTTCATTTATTTTATTTTATTTTATCTTATTTTATTTTACTAGCTAAAGTTTGCCTGTCTCCCTCCAGACCATGGCCACCATCTCTTCTTTTGGGAAGTACACTCACGCCATCGTCCGCTGCATTCCCTCCTCGTTTGGCACAGCCGACGCGACGGCCGATGGTTCCGACAATGAGACAGAGCCGGTGGACTTGGCCAAAGCTCATCGCCAGTATGGCGTCTACACGGGCATCCTGCGACAGAAGCTAGGACTCCAAGTCATTGAACTGGCTGCAGACGAGAGTCTCCCCAATTCCACGCTGGTGGGGGACCTGGCGGTGATACAGGGAGACACGGCACTGCTCACACGGCCGTGGGCGCCCTCGCGACGGGATGAGGTAATCTACATATCTGTCTGTAGCCTGTCTAGGGCTAAACGGCCACAGGTAGCTTTGTGTGTCCAGCTGCCAAAACGTATCATATTTCTTTTTTTTTATTTTTCTACCAGCAGCCTATGAAGGTATCACCCATAGTCTAGTTTTAATCATATTTCTTGTGACTTTATTCCTTGGGAACTATTGCTCTCCTGCTTTCCAAAATGGTCTCTGCTTTAAAAATAGTTGGGGGGGGGGGAGAAATCCAGTCCTCCAGAGATTGTTCGAGTGAAATTGCCATATACATTAAACTATTGGAGCAGCAACACCGGTTACATTTCCCAACAGGGTCTTTTGTTTTGCATTCTTAGGATGAGGATGACTATCTCCAAGTGGGCCAGAGTTTCACAGTTGATGGCCAAATACCTTTCTACACGGACATATCATGATACGCTCTATTTTGCCATACCATGTTTTGTTCTGTAGTTTAGAACCTGTGTAATTTTAATTGGGCACCTACTCCTTGTCTGTGCGAATGTTATTGCCTGTTGTATTGTATGCTTTGGTTGGTTATTGTAGCTAATGGCAGACCCTATTGTATGCCAATAAAGGTCCTGATTGACTGACTGACAATGCCTCAGAATTGGCTATGATGAGAGACTACAGATGGGCACGAACCGAATCATGGACCCCCCCAAAAAATATATATCACAAACTGGGCTGGTTTGTGGTTCGATTCATGGTTTGGTTTGGAGGTCCTGTTTTGCCAAAATGAAATGAAGCACCAGATTTCCCCCATTCAGTGCTTCATTTTGCTTGGGCAAAATAGGAGGCTCTCCCCTGCCCCCTTAGAGCTGCCTAGATGCCCTAAGCACATCCGATCTCACCTGATTTCGGAAGCTAAGCAGGGTCAGCCCTGGTTAGTACTTGGATGGGAGACTACCAGGGAATACCAGGTGCTGTAGGCACCTGGAGTAGGAACTGGCAAACCATTACAGTATTCCTGCCAAGAAAACTCCATGGACATGGAGTCACGAAGAGTCAGTCATGACTGTAACGACCAGGGCCGGTGCGTCCATTAAGGTGAACTAGGCAGTTGCCTAGGGCGCCAAAATGGAGAGGGGGCGCTGCCCGCCCGTGCCCCCCCCCGCCTAGGGTGCAAAAAAACCTAGCGCCGGCCCTGGTAATGACACAACACACACACACACACACCTGCCCCCTTAACCTCCTTGTTTTGAAGCCACCACAGTTGCAGCCACCACCACCCTGAGAGGCAGCAGGCCTGGCTCCTTGCATGGAAGTTGGTCTTCTGCCTTTGCACATGAGTGGCCTTGTTGCTAGATGTTGCTACCGCCCAGAGTGGCCTTCTGGCTGGCAGGCACAGTATATAAATCTTATGAATAAGAGATTCATATTTTGTTTCGGAAGGGATCTGGTTCTGAAATAAAACACGCCAGCACAGCTCGCGTTCGGAACCGGGACTCACCCTCCAGAATGAAATCAACCACTGACTTTCCTTGCTTTGGGTCATGTGGAGGGACATTCCAATCAGGAAGAAGCCTCCAACGCGTCATCTTTCCTTCTCCCCTGGTGCTAGCCAGTCAAGAGCTGTGAAAAGACATGCATTATCCCGCTTCCCTGTCTGATTGGCCAACGCCAGGGAGAAGGAAAGATGACGTGTCAGAGGCTTCTTCCTGATTGGAATTTTGCCCCGCGTGACCCAAAAGCAAAGTAAGTCAGTGGTTGATTTTGTTCCAGAGGGTGGGTTCCGGTTCCGAACGTCAGCTGTGCTGGCGTGTTTCATTTCGGAACCAAACTGGTTCGGAAATGAAACGCCCATCTCTACTAATAATAAAATAAGAACAATGCATCCACTGCTCAGCTGATAGGCAGATGCATATTGCAAAAGCAGTAGATACAGCTCCTTGAAGCCAGGCCTGCTGCTCTTGTTAGCTAAGCGGTGGGCACATGCACACAGGCAGCAGCCCCAGCTCATTGCATGGAAGCCAGGCTTGCTGCCTTTGTATGTGTACCTGTCAATCAGCTGACAGGTAGGTGCACAGGAGAATAGAATGAAGTTAGAAGGAGCCTATAAGGCCATCAAGTCCAACCCGCTGCTCCATGCAGGAATACAAATCAAAGGCTATCTGCCAGGTGGCTATCCAACTTTCTCCTGAATGCCTCCAGTATGGGAGCACTCACTGTTTCTTGAAGTCTTTTGTCTCATGCCTGCATGCATACAGACTGCAGGCCCATCTTTTGTGCAAGGAGCCAGATGGTGGTGGTGGCAGCTTCAAAGTAGGAAGGCAACAAGGGGAGGTAAGAGATAGTTTCCCTTGGCATGAACCTGAAAAACAAACTGTGAACCAGTTTGCTATATGTAGCTCATTGTTTGTGGGTAACCACAAATCATCACAAACCACTAGTTTTCTGGTTCATGCCCATCTCTTGGGAAACTAATGAGGGATGGAGTCCAACAATACCAGCAGAACTGCACTTTGTTCATCCCTCAGCCAGAATCTGGAGCATTGCACATGACCTCAGCATTAGCCATTTCCAGTCCTGGCTGTGGCTGTCTTGTAGAGCCTCTAAAACCTGCCTAGTAGTTTGTACTGTAGACATCTGCCGAATTTCTGTGGTCTGTGTCTGTCCATGTTTATTTGTTTGCTTCCTTTGTTTCGTTCTCGAAAGATAAGACAAGATGGCAGATTAATTCGGGGCTTCAGAGTTTGACTGAGTGGAAGCCGGCTCCTTGCATTACCATATTTTTTCACAGCACACTTCCCTAAGACAACAAACTGAATTAGTGAAAAGCTGTCACGGCAAATGTATTTACTGGGTTATACCCAACCAACTCATGTATTTAGTCACCTCAAACTGGGCCTTTTGAGGATCTGATCCTTACTGAGTAGATTTCTGCTTTAAAATAGAAGCCCCATGGTACAGTGGTTAAATGCCTGTACCTCAGGTAAAACTGTTCTCACAACCTGGGGTTCAATCCCAGGTAGCAGACTCAAGGTTCACTCAGCCTTCCATCCTTCCGAGGTTGGTAAAATGGATACCCAGCTTGCTGGGGGTGGGGCGGGGGGCAATGTGTAGCCTGCATACTGTAATTATCGCTATTCTCGAGTGATCAGGGACGCAAGGAGATCTTTTGTCTCCCTGAGAATTGGTGAGGCCTCGAACCATCAGGCTGAATTGTTCCGGGTGGTTCGAGACCTTACCAATTCCAGTCCACCGGGGCCTCCTCCTAGTGATTTTACTAGTAAGTCATTCACAGCCTTTTAAAAATCTAAGATAGAGGCCATCCGTTCCGAGCTGGACACCGGTTTCATTGATCCACCCTCTGCTGTGGCCAGTGTCTCACCACCTGGGTCGCCGCGGTTCGTTGAGTTTGGGCCTGTTACACCAGTGGATGCCTCCAGGGCCCTGGGACATTGCAGGCCTGCGGCTTCTCCATTCGACCCTTGCCCTTCCTGGCTGATTAAGACCCCTGGAGGGAGCATGCCGGAATGGGCTTCACTAATTGCCTCCGCATCCTTCAGAGACGGTATTTTTTCCCGTCGGCTGAAGGAGACGGTGGTGAAGCCCATTATCAAAAGATCTGGCTTGGCTGTAGACGATATGTTGAACTATTGTCCTATAGCCAATGTTCCCTTTATGGGCAAGGTGATTGAGCGGGTTGCCGCCCTGCATCTCCAGTCGTTCCTGGAGGAGAACCATGTTTTGGTTCCTTTCCAATCTGGGTTTAGGCTGCGTCATGGGACTGAGACGGCACTGGTCGCTCTGCATGATGATCTGTTGAGGAGGGCCGACAGGGGTTGCTCTACCCTGCTGGTCCTTCTCGACCTGTCAGCGGCTTTTGATACCGTCGACCACGGTATCCTGCTGGGGCGGCTCTCGGAGGTGGGGATCGGGGGTTTGGCCTTCGGCTGGCTCTGCTCCTTCCTTGAGGGCCGCACCCAGCGTGTGAGCTTGGGGGGTGATCTGTCGTCCCTCTGGACACTCTCTTGTGGGGTGCCACAGGTGTTGTCTCTCTCCCCAATGCTCTTTAACATCTACATGAAGCCGCTGGCCGAGATCATCCGGAGTTTTGGAGTCTGCTGTCATCAGTACGCTGATGACACGCAGCTCTATCTCGCCTTTTCCACCTGTGCAGTGGAGGCCGTCCAGACACTTGATCGCTGCCTGGCCGCAGTCTTGGACTGGACCAGGGCTCACAGATTCAAGCTCAACCCTGGAAAGACCGAGGTTTTGTTCTTCGGGGGTGGCCCGGATGGGTACAGTGGCCCTCTTCCCAGTCTGGGTGGGTCCGCCCTCCAGCTGGCGCAAAGAGTGAGGAGTCTGGGTGTCGTCCTGGATCCGGATTTGTCCCTGGATTCCCAGGTGGCAGTCGTGACCAGGTCGGCCTTTTACCATCTTAGGCTTATCGCCCAGATTCGCCCGTACCTTGATGGGGACTCCCTGAGGACAGTGGTACAGGTGCTGGTCATATCGAGGTTGGATTACTGCAACACTCTCTACATGGGGCTCCCCTTGAACCTTGTTCGGCGATTGCAGCGGGTCCAGAATATGGCGGCCAGGTTGGTGGTTGGTGCGTGTAGGTTTGACCGCATCACCCCCATCCTGGCCTGCCTGCACTGGTTGCCCGTTGCCTCCCGAATAAGGTTCAAGGTGTTGGTTTTGGTTTACAAAACCCTCCATGGCTTGGCCCCTGACTATCTGGCAGAGCGTATTTCCCGACGATCAGATCTGCCCCGACCCACCAGATCTTCCTTGGCCCTCTCGCTCCGGATTGCCACTCCGAAGGAGGCCTGAAAGGTGAACACTCGTAAACGAGCCTTCTCGGTTGCTGGCCCTGCTATTTGGAACTCTCTGCCGAGCGACATACGGCAGGCTCCATCGTTGGCGTCTTTTAAGAAAGCTCTGAAGACCTGGTTATTTAGGGACGCCTTCGGTAACTGCTAGGGGTACACTCCCCCCCCCGCGCACCTCCTGCCAATACTCTTTTGCCTGCTGTGGATGTTACTGTTACTGTTTTTAATTTTTAATTTTTGTGTAAACCGCCCAGAGTTCCCGTCGGGAAATAGGAGTGGTATACAAATTTGAAAATAAATAAATAAATAAATAAATAAATAAATAAATAAAAACTGTAAACCACGCAGAGACTACTTGAAGTGGTATGGGGCGGTATATAAGCAGAACAAAGAAAGCTCGGCTGCAGGGCCTAGCTGTGTGTGAAAATCCTGTCACCAGTAGCAGGTCCCATCTGTTCCCCGGGTAGAAGCCTCTGGGATTAATCCAACCCTTGTCTCTCCGCAGTGCTGACTGGTTGCCTTGGCAATTGGAACTGTGCCTGGCTCAGTCCCTTGAGGCCTGTCTCCCTGCTCTAGGGTCACACGTATGGATAGGATACAGGAGTGTCTCTCTGTGTGTATACATTTTCCCTCAGCACCAGTGAATAGTTGGCACCCCTTACAAAGGAAAGGCCCAATATTTCCATACAATTAAAAAAAATAGTATGGGAAGTCTTGCCTTCCAAACCTAGCCAGTGCCAGCGATGAAAGAGGAAATAAGTGTGAAAGAGGAAATAACGTTTGTTTACTACTTCTTCTAATTGATTCCTTCCTTTCTTGAATCCATTCCTGTCCATTTTAGGGCCTGCTTCATAACAATACCTCCCCTGTGAAAGAAGTTCCCTGCCGGCAGGGACATTGGAGAAGGTGCAGAGTGTTCTTGAAAGAACAAGCTACTGAAAGCAGGAGGCTCGCACCCTCGTGCGCTCTCATTTCATTTCATTTCACTTAAAAAAGTAAATGCATTCTTCTCTCGCAGTCGGCCTAGAAGATGAAATTCTGCCTAGCCATTAGTCAAATCGTGGTGGGAGACTCAGGTGCTGATATTCCCAAAGTTAAAAGTCAGTAAGAGAGCTATGAACGCTACACCCTCTTCCTTGCATCCCATAATTTCCTTGCCTTCCCCTCACCACTGTGTGATTCAACTGTCCCTTGGGTCAGTTTTTGTGTGCAAAATGCAAGAAAGGTGCAATCCGCCCTTGTATTTTGCTTAATGTTGCAAAAATTCCTGGCGTGGCTGTGGCTGATGTGTCCCTGAGGCCCAGCCCTCCTGTTAGGCAGAGTGAGGCAACAGAATTAAGAGCCTTCTTCCTTTTCCTTCTCAGCTTCCAACTGTTTCTTTTATTCCTTCCTTCCTTCCTTCCTTCCTTCCTTCCTTCCTTCCTTCCTTCCTTCCTTCATTATTTATTTATTTATTTATTTATTTATTTATTTATTTATTCACCAAAAAAAAATTAGCCACCCCACTACCAAGTGGTCTCTGGGCAGCATACAGCAATATACTGTAATAAAATTATTTTAAAAAATTATTAAAACCATAAAATACAAAGCAATTTAAAATAATCAATATACAATATAAATAATAAAATCCTGCTTTTAGAAGGCAGGGCACACAATTGGTACAATTTAAACAAGCTTGCTCCTTCCCGTGTGGTGGCGGCGACACCCTACCCCTCTATATCTGACAGCCAGTTGGGAAGTGGGATGGATTATCTTGCATAGACTGGACATTTATTGCCATCTTTGCATCCACCTCTATATGTAGCGGGCAGTCAAAACTGAATGTTGGCTGCTATACTAGATAGGCACAGGGAAATAAGACACAAATGGGGTCACCATATGTGATGTTTCTGTTTAAATATGGAGCACAAGACATTTCTTGTACAGAAGTGAGATCTTTGTATGAAATGCAATCTTGTATTGACCTTGGTCTGACCGGTGATGTGTTTGTGCCTGAAATCCTGTAACTTCCTAATAGAAGAGGTGTGTACCTTTTAAAAGCAGTAAAAAATATTTTATGTGGGTACTTGTATTATGTGATACTTCAAAAGATGTCCCCTAGATTGGTGGGGTATCTGCAACAACAGAGCACGCCTACCCCCGTTTGCTGCTTCCCTCACCGTGGCATAAGATCTTTTAAAAGCAGTAAAAAAAGATTAAAATATGTGTATGTAGAAGAATGTTGTCATGTGTCAATTTTAGGGTACAAGGGGAAAATGCAATAGATTTCTGAAACACGGAAATATACTGAGGGTAAAATTAAAGACATGACATGTATAAGAGGAGTAGCTAACAACCAAATCTTAGATTCAGTACAAAGAACAGTGTTGGTGTTGTCCTATCAACAGTACAGCAGAACTACAGAAATAAATTAAAAAATCACATATGTCAAGGGACGCAATGGGGTTTCTGAATCATCTATAAAATAAGAGCGGTCCAGGAGTCTCTGTGGAATGAGGATGAAACACAAGGATAGATCGAATTAAAGGTCATACATGCCAGCTTGGGCTCTGGCATTCATGCCCAACCCACAGATGAGAATCTCGGCCTCTGCGGAATTCCTCGTATGTCTCTCTGGTGTGTGTGGGGGAAAGGCTCCCCTCCGCCCATTTTCCTGAACAATCAGTGGGGTGAAGGGGGGGTTGGATGCCGAGTGTGTCCTTGGCAAGGGAAAAGGCATAGTAGAAGAACCCGACTCTGCTCCTCTGGCATTTGATTCTTGGCTTAGTCAAGGCAGAACAGCAGCAGTTGGGCAGCAGCAGGGCTTGCTTGGCCCTGTTGTTGGGCAGAGTGAGGCGGCTACCTCAGGCGGCAGGTTTGTTATCGAATGCTATAAAAAGGCAACTCATTCTTAATTACTGGGTTGTTTTGGTGGCATTTTCGCTGCCAGAGAGTTGAGGGGTGGGGAGGCATGTGTGGGGTTCTCTGTCCCAGATGCCAAAATAACCAGATGGGCTTTTGTACTGCTGGATAGCTCAGTGGTTTAGGTCTTTGGGTGTGGAAGTTGGGAGTTTGATTCCCCGCTGTGCCTCCATGACAGGGTCTAAACTCAGTGATCCATAAGGGTCACTTCCAGCTGTAGTTCTAAGTTCTAAGATCCTGATCCTTATCCTTATCCTTATTTCCTATTTCTTATGCACCTGCCCACTAAGAATCTCAAAGCAAAATTTAAAATTTAAAAAGTATCAAATGTTTGTTGAAGACTTTTATTTCTTAAAGGGAGAAATTAAAATACCTTTTAAAGTCAGTTTAAAAACACCCTTTAAAGGCTGCTTTTTGAACCAGATCTAAAAGCCTCATGGATCAATCTTGTTCTGGCAGGCTGCAAGACATTCAAGAGATTGGGGGCCAGTCTGACCTTCCTTGGGAGGGAGGGACCACCATAGAGCTCATGGCCTGGCCGTTCAGGGTGGTCGGACATGAAACAGGTCTTCTATTGGTGATTTCTTTGCTTTACCTTCTATTCTCTTTAAGTCTTGGTATAGCACTTTTATATTTCTTCCCCTGCTCCAACCTTTGTTGCACCCAGGTTGGAAATACTGTATATGGAGAGCTAATCTTTTTGAAGTACTCTCTTCTATCTTGTTTATGTTCTGCTGAGAAGAACATGGAGTGCATTGATCTGGAAGTTGAGTCATGGCCACTGGACTTCTTTTTCTTGAGAGCTAGAAATGTTTCACTGCTCATCCAAACAGCTTCATCAATCTGAAGAAAGCTACTTGCAACTCCTCCATCTTATAGTTCATTTTGACCTTTTGTCGCCCTGGTCTGAAATAGGCTCATAAGATGAACATTGGCCTGAATAGGCTTGTTAAGCTAGAATAGGCTCACATGAATGGATCCCCTGACCCTTCTCTCAGACCACCTGTCTTCTCTGTCTCATATGTGTACATCCTCATCTTGGAAACTAAGTAGCCATTATACAGAAAGATGGCCCAACGTAGGAGGGGTAACAGCTCAGGACCAGAATCAGCAGTATACCTCCACTTGAAGAACAAAGGGCACTCATTCAAAGATGAGGATGTACACATATGAGACAGAGAAGATATGGTAGGTGGTTTGAGAGAGGGGGTCAGGGAAGCCATTCATGTGAGCATTGAAAACCCCTCTCTCAACGAGGTGGGGGGCTCAGGCACAATCTATCTGCTATTTACCAGGCTGTGCTTTCAACAATACCCCGACAAATCAAAAAGCCTTCACCACCAAGGCCACAGCTAACGACCCATACTTTATGGGTTTCAGCACCTCAGTTCACCTTAAGGCTATTGATACTTTTGTCTACCTAATGAGCCTGTTTTGGCAATTGGTCATCTTATGAGCCTATTTCAGACCAGGGTGACAAGAGGTCAAAGCGGACTATAAGATTGAGGACTCGCAACTAGCTTTTTTCAGACTGATGAAGCTGTTTGGATGAGCAGAGAAACATTTCTAGCTCTCAAGAAAAAGAAGTCCAGTTGCTATGACTGGATAAACTCACCTGGATGACTAAGAATCTTCACAGATATGTACATTGATGTTCATGGCCAAAGGAGAATAGTGGTTACACCCTAAGCCTTGTCCATGAGTCACTGGAATAGTTCTCTTTGGGTGTTACTGTACTTCCTTTGTTACATTTCTTCATTGTCTTTTCTACATTGTCTGGCAGCCAAAAAGTCCCCTGGGCACCTCCCAGAACAAACCATAAAATTACACAAAAGCACAAGGAAGCGTGTTTAGAACAACAGCAGAATAAAACTCAAGCCAATACCAGAGGCAGGGCAGAGAATTAAAAAGCCACATGACATAAACTAGTTCAGATTGAGATACGTGGGTTGTCTTCTTGTCATGGTTTCATTGGTTTTCTAGCTATGGATAATCCATCCATTGAGTAGCTAGACCCGAAAAGCTTGCCTCCAAGAGAGCAATGGTGAGGAGAACTTGAGAGAACTTTCAATGTGCAACCCATTTTGTGTGTGTCGCTTGCACTTGTAGGCCTACATAGTGATAAACTAAGGATTTTGCTGGGATACCATTTGATGGAAGTTTCCATGAAGAGAAGGCAGCATATATAAGGGACAGGGAATACAATCCACTCAAACTGAGGGTTGGGAGAGTGAGAAGAGACAAAAGAATTTTTTTTAACCCAGCGTGTTGTTAGTCTGTGGAACTCCCTGCCATAGGATGTGGTGATGGCATCTGGCCTGGATGCCTTCAAAAGGGGATTGGACAGATTCCTGGAGGAAAAGTCCATCACAGGTTACAAACCATGATGGAGATGTGTAATCTCCAGGCTTAAAACCAAAGTACTTCAAGGACCTGATGCAGGGGAGTGGTACCAGGAGACAGAGATCTAGTCTCATGCACTCCCAAACGCATGTGGTGGGGCCACTATGAGATACAGGAAGTTGGACTAGATGGGCCTTTGGTCTGATCTAGCATAGCTCTTCTTATGTTCTTATGAGGAATATTAATGCACAAGTCCACTAACCCATGTGAAATGTCTATCTCTCTCATTCTCTCCCCACCTCTCATTTTTGTCCCCGTTCCCCCAGATCAGCAGCGTCAAAAAAGTCTTGGAGGAACTAAAACTACGTGTAGTAGAGGTTACCGATGAAGGAGCTACTCTGGATGGAAGTGATGTACTTTTTACAGGTAAACGATCCCTCCACAAGGGGATGGCAGTCTTTGAGCCTTTTCACACGACCCCTAAGATCCGCTGGTCCCTTAAATTCGGACCAAAGATCTTAGGGGTTCGTTGCCCTTCCTTCCTCCCCACCAGAGAAAGAGGGGAAAAATGCAGCTCACCTGGAGGAGCTTCCCGGAGCTCCATTTCTCTTCCTTTTCTCTTCTGCTTGCTTTTTCCCTCCCACCTCTTCTCTTAAAGGGGCAGGAGGCAAAAAAAAACACAAGCAGAAGCCAGGAGAGCCCCGCACTGACCAGATTAAATCCGGACCTGGGGATTTTCACCCACCTCAAGCAGGTACAAGAAAGTGCAGCTGGGTTGCGCTTAGGTGGGCGGGGTCGCACTTAATTGTCTGCAAAGTCCGGAGCTGGTGGGAAAACACTTGTAAGGTCAGGACCTTGCAGCCATTTCCTGCGGAGCTTAGGGGTCGTGTATAAAGGCTCTTTATTCTGGAGAGGAAGGGATCCTGTAAACTAGGGATGGGTAACCTTTGGCCCTTCAGATGTTTTGGGTTGCAGCAACCAGAATTCTGAGCCCATGTTGCCAGTGATAAAGGACTGTGGAAGTTGTGGTCCAAAACATCTGGAGGACCAAAGGTTCCTGACCTCTGCTATAAAGCCCTGATCCAACTATTGGTCTTGTAATGTTAAGTGCCTCAACAAGGTTTTCCCTCCCTGAGTGAGTAAGCTTTATAAATCACTTGACTTGCTCAAAAGGCTGTGTGATTGGTGGAGGCCGATGATTGCAAACATGGAGAAGCTTGAAATGATTTCAGTGAAGGTTTGCACCCCACTCAAGAGGTTGGTCAATTTCTTTAAAAAGCAAAACACAAGAAACTTAAGGCTCTCTGGCAGTCAGACCCTGTAATCCCAGAGGCCTGCACTGGAGTAGTGAATGAAACACATTTCATGTATGCTTAAAGGGATGCTTTTTGATTTATCTTTAGATTCCAGGGTTGAACATTTTCATTTAAAAGCATGTTTCAGGCCTAGACTGTGGCCCAACTAGGCCTCTGACTGTCTTTCCCATGTTTCCCCCCCAAGATCCTTTTATCCAGTCATAAACAAAGCAAGGAGTAGAGCAGCAGGTCTGTTCCGACCACGAGGCAGAATGTGGCCTCCGTTTCAAATATCAGTTTCAGGTGGCATGAGCGGGCATCAGATTCTTTCTTCTCTCTGTTTTCTTCTGACTCCATTTCTGCCGCTAGGAATGGGAAGAGGGAGATAATGGGAGTTTCTACCTTCTGTGACAAAATATCTGGGTTTTGCGGGGTGGGACCCTGCCACATTTGAAAGAGTTCACAGATTGGAAACAGTTCTTCATACATCACTTTATAAGGTTGGTTATGTAACTTGTACAATCACGATTCAGCCGATGTTTCACATTACTTTTATGGACATGCGCCCACCCACCCCCAAGAAAGGTTGAGAGTGGCTGCGTTCGAGGACAGGAGGTGGTGGGCTGGCTCTGATGGCTATTGGTGGAGGGGACTTGTAGGCCCTGTGTCTTAAAAGTTATCTCTTGGTGTACTAATTGACGGCTGTTATCTACTTTTTCATTCCTTGTACAGGTAGGGAGTTCTTTGTGGGCATTTCCAAGTGGACTAATCACAGAGGAGCAGAGATGGTGGCAGATGCTTTCAGGGTAAGTTGGAATCTTAGAACTGAATGCTTTCCTTGATACAACACACATATGTTAAGTTTTCATCCATCTAATATGTTTTAGGTAGTCCCCTTTCTTCTCTTCCGCTCATCCCCCTGAAGCATGAATTGGATGTACATTTTGGAAATTTTGTATACTTGTTTATTTCCAAGGTGTCTTTCCACCTGGATTCATCCTCCAACAAATTTCTAATTGTTTGGCCACAGCAAAACATTCTGGGTCTTGTTGCAAAACTCCTTACCTCAACCTCGGGTCTTCTATGAATGGTGGACTTCAGTCCCCAAGTCCCCACCAGCATGAGCCAGCATTGGAGTTGCAGTCCCAAGATGTACAAAGGGGCCCAGATTGGAAAAAGTTTAATGTGGAGGACATGGCAAGATGACCTGTTCGGCCTCTGTGTTCCTTGTGGATGAAAAGCATACCCTAGAACAGTGGTGGTGAACCTTCAGCACCCCAGATGTTTTGGACCGCAACTCTCACAGTCCTTTGTCATTGGCAATACAGGCTTGGAATTCTGGGAGTTGTGGTTCAAAGCATCTGGAATGCCGAAGGTCCGCCACCACTGCCCTAGAACAATGGTTGCCAACCTTGGGTCCCCAAGATGTTCTTGGGACTAACACTCCCATAATCATTCACTACTTGTGCTGGTTAGGATTTCTGGGAGTTGCAGCCCAAGAACATTTGGTGACTCAAGGTTGGGATCTAGGAAAAAAATGTAATTCACAATCCTTTTGCTGCTCCATGTTGTGAAAGGATTGTTTGATAATGCAGCAGGCATAACCAAACTTCGGCCCTCCTGATGTTTTGGACCACAACTCCCAGAATTCCAAGCCTGTATTTCCAATGGCAAAGGGCTGTGGGAGTTGTGGCCCCAAACATCTGGAGGGCCGAAGTTTGGACATGCCTGTAATACAGTATTAGTTGGTTTATCTTTCAACAACACCAGTCAGCCATTATTGATCTTCTCAGTAAGGACCTCTGGACTTTGCTCTGAAAAGGTGTTGAAAAATCCTGAGCAAATATCCTTTCCCTTTCTTCAGTTGTTTCCATGGTCCTTTTTTCCAGTGGACCTCACTGCTTCAGAAGGTGGTGGGCTGTCCTTTGCTGGAAGGTTTAAGCAGAAGTTGAATGGCTATCGATACTCCCCCTATGGTTCTCCTACATAGTTTACACTTGGTCTGTGGTTCCCAACCTTGGGTCACCAGATGTCCTTGGATTACAACTCCCAGAAATCCTGTCCACCAAAGCTAGTGGTGAAAGCTTCTGGAGTTTTAGTCGAAGTACCGTATTCTTCCGGGTGTACAACGTTATTTTTCCCCCCAAAAGTCATGATACTAAAAATTAAGGGGCGTTGTATATATGGAACTAAGCCTTCCTCAAGGGGTGGGGATGGGATGGAAGAAAAACAAAATGACCTTGCTGTTTCCCTTCTTTTCCGGCAGCCCTTGTTTACTCTCTGTATCCAAAAGACTCCTCTGTGCTTTGCTTTTGCAGATGTCCGATGGGCGCCTTCTTTTCAGCAGGGAAAGGCTTGGAGGTTGAGCAGCCCATTAAGAAGTGCCTTTCCATGCTGAAAAGAAGGCTCCGATCGATCATTGCAGAAGCAAGCAGTGCCGGAGAGGAAGTAAAACAGTGAGGTCAGTTTGAGTTCTTCTCCACCCCACCCGCTGGTGTTTTCTTTTCAGCTTGATTGCCCTCCCTTTTGCGTTGCTTTTGCAATGACTGACCGGCTGTTCTTTTCAGCATGGAAAGGCACTTCTTAATGGGCTGCTCAACTCTGAGGCTTTCTTCAGTGAAACGAAGGTGCAGATCCTGCAAAAAAAAAAAAGTGTGGAAGAGCCTTCAGAATGTGGAAAGAAAAGGAAAGAGCAGGGTGGGGTGGGGTGGAGGAGACCTCATGGAGGATTTATTAAATTTATTAATTTGGGGTCTTAAAAGTGGAGGGATCTAATACATGGCAGCGTCTTATAGATGGAAAACAATGGTCCTTCTGGAGACACAACATTGGGAACCACCACACTGGGTTTTTCTTTTTGTCTTTTTCAGTCTGTGATTTTATATTTCTAGGCTCCTCTGAAATATTGGCTATAAGGCCCCAATACCCAATATAGAGTCTTTCTTATCTCAACACCTTGCCTTAGCTTACTAGATGAACTTGAGACTTGTGGGGAAAAGTGGTTCCTGGCTCCTCTGAAAATATATACCGTATTTATCGGTGTATAACACGCACAGGCGTATAACACGCACCCTCATTTTAAGAGGGAAATTTTAGGGGGAAAAATTTTTTTTTGGCGCCCACCTGCCCGGGTCCCTGACTAACTAAAATTCAGGAGGCACAGGAAAGTTTAAAAACCCAAAGACCCGAAGCTCAGAGCAGCTTGATTTGGAGAAGTAAAAGGACAGGAAGCAGGGAAGGGACATTTTTGAGTTCATTTATAAGGGAAATAGGAGAACCCACAAAAAAGAGGCACTGCTCCCTTCTTTCTGGAGGCGAAAAAGGACGCTCTCGCATTTCTGCTCAGAAGCACCTCCTGCAGCTTTGCTGCCAGAGCCTGGCGCGCAAGAGGTGGAAGGACGAACGGCCCGCCCGCCTGCCCGCCGTCTCCACACTGCAGGCCTCGCAGCCGCTTCCTCCTCTTTTTCAATGACAGCCGGCAATTGGGGGAGGAAAAGTGGGGGTGGGCGGGCCGACGGCGCGGGCGAGGGAAGGAGGCGTGCAAGAGACTGGCCCGGGGACGGCGCGCCGCGTGCCGCGTGAGGACGGGGTCGGGGCGGAGCAGCGGCTCTATCCTGCGAGGAGCGGGCGGTGGGTCCCGGTGGGGGCGCTTCCAGGGGTGGGTGGGTGGGGGTGAGGGTGGGGGGTTTCCACAGCCGGCTTTACCTGCTCCTTGTTGGTGCAATGGCACTGCAGAGGGCGGCTCAGCCTCCCCTTCTCCCTGCCTGCGTCCCTCCCTCTTTCCAGAGAAGCCAACGACCCGCAGAGGAGAAGGCGGACGGGGCGGGGTGGAGCAGGAATGGCGGCGGCCGGGGGGGCAAGAGAGAGAGAGAGAGAGAGAGAGAGAGAGAGAGAGAGAGAGAGAGAGAGAGAGAGGCCGGGGAGCAACTGCCCTCCCTCCTCCGCCTCTTCCACACACACCCCACACCGTGTTTCTAGCCGCCGCCTCTTGCACGCAAGCACCCGGGCTACAAAGGCGAAGTGGAAGCCACCCGCTTTCCCCCACCACCACCTCCCGGAGCCGCGGCAAAGGTTCCAAAGAACCCTCCCCCTAACCCACTCCCCACCCACGGAGTCCCTGAGGCAACCTGGCGGCCCGGCTGAAGCTCGGGCCGCCGACAGCTGGCGCCTCCGCGGGTCGGGAACAAAGGCCGCTGCCGCCGCCTGACGCCTCGCTGCAGCAGAGCCGCCGGAGGGAGCCCAGCGCAGCACGACCGGAGCTGCTGTCAGACCGGCCAAAGGCGCTGTCACATTATATCGGCGTATAACACGCATACATCATTTGCCCCCTTTTTTCAGGGGGGAAAAGTGCGTGTTATACGCCAATAAATACGGTATGTAGCATGAAGGAAATTCCCCAATGGTCCATGGGTGGGGAATCTATGGCTTATCAGACGTTATTTGTATACAACTGTTGTCGTCCTTATCTCTTGGCCATGCGGGCTGGGGCTGATGGCCAGTAACACCTGGCAGAGTGAAGGACACATTCTACAGCCCTGCCCTAGTTCTTCTGGGGTTGTCCTAGCCTTCTCCACCCTGGTGTTGGGCAGATGTTTTGGGAAACAGCTCCTATAATCCTGGGTTCCTTATATTCCTGGAGCACACCAGGTGGGGAATGGCTGAGACCAAGCATGTCCCGCACTGCAAAACCAACTTGTTGGAATGTCATTATGGGCTTTCCAATCTGGTTCGTCAGCTTTAGCCCTCATGTATTTAGTCAGAAAGACATGACAGTGGAAAATTACCTCATCTTGTCACTCCCTTCTCCCTCTCACAAAATACCAAAACTAGGGGACATACACTCGAATTGAGGTCTGGGAGAGTAAGAAGAGACAAAAGAACATATTTTTTTCCACCAGCGCGTTGTTAGTCTGTGGAACTCCCTGCCACAGGAGGTGGTGTTGGTATCTGGCCTAGATGACTTCAAAAGGGGGTTGGACAGATTCCTGGAGGAAAAGTCCATCACAAGTTACAAACCATGATGGTGTAATCTCCAGGCTTAAAACCAGGGTACTTCCAAGGGCCAGATGCAGGGAAGTGGGAGACAGATATCTAGTCTTATGCGCTCCCAGACGCATCTGGTAGGGCCACTGTGAGATACAGGAAGCTAGACTAGATGGGCCTTTGGCCTGATCCAGCATGGCTGTTATTATGTTCTTATTTCCTTGTTGAAATTCTTTCTAGAAACCCAGGCTTTTTTCCCTATGCCATTCCCCCACACCTTTATATTTTCCTTTTCTTCTTGTCTGGGAAGATACCGTATATACTCGAGCATAAGTCGACCTGAGTATAAGTCGAGGCCCCTAATTTAGCCCGCAAAAACTGGGGAAACGTATTGACTTGAGTATAAGTCTAGGGTGGTAAATGCAGCAGGGCCTGGCAGCTCCTCCTTTGTGAGCTGGGGGAGTGGTGTGTGATGTTTAAAATGATTTTTAGCCACTGATGCAAGTGCTTGGGTCAGTGGCTAAAAGTCATTTTAAACATCACACACCACTCCCCTGTGATGCAGAGGGGGGTCATGAGAAGCGGCACACAATGTTTAAAATGACTTTTAGCCACTGACCCAAACACTTGCCTCTGTGGCTAAAAGTATTGACCCGAGTATAAGCCGAGGGCCCCTTTTTTCAGCCCAAAATTATGGCTGAAAAACTAGACTTATATTCGAGTATATACAGTAGTTTCTTTTGCGGACATGACTTAACAGCTTTCCACAGTTGTTGTTGTTGTTGTTGTTGTTTTGGGCTACAGTTTCTATCATCTCCAGATGGCGTTGCCCTTGGCGTTGCTGGTGGTGCCAAGAGCCCATCATATCTGGAAGGCAGCAGGATGGGGAGCATTGTTTTAGGTTGAGTGTTCAGGTTCAGGGCATGGATGGAATCCTGTACTGGAGAGGATGGGATGCGACGCCGAAGAACTCTTGGTTGGAGCCGAGCAGCGTTTACAAGCCCAAGTCCCATTCCTCTATTGGCAGGATTTTGCTGTGTCTACCGTTCCCATCTCAGGCACGTTGCACCTCCGCAGCTTTTGCAGCATGGCTGGCTCCGACACGGTCATCGTTGGCAGCAGCGATGTGGCCAAGAAAGCCATGAAGGTAACCCTTAACAATCGCCGGGAGGGCCTTTCCGAAATGAACTCTAGGGGGACCTAGATCCATCTTCTGCCAGCCCAGCTCAAAGAGCATCCCTGGAAGTGTAGACCGTTCATGCATTTAAGGAATTAATTCCTTAAATTATGCGGAGTTGAGTCAACAGTCCCGTGGCGAAGGGAGTGCGGGAGAGCTGTGTTTAGGCCCAACAGAGAAACCAAGGAAGCTCCAAGCTCAGAGGAAGGATTAGTCTGGCACCACCCCCTGCTTCCTAGCTATTTCCTTTGTTTGGCTGACTAATGGCTCTTTGTATTTAAATGAGCAGTTAAAGTTAGCAGAGGCAGAGGTAAAACAGCCCTAGTTGAATTGCTCCAACCCAGAAACTTACCAATGCTCACTTCTTTCTCTTTTGCTCTCTCAGCAGTAGGTCTGCTTGGTCTCACACACCAGGCTCAAATGCTGAGGCTAACCTTCTTCTTTAGGGGAATACACTTAGTGTAACTCCACCCCCAAGCTCAGAGGAAGGATTAGTCTGGCACCACCCCCTGCTTCCTAACTATTTCCTTTGGTTGGCTGACTCATGGCTCTTTGTATTTAAATGAGCAGTTAAAGTTAGCAGAGGCAGAGGTAAAACAGCCCTAGTTGAATTGCTCCAACCCAGAAACTTACCAGTGCTCACTTGCCTAGCAT
Source organism: Phrynocephalus guinanensis (assembly GCA_037367245.1). Taxonomy (NCBI): domain Eukaryota; kingdom Metazoa; phylum Chordata; class Lepidosauria; order Squamata; family Agamidae; genus Phrynocephalus; species Phrynocephalus guinanensis. The sequence goes on along the minus strand of CM074744.1, from coordinate 26,103,046 downwards.
TCCTTTTTGCCTACCCCCTGGCAAGCTAGTAGAAGTTTCTCTGGCCTAGTTATATTTCTGGGCACTTCTTCATGAGGGTTAGCTGTTTCTGTCCTGGATCGGTCAGTACCTTGGAGGTGGGCGTCCGAATGTTAGGCTACTTAAGCTTGGCGCAGATATCTAGATGACTCTGACGTTCTCCCTTTCTTCCCTCCTTTCCTCCCGAAGACCATGGAACAGTTAACGGACCACCACTATGAAACCCTGACGGTGCCCGACGATCCAGCTGCTAACTGCATCTATGCTCGGCTGGGCCAGAAGAGCAGTGTTCTTTTGCATCGTAGTGCAGAGGAGTTTCCGAATAGTGTGCAAGTAAGAGGAAGGGAGATGCCCCTGTGGGAGAGCAGATAAGGTGGTGGACTAGGAATCAAGAGACCTGAGTTTGAATCCCTACTCTCCTGTGGAAACCCACAAAGCATGGGGGTGGAAGGGTCAAATCTAGGACCATAATAGGTTGGTCCTAAATTGATGGCACATAACCACAACAAGGCAAAGTGGTTAAACTGCTGTATTGCAGCCATGACTGTGCTCACGGCCTGGGGTTCAATCCCAGGTAGCCAACGCAAGGTTCACTCAGCCTTCCATCCTTCCAAGGTTGGTAAAATGAGTGCCCAACTTGCTGGGATGTGGGGAGTAATTTGTAGCCTGCATAACTGCTGCCCAGAGGGTGCTGTAACTGCTATGGGGCACTATATAAGCAGCAGGCTTTTCCCCCAAAAAAACCTTACTGAGGGGGAGTGTTCAGGGTTAATGCATATGGGCAGGAGGAGATGCTGTGGTTTATGAAAATCTATGCGGATTTTGTTAGGGCAGGGCCTGAGGTAAATTGAGGCCAAATCAATGACTACAATTAGCAGTCCTATGAAGCATCCAGGATGTTTTGCAGGGTGCGCCAAGAATCTAGCGAATGTGGAGTGGTGGACTTTCCACAAGAAATATATTATTTCCCTTTGTGGTTTCCGTAAGGCTTGGCCAGGCTCTGTCAGGGAACATTTGAGGCAATACTGGCCATGCCTCACACTCCATTGCAGAGAAAAATGGAAAGCTTTGTCCAGCCAGTTCTGGTAATTTGGGGCTCCTTACAATTGACCAAAATCCCTGCCTTGCTAAACTACAAGGGCTGTTGGGGATAAGGTTCCTACTTGTGGCTTAGTGAATGAAAGGTTGGTATTTGAAAGGTGTGTCTTGAGCCACCTGTCCAAGGAGACAGAAATGAAGAACCTCCCTGCGTTGTCACGAATGCCGGCATGGCTTGGTTTCTATCGCCGTTGAGTTCAGAAGCTTTATATTTTGGGAGGAGAACTAAGACCTTTCCATCTTTTCTCTCTCTCTAGCCCTTCCAGAAACTTCCAGACTACACCCTCATTCCTGCTGCTTGTACCGAAGTAGCCAAGCTTGGTGGGACTCTCAGCTCCTGTTCTCTTCTCATCAACAAGAAGCTGGAGATTTAGTGCCTATCAAAACCCCATTTAAAAATACAGGTTCTCGTAGTTCCTAAACAAGAATCCTGTGCGCAAAGTGACTTCCCTGCTTTCTTAGCTTCTTTGTGAGGCAAGAACACTTCTCTCTTTCTTTCAGACTTGCTAATTTGGTCAGCCTTACATTTTTTTCCTGTTGTTTCTCCTGTTCTTCATTTGGGATTTTCCTTGGTGTCCTGCCAATCTCTTTATTTTCTTCCTCTACCGACTGTGGTGTATCCTTTAGAGAGAGAATGATCCCCAAAATAGGTAGGTTCTTTTATGCTGAAGAATAAACCAAGCTGTAGCTCTTTTGTCAACCGTCACTGCTCCTTAGTGTGGTTCTCAAGATGGACAACTAACAACAGCAATGCTTTTGTCTTTTGTTGGCAATTGTTTCTCTAGGCTGGGAGGCCATCTTGGAAGAAACATAAGAGATGTCCATCGTGGAAGTCTTGCTCCCATGGGGGTAGCCAAAATAGGTTGTTTTTGTTCTCTTCTTCTTGCTCATAAACCCATGTTAACGTTGGAGAGCAGAAGATAATCTTGTCGTGGGAAGCCACCACTGTGCATGACGTTACAGGCAGCGTTTGTCTCGTGGGATGGCTTAGCCAATACAGCCTTGGTCACCTAATGGGACGAGTATGAGAGATGTAGAGGAGGTTCTGTTTGGCCAGTTACAAATGCTATTGCTTAGATAACTCATGCAAGATACTGGAAGGCCTCCCTACTGCCTTGTCCTTTAAGACCTTTCTCCTCCTTCAATCATGTGATTCTCCAAGAATCCTTTAATGACTGTGCTCTGGACACTGTTGGACTGCACCTCCCAACAGCTCAGCATGACTGATGATGAAACTTACGGAAATTGTGGGCCAACCACCTCTGGAGGGCCCCTTGTTTCCAACTCTTGCTTTAATAATAAAGGTGATCTTGTATGATCTCTTAGCCTCCTATGTCCATCTCTCTATGGTGCTGCGGTTTGGGGACAGGGAATTCCATTGGATCAATTCTCCCAAACCCCCAAACTCAAAATGGATGGCTTCCCCACTGCCATTGCAACGGACAACCTCTCCGTGTCTCTGTAGGGTTCAAGCAGCTAGGGAGGAGCAGCATTGCCAACGTAATGCATTTCAGTGGAACGCTGCTTCCTCTCCAGGCACTGTGTATGTGTTTTTGTATCTTAGTTAGGGGGGTGTTGGTAGGAATGTTTTTGAAAGCTGTAGAGGGAGTGCCCTCTGTTGGGAAATAGGCATAACGACAGACGTAGACCTTTAGATTCACTTACGGCCTCTTAAATCTCTTGTGAAATCAATGAAAAATAACAATTAAAAAAAGATTGAAACCAATTCCAGATCTTTATTAATCTTTCTTTTGTGTGTGTGTGTGTGTTTGGATTCTACAGTTTATTCCAGTACTAGCCGTATGACACTACTTGCAGTATTTGAGTTGTGCACTCTTGTAACAACTGAAAGAGGAAAGAGAAGAACGTAAGTCTAGAAGTCTGTTGATTTTTGGTTGCATAAGGGAGACCCCATAGGTCTTGCCAGCCAACTGCTGCTTATTAAGGAGATGCTGGTTGTGTTCCTGCGTGTGCTCAGAAACACAACTAGCACCTCATTCATGAGTGGCAATTTGCCACCAAGACCTAGATAGTTTCCTTTACGCAGGCATAAATTAAAAATAAGATTCTAAACAGTATTTCGTAGATTACATGGATATATACTGTATATACTCGAATATAAGCCTAGTTTTTCAGCCCTAATTTTGGGCTGAAAAGGGGGGTCCCCGGCTTATATTCGGGTCAATACTTTTAGCCACTGAGGCAAGTTTGGGTCGGTGGCTAAAAGTCATTTTAAACATTGTGTGCCACTTCTCCTGACCCCCCCATGTTTAAAATGACTTAGCCACCAACTCAAGCACTTGCCTCGGTGGCTAAAAGTCATTTTAAACATCACACACACACAGCTCACAAAGGAGGAGTTGCCAGGCCCTGCTGCATTTCCCACCCTAGGCTTATACTTGAGTCAATAAATTTTCGCAGTTTTGGGGGTTTAAATAAGGGGCCCCGGCTTATACTCGGGTCGACTTATACTCGAGTATATACGGTAGTTAAGATTGTTGATTCAAGCCACTTGAAATGTGTTAATGAAGCTTCATTTAAAATATGTTTACCCTGTCTTTCTTCAGTAGAAGATTATATTTAAAAGCTAAAAAAGTGAATACATAAATATTACAAATATAATCAACAAATACCACATGAAAACAGTAAACGAAATCCACACCAAAAAACTCATACAAAGCAGCAAGGCACGACAATGGAATTGAATTTTCCTCTCTGACAGCCATTCACTAAGTTGACGACAGAACTTTATTGGCAATCATCTCAAACACTGCTTTGTCAGAAACAAACTCGCTGCCACGGGTGAGGCCTTGGAAAGCAACGATGCCACAGAGATGGTGCCACAGACATACATCTGGATCTAATTCTATGCCTCTCTTTTTGTGGGAGCTCTCACACTACAGTATTCTTCAGGGTAGTTGTTGTGAGTAGATGGGGAGGTGAGGGGGAAAGTGATGCTTCCAAAACGTCCCTTATCTTCAGATGAGATCATGAAGAAAGCAGTGGTTCTCGCTGTCTTGACCACCATTTTGAAATGAGCCACCTTGTGTCTCTCTCAACAGCAACCACGGTCAGGTCGTCAGTGATCTCCGGTTCCAAAAAGGGTCCAAGTCACCATCATTCTAAGCCTTTGCACTGATCACTGCTTGAATGGCTAACACGTCATTGCAGATATAGTTATTCTGACAGCAGTGGAGTAAATCCAAGGGACAGAACTCGGGGAGGCCACTGGCAATGTTTGCTTCGCTCACGGGGCGCTGGAATGAGGAGGAGGACTCCAAGGGAAAGAATGAGGTAGAGACATGATTCTTGTTGACTTGATCCAGGAGAGTGAACCTGACCTGTGACGAAAAGAGGATAGCTGCTGACATGTCTTTTCCACAAAATACAATAGACTGTCACTATCCCAAACAATACAACGTCTGAAGCAAACGTCTAAGGGCTAATTGGCAAGGCTGGATGTGTGGAATTCCACCTAAAAACGGAATCGATACACTTCCATCTCAGTAAATATAAGCCTCTAAGTGGCATGCCTTGCCCCTTTAGGGAGTACAGTATCTTGCATGGTATGTTGTGAAGAGAAGTGAGACGTACTTACTCTCCCAATATGTGACCAGGAGCATAGCTATGGAGGTTGAACTGGACTTCTGACTTTGAAGGAGACTGAGATTCAGCCTCCACTTTTGGCCAGGAAGGGGGAAACTCAACATGTTTGAAGGTAAAGTCCAACAACATCTGGAGAACTACAACTAGAGGTGTTTCCCAGTTTCATTCTTGAAAACAATCAGCCAGAACAAGGGCCTGTACTCTTCCATAAACAGACAGCTGCTCCCTTAATATCTAACTACTGGACTTCGTATCTGGTGCTGACTGGCCCTGAAATCAAATGAAGTCTGAACAACCACAAGTGCCCAGTGACCGGGCAGGACAGTGGCCAGCAAACAAACCAGCATTTGCTAAAGTGGGCTAGGGCCAGTACTAGGAATCAAGACTGTAGTCTTGTGTAGTCCACACATGATCTGAATCGGGTGTTAAAACTGCGTGCCCAGGCTCCCAAGAACTACTACAGTATTTCTCAACTGTTTTTGTCTAAAACTGTTGGACTAAAAATGGAGGGTCGTCTTATACACAGAAGTAAGCTGAGGAGAGGACTGCGGTTGCCAAGATAATTTTGAATTGGAAAGTGGGGGGGGGCAATCTTATAGATGGGGAAATGCAGGCATTTCACCAGTCTTCTGAAATAAGAGCCCATATATTTCAGAATTAAAAAGCAGCTCCTTACATGACTTGCCCGTAAATCCAGTGTCAAAGACCCCTACCTTATGCTGGAAAGGCCATTTCAGCTGGAAATCATACTCCCCTTTCATCAGAACCAGGAAAAGAGAGAGGTGGGTTCCAAATCCTGTCCCATCTCCATTAAGGAAGAGCTTCAGGCAGACTTTGTAACCGTAGCGACTGGTGTAGAATGCTTTGGAGCATGAAGAGGTAAAAAAGGACATACAGTGGAGCCTCGTTTGTATAACATAAAATGGTTTGTATAACATAAAATCTGTACAACATAAAAAAATTCCGGAGATAGGGGAAAACAGAATCGCCTATGGGACGAATCCGTACAACATAAAAATGGCTGTAATGGGTAGGGATTACTCTGTTTTCAGTGCATTCCTATGGGAAATTTGTACAAAGGAAAATTTGCTTAGCATAATTTCATTTGGAACGAATTAATTCCTTTAGACAAGGTACCCCTGTACAGATAATGCATAAGAAAAATGGCCAATGGTGCCTTTTAACAGACAGTCTTTGTTAATCTACTGTCACAACTACAACAGGGAATTTGCAGCAAAAAGGCCAACAATGGAACTAGGGAGGAGAGCTGAGTGAATAAACGCTGCTAACCAAGGACGTGTTGCATCTTTTGTAACAGGGCTTCTCACCCGTGGGTTCCCACATATGTTAACTCCCAGAACTCCTGGCCAGCATAGCTAATGGTGAAGGTTTCTGGGTGTTGCAGTCCATCTGGGTTACCCAAGGTTGGGAACCACTGTTTTACTAACATCATGTAAACATTAAGAAGAACTTCCTGATGGTTAGAGCTGTTCGGCAGTGGAGTACGCTGCCATGGAGGGTGGTCTCCTTCTTTGGAGGTTTTTAAGCAAAGGCTGGATGGCCATCTGTTGGGAGCACTCTGATGGGGGTTCCTGCATGGCAGGGGGTTGGACTGGATGGCCCTTGAGGTCTCTTCCAACTCTATGATTCTATGGTCAGCACTGGAAATTATACACTATGGGCCTGAATACTGTTTTTTTCAGAACCCCTGAAACTCCCATTGATTAAAAAAAAAAGAGGGGGTGGATTTCTTCATGACATTTTGGAGCCGGCCCTTGTGCCTTTTAAAACCTATATTTTGTTTTTAATAAACTTTAGTTTTACAACACTGGAAATAGACAGCCAGTCATTTTCATTTCCTCACCTCACCTGTTTTTAAGGATCAGTGTGATACATCCTAGGTGCAACAAAGCAACCACAGACCAAGAATTGGCCCACCCCAATATTTATTTATTTATTTATTTATTTATTTATTTATTTATTTATTTATTTATTTATTTATTTATATTTCTATACCTGCCCCCTTAGTGCAAACTGTACTACCCAGAGGTTAAAAGGTAGGGATGTTAAAGGAAAGGGTGTTCCAAGTACCATCACATAATGACAGACATAGATTTCACCCACGTCCTGCCTGCAGCTGCAGACTCACTGACACAAGAAGAGGCACGTAAAAAACATCAGTAATAAATACTGAACATAATAAATGTACAGGATGTGATATGGTAAAATACAAAAGGGGTATACATGCACACACTTCTCTTTCACTCATTCCTTATTTCGTAACATGGACCTGTTCCGAAATTCTTACAGCCTCGACCTTCTCCTTTTGTGTGGGGTTTATTCAAAATTTCCAGTCTCCTTGAATTTCATAGGCTTTGGTTAGAGACTCCAAGATCCCGTTCAGAAAGCAAGGATGAAGGCGAGCTACCTCGTGTGAGGGTTGCTCTCTTCTGACAGGTGCTTTTTTCTTTTAACAAGCCATATCACAGTTTCCCTTCACTACCGTGTTTCCCCAAAAATAAGACAGTGTCTTATATTAATTTTTGCTCCCAAAGATGCGCTAGGTCTTATTTTCAGGGGATGTTTTATTTTTCCATGAAGAAAAATACGGTACACATTTATTGTTATCTTATTATGGGGAGGCCTTATTTTTTGGGGAGGCCTTATTTCAGTGTGGGGCAAAACTGTCAGTAGGTCTTATTTTCAGGGGATGTCTTATTTTCGGGGAAACAGGGTATGCACCGAAGATTACTTACCAGGGGAATAAAGGGCCCTGCGGCTCCCACTTTGCGCCTCCCGAATTCGAAGCCCCACCTCGGGGATCTTCCAGAGGAAACACCCATCGTAGGTGGTGTGCTCCAGGGCGTGGATCCGGGACACTAAGTTGCTGATCATCACATCCTTCAGGGCCAGCAGCGACTCTTGCTGTTCCACCTGGAAAGTCCAGACAGAAGTAGGGAGTGGGGGATTATAGGGGTCGGAACCGGAGGCAGCATGCGACTTTAGCCCCAGGTAAGTCAAGTGTGGCCTCTCAGAGGGTGGATGAAAACTGCCAGTGGTGAGTTGTGACCCAACAACATCTTGCTGGCTGTATTTTCTCACCTTATTCTCAGTGATCCATAGGGGTCCCTTTCAAATCTGCAACTCTGAGATAATGAGGAGGGGGAGAGGACGGGAACAGGAGAAGGGGCAAGAATGTTTTTTCCTTTTAATACTGGATTGGCAGTAATTATCATCTTTGTAAATGTGTTGAAGACACACCAATTTCTGTAAGCCGTTTTGTTATTCTTTGGCCCATCTGTTTTCCGGATAATATTTATTTATTTATTTGTTATATTTTTATACCGCCCATCTTCCGGTCGGAACTCTGGGCGGTTTACAATTGTAAGTGTAAAGTGTCATCTCTTCATGTTCTCTATTGTTCTTTTATTTCATGTTTTATTATTAACGTTTGTTGCACTGGTATCTTCAGAAGGAAGCAGTTTATTGATATTTGGAACCAAAGGAAAAGAAAAACAGCAGTGGTTGGCAGCCTTCTCAAAAGAAGCAGGGAAAGCTTCAACAGCTCATTTCTTCTATGGCCACCTGGTCGTGGAACAGTTTGTCAAAAAGGGATTGAAAAAACAGCTTTGCCAAATGTTTTCCATATCAGACATTCATTTAGAAAATAGGACACGTGTGGAGCCAAAACAGATTTGATGGGAGGGAAAGGAGGCCTCTTTCCAATGGGAAACACCATGCAGCGCAAACGTTTATTAAAGAAAGTACTGAAAATTCTGTAACATTGGCGTGTAAATCCCGGAAGACCAGTGAATTGAAATATTAAAAAAGTTTTATTTACAATCTTAAAACAAAGGGGTTAAGAAAACAAGACAAATCCAGAATTTGTCACGGAACAAGACCATGAAGTAATAGTTGTCACGAGACAAGTTATCACAACTGTGGGAAAATGGAAACAGGGACTAAACCACGTGATCGCAACCAACGCTGTCACAGTACAGCACTAGTCATGGAACAAGAAAGGACATGAATTAACCACTGTGTTTCCAGAGCCCTTGACATGGAAATGATAATAATTCTGACTTAATTCATAACTTTAAAGGGTTGTAAGATGATTTGGAAGATACTATTGTTATGCCCTAAGCACATCCAATCTTGCCTGATTTTGGAAGCTAAGCAGGGTCAGCCATCAGGGAATACAAGGTGCTGTAGATGCCTGGAGTAGGAACTGGCAAACCACTCCAGTATTCCTGCCAAGAAAACTCCATGGACATGGGGTCATGAAGAGTCAGTCATGACTGTAATGACACAACACACAAGATGATTTGGAAGATGGGCAAAATACTCAGGATCATCAGGTGGGAGGTTATTTCATGTCATTTGATGAGGGTCAAATCTGAAATCTCTATGTCAGTGCTTCCCAACCTGAGGTTCCCCTTAGGGTCTTGGTCGGAAACTCCCAGAAGTTTTATCCCTAGCTCTGCTGGCCAGGATTTCTGAGAGTTGTAGTCTAAGAACATCTGAGGACCCAAGGTTGGGAACCCCTGCTCTAGGTCCTGTATCTTTGAGAGTTACCTTCTCTTCCAGGTAGAGAATTCTAGCCATGGAATCTCCACAAGTGGCTCCAGGGGCTTCCTCTCTTCTGCCCAACTCGTGGCTCAAGACCGAGACAATGTTCTCCAAGGTCTTCTGCCGGGCTTCCAGTTCTGCCACTTTCTGATCAAACGGAAGTCCCATCCTCAGCCTCTCCCACAACTTCTCAAGAGGGAAGCCCAGGTCTGGTAACTGATGCAAAGGCTCAAGCAAATGTGGAAGCTGAGATGACACCGTTTCTTCCACTTGTCCACTGCATGCGTTCTGAAAGTGGAGGCTCACCTGAAACAATAGGATCATCCGTTGTCCCCTTAGAGTCAAGACAGCTATCCTATGAGAACATCATTGCCACAATGAATGTGGGTGGTCATAATGCTTAATGGCCAGAGGAACAACAATTGTTTCCTCCACCTCTTCAGCCATCCCAGTGGAAAGGCTCCCTGTCCCAGATGCCTTAACACAACCTAGAAACATCTTGCTCAAAATAACTAGTTAGTTGTAATTGGTTCTTTTCTCCAAAAGAATGTACAGTGGTACCTTGTATAAAGAAATTAATTCGTTCCAAATGAAATTCTGTTAAGCAAATTTTCCTTTATACAAATTTCCCATAGGAATGCATTAAAAACGGAGTAATCCCTAATCGTGACTATTTTTATGTTGTACGGAGTCTCCCCATAGGTGATTCTGTTAAGCAAATTTCCCCTATCTACAGAATTTTTATGTTGTACAGATTTTATGTTATACAAGCCGTTTGTTATACAAGGGCCCACTGTATAACTAAATTGCATTATGGTTATTGTAACCTAAAAAGGATGACTTCATGTCCTTTGCAAATAGTTGAAACCTTTTGGGTTTTCTTTATTGTTACGCTTGTGTCACATAAGTATATGGTGGAGAAGGACTTTCACAAGGTTCAAGGACTCACTACATGGTGCAGAAATAATATCCTATGGCTGACATTCACGCTCATGCTCTGTTGTGAGTGCTGAGGAAAACAACATGAAAAGAAAGAAAATGTATTCTCTACCTCACAGTTTGTTCCCTCTCTGTGTGTGTGTCTCGTAAATGAATATATAGGGAATAGAGATGGGGACGAACCACCAAAATGGCCTTAAGACAAACAGGCCACCTTTTACAGGGACAACATTGGTGCCTTCTCTTTGCCCTAAGAGTCTTAAGACAGGCTTGTCCAAACTTCAGCTCTCCTGATGTTTTGGACCAAAACTCCCAGAATTCTAAGCTTAAATTGCCAATGCCAAAGGACTGTGGGAGTTGTGGTCCAAAACATCTGGAGGGCCAAAGTTTGGACATGCCTGACTTAAGGCCTCTGGGAAATCAAGTGGCCATCTTTTCCAAGATGGCTGCTGTGGCGGCAACAGCAGCTCAGACACCAGGGGCCAGTGCAGGAAAGGTAGGAAAGCAAAAGTGAGGGCTCTGGCTGCCAACGAAAACATTTTTTTAACAGCACCTATGAATGGTGATGAATAAAAAGAGGAAATAGGCATCCCTTTTGTATTCAGTGGGGTGTCCAGACTCGATGAATATGAAGGGATAAATATTAAACAAATCAGCAATATTTGTAGAATACCGTGGTTTGATTTTTTAAATCCATCTTCGTCTCTAATAGAGAGTATATAGAGTCTCTCTCTCTCTCTCTCTCTCTCTCTCTCTCACACACACACACACACACACACACACACACACACACACAGAGAGAGAGAGAGAGAGAGAGAGAGAGAGAGAGAGAGAGAGAGAGAGAGAGAGAGAGAGAGAGAGAGAGAGTTCAAGAATGTAATAACTTTTGAGAGATGGAGAAGTGAAACTTTGCTTTTCCAAAACTATAGCAATACAGGTCAACTACTTTGGGAGGGGGGATTTGGAGCTTTAAACTCAACCAGTTATTTTGTAAAAGTGGCTTTCTTACACACGGAGCCTTGGCATCGACAAGAAGGGAGAGAGGAAGGGGAGAAATGGAACCCATTCTTTGAAACCCACCTTATCGAAATGGCTAAGCGCTTCAATTCTCTTCCCTGTTGGGTATTCGGAAGAAGACATTTCACTACAACTGCAAGAAAGAGGAATAAGAAATATTAAGAGAACAACATCTAGCCAGTTTTCACACTGGATCTTCAGGCTGTGCTGTTATTTCTGTCTTTTCAGAGCTTTGTGTCCTCCTTTAAAAGTCAGAGTCATCAGGAACTCGGTATTAGAGATGGGCACAAAATGAACTTTTTTCCGTTTCCGGTATTTGTTATTCGTTTCGTTACGTAACGAAATGAATAATGAACATTGTGATGAAATTAGAACGAACCGAACAGAACCACAAAAATTAGGTTTGTTACATTTTGTTTTTTGTTAATGGCGACGCGCAATGAAATGAGCTGTTTTAAATGTTAAAAAATGCCCTGGACATCCATAAAAACGCAGTGATAATTATTTATACTGTCTGATAATACCTACCAGGGGGGTTGAGGTCCTTAAAATGTTTGTTTTTGTCTTCTCCCATCACGATGTATTTTTCTTTTCCCTTTAAGGATGACAAAACGGATGTCGCCAGCCACAAAATAGAGGCAAGCCATGTGATGGGATCATGTAAATTCTTGGACAACTTTAATCAATAGCTTGCACAGGTTTCAGACTGGGCAGGTCTGGCAGCCACAGAGGGCATAAAAAGCTCTGGCAGCCCCCGTCCTCCTTGCAGTCTCTGGTGGGGGTTAGGGTGGGATTGCTGTCTCTGCGACTCGTTATTTTCACTTTAGGCCAGCCAGGCAGGTGTGTGTCTCTGTGTTCCTGCTGGCTGCAGCCTGGCCCTTAGGGGAGAGAAAGAAGAGATTTCTCTCTAGCTTCAGTCCTAAAGCCTCCCTGTGTGCGTGCGTGCATATCTCTCGGTGAGTACCCTCCCCTGCCCCGCAGTGCAGTCACTCTGCGGCTGCCTTGCACCCTGGGCAACGCCCGCCACTGCCTTTGCAGCCTCCCTGTGTACCTAGTCTATACTGTGCTCTGCCAGCATCAATTTTTTTTAGTGTTTTCCCTCTGGTCTGGGGCGTTGGGGGATGCCCGTGCACGGAAATGCTTTAAAAATGGTGCAAAAAGAGGGTAAAAATGAAAAATGAATAAACGAAAATGAATTTTTTTCAAAAATTCGCAAAAATGAAAACGAACCAAATCGGACCCCTCAATGAAACAATGAAAAACCGAAATGCCATTATTATTTTATTCATGCCCATCTCTACTCGGTATTACTGTATAGCCCCATCAATACAGCAGAATAGCAACACACACACACCCTTGAATCAGAGTAGACTGTTAAAGCTTAGACCTTGCCAAGAACAAACACAGACAGACACATCATTGGGTCAACTTTTCACCTGTGAGTTTGGGATTCCACCTCAGGTTTGAGATAGTCCGGTGCTCCTGGGTACATTTCTCCCTGTCAGTCTCATCCTTTCAGATCCACTTCCTCCTCCCAAAATAAGTATCCTTGCCAGTGTTGGTCTGAGGTCAGATGAGCAGACATCATGTGGTTCTCTAAACACACTGCTAAAAATCAGCAGCCAAAGAATTGGCTAGACTCCTCCAGGGGATGTATGGGTCAGCATCCCCCTCAATGCTTCTTGGCTCTTGCTAATCATAAGAGTAAGACCATAAGAAGAGCCATGCTGGATCAGGCCAAAGCCCTGTCTAGTCCAGCTTCCTGTATCTCACAGTGGCCCCACCAGATGCGTTTGGGAGCGCATGAGAATAGATATCCGTCTCCGGATACCACTCCCCTGCATCTGGTCCTTGAAGTACCCCGGTTTTAAGTCTGGAGTTTACACATCTCCATCATGGCTTGTAACCTGTGATGGACTTTTCCTCCAGGAATCTGTCCAATCCCCTTTTGAGGGCATCCAGGCCAGAGGCCATCACCACATCCTGTGGCAGGGAGTTCCACAGACTAACAATGCGCTGGGTGAAAAAATATTTTCTTTTGTCTGTTGTTACTCTCCCAGCCCTCAATTTGTGTGTATGTCCCCTAGTTCTGGTATTCTGTGAGCGGGAGAAGAGCGTCCCTCTATCCACTTTACTCATGCCTTGCATTATTTTGTACGTCTCAGTCATATCCCCCCTCAGGCGCCTTTTTTTCCAGACTAAAGAGCTCCAAATGTTCTAGCCTTTCCTCATAGGGGAGGTCCCCCAGCCCAGTAATAATTTTAGTCACTCTCTTCTGCACCTTTTCCTGTTACTTTCATGCAATGGTTCTCAACTTTTTCAGTGTCATATTTATTTTATATGCCACATTTCTCCGATAAGAGGACTCAAGGGGTCATATATTCCATTTTAATTTCCTTTTTATTTAAACAGAAACTTTTCCCATTGAAACAAAATTGCATTACAGTACATACATACATACATACATACATACATACATACATACATACATACATACATACATACATACATACATACATACATAAAAAAAACACACCCACCCACACCCACCAGACAAAACTTTAATCTAAGAAAGAAAGAAAGAAAGAAAGAAAGAAAGAAAGAAAGAAAGAAAGAAAGAAAGAATCCCATAGCAGTCAGAAAACAATGTTAAAATATAACAAGCTGTCATGTGGGGAGAATATCTTGAGAACCTTCTCTAAGAAGAAACAATTAAATATTTAAAACTTCTCAAAATAAGGACACAGTGTTTCCAGGAAAATCCTGGATTCTACTAATGCTATCTATAACAGATGTTTGTTTAACATGATAAAATATGTTTTTCTTGATGAAAACCCCACAGATTCACATCCCTCTTGGAATTTCTTCATACTTCCTTAAGGAATTTACTCCATAATATTGGGGAACAACGCTTCAAAATTCGCAGATTACCTTCTGGCCCTTAGATTTCATGCTTCTCACCACATGTTCTCATTCCTCAGCTTCTTTTACAAAGCTACCTGTGATTTTTGTTGGATCTGAGGGCATAATCATAAAAGAGGCTGTCTTGGGTACAGACACTGAATGCTAACACTTCCAGCGTTTTTCAACCACTGTTCCGCGGCACACTAGTGTGCCGCGAGATGTTGCCTGGTGTGCCGTGGGAAAAATTGAAAAATTCTAAAGAAATTCAACCCAGGGCCGGCGGGCGGCCCACAGCTGGGAGGCGCTATAAATAGCGTCCAAGGGCCAGCTTGGCTCCTCCCCCCCGAGGCCCGCAGCGCTGGCGTCACTTCCTCCCCGGCCGGACCTGGCCCCGCTCATTCTCTTAATGTTTGCCCTGTGCCTGCCTGCCGCTGCCGCAACTCGCTCGCTTCCCTCTCCCCCCTCCTTTTTTTACCCTGGACCACCACCACCCCTTTCCTGGGAGCTACCAATGGACTGAGCCGCCTGACAGCCCGCCCGCCAACACGAGCCGGCCCGGGAGCCCCAGCCCAGAACAAACCACCAGGTGAGGGGAAGGGGAGGAGGGGCGCCCGGCTGCCCCATGAGCACCGCGGCAGGGCTGCGAGGAGGAGGGGATGGAGGAGGCCTCCGCCGGGCCTGGGCTGAGGAGGCGGGCGGGCGGGGGGGGCTACTGGCACGGCTGGACGGCCGGCCGGCCGGCCTTTAGGGTCCGGGAGGGGAAGAGCCGTCTCTGAGGGGCCCCGCGATGGGTTCCTTGAAGTCTTGCCTCTTTCTTTCTGTCTTGGGTCACCCTCTTCTCTCTCTCTGTCTTTTCTTTCTTTCCCCCCCACCTCTCTCTTTCCATTCGTACCCTTTCCCCTCTTCATAGAAACGTGCTCATTTCTAGCCTGCATATGTGTATGTCTAGCAGCCTGCCTACTGTAATTAAAACTGTAAACCGCCCAGAGACTCCTTGAAGTGGTATGGGGCGGTATACAAGCAGAACACTTTCTGCCTTCTTTCCTTCCTGCCTTCCTTCATCCTCCTCCCCTCCTGTCGCTGGACTTGCTGAAGGCATCTGCCTTGGCCACAGTGCGGAGAGCAAGATGGACTTTTGGGTCTTATTTGTGTTCCTGGAGAGTCAGTGCCCCTTCTCAGGTCTCCACTGGACACAGAAGTCCATGCAGGGCAAAATGTCTTTAAAAAAACAACACAGGTAAGTGGGAACTGGGTGCTAGAGAGCGGGCTGCCTCAATCTGTGGCCCCTCTGTCCTGCTTCTCCCTACACCAGCAATGGCGAACCTTTTAGAGACTGATACAGGCACAGAGTTAAATTTTTTAACATTTTCTAATGGTGGTGTGCCTCGTGATTTTTTTTACATGAAACAAGTGTGCCTTTGCCCAAAAAAGGTTGAAAAACACAAACCACTCTCATCATCCACTCATAAATGACCTTGAGAAGGTGCCGTAATTGGTTCTGCCCTTTTTGCTATTCTCTCCCCTATCTCTTTTTCAGGCGTCCGAATTCTTATTTTTTTAATGTGCTGAGAAAATATCTCTGAGCTGACAAGATACATTGAGCATTTGAATGAAAATTGTGGACATATAACTTTGTGTTTATATCTCCCTTGTGTGATCGCTTTGACACTATGTTTTCAGTGTTAGTCTCCATCCCCCATAACTTTTGGAAGGGTGTACCATGCATGATTACATGGAATTTTTACACTCTCTTTAACTGCTTATGTTCTTTTGTAGCTTTAATGTTGCATTTTAATGCTGTAAGATGCCCCTCAATTCTCTGTTCCCAAACGTGAATATGCCTTAATTGTACAGTGGTACCTCGACTTACGAATTTAATCCATTCCGGATGTATGCTCTTAAGTCGAACTACTCTCAAATTAAAGGGTATAAAATAGGAAAAGAAGAAATAAAGTTAAACATGTTTGCGGATTATTTAATTTTAATATTGACTAACCCCTCAGAAGCAGCAGGCCCTCTGATTAATATATTAAAGAAATTTGAAAAAATAATCAGGATTAGAAGTAAACTTACAACAATCAGAAATCATGTTTCTAAATGTTCCTAGGAAGGAGCAAGATCAATTAAGATTACAAATGAAAATGGGGAATGGAGTTTAAAAAACTATTTATTTAGGAGTGGTATTAACCAAAAATTGGGAGAAACTTGGGGAGGACAATTATAATAAAACATGGAGAAAGATCCAGAAAATAATAAAGGGCTGAAAAGATTAAAAATGGGAATACGGCCAAAGATTAGGGCCTTGAAAATTTTTATAGTTTCAAAACTGTTATATTTATTTCAGGTACTCCCAATACTACTATCAGAAAAGATATTTTAAAAATGGGACACTTCATTAAGGAAATGGGTTTTCGGCAAGAAAAATCAAAGAATGAAGCATAAAATTCTATATGCAGTAAAAGAAGAAGGAGGATGGAGTATGCCCTCTTTGGAAAAGTGTTATATAGCTTTCCAATTAAAATGGGCAATGAAGGTGGAGGAATATCCCACACCCAAATGGAAAAGAGTAGAAAATGCAATAAATAATTCAGCAGGTTATTTAAGGATATTTGATAGAGATAAAAGATATTGAAAGAAGTTAAGGGACCAAGGCAAGTAACGATGGAGATTTTAATAAAGAGGATGAAAGTAGGTGGAGTATCGCATTTGGGCCCTTTACAGCAGTTTAATAAAGAGGGGAAGATTTTGTCAAAAAAAGATATAAAGAATCTAAAAGAGAAAGGATATTATAAAATCAAAGACATGCATGAATTAATGTCAACAGGAGGGGGGATAAATAAATTAAAAGGGATATTAGGGAATCAAAAATGGATGGTGGCAGAAAGTATGAAAAGGAGATATGAACAATGGTTCCATTCTCTTAAGGGAAAAGAAGATAGGCAATGGGAAGTGGTGTATAAGAAATATGAAGAAAAAAGGTCGGAGCAGGAGAGATTTATAGATACTTGGTCAGATTGGGAAATCAGAATGAACATTTAATTAAATATAATTGGGAAGGAAATATGGATTTAAATACAGAAAAGATTCAGGTTATATTAAGGGGGATAAGAGAGGTAAAATTGGAAAAAATTAAGGATATGCAATTGAAGGTATTGCATAAATGGTATTATACCCCACAGAAATTAAATAGAATAAGTAATAACATATCACAATATTGTTGGCATTGTAAAAAAGAAAAAGGTACTTTTGCACACATGATATGGAAATGTGAGAAAATACAAACATATTGGAAGAAAGTAGAAAATTGGTTATCAGAAATAACAAAGAAAAGGATTCAGCTAAAAATAGATCATATTTTCTTAGGGTTAGCAGATAGAGAAAAACAATGGAGAAACATAAAAAAGATTGTGTATTATGGAATAGTAGCGGCTATAATGGTATTAACAGGTGGATGGAAGGACCAAGAAAAATGGAAATATGATAAATGGAAAGATTATATACATCAATTTTTTCAAAATGAATGGATACAAATTATGCAAGAAGGAAACACAGAATGGAAACATAGAATTTTAAAGGAATGGGAGAAATATATAATTTGGATAAAAGGGAAGCCTGAGAATGAGAAATGGGCTAGACTACTCCATCATGCCTTAATAATGTTTAATATGAAAGGGTAGTGAATTGGTGCTTGCTGGGGGGGGGGGGTTTAATGAGGAAGGGACCCCAAAGGATGATGTAATGTTTCTGAAAAAAGTTATAAAGACTGGAAATATATGTCGTTACTTCCTCAATAAAATAAATAATTTTTAAAAAGTCGAACTACTCTTAAGTAAGGGTAACAATCTAATTTTTTAAAAAAAATAATAATCAAAAAATGGAAAAAATATTAGTAAGTCAAGCAGACCATATCTAAAATTTGTAAGGCAGCAGTTAAAATGCCAGCAGTTTTCCGCTCTTAAGTCGAATTGCTCTTAAGTCGAGCTGCTCTTAAGTCGGGGTACCACTGTACTGGACTGCACATTGCCCCTCATTATTGTTAGCTGCCTTGGGTCCTTTTCCAAGGAGAAAGGTGGGGTAAAATACTCTAAATAAATAAATTCGGTTTACTGCAAATAAATATATTTAAAATATAGTTTGCAAATGGCATTCCAGTTACCGTCCTTGCCCATGCAAACAGGAGGTGGGCAAAAGGAATAGGGTTCACCACACACCATGTCCCACTCTTACATTATAAGTGCTGCCATCTGCCCCAAAGGGCTGACATAGTGAAAGAAATTCAAAAATAACACGAACTAAATTCCACCAAGAATGACAACAACACAAACTCTACCAGCCGAACAAAACATGCAATGTATGCCAAAAGACTGGACTTTGGGCATTAACATTACGTTGTCGATGGAATAAGTATGAAAAGGAACAGTAATGAACACAGGCTGAAAAAATGGGATAGATACCAGTCTTGTTGCGCCACAAGTTTCCCATATTTCAACGGATTTGTAACTTTCCTCCTGTATACCAGCACCAACAGGTACAGGGTCGCCACAGCTTCACCTTAACCCTGTCATATGGTGAGGGATAATGTTTGTAGCTCTGAACCCTTTCTGTTTGTGTACATTCCCTGGACAATTCCAAACTCTACAACATAAGGGCATAAATATTATGGTGAGCACAGGACTACCTTGGCTGTTAGCGAAACTGAGGTGATTGCCTCTGTTGGCACAATACTGAGGGTAGCACTGCCAGCAATACTCCCAATTTGCATACCCCTGTTGCTCCTGGGCCAACTCTGTGAAAACGCCTTTGTCCTTGGCCCGAGACATGATGGGCAGCAGGGTCCATATGTCACCTGTGGTGGCAACTTTTTTTTTTTGGCTGTGCCTTTCACCCCATTGACACCCCTCCCTCCCCAATGAGCGCTTTAGGCTAAAGTGGTTCTTTTACTGCCTCAGGTTGCAAGAATTTGCATTTGGCCCCAGAGGTTCTGTCTCATACGATCAAGATTTGAATGACATGAGAGGCGAGACTCATCACATGACTCACATCTGGCCGGCTCTGCCGTTAGGCAGAGTGGGACAGATGTCGTAGGGGGCAGATGCTCCAAGGTGTTGGACTACAAAGAGAGAGAGAGAGAGAGAGAGAGCTGTATTCCCTTCAGACCCTCCCAGGGATCCCTTTGCTAGGCTGAAGCTGTCCCCACTCTCAGTACTGAAGGAAGAAAATTTATTTATTTGTTTACCCCGTCTTTTCCCTTAAAGAGGACCAAAGGCAACTCATGCCAGTAAAAGACAATATTTAAAGATGAAAACAAGAGTACAGTCACCCACCGCCATTTTGCAGTTCAGGTACTGCGGTCCCACTATATCGCGGGATCACAGTACCTGCGGGGGGGGGGTCAGCAGGGAGCGATCGCATTGCTCCCTGCCCCCCCCTCTGGGAGGCCTTAGAGTCACGCAGAGGCACAGCGGGGAGTGATCCCATCGCTCCCCGCCGCTCCCCCCCCAGACCCGTCCGGGAGGCCTCGGAGCCGTGCAGAGGGGTGGCGGGAGCGATCCCATCGCTCCCCGCCGCCCCCACCCCTCTGATCGCCCCCTGCCCCCACCTGACCCGCTTCCGCATATCGTGGATTTTCAGGTATCGCGGGTCGCGTGGGTCCCTAACCCCCACAATAGGCGGGGATTACTGTATACAAAGGCGGCTAACATCATTAGACCACATTTGAAGCTAAAAACAGAAAGGATACAAATGCTGAAAAAGATCAAGCAAATATTACACTACCGCTATCTCACCTAGGGGGAGATCTGGATATTGTGAAAGTCTGGCTTTTTTTCTTTCTTGGTCACATGACTGAAGATGTGGAATCTCCGTTCCCACGTACAAGGATTGTTTTTTTAAAAAGCGCAGACCAGCCCCAGGGCCAGCAGGTGGCGCTAGATTTTTTTTTAAAAAGTGCTGACAGCCCGAAAGCCAGCTGATCAGTGTTGGGGGTGGGGGGGAAGGGAATTTTTTTTAAAAAAAATTTAAAAGCGCCAACAAGCCCCAGGATGAGCTGGCCAGCGCTAGGAAAATAAATAAATAAAATAAAAAACAGCGCAGACAGCCCAAAGGCCAGCTGATCAGTGCTGCGCAGGGGGGGGGGGGATTTTTAAAAAAATTTAAAAGCACCAACGAGCTCCAGGACAAGCTGGTCAGGGCTAGCGGGGGGGGGGGAGGGAGCAGAAAACCGGACACCTGGCTTGCATTTTTTACCGGAGCAAAAAATTCCCAACTTCTCCAAGTAGGTCTTGGAAAACTTGCTAAAGGGGGCATAACCATTTTTTAAAGCCCAGTGGTGGCCGTGGAGACAAGAGTTTTGGAAGCGCTTTATCTTGAAATTCAATCAGCATTTCAAAGGACATGTGATAGAGCCCTTAAGGCACAGGAAACAAAAGCAACACCAAAAGCACATTCAAGGCAGTAAAATATAAGAAAGAAAGAAAGAAAGAAAGAAAGAAAGAAAGAAAGAAAGAAAGAAAGAAAGAAAGAAAGAAAGAAAGAAAGAAAGAAAGCCCTCCTGGATAGCCAGTAACTGAGGGAAAAAGTTGTTGGAATATGGAAAGCTCTATATTCAGACATTATAGCGTTAAGGTCAGCTGAATCTCATTTGGAACTGTAAGGCTGTGAGTTATATCCCTTTAATTAGTATGGGGACTACAGAAGGAATAGCTTCACCTTGCACAGAGGCATGGCACTTTATAGCTTTTAGCTCTTGCTAGCTGCTGCAGCCTGTTGCTGACTCGACCCCTCTCTCCATGCCGAATGTCAGAGCGAGGCAGACTATGCGTGTTTGCCTAACGTTCCTGGGCGTTGCCTGAGCTGCCTTCACCTTATGTTACTTCGTTTGGTATGTTTTTGTATGTACTGCTAGTGTTTTGTCATTTTATTAGGAATATCCCGTTTACCCTTTCCCCTGAGAGAAATAGATAAAGTTTATTTTTTACTGTATATACTTCACTTTCGTCTCAGAGTCCTCAGTCTACAGTTTTTAACCCCAACAAAACTCACTGAAGAGAAATGTTTGCCTGCTTGCAGAACAACATAAATGGGGCTAGGCTGGCCCTTGGGATTCTCGCCCTCACACCTCCCTCCTAGTTACTCAGAGCACAGTCTGCAGTGCACCGGATACACCCTCTAGTGCATCTGTGGTGGTCATGCTCACTTTTTCCCCTCCCCGGATAGTTCAGGCATTTTGCTCCATTCTCTTATTATCACTTGATGTCTCCAAAAATGGGGAATTCCCCCCCCCACAGTCAAAAAGAGAGACCGAGAGATACCCCGGGGAAATCCCACTCTTTCTTCAATGCACAGAAGGGTTGAAGCAGGTGGTTACTGAATGGCGGTGGTGGTAGGGAGGCCTGAGGAGACCAATCTGACTGAAGGTTGAGGAGTTTGAGAAACATTTTGGGAGGCCACAGGAACCTCCTCCCCTGCATTTCTGTTTTTTTAGGATCAATATACAGGTGGGGAACAACCATAAGAAAATGTTGTGGTATATTAGACTCTAACCAATATATGAGTTTTTTCGGAATTTCAGGCTTAGCATTACACAGAGTGAGACATCAAACCCAGGAGTAGATGCTGGAAGGCAGCCACGGTGCCCCTGGCTGTTCTGCCTTGGCACCTTAGCTTTTGTGTTAAGGCAAAGAACCATGCCTCTCTGAAGCAATTTCTGCTGCTTTGGGTGCAATGGAAGTCATTGCCTTGTTATTTACCTGTCTAGTTTGTCTCTGTGTTTGGGAGAGATTGCCCTAGGCTGGCTGTGAGCAGCTGGCTTTTGTAGCGATGAAAGGAAAAGCGGCATGTGGTTCCTTTCTTTCTCACTAAAATCTTTGCCTGTCATGCTAAAATGGGTCAGACGTACAGGCCCCTATATACTTCCCTGCTTTTGACATAAGTGAAATATTTCCATATTATCTTCTCATGAGGGTGGGCAGCATAAGGCAGCAGATTATATGACTATTCAATCCAGAATCTTAAACCACTGAATCATATCACTCTTGGCTGCTGACAGATGAACAAAGTTTTGGAAAACGGGAAGAACAGATTCCTTTTTTCTTTTCTTCTTAATGAGACTTCCTTCCTTCCTTCCTTCCTTCCAACATCTCATTCCATTGGTCTTAGCAGCTACCAAGGACAGACTATTTGAGTATCAGCAAGCTTTTTGCATTTCTTTCTGATGTGCAATGCATTTTTTTTCCAGTTAGTAAACTGTTTTTGTTTGTTTGTTTGCTTTGCAAAGGTAGAACCCTTTTTCGGGGTGGCTGCATTTCTTTTCCGAATTGAGAGGTGTAGCGTTACTCCGGTCTAGAGTTTAACTTGCTAGTTATACTCATCAAAAATAATTGTATGAATTTGACCTACTAACTAAGTGGTAGCGGGAATATACAGTATTCAATTTGTTTGTTTTGAAGATAAATGCCTCAAACATTACTTTTGTTTTAAAAAGGCTAACTACTTGATGTTGCTGTCAAAATTTTTATGGCTAAGATAGCTTCTGCTACATTTTGTAGAAGATAGGTATCTAACGTACCTGTACAAATATTAGGAATTTTGTGAACTACAGTTCCTAGCATAACACTGGCCATCCTGAGAATGTGGAATATTGAGTTTTTGGAGTCTCGCTTTTCACTGAATTAATCGGGTCCCTCCGGGGAGAAAGGCGGCATAAAAATAAAGTTGTTGTTGTTGTTGTTGTTGTTGTTGTTGTTGTTGTTGTTGTTGTTGTTGTTGTTGTTGTTGTTGTTGTTGTTTGTTTGTTATTATATTATTATTATTATTATTATTATTATTATTATTATTATTATTATTATTATTATTATTATTATTATTATTATTAATGGGTCAATCAGTGGCAAGCCCGGCTCTCCCATCACCTAAGCATGAGTTGTGTGCTCTAGGCTCATCAGAAGAAGATTATAACGTACTTAGAAGAGTCTCTTTAATTAGTAATTTCTAAGAGAAGAATGGTTATCTACCATTATCTACATCTTACTGTGAAAATATGGGGTCTAAGACAGGGTCTTAGCTGTACAGGAGTACAGCACTGTTTATATCCTTTTTAGGGCATTTTTAGAAAAAAAAGTATTTTATATATGTCCCAGGGATTTTCTTATCTCCTTTCCATTTTATTTCATTTAGTTAATATATGCCCCACCTTTCACTAAACATGCGGAGCACAATCCTTGATCTGTTGTCAAAAATAAAAGGGAGAGGAATCTGTAATACACCTGACCATTTCCAACCAATGTTGGATTTACCAACATTGCGACATCACCAATGTTGCAGTCCAAAACACAGGAAAAACAAGGACAAACTTTAATCTCATAGAACCACTGTCTTAACCACAGATAGATAGATAGATAGATAGATAGATAGATAGATAGATAGATAGATAGATATCACCATCACCAATTCTTATCCACTGCAGCAGTTATAATTCCCAATCTTAACCATATTCCAGAGGAACACAAAGGATTCTGCAGATGCTCAATAGCACGGTTGTTTATCATCAGCAGAACTTGGAAATGTCACTTCTTGGACCTTATGATTCTGAGCATCGTAGTCCCCCAAAATAACGTCTCCAAGTTCCGTTAAAATTTTATCTGTTCCAGTGCAAAGGGCCTTCTAAAAAATGCCCAATGTCTAAAGGAAGCCAATTACTCAAGGAAGGTCTGCCTTCCACTCCACAGCCTAATCACCTTTCTTCATAGACTGTACCCCCTTCCTTCACTCCTTCTTATAACATAAACCATGCTCCTCATGCATAGCTTCCATTCAGCACTTACTTCTTTATGTCTTTAAAATATTTTTACTCCTCCGGTCTCCTAAATGAGGGCTCGAGGTGGATTACATCAATTAAAAGACAATATTTAAATTTAATATTTTAAAACTGTGAGTATGCAAATATTGTATTAAAAAAGGTCAAGCATGTACCACCGTAAAAAGTGGTAAACAAAAATAACACCAAAAACACATTCAAAGCAGTGAGAGACAACAATCCATTTATAACTGCCTCTTGGGTAGCCAGCTACTCAGGAAAACCTTGCCTGGGGAGAAAAGGCTTTGCCTCCTTTAGGAAGGATCACAAAGATGGGGCCAGTCTGGCCTCATGTGGGTGGGAGTTCCAAGGTCTGGGAGCAGCCACCAAGAGGGCTCTCTCCTATGTCCCCCACAAATGCACCTATGAAAGTGGAAGGGCCCAGAGAAAAGCCTGAACACCATATTCACTTAACAGCCACATACCTCCTCCTTTTTGCCAGTATCCTTCAACTGTCCGACATCCGCCTCTCTTTCTAAACCTTTTGAGCTTTGGTGTGAAACCAGGACTGACTTTCCCTGCGCTTTGATATATTCAATCTGAGGTAAGCGTGGGAAGGGAAAAACCTTTGGTGGGCAGCAGAACTGTGGGGTGGAGGAATTCCCCGTGGTGGGGAGGAAGTTGTCAAAAGGTAACAGGGTGGACGGGTGGGTAGGAACCCCCACTGGAACTGAAAATGGAAACATCTCTAACTTTACCAGGCGACTCATCTCACACAACATAGTAGTCAAGAGATGATATTTTTTCCTCAGATAGATTAATTATCTGACGTTGTTGCCACCCATCTGCTACATAAGCAGCAAGTCTTTTTGCTGATTGGGTCTGTGACTGCATAATCAATATTGATTGAAGTCTTTCTGCATGTCATAACATTGGGCTGTGGAATTTTCGGGTACCCCCCCCATCAACTCTATCCCACCTTCAAGCTCTGTGTTTTGAGTGCATAAAGACCAGGACTGGGATCAGCCGTACGGGACAGTAGGTGAAGAGAGCAGTGTTGGGCTGGGGGGCAGGGTGAAGTGGGTTGGGCCTTCCCTCACCCCCCCCCCTTGGAGCCGAGCCGGGAACTGCAGGGTTTGGCTGACAACAGTGTCTGAGGGACAGTGAACCGGCCCCCCTGTTTTAAAAAGTTTGAAAACCCCTGGGTTTAGGTATCTGGCTGTGGTGCCAGAGATCGGGAGTTTAATTCCTACTGATGCATCCCAGAACAGTTAGCCTGTGTGGCCTTGGGCAAGCTGTATTGTGTTAGAATGCCCCCAGAGGAAAGGAAGATCAAACCAGACCTGGGTATATTCTGCCTGGAAATCCCAGAAAAAAGATTCCGTAAGTCAGAACTGACTTGACGGCACGTGATGCCGATGATTACATTAGCTATATTCAGACATCATAAGATGTAACAGCTCTGTGCCGACTGCTTACATCCAAGTATTTTATTCCTCCAAGAAAGCCAGATATTTGGTTGTTTATAGATCACTTCTAGGCAGGCTCTCATTTTGGGGGACACACAGAGAGACAAAAGTAATGTCCAAATCTCACCTCAGTCTCCATTTGAAGTTCTTCCTTTAAACATGTTGTCTGGACTCTCCTACAGCTGGGCAGCACTTACATCTGGATCTAAATTTCACCACTTCTCATTTTAGGTATGGGAGGATAGAAAGAAAGAGCATGAGTGACTTGTGGGTGGCTGGGGATTACACATGATTTCCTCTAGGCCTTGGAAGCCACCTCTGCTCACCCTTCATGC
Organism: Phrynocephalus guinanensis; assembly: GCA_037367245.1. Taxonomy (NCBI): domain Eukaryota; kingdom Metazoa; phylum Chordata; class Lepidosauria; order Squamata; family Agamidae; genus Phrynocephalus; species Phrynocephalus guinanensis. Next base: position 26,077,298 of record CM074744.1, on the reverse strand, counting down.
CTCATTTCCCCCTGTTTGCTTTACAAGTCCCTCTGCCTTTGGTGGTGGTGGTGGTGGCGGTGGCGGTGGGCAATTGTGCATTTCCCCAGACTATTTTAAGCCGGGGAGGGTTTCAAAAGCTGAACTGACAGAAAACTGGTGGGGAGGTGGCAGTATTCACCCATGCGCCTCATCTTCGGGTTTTCAAGGTAAGAAAGGTTCAGCAGAGTTTTGGCTATTGCCTCCTTCTGCCCAAATACTGACCAACATTAGCCAGAGAGTAATTGCCCTCATATGTGGGAGATCCTCCACCAGTAATTTGGGCTATAAATAAAAGAATGTCTGCATTGTAATTAACAGAGCCAATGCACAGCACTTGCAAACGTACTGAGAAAAACACATGCTTCATAACTAAAAATTTATATTCTCCCTTGTGTGTGTTTTGGCCAGCAGTTGATAGTAAATAATCACTTGGTATTTGTTGAAAACATCAAGTAACTTTTACTGTTTCGAAACGTATGTAGAATATAATAAAACCCATAGTGCTTAGCTATATTGGAATTTGTTATGCATGTACTTGACTTATTGACACACATTTCCGATAATGAACAAACTCTCTCACTTTAACACTATTATATATCTAGCCGTAATCAGGCCCTCATTATAGGCATCCTTCAGTCTCAAGAGACTATGGTATTGTGCCCTGTATAGAAGACCTAAAGCAACATCTAGTGTGGCTAAAAAGATCACGTAACTGCCTCTTCTCATGTTGTTTCCACACTGCATGCAAAGCTGATGTGGCCTCTTCAGAGCACAAGGCCTGGGCAGATTAATATGGAGGTTAAAACTGTTACCCAAGCATTAAAAAAAACACCTCTCCACGTCGCTGTAATAGTCTAATCATGGAACGGCAGAGCCGATATGATTAGCTCCAGCTGTGTCACAGGAGTTACCAGAACATGATTGTACACAGCCATGAACTGCCTCTGGGACTCCGGCTCTGGATTTTGCCTTGAGGTTAACTCCTGAAGCCTTTTCCAGAATTGGATATAGCCACAAGGCAGTGGAGGTTTAAAATCAGAGTTTTCCTTCTCCTAGAAGATGGTTCTTCCGTTTTTTTTGCCATTGGGGCATAAAGCCCTCTTCTGCCTTCAAAACCGTTAACTATCTTCTCCTGTAACCCTGGGAAGGACCCCTTACGAGATACCACCAGCTAGGTCAGCTGGACCAAGTTTTTTTTAAGGAGGTACAGTATTATATTTATAGCCCTATCAGCTATTTAAATCCTCTCGCATGTTATGGCCCTTTCTGAGGGACAATTTACTTACACCTGCATTATATATTGCCTGGCTGGCATCAGACACCTTCTGATTGGTCATTATGCTTCATTATGCAAATATGGCATTCTAGTCCTTCCCATACAAACACAGTTCCACATACATAATGTGTTGTATAATTACATATACAGGACCAATATAGCTTCTGGAAATGGTTCTCCACCCCATCATCATAATTGGACAAAAACAATAGGAAAAAAACAATATGGCACCTTAAAGACTAACTTAATGGGAGCCTTCATGGACAAGCTTTTCTGGCAGAGCAGCAGAGAGGAAGCAGGCGGTGAGAGGAGCACACGGCCAAAGGGCAGACAGCTAACTTCCTGTTCTTGCAGGAGCAAGGGGCGGAGTTTTAGCTTTAAATACCTGCTCCCAGCAGCCCCTCAGTCCTTTTCTGGCAGAGCAGCAGAGAGGAAGCAGGCGGTGAGAGGAGCACACGGCCAAAGGGCAGAGAGCTAACTTCCTGTTCTTGCAGGAGCAAGGGGCGGAGTTTTAGCTTTAAATACCTGCTCCCAGCAGCCCCTCAGTCCTTTTCTGGCAGAGCAGCAGAGAGGAAGCAGGCGGTGAGAGGAGCACACGGCCAAAGGGCAGAGAGCTAACTTCCTGTTCTTGCAGGAGCAAGGGGCGGAGTTTTAGCTTTAAATACCTGCTCCCAGCAGCCCCTCAGTCCTTTTCTGGCAGAGCAGCAGAGAGGAAGCAGGCTGTGAGAGGAGCACACGGCCAAAGGGCAGAGAGCTAACTTCCTGTTCTTGCAGGAGCAAGGGGCAGAGTTTTAGCTTTAAATACCTGCTCCCAGCAACCCCTCAGTCCTTTTCTGGCAGAGCAGCAGAGAGGAAGCAGGCTGTGAGAGGAGCACACAGCCAAAGGGCAGAGAGCTAACTTCCTGTTCTTGCAGGAGCAAGGGGCGGAGTTTTAGCTTTAAATACCTGCTCCCAGCAGCCCCTCAGTCCTTTTCTGGCAGAGCAGCAGAGAGGAAGCAGGCGGTGAGAGGAGCACACGGCCAAAGGGCAGAGAGCTAACTTCCCGTTCTTGCAGGAGCAAGGGGCGGAGTTTTAGCTTTAAATACCTGCTCCCAGCAGCCCCCTCAGTCCTTTTCTGGCAGAGCAGCAGAGAGGAAGCAGGCGGTGAGAGGAGCACACGGCCAAAGGGCAGAGAGCTAACTTCCCGTTCTTGCAGGAGCAAGGGGCGGAGTTTTAGCTTTAAATACCTGCTCCCAGCAGCCCCTCAGTCCTTTTCTGGCAGAGCAGCAGAGAGGAAGCAGGCGGTGAGAGGAGCACACGGCCAAAGGGCAGAGAGCTAACTTCCCGTTCTTGCAGGAGCAAGGGCCGGAGTTTTTAGCTTTAAATACCTGCTCCCAGCAGCCCCTCAGTCCTTTTCTGGCAGAGCAGCAGAGAGGAAGCAGGCGGTGAGAGGAGCACACGGCCAAAGGGCAGAGAGCTAACTTCCCGTTCTTGCAGGAGCAAGGGGCGGAGTTTTAGCTTTAAATACCTGCTCCCAGCAGCCCCTCAGTCCTTTTCTGGCAGAGCAGCAGAGAGGAAGCAGGCTGTGAGAGGAGCACACGGCCAAAGGGCAGAGAGCTAACTCCCTGTTCTTGCAGGAGCAAGGGGCAGAGTTTTAGCTTTAAATACCTGCTCCCAGCAGCCCCTCAGTCCTTTTCTGGCAGAGCAGCAGAGAGGAAGCAGGCTGTGAGAGGAGCACACGGCCAAAGGGCAGAGAGCTAACTTCCTGTTCTTGCAGGAGCAAGGGGCGGAGTTTTAGCTTTAAATACCTGCTCCCAGCAGCCCCTCAGTCCTTTTCTGGCAGAGCAGCAGAGAGGAAGCAGGCTGTGAGAGGAGCACACGGCCAAAGGGCAGAGAGCTAACTTCCTGTTCTTGCAGGAGCAAGGGGCGGAGTTTTAGCTTTAAATACCTGCTCCCAGCAACCCCTCAGTCCTTTTCTGGCAGAGCAGCAGAGAGGAAGCAGGCGGTGAGAGGAGCACACGGCCAAAGGGCAGAGAGCTAACTCCCTGTTCTTGCAGGAGCAAGGGGCGGAGTTTTAGCTTTAAATACCTGCTCCCAGCAGCCCCTCAGTCCTTTTCTGGCAGAGCAGCAGAGAGGAAGCAGGCTGTGAGAGGAGCACACGGCCAAAGGGCAGAGAGCTAACTTCCTGTTCTTGCAGGAGCAAGGGGCGGAGTTTTAGCTTTAAATACCTGCTCCCAGCAGCCCCTCAGTCCTTTTCTGGCAGAGCAGCAGAGAGGAAGCAGGCTGTGAGAGGAGCACACGGCCAAAGGGCAGAGAGCTAACTTCCTGTTCTTGCAGGAGCAAGGGGCAGAGTTTTAGCTTTAAATACCTGCTCCCAGCAACCCCTCAGTCCTTTTCTGGCAGAGCAGCAGAGAGGAAGCAGGCTGTGAGAGGAGCACACGGCCAAAGGGCAGAGAGCTAACTTCCTATTCTTGCAGGAGCAAGGGGCGGAGTTTTAGCTTTAAATACCTGCTCCCAGCAGCCCCTCAGTCCTTTTCTGGCAGAGCAGCAGAGAGGAAGCAGGCGGTGAGAGGAGCACACGGCCAAAGGGCAGAGAGCTAACTTCCTGTTCTTGCAGGAGCAAGGGGCGGAATTTTTAGCTTTAAATACTTGCTCCCAGCAGCACGCACCTGACGGTGCGTGCAAACTACAAAAAAAAACAACCTTATAATTTCTTCTGGGTATAATTGAGTTCCTAAAGCCAAGCTACTCCTGAGGAAGTCCTACACACATTAGCAAGTTAGCACTGGAAACTTCCTGACATGATTGCAGTTGGAGTAGAGGTGCTTTAGCAGCCCCTACACAGTTAGATTTTCAATTAAACAACAAAAGAAGTAAAGAGTCTTACTAGATTAAAAAAAATTAGTGCAAGTTTACATTTTGAGACCTTCAATACATTTTATTGCACTCGTTAAAATGGAGTTGCAGGAAGCAGCTGTAGTTACCTGCAGTACTTGTGCCATGTTTGTTATCTTGACAGAGCGTGTGCAGAACTACATCTGCTGCAAGTGCAAGCTGGTGGCGCTATTGGAAGAGAAGGTCCAGCAGCTGGAGGCTCGCATATCCGACCAGCAACATATTAAGGAGCTTGAGCGGTTCCTGGACAGAGCGGAACAGACTACTCAGGTCCAAGAGGAGACAGGGCAAACTTCAGAGGAGGAAGTCACTCCCGCAACTCAGGAGGTGGATGGGTGGAGGAATGTGACTCAAAGGAGTCGAAGGCCAAGGCATCGCTCAGAGAGTCTCATCTTGCACAATCAGTTTGAAGCTCTTTCCCTCAGCACACCTCATGAGGCACACATAGAGGAAGAATTGGTTCCACCGGAGGATCTCTCCCTCATCACTATTGATGAGATACAAGATCAGGTACATGTTGATGACCAGGCTGCAGGAGAGAAGCTCATTGTACTAGGGGATTCTATAATTAGAAATACGGAGGGATGGATTTGTGAGGAGCATGATAACCGTATGGTTACTTGCCTGCCGGGTGCAAAGGTTGCAGACATCACCAGAAATATAGATAGCTTGTTAGAGAGAACTGGGAAGGAGCCAGTGGTCATGGTACACGTCTGTACCAATGATGTCGGGAAGGCCAAGCGGTCAGTCTTGGAAGCCAAATTCAGGTTGCTAGGTAGAAGATTGAAGACCCGGGCTTCCAAGGTAGCATTTTCAGAAGTGCTACCTGTTCCTCGTGCAGGACCCGCCAGACAGGCAGAACTCAGAAGCCTCAATGCATGGATGAGGCGATGGTGTCAAGAGGAGGGCTTTAGATTTGTCAGGAACTGGAGAACATTTTGGGACAAGCCAAACCTGTTCAGGAGGGATGGGTTGCACTTGAATCATGATGGGACCAGATTGCTGGCACTCAACCTCAAAAAGGCAGCAGAGCAGCTTTTAAACTGATAACTGGGGGAATGCCGACAGGAGCTGAGTGGCATCCGGTTCGGAACACCTCATCCTCGGGGAATGAGGTTGGAGAGGGTAGAGAATCACATAGAGAAGACATAGCAGGTATAGGTATTAGCACCGGGAGAATAACGGAATGTGACAGTTAATCTACTGAAAATAAAAGCTGTGGGGCGAATAGAACAAGGCAGCAGCTGTTGTTGCGGGACCCACTGTACAGGTGCTTCTACGCCAATGCTCGAAGCCTCCGAGCAAAGATGGGAGAACTTGAACATTTGGCAGCTAGGGATAACATTGATATAATAGCCATAACAGAAACCTGGTGGAATGCGGAGAACCAGTGGGATACAGCAATCCCAGGCTATAAACTCTATAGAAGAGATAGAGGGGGGCGGGTTGGAGGAGGAGTGGCCATCTATGTCAAAGAAGGGGTAAAATCCAGCAGAATGGAGATTGACAGAGGGTCTGACTCTACCATAGAATCACTGTGGGTTAAACTACCAGGTCCAAGGAGTGATGTGATCGTTGGAGTATTCTGTCGTCCACCAGATCAGAAACTTGAGGGGGACCTTGAAATGAGGAGAGAAATCATGGAAGTGGCTAAAAGGGATAGGATAGTAATCATGGGGGACTTCAATTATCCCCACATTGACTGGGCCAATGCGAGCTCCGAGCAAGAAAGAGACACTGGGTTTCTCGACTTGCTGAATGACTGTGCCTTAGAGCAACTTGTCACGGAGCCCACCCGAGAACAGGCAACTCTGGATCTAATATTGTGTGATACTCAGGACCTGGTCAGAGGTGTGAATGTCACTGAGCCTCTGGGGAACAGTGACCATGCTGCTATTACCTTTGCCATGCATGTCGGAGGAAGAGTGTCAACCAAATCAGACATAAAAACCCTTGATTTTCGAAGGGCAAACTTCCCTCAGATGAGGAAACTAGTTAGAGAGAAACTGAAGGGGAAGGTTAGAAGAATCCAATCTCTTCAGAGTGCATGGAGCCTGTTTAAAACAACAATAATAGAGGCCCAGCACAAGTGCATACCACAAAGAAAGAAGAGCTCATATAAGTCCAAGAAGACACCGGCATGGTTAACGAGTGGAGTTAGAGAGGCTCTAAAGCGCAAGGAGAGGTCCTTCTGTAAATGGAAATCCTCCCCAAATGACGAAAATAAAAAGGATCACAAACTCTGGCAAAAGAAATGTAAGAAGATGATAAGGGAGGCAAAGAAAGACTTTGAGGAACGCATGGCTAGCAATATAAAGGGTAATAATAAAAGCTTCTTTAAATATGTTAGAAGTAGAAAACCTGCCAGAGAACCAGTTGGCCCTCTGGATGGTGAGGGAGGAAAAGGGGAGGTTAAGGAAGACTTGGACATTGCAGAGAAATTGAATGAGTTCTTTGCGTCTGTCTTCACGACAGAGGACCTTGAGCGGATTCCGCTGCCTGAGCCGCCCCTCTTGACTAAAGAATTAAATCAAATACAGGTTAAAAGAGAGGAGGTTTTAGGACTAATTGATAAATTGAGGATTAACAAGTCACCTGGCCCAGATGGCATCCACCCAAGGGTTATTAGGGAACTGAGAAATGAAATTGCAGATCTCTTAACGGTTGTATGCAACTTGTCTCTTAAAACGGCCACAGTGCCGGAGGACTGGAGGATAGCAGATGTCACACCAATTTTTTAAAAAGGAAGGAGGGGGGGCCAAGGAAACTACAGGCCGGTTAGCCTTACATCTGTCCCAGGGAAGATGGTGGAAAGCCTCATCCAAGAGAAAATCTTAAAACACATAAAAGAACAAACCTTGCTGAGAGAAAATCAGCATGGCTTCTGTAAGGGTAAATCTTGTCTGACAAACCTCTTAGAATTTTTTGAAAAGGTCAACAGGCACGTGGATTTGGGTGAACCGGTTGATATAGTCTATCTGGATTTTCAAAAGGCTTTTGACACAGTCCCTCACCAAAGGCTGCTGAGAAAATTGCACAGTCAGGGGATAAGAGGGCAGGTCCTCTTATGGATTGAGAACTGGTTGAGATCCCGGAAACAAAGAGTAGGTGTCAATGGGAAATTTTCACAATGGAGAGAAGTGAAAAGCGGTGTGCCCCAGGGCTCTGTCCTGGGACCGGTGCTTTTCAATCTGTTCATAAATGACCTGGAGACAGGGATAAACAGTGAGGTGGCCAAGTTTGCCGATGACACAAAACTTTTCCGTGTGGTAAAAAACCAGAGAAGATTGTGAAGAGCTCCAGAAGGATCTCTCCAAACTGGGGGAATGGGCTGAGAAATGGCAAATGCGTTTTAATGTAACCAAATGTAAAGTAATGCATATTGGGGCAAAAAATCCAAACTTCATCTATCAACTCATGGGCTCTGAGTTATCCGTGACGGATCAGGAAAGAGATCTTGGTGTGTTGGTGGACAGCTCCATGAAGGTGTCTCCCCAATGTGTGGCAGCGGTGAAGAAGGCCAATTCCATGCTAGGGATTATCAAAAAGGGGATTGAAAATAAAACAGCCAACATTATAATGCCATTATACAAAACAATAGTAAGGCCCCACCTGGAGTATTGTGTACAATTCTGGTCACCGCATCTCAAGAAAGACATAGTGGAACTGGAAAAGGTGCAGAAGAGAGCGACTAAAATGATTACTGGGCTGGGGCACCTCCCTTATGAAGAAAGGCTAAAACATTTGGGCCTCTTTAGTCTGGAAAAAAAGGCGATTGAGGGGGGATATGATTGAGACATACAAAATAATGCAGGGTATGAGTAAAGTGGATAGAGGGAAGCTCTTCTCCCTCTCCCAAAATACCAGAACTAGGGGACATAGACTCAAATTGAGGGCTGGGAGAGTAAGAACTGACAAAAGAAAATATTTTTTCACCCAGCGCGTTGTAAGTCTATGGAACTCCCTGCCACACATTGTGGTGATGGCATCTGACCTGGATGCCTTCAAAAGGGGATTGGACAGATTCCTGGAGGAAAAGTCCATCACAGGTTACAAACCATGATGGAGATGTGTAACCTCCAGGGTTTAAACCAGGGTACTTCAAGGGCCAGATGCAGGAGAGTGGTATCAGGAGACAGATATCTAGTCTCATGCGCTCCCAAACACATCTGGTGGGGCCGCTGTGAGATACAGGAAGCTGGACTAGATGGGCCTTTGGCCTGATCCAGCATGGCTCTTCTTATGTTCTTATGTTCTTATGTTCTTAAGTGCACTTCCTCAAACTGGGGAAGATCAGAGGAAGTGGACTTTTTCTTTTGTTTTGTCTTGATATGCTAGCAGAGATTAGCACTGTTGCCTCTTCTCAATCACCGTTGGAACCATCCATTCTTCTCTGCTGATGTGGCCTTTACCCATTAAGAGGGTCTCACCTGTGAGCATTCCACCTTGGGTGACCTTGCTTGGAGTCCAGCCTCATAATGGAGTCTAGCTTCTTGGCTGCATTCCTTTTGGCTTCCCTGACACTTATTCATCCTCTCACCACCTTATGGTGTACATCATCCCAGAGAGGGACCCTTGAGTTCTGTTTTATACCTCTGCTTTCTTCAGTACCATGCAGACAGCAGGAGAAGGAATCCAGACTCAGCTTTGAGTTCACAAAGATAGAAGGATCCACAGGCAAGATAATTAAGCTTCTCCCATCATATATACCCAATTGCCCACAAGGAATTAATGTATTGTTGAAAGCGTAGTTGTGGGTTTATGCACAGTGGCTTCAAGTTTTTGCGGTAATGTGATATACAGTAATACAGTACCTGGGTTTACGAGCATAATCTGTTCCAGAAAAATGCTTGTAAACCAAAATACTCTTATATCAAAGCAAATTTGCCCATAAGAAATAATAGAAACTCAGATGATTCGTTCTAGGGTCCCACGTGCTGTACACATAAATGCCAAAACTCACAAAAGAAGTTGGCTAGAAGTTCACACCCACACCATGATTTACCTGGCTGTGGAATCTGCTCTGCTTGGGACTAACAACTGGATCTTACTCTGTAATTTTTTTATGTGACAACAATAAAGTGCAATTTGGATCCCTATACACACTTGACTAGCTGCCCCATGACTAGAAATGGTTTGAAAAAATAAGAATGTTGAAAACAAATTAAATAAAAAGTGTCTTGGGACCTCAACCACTGAACAATGGTGGCCCCAAGTTCTATATCAGCCAACCAGCTCTAAAGCATAGCATGATTTGATGGCATCAAGTGCAGCTGAAGGCCCATCAGAACCAAAAGGGATCTCATCCCCCAAGGTGACCAAGGCTGTTTCTGTCCCTAAACCAGACCTGAATCCAGGATAAGATAGGTCCAAGTAATTCGTTTCATCCGAGAAAGCAGACAGTTGAGGTGCCACCCACTCCATCTAGGATCTTGCTTAAAAATGAAAGGCTACTGCTGGTAGTTACAGAGGGAGTTGGAATCCTGTAAAGCTTTTTATTTCAGCACAGGTCTTCTACCTGCTTCTTCCATCAAGGCAGCTGAATGTTACAATAACCAAAGCAACATTTACAGATGGCATCCTGTTAGAAGGATGACATGGCAGCCGATGACTTGATTAGGCTCCGAGAAGGTAGATAAGTGATAAGAGAGTAACGGGAAACAAGCTTGATCTTTTTGGAATGCAAGACAGAGAATCCATGTGAATTGTTAAAACATTCCCTGCATTTGTTCATCAGCTAAACAGATTTTAATCTATCTAAATAAAAGTTATACGCATGATATATGACATGGCGTAATTTATGCCTGTTTATTGGAAAATAAGGCCCATGCTGTTCCGTGGATCTTACTTCCGGCAGGTAGGGTGTGCTTCAGATGTAGATGAATGCAAACAAACAAACAAAAAACAGTATGGTGCATGCGATACACAAGTAATGTGCTTTCTCACCCGTATGTGTAAGGAAGAAATACTTAATGGTGGAGATAGGTGACACCAGGCATGAGAGACAGCACAGAAGAAAAGAAATTGCAGGTCTGTTTAGGTGAGCAGATGATTCTGGGAATGAGACAGTTGTGAGAAGGAAGGTGCGCCACTCTTCTCTCCAGGGTCCACTATAGGGTTAAAGCCGGAGAGAAGGGAAGAGACCATTACTCTAGTGAGGGGGGAGGAGAAAGAAAAAGGGAACCCCAAAGAAGAGAGATCCAGAGGAGAAAAACAGAGGGAAGGGGAGCCCCAAGGTGGGGAGAAGAAAGAAGTCTCCTTGGGAGGATGGAAAACCCTGAATGCAGGCAGTAAACAGAAGGAGTTGGTAGAAATAGGGAAAGGGGACCCCCTCGGCAGGGGAATGGGTCACCTTCCAACTCCGGCGGGAAGTGGCAGAACGGGAGTGGAGGGAACGAAAAAGAGGTAAAACCTCCATATTGGGGGCAGATGGCATGGAGAGAGGAGTGTAAGCTGGCTTGGCACTTCTTTGAGCGCGAAGCTCGGAGGAGGGAACAGCAAAGAGAGCTCCGCTTGCGTTGGGGACCATGCAATGGTACCCACGGGAAGAGGCCCAGGGTGCAATGAACGTCTTGGGAGCTACTGGGTCTCGACAACTTTTCCCAGAGGGGACTTTGGTTGAGTGTAAACCCCACCACCACCACCACCACCACCACCATGGAGGACTTAGCCGGGCTTAGCCTAGACCCGGGCATCAAGCTAGACTTTTAGACTGGGATGCTGGTTGGTACAGCCAGATGTACTGCCCAGGCAAATAGAGAACCATTGGGACGAAATGGAGCCCTTGATTAAAGCGAAGGACAGCGTGAGAGAAGACGAAACTAAGTTTGTTGCAGTTGCAAATAAAAGTTTTGCGAAATTTATCCCAGTGAGTGGCCCTACGTTTGTGTCAGGAATGGAACCGGAAGAGAGGGGGAAAGACATGACGCCCCTCACAAGAGTATACAGTGGACCCTTGGATAACAAATGGTTTGTATAACATAAAATCTGTGCAACATAAAAAATTCTGGTGATAGGGGAAATTTGCTTAACAAAATCGTCTATGGGGCAAATCCGTACAACATAAAAATGGTCACGATTAGTGATTACTCTGTTTTCAATGCATTCCTATGGGAAATTTGTATAAAGGAAAATTTGCTGAACATAATTTCATTTGGAACGAATTGATTCCTTTATACAAGGTACCACTGAACTTAGGAAATCTTCAGAAGAGATACTTCCTCAACCGAAAAAACATTTTTATATCACATGATTTTCCCCATCATGTGTATTCTGCATGTAATGTGTGACGTTTTGTGACTGCTCACTGGACAGTACAAACAGGCTTATTTTGCAAGTTTCATTGTCTGTGAAGAAAAAGCTATTGTGGGAGGAGAAATGGAGCCTTCAAAATGTAGCAATTCCGTGAGTATCTTCTTTGACCCAAACATTTACCGCTGGAAATATATAGAAAGTTTGCTTTAACCTGTCCAGTGCTTTACAGAGCGGTGTTTATAAGTCAGGAAATGGTGCGGGTACTTGTGGGGCGTGTGTCTTAAGGCATGAATGACAAATGAGGAAAAGGTGTCAGACGATGACTGCGTACACGGTGGAGCTCTCTGAGGTTTGGAGGGTGGTGGATTTCCTTCGGAGATGTTGCAGTTGAGCATAATAAAGGGAAGCAGATCTCTGGAAAGAACCATACAAGGAAAGAAGAGCTTAACAGGGGAGCTAAACCCACACTCTCCCCCATCTTATGCCAAACGTAACCCCACCTCAGGCATAGAGATGGGCACGAAATGAAAAAAAAATTTGTTCCATTATTCGTTATTCGTTACGTTACGCAACGAAATGAATAACGAAAATAGTGAAGAAATTGGAACGAACCAAACAGAACCATGAAAATTAGGTTTGTTACGTTTCGTTTTAATTAATGGCGACGTGCAATGAAATGAGCTGTTTTAAATGTTAAAAAACGTCCTGAATATCCGTAAAAACCCAGCGATAATTATTTATTCTGCCTGATAATACCTACCAGGGGGATTGTGGGCCTTAAAATGTGCATTTATGTCTTTTCTCAGATCACTGAATTAGGCCTGGCGAGCTCTGGTCCATGGGGTCACGAAGAGTCAGACACAACTGAACAACTGAACAACAACAAAAAGGGAACATCGACCCAAAATGGCTCCCAGATGCCTAATATTGATTTCTTGGGTATTAAAATTCTCTGGACATCCATAAAAACGCAGTGATAATTATTTGAAATTATTACCTACCAGGGGGTTGGGGTCCTTAAAAACGTTTGTTTTTGTCTTTCTCCCATCGCAATGTATTTTTCTTTTCCCTTCAAGGATGACACAAAATGGATTCCAGCCACAAAATGGATGCAAGCCATGTGATGGGATCATGTAAATTCTTGGACAATTTCAACCAATAGCATGCCCAGATTGCAGACTGGGTAAGTGTGGCAGCCACAGAGTGCATAAAAAGTTGTGGCAGCCCCTGTCCTCCTTGCAGTCTGCGGTGGGAGTTAGGGTGGGATTGCTGTCCCTGAGACTCGTTACTTTAGGCCAGCCAGGCAGGTGTGTGTCTCTGTGTTCCTGCTGGCTGCAGCCTGGCCCTTAGGGGAGAGAAATAAGAGATTTCTCTCTAGCTTCAGTCCTGCAGCCTCCCTGTGTGCGTGTGTGCATACCTCTCGGTGAGTACCCTCCCCTGCCCCGCAGTGCAGTCACAACCGAAATGTCATTTTTTCGATTCATGCCCATCTCTACTCAGGCATATTTACCTCATTCAGACTCTGCTTTTTCACCATTTCCTCCTGTTTGGTTGGATCTGCAAAAGAAATAAAGTTATTGAGGTTGCGGTGCCATCATGATGAATGGGGAGAGGGGGAGGAAAACAGTGAGTGAAAAATAACTGCAGGGAACAGGAAGCCAAGATGTGCAACAGATGGTAGAGCAGAATTAGAGGGTCAAAGGGAAGGGGGAGGTATAGGCCAAAACCTTGGGGGCACCTCCGTCAGGCCAATGGTAAAGTCAGTGTGAAAACACCCTCAGAATTCTCCTCACAGAAACAGACTACAAAAAAATCTACTGAGTCTCAACTGGGGCTAGTGATTATTAGACTTTCGTAATTCTACATCACAGCCTTCAGGTGGTAGCTTCTATTGAGCTTGTCAAGTGTTAGGCCCTTGCCTCCTGGCCACAAACAATTTAGTAGTTAATCTCTTTCTTGTCCATTAGACTTCCAGCAAAGCTCATTATTTGTTTCATCCCACAAATTTTTCTTCTTTTTCTTAGCATCTGTCCCACTTGGTGGTGGGGTCAGCTGTTTTGGTCTTGGCCCTCCACTTAGCACGATTTGCAGGCTCATTTCTGGGTGAACCTGAGACACCTTCATGTCTTTGTCAAGGGTGTTCAACCAGTGCTGTTTTGGTTGTCCCCTCAGTCAGGGTCTGCTGATCTCCAGGGTGAGACCCTTTTTGGCCAGAGTTTCCTCATCAGCACACAAGACATGTCCATAAAATGAAGTGTATTGTAACAAATATATATTTTTTTAAAAATGGTATTCATGTTAAAACCAGTGTTTTGTTAAAAACACTTACAAAACACTGTAAGTGAGGTACAGACTGTTCTATTTACGGCAAAACTTGTATGAATGTAATTGAGAAACTTCTAAATGATGATAATAATAATAATAATAATAATGTGTTGTCAAGTCAATTCTAACTCATTGTGACCCTTTGCAGGGTTTTCCAGGTGGAGAATACTCAGAAGTGGTTTACCTTTCTCTTCTCCTGGAGGCAATTCTGGGACTACGCAGCTTGCCCAAGGCCACACAGGCTGACTGTACTCACAGGCAGTGGCATAGCTATGGGGCAGAGGCAAGGGAGGACATTGTCCCTGGGTGCAGCATCTGGGGGCACAGAATTGGGTGCCAAACAGCTCCTCACCCATGAGCCACGGGATGGCTTGTTGTGGGTGAAGGCTGGCATGGAGGGCTGGCATGGAGGGCTCCCCAGCCACCACTGCCACCTTCTATGTGGCACCTTAGACCCTCTCCATCTCTTCGGAGTGTGTGCGAAAGTTGACTTTGTCCCCAGGCACTGAAAACCCTAGCTACGCCAAAACTCACAGGAGGCCCAGTGGGGAATTGAACTTCTAACTTCTGGCTCTGCAGCTGGATAACTAAGGCCGTTACTTCATGTCCCGTTCATCCCTCCTTGCTGTCCCGCTTGGGACCGGTACAAAAAAATCTTACCTCACGTCCATGGTGTGACAGCAAAACCCTATCTTGACCATGCCTCCTGAACCGGGAACAGAGCATGACAAGCCGTACCTGCCCCTGGGCTGGGGAATTCTCTTGTCACACTTTGTTCCTAGTTTCTGTTCCGAGACAAGGGATGTGAAGTGACGGCCTGTCATGCAACAAGCAGTGTCCAACTAGTGGTCAGCGGCTGAAGCGGCATTCAACATTAGTTTCCCTATGGGAAACACCATGCAGTGCAAATGTTTATTACAGAAAATACTGAACATTCTGTAGCATTGACGTGTAAATCCCGGAAGACCAGTAAAAGGAAATATCAAATTTTTTTTATTTATGAAATTAAATAAAAAGGTTAAGAAAGCAAGACAAATTCAGAATTTGTCACAGAAGAAGGACGTGAGGTAACAGTTGTCACAAGACAAATAATCACACCCATGAGGAAACAGAAACAGGGACTGAACAGAGACAAAACCACGTGACCACAAATAACGCTGTCACGGTACAAACGTCATCACGGAACAAGGTAGGATGTGAAGTAACGGCCTAAGACAGTAGTGAGCTATTCAACCAACACACTTCTGAACAGGAAGCTCCATATCTGTGCAAGTAGAAGTGATTAATGGGGTGACTGGATGCTGAGATGGAGAAAGATCCAGATGAAAAAAAGATCAGAGGAAGTTGGGACAGGGCACTTCAGCAGTGGGGGTCAGACTAAGGGTTTATAAACTCCACCAAACCCATCACGTTTGCTTGCGAATAAATCAGTGGCAATAGGAGAGAGGCTTTTATTGATTCCTCACCTGACTGTTCTTTTCTTTCCTGGCATTTCCTAGGAAGAAATGGCAAGAATCTTAGGTTAGTTACCAGTGTAGATGTAAATATAGATGTGCAGGTGCTCATTGTCACAGTCCCCATAAGGCTGTGGGTCCCCAATGGGTTGGATCTGTGCATGTCAACAATTGAGGGTGATGGCTCAAAAGTACCCATTTGAGACCAATTCTCCCCCCCCCCACAAAAGACCGTGCATTGCAATGGGCAGAGTTTGTAACCGTAGCAGAAATCCTGTTTAGCTTAGCACGGACAGTCATGACCGGGGGGGGGGGGTCCCACTGAATCAGCAGGCACCCAGTTAGTCAACTCCTGTACAAGTTCCACTGGTTAGCATGGACCAACTCTAGTTGTCACCTGCTGGCTCCTGCTATGCAACAGGATTTCAGTCCATATTATTTTTTTTCCTGGGGAAAATCCATTCCTGGGCAACAAGAAGGCCTGTGTTGAATGGAAGATGATGCCATAGTTTGTGCTCCTCAGAAAGTCACAACCAACAACAACAACTTTGTTTGTTTGTTTGTTTGTTTGTTTGTTTGTTTGTTTGTTTTTTATTCTGCCCATCTAGCCCCGGGCCATAACATATTAAAAACATATTAAACATATTAATATTTTAACATATTAAAAGAGCATTCTATTATCCACATTTTCCAGCATCTGTTGGGGTGGGTGGGTAGGTTTGGAACTGCCCAGGGTGGCCTTGTATTCAGATGGGCATTATAGAAATCAAATCAAATCAAATCAAATCAAATCAAATCGAAAAACCACAGGGTTTTTGCAAGGTTATGAGAGGGAGAACCAGCCTAACTAAAATGGCCCCATCCCTTGCTACCAAGCTCCTCCATGTCAAGGTCCTTGACTCACCTGGTTGCCGGTCTTCTCCATCTCCACAGCCACACGGCCATTCCGAGAGCAGCTGGTAGCAAGACCAGACCCACCAACAGTATGGCCCAAATCCATACAAGAAACCCCTTCAGACCACGCCCATTGGGTGTAACTTCTGTGGTCCTTGCGATGGCAGAACCTGACAAATCGAATGACACCAAAGAGGTTGCCTCTGCCGAACCAAAATCTTCATGAATGGCTGTGAATGGAGGGGGGTGGGGGGAAGAGAGATTTGAGATGAGAAAGAAACAGCCACATTAATTAATTAATTAACCCCCACCCCCCTCAAAAGAGGCCACTCAATGTAGCAAAATATTAAGACACAAAGTATGAGATAGGCTGTAAGAAATGAAAAACGTATCAGTAAATTTAAATTTTATTTTTTATTATATTGCTGTATTTGGTGAATTATTTGTATGAATTATTGGTGTTTATTTTGCACTGTATTTGTATTCATTAATTGTTGCTAACTGCCCAGAGGGGCTTCACTCCCAGATGGGTGGTATAAAAAAGTCCAATAAATAATTAAATAAAATAATAAATAAAAGAAATAAATAATAAATAAAAGAAAACATAGCACCCACATGGTTCGAACTCATGCTCCTTTGAAGTTCCCTAGCCTCGGATCACCTACCAAGGGCTTGTCTAGACAGAGCATTTATACTGTGTGTGTCCCCCCCTTCTCCTTTGTTCCTCCTTGTCCTGCCAGAGCTTTGGGTATTGCCAGATTTTCCTGGATTTCCCCCCCACAATCTTTATCCCTCTATAGAAGCAAGAAGGTAAAGAAGACATTTGTGTTCCTTCAAGACTAGAGGGAACACCAGGGCAGCTGAGCTGTGTGTGTACATGAGTGTGCATGCACACCTGGTACAGATGCTTTCTGTTTATCATCACTCCCTTTCTAGCCTCTGGGAGAAGGAAGACAGTAGGAAACTCCTCCTGCAATAGAAACATCTCAGAAGGGCTGTGGATTGCAGAAGGAAGTGCCAGGCATGTCCAAACGTTGGCCCTCCTGATGTTTTGGACCACAACTCCCAGAATTCTAAGTTTTGATTGCCAATGACAAAGGACTGTGGGAGTTGTGGTCCAAAACATCTGGAGGGCTGAAGTTTGGACAAACTCTTCCTTAGAACAAAGAGATTCAAAAAATAAAGGGAGTGCTTGGGAAGGGGGATAATGGCATGGAAACTCACAGAGGAAAAAAAGACTGTACATCATAACAGAAGAAAAATATAGTGTCTGGATATTGGAAGGAGATTCCTGATAAGGCTAGTGCTAAGTGGGGAAGTTAAAAGACCTCACCTTAAAGAGCCCCAATAAAGCTCTTCGATGCCCAAGGCTAATCTTCACTCTAACACATGGTGAGCAATGTGCAGCCTTCCAGATATAGTATGACACCCACCCACAGCCCATATACATGGGATCAGTATCCGTTGATCCACTTATCCACAGTCTGAAAATATTAAAAATATTAAAAAGAAAAATCCAAGACATACATCTGTTTCTAAAGAGATGGCCGCTCAAGGGAGCAAGAGGCCATGCTACTCTTATTAAAATAGTGCACATATTAAAAGAGTGTTTGCTATTATCCACATTTTCCAGCATCTGTTGGGGTTGGTGGGTGGGCTTGGAATTGCCCAGGGTGCCCTTGTATTCAGATGGGCATTATAGAAATCTAATCTAATCTAATCTAAATAAATAAATAAATAAATAAATAAATAAATAAATAAATAAATAAATAAATAAATAAATGCCAGTGGAGCAAGAAGTAGGATTATACACACATTTCCACTGGACAGAATGGGATTGGAAGAACACCCAGGGGCAATTTATCCTCCTTTATTATTTTCACTGGAAACACAGGCCTTCTTGTGGCCCCGGTTACAGCTTGTGCTTGAATTCTGAAGGGCAAGAATACACACACACACATTCCACCACCGATGTTTTGCTTCTCCTTGCAAACAATTCACAGTATCCTTTTCTTGGTGGGCCATCTTGTGCTGCTTTTGCCTTACTTTTCCCAGTGAGCCTCCTCCACGGCCAGATTCAAGAAAATGGCCATGTGACTTTTTCCCTTGGGTTATTAAGAACAAGCGAGGAGCAAAGCTCCCCCGGGGAAGCACTACTGAAGTGTTTGCCGATTTTATTTGAGATACAGCAACTGTTCTGGCCCTGCTGCCGCTGTTGTTGCTTCGTCCTTTGTCAGCAAGGGCAAATTGTGCGTTTGACCAACCACAAAATACAAAATGTTCCTTTACGTGCCAAAATGGCAGAGTCCCACATGTGATACATGATTAAGCAGCAAAGACTGGCGGTGCAGAAACAGAGCAAATAGAATATTTTTGGTAGAAACCCCGCCTCTAATTGGAAAGTTATTTAAGGTCCCCTGGTGCTGGTCTTTGGAAAGAGCCAGAAGAAGGCAGAGGAGGCTAGGAAGTGGGAATTCCAGTCCAACTGAACTGTGGACTTCTCATGGACTTTGCAAGGTCTCATCCATTCTACCTACTCCAAAATATTTGTGTCATATTTGTTTCTTCATTGAGAAAACTCCCTCATTTATTCCCCTGGTCCATTTTTAAAAAATCCTTTTTGGGGGGGTGGGGGTGGGGGTGGGGGGACAGATATTGAGGCCAGGGGTGGTGCCCTCATCCCAAACCTGGGAAAAACAGTTGCTACACAGTTAGAGGGTACAAAACAAGCTTTCTGAGGCAGGAGACCTAGTCTACGGTGCCCTGGATGGACCTGCCATCTTGTGCTTCTGAGGGGCCTGATATACCCATCACCTTTCATCTGATCTATCCCAGCAGATACATTGGTCTACTGTTTATCTGGGTGTTTGCCCCCGGGGCTCTGGTTTACTGTCATTTCTTATGGTAATAGATTAGGGTGCGAGAAGTCAGGGGGAATAGAGGTTTTCTCTCTCTCTCTCTCTCTCTCTCTCTCTCTCTCTCTCTCTCTCTCTCTCTCTCTCTCTCTCTCGGCAATGACTCAGTTGCTCTCTAGCCTGTCAGCCTTGCTATTCGTTAGTGGACTATCCTGCACTATAATTTATATTTACCTACTTCCGTGTATCCGGCAGGAGGAGTCAAACAAATTTCAGAGACCAAGAAGGGGTATTCCCGGGAATGACACTCCCAGCGGCCCCAAATCATTTGCTGGAGGGGATGCAGCAGGATGGTTGACCCCAAGTCGGTCTTCTTGGCCCACCGCCGGTTCCCCAGGGGCTTGGCATTCACCGTCCAGCGAAAGGAGTCCGTCCTCCTTGAGGGAAAGCAGCGGTGGCAGCTGAGTCTCAACAAGGAGGGGGGAAGCCACTCAGAGGTCACAAGCAGGTTGTTGTGACAGGCTGGAGAGAGAAGAGAGGAAAGGGGGGTGAACCCTTAGGTAGGGCAGACTCCAACTCCCCCCCCCCCCCCCGGCTCCACTGAGCCATTTCACAAATGTGAGCTTCAACATTTGAGGAGGCCACATTAAGGAGGGATCTTGTCCAGAAATGGAAATCCCATCATATACACATGTGCATGCGTGTGTGTATTGGTGTATGTGGGAATATAATTAAAAAAAACAAACATATAGGAAGATCCCAGGTTGGGTGTCCCCGATAGAAGCCTTCACACACCCAAATTTGATGACTGAGAAGAGACTTGGTAGATATCAAGATATATTAAATAGTAAGACTGGATTAAAAACAGAGGAAGAATTAAAACAAAACAAAACATTATATTAGACTGGTGGGCAAAATCGCAGTTGCAGTCAAGGTTCAGTAAAGATAAAAAAGAAGGTTTTTATATGCAGAAAACTGATTTTGATACATTGTTTCTGGGGAGCGAAGAGAAATTTATTAGGAAAATGTATAAACACCTATTGGAGCGTAAAACTGAGGATGAGATAAAGATTGTATGATTAAATGGGCTCAGAATATAGGACATAATATTGAGATAGATAACTGGAAACAATTATGGAAAATTAATATTAAGTATATTAGAGCAACTAGTTTGAAAGAAAACATATATAAAATGTTTTATAGGTGGTACATAACACCACAAAAATTCGTGATCATGTTTGGAAATGGATCTGATAGATGTTGGAAATGTAAGGAGAAAGAAGGGACTTTCTATCATATGTGGTGGACATGCACAGTGATTAAAAACTATTGGAAAAGAGTACATGAGATGTTACAGAAAATATTGTGTTGTATGACACCATTCAAGCCAGAAATATTTTTGTTAAATATTATGCCGGAAATCAAAGACTATAATAAGAAACATTTATTAATGTATATGTTAACTATAGATAGGATTTTGTTGGCAAAATACTGGAAAACAAAGGATTTACCAGAACAACATGAGCTTTTGGACAGATATTTGGAAACAGCAGAAATGGATATTTTGTCAGAAATACTCAAGGAGAAAGACCTACAGAAGGCAAGAGAACATTGGAGACCTCTATATGTTTTCTATGAGAAAAAAGCCGCTAATAGACTTTGACCCATAGTAGACTGAATTTATATTTAGATTTGAGATCAAGATTGGTAATGAGGTGTTTTTTAATGTAAGGTTTCCTTTTTATTTATAATAATAATAAAATTAAAAAATAAATAAAAAAGCAAAAAGCAAGTAGCCAAATGATTCTCAAGGTAGGCCTCTTGTTTCAAAGAACATCCTTTTTGGTACTCATATGTAGAATTCATGTCAACTTCATATATTTTTAAAAAGAGGGCTGTGAGGTGTTCTTTCGGTGTGTTCCCAGGCCATTTTCAGAACAGGGTGCATTGTCAGGCAGGCATTTTAGCAAAAAACAAGTGAAAACAGCAGTTGTTCCCTTCCTCCCAACCCCTTGCCTTCTCCTTCTGCTGTTCCATCTGGGAAAAATGGAGATCTTATTTATTCCGGTGGCTTTGGCTGCAGGACACTGTCCCCCCTCTCCAGTTGGAGCAGGAGGAAGGGACTGGGAGGGAAGAGGGGATTGAGAAGACAGGTAGGCACGGAGGAAGTATGTTAGATTTTGCTGCATGGTGTTAAGTTTTTATTTTATTTGTTTCTAGAGAGGCAGACATGGACAAGTCTGCTGCTGTCCCAGACACGGGTGAAGCAGTGGCTTCAGGAGGCAGGCTTTGTGGTTTGTTTGTTTTTTTGCCTCAGGCAGCTGGCAAAATCTTGGTTTGCTCTTGGATGCATGAAAGCAACCAACAGTAATTCTGCATTTTTTTAAAAAATTCTGCTTATATACTGCCAAATACCACTTCAAGTAGTCTCTGGGCGGTTTACAGTTTTAATTACACTATGCAGGCTACACATTGCCCCCCCCCCCCCAAGCAAGCTGGGTACTCATTTTACCAACCTCAGAAGGATGGAAGGCTGAGTGAACCTTGAGCCTGCTACCTGGGATTGAACCCCAGGTCGTGAGCACCTGCAGTATAGGCATTTAACCACTGCGCCACAGGGCTTATGACATTTCCGTAACAATTTTGTTAGCTATTTAAGAAACTCAGCTGTTTCATATATTATTTAATTTGGTGTTTTTATGTGCCATTAAGTCACTTCTGAGTTAGGGCGTTTATACACGACCCCTAAACTCCGGGGCAAATGGCTCCCAGCTCCGGAGATTAAAAATGTTTACCCACCAGCTCCGGAGTTAACAGGAAATTAAGTGCAACCCCGCACACTTTAGCGCGTCCCAGCGCAGCTTTCAGGTACCTGCTTTTTGGATGTGAAAAATATTTGATCCGGTGTAAGGATAGTGAGTGCGGGGCTCTCCTGGCTTCCGTTTGTTGTTTTTCTGCCCCCCGCCCCTTTAAGAGATCTGAATGCTGCCGGGAACAAAACGGAGGTAAACCGGCATTCTTTTCTTTCTTTTTTCTCCCTCCCTCAGGCAGCCAGCAACCAGGAAGTGCGGAGGGGGGTGGGGACGGAGGAAGACAGAGGAAGAGCGACGAACCCCTAAGATCTCTGGTCCGAATTTAAGTGGCCAGCGGATCTTAGGGGTCGTGTAAAAAGGCCCTTAGTGGTCCTATGAACGAGTGACCTCGGAAAAGATGCTGTCACTGAAAGCCCTGCTCAGCTTTTGCAAACTCAAGGCTGTGGCTTCATTAACTGAGTCAAACGATCTCATGTCTTCCACTTTCTCTACTGCCTACCAGGTATCCCAGCAAGCCTTGCCTCCTTTCTGGCAAGCCTTGCCTCCTTGCAATGTGCCCAGAGTAAGACAGCTTTGGTTCAATCTCACCCCCCCCCCCACAAGCACACACCTTTTCCCTCTTTATTGTGCATTAAATTAGTCTTTTGAGAATACATTTTGGATTCCACCCTGGCATCATAAAATGAAGAGCAATGTAAGAACTATTTTCTGTAAATACATGCCCAAAGTCGTGAGCAGAGTCTTGACTATAGTACTGCAGCTTAACCACTGCACTGCTAGGCTCCATAAAGAGCTATTACAGAAAAAGTGATGGCTTAGCTATGTACCTGGATTCACCTGCAGCTGCGTGTGAGTTTCGGAGCCATTGGGGAGGCGACACAGATAGAGACCAGCATCGCTCGTGACCAGATTCCTGAGGAGTAACGATCTTTGATTGGAGAAGAGCAGGCGTCGGTTGAACCGAAGAGGAGTCACCTCCAGTGTGGTTTGATTCTGAGTGATCTCCACGCTATTCCCACTGATGCCGGCGCAAAGAGGATTTAAGGGATACCAGAACCAACGCGTATGGGAGCTTGAGGCCTCACAGGGAAGTGTGGCTTGATCCCCAGATGCACCAACCATCTTGGTCATGGTCATGAGAGCTACAGGAGGAGAAAAGTAGGAATTAGCTTCCTCTCTGCCCAAATCCCAATGAACACTATTCCAGACCCACCATCTTGTGTCTTCCCCTGATAGTTTGTTTGTTTGTTTGTTTGTTTGTTTGTTTGTTTGTTTGTTTGTTTGTTTGTTTGTTTGTATGTATGTATGTATGTATGTATGTATGTATGTATGTATGTATGTATGGATGGATGGATGTATGGATGTATGGATGTATGTCCCTGGCCCACCTTGGCATAGAATCATAATGGAGTTGGAAGGGCCCTCAAACCCCTTTCATAGTACAGGAATCCAAAGCAAAGCAAATCTGATAGATGGTTGTCCAGATTTCTCTTGAATGCCTTAAGCACTGGAGCACTCACCCCCCCTCCCAAGGTAATTGGTTCCATTGTCCTACTTCTCTAACAGTTCAAAATTTTTATTCATGGCCATGACGAATTCCTATCTCTTAGCCTCTCTTTTTCTTCAAAATCTTGAAAACACAAGAGGGGGGGAGATGGATTAGACCCACTGGAAAGTTTAAATACACAGGTCACTAAAAAGGAAGGCTCCCCACCTGATTCGTGGCTTCTTGTCACACACACACACCCCAGTGCTGCACACAGGGCCGACGCGTCCATTAAGGTGAACTAGGTAGTTGCCTAGGGTGCCAAAATGGGGAGAGGGCACTGGCCAGCCTGCCGCCCCCCCCACCGCCCCCTGCTGCTGGCCACCGCCGTCCGTCCCCCCACTGCCCGCCAGCCACCCATCACCGTCCGCCCATCGCTGCCCGTCGCCGTCCACCCCCCGCGCCCATCGCTGTCCTCCGCCATCCGCTGCTGCCCCGCCCCGTGCCCGCCCCCACCTTGCCGCCACCCCCTGCCTGCCACCCCCCTGCCCACCCCCGCCCTGCTGCCCGCCCCCTGCCCTGCCCCCCGCCCACCTGCCATACCCCCCGCCCCTCGCCTAGGGCGCAAAAAAAAACAACTAGCACCAGCCCTGGCTGCACATGCCCCACATCTCAATGTCCTAGCTTTTCTTGGCCTACCAACAGATCCATTACCATGCCCATTCTTCAAGAGGAATAATTTCATCAGTAGGTCCAGCAGAGGAACCTCCATCTTCCCAGCTTTCTTGTAACATTCCTTGGGCAAGAGCGAAGTCTTTTAAATGTGAAGCCATAAAAACAGTTAATCCGGAAATGTTATCTTCTGCTGTGGTGGCTTTGGGTGTTTTTTTTTTCTGCACAGAGTAAAAAAGAAGAGGCAACAAGTAAAAAGAATGAAATGTGGAATCCTCAGATGTAATTCTCTAAAACCGCAGTGGGTATTTAGTTAAGAATGTTAACAAGAGCCCTGCTGGATCAGGCCAAGGGCCCATCTAGTCCAGCTTCATGCATCTCACTGTGGCCCCACCAGATGCCCCTTAAAGCACATGAAACTACTGTATTAGTTAGATGTCACGCCCCTGTGTGTGGTATTTTGAAGTACAGTGGACCTTCATATAACAAACAGTTTGTATAACATAAAATCTGTACAACATAAACAATTCTGGGGATGGGGGAAATTTGCTTAACAGCATAAAAATTGTCGCGATTAAGGATTACTCTGTTTTCAATGCATTCCTATGGGACATTTGTTTAAAGGAAAATTTGCTTTAACAGAATTTCATTTGGAACGAATTAATTCCTTTCTACAAGGTACCACTGTACCTTCCTTTTAAGCCTGGTGATAACATGTATCCCCATCATGGCTTGTAACCTGCAATGGACTTTTCCTCCAGAAACCTGTCCAATTGCCCTTTTAAAGGCATCTAGGCCAGAGGCCTTCAACAGTTCTACTCAATACCAATGAAGACAAGAAGGGGCAAATATATATTCATTGGGAGGCGATTCTGCCATGTGACTACAGGGCTTTGGGAGTGACCTTTTCTTGGGAAAAACAGAAAAGGGCTCTATTGGTCTCTGCCTCACCAATGTGTGAGGCTTCCAGATTGTTGCCCCTGGAAACTATTTTCCAGCAGCAAAGGAAGAGGGTCTCCAGATGTTGCTGAAGTATACTGGGACTGATGAAAGATCAGGTTTGTCATAAAATGTCCACCCTTACTGTAGGTCACCTCAACCTCTAGATCAGTGGTTCTCAACCTAGGGTCCCCAGATGTTCTTGGACTGTAACTCCCAGAAATCCTGGCCAGCACAAGCTAGTGATGAAGGCTTCTGGGAGTTGCAGTCCAAGAACCTCCAGGGACCCAAGGTTGAGAAGCACTGCTCTAGGTCATCTTTCACTTTCCCCACCCCCAGTATCTACAGCAGCTCATTATATATCATATATCTGCCTATAGGCAAGAGACTGAACAACTAGTTTTATGGTGTACTCAAAATAATATTGAATTAAACACATGCAAAACTGTTGAAATGGTGGTGGATTTTAGGAGGACTCCTTCTATACAACCACCTCTTATGACAGTGGTGGCAAACCTTCGGCACTCCAGAAGTTTTGGACCACAACTCCCAGAATCCCGGGGCTGTCTTGCCAATGGCAAAGGACTGTGGGAGTTGTGGTCCAACACATCTGGAGTGCCGAAGGTTCGCCACCACTGGCTCATGAACTCAGGCTTTTCCAAACTGTGGCTTGCTGTTAGCTTTGAATAACTTCCTAGTGTCAATAGTGGAGTCCTTTACATTTTTAGGTACTATTATATCTCAAGATTTAAAATGGTCATCTAATATTAAAAGTATTATTAAGAAAGCACAACAAAGAATGTTTTTTCTGCGTCAACTTAGAAAGTTCAAACTGCCAAAAGCATTGTTGATTCAATTCTATAGAGGTGTTATTGAATCTATCATCTGTTCCTCTATAACTGTCTGGTTTAGTTCTGTGACTAAGCAGGAAAGATATAGACTTCAAAGGATAACTGGAACTGCAGAAAAATTATTGTTACTAATTTGCCATCTATTGTGGAATTGTATACCACACAAGCTAAAAAGAGGGCAATGAAAATATATACAGATTCCACACATCCTAGAAATAATCTGTTTCAATTGTTACCCTCAGGGAGACGTTTTAGGGCAGGCATGTCCAAACTTTGGCCCTCCAGATATTTTGGACTACAACTCCCACAATTCTTTGCCATTGGGAATACAGGCTTGGAATTCTGGGAGTTGTGGTCCAAAACATCAGGAGGGCTGAAGTTTGGACATGCCTGTTTTAGGGCATTGCATACTAGGATATAAAGATAGTTTCTTTCCAAGTGCTATCAAACTGTTGAATAATTAATTTTTTACTTCTTTTTAAATAATAGGTTATATTGTATTGTTGTACTGTGTTTTTATTGTTGAATAAATGATTCTTATACAGTGGTACCTTGTATAAAGGAATTAATTTGTTCCAAATGAAATTGCATTAAGCAAATTTTCCTTTATACAAATTTCCCATAGGAATGCATTGAAAACAGAGTAATCCCTAATCGCAACCATTTTTATGTTGTACGGATTTGCCCCATAGACAATTCTGTTAAGCAAATTTCCCCTATCTCCGGAATTTTTTATGTTGTACAGTTTTTATGTTATACAAACCGTTTGTTATACAAGGGTCCACTGTATTTCCTTTTATATATGGAGAACATTTTTACCAAAACAAATTCTGGGTGTGTCCAACCACACTTGGCCAATAAAAAGGATTCTGATTCTGATTCTGATTCCATACATAAGTGTTAAGCTGCCCTCAGCAAAGCCAATAACACCCATATATCAAGAGGGAATTGAGAGATTTCATATGACATTAATTAGAGAATATAACATAAACTTAATAATTCATATTACAGAATTGAAAGCCATTTTGGAAAACAAAATCTTGCATTGTTTCCCAAAATTTACTACCTCGTGAATTTTTGTACCATTTTTTTTACAGTTGCCTTTGCTCATGACCCAAGTTTGATCTTAGCAGGCCCAGGTAGGTGGCTTGAGGTCGACTCAGCCTTCCATCCTTCCAAAGTTGGGAAAATTTGGAATACCCAGCTTGCAGGGTTGGGAATTACGTTGTAAACTGCCAAAAGAGTATCCTAGCACAACAAACGAAACAACAAATGAATCAAAAGTCATATCATTAAAATAAATGCATGCTGTCATATCAATTCTATCTCAGGGTGACTCTATTTTCAGAGCTTTATAGTAGAAAGAACTTAGAACTGATTTAGCATTCTCTTTTTCTTGGGGCATCCTGGAATGTAGCAGGTTACCCAAGGACACACAAGCGGACTCTTCTGGGATGCACAGTAGGGAGACTATATTTTTGTCTAAAATTGTTAGACTGAAAATCAAGGATCATCTTATACACGGAAATAAGCCAAGGAGAGAACCAAGCGGTTGTGAAAGTGTAGTTTTGGGTTGGAAAAGTGGGTGTCATCTTATACATGGGAACATTTTAGAGACTGTAAAATAACGGGTATGTAAACTTATATTGCTGGAAACTGAAGAAGTTATCAGTTCTGTCATGTAAATTTATGGGTTTTTGGAGTGTATACTAATACACTCCTGCAAAGGGGTTTCTCTTCTCTCTGAGGTTCAAGACTCTGCGCCTGCAATATGACCTTGTATCAATAGGTGCCAGTCTTGCCCATCCAGCAGAGATGATGGACTTGATACAGATGTTGGATGTACACACAGCAAAATGTTGGGTCTCATTCAGGGGAGACGGTACATCCAACATCAGTACATTTCACACACCCAAACAAGGAAAGAGGCATGTGGTGAGAGAAACCGTAATGAAATTCTCTAGTAACACCAATATGAAGACATATAGAAGACAGCTCTATATCCCTTCTAAACACCGAGAGAGCTTTATGAGTCATACAGCAGTTGTGGTGTGATATATTTTGGTTGGGTTGGTAGGAACAACAGGAAGAGGAAGAAACAGGAATTTGTAGATAAGGACCTTTTCCAATTTTAGATAGTCAAAGGGACCCTGTTTGGTTTCTAACGTATCTGCAGGGCTCTGGAGAGATGGAACAGGCTTCTATTTCTGTGCATAAAGGAAGCACAACAATTTTACAAATGCAAGAGCAATATACCTTTATTGAACCACTAAACATCAGTAACAAATGGCAAGCTTTTTGTGGATAAAAAATCCCACTTCGTCAGGCAGGGCACCCTCTGTCCATGGCAAGTGCAGAAAAATTGCAGGTCCCAGACTTAGAAATTCATGTCAGACGTCCAGAACGAGTCTGTAGCATTTTAGACCTGCTGGTGTTTCTGAACACTTTCAAAAGGGAGCCCCCCCCCCCGCATGGAGTTATCAGTAATGCAGCTGGGATATAACTGAAGCATGTGCCACTGTGGCCAGAGCAGACCTCTAGAGCAGTGGTTCTCAACCTGTAGGTCCCCCGATCTTCCTGGACTGCAACTCCCAGAAATCCCTTCCAGCACAGTGAGTGGTGGAGGCTTCTGGGAGTTGCAGTCCAAGAACATCTGGGGACCCACAGGTTGAGAACCACTGCTCTAGAGGAATAAGGTGCAGCTGCAGCGCTAGTTTTAACTGGGCAAATGGACTCCTGGCCACTGGCGAGACCTGGGCACCCAGACGGAGAGACAGATCCAGGTGCACCCTGTGCATTTGTGTTTTCAGAGACAGTGCAATTCCATCCAGCACAAGCTGCCCCTCTGTTTCTTGGTCTGCCTTTTGACTCCCCAGCAGCACCTCCATCTCGTCTGGATTCAGTTTCAGTTTCTTCGTTTCCATTGAGTCCTTACTAACACCAGACATTGAAACAGCAGCCCGAGATTTAGATGGAAAGATATAATTGGAGGTCATACTGGTGACACTGAACTCCCAAACTCTTCAGACCTCTCCAGTGGTTTTCATGTAGATGTTCAACAACATAGAGGAGACAAAACAGGACCCTCAAGGACACCCAAGGCCAACTGCTCATCAGCTCCAACAGCACCACTAATGATGCAGGCGTCCCCCCCCCCCAGCACCACCTTCTGAATTCTCCCCTCCCAAGAGAACTGGAGCCACTGTGAAACACTGCCTCCAAGCCCCATCCTAGAAGTGGGTCATCTAAAGGCATCCACAAACTGCCATGCCTCCCAGAAGTCGCACTGTGGTAAACCGTCCTGCCTTAACTAGGAAGAATGTTTGTGAACATTCCACGACAACCACAGCTCAGTCAACAGCATTAGAGTATCACCCCAGGAACCCAAACTTTGGAGACTCCCCCATTTAAATTTTCATGGTTTCAAACAGGCCGACAGCTGCCTTGAATTTTTTTTTTTTGGATAAATGATATAAAGGAAAGTCGAGGTGTCAATTAACAAATCAACCTTCTTTTGGCAGTATCCCACCTTGCAGTTGGAAGTCCTTTTCTAATATTCCACCACACACACGCACCGGTGCTCAAACACACACAAGATGCAGCAACTATAAAAAATAGCTTCTTTATTATCAACCCCTTCTAAGGATGTCAAGGGTTCGGGGGCTTACAGGATAAATATTACAGAGGAGAGGATGCTGATGTACAGCACAGACTTAGGAAGGTTAAGGGTGACAGCCAAATATACATGCGCGCACACACAAGAACAGCCGACACACTCGGTAGGCGGGCGGAGAAAGATGTCACGACAGAAAGCGATGGGTGCTGGAGGGGAAGGAACTGCTATAAGCTCCACGGGAGGTGAAACTCTTGGGGAGGCAGCGGAGTGCAGTGGGTGGCTTCAAAGTTTTGAAGGTGCTTCCGGGCCTGTGGCATAAGAAGAGGAAACAGAAAGGTTAGAAGTCGAAAGAATCAGAATCAGAATCCTTTTATTGGCCAAGTGTGGTTGGAACTCCCTGCCACAGAATGTGGTGATGGCATCTGGCCTGGATGCCTTCAAAAGGGGACTGGACTGATTCCTGGAGCAAAAGTCCATCACAGGTTACAAACCATGATGGAGATGTATAATCTCCAGGCTTAAAACCAGGGTACTTCAAGGGCCAGAAGCAGGGGAGTGGTATCAGGAGACAGATATCTAGTCTTATGAGCTCCCAGATGCATCTGGTGGGGCCACTGTGAGATACAGGAAGCTGGACTAGATGGGCCTTTGGCCTGATCCTGCATGACTCTTCTTATGTTCTTATGACACACCCAGAATTTGTTTTGGTAAAAAAAATGCTCTCCATATATAAGAAGGAAATATAAGAATCATGTGTTCAAGCATTAAAATAGGTTTTTAAAATGGGGAATGCAAAGATCTGGGACCCAGCGTAGAATAAGACCCGCCGCAGAGCATGTGGTCTTACATTTGCTTGGGAGGTGACTTGCGAGCCACCCAGTCCTCACTAAAATAGATTTTAGTGGTGGGGGGCAAATAATTCAAGGCTTAGACCAGTGGTTCTCAACCGGTGGGTCCCCAGATGTTCCTGGACTGCAAGTCCCAGAAGCCTCCACCACACATTGTGCTGGAAGGGTTTCTGGGAGTTGCAGTCCAGGAACATCTGGGGACCCACAGGTTGAGAACCACTGGCTTAGAATCATAGAGTCATGAGGCTGGAAGGAGTCTATAAGACCATCACGTATGACCCTCTTGTTCAATGCAGAAATCCAAGCCAAAGGAGGTTGGACAGATGGTTGTCCCATTTTCTCTTGAAAGCCTCCAGCGCTGGAGCAGCTGCTTCCGAGTTTCCCCGAAAATAAGACACTGTCTTATATTTCTTTTTCCCCAAGAAGGTACACTAGGGCTTATTTTTGGGGTAGGTCTTATTTTTGGGGAAACAGGAAATGCAAGCAAACATGCTACAAAGTATGCTAACTTTGGTGGCCCAAGCAAAGGGGGAAAAGTACCATGGATGGAAAGGGAGGGGCAACCTGGGTGTGGGTGGGTGTGTGGGCGGGCGGACACAGCCACACAAATCACTAGGTCTTATTATCTGGGTAGGGCTTATATTTAACAAATGCATAGAAACCCTGCTAGAGCTTACAGTATTTTTGGGGTAGGTCTTATTTTTGGGGAAACAGGGTACCTCCCGAGGTAAC
This sequence comes from Phrynocephalus guinanensis, assembly GCA_037367245.1. NCBI lineage: Eukaryota > Metazoa > Chordata > Lepidosauria > Squamata > Agamidae > Phrynocephalus > Phrynocephalus guinanensis. Next base: position 26,046,388 of record CM074744.1, on the reverse strand, counting down.
TGGTTCCATTGTTGTACTGCTCTAACAGTTAAGACATTGTTCATGGCGCTGGCAACTGCTAGCAGGAGAGGCAGTGAGCCCCTTCTAGGGGACTGGCAGCTCCTCAGCCCACACAAATGCATGAGGATGAACACCAGAGCTGGTTGTTTTGTTTTTCTTTTGTTCCGTAAGTCAAGCACAATTGGAGTGTGCAAAGCTTCCAAGGTGTTTTTCGGAGGGACAGGGTTCCGTCTTGACTGCACCTTGGGAAAGAACCACTGCTGGCCACCCCTCTTTTGCTCGTGCTCTTGAATTAGCTGCCTCTTCGTCCCAATAAACCATCCCAAACCAAAAGGACCAGTCGCAGGCAAGCTGGGGCACACGAAGCAAACGCCTGGACAGCTTTTTCTTTTCATTTTTCTTTTGCATTACCAACTGGCAAGATTCTCCAGCAAGAACGGGGCTATCTTGCAAGTGATGATTCAAAAACGGGAACCCTTCCAAGGTCCTCTGTAGCCGAGGATACAAGACCTGGCTCTTGTCTGGAAAATCGCAAACACACCAGGGCGACCGGGGCACGGGGACGTTCAGAAGGCATTGTTCGTTCAGTCATGTCCGACTCTTTTGTGACCCCATGGACCAGAGCTCGCCAGGCCTTCCTGTCTTCCGCTACCTCCCGGAGACTGCTTAAATCCATATTGGTTGCATCAAGGACACCGTCCAACCATCTCCTTCTTCAATTTCAGAAGGCATAGCATTTGGCTACTGGAAGGACACGAATCTGCCCTCTGGTCTTTGCTGCTGCAAAGGTGTGGAGCCGCCTTCTCCGATTGTGTATTTACTGCCCTCACTGGCTCCTCCCCAGGCACAAATAAAGCACAAATCAGACCCAGGAACTCTTCACTGTTCCTCTTCCCTTACTCCCTTGTATGCTCACCTCACGTGATCAGAGCTTATCAAAGAGGGCAGCAAAGCCTCGGGTGCCAAACCTGCTCGTTAAGCTTCTGACCGTCAGACTTAAGGACACTCCCCATCCCACCAAATGGTACTTCCCACCTAGGCAATTCAACCGGGGGGGGGGGGGCAAGTAGGAGTCAGTGCTCGTCCTTTAGTGCAATGGGTCTTAAACTTAGGGTCCCCAGATGTTCTTGGACTGCCACTCCCAGAAGCCCTTGCTGGTGAACATTAATGGTGAAGGCTTCTGGGAGTTGCAGGCCAAGAGCATCTGGGGAAGTCCCAAGTGGAGAACACAGGCTTTGGAGCAGCTTGAATGGCGTTCAGCCACTGACTTCCATCGCTGAAAGAACAGGCAAAGGACGTGTGTGTGTGTGTGTGTGAATTTCGGCAGCTTGTTCTGCCTGTCCCTCCCACCCCCCCCCCTGAAATTGCAGCGGGCAAAGTGGAAAGGTTGCACGTAGCGGGCGCACCATTATGGAACGTACCAGGAACAGTGCAAGCTGGCGTCTCCCTTCCGGCGTCATGTCTTCGCCTGGTTGGAAAACAAAGAAATAAAGAAAAGGTGAGGAGATTGAAACAGGTGCACCAGGCTCCAGGACCTGTTAATGCTTTCCCAATCTAACGGGCACTGGCTCCTCTCCTGCATGGGTTGGGTTCCTCCCGGTCCAACTTGTTGGGCTCCAGCTCCCACTATCCTTTAGGGCAGCGGTTCTCAACTTGTGGGTCCCCAGATGTTCCTGGACTGCAACTCCCAGAAGTCTTTCTCACTAGCTGAGCTGGCCAGGATTTCTGGGAGTTGCAGTCCAGGAACATCTGGGGACCCACAGGCTGAGAACCAATGCTTTAGGCAAACACACAGTTAATGCTGAGGAATACTGGAAGTTGAAATATGTCTGTGAAGATTCTCAGTCATCCAGGTGAGGTCACCCAGAGGTTTGTTTATTTAGATTTGTCACCGCCGATCTCCCCAGAGGGGATTCTGGGTGATTTACAATATAAAACACAATCAAACAATGAGTATTTTTTTTAAAAAAAATCTAAAAACCATCCAAAACTGGCAATATATAAATAAATATAATATTTTATATTACTATAAATTGTAATTTATAATTAATATAAATAATTATTAAGAGTCACGCCAACTGGACTTCTTTTCCTGTGATATCGAAACGTTTCTTTACTCATTCTAGTATTGTCAGCCTTAGGAAAGTTGGTGAGAGACTTCCAATTTATTATTAAATATTTTGTTCAGTTATTCAGTCGTGTCCGACTCTTCGTGACCCCATGGACCAGAGCTCGCCAGGCCTTCCTATCTTCCACTGCCTCCCGGAGTTTGGTCAAATCCATATTGGTTGCATCAATGACACTGTCCTACCATCTCATTCTCTGCCGTCCCCTTTTCCTTTTGCCTTCAATCTTTCCCAACATCAGGGACTTTTCCAAGGAGTCCTCTCTCCTCATGAGGTGGCCAAAGTACTGGAGCCTCAGCTTCAAAATCTGTCCTTCCAGTGAACATTCAGGGTTGATTTCTTTCAGAATGGATAGGTTTGATCTCCTTGCAGTCCAGGGGACTCTCAAGACTCCCCTCCAGCACCACAGCTCAAAAGCATCGATTCTGCGGCGATCAGCCTTCTTTATAGCCCAGCTCTCACTTCCATACATCACTACTGGAAAAACCATGGCTTTGACTATCCGGACCTTAGTTGGCAAAGTGATGTCTCTGCTCTTTAGGATGCTACCTAGGTTTGCCATTGCTTTCCTCCCAAGAAGCAGGCGTCTAATTAATTTAATTAAACCAAAGTGAACGACACATTGGAGGCCTTGCCACTAAACTTTCCTCAGACTGACAAATCTACTCGGATGAGTGAAGAAACCTTTCAAGCTCACAAGAAAAGATGCCCAGTTGCCATGACTCCAGATATTGGAAGTTGAAGTACTGCCCTCTCTAGTTTCAGGGGAATCACGAAAGCACATCTCGCTGTGAAATGTACCTGATCTCTTTGGGCTGGAAAAAAAAGAGAGAGAGAAGACTGGTGGGGGTTGGTGGTGGGTGGGAAGGGCGGCACAAGGTTTGCTGTCATTCAAACCTGGGAGTGTCTACTCTGAAGGACAGACAGGTATGGGTTGTGGAATCAGTTCTCCCAGGAAACGATGGGGCCGCTGCACTATGGCAGTGGGCTCACCTAGAGGCCTTCAAGGCTGCGGCTTCCCTTGGCTGCACGGTCACAATCTGCTTAGCTGTTCTGTGTTGTTTGAAAGCTTTGCTTGAAAGCAGCGGTCCTCAACCTTGGGTAACCCAGATATTCTTAGACGGAAACTCCCAGAAACCTTCCTCGACAGCTGTGCTGGCCAGGATTCCTGGGAGTCGTCGTGAGACTCCCAGAAATCCTGGGGACCCAAAGCTGGGAACCACTGAACTGAAGGCTGCTCGAATCTATGCAGAAATACAGTGGTACCTCGGATAACAACTGCCTCGGATAACGAATAATTCGGATATCAACTGCAAACTTCCGGGTATAGGGCTGGCTCTGATAACGAATTTTCCCTATGGGCTGCCTCGGATAACGAATCGCAATTCCTAGGTATAGGTCTGCCTTGGAGAATGAATTTTCTCTATGGGCTGCTTCGGATAACGAATTTTCCCTATGGGCTGCCTCGGATAACGAATTGCAATTCCTAGGTATAGGTCTGCCTTGGAGAATGAATTTTCTCTATGGGCTGCTTCGGATAACGAATTTTCCCTATGGACTGCCTCAGATAATGAATTTCCAGCATGCATCAGTAAAAAAGTTATCCCAGGTAGCATTGCACCTGTACTTTTAAAGTGCATTTTTTAAAGAGTTTTGAGCAAAAAAAACAGGTGTCTGTGCCTTTTTCCTAGGCTCCAGAACGGATTAAACAGTTTCCCATTCATTCCTATGGGATATCGCATTTCGGATAACATGTTTCGTTTAACAGCTAACCTCGGAGAACGAATTACCGTCGTTATCTGAGGTACCACTGTAGATCCTTTTGCTAGTTAAACGAACCAACGAGTTCCCCACCCTTTCACCATGTTCGAAATCAATTGCCTAAAAGCAGCCAAATCCCTCTGCCCAGTGATAGGGCTGGCCGGAGAACAACAGTTCCCCCAATTTTTTTCCGCTATGGAGTTCACGCCTGCTTTTTCGGAGTTCTGCAACCTTCCCGTCCCGTTTCCAAAGGTCCTCCCTCTCCCCTCCCACTTGCTCGTTGGCTCTCTCCCACCGGCCTTACCCACACTCCAGGGAAACGCCTCTCCTTCTTCAGCTTTGTAGGACTTCAGCACCGACAGGCACCAGTCATCTTCCACTTCATAGCGGCTATAAATAGCAGCTGCAGGGACACAGAGAATGGGTGTGGGAAAAGCACCCCCCCAATCTGGTCTGAATGGTGGCGCCTCCCCGGTAGCCCCTTAAGTTGGTCACTCCATGCTGTGACATTGGGTTTGGTGGCTCCAACATTCCCATTTGATGGCCAAATTCTGTCTTGGGCCACGACCCTTCTTCCACAGGAGATCTGATCACGCTCAGGTACCTTTCCATCCCCCCCTTCGAGGCAAATGTGGCCCATCCGTGCAAAAGCTAGCATTAAGGAACATGACGTCCTCCTAGGCCAGTGTTGGTGAACCTATGGCACGGGTGCCAAAAGTGGCACTCGGAGCCCTTTCTGTGGGCACCCGACATCGCCCCTTCATAGCCACCTGTATTCAGGTTAAATTGCTGTATTGGCACTTTGCAAAAAAAATGATCGGGTTTTGAATTGCAGTTTGGGCACTCGGTCTCTAAAAGGTTCAACATCACTGATATAGGGCTTTTCCACTGCATTAACACTTGGGGCTCTTTCCTCTGGAAAAAAGGCGCCTGAGGGGGGATATGATTGAGACGCACAAAATAATGCAGGGCATGAGTAAAGTGCATAGAGGGAAGCTCTTCTCCCTCTCACAAAAGACCAGAACTAGGGGACATCCACTCAAATTGAGGGCTGGGAGAGTAAGAACAGACAAAAGAAAATATTTTTTCAACCAGCACATTGTTAGTCTGTGGAACTCTCTGCCACAAGATGTGGTGATGGCATCTGTTCTGGATGCCTTCAAAAGGGGATTGGACAGATTCCTGGAGGAAACGTCCATCACACAGGTTACAAACCATGATGGAGTTGTGTAATCTCCAGGCTTAAAACCGGGGTACTTCAAGGGCCAGATGCAGGGGAGTGGTATCAAGAGACAGATATCTAGTCTCGTGCCCTCCCAGACGCATCTGGTGGGGCCGCTGTGAGATACAGGAAGCTGGACTAGATGGGCCTTTGGCCTGATCCAGCGTGGCTCTTCTTATGTTCTTATGTTCTTAAACCTATGGCACGGGTGCCAAGGTGGCACTCGGAGCCCTTTCTGTGGGCACCCGATATCGCCCCCTTCACAGCCACCTGTATTCAGGTTAAATGGCTGTATTGGCACTTCAAAAAATTAGTGGGTTTTGAATCAAGAGTTTGGGCACGCGGTCTCTAAAAGGTTTGCCATCGCTTTCCTAGGAGAAAGGAGAATGGCTACCAAACAGATCTAGACCTCAGTGCCTGTAACAGAAATGCAGCATTTCAGAGAGCTGGTCCATGCTAGTCAGCATGTGGGCCTTGGGCCCAAGGGATTCAAACTGATCCCCGGTTAGCACTGACACTCATAAGGTCACATTCTCTAACTCGGTGGTCCCCAACCCCCGGGCCGCGGACCGGTGCCGGTCCGTGGACCGGTCGGCACCCGGGCCGCCTGGGGAGGCCGGGGAGGCTCCTCCCCTTTTCCTCCGCCGCCCTCCTCCTCCTCCTCTTCTCTCCCGCGGGTGGCCGGTGGAGGAGGAAGGCTGGAGGAGCGCAGGAGGAGCCGTCGCCTTTGCCTTTGCCTTTGCCTCCCTCCTCTGCCCGCCGCCGCCGCCGCCGCCGGCGCATCCTCCTCCTCCTCCGCCCTCCTCCTCCTCGCCCTCCACCACCACCACCACCAGCAGCAGCCACGGCGGCAGCGGCGCGTCCTCCTCCTCCGCCCTCCTCCTCCTCCTCTTCTCTCCCACGGGAAGCCAATGGAAGAAGAAGGCTGGAGGAGCGCAGGAGGAGCCGCCCGCCGCCCGAGGGACAGAGAGCACGGTCATGCGGCTGCTGCCCCGGGCGCCTCCGCCGCCTTCGCCCCCGCCGCCGCCGCTGCGCTTCGCCCTGGCCCTGACGGTGCTGCTCAGCGCCGACGCCTCCTCCTCCTCCTTTGAGGGCGTAGTGCCCGGCAGCGGCGACTCCTCCTCCAGCTTGCCCTCGGCGCCCGACCCAGGCCCCGACGACGACGACGCCTCCAGTGCTCCCGCCGGCGGCAGCAGCAGCACCGACCTTGACGGGGACGACGGGGACGAGGAGGCGGCGGCGGCGCTGAGCAGCACCGTCAGGGCCAGGGCGAAGCGCAGCGGAGGCGGCGGGGGCAAAGGCGGCGGAGGCGCCCGGGGCAGCAGCCGCATGACCGAGCTCTCTGTCCCTCGGAGGGCGGAGGAGGAGGAGGAGGACGCGCCGCCGCCGCCGTGGCTGCTGGTGGTGGTGGTGGTGGTGGAGGGCGAGGAGGAGGAGGGCGGCGGAGGAGGAGGATGCGCCGGGGGGGCATGGGGCTGTTGCCCCCCCCACACACACACAGAGAGGCCGGGCCCCCCGAGCCCCCCCCAACCGGAGTGTGCGTGCGCTGGCCGTCCGTCCGGCCAGCGCAGAGATGCCACCCCCCACCGGCTTCCCTCCCCTCCCCCCTCCCGCTCGCCTGCCCGAAGGCCGCAGCCGGAGGTAAGGCGGGAGGCGGCAGCGGCGGCGGCCGAACCCGGGCGGCTGCCGTGGCCACCGTGGCCGACGACAGGAGGAGGAGGCGGGGGCCCGCCCGCCCAGGAGCCCCGGGCTCCCCCCCCCCCCACCCCACCCGTGCGCGCGGGGGGGAGCGGCACGCCCGACGCCCCCAGCCACCGAGCGCCGCCGCCGCCGCTCCCGTGGCCCCCCCGCAAGGCACACACGCCAAGCTCCCCCCCCCTCCTCCCTCCCCCCCATCCCCCGCCCCCCCACACCCTCCCCTGCCCCCCCGCCAGACCCCCCGCACCCCCCATCTCCGCCCCCCTCCCCACCCCCACCCCCAGCCCCGGGCCACAGAAAAATAATCAAACATTTACCGGTCCGTGGGGACAAAAAGGTTGGGGAGCACTGCTCTAACCCACTCTGAACATGGGACTGATCTGAGGACAGAGTGAGGAGGGAGAGGGCCTGGCTGTCCTTTGCTATTCACTGGAAGAGAGGTGGCATATAAATATAGTAAAAAATACAAAGAGGGTATTGCCACATCTCCTTGGGTAGCATGCCATAACCACAAGCATATTTAAAAAGCGAGGCTGGTAGCCACAGGGCTAAACTGCGGTACTCCAGTCAAGACTCTACTCATGACCCGAATTCGATCCCAGTGGATTCAGGGAGCCAGCTCAAAGCTGACTCAGCCTTAAAGCCTTGCAAGGTTGGCAAACCTGAGTTCCCAGCTCGCTTTGCGGATGTGTGGGGGTCAATAGGCAGCCTGCATAATTAAATGACAAATCACCTAGAGAGTGCTTTAAGCATTGTGAGGTGATATCCAAGGACCAAAAGTTCCATGCATACCCAAGAGCCTTATGGTGCAGTAGTTAAACTGCTGTACTGCAGCCATAACTGGGCTCATGACCTGGGGTTCAAGTCCAGGTAGCCGGCTCGAGGTTCACTCAGCTTCCCATCCTTCTAAAGTTGGTAAAATGAGAACTCAGCTCACTAGGGGTGGGGTGGGGGACAAGGGGTGGCCTGCATAATTAAAACTGTAAACTGTCCAGAGAGTGCTTTAAGTGACATGGGGCAGTATACAAGGACCTGTCAGCATATGACAAAAATATGGAATTGCCTGTTTGCATTCTAGAAGAAGGACTAAGCCCGAGGGGGAAAGCCTGAGTCATTCTAGCTGGCATTTTGCCAGAGCCAAAGGACCTGTTTGCACATGCACAATATTCAATATGCTCAGTCAGTACTGCATCACACACTGACATATAAGGAAGCAAGTAACACGGCTCAGTTTAGGGTGTTATCGTGGAGGAGCAGCTTATCACTTTGTCAGATCAGCGTTTTGGATTACTGGACTGGACTGGACTGTGCGATGACAATATTTGCCTGCCAATTCTGAAGTAGTGCTCGTATGTATGTATATTTTGTAAATTCAACACTGGTGGTGAAGGGAAAACACCTTGAGTCTTTTTTTTTACCTTTGCACTGCTCCTGGCTCTGGAGGTTCTAACCAGCCTCCAGCAACAACTATTAAACGGCCTGTGCACTCCTGACAGCATCATATTATTGCTTTTGCTTTGGTTTGGAAGGTCCTTCACATAAGCCTACTATACTATACTACCACCATTCAATGCTACACAGATATGCTCCACCTGACCGCATGTATTCACTGCCACCACTGGAAGAAATGCATAGCGACGAGTCGGCCAACTTACCTTCTTCCACAGGCGTGGAAGCTTCTAGCCACTCCCGTACTACTCTCACCCCCTCTTCGGCCATGACTTTGGGATACCTGAAAGAGGAAGAGGCAGTGAAATAGATTCTTTAGCACAGGCCTGCCCAAAGTCCGGCCCGGGGCCCCAACCCGGCCTGTCAAGCCACTCTGAGTGGCTCGCGGCTGGCTGGCCCGCCCCTCCCTCCTCCTCCTTTGCCCCATGTTGTTTATTAAAAAAAAATATTCCGCCAACACTGACACCGCTGGGAAGCTTGTGGGGCTGGGAGCGCACGCGGGGGTGGCATGCGGGCGGGCTGCTGCCACCGGCAACACCGGGAACCTTGAGAAACTCTTTGAAGTGGGTGGGGCTTATGGGTCAGTGGGTGGGGCTTGCCGTGGGGTGGCAGGGTCAGGGAGCAACCGGCCCCTGACACATTCTCAGCCACCAAATCTGGCCCTCCTTACAAAAAGTTTGGGCACCCCTGCTTTAGCATATCCACATTATGTCCCTTGGTTTCTGGAGAACTCCTCGAAGAGGCTACAAAACTTAACAGACCGATGGCAGATCTTTCCATCACTGCTGTCACTCTTACACACACACACACACACACACACACACACACACACACACACACACACACACACACAGAGAGAGAGAGAGAGAGAGAGAGAGAGAGAGAGAGAGAGAGAGAGAGAGAGGTTGAGCTTTAGAGTAGCTCTTCATCACTTTTCTTTGGGCCACAGCCATAAACGCAATAGGAGAGGCCAAATCAGGATTGTGTAAAGATGCGTAATGAATCTGATCAAGTGTTGCGTGTGAAGAACTGTTTCCTGTCTGTGCACTCCCTTCCAATGTGCCAGCACCCTTCCACGGGGCCATATGGTCCTAACGCACAGTAAGGCAGATGCAACACACAGTGCAGGCAGATGAGGCAAACAAGACCCTACCTGACCCATACTTTCCGTTCCCACAAGCCAGCCAAGTGTGTGTCTTCACTCTCTTTTCTCCTGGGGGAAGTCCTTCCTAGGAGGAGCTCCTGGCAGGAGAACCCCTGGCTTTAAAGAAGTTACTCCAGGGGATAACAGATCCCTACCATGGAGGACATTATGTGAAGCCATCTACATCCTTTCTCATCTCCCCCTAGGATCAAGTCCTACCATGGGTTGGGCTGGCAGATCCTGCAGACTACTTCATCACACATAAATCAGCTTGTGATTTGCGTTCTGTACCTGAGGCCTTCTTACACGTCCCTTCAGCGAGAGAGGACAGGTTGACGGATGCTACTGATAGGGACATAATACACGGAAGACCCCATCTGCAAAACTACGCCTACATAGATCATATCCGCTCCTTCATTACTGTCCTTTAGGATGTGGGTTCTTAATCTTTGGCCCTCCAGAAATTCTGGACGCCACTTCCTAGAAGCACCATGCAGCACAGTCAATGACCAGGGATTCTGGACATTGTAGTCCAAAACATATGGAGGGCTCAAGGTTGCAAAGTTTGACTGCTTGTGAAAATATCATCCTGGTGAATTTTTAAGTATGGACATCACCCTCTGATCTAACGGTTCCTTTCTGGGTTTATCGTTTTGATTTTTATCCTCCAGTTGTCCCCCACCACCACCACCACTGATGGTTGATATGTCCTGATAATTCTTATAATTACATTTCATTCTATTTGCCCATCACCTCAAGGGTTCACTGAGTGAAGGAATGAATTATAATAATGTGCTCAACGCTCACCCCGCTCTTTCACTCACCGGTGCTGTAGCAACTTCAAGAGCAGGTCATTCCCTCTGTTGGACATGATATCTTCAGGAACCCTAGAAATCCATGGAAGGAGAGAGTTCAAGTGCTAATAGAGGCCTTGTTCTCGCTCTAGAGGCATGAGGGTTATAGCCATGTTGGTGTAACAAAAACCAACAAAGCCCCTGGGAGCACCTCAAAGACTAACACGTACTGTCTGACACAACCTTGCGTAGATCCACTTCACCAGAGCAGGTACTTGATTGAAAGAGGCTGAAGTACGTGACAGCCTCTGCCATGTTAGTCTTTACTATCCACTTGTGATAAAGAAATGCAGACGTCTGAGTAAACTGACTTTGGGCTGCTCCTGCCGGCTGTGTTTCCAAGAGAGGTTTTTAACCCCCTCCTGACACCTCAGCAGACCTTGCTGCCAGGAACTCAAGGTCTAGCTGCTGAGGTGTCAGGAGGGGGTTAAAAACTTCTCTTTGGAACCAGCAGCCGAGCAGCCCAAGGTCAATTTAATGAGGTGACAGGGGTTGGTTCAAAACCTCTCTTTGCAAACGCAGCTGGCAGGAGCAGCCCCAGCTGTTTGCTAAGGTGTCAGGAGGGGGTTAAAAACCTCTCTTTGGAAGCCTGCTTCTATCAAGAAAAAAAAACACAATATGCTGAGACCATAATATATAAACTGCGTTGTAGCAGGAGACTACTGTAGCCTAGTGGCTTAGATGTTTGGCTGCAGAGCCAGACGTTCGAGAGTTCAATTCCCCTCTATGCCACCGGTGAGCAGAGCCAGCCTGTGTGGCCTTGGGAAAGCTACATGGTCCCAGGGCTCCCCTGGAAGAAAGGAAGGGTAAACCAGCTCTGAGTATTCTCTACCTGGAAAGCCCTGGAAAGCGTCACTGAAAGTCAGAATTGAGTTGATGAAACATCAGCAGCAGCATCGTTACTACAATCTTAAACATTCTAGTCGTCTCATCTTGATTTAACATCTCCCCCCCCGCCCCCCTGGACAGACACAGCTCAGCCACTCTGGGACAGGGGGAGCAGGCACTGGTCTCGACGGCTGTTTTTACTCACGTGGTGGTGATGATCTCATCTTTGGTCCTGCGCACCAGCAACACAGGCCCCTGGTACCTGAAACGGAGACCGCTGTTAAGGCAATGGCCTTGGTCTGAAGGCATGGGACACTGGAGTGCTACTCACAAAGCAAGCAACACCTGCCCCTTGGAGTTTCCTTAATGGGAGGCAGATTGGGAAGGGCAGCGTGCAGGCAGAAATAAGAACAGCTGAAATCCTATTGCTTAGTCAAGGAAGTTACGTACAAGTAGGGCCACTTGAAATAACCAAGTTTTCAATGATCTCTTATTGCAGTTCTTGTTCTACTTACTATGGTGTTATTTGCATAATTACAGCGAACCCTCGTATAACAAGCAGTTTGTTTAAGAGAAAATCCACTTAAAAGAAAACAATTCCGGAGATAGGGGGAAATTGCTTATCAGAATCACCTATGGGAAGAATCCGTACAACAGAAAAATGGTCACGATTAGGGATTAATCCATTTTCAAGGCATCCCTATGGGAAATTTGTACAAATGAAAAATTGGCTTAACACAATTTCATTGGGAATGAATTAATTCCTTTATACAAGGTACCACTGTATGTAGTCAACAGCCCAGAGAATGCTGCAGCAATGTGGGCCAATATGTAAGCTGAAACAACATTTGTTTTAACATGATGAGAAGCAGAGCAAAGCAAAGTGTGCTGCATATATACCACCCTATGGTGCTCAATGCACTCTTTGGGCGGTTTGCAAGTAACTACACATTGCACCTCCACCCTACCCCCAGCAATATGGGTACTCATTTTAACAACCTCGGAAGGCTGGAAGGCTGAGTGAACCCTGAGCCAGCTACGTGGGATTGAGTCTCCAAGTAGTGAGCACAGTGATGGCTGCAGTACAGCCAGTTTAACCCCTGTGCCACGAGGCTCTTGAAGTTCCCACACTGAGACACACTGAGTTCCCTCATCAGGACAAAGATGGCCTACAGGTGACATTGAATGAATGAATGAATGAATGAATGACTATGTTCTACAGCTTTTCCTCTGCAATGTTCCAAGCTGCTTACCTGCAGAGTTGCTCCCCATTGTTCAAATTCAGATGTTGCCTCACTGTTCGGGTGACCAAGCCTCCTACGGAAGGGAAAGAGAGCTCTTGCGGGCTTTGTTCACCAACACATGTACATTCATAATCCAAGCCCAATTCACCCAACTCTGGTTATGTTCGTGTTACCTAAAAGACTACCATCACGGGGCAAATCAGTTAGAAAGGGACAATCTGAACTATTTGGCAAATGTAAAAGGCATCCAGGGTTGGGAGTTTAGGAATGAATGAAAATCTAGAACACATTATGCCGCTTTGTGACAAACGGCGTCAAAGGGAAGACTTGTTGATTCTTCTCTCTGTTGAACTGAGTCTGGCTAAAGTATAGAGCAGGGGTCCTCAACCTAAGGCCCCGGGGCCGGATGCGGCCCCCCCCAAGGTCCTGAATCCGGCCCCTGGGACCAATTGCAACCCCCCCACCTACCCCCTGTTTTGTGAGCAAGCCAACCTCTACAGCTGCTTTTGAACTGTGATCCGGCCCCCAGTGGTGTCTGGGGGGGGTGGGTGGACCGGCCCGCTGTTTGAAAACTTTGAGGACCCCTGGTATAGAGGAAGAGAGAAAATGGTAGATCCTGCTGGCGTGTATTTATGCCTTGCCAGAGAGGTGAGGTTATCATTTGGCAATGGAAATCTTTAATTCATTTAAATTAAAAATACCCCCCCTCTCTCTCTCGCCCTTCAAGATCCAGAGCTCGCTCCCTAAGGGCTCCCTTTTGCCCTTGGGGTGCCTTTGGAAACCTATGGAGTTGGAGGAGGGCTTTACTATCAGAAAAAAAACATTGCTCCTGATGGGATGGCAGCCAACCATTTCCCCATGTATAAAGACTCCCCCTTCACCGCCACCGCCGCCATGGCTTCCCAAGGGCAAAACGGATCCCTTGGGAACCTCGGCACCTAATGGGGAGCTTCGACAAATTTTAAGCTTACTTAAAAATCAGTTTAATTGTTGGGCAACCACGTCAACGAACACCAGCAGGATTTCAGCGAGTTTCATGGCATGAGTTAAATCCCATTCCTAGTATCAGATTCTTAGTACCAGTGGTGCCTCGTATAAAGGAATTAATTCGTTCCCAATGAAGGTATGTTAAGCACATTTTTCCTTTATACAAACTTCCCATAGGAATGCATTGAAAAGGGATTCATCCCTAATGGTGACTGTTTTTTCTTTTGTACGGATTCGCCCCGTAGGCAATTCTGTTAAGCAAATTTCCCCTATCTCCGGAATTTTTTTATGTTGCACAGATTTTATGTTATACAAACCGTTTGTTATACGAGGCTCCACTGTAGTCCCAATGATGGGTGGGATTTAGGCTGCTGGTTTGGCAAAGCCTCACTAGGGCTAACTCTGCTCTAGTTGCATTCTACTCTTGTTGAGAGCAACAAGTGAATCTGACCTTATGTGCTTAACGACACATTGACACAACAAATCCAGAGAGTTTTCCAATGCCTTCCTATGGGAAATTTCTATAAAGGAAAAAATTGCTTGACATAATTTCATTTGGAACGAATTAATTCCTCTAGACAAGGTACCACTGTAGTTGAAAAGGTTATTATGGTAAAAACTAATAAGGCAACCTTGGCTGAAATCCGGTTATCGATGCGTTTGACTCCCGCAAACAGGTATGGCAAGGGGCTTTACTGACACTGTGAGTCAGAATAGGGTTGGGAACTGAAAGGTATCCGCAATTACCTGTATTCTTCCATCTATAAGATGTCCCCCATGTATAAGATGGACCCACACTTTTCCAACCCAAAAATTACACTTTCACAACTGCGCGGTTCTCTCCTCGGCTTACTTCCGCGTATAAGACAACCCCCAATTTTTAGTTGAACAATTTAAGACAAAAATATAATTTTAGACCCAAAAATACTGTAACTTTTTTCATCAGTTGAACCATCCAATGGGATTATTTTTTTCCTAAAGACTGCAGAAACTATTTGCCATTAAAATATGAATATACATAGTGTATACATATATTTTTTTTACTTACTCCAGCTTTCTGGCATGACTTTGAGGGCGAGAGGAACGAGGTCGTCAAAAGAGGCATCCAGAATTAGGGCACTAATGTCTGGGTAGGACATGGCGGCCCAGGTGGCTGTTGAATGAACGAACGAACGGACAAAGGAATGAAATGTAAGAAATACTGTTATTGGGTGCTTTTGAATGTTGCTCGGAGGACGTTAGAGAGGCAAAACGTAATCTTTTGAAGCCTAACTCTCAGAACGTATTAGCCCTCAGGGCAATTGGTGACTGCGATGGTGAGGTTCTGAACTGAAAAATTATTTTGTTCTATCTCTTGATTCTCAGTCATCCAGGTGAGTTTATCTGGAAGTTGAGTCAGGGCAACTGGGATTACTGGACTTCAGAATGACGAAGCTGTTTGGATGAGCGGCGAAACGTTTCAATCTCTCAAGAGGCCCCGTTGCTGTGACTCAACTTCCAGATCTAGCCCTTGGTAGCTGGCAAGGTAGCTCACAGTGGCTAAGGCATCAGGTGGCAAAGCCAGAGGTTGAAAATAAGAACATAAGAATAGCCCTGCTGGATCAGGCCAAAGGCCCATCTAGTCCAGCTTCCTATATCTCACTGTGGCCCCACAAATGCGTCTGGGAGGGCACGAGACTAGACCTCTCTCTCCTGATACCACTTCCCTGCATCTGGTTCTTGAAGTGCCCTGGTTTTAAGCCTGGAGATTACACATCTCCATCATGGTTTGTAACCTGTGATGGACTTTTCCTCCAGGAATCTGTCCAATCCCCTTTTGAAGGCATCCAGGCCAGATGCCATCACCACATCCTGTGGCAGGGATTCCCTGCAATACCTCCAGGTTAGAAAGCCAGCCTGTGTGGCCCTGGGCAAGCTGCACAGTCCTACAGCCCACCCACCCCCACCCCCAGAAGAAGGGAATGGGAAACCACCTCTGAGTATTCTCTATGTGGAAAACCCTGAAAGTGGCCACTATAATTCAGAACTGACTGGATGGCATACAGTTCCGATTATTTATTTATTTATTTATTTATTTATTTATTTATTTATTTATTTATTTATTATATTTATACCCCGCCCATCTTCCCGAAGGAACTCTGGGCGGCTTACAACAATTGACAGAGCAACAATACACAATAAAAATTTAAAAAGCACGATAAAACAATGAGCATAACTATTCTAATAGTTAAAACAACTTGGCGCCCTAGTTATGCGTGCAGACCCAACAACGAGCTACTTGGTGGGTGCAAAGTAGGGATGGCGGGGGGGGGGGGGAATCTACAGAAAGTCACCAAAGGCCTCCCGAAAAAGCAGAGTTTTTATTATCTCTTGATGGACTAGAGAAATCAAGAAGCCTTCGAGCCTCCTGTTGTCTCACCTGCTTTACTTATCGTGAAAGATCAATCCTAAACTGAGTTTTACCCCCTCAAAAGGTGAGCCATTCTAAGCTCTAAATAGCGGGGCCAGTGCCCTACTGCTAGTCCCAGCTACGAGCAGACACGCTGGATCAAACTGCTCAATACGATGCCAACATCTATGTCAACCTCACTGAAAGGCAAAGCAAAAAAAGCAAAGTGTTCTGCTTATATACCACCCCATACGACTTCAAGTAGTCTCTGGGCAGTTTACAGTTTTTAATTACCATATGCTGTCCCCCCAGCAAGCTGGGTACTCATTTTACCGACCTCGGAAAGATGGAAGGCTGAGTGAACCTTGAGCCGGCTACCTGGGATTGAACCCCCAGGTGGTGAGCCCAGTTTTATCGGCAGTTCAGGCATTTAACCACCGCGCCACGAGTGGATGTGTCTGCTCTAGTTGGGATCAGCAACAGGGTGTTGGCTGAAGTTTTGTTTCTGATTTATGTAATTGCAATCCCTTTGGTCAGGCAATCCCATGGTTCTTTTTCAATGGGGTGGGGCATCTGGTTTAGAGAATCTTGCCTGCTCAATAGGTGGAGACTGTACAGGGACGACAGCATCCCATTAATTAGTGTCATGGAAGAGCCTTTTCACACGACCCCTAAGATCCACTGGCCACTTAAATTCGGACCAGAGAGCTTGGGGGGTTTGTCGCTGTTCCTGTGTTCCCACCCCCTCCGCACTCCTGGCTGCCGGCTGCATGAGGGGAGGGAGGAAAAAAGAAAGAAAAGAATGCCGGCTTAGCTCCATTCTGCCGGTCTCGCTCTGCTCCCGGCAGCATTCAGATCTCTTAAAAGGGCGGGGGCAAAACAACAACAAACAGAAGCGAGGAGAGCCCAGCACCCACTACGTTAGATCCGCATCAGGGATTTTTCATCCCCGGAGAGCAGGTACCTGAAAAGTGCGCTGGGACGCGCTTAGGTGGGGCGTGGTCGCACTTAATTTTCTGTAAACTCCGGAGCTGGTGGGGAAACAATTTTAAGCTCCGGAGCTGGGAGCCATTTGCCACGGAGTTTAGGGGTGGTGTGAAAAGGCTCGAAGATAATGGTTGAGATTTGCCTGACCAGCGGCGTTATGTCATGGTGCTAGGCTACATTTTAGCTGAGGCTCAATTTGACACTTTCAGCCCTGAACTTTCCTATCAATGGCTGAATAAGCCAACCTTCCTTGTTTATGTCTGCCTTGTTTCTCTCCTGATCCTCGTGTCAGCTCCTGTTTCAGAGAGGGCAGACGAGGAAACAAGCCACAGTTGCTGGTCCAAAGCTAACAGCAAGCCACAGTTTGGAAAAGCCTGAGTTCATAAGCCAGTGGCGGCAAACCTTCAGCACTCCAGATGTTTTGGACCACAACTCCCACAGTCCTTTGTCATTGGAAGTACAGGCTTGGAATTCTGGGACTTGTGGTCCAAAACATCCGGAGTGCCAAAGGTTTGCCACCACTGTCATAAGCCAACAACATGGCGCAACTTCTAATGATGTTCTTTTGGGAGCATAACCACCACCATGGCTTGGCTTTCTGTTCGGTATGATCGCTTCTTGCTTCCACCGATGGAAATGAAGGGATTAAGCATTTTGAGTGCGAGAGGAAAGGAAGAACTTGCTCCAGTTCCATTTCTTCCCCACTAGAGATGGGCACGAACCACTGAACTGGTGGTTCGTACTTCAGCTGAACAGCTGTTCAGCATTTCCCAACCCCGCTCCCTCTGCAGATACCCGCCCAAGAGGCAGTGCCTGGAGGAGGCAGGGCAGAGGAGTCAGTCATGAGAGAGTCTGAGTGGGAGCCCGATGGAAGAAGGAGGGCTAGGAAGCACCAAGCACCTGTTCGGCTGATATTCGAATCGGCGCGAACTGCTGGTTTGTGCCCATCTCTATTTTCCACTATAAGCTGCAGCTTCCGTGTATCTTGTGGTCTTGCCTGCCTACGTCCCTCTCTAATCAGCTCCTCTCTTCTACTATTTCTGTATATTGCAACTCCTTCCACTTATCAGTTATGTTTCCCACCTGCCTATCTTCCAATGGGTTCAAGGCACCGTATCCGTCTCTCTCATGACAGCCCCGTGAGGTTGAGTACGATGAAAGCAAGGGAATGGCTTAGGGACATCGAGTTGAATGTCATGGCTCCGCAGGGGCTAGAAGAGGCATCTGCCAAGCCACCCACCGTCCAACACTCTAACCAGTGAACCACACAGCCTTGCCTGGGTACCTGTAAAGCCGCCAATGGACCAGGCGTAGAGAATGATGTCCTCCGGAAGGAAACCCAGGCGGTTGATGGCATACTGCACCACGACATCCATGGCGTTGGCCTCGTTCTGAGGCAGCGGCACCCCCTGATGGAGGAGGAGGAGGAAGCTGTTAGGACTGGGTCTGAAGACCCTTGGGAGAGGGGAGAAAACAAGGTGGCTAAGGTCCTTGCCTTCCTCTCTGTTTTCCCACACAAATTCCCTCATGGTAAGCACAGTTTAAACTTATCTGCCTTTGGAGAGCAGGTTTCCTTGGGAAGCAAATATTGACTTTTGGGGGGGGGGCTGTTGGAAAAACTGGGGTTGAAACTAGACAATGACAGTGGCACCTCTTGAAACAAATTTAATCCGTTCTACGGGTCAATTTGTTTTAAGAAAATTTTGCCTTACGAAACGTGGTTTCCCACAGGAATGCATTGAAAATGGATTAATCTGTTTCAGAGCCTATGGGCCGCTTCGTTTGATGAAAATTTTATCTTATGAAACATAGTTTCCCATAGGAATACATTGGGAACAAATTAATCTGTTCCGTTGGTTAGAATAAAGACAAACATAAATGGGTTTTCCCCCTGGGTATATGCAGAACTGTTTTTATCTTGTAAAGCAGTGCTCCCCAACCTTTTTATCACCGTGGCCCGGTAAATCCCCGATAACCTTTCCCTGGCCCGCCCGCGGGGGGGGCGGCGGGGCCGGGGGGGGCGACCGCGGTGGGGGGCCGCGGCGGCGGTGGGGCGGGGGCGACCGCGGTGGGGGGCCGCGGCGGCGGCGGGGCGAGGGCAACAGCGGGGGGGGGTCGCGGCGGCGGCAGCGGCGGCGAAAACACCCGGGCCGGCCAGCGACGCTCCCCCCACCCGCCCCCAACACAGGCGTGGTCCGGTGGCGGCAGTAGCGGGGGGGCTCCGCCCTGGAGCGCGGCCGCACGGAGGGGCCAAAGGGCGCGCGCCTCGGAGGAGGAGGAGGAGGAGGAGGAGGAGGAGGGGCACCCACCTCCTCTTCCGACCGAGGGGGCCCCCACGCTGCGGCGGCGGCGGCGGGCGGGGGGGCCGCGGCGGCAGCGGGGCGGGGGCGACAGCGGGGGGTCGCGGCGGCGGCAGCGGCGGCGAAAACACCCGGGCCGGCCAGCGACGCTCCCCCCCCCTCCCGCAACACAGGCGCAGCGGCGGCGGCGGGGAAAACACCCTGGCCGGCCCGCGACGCTCCCCCGCCCGCCCCCAGCACAGGCGCGGCGGCGGCGGTGAAAACATCCGGGCCGGCCAGCGACGCTTTCCCCCGCCCGCCCCCAACACAGGTGCGGCGGCGGCGGCGGGGAAAACACCCGGGCCGGCCCGTGACCCCCCCTGCCCGCCCCCAACACAGGCGCGGCGGCGGCGGGGAAAACATCCGGCCCGGCCCACGACGCCCCCCCGCCCGCCCCCAACACAGGTGCGGTGGCGGCGGTGGGGAAAACACCCGGGCTGGCCAGCAACGCCCCCCTGCCCGCCCCCAACACAGGTGCGGCGGCGGCGGGGAAAACACCCGGGCCGGCCCGCAACGCCCCCCGCCCCCCCAACACAGGCGCGGCGGCGGCGGTGAAAACACCCGGGCCGGCCAGCGACGCTCCCCCCCGCCCCCAACACAGGCGCGGCGGCGGCGGCGGGGAAAACACCCGGGCCGGCCCACGACACCCCCCACTCGCCCCCAACACAGGTGTGGTCTGGCGGCGGCAGCAGCAGGGGGCTCCGCCCTGGAGCGCGGCTGCAGGGAGGGGCCAAAGGGCGCATGCCCCGGGGGAGGAGGAGGAGGAGGAGGAGGAGGGGCACCCACCTCCTCTTCCGACCGAGGGGGCCCCCACGCTGCGGTGGCAGTGCGCGCGCGTGGGGGGGCTCGCCAGCGCCTCCCGCGCACGCCCCCCTCCTCCCCGCTGGCCCCCGTGCGCCCAGCCCCCAGGGCAGGGTGGGAGGGGCTGGGAGGAGGCGAGGAGGGGCAAGCGGGCCAAACGGGGTTCCTACTGCTGCTGCTGGTGGTGGAGGGCGAGGAGGAGGAGGGCGGCGGAGGAGGAGGATGCGCCGCCGCTGCCGGCGGGCAGACGAGGGAGGCAAAGGCAAAGGCGGCGGCAGCGGCTCCTCCTGTGCTCCTCCAGCCTTCCTCCTCCACCGGCCGCCCGCGGGAGAGAAGAGGAGGAGGAGGAGGGCGGCGGAGGAAAAGGGGGGGAGCCTCCCCGGCCTCCCCAGGCGGCCCGGTGCCGACCGGTCCACGGACCGGCACCGGTCCGCGGACCGGGGGTTGGGGACCACCGTTGTAAAGCATCCCATAAGCAATTTTTTGTCATACAAAGCATGCTTATTCCCGGAAATCTTTTTCTTTCTATGCATTTTTTGTCTTATGAGACATTTGTCTGAAGAGGTATCACTGTATATCCTTAATAGATTTGTGCAGATGTGTATTCCTCAACTACCGTTCCCAAAAATTCTAATGTGCCCACCTTGGAAGCCTATATTTTGGGCTTGGACATAAGAGCATGCAGTGGAGTGCTAAATCTTACAAATGGTATAAGAAAACACCACCACCACCACCACACACGCCCTCTGAAACAACACAACCCTGTCCTTTCCATCACAGCCCCGTTAGGTCAATTAGAACAATTAGGTCACACTCTCCCGTTGGCAGAGAAGAGACTCAAGAGTCTGTGGCAGTACAGCAATCCCCCGCCATATCACAGTTCATATACTGCGGTTCCCGGTATATCGTGAGACTGCAGTATTTGAAGGCACAGGCGGGCGACACTGGGCCTGAGGCAAGCTGTGTGGGCCTGTTTGGGGCCTCCTGTACTTACCTCAGGGCTGGCGCTGTCCCCAAATGGGCTTCCGGTGTGCTTCTCGGGCCTGTTATCGGCTGCAGAACTGACTTCCAGTTTGCTGGAAATCATTTCTGGGGCCTGTAACAGGCCTTGGAAGCCTGTTGGAGGCCCGTTCAGGGCAGCGCCAGAACTGGGGTAAGTGCAGGAGGTCCCAAACAGCACCCCCTCCCATCCCGATCAAACCCGGAGATAAAGGCATCCGCATAATGCAGATTTTCTTTTATCTCGGGTCAGGTTGGAAATGTGGGAGAGTACTGTATCACAGGGTCCCTTTTGCTCAAGGTCAAGTGAGGGGTTCAGCACAGACTGTGATTTAATGCAAAATCGGTGCCTGCGCTTGTTTTAACTCTTCCCTCTGCAGCTTCTTCTCTTTATCTGTGAGTATATTTTTCTCATATTTCTGAGCTGCTCTGAAATCCTCCCTCAGTCACGAGCAAGAGAGCCAGAAAGACTGATGGGTAGCCTTTCATGGCAGGCCTTCCCACAACAGGCACACAGCACAATTTAAAAACCAGGATTAATTAGTGTTTCAAATAAGCACACAGAATACATGAGGGAGCCAACTGGCTCCTAAAACAGACACACGATTGGATTTTTATTGCAGTTCTACTTCAGAAGCAAGCTATATTTGGTCAATCTTGCATGTTTTTCACATATTCACCGTGTGCTTCACTCCTATTCTGTATTTTTATCCTCAAATGCAGTGCTAGATGCTATTCCGTACTGGACACATACCTGTGACGACTTTTGCCATTTTTATTTTTGACTGATAAGCTTGGACCAACTAACATGGTTACCTTTTCTAAAACTATTTCTTGTGGAGACACTATTCACCCTGCTGTTCTATCCAGAGAAATCCCATCACAAAATACTCCCAGGGGCCCGGGGCATGAGGAGTAAAAGCACAGGAAACACCACCCTTCCCAGAACTTCTGAGCAAACGGGAAGCATTTCGAAAGAGGAGACAAATTTCTCACCGGCAGACAAACATCCTCCCACACACAGGCGAAAAAGACACGGCATGGGCCCCCGTCTCTGTTGGACCTAACTGAATGGTCCCTGCCACAGGTCCAAGAGCAAAGCAACTGTGAGGAAACTCACCGTGCTACCTGCAAATCCAGGGTGATTCCAGCCCAGCACGGAGTATCCAGCTATAACACCAAAGAAAGGAAGGAAGGAAGGAAGGAACAAACAAACAAACAAATGAAGAAAGGAAGAAAGAAAGAAAGGAAGAAAGAACAGAAGGAAGGAAGGAAGGAAGGAAGGAAGGAAGGAAGGAAGGAAGGAAGGAAGGAAGGAAGGAAGGAAGGAAGAAAGAAAGAAAGAAAGAAAGAAAGAAAGAAAGAAAGAAAGAAAGAAAGAAAGAAAGAAAGAAAGAAAGGGGTCAAGTTAACATACATTACTGTTTGTTATTGTGTTGTGTTGTATCATTACAGTCATGACCGACTCTTCGTGACTCCATGTCCATGGAGTTTTTCTTGGCAGGAACACTGGAGTGGCTTTGCCAGTTCCTACTCCAGGCGCCTACAGCACCTGGTATTCCCTGGTGGTCTCCCATCCAAGTACTAACCAAGGCCGACCCTGCTTAGCTTCCGAAATCAGGTGAGATCGGATGTGCTTAGGGCATCTTACTGAGGGGCCTGTTTGTTATTATGTGCCATCAAATTGCTTTGACGTGTGGTGAGTCTAACAGGGATTTCAAGTATGTAGAAGGAGTGGTTGAGCATGATCCCCCACCGTCAATGAGGTTCCACAGCTGAGCAGAGATTGGACCCCTGGCCACCTGACTCCTACCCCACTAGAATTTTCCCCACCACTCCATTCTACTACCCCTTGGTGACCTACTGTTCCGTACCCAGCACCATTTTGGTCCATCATGTCATCCCTGCCTCCCTCCATTCAGTCAGGAAAGAGAAATGGTTAGATAAAGAAGATGAGATCACCTCCCCTTTCTCCCCTACTGGGAGAATCCCTTGCAACTGCCAAGAACAAATCCAGGCCAAGCACCATCTGTACAGCATTGCGCAAGAGGGAAGGGAATGACATGCGGGGAATTTTCCCTGTTTGCAGATCCAACTGGTGGATGGGGCAAAGGCTGAGTGATGGGCCGTCCTTCCAACAGTGGTGAGCCAGCCTTATGTAATATTATTTAAAACATTTTAACCCTTCTTTTTCCTTAGAAAAGGACCCAAGGCACGTCACATCACTGCAAGACAATCATTCAAGACCAAACCAAGGATGATGCAAAGATGGAGTACATGGCCAAAAGGCATTTTTTAAAGCTCAACACACCAAATATAGAAATATTTAAAAGAGAAACAAACCAATACCAGTCTGAGAAACAGGCACTGGTTAAGATCAAGGTGTTCTGCAACCTCTTTCCAAGAATGCTCCCCAAATGCAAGAAACTTTGGGATCAATATGCACCAACAAGCTCTGCAGTTTCCTTCCCTACCAGGAGGGAGGGGGTCGTTTGAAAAGCACCTCTGAGATCAAGCTGCCCTCCAAATACTTCACGTTACCAATGGCAGAGACGACAACAATGTAGAGCTGCTGGGAAAATCATCCCCTAGACCGTATCCTCCCACTCCCAGCAGCCAAACTCAAAAGCAAACGGGGAAGCTTCAAGTGGCAGGGGCGTTGATGGTGGTAGCAGATGATGTTCTCCTGATTCCTGCCGGTCAGGAAGTCACTGACTTAAATGGGCCAAAAACAGAGGAACCCTACAGGGCCTGCAGTACATTGGTACCTCAACTTACAAATTTAATCCGTTCCGAATGCATGCTCTTAAGTCAAACTACTCTTAGGTCGGGGTACCTATCTAAAAATTGAAAAAATAAGTTTGAAAAAATTCTAAAAAATGAAACAAAAATTGTAAGTTGAGCAGGCCATATCTAAAATTTGTAAGGTGGCAGTTAAAATGCCAACAGTTTTCTGCTCTTAAGTTGAATTGCTCTTAAGTCAAGCTGCTCTTAAGCCGGGGTACCACTGTACTAGAATCGTGGCCAGTGCACTGACAGGCAACAGTAGAAGGCTGCCAGAAGCATCGGAAGAGGCCATCTGCTGCAGCCTCTATGCCCAGCCCTGCAGTGTCATCTCTCTCTCCCTCTGGCTTAAGAAAGCCGATTTCTCGCCCTTCGCTTATTCTTCCAGCGCTGCTTCCAAGAGGGTTCGGTCACTTCATTTTGTTGGACCAAACAAAGGGAAACAAAAAGGAAGGTTGCGCTGAGCCATAGGGAGTCTCTGTAATTATAAATTACCGCCTGGCCATTTCTTTCTCTTTTTTTGAACCACAGCTTCTGTAACGCCCTAGCCAGTGGAGTCCTACGTCTAAAAGAGGAACTTTCCCAGGCTCTTCTGTTTAAAGAACCGGCATTGATCACCTTTCTGCACTCCAGGGAAGGCCACAGATGACCAGGAGGCCTGCCTTGCGGATAAAGCAACCCATTTCTTGACGAAACGGAAAGCATTGCTTAAGAGGAAGAAAGAACTCACGACAGTCATCAAAGCTTCTCTGGATCACACGGGGTAGATCCTTGGTTTAGGCCAGTGTCAGTGATTCTATGGCACGGGGGCCAAAGGTGGCACACGGAACCCTTTCTTTGGGCACCCCACATCACCCCTTCACAGCCACCTGCATTCAGGTTAAATTGCTATGTATTGGCACTTTGTGGGAAATTGATGGCTTTTGAATCACAGTTTGGGCACTCAAGTCTCTACAAGGTTTGCCATCACTGGTTTAGGCTTCTCTACAGAATGCAAAAAAAAAGTTGCTGAATCTAATTCCTGTCTCCTCACCTCACCCAGAACTTTCCACTCCAACTCAAGGGACTAAACAATCAACTAAAAAAAAAAAAAAGAGAGATGGGCCATACCGTCCAGAGGGGTGGAAAGGCAGCCAACTTCGTAAAAGCCTGCATTCCCTTCGCAGCAAATCACCTACCGAGACGGAGAGAGGAAAGAAATTCTATCAAAAGCCACCAGGAAACCGATGTGTTGTGGAACAAGCCAGAATTTGCATCTGTTTCCTGCCAGTGTCAGAGCTTTAACATTCTCCTTTCTGAAGTTATAGCACCCAGAAAGTCCTTCTACTAATATGGTATGACGATCAGAGGATTCTGGGTAGAGCATCCAAAAACCAGGGGGCTTTTTCAAGTTGTGCTGTGTGTCATCTGCAGGCCTCCTGGTGTTTTGGATAGCAAAGGATGGGTCAGAGCTGAGTGAGAAGAGCTCCCAGGAACTGGTCTTTAAAAAAAATGATATTTGAATGGCTGAGGCTGGTTTGGCAATCTATATGATAGCTATGCTTAAATATTTGAAATGATGTCATATTGAAGAGGGAACAGGTTAGTTTTCCATGGCTTCAGAGACGAGGATGCGGGGCAATGGTTTCAAACTACAGGGGGAAAAAAGATTCCATTTGAACATTAAGAAGAACTTCCTGACGGTTAGAGCTGTTGGGCAGTGGAATCTGCTGCCACAAAGGAGGGTAGTGGAGTCTCCTTCTTTGGAGGTTTTTAAGCAGAGGCTGGATGGCTATCTTTCGGGACTCCTATGATGGGGGTGCCTGCATGGCAGGGGGTTGGACTAGATGGCCCTGGAGGTCTCTTCCAACTCTATGATTCTATGATTCTATTCCTTATGCTTTGCAGTAGTTAAATAGACTTAAATGGTGAGTCCCTGGAGCAGAGGGTTATTAACACTTAAACAAAAGACAAGATGAGAAAACACTTGGAGCTCATGGGATGGAGTGGAGTAAACCTAAACAGAACAGATCGTAGAAGTTGGAAAGCCCCTATAACAGTGGTGGCAAAGAACCACAGTCCTTTGTCACTGGCAATCTAGGCTCAGAATTCTGGGAGTTGTGGTCCAAAACATCTGGAGTGCCAAAGGTTCTGCCACCACTGACCTATAAGGCCATCCTGTCCAACCCGCTGCTCAATGCGGGGACGCAAATCAAGACACACCTGACAGGTGGTTGTCTAATTTTATCTTCAGTGCCTCCAGTGCTGGCGCACTCGTCACCTCTCAAGGTAAATGCTTCCATTGTCATACTGCTCTAACAGTTAGGAAGTCTGCCCTGATATGCAGCCTTAATCTGGCTTCTGATAGTTTTAGCCCACGACTATGTATCCTGAAGTCCAGGATGTCTGAGAACGGATCCTGCCTTTCCTCTGTGTGACAGCCTTCCAAGTACTTGAAAAGTGCCATCCTATCACCTGTCCTGTCTCCTTTTCTCAAGGCTAAACATGCCACACTCTTTCAGTCTTTCCTTTGCAGGGCTCGGCTTCAGCTGGAAGAGCTGGCTTTACCAAAGGCAACGGACGGTGAGCGCGGGGCTGTCTAAGGCAACTTTCGTGGGGTTCCTTTCACAAAGCTGTTCTTGGAATTGGCCCTGGGGAAACTGGGGCTGATCTGCCCACGAGGCATCTGGAGTTCAAAAGGTCATTTAGAGCATCCACCTTACCAGTTTCTGGCCTTGCGGCTCCGAGGTCTCCCTTCGGTCCATGAACATGGTGTCGATTTCGTTCCCGTCGCAAGCGGCCAGCTTGGCTCGTTTCCCGTTGCACTGAAAATGTAAAAGAGCGAAAGTCAGATTGAGACTTAAGCACCAGCTTCCTTTTTCAAAGGCCCCCAAATTTATTTATTTTCATTTATTTTAGAGAATTTTTTTTTACCCCGCCTTTCTCCTTGGAAAAAAGGACCCAAGGCGGCTGACGGTAATGAGGGATAATATATAGGCCAGTACAGATTAAGACATGTTCAGGTATTGAGAACAGGGAATTGAGGGACATCTTAGCATTAATAGACAACATTACATTAAAGCTACAAGGTTATAAGTAGTTAGAGACAAATGCCCAACATCTCAGGGTGGGATGGAGATCAGAGCAACACACTAGGGCTTTTGACGGAGAAAATGTAGCTTAGAAAAGTTACTTTTGGGGACTCCAGCAAATCCTTGTCAGCTTGGTTAGCGGGAGCTGAAGCCTCTAAAACAGTGGGTTCTCAACCTGTGGGGTGCCCAGATGTTCCTGGACTGCAACTCCCAGAAGTCTTCCTCACTAGCTGAGCTGGCCAGGATTTCTGGGAGCTGCAGTCCAGGAACATCGGGGACCCCACAGGTTGAGAACCACTGCTCTAAAACCTTCAAGTTTCTGGAAGAGAAACTAAGGAGAAGTAGGGAATCCAGGGACCTTACCAGGTCTTCGTTGCTATTTCCTTACCTCTTCCACCAGTCGGGCTTGTCCCTGAAGCAACATGGGCATAAGCGCCTTCTGCAGCAGGTACACCGAACCTGGGTACAGCATACGCCGCCCGAAGGTGTGAGCCACTATGAAGCTAACGAGACACAATGGGAGACAAGAGACACAGGGATCAGGAATCACATAAGATTCCCCAACTACGGAGGGCAAACCTCCGCAGCCATAATCAAACAAGACTCCAAAATCAAACATCCCCCCTCTCTTTGGTCATTGCCTATGAGTTAAATCACAACTCTCAACTCTGGCTTTCCAACTCGCACGCACTGCCCAAGCACCTGCAACATTCCAGCAATTCCAACCAATAAAGAGCCATGTCGGACAACCATGAGTAATCGTCCCCACTCAGGCAGCATTCCTAGCATTCTAGATAGGTAGAACTTTATTTCCATCATTGACCAGACAAAAGACAAAAGACATTGTTAGCATTCTAAGTCACACCTGAGAAGAGAGAGAGGGGGAAAATGTGTTTCATTGTAATGAATAGAATTTTTTTTCAGGTCAAACAAATCCCATAATCTTCCAGTCCAGGACAAACAGAAACCTAAATGTGCCTCACCCGGGAGCAACGCCTGCGCTGGAAAGCTTTGAGGCTTAGCCAGGCCTAGCACTACGTAACTTCCCGTACAGAACGAAAGTTCATAGCTGGCATCAGGGCAGGAAACAGGTAGTGTGAGCAGAGCAAGGCCTAGCTAGTCTCAAAGCTTTTCCAGTTTAGGCCTGTCTTCCAGGTGATCCACACTTAGATATCCGTAAGGCTAGGTAGAATTCCCAGAACGGGAAATCCAAAATCACCATCTCTACTTATCCTTTCACTCCTGGCACTAACCCACCCCCACTGGTCAGGTTGGTGGACGGGGCAGTGGGTGAGCATGCCTTCATTCCACCTGGTCCTGCCACATTGCTGCACTTTCAGGTGGACCAGGTGGCAAGAAAGCACTCTCTTGCTGCCCGGTCCGCCGACCTGCCCAGAGGAAGTGGGTTAGTGCCAGGGGCGAAAGCCGTGCGGTGTGGCTTTCACCCCTGGCACCTCACCACTCCCATTGGGCAGCTTGGCAGCCCTTCATGATGCCAAGTGTTTGGGGGTGGTGGTCAGGGGTGAAAGATTTTGCCCCTAGTATACCACCATCCCTATCAACGCCAGATAACGAGCATAGTGGCGCAGTGGTTAAATGCATGTACTGCAGCTAAAACTGTGCTCACAACCTGGGGTTCAATCCCAAGTGGCAGGCTCAAGGTTCACTCAGCCTTCCATCCTTTTCTGAGGTCAATAAAATGAGTACCCATCTTGTTTGGGGGAGGGGGAATGTGTAGCCTGCATAATTAAACTATAAACCACCCAAAGAATACTTCAAGTGCTATGGGGTGGTATATATAAGCAGAACACTTTTGTTTGCTCTTATCCACAGATTTCGATATTCACGGGGTGGCCCGGAACAGATCCCTCACAGATACAGGGGTCCTACTGTATTCTATGCTGTATGAAAGATGTAAGAGAGTGACTGGCCAGAGTTCAGCCTCATGGGTGAGTGAAGAGCAGAACCTAAACCCCCCCAGCTTCAAGTTTAACCGCCTAGCCGCTACCACGCAGACAACCACCTGCAATGGTCCTGACTTCGCAAGACTTTTCAGCACCCCTCTATTCCAGAGCTATATCAAGCAAGTAAGCTTCTAAGATTGTCCTGGTCCCTGTGTACTCATTCTTTGGACGCCGGCCAATCGCCATCCATTTTGTCTCAACATTCTAAGCATTTGCTCTTTGGGCCAATCAGGCGACATCATTCCATTTCAGTTCCTGACCCTCTTGAGCTAACCAGCCAATCAAGAGAGACCAGATTTTGGGGCAGTAAAAAATATTTCAGGACCGGTACATCATATACATGGAAGCCAATGGTGCAGTTGCAGGAGGACACTCTTGTTTCCACACCAATCACTGTATCAGGGATGGGCCTACGGGCATTCTCGGACTAAAACTCTCCTCAGTTAAACCAGCTCAGACTTGGGAGAACTGAAATACAGCATCAGGATAATCACATCAGCACCATCACCATCACCATCCTCCTCCTCCTCCTCCTAATCAAGTCCAGCCCCTGTCAAGGAGTCTGAGTTGTGGATCAAACCTCCAACCCCTGGTTCTGCAGCCAGATCTCTACACCACTGAGCTATCCAGCAGTGCTCCATCCCTGCCTCATATTTCACTTCTATATGTCCAAGAAATGCTGATTCCCCAAACCCCACTTCCCTGCTGTCAAAGGAAAGAGTAGAGAGTAACGGCCAGGAGGTTACCTGGCAACCTGGCAGGGCAGCTTCTTGATGGTATGCAGGAAGCCATTAACTGCACTCCGGTGCTTTGGCTCGGACCGCAACAGGGAGACGTTGCGCGAATCTGACCTGCAGAGGAGTTCAGGAGAAGATGGGAAGCCACCACGATGATCTCTTTCAAGGCTATGGTCAGAATCCTGTTGCTCTGTTACGCCTGCCCAAGGCAGACCACGTAAATTTGCAACGGCAATTCATGGGTTCCTGCTTGGATCAACCTGATCAGGTGGGTGTCCGAAAATCCAGGGGGAAGCCTGTTAATTATCAGCGAGAAGCTGCTGCAAGTTTCCCATGTGCCCTTTTGGGAGTGTAACTAATCCGATTTGGCCTGTGTGCTTTGGGTCTTGCAATTTTAACTTCATTTTATTTAGTCTCATTTATGAGGTGCCTTTCTCCCTGTAAGAGGACTGAAGGCGGCTCACCAGTTTAAAACATGTAAAATCAAACCAAAATATATACTATGTTAAAACAACAAATTCAACTGCCATAATAATCAAAACATGCAGTAAGTAAAGCATTAACTTTTATGCACTTTCTCTGTTCCAATATGAATGCAGAAGACGCGTAAAAGCTAGTCACTGTGCATGCTCTTTGCGGAAAATGAGCACATCAGGAGAACGAGGAATCATGCACATTGTCCAGATAGCATAAAATATTATAAATTTGTCCTATTGGGTGGTGTGAAGTTTAAACATAGGCTAACAAATGGCTAATGATTGTGCTAACTAGAGATGGGCACGACTTGAAATTTTTTTTTTTCGAGTTGTCGTTAGTCGGCTCGTTTCCGTTTTTCGCGAAAATTTGCAAAAATTAGTCGGTTCGTTTTTTCGTTTTTTCGTTGTCGTTAGTACTGGTTTGGGGAGGGGGTAGCGGGCTCCTGGAGGGAGCTGCAGGTGTCAGCCAGAGCCACAAGTGACGGACTGGCAGACTCTTTGCACCCGCTGTGTCTCACGTACTTGCATGTAGTGCAATGCAAGTAGATCTGGCTTAGGGTTAAGACGGGTTAGCGGAACGGCTAGGGTTAGGCTAGTTACGGGTGAGGTTACGGTGAGTATTGGGGTGCACCTCTGGGGGCCTCTCTGACCCACTTAGAAGGACAGTGTACTGGCGTATGGGTTAGGCTTAGGATTCGGGTTTGGGCTACGATTAGTGGGCTGTTTATGCCCGATTGGCACATCCCAGAAGTCTCTGTGGTCAACCTGGCCAAGTGGCCATGCGATTGGTGGAAAATTTGCATGGTCTACTCCCATGGGCGAGCCCATCATTGCAAATGTGCAGGTGTAAAAAAAATAAAATAAAATAAAATAAAATAAAATAAAATCAACGGATACTTTTTTTTGCAAGAAAAACCCACTGCTGCTACTGTAAAAATTCAAGCATTTAAAATAGCCAATTTTCGCATCTTTCTGTGGTGCTTTGGTGGGGTTTTGGGCAACGATTTCAAAAAAAATATTGCGGTCGCCATTTTGGATCCCCCCCCACCGCATGGCAAATGGATGCGCCCTCCCAGCCTGGTACAGTCAGCAAAACCTGGCCATGCGATTGGTGGAATGGCTCCAAAACTTTGCATGGTCCACTCCCATGGGCGAGCCCATCATTGCGAATGCGCAGGTGTAAAAAAATAAAATAAAATAAAATAAAATAAAATCAACGGAGACTTTTTTTTGCAAGAAAAACCCACTGCTGCTACTGTAAAAATTCAAGCATTTTAAATAGCTAATTTTCGCATGTTTCTGTGGTGCTTTGGTGGGGTTTTGGGCAACGATTTCAAAAAAAATATTGCGGTCGCCATTTTGGATCCCCCCCCACCGCATGGCAAATGGATGCGCCCTCCCAGCCTGGTACAGTCAGCAAAACCTGGCCATGCGATTGGTGGAATGGCTCCAAAACTTTGCATGGTCCACTCCCATGGGCGAGCCCATCATTGCGAATGCACAGGTGTAAAAAATTAAAATAAAATAAAATAAAATAAAATAAAATCAACGGAGACTTTTTTTTGCAAGAAAAACCCACTGCTGCTACTGTAAAAATTCAAGCATTTAAAATAGCTAATTTTCGCATGTTTCTGTGGTGCTTTGGTGGGGTTTTGGGCAACGA
This sequence comes from Phrynocephalus guinanensis, assembly GCA_037367245.1. Taxonomy (NCBI): domain Eukaryota; kingdom Metazoa; phylum Chordata; class Lepidosauria; order Squamata; family Agamidae; genus Phrynocephalus; species Phrynocephalus guinanensis. The sequence goes on along the minus strand of CM074744.1, from coordinate 26,014,865 downwards.
TTTCAAAAAAAATATTGCGGTCGCCATTTTGGATCCCCCGCACTGCATGGCAAATGGATGCGCCCTCCCAGCCTGGTACCAGCAGCGCAGCAGTAGCAATAGCCAAGGAGAGGGGGGCGGGGAAACCCCCCCCAAATAAAACACCCTTCTGGCCTGGTAGGTGCCCTCAGACAGTTTTCGCCTACTTTTAGGGCCGGGAACCGGTTTTTTTTTAACTTTTAAAAACTTTTTTTCTGTGCCGCTTGGCATTGCGCGATGCAAGTAACGAGCACGACAAATCAGACCAAATTGTTTGTTCGTCGGTTCGAGCTCGAATTCTGGTGGAGTAATTCCCGTTTCCGTTTCCGTAGAGTAACGGATACGAGTAACGGAAACGGAAACGGGAATACCGCTAAGTCGTGCCCATCTCTAGTGCTAACTAATCTTCTGACACTTGTTGTGGTAGCACAGAAATGTGCGGAATACCTCGCTGCTGATCCCAGATGTATGAAATTCCCTGTTATCATTTGGAAACTATGCACACTGACAGGGCAATGTGCACATAATCCCCCACCAAATGACATTCACACAGGAGCCAAACAATATGTCTAGCGAGCCAGTTCCAATGTACAGGAGTACCTTGAGTTATGAATGCCCTGAGTTAGGAAAAAATTGCGTTATGAATAGAAAACTGCCGGTATAGGAAAATTTTGAGTTATGAAAAAAGCCTGGGTTTTTTGAGTAATTAAGGGGAAAGGATTCCTTTTCAAAATGGCTTCTGCTTATTTGCAATAGCAATACTGCCATCTCGAGGCCACTTACAGTGCTGCAATAGGGAAGGAGGAGCCATTTTGAAAAGGGAAGCTGAGAACTGGGGCTTTTATTGTTCAATGACCTGCACAAAGTGCCCTATTTTGGAAACATTTGGCACTGTTTTGGGGATTTTTGGGACCATTTTGGACTTCTCAAGTGGTTATAAGGTAGGTTGCTCATCTTCTGTTGTTTGCTTGCCTGTTAACTGTACTTTTTGCTTTCTTGGGGGTGGGTGTGATTTCCAACTTGGAATGAATTAATCCATTTCCAATGCATTCCTACGGGAAAGCATGTTTTGAGTTAAGAAAATGCATTCAGAATGGATTAATTTTGTAACTCAAGGTACCACTGTAACATTGTGAATTAGAGGGAGAAGGTCCGACCTCAGTTTCTTCTAAGAAAGAACTGGTTCTCCTGGGGAAGGAGGAAGGGGGTGGGCAGGGTAAGATTAGAAGGGTGTGTGTGTTATGTCTTGCTGCCTGCTCACCGGCTTGTAACTTCGTCCCACCGGAAGTCCACAGGCCAACTCCTGAAGTCAAAGTTGTAGCTGGCGAGTTTCTTCTGTAAGGCCCAAAAAAGGAAAAGAAGAGAACACACACACAAACACAAACACACACACACACACACACACAATGAAAGTACAGCTTGGATCATTACAATTCCCAGGTAAGAGGGGAAGAATGTGCAGCCCTCCGGACACCCCTGGATTGTATCTCCCATCAACCCTAGCCAAAAAAACCACAACAAAGCCCATACCTTATGCTCGGGTGTCCCATACCGATGAGCATCCTCAAGGATGGTGATGAATTCTATGTACTGAGGGTTTGTCCAGCGGCCTATGCCTGGAGGGAAGAGTCCTCGTGTTCAGTGACAGGAGACCCGGAGTTTCGCAGTCCCTTCTGCCTGGACACAGGTCCACGGTGCCAATGTCTCTCTCCCTTTCTAACCACCCTGTCTGGGAAGACTTTGCGTCAAATGTCCCCAACCCTTACACACACACACACACACACACACACACACACACACACACACACACACACACACACTTTCCCCACCCCACCCCTGTCACTCTTGTGTCAGCCATCCTTTCTTCTGCATGCGTCTTCTCTCCCTTCTTTTGCACCTGAGATCCCTCCATCTACCCTGCACATGTGGTTTCTGTCTGTGTACATTTGGTGGTGGCACCACTTAACAAAGCAAACAAGAGCATCTTGTTCTACTAAACCCCTCCAACTCCAGGGACGTCACATCCACCGACTCAGGTCCAAACCGGACATACGTTTAGCCCATTTTTAGAAGGAGTGCTCTCTTCAATGACGAAAGACATTTGCATGTCACAACAAGTGCCTTTTCTCAACTTTGTATCTTGCGCTTCGTTGACTCTGTTTTGCAAGTGGTCACTGGAAGATAAATATGGGCTCCATTTGCTACCCATCTGGGAGCAAGGCCACTTTGCAAGTCTGAGTCCTCAAGCTCTCTATCTCTGAGAAAATTCTGCAGGCATGTTAATCAGAGGGAATAGGCCAGTCCCTTAATATCTAGTGCGACACCCAGCCGACTTATACTGTACCTTTCTGATCCCAGGAAGGGCTCACCTCTGAGGCAGGCAATCCCGGCCAACAAGAGCATCATGGTCCCGACATAATGCGAGAGGGCAACCACTTTCGACACTGTTAGATATCCTGGAAAGAGGGAGCCAAAAAGAAAAGGGAAACAATCAGAACAACAGCTTGGACCTCAAAAGCTGCTTTGTTCCAGACAATTTTTCCTTTCAGAGTAGATGATATACCAGTGGCTGGGGATAATGGGAAGTGTTATCCAGCACATTTGAAGATGCCAGGTTGAGGGCGAGTTGTTGCAATAGCATTCAGAGTTCCGAGGAAACATCTGCAAGGCAGGAGTGGGTTTCCCAAATGCACCGTGACATCTGTCATGCAAGTCGCACAAAGGGCCCTTTTGTCCAGCAGTGCACTGCAGCCACCATGTGACTCCCCACGCTGGCAAACGGTGCCCATCTCTAAACCACAACCATGAAAAAGCAACACAATTTTCGAGGCAAACAATGGTTCTCTAATGTCTCCTAGCTGACAGACTTCCTCTTGCCACAAATACAAGTGGGAAAGGTATTCCTAAATCACTTCGGGAAGAAGAGTCGCCCAGCCTTAGTGGACATCTTATATGCATCCCTCTTCTGAGCCTCGTGGCACAGTGGTTCAACTGTAGCTGAAACTGTGCTCACGACCTGGGGTTCAGTCTCAGGTAGCCGGCTGAAGGTTCACTCAGCCTTCCATCCTTCCGAGGCCAGTAAAATCAGCACCCAGCTTGCTGGAGGCAGGAGCAATGTGTAGCCTGCATGATTAAACTGTAAACTGCCCATACGGTCCTTTAAGGACTATGGGACAGTATATAAGCAGAACATTTTGCTTTTGCTTTTAGGCAAGGTGTCCAGAATACGATGTCAGGCAGCGATGCAGCAGCTGGTGCGGAATCTGTCTGGCACAGCAGATGAATGGTTTATGCATCGGCATGGAGCGAAATGTTCAGCAACAACCAACTCAAACAGCAGGCATGGGATGAAAGGCGGGAAGACCCTGAGCCATCAGGTGCAAAGCGGTGACAGCCTCCCTCCTGAGTGGCATCTTTTTAGGTCCCACACCCACCCATTTGCACATCTCTGGGGGCACGCTTGAGAGCTCCAGCTTGACATTCAGAACCCAAGACACTACACAAAAAGTGGTCAGACCGCAGTCTTCCTTAACCTGGCTGTGCCCCACTGGTACCCACCGCATGTCCTCGCCATTTTCATGCCACAGGGAGCTTGCCAAAGTTCAGGCATATGACCTGACTTCAAATCACCCCTTTCCTTCCTCATTTCCTTCCAGGAATGAAAGGACAGATGTTGTCTTGCCGGTCTGCAATGTGTCTCTATGGTACAGCCAGGCACTCTGGCACTCTCCTAAACCATAAAGAGCTCCAGCAGGGTTTTTTTTTTTGGCTTATTCTTGGTGGTTCTGCAGTCTGTCAGGAAGGGAGACTCAGGAAACTAGGAAAACGCCAGCCCCCACCCCTCGAATCTTGTTGCATATGATCTTCACAAAGGCTGACCCCAGCCCTCTCAAGATCTCACAACTTAGCAGGAGAAAGCTGGGGCCTGTTATACAGAGGATTTATGAAACAGAGCGGGGGAGGGGGGAGGAGACTAATAGAAATACTGTAGAGGAAGATGCCAACTCTTAAGACCAACAAGCAATTGGATGGGACTAATATACTGTAGTAGGTAAGCAATATGCTTAAGTAGAGATGTAACAAAGAATGTAATTGTACTCTTCTCCCCTCCCCCTCTTTTTTCTGTCATTTCCCCTTCCCCTTTGTCTCTCTCCCTTCCCTTTTCATTGATTTTATTTTTTAGTTTTTTAAATTCACAGCTCAACCCAAGCAGAAGATGGTACGGAGGCAGCCAGGCAGCTTTATTCATGCTGAGTGGTAAGAACATAAGAAGAGCCCTGCTGGATCAGGCCAAAGGCCCATCTAGTCCAGCTTCCTGTATCTCACAGTGGCCCCACCAAATGTGTCCAGGAGTGCAGGAGGCTAGATATCTGTCTCCTGATACCACTCCCCTGCATCTGGCCCTTGAAGTACCCCGGTTTTAAGCCTGGAGATTACACATCTTCATCATAGTTTGTAACCTGTGATGGACTTTTCCTCCAGGAATCTGTCCAATCCCCTTTGGAAGGCATCCACGCCAGATGCCATCACCACATCCTGTGGCAGGGACAAGCTGGATAAAAAAGAAATATTTTCTTTTGTCTGTTCTTACTCTCCCAACCCTCAGTTTGAGTGTATGTCCCCTAGTTCTGGTATTTTGTGTGAGAGAGAAGAGTGTCCCTCTATCCACTTAGCCACTGACCCACCCCGCGTGTCAGTCCTACAGCAGAGCCGGCATCCATCCTGCCAAGAAATGGCCGAGCGTACCTTTCCTGTATAGGTAAAACACCGCGAGCGGGGAGGAGTAATAGGAAATGGACCACAGTACGGAAGCCTGCAGGGACAGAGCAAAGGAAGTGGGGTTAAATCACAATGAGAACCGACATTTCCAAAGTGTTCAGAGGCAAGGGCCGGGGTCTGGAGAGGGGCACTGGGTTGCAAGCGGCAGAAGGAAACCAAGAGGATTAGGCTGAGCTCAACAGGTTGGCTAAACAAGGAACTGAGGCTGGGCAATGTCGCGCATCCCCCAGGAGAGGAGTGCGTCCATGGCTACCTGCAAAACCCACAAACCTCCAGGGGGCAAACTGCAGAGTCAAGATTAGGCGCTGCCTTAAGGAGTCCCCGGTTCTCCCAACCGCCTCTTAAGAAACAGGCCACAGGGGACCCGAGGGACAGCTTGAGCCTGGAAATAAAAGGATCCGCATGCAGAACGAGGAAGTAGAATGCTGAGGGGGGGGAGGGGGACGCCATCAGGAAGGTTTGAGGGGCTTCTCACCAATCCGAATGATTCTGAAACATCAGACAGACTTATGAGGTGTTCCCCAACCTTAAAATGCTACACCGAATATCACAGTACAGTGGATCCTCGTACAGTGACCCCCCGCCATTTCGCGGTTCAGGTATCACGGCCCCGCTACATCGAGGGATCGCAGTACCTGCATCATGTGTGTGTGGGGGGGGCTGGGTCGCTCCGCGCTGCCCCCCGTCCCCCCCCCAAGAAGCCTCGGGGCTGCATGGAGCGACTGGATCGCTCCGCGCCGCTCAACCAGGCTCCACCCGAGAATGCACAGGGGCATTAATACTTTCCACCCCAATTTGATGTGGTCCAGTCCAGGATCTTGTCCGTCTCAGTCTAGGACCACCCTGCTTGAGGCTTGAATCTGGACGACAACTGTAGTTCCTGACAAAAATGACTTTTCTGGGATGACAACGCCCATAACTTCTCATCTGGCACGCTTATGAAAGTAACTTCTGCATTTGCCCAGAACAACGCAGCAGCAGTGAGATGCTAGTATTACCAGTTCTTTTGCAGATGGCCAAATTATATTTCCGAATAACTGCGCCAATATGAAATAATCGTAATAGCAGTACTAATAATGCAAAGAATCATTTCAAGAGAGCAACGGCAGAAAACCAACCCAGCAGGGAGTTCAGCAGACTACGATTGTTCTACCTCATGTTCTAGCAGGCAAGTAGGTTGCGATGTGTGTATGCCTGTGTGATTCCTTTGTTTATGACAAGTTGCTTGTTTCAGATGGAGGACTGGCCAACGACGGCACCTCCCCAGACTTAACTGAAGTGGTGTACGGCTTCTGACCACCTTATTCTGCTGCACAAGTCCATCAACCCTCCATCACTGCCTGGGCAGGCGAAGAAGAGAGACTCACCAGTGCAAGGATGCTGTCAGCATGTTTTTCAAGGGTCCGTGGCTGGTAATAGGATTCCTGTGGAAAGAAACGAGCAAGGGACATTTAAAAACTGCAGCTTCCAGGACTGACAGCCAGCATGAAAACAGGCTGAGATGTTTTGGAGGCTCTCATCCAATATAATGTCATTCTTTCAAGTTCTGAGCTCCTGATTTTCTTTCTTTTTTTAAAAAAAGCTTCAAAGGACCCACAAGCCTCAAAGATGTCAGCCAGTCAACCTTGCCTTGATACCTGAAGGCAACAATAGTTCTTGTACATGGAAAGCAAAGTGTTCTGCTTATATACCGCCCCATACCACTACAAGTAGTCTCTGGGCAGTTTACAATTTTAATTACAGTATGCAGGCTACACATTGCCCCCCCCAGCAAGCTGGGTACTCATTTTTACCGACTTCGGAAGGATGGAAGGCTGAGTGAACCTTGAGCCTGCTACCTGGGATTGAACCCAGGTCGTGAGCACAGTTTTACCTGCAGTACAGGCATTTAACCACTGCGCCACGAGGCTCCTATGAAGGATCAATAAATGATCTGGTACCCATACTAGCATTGAAACCTTGTCTAGTGTCCAGTACTTTCTGCAGTCACGGCGACTGTGAGAAGGATGATCTCCAGACCTTGTTGGTCATCAGCTCCCAGCATTTCACATCACTGGCCATGCGGAGGACAGTTGCAGTTCAACAACTGGACAGGCTAGACATGTCCCATCTCTGGATCACACCCTCATGTCCAATGGCATCTCACTAGTCCAGAAGATAATTTTTAAATGGAGGGTCCCGTCTGAAAAACCACATTACTGGAAAAGGCTGCTTTCAGCCTTGTGTTCAGGCTGGTGAGCCATGTGTGTGGCGAAAAGGGTAAAAGAAGGATAAATATTCATGAGTGTGTTTTGAATAGCCAATCACCAAGCTGGTGGGAGTGGCTAAGAATGTTATATATTGGAACCTAATGGGTGATGGGTGCTGCCTAGATGCCCTAAGCACATCCGATCTCGCCTGATTTCGGAAGCTAAGCAGGGTTGGCCCTGGTTAGTACTTGGATGGGAGACCACCAGGGAATACCAGGTGCTGTAGGCGCCTGGAGTAGGAACTGGCAAAGCCACTCCAGTAATTCCTGCCAAGAAAACTCCATGGACATGGAGTCATGAAGGGTCGGTCACAACTGTAACGACACAACACAACACACACACACACACAATGGGTGATGGGGAGTTCAGTTTGTGTTAGAGCTGAGAAGAGGTCAGTTCCGTTCCGTTAAGAGAGCTGAGAGTCAGTTTAGTTTGTCAGTTGGTCAGGTGGGAGATCCTGCCACTGAAAAGGGTCTGGTTTATCAGGGAAATACATTATTATAAGAATTCATGATTGCAATACAATAACATTGGCTAAAGCTATCATAATACTGATCATCTAATTGTAAACTAATAAACGTTTCATGTTTTGATTTAAAACTCTATATAACCTGGTGTGACTCTCTCTCAAATACATACAAGTGTCCAGTTAATCTGGTAGTGGCAGTGAATGGAAACCCAGTGCTCTTTCTTTTTATAAATAAGAACCCAAAGGTCTACCAAATGGAGCTAGGTCTAAAACACACACTTGGTGAAACAGGTTGTCTCTTGCAAGAATGTGGAAAGGGTCAATCTGGATCCACATGTCTACATGTAGGCATTTTGGGGGGGGGGGTAGAGAGAGAGGGATGGTTTACAGCAGACTGCCAAGGGCTTTTGACCCCCAACTGCTTGACATAAGGCAACCACGATCTTCCCACTCTCCCAGTGCTGAAATAAAGAGACCTTGGAATAAGCAGAAGTCCACTTGGGCATAGCAACACTTATCTCCCTTCAGCCTTCCCACTCAAAAACAAAGGACTGGGCTCTGAATCCTGTGATTCAAATGGATTTGCCTGCACCAGATACTATAAAAAGGATATCCCATCCCATATTATATTGCACACCTCATTCTGCTGTTACTGTATATGTCTGAAGAAGTGGATGTGTAGTCCATAAAATGTTACATTAAAATAGGAAAGTTAGTCTTTAAGGTGCCACGTGTTTTTTGTCTTTTGTTTTGTTTTTTCTTTGATTTTTGCCTGAAATTCTTGAAAAGACTAACACAGCTACCCTCTTTGAAACCTATAAAAACAATGCAGATCCTGCCAGACTGATCTAGTGAAACCCATGTGCCACACACTGGGCTCTCTCGATAGATAGATAGATATAGATAGATAGATAGACAGACAGACAGACAGACAGACACACACACACACACACACACACACACACACACACACACACACACGGTCGTCCCAAATTGTCTTTTGACATTAAATGCCAAAAGACAATTTAGATGGTGAAGCAATCACCAGCACCGTTTGCTAAGCCCAAACCTAAGATCCCAAAACAGGAACCCAGTCATATTTGTCGAAAACTGCAAAGGGTGTGACCCCTGGTTATTACAGATGAGGGACTCTAGAAGTGTAGCTTAAATCTAAGAAATGCCTATGGCTGTTGTCATTTGTTGTCAAGTTGCCCCTGTCTTATGGTGACCCCATCAACGAGTGACCTCCAAAAGATCAATTCTTCCAACAGCCCTGCTCACCTCGTCTACTCGGGCTGTGGCTTCCTTTAGAGTCGATGCCTCTCATATTTGCCCTCCTCCTTTCCTTGCTGCCCTCAGTTTCCCCCAGCATTATTCTCTTTTCCAGCGAGTCTCTTCTTCTCATGATGTGCCCAGCATTTCTGTTCTCTGGGCCATTTGTTTTTGTTTTACATGTTTGTTAACATACTCTTGTTAGGATTCTGGCAGCGTCAGTCTCTGCAGCTTGTGATATGGTTAAACCACTGCAAATTGGAGATCCTTGCTAATTTAACGAAAATCAGCCTCAGGTCTACCGGTAGAATCAAATCCACCCCTCTACCCAATCCAGCCACTCATTTACAGTGCATTATTTTCATGTTAATATTCCTTGTGTTCCTGAACCCGAATCAGCTTCTAGTGGAAATTTAAGCCCTTAGGTTGGGTTTAGCATTACTCTCTTGCTTAAGGTAGAAAAATTAGTAAATCCCTCCAAAGCATGATGATGAAAGCTGATGGATGACATTGTGCAATTGTTCCTAGTGTTGGATGCACCGAATACTGTATCCACCCACCATCTAGGTGTGGGTTAGGATGGCATAAGTTGATAATGATCGAGATAGGCAAGGTATTTGCACAGCATCAAAGAGTGCATAGAACATCATCTTCTGAGTGGCAGAAGATATGCCCAGGTATCTTCTCCAGAGTAAGGGTGAGGCACAAATGTGATTGACAAGTACAGTGGACCCTTGTATAACAAACAGCTTGTATAACATAAAATTTGTACAACATAAAAATTCCGGAGAGATGGGAAATTTGCTTAACATAATCGCCTATGAGGAGAATCCGTACAACATAAAAATGGGATCACTCTGTTTTCAATGCATTCCTATGGGAATTTGTATGAAGGAAAATTTGCTTAACATAATTTCATTTGGAATGAATTAATTCCTTTATACAAGGTACCACTGTATACATTTCCCCTGCTGAGCTCATTCTGAGAGACAGAGAGTCTCCATGTATTCACCTTTACCGCAGCAAAACATCCCAGTTGCGAAACACTGAAGTGTTCTGTTTCAGAGTTCCCGACAAAGAGGAGACTCAAGGCGGATGCTATATCGGTGTGGGAGGGATGAGGTTAATGAGATCTACCCTACTGGTGTTACCGGACTGCCATTCACATCATCCTCCACTATCGGCTGTGCTGCCTCTAACCGATGGGACCTGCAATCCCACAACATCGAGAGGGCCAAGCATTCTCCCACCCCTGCTGTTATGCGACACTAACAGTCAAGTCAGGGGCAACAGAGTCCAGACACACACACACACACACACACCACCATACAAAAGGAGCTACCACCAGAAGACAAGGCGTGGTTGTTCAATAGATGTAGGTAGGGGAATGGTCCCTAATACCTTTCCAGAGATTCTTAAGGAAAGTGTTGGCCAACTCCCAAGAGGAAACCTCTGCTTGACTATTGCCAAACGGTGGGCAATAGAGATGGGCACGAAACGAGCAATTTTTCGTTTTTGTTTTCGTTTTTTCGTTTTGTTACCTAACGAAACAAAAAACGAATTTTGTCTCCAAAACGAAACGAAACGACAGAAATTTTGTCGTGCGTTTTGTTTTTGTTGCGGCAAATACATTGAACTGCAATTAATGCTAACGAAACAGCAATTTTTGTTTTCATTTTCATTTTTTCATTTCGTTACGTAACGAAACGAAAATGAAAACGATTTTTTTTCAAAAAAATCACGAAAAACGAAAACGAACCGAAACGGACCACCTAAACGACAAATAACAAACGAAACACCATTTTTTTGAGTCGTGCCCATCTCTAGTGGGCAATTTATCTTTGCTGCGCGAGGATGCCAGGAGCATGTGGTGGCACCACGGATCCCTGCAACGCTTCAGGCAGAAAGATGGCTCCCCTTCCAGAAAGGACAGAAGGGGATGGAGCTGGAGAAAGCTAACCAAATTTCAGAAGGATGCAGATGGCTGCTTCTGCCAATTTGTTGGCCGTGCAGGGCGAGTACCTGCCTACAACCCAGAATTGGGCGGTGGTGGTGGTCAGGAGCAACACGGATGTACATTTTCCCCACCCGTGCTTTGCGGTATGATACAAAAGAAATATGAATTTTTAGTTTGGTTGCAGTAACTGTGTCCCAGATCAGGTTCAAGGTTTTGATGCCTTTCGTGGTCTGGGACCATGGTTCCTATCAAAACACCTCTCCCCAATGCCATCTACCTGGCCGACCGGATCCTCCCAGGCTATGCTCCTCCAGGATGCCACCCCAAAGGGAGGCCTGCAAGTGAACCACAAGGCATTGCGGAAGCAGCTCCCAGTGGGGCTACGCCTGCCCCCCTCCCAGGGAACATGCAGAGGGCCAAAGCAAAGTCAAGTGTTCTGCTTATATACCGCCCCAAAGCACTTAAAGCACTCTCTGGGTGGTTTGCAGTTTAATGATGCAGGCTACACATTGCCCCCCTCCTCCACAGTGAGCTAGGTATTCATTTCACCAAGCTCAGAAGGGTGGAAGGCTGAATGAACCTTGAGCTGGGCATTTGGGATTGAACCCTGGGGTTTTGAGAAGAGTTTTGGCTGCAATGCAGCAGTTTAACCACTCTGCCACAAGGCAACTTAGAACCCTGCTTTTCAGGGGTAGCCCATGTTGACCCTACTTAATTCACACTCCCAGTTCTGCTGTCTCGTTGAGAACTGCCTTTGGTGCCACCTGCTATATCTGTTTTTAATTTCTTAGTATGTGTTAGCTAGCATACAGTGGTCCCCTGCCAGTTCATATACTGCGGTCCCGGTCTATCGCAGGATCGCAGTATATGAAAGGTAAGGCCCCCTGGGGGAAGCTGCATTGGCCTATCTGGGGCCTCCTGCACTTACCCCAGCCCTGGCGCTGCCCTGAACAGGCCTCTGACGGGCTTCCTGGGCTTATCGGAGACCCCAGTATTGGTTTCCAGCAAACTGGAAGTGACTTCCGGAAAACCGGAAACCACTTCTGGGGCCTCCGACAGGCTTCTTGGGCCTGTCAGAGGCCCTAGAAGTGATTTCCAGCAAACTAGAAATGACTTCCGGATTGACGAAATCTACTTCTGGGGCTTCTGACAGGCCCGGGAAGCCCGTTGGAGACCCGTTCAGGGCAGCACCAGGCCTCTGGCAAGTGTAGAAGGCCCCAGAGAGGGCCCCCAGTTCCAACCCAACCCAGCATTCGCATATCACGGATTTTACATTATCATAGGTCAGGTCGCGTCCCTAACCCCCGCAATAGGCAGGGGATTACTGTACTAGGTTTCATTTTATATGTTTTATTTATTGTAAAGCACTGTACTAATGGGGCAGTGCATAAGCTGAATGAATGATTTATTATTTATTTACTTATTTATTAGATTTTTAAGGCTACGGTACTCTGGGCAGTTTACAACATGGAGAAAATACACAAACTATAAACAATAGCAAATAAATACAAACTAATATGAAATTATAAAATATAATGCAACAATAACAATAATTGGTTCCAGGAATACCTGTACGTTTGAATCCTGCCAAAGCAAAAGTTTACTTTGGAAAACAGACTCTTAAGTGGGCAGGCAGGCCAGAGAACCACCTTCTCCACTGCTTAGAGTTTGGAAGCGTAAAGAAAGCTGAGCGGTAGAGAGGCAAATCTAAAATGGTATAAGATTCGGAATCCCTGTAACATTGCTACCTAAAATCTCAGGAATCATGAGACCTAGGGACATTACAACCCTTGAACTATGGTTTTATCATGTGGGGAATCAAACAAGCTGTTCCAGAAGTTCTGTTCTATTCCCTATGAAGGTCGAATAGTCATTAATATATAATGTTTAGAAGATATTGATTCATAAAGGTGTGTGCCGGGAAGAACACAGTGCATTATAAAACTGAAAATAAATTATCCAAAAGCCATGGGTAGGTGGAAATTACATTTTTTTCTCATGGTACTGCCTGTGAGCTATCCAATGGAAATGGAAATAAAGAAACCGCTGACAAAGGAGATGAAGTAACCTGATCTTCCCATTTCTCATACTGCAAGCAGTACAGTATATGAGAACAAAAATGCAACTATTTTCCCTCTCCGCTCAACTAGAGAGGCATACCATGGCAGCTGAAAGCTGATCAAGGGTACATATTTAGTATTAGCTACCAAATCCACATACCCTACCAAATCCACATATCCACATAGCTCAGTGGACTAAGGTTCCGAAAACTATCGGCTGTGAAGTGACCAGGCTAATATTTGGGATCTGTTAACCGAAGGCAATTGTTCGGTATTAAAAGATCTTTATGAGCTTCATTTTTGCAGCTGGATTGCATTTCTAACTGCCTGGTTTCATCATTAAAACCTCTAAACCTCTGAGACCACATGACGTTGGAGAACAGCAGTCATCGCAACAGCAAAGCATGTGTTTTGAACCCGGAATGGGGCCTGCGCTTATTCCCTTCAGGCAGAGCTGAGAAAGATCTCAGAATGAAACCCTTGAGGGTTATTACGAGACAGTACAGGTGAAACTAAAAAAAAAAAATAGAATATCTTGCAAATGTTCATTTATTTCAATAAGTCAACTCAAAAGGTAAAACTAATATATTAGACTCATTACATGCCAAGAGAGGTCTGTCAAGCCTTACTTTGGTATACCGTATTTATCGGCGTATAACACGCACAGGCGTACAACACGCACCCTCATTTTAAGAGGGAAATTTTAGGGGGGGGGAAATTTTTGGCGCCCACCTGCCCGGGTCCCTATCTAACCCTCCCCCTAACCCACCTCCCACCCACGGAGTCCCTGAGGCAACCTGGCAGCTCCGTCCGTGCAGTCGAGGATCGTGGCCTTGTCTGGCGAGGCAGGTGGCGGCCGCGGCGGCGGCGGCCTGCCCGTCACCGGCAGCAGCAGCGGCAGAGGCTTGCGGCCTCGCTGCGCTCTGGCCGGTCTTTTCTTTATTTGACAGGCCGCCGATCAGCTGGGCTCCCCGATCGGAGCCCTGATAAGGGCTCAGGCAGCGGGAGAGCTCGGCGGCGCAACCAGGACGGGACTTCTTTGACGGCCCGTGTTCATCCAGGCCGTCTGGTCTGGCTAGGGATCTCGCGCGGGGGGGGGGGGAGATTTAGGGTTAGGGGTAGGTAGGGCCCCGGGAGGCGGGCTCCCTGCTCCCGGGGGGGAGATAGTTAGGCTTTAGGGAGGGGGGTTAGGGCGTGCGTGGGATCCTTGTTTCTCTGGCCTGCCCCGTCAGCTCGCAGTGTGCGAGCACTGGCTATGGGACGGCAGTCGTTGTTTTTTGCCAAGCACACTGGTCGCCTCATATTATATTGGCGTATAACACGCATACATAATTTGCCCCCTATTTTCGGGGGAGGGAGTGCGTGTTATACGCCAATAAATACGGTAATTGTGATGATAATGGTGTACAGCTTATGAAAACCCCAAATTAACAATCTCAGAAAATTAGAATAATGTGAAAAGGTTCCCTATTCACAGTAGTGCATCAAGAGCCACCACACACAGCTGGATCCTGGACATGGGTTTTCAAATATCATATTCCTCTTTTCAAGCTGCTCCTGAACAACAATCATCAGAAGCATCTTACCTGGGCTACAGGGAAAAAAAACTGGTCTGTTGCTCAGTGGTACAAAGTCCTCTTTTCTGATGAGAGCAACTTTTGCATCTCATTTGGGAACTAAGGACCTAGAGTCTGGACGAAGAATGGAGAGGCACACAATGCACGATGCTTGAAGTCCAGTGTGAAGTTTCCACAGTCCGTGTTGATTTGGGGAGCCGTGTCATCTGCTGGTGTTGGTCCACTGGGCTTCACTAAGTCGAGGGTCAGCACAGCCACTGAGCAGGAGATTTTGGAGCACTTCATGCTTCCTTCCACAGACGAGCTTTATGGGGATGCTGAGTACATATGCATGCTTAGACTTTTCAGAGCTCCGATATTGTTTTATTTCCAATCCTTGTGTTATTGATGTCATGTGCGCCTCAATTTAAAAAGGATGTTAACAACCTTGAGCAGGTACAGAGGAGGGCAACCAGGATGGTTGAAGGTCTGGAAGAAATGTCTCGTGAGGAACAGCTTAGGGAACTGGGAATGTTTAGCCTTACAAAAAGAAGGCTGAGAGGGGATATGATAGCTATGTTTAAATATTTGAAAGGATGTCATATGGAAGAGGGAACAGGTTTGTTTTCCATGGCTTCAGAGACTAGGACTCAGGGCAATGGTTTCAATAACTACAGGAAAAGAGATTCCGTTTGAACATTAGGAAGAACTTCATGACAGTTAGAGCTGTTCAGCAGTGGAATATGCTTGCTGCCACGGAGGGTGGTTGAGTCTCATTCTTTGGAAGTTTTTAAGCAGAGGCTGGATGGCCCATTTGTCGGAAATACTGTGATGGCGTTCCTGCATGGCTGGGGTTGGACTGGATGGCCCTTGCGGTCTCTTCCAACTCTATGATTCTATCTAATACTGTACAGTATTCTAATTTTCTGAGACTATGAATTTGGGGTGTTCATAAGCTGTACGCCATAATCATCACAATTCTACCAAAGTAAGGGTTGAACATATCTCGCTTAGCGTGTAATGAATCTATCGCATATTACCTTTTGAGTTGACTTACTGAAATGAATGAACATTTGCACGATATTCTAATTTTTTGAGTTTCATTATTGAATGAACTACATGAACAAACAGCCTGACAAAATATGAGTCAACACTCCCTGGTTTTCTCAAGTGACCGACCTTGGAAATCATCTCAGCTAACCTGATTTATACTGACTTCTCAAAAAGTCAGTTAAATACTAGGATGCAAATTCCACATATCTAGAATTCCATCTCAAGATACTGGAGGCATACTGAATTTAATAGGTTGTAACTGCCAGCAGGAAAAAAGAAAGACCTAACATGAGGCAGAACAAAGAAATCACAGCCTCAAATGTAACAGACAGCAGCAGGGCTGTTAATGGCAAGACATTTTGACCTCTTACAGGTTATGAATTTACAGGGTGACCTGTAAATCAAAATGACTTGACAGCACTAACCTCAGTTCATGGAATTTTATTTCTCCAAACCTCGCCTGAAGTTATGTTGAGATTTTTCAGTGGACTCTTGTATAACAAATGGTTTGTTTAACAGAAAATCCGCTTAAAGGAAAAAAATTCTGGAGATAGAGGGAAATTGCTTAACAGAATTGCCTATGGGGCAAATCCCTAAAACATAAAAATGGTCGCAATTAGGGATTAATCAGTTTCCAATGCATTCCTATGGGAAATTTGTACAAAGGAAAATTTGCTTAACATAATTTCATTTGGAATGAATTAATTCCTTTATACAAGGTACCACTGATTTTTATTTTTACATACTACTTCTAATTTTGCTTTCAGTTCACTCTGCTTTCTGTTTCTGAATGCTGTACTGTACTTGTTACTAATTTAAGCAACTCAGGAGCTGCGCTTCAAACTCGGTTGCACCGAGGAGGGGCATTACAAAAACAACCCTACAACCAATTTAACAGATTCGCGGCAGGCAGACACCCAACAGGTGCTGTCCTCTCAGCCCTGCCTCATCGGAAAAGCTACACCTGTTGGATCTCTCCTTGCAGTGCAATGCTGGACCAAACAGATCCTTTCAATAATAAATACAAGGACTCTGCCAGCCCAAATTTAGGAAGGAAGATAAAGAAAAACAAAACGCTGCATATCATGAGACGAATATTCTTTTAAAGATCACCTTCGGGTTCCTGTTAGTAAGATTTATTCTGCTGTTTTACTTTCACTTCTGACCTCCTTTTACAACCCGGATTGCCTCCTCCTGTTTTGATCGTATTCATAAGGGCAGAATATAAATCCTCTACACAAGGGTCCCTTTGCTAAGGAGAAAAACGGGGTGAAAATACTCTAAATTAAATAAATAAAAAATAAAAGGGTCTCACTTTGGGGGGCGAGGGAAGGGAAGGGCCAGCTCCTAAAGAAGGTGTATAATAATCTCGAAGGTGGGTGTGTCGCACACCGAATAAGGGTCTCGCTTTCCCCCTTTTTCAGGCAACCCTCGACCTCCTTCCAGAAAACCATCTTAACGGGACCAGGACAGCCCGGGGAGTTCCGACAAGACTGTCCTTCCCTCCCCCCCCTTGGCAGGAATGGTTTGGCCAGCCCCAGCCTCAGTATGAAGAGCGGCGTGGGAGATACCAACTACCGGGGGGGGGGGGAAGCGTTAAATAAAGGAACGGCGACACTCACCCAAGACGGTTCTAGGAGGGGTCGGGACGGATCTTCTGCTTGATCTCTAATAGGGCGGGGTCTTGCGAGACCTCTTTCCCGATAGACCCGGTATAGCCGCGGGCCCAAAATACAGCTCAGGAGCTTCGCCATCTTGGGACGAAGCCGGGCGGCGGCGGCGGGTGGGGGGGGGGAGGAGAGGGGGATGGTGAGGCAGAAGGGACGATACTTCCGGGTTTAGTACAGGACGGCCAAAGGGACAAAAAGGTCTTCTTTGGGGGTTTTTTTTTGTCGTCTCTCTCTCTCTCTCCCCCCCCCCCGTTAAATTAATTTACAGTATTTTATTTATTTGGAATATTTTTTTACCCCACCTGTCTCCTTGGGAAAGGGCGCAAGGCAGCTTACAATAATGAGGGACAATATACAGCCCAGAACACTTGAGACGTAATTCAAATTAAGAACAGGGAATTAGAATAATTGGCATTTTAGAACGTCAAAAGGTAACATTAAAGCTACCAAGAGCACGCAAAAAGAAGAAGAAAAGAAATCCATTATGAAGGATGGGAGCTAGCATGGAAAACGCTGGTGTTCTTATGAAATCGGCCAATGCAATCTTGCACGGTGGTCCATCTAAAAGTCACATAACACATCATTCAGGGAACGCTTGCCTGAAGAGGAAGGTCTTTGCGAAAAATGTAAATGTGAGCACTAAAGAGAAAGGTTGTTTGTTTGTTTGGGCAATAAATATAACTGAGCACTAGGAACTGTTATTGCTGATTCCTTTGGCGCTGACCTTTTGAACAGAGAAGTGATCAAAATCTCATATGGAAGCAGTGCTCTATTAGCCAATTTAGACAAGCCCATAAAGTCATTGCTATAGTATAAAGTCATTGCTTGAAAAGCAATGTTAAGAAAACCCAACTTTATCATATCACTATCCAATATTTGTGTACTACTACTACTACTACTACTACTACTACTACTACTACTACTACTACTACTACTACTACTACTACTTAGTAGAATTGCAGATCTGGAAGAAATCCTATGGATCATCAGGTATTGCAAGGCACAGTGGGGAATCGAACTCCCTACCCAAATATATAGACCACTGAGCTATTTTTTTCCAGCTTTAAGTGCTGCCTTCTAATGTTTTAAGAGTTTTGGGTCCTCTTTAGGGAGAAAGGTGGGGGTAAAATAGCTTAAATTGATAAAAACAAATAAAATAATAAATAATCAGATAATAGCAAGCCGCCCAAGGAATGCAGTTAAAGATCCAAAATGAAGATGTGGACTAGATTGGCCAATGTAATTGCCGTGTAATTTGGTCAGATGAATAATACTGGTGCAATAAAAGAGAAAGTTGCCCTGGAGCAGTTTCCATGAGGTCAAGCAGCCATGGTCAACGGAAGCCAGGCCTTTCCCTTTCAGAATGGATGGTGCTCTTTGTTCTTCCTTAGCAACCCATCATCCCCGAACATTATGCCATCATCTGGAAGTTAACTTCCAGATAAACTTAACTGGATGACTGAGAATCTTCACAGAATTGTACCATCATGAGACTGAGCCCCTACCTGATTTGATAAGTATGGACTCCTTGCTTCACCAAGGAAACAGCAGTCTGGATTGAGTCCCATTGCTTCCCTTTTAACAAGAAGGGCTTTCCTCACATCACATAGGTTCAATTTAATACCTATTTTAAGTTGGGAAACTCCACTGCCAGAAGGGCCTTTGGGTCACTTGAACCGCCAACAGAAGAAGGCAGTGAGTTTATTTATTTATTTATTTATTTATTTATTTATTTATTTATTTATTTGGAGTATTTTAACCCTGCCTTTCTCTTTGGAAAAAGATCCAAGGTGGCTTACAGTAATGAGGGACAATCTACAGCCCAGTACAATTAAGATATATTCAAGTTTGAGAACAGGGAATTTCTGATTATTACTTCTCTGTTCCCTTGAAGTCCAGTTTTTCTCTCGTATGAATCCAGTTCCCTTAACCTTCTTCACATCTGGTCCACAGATATGGTGTTGACAACCGTACCAGCCTTTCTAAAGAGACACATAAGAGGAAAAAAGGAAGGGACAAAAACAAATCATTGACTTGGAAGAGGCCTATAAGGGCATCAAGTCTAACCCCCCGTTCAGTGCATTGAGCCAAATCAAAGAAGAGCTGACAGATGGTCCAATTGAATTCCTTCAGTGTTGGAGTACTCACTGCCTTCTGAGGTAATTAGTTCCGTTGTTGTACTGCTCTAACAGTTAAATTTTTTCCCTGATAATCAGCCTAAATCTGGCTTTCCTGTTGTTGCAGTCGTGACCGACTCTTTGTGACCCCATGTCCATGTAGCTTGAGCCTTGTTCTGCATTCTGGGATGATCGGGAACAGACCCTCCCTCTGAGCCTTCACTGCTTGCTTTACAGACAAGTTCTGAAGTATTTGGAGTTATTGTAACCTTCGGATGCTGTCTTTCAGAGCTTTTGGCTGGCACTAATCCTTCTGGACTAGGGTGAATGTCAATTGCTCAACAACAACCAATTGCTCCTTCTCTGCCTCCGAATTTGAAAACTGTCACACCTCTCTTCTCAAGTCTCCTTTTCCCACTCTTTTTAGGGGTGTCCAAACTTTTTACAAGGAGGGCCAGATTTGGTGAGGTGAAAATGTGTAAGTCGAACACACCATATCTAAAATTTGTAAGGTGGCAGTTAAAACGCCAACAGCTTTCGGCTCTTAAGTCAAACTGCTCTTAAGTCGAGCTGCGCTTAAGACGGGGTACCACTGTAAGTCTATTTGCTATGACTCAACTTCCAGATCTCCCATTCAGCCTGAAGGGGGAGAGAAAGGTGTGTGGACCCACACGCCACAGCAACAGCCACAAATGCTCCGGTTTTGAGGCACCCAAGGGCCCAGCGGCTATTGCATGGCCTGGGAATCGGCCTGTGTGCACCCAAGATGCACCACTGCTCATATATGCCGCTTTCCCTTGCAAGGAGGTGGGGAGGACGCTGCAGCAACGAGGGCAGGCAAACCATAAAACTACACGTTGATGTCTCCATCCGGCATGGGAAGGGGCCAGCCTCCGGGGATGAGTGACAGGCTGAGCCGGCAGGGAGAAGAGGCCGCTCAGAATTTTAAAACGGGCCGCATTTGGCCCCCAGGCCGGACTTTGGACATGTCTGATTTAGACAGTTAAAACCACTATGTAATCTTTACAAAGCTAGTTGATCACTTAAATTCTGTTTGTGTAACCACTCATGATTTTTCCACAGAAGGAGTTTTGTTTTGACCTATTCAGAACTGTTGCTAAATGGACTTTTAATTTTCTCTTTTACTATTGTCTCTGAGTTAATTATTGAGACAGGAGGTACCAGTTGATGAGAATCAACTAAATCTCCGGCCTACCTCACTGAACCAACCAGCCAGCTCCATTTTAGTTGTAGATTCGCAAATACATCCCAGCAACTGTCCCAATAAGTCAAAATCCAATTTCTTGGATCAGATGAGTGTCTATTGGGGCTTGCCCACATTGTAATATTGCTCCTGGTTGTATTAGGGTTGGTCTAGCTGCAGCGCTTCCCAGTCTTGAATAACCTAGGTGTTCTAGGCCTGTGGTGGCGAACCTTTGGCCCTCCAGATGTTTGGGACCACAACTCCCACAGTCCTTTGTCATTGGCAGTCTAGGCTTGGAATTCTGGGAGCTGTTGTCCAAAACATCTGGAGTGCCAAAGGTTGGCCACCACTGTTCTAGGCCTGCAACTCCCAGAAGCCTGCACTACTAGCTCTGCTAGCTGGAGGTTCTGGGAGTTGCAGTCCAAGAACATCTGGGTTACCCAAGAATGGGAACCAATAGATATGACTGAGACATACAAATTAATGCAGGGCATGAGTAAAGTGGATAGAGGGATACTCTTCTCCCTCTCACAAAATACCAGAACTAGGGGACATTCACTCAGATTGAGGGCTGGGGTAGTAAGAACAAAGAAAAGAATTTTTTTTTTACCCAGCGTGTTGTTAGTCTGTGGAACTCCCTGCCACAGGATGTGGTGATGGCATCTGGCGTGAATGCCTTCAAAAGGGGATTGGACAGATTCCTGGAGGAAAAGTCCATCACAGGTTACAAGCCATGAGGGAGATGTGTAATCTCCAGGCTTAAAACCAGGGTACTTCAAAGGCCAGATGCAGGGGAGTGGTATCAGGAGACAGATGTCTAGTCTTGTGTGCTTCCAGAGGCATCTGGTGGGGCCACTGTGAGATACAGGAAGTTGGACTAAATGGGCCTTTGGTCTGATCCAGCATGGCTGTTCTTATGTTCTTATCCTCATACTGATTGGCCATATATAGGGAAAGTGTTGCTGGGCATTGCTAGGTCATACCTGTCTGCAAACATTGGGAATTGCTCCTGAAGGTCTCAGTCCCAGAATATGGCAGGCCCTTTGGTCTATATTCTCTGCCTTCTCCGCACCTGCTTCCCTCTGTCTTCCCTTCCCTCTTTGCATCTTGTGAGGACCAGAATGCATGTACCACTATCATTGTCCAGCAGATGTGGAGGTAATCAGGGCCAGGAAAGCTGGGCCATATATTCCGTCTTCCTCTCCCTTCTCATCCTTGTACAAGTTGTGCTTCTTTTGATAAGCCATGTAATCTAACCTCGTCGGGCTGTGCAGGATGTAGATACAGTGCGGCTTGGTGTGTGTGTGTGTTTGTGTGTATGTGTGTGTGTGTGTCAGTATTTTTGGTCTTTCTTTGTCAAAGTTTTGTTCTTAAGAAACAGAAGAAGTGAGTCCTGGCACAAAAAGCACAAGCATCAGAACAAGAGAGGCTGGTGGGCTCAAAACAAAGATCCATCCCTGTTTATATCCTCTTCCTACCAGTCAACAGGGAAAGGAATCTTTCCTTTTCAAAATGGCGGATGGAGTTCCTCTAAGCTTTCTGGTTTTCATTGGTGCCATCTTCTTGTCCCTGAGATTCTGCCATGCAGAAAGTAAGAGCGAAATGGTTTTCCTTTTGAATGGCATTGGTTTGGAGGGTTGGCAAAGAGGCTGATGTGCAGCCATAAATATAGATATATTCTATATGGGAAGGTGCCCACATTTTGCTCCTTTAGCTTCTAGGGTTACACCTTCTGGGAATTTGGTTTGGGCGCAGCTGATGCTGCTGTGGAGGGAGTGCTTGGGAGAAGGACATTTGTCTTGAATAGCTTGTGATAGAAACTATGACATACTAGCCTAACTCAGGCATTAATGCCTAAAATCATGTACAGGTCTAAAAGGGTGGTGGAGACACGGGGCACATCTCAGATCAACCCGCTTGCATCTGACAATTGGCCATGCGAGAGGGAGGGGATGCGGATTGCAGTTATTTCACACAGAGTTAATGTGTGATGTGTTTAATATTAAAACTACTGTATTAATAGTTGACTAGTTTGAATCCTGATAAAGATTTGGGGTGGGGGGGTGGGGAGAAGAGAAAATCATGCTGCTGGTTGATAACTCAGTACAGGATTTTTTGTATAATTGTACAGTTTCTCCGATGACATGCCTTTTCCAATCTGACAAGATTTTATACATGTGGAACAGAATCAAGTTGTATATTTCTTCCAGCTTTGATGCCATTAGAGTAGATTTCAGCACCCAGTTATGGTAGGTTATGAAGTCAGAGTAGGCATTTCCATTCACACACTAAATCATGCTATTGGTGTGGGACAGAAAATGACTGCACTGACTTTTTAACTTAAGGCAATTTGCTGCTGGGAAGTGCAATTAATAGAATTTTGTCAATCATAAGGGACTTTTTGTCCAGCACTTTTTGTCAATCATAAGAGAATGTCAAGAAGTCTTTGCACCTATTACATTATTTTACATTATTTATTTCTCCAAATGCAGATAATACATGACAGTATATTGTGTGAGTGTTAAAAGGCAACTATTAATCACTTCCCTGTTATATTTTATCAATTTATTTACATTCTGTTCTGCCCATCTGGCATAAAAACAGTGACCTGATTAATATTAGAGTTTGAAAGTTATTATTATTATTTTTTAAAAATGATTCTATTACTTTCTACTTCTCCGCTGCCAGGCTGTCATTATCTATTGATCCAGTCCTAGAAGTAATTCCATGCTTGGTGCATTCCAAATGCATTTCAGTATACTGAAGAACTGGCCAGAAAAATAACAGGAAATGCTCTCTGTATCTCTCTAGCGGTCAATTGTGCCATTTCACTTTATGTCAATTTTTAATACTGCAGAAATGAAAACCTAAAGATACTACTCTTGCCACTTACGATGGATAAAATGATGTCATAAAACCTGGAAAAAAATCCTTTCCGAATGTCTCTAAAATGCCTTAAATGCCCTTTAAACAAACAAACAAAATCTGTATGTGCCTTGGAAATACAGTATTTGTTGCACATAAAACATAACATTGAGACTGCTTGTTACTTTAAGTGTACTGAAACTATATAGCTATTCATAACATTGCCTATCATCTAAAAAAATATAACGAGTTAAAAGATAACAATGCGATTTGTAAGTAATTGCCTGCCAGCCGAACTCAGGGTTAGTGATGACTCATCTAGTAGGCGGTATTTCACCAAACTCCATACTCCTACTCCTCCTCCTTCATCATCATCATCATCATCATCATCATCATCATCATCATCATCATCATCAAATGTCATATTTTGGGGCCTCATCCGTTTTTCTTCTCTTTCTTCCCCCAGTCATCTATGCACAGAAGGGGTCTTCGCCACAGCTGCCTTGTCCGTGCTCAACCTGCTCTGAAGACCATGGAATGGTGACCTGGTACTTTCACCACCAAAAGAAAACGACGTTCCTGTTACGCAAAGCAGAAAAACGCATAGTGCGTTTCCCGGCGGCCTGGGACCGCCTCCAGCTGCTTCAAAACTACTCCCTCCTCTTCGTCAACGTGACAGACAACGAAACGGGTCGATACTGGTGCGAATCAGGCAGTTATTATGATCTTGTGATTGTCACAGGTGAGTGAAACCTCATTTGAAGGATGCTGAAAAGATGAGTGCTACTATGTGGTCCATCATTGTTCAAACTCCTCTTGTGTAACCAGGCAAAGGGTATAATTTGGGGGGGGGGGCAAATTGCATGAGGTTAAGAAACGGCAATAGATATTATAAATGGCATGTGGTGTCACACACCTCAATGCACAACATACATTCAAACAATTCCTTTCTCCAAATGTTGGCACCACGCTGGTGTGACTAGGAAAGTGGATTCTCTACCTGAGATTTTACTGAAATCTCTACCTGAGATTTTACTGAACTCAAAGAAAAATGTGAAGACTAGGAACCGGATGAGTTTCCAGTTGACACAGGGCTCTGTTTTCAGCCAGGACATATTTAGTCATAATGAAGAAATATTAGACTGAGCTTGTGACTATTAAAGAAACGTAGTCATTCTGAAATCTGCTATTAAAGTGAAAAGACAATTATTGTGTAGAGAAGCTCAATTTTTTAGGTAAAAGAGGAGGCAAAGAATCTTTAGCATTTTAAACAGAACTCTTGATTATGTGTTTTCAAGGCTAAACATGCCCAGTTATTTCAGTCTTTCCTCACAGAGCTTGGTTTCCAGTCCCCTGACCATCCTTGCCACCCTCCTTGAAACTTGTTCCAATTTGGCAGTATCTTTCTTGAAGGGTGGTGTCCAGAACTGGACACAATACTCAAGATGAGGCCTAACCAGTGCCAAATATCAGGGATGATACGTCCTCCTCACCAGTTTTGCAGGCAATCATTATGGAGAAGTCATGTGGTGCTACTTTTCTCTAACTAGGGAAAGCACAAACTGGAAAGTACCTCTAGAATGAATCTACCAATAAACCAATGAAAGGACCAAAAGAGGGGGAGTGTGTGTGCCTACCTATAGTAGTGCAGTGGTTGTACAGTAACCCCCCAACTGTATACCTGACCTGTATAATTGAGAATCCGTGATATGTGGATGCTGGGGTTGGCTGGGGGCTGGGAGGCCTATATGGGGCCTCCAACACTTACCTGAGGCCTGGCGCTGCCCCAACCAGGCCTCCAATGGGCTTCTGGAGCCTGTCGGAGGCCTCAGAAGTGGTTTACAGTGATCTGGAAGTCACTTCCAGAAGTTCTGGTTTACTGGAAGTCACTTCCGGTTTACCGGAAAGCACTTTGGGGGCCTCTGACAGACCTCAGAAGCCTGTCGAAGGCCCGTTAGGGGCAGTGTCGGGCCTGGGGTAAGTACAGGAGACCTGAAACAGGCCCATCCACCTTACCCCAGGGGGCCTTTGTTCCCTATACTGCGGTCCCGCGATATACTGGGACCGCCGTATTGGAACCGCGAAAGGGCGGGGATTTCTGTACTGCTATACGGCACCTATAAGTCTGCTCACCACCTGGTGGCTTACCTGAGGTTCACTCATCCTTCCAAGGTCAGTAAATTGAGTACCCAGCTTACTGGGGGCTTGCAATCTGTAGTCTGCATAATTAAATTATAAAGACCCCATAGAGTTCTTCAGGCGCTATGGCATGATCTATAAGCAGCATGCTTTTGCTTTATCTGCCGGTCCCTCCCAATTCCCAAACGAGCGGGTTCATTTATCAACAGATAAATATATTCAGCAACTAAAGGCTTGAGGACATGGCTGGAATGATGAATAGTGTATTAAGCTAAAGTGTGAAGCAGTGGCTCCCTTTTGGGTTTTTAAGAAGTCCTACTTGTGAAGCCACTAATCTGCATAAGGCCATGAACTGGGCATATTTTTTTCTGCTTTGTGCCTACAGGGTAAGAAGTGTATGTCTAGTTGTCTACCATAGTTTACCCTCTTGGCTCTGAGGGAGGCATTTGAACTTCATCGTGGCTGCTACTGCTCCGGCTACCCCTCAGAAAGGAGACCCCCAAACTCCCTACCCATAATCCTCCTGCGTCCAAATTAGGTCTTGATGAATTCAACGTGACACAGCGTCAGGCCCCCCCCCCTCTTCTTTCTCTTCCAGGCAGGAGGCAGACGTTGGACAGCTGCCAGGCCAAAACTGCCTGCTACGTCCTGAGCTGTTCCGTCTCTGAGCGGGAGATCCGTGGGGAGGACGTGGTGAGTTGGTGGGAGGGTGACAAGCAGCTCCAGAAGGAAGACGAGAAGGGAGGGTACAGCATCTTCCAAGGGAAAAGAGTGTCCCAACTCCACGTTTGCCTAAAAAAGAAGCCCAGGGAGAGAAGAGTGAAGTGCCGCTTGGGTCGGCAGGTCGAGATCAACTTCAATTTGACACAATACGACCAGCCTTTTCCTCAAGGTAAGATGCGTTCCAAATATTTGGGCTTCTTTATGTTGCAGGGTGGTTTGGTTTTGTCAGTGTTTTAATTCCTAATGATATCCCTCTAACTAAGTTCCCCAGATTAGTCCACCTTTTTTTTTCTCATTAGGGTGGAATTTACAGTCTCCATCACTCAGTCTAGGACAGTGGTGGCCAACCTTGGGCACTCCAGATGTTTTGGACCACAACTCCCACAGTCCGTTGCCATTGGAAATACAGGTTTGGAATTCTGGGAGTTGTGGTCCAAAACATCTGGAGTGCCCAAGGTTCGTCACCACCGGTCTAGGACATTATTAAGAGAAAAAAGAAAAGCTTTCTTTAGTTACAATTGAACAGATTAAACACCGGACTGACAAACACGACAAACAGCATAGAGACTTCAGTAGACTTACAGATTGCAACTTACTTAAGAGAGGAGAAAAACTCTGAGCAGAGAGGTGGCATGCTCTTTTAAGTCAGAGGCAAGGAAGGAACAATTGATTAGTGCTGGATGGCTTGACAATCACCCCAGCCCATAAACTCCCAACCCATTAAGGAGAAAATGAAGAGTTTTGGGTACGTTACTTTATTGGACCCAAACTCCCAGATTCCAGTTGCTTTAGTAATTGGGGGATTCTGGGAACTGTAGTCCAAAATAGTAATCCCAAGACTTAATTAGGAAGGCGTCAGGAAGAAAGCAGTGGGAATGCTGATTTATTAAGATATATCAGGGCTGTCCAACTTTGAACAGGCCGAGGTCTACTTTTTCCGGACAAAAGTGCTTGAGGGCTACTGCACTAAAACCTCTACTTATGAATGTTATATGTTCCGAGCATATGCTCATAATTAAAAAAAATATTAAGTAGAGCAACGGGATGGAGAACTTATCCCCTCACATTTTTTACTGATGGCTGGCGGGCTACTTTGGAACCCTTCACGGGCTACTGGTAGCCCCTGGTCTACCTGTTGGGCAGGCCTGAGATACATAATGTGCATGCGCTAAACTTCCTTTGTCCTCAAATGCTACTTTCTTTTAACTGAGCTAGACGTTTCGGGGGTGTGAGGAGCTGGATGGGTTGCCTGAATTTATTTGGGTTCAAATCAGTCACACAATTTCAGTATATGGAGCGGAGGGATGTATGGCATTTGCATATAGGTTGGGATGGGGCTCAGGCACGCCATATTGTTCAGTCTTCTGTGTGGGATTGGAAGATACAACATATCTCGAACACAGGAGAATAATTTTCTCTCCGTTCAGTGCCCAGGCTGTGAGGTGTTGTAGCTTTGGTATCTGAACCAGAATCACCCATGCGCCAGATGGAGCCCACGAGGGCTGGTCCATTTTAGCAAGTGAGACACTGCACTACCACAGGCTCCGGTGAAAGCAGTGGCTCTAGGAGCCACGTGTTTGTGTTTTTGGACTGTACAGTGGACCCTCGTATAGGAAACAGTGTGTATAACATAAAATCTGTACAACATAAGATAGGGGAAATTTGCTTAACAGTATTGCCTCCGGGGCGAACACATACAACAGCCATGTTCAAAGTCCGGCCCGGGGACCAAATCAGGCCCACCAGGCCATTTTGATTGGCCCGGTGGCTGGCTGGCCTGCCCCCTCCCTCCCTTATTTGCTTGTTTGTTTGTTTTGAGTTTTTGGGCTGTTTGGCTGTATTCTGGGAGTCAGTGGTGTTCTGGGTCAGTGGGTGGGGCTTGCAAGGGGTCAGTGGGTGGGGCTTGCTGTGGGGGCAGGGTCAAGTAGCAGTCGACCCCCCCCACATTCTCAGCAGCCAAATCTGGCCCTCCTTCCAAAATGTTTGGACACCCCTGCCATACAACATAAAAATGGTCGCAATTAGGGATTATTCTTTTTTCAATGCATTCCTATGGGAAATTTATATAAAGGAAAATTTGCTTAACGAATTAATTCCTTGATACAAAGTACCACTGTATCCTCAAAGCTGTTCTTCAGCACTTCCTTTCAAACAAATCAATCCCCCCGCCGCCCGCACCACACACACCTATCAGCTTTCTTTACCGTCTAGTTTTCACACCCATCCATAGTGGCTGTAAATAGGTGGATGATCCTGGCCTCCGTCTCCAGTGACGCATCCTTACCCTTGACGATCTTTTCTAGAGGCTAACCTTTTTTGCAAAGATTGGGAACATAGCAGCACTTTCCATCTCTCTTCCCTTTCTTTAAAACAGGGGTGAGGAACCTTCGGCCCTCCGGACATTTTTGGACCGGAACTCCCAGAATTCCGAGCCTATATAGCCAAGGATGAAGGGCTGTGGGAGTTGTGGTCCAAAACATGGGAAAGGCTGAGGGTTCCCCACCCCTGCTATAAAAGGATAAGTTTTCTGTTTCTCCTGTCGCAAGAGGGGGTGCACAACATTCATGCCCTCGCTTGTCTTGGTGGTGGTTCGCCCCCCCCCCATGTCAAGAGTGGGTAGAAGATGGTTGCTGTTTCCCCTGGGTTTGGAAATGGCTAGTTATGGCTCCACAGCAGGCCCAGTCATGCTTCTTTGAAGTGGAGGGTTGAGACCCCAACCGTATTTCCCTATTACAGTGGTATCTCACTTAACAAAACTAATCCATTCTACTGGACACTTCTTCGTATTATGAAATTTTTGTATTGCGAAGCGTGGCTTCCCATAGAAATGCATTGAAAACCCATTAATCCATTATGGAGGTCAGGAAAAAAGCAAAAAAAAAAAGCATTGCATAGCTGAACCCCTCCACCCCCAATGCAGAATACACTGTAAACAGGCATGGAAACGACAAAGCTCAGCTCACGCCGCCCATGCAATGCAATGCAGAACGCACAGGTTCTGGTTCGCTTGCACTGGTTGCCCATTGTAGTGGAGGCGGTGTGCTCCCTTGATTGGTGCCTGGAGGTGGTCATGGAATGGACCAGGGCCAACAGGCTTAGGCTCAACCCAGAGAAGACTGAGGTTCTGTTTTTTTTTGGGGCGCCCTCTACGGGTACAGTGGCCCTCTCCCCAATCTGGGGGGTACTACCCTCCGGCTTGCAGACAGGGCCAGGAATCTAGGAGTGGTCTTGGACCCAGCCCTATCCCTGGAAGCCCAGGTGATGGCCGTCTCCAGGACCGCCTTTTTCCATCTGCATCAGATTGCCCAGATCCATATGAACCTTGATGAGGCTCCCTGAGAACAGTTGTGCAGGCCCTCGTGATCTTGAGGATAGATTACTGCAATGCTCTCTACGTGGGGCTGCCCTTGACTCTTGTCCGGAGACTCCAATGGGTACAGAATGCAGCGGCCAGACTGGTGGTGGGTGCACGTAAATTTGACACTATCACCCCAGTTCTGGCTCGCTTGTACTGGTTGCCCGTTGCTCTCCGGATAAGGTTCAAGGTCCTGGTTTTGGTTTACAAAACCCTCCACAGCTTGGGACCTGAATACCTGTTGGAGCGTATCACCCAAAGATCAACTGAGGCCCGTCCCACTAGAATGTCGTGGGCGCTCTCACTCCGGGTGGCCACGCCCAGGGAGGCGCATAAATCGATCACCCGTAATCGTGGCAGAGAGTGGCAGAAGGGAACGGCAAGGGCTATCATGGCTTCCCATCCTGACATGCACCACTTAGGCTGTGGCTGGGTATGGACTTTCTCGCCTTGTGGTTCTCCTTGGATCCATAGGTACCGAGAAGGAATGCCGGTCGCCTCAATGCCCCGAGAGCAGAGGAGACGGGGGACTGTGGATCTCACTGGCTGTTTGTATCCTCCTGCAGTTGCTCATCATATTTGCTCTCGTGGTGGCGTTGTGGAGAAGAACCCGTAGGTAAGTCAGGATCCTATGATTTGGGGGGCTGGTGAAAGGCTAGCATGCATTGACTTAAGATGTATCTGCATCTCCTTCCTTCCACACAACATGGGTACCCTTGTTTGTTTACACATCCTTTCTTCGCATCTCTATTTATATCATGTTCTTCAGGTGAAAGAGGGACTTCTCTGTGGATTTGCCTTGTGGCTTCATGGCTCTCTCCCTGACTATGGAGAAGCTTACCAAACTCACTTCACAGAGTAAAAGGTTACAGCAGTGGATTCTAATCAATCAATCAATCAATCAATCAATCAATCAATTAATTTTGAGTATTTTTACTTCACCTTTCTCCTTGGAACAGGACCCAATGTGGCTTACAGTAAGGAGAGACAATACAGTCTGTTACAATTAAGTCACAATCAAATTGAGAAACAGGGAATTAAGGGGCATCTTACGGCATTATAAAGCAAAGCTAAGATAACAATTGATAACATTGGGACAATGCAATCACACAAGGAGAGATATAAACACAAAGGCAAAGACTTGTCTTCAGGCAAAGAGTAGGTGTCAATGGGCAATTTTCACAATGGAGAGAGGTGAAAAGCGGTGTGCCCCAGGGCTCTGTCCTGGGACCGGTGCTTTTCAATCTGTTCATAAATGACCTGGAGACAGGGGTAAGCAGTGAGGTGGCCAAGTTTGCAGATGACACAAAACTTTTCCGTGTGGTAAAAACCAGAGAAGATTGTGAAGAGCTCCAGAAGGATCTCTCCAAACTGGGGGAATGGGCTATGAAATGGCAAATGCGTTTTAATGTAGCCAAATGTAAAGTAATGCATATTGGGGCAAAAAAATTAAAACTTTATCTATCAACTCATGGGCTCTGATTTATCCGTGACAGATCAGGAAAGAGATCTTGGTGTGTTGGTGGACAGCTCCATGAAGGTGTCTACCCAATGTGTGGCAGCGGTGAAGAAGGCCAATTCCATGCTAGGGATTATCAAAAAGGGGATTGAAAATAAAACAGCCAACATTATAATGCCATTATACAAAACAATAGTAAGGCCGCATCTGGAGTATTGTGTACAATTCTGGTCACCGCATCTCAAGAAAGACATAGTGGAACTGGAAAAGGTGCAGAAGAGAGCGACTAAAATGATTACTGGGCTGGGGCACCTCCCTTATGAGGAAAGGCTAAAACATTTGGGGCTCTTTAGTCTGGAAAAAATGCGCCTGAGGGGGGATATGATTGAGACGTACAAAATAATGCAGGGCATGAGTAAAGTGGATAGAGGGAAGCTCTTTTCCCTCTCACAAAATTCCAGAACTAGGGGACATGCACTCAAATTGAGGGCTGGGAGAGTAAGAACAGACAAAAGAAAAATATTTTTTCACCCAGCGTGTTGTTAGTCTATGGAACTCCCTGCCACAGGATGTGGTGATGGCATCTGGCTTGGATGCCTTCAAAAGGGGATTGGACAGATTCCTGGAGGAAAAGTCCATCACAGGTTACAAACCATGATGGAGATGTGTAATCTCCAGGCTTAAAACCAGGGTACTTCAAGGGCCAGATGCAGTGGAGTGGTATCAGGAGACAGCTACCTAGTCTCATGCGCTTCCAAAAGCATCTGGTGGGGCCACTGTGAGATACAGGAAGCTGAACTAGATGGGCCTTTGGCCTGATCCAGCATGGCTCTTCTTATGTTCTTATGTTCTTAAGCTTTCCCTGAATGATGGTCTGCCATTATGTGTCTTTTATATGAATCTATAGGTTCACATAGACTTTGTGTTTATAACTACTTATAACCTTGTAGATTTAATGTAATGTTGTCTATTAATGCTGTAAGATGTCCCTAAATTAAATACTTGAACATGTCTTAATTGTACTGGACTGTATATTATCCCTCATTACTGTAAGCCACCTTGGGTCCTTTTTCCAAGGAGAAAGGCGGGGTAAAATATTCCAAAATAAATAAATAAATAAATAAATAAATAAATAAATAAATAAATAAATAAAGTTATAAGTGGTTATAACACAAAGTCCCCTGCTACATTTGGTGGGGCCACAGTGAGATACAGGAAGCTGGACTAGATGGGCCTTTGGCCTGATCCAGCATGGCTCTTCTTATGTTCTTATGTTCTTATATACATTATCAGTTGCTTTCTGGCAGAGAGATAAGAAACAACCTGCACATGCTATGCCCAGGAGGCAAAATATTTACCTGGAGAGACATTGGCTGCTTTTACATGCCCCCTAAAATCTGCTGCAAAATGCTGGCAGATGCGGAGCATAAAATTGTTTTTTCCACCAGCAGCGGACTTTAAAAAAAATAAAGTACGACCACGCCCACTTAAGCACGCCCCAGCACATTTTACAAGTACCTGGTCTGGAGGAGGTAAAATCCTTGTTGCTGTTTTAAAGCATTGCATGCCTGGCCCTCCTCCGCGCTTTTTTTTTGCTTTTGTTGGCTCCACCCCCCCCCCTTTTTAACAGTCAGGAATCCTAATGGGCTGGAACAATTAGCTGCTGGCAGGCAGAGGTGAGCCTGCATTTTTCTCTCTCTCCTTTCACCGCAGACAGAAGCAATAGAATGCGGGAGGTGGGAACACAGGAAGCAGAACAAAAACCACGTTGGGGGGATCTGCATTTAAGTTGCCAGCGGATTTTAGGGGTCGCGTAAAAGCAGCCCTTGTTTTCAGTAATCTCCAGTCTGATATCCTGTGCAGAGCTCTCCAGCCTGGTGCCAGTAGACCCCACTTTTCAGGGAGGAAATGTGCAGTTGCCTCCTGAAAGTTAGGTGGAAGAGCATTTCTTGCTGTGTGCTGTCACAGATGCTTCCAGCTTGTGGCCACTCTAGTTCTCAACATATGTGAGAGGCTCAAGGAGGAACTTGTTAATGGTACTCCCTGTGATTTCCCATGGGTAAGTGGCACTTTGGACTCGCGTCTTCTAATTCAAATTTGACCCCTTATCCACCGAACCACATTGGCTCTCACTGTTATGTCTGTGGAGATTCCCAGTCTTCCAGGTGAGGTTAACCAGGAGTTGCGTCACGGCAACTGGACTTCTTTTCTTGTGGTATCAAAACATTTCGCTACCGATCCAAGTAGCTTCGTCAGCCTGAGGGAAGTTGCTGTGAGGGTTCCGATTGATGGTTCACCTTGGTTTCACTCCACCCTGGTCTGAGTAGACTTGTTAGGTGGACAATGGCCTGGCATGTGTGAAAGTCACACCCATGCAACCCTTCCCAATGCCCATTGAGTAAGGGTCATGAGCAGTGGCCTTCCTGCCAGAGGTGTGAAGCGGTTCTTAATTGTGAGACATAACCTCACAGTTATGTTTGGGTAGGGGATGCCTGGCACACCCTCCCCTGTGAAGAAAGGTTACAACGTTTGGGAGCTCCTCAGCTGAGAAGGAACCCAGATGAAGTCAGGGGCGTTGTAGAAGTGTAGAGCAGACACGGTGTGGAGAAAATTCTTCTCAGTGCCAGGGTTGCCCCAGGAAGCTGGAAGATGGCGAGGCCAAAGGAAGAACATTAAAAACATGGCGCTCTGGAAAACTGCTACCACAAGAGGTAAAGACAGCTGCCCATTGGGAGACATTTAAACGGGGAATTTAGGAAGGTTGTGGCTATCAAATCTTGTGGCAAAATGCTTTTAAAAGCCAGTGCCATCTACAAGGGAATGAAAAGAGCAGGATATTGGCAAAAAGAAGGGAATAAGAAAAGTGGAAATAAAAAAGCCACAATATTGCAACACTGCACAGGGTAGTGAATCTTTTTTTCCTTTTATAATAATTTTATTTTCCAATTTAAAAAAACCAGAAAGGATATACATAAAAGAAAAAAAGGGAAAAAAATAGAACCAAAAAAATACACATATAAAAAGTTTTTTTTTTCTTTTTTACAATATAACATATCTCGTTTATACGAGGTAGTGAATCTTAATCAAGGCAAGCTTCTGTGTATCAGAAATCAATTTCATCCAGCACAGGGAAGAAGAGTTTGGCTCACAAAAGCACATCATGGGATAAATCTGGCCGTCAGTGTTCCACTGTTCTCCATTCTCTCTCCCCCAGCTCTTTTCTGTCTTCATTTTCTGAAAACATGGTGAGGCAGACTGATACAGCTAGTTCTTTGGAAAGAGATGGAAGGTGCTGTTGTGCTAGGCAGTACTTGTGGGTTTCCTTACAGGCACTGTGATGAGCCCCTACGGGAAACAGAATGCTGAAAGAGATAGGCCTTGGTTAAGATCGGCTACCACAGTTGCTGTTAACAGCAGGCCAGTGTATGCATATGTAAGGCAAGGTGTGAACCCCTCTGAATTCATAGGCTAGGAAGGGTGACATATCCACCAAAACGATTTTAATGGTGCCCTTCAGAACCGAAAGGCTTTAATTTACACAAGCTTTTGTGAACTGGATTCAAGCATGCTGCCATCTGTGAAAGCACAGGCCAAATAAAATGTGCTAATGCCCCCTTACAAGATATTTTGGCCTGTTTATTTTGATGCCACCATCAGTATAAAGCAGGGGTGCTCAAAGTTTTCAAACAGCGGGCCGGTCCACCACGCCCCAGGCACCACTGGGGGCTAGACCACAGTGGGTGGGGGGAGCGGGGGACCTTGCCATAGCCCTCCCACTCTAAATGCCCCACTAGCCAGCATGCTGATCATCTGGACGGTAGTTGGGGGGAGTGGGAGCAGTGAGATAGCCCACTGCTTTGATCTGCTTCAGCAACAGAAGCAGCTGCGGAGGCTGGCTTGCTCGCAAAGCAGGTGTAGGTGGGGGGGGGGTGCAATTGGTCTCGGGGGCCGGATTCAGGACCTTGGGGGGGCGCATCCGGCCCCGGGGCCTTAGGTTGAGGACCCCTGGTATAAAGAGACATGTAACAAGAAAGGATTTACTTAACTCTATATTAGGTGTTGACTGGCGCTATTCCTGCACTCAACTAGTGCTACCTGAGGTGGCCTGGGGAGGGGGGAAGCCTCATTTTGTCTAATGCTAATGCCTTGATGTTTTTACATGCCTGTACCATGATGGATCTTTGACAGAGCTTGAAGTAGCATGATGGACATTGCCCTGCCCTACTGGTCATACCTGTCAAGCTTCCCGTTTTGGCTGGGAAACTCATTTTTCCCCCAACCTTTTCCCGCCCACTTCACATATCATTTATTTTCCCGGAAATATGCTGGGACAGGCTCGCTCACTCGCTTGCTGTCTTCTCCTCCTCTGTCCAACTTTGGTGGCTCAACGTGCAGCAGGAGGAGGAGGAGGAGGAGAGAGAAAGGGTTAACTCTCTCCAGCATGTCACATCACCCTCATCAAATGTGGGCGGGAGGGCACGTTGTCCCCACTTTGCCTGGGACTGAACTCTCCGCGGATTCGCGCATGCACATTATCCATTCCCTTCCTGGCCTGCGTTGGAGAAAACTTGACACCTATGCTACTGGCCAGGGGAGGGCACTAGATATTGCCATCCTGTTGTGGTGGTCTGATTTTCACCATCTCTCCTTGCAGAAAGAAGCACACAGACCATCTAAAGGAACTTAGCAAAGGTAAGGGCAGAGATTCCTGTTGCCTTAGGTGGCTGGATACAAGACACGGTTTCTTCGTTTGGGGACCTTCTCTGATGGGATGTCAACAGAATTCTGGGGTGTTCATCCTGTCAGGGCACGACTTTAGGAAAGATATCTAAGGTCCAACTCAGTAGAATGAGCAGGTGGAGTTCCAAGCAGAGCAGAGCTAAGTGAAGTAATCCATGTCATCATCACATAATGTATGGGGTGGGCGTGAGGAAAGTAAGGGTCTGGTTGATCATTTATATATTTACAGTACTTTATTTTAATAAATGCCCACCCTGCTTTTCCACTGCAAACAGTGCTTAGAGCAGCTGACAAGCATTATTAAAGCAGATTAAAGGCAAAAAGAAACAAATTGGATAATAAAATTTTTAGAATAGTCAGAACATAAATATGAATATATGATCATCATCAGGTACTCAATTTTGGGAAAAAGTAAAAGAGAGTACATCTAATTGGGCGAAAATAAGCCATGGAACATGTTTGGTCCTATCCTTGGAAGACATCCCACTTTCTTGGTTTGGTTAATGATGCTTGGTTTTGGTGCAGACGTTGAAATAACAGCATGTCTAAAAACATGTCTTCTTGCATCTTGGAAGATTCCTCATACACCCCCCCCACACACACACACTTTGATGGGTTCTAATGTTTTTCCATCGGTGGACCTGTTTCATTCTGTCTTGAATAACTTCTGAGTGAATACTTCCAAGGGATGGACAGATGGGCTCTCTCTCTCTCTCTCTCTCTCTCTCTCTCTCTCTCTCTCTCTCTCTCTCTCACACACACACACACACACACACACACACACACACACACACACACACAGTGAAGAATCTCAGTCATCCAGTTGAGTTTATCTAGAAGTTGAGTCATGGCAACTGGACTTCTTATTCTTGAGAGATTGAAACGTATTGCTGCTCATCCAAGCCATCCCTTTGTCAGAAGTAGCAAAATGTTTCGATCTCTCAAGAAAAGACGTCCAGTTGCCATGACTCAACTTCTGGACACACACAAAAGCAAGAAAGGCTGGAAACATGGTCGAAGCCCCCACAGCTTGTTGTAAGCTTGCAGTGGAGAGAGCACTTTCCCTCTCTTGCTGAATGCTTTTTGTAAAAATGTGTTTTAAATTGAAAGATTGTTATGTCAGAATAACAGAGAACCCCCCCCCACACACACACACAACTCCCAGAATGGACAACAGTCACAGCAGGGTCTGTTGAGAGGGGAGGCACAGCAGGGAGCAGCAAACCCCACCGGCACAATTTACACAAAGAGGAGTGTTCTCATTTGCCAGAATGATTGAAACTAATTAAATTTTACAAGCGAGTTCAAATCAATCACCCTTTGGATGCCCAGTAGAACTCCTGGGTTTTTGACCAAATGCTACCTGGGTTTAAAATAAAAAAAGAGTTTCTGCCTTTAAAAAAAACAACCATTACATAATTTAAAATGTGCTAAATTCAGTTCAAATATCTTCCTTTTATTTGTTGAATTGTCATTCAGGAAGAAGCTAGACTTCTGTAAATCAGACGGTTTTTAATTCAAGAGGACGTTGGTTCCTTTCATTTCCTTAAAAAAAAGGAATACTTGTAGTTTTTAATTGCTTTCCATGTTGATGTTTTTAAAAATGAATCTGTTGGATTGTTCAAGCATGCTTTAAGTTCAGTTTAATTGTTGCCTTGGGTTGCGTTTTTTGGGAGAAGGGTGGGCCAAAAAGCTCACGAATGCTGTTTTGAGGAACGGTTTCTACCAGTTTCCTGCAAAATACAGCAATATGGGGATGGAAAACCCCAGTCTTACTCATACCTCTCCCTCTTCCAGAGATTTCCAAGTCAGAATATAAGGCACAAGTCTATGAGAACATCAAGGCCTGATCTGAGATCCTGTGACATGGGAGATACTCTACTTCTCACTGAGTCATCTCTGGACCACACCCAGCTGCACTTGGAAGTTATTGCATTTTTTGTGCTTCTAACTTTTTCCAGGAGGTTTTTTTTTTGTTTCTGTTTGTTTTTCCTTCTGGATTATTTCAAGGGAAGGGATCTCACCCTAGCCAATCTTTTGTAAATTTCTAGATCAGCCTTCCTCAATCAATGGCCTTCCAGATGTGCGAGATTAAAACTTGAAGGGTTTGGCAGATGTGAGCCCCAAATGACGGTTGTGTAGAACAGGAATAGAACCTTGTTGGTGCAACGGTTAAACTGCTGTACAGCAGCCAAGCGGTGTTCACAACTGGGAGTTCGATTCCACATGGCTGCCTCAAGGTTCACTCAGACTCCCATCCTTCTGAGGCCCGTAAAATGAGTACCCACTGGGGGCAGGAGGGGGATATGTAATCTGTGTAATTAAATTGTAAATTAATATGGCACCCGTTTTTGGTACATGTGTTGCAAAAGGGGAAGGGGTATACACCAGGAGAAGAAGCAATGTATTACGGGAGAGAAATAGGTAGATCCACATCACGATAGGAATATAAAGAACGGAACTAGTTCTGAGTTGGGGGTGGGTCACACAGTGTAGTTTTTGTGTGTGCTTTTTTTTGGTATTTTTTCCCTGTTTAATTAAATAATCATATAAACAAACCATGACATGAAAATAATACAAGTAGTACAACACAGAATACTTCCCCAGCACATCCTCTCCTTCAGAGAGGATCAGCAGTGCTATCAGAGCTGAATGCCCTCCAAACAAATTAAAAGTATCTTTAATGTATTGTTTGGCACACAAATTATATAAATAAGCCGACTTTCTGTCTACTCCAGAGGACTTGTTTGCTGAGACTTGATAGACTGTCTTCCGTGAGGGAAGTCGTTGTGTACTTATTTTCTCAGTCGATGAGACCTCTGCCTGGACGCTGCCTCCTCTTCCATGTCTGAGCCAGAGACCAAGTGC
Source organism: Phrynocephalus guinanensis (assembly GCA_037367245.1). NCBI lineage: Eukaryota > Metazoa > Chordata > Lepidosauria > Squamata > Agamidae > Phrynocephalus > Phrynocephalus guinanensis. The sequence continues at coordinate 25,976,312 of CM074744.1, read as the reverse complement.
GCAGAGCCCAGGTAGACCTACCATGTGATGAGGAAGGCCTGGATTATCATTTTATTTTCTTAGGGCTGTAGACCAGGCTGTCAGGCCAGGCCAGGAGATCTCAAGGAAGGGTTGCAACTTCTCAATTCGTCACCCTGGGACAAAGTCCTGGTTACTTGCCCAAGTTATGGCCCTGCTCTTAGAAACCCTGATGAGTTGCTGAGCCCCTGCTTTATCTTATATCACTGAAATTTTTAATGGGCTGATCTGGATCACAGCCACCATATTTGAGTGCCGTTGAGTGCTGCTATTAAAGATGAGGATGAATCAGAAAAATGGTGATCCATTTTGATTCATGATTCATCAAGGTCAACAAATTGTTAAAAATGAATTTATGACTTTATCAGACATATTGAACTGATTTTTATACTCATTTTTTTTTGCTTTTAAGCCTATGCAATGGCCTCCAAGGCACCTAGAGATACCAAATTTGTCAGGAAGCTTTTCCAAACCCTTCTCTACAATCCTTGCTATGCTGATGAAGTGTTGGTTTCAGAAATCTGAATTATGCACCTTCAGCCAGTAAAGCCCCCCAAGAAAATGACCACCAGGCACCTAGATACATCAAATTTGCCTCTCACAAATTCTCCCTACATTTCCTCATTTGGTAATGACTGGGTTTCAGACATCTCTGTTATACATCCACAAGGTGTCCTCCCCCCCCCCCCCAGAAATTGCCCTTTATCAACTGGCTTGAGGAAACCCAGTCTTCAATCAGACGAAGTGGTAAATTGAACTCTCAACCTGTAGGTGTCATATATTTCAAGCTCTAGTGATTGTCTATTTACCTGTGTTGGCTGGAGGTATTCTGTGAGGTATAGTCCCAAAAGGAACTCTTCTATGCTCTGGATGAGGTTTATCAACTAAGCTAGAAATCATGGCCCATCTGCTGGCCAAACTCAGAGTGCAGGACACATGACAAGGAACTCAAGCTACAGAAAGCAAAACTGATGCTGAATATCAGGTAAAAATCAGTTGGAGCAGTATGACAATGGAACCCAATTACCTTGAGCACTCCAACACTGGAGGCATTCTGACAGATGGTTGTCCAGTTTTCTCTTGGGTGTCTCCAGCTTTGGCGCACTCCCCACTTCCTGGGGTTATCGGCTCTATTGTTGTACTGCTCTAACAGTTGAGAGGTTTTTCCTGATGTTCAACCTAAATCTGGCTTCCTGTAGCTTGAGCCCATTATGACATGTTTTGCTCTCTGGGATGATCCAGAACATATCCACCCTTATTCCCATGCTTCAGTTCCAGGGTTTAGCAGTTACTTTTGGGCTATACCTGTGTCCATGCTTCCTAGAGAGCATTTGAAATTATACCCAGCAAGTAGCTTTAAGAAGCTATAGTCCTGATCTAGATGCTACCCTGTATCCATGGTTGTTTTTACATTAAATCAGAACGAATGGCAAGTGGGATCATGCTCTTTAATGTAGTGCCTTCTTTCACCCTACATGTGAACCAAAAGCTCTGTGACTGAATTTTGTACTGCCTTTCAAAAGTGTAATAGAGGCGTCTATCTTTATCCATTGGGTGTTGGGAAAAGGTTAGAGTAGTACAGTAAACCCCCACCTATTGCAGGGGTTAGGGACCCGACCCAACCCGCAATAATTGAAAATCCGCAGTATGCGGATGCTGGGTTAGGTCAGGACTGGGTGGGCTCTCTAGGGGCTCTTGCACTTACCCCAGGCCTGGCGCTGCCCCAAATGGGCCTGCAAGGGGCTTTCCAGTCCCTCAGAGGCCCCAAAAGTGCTTTCTAGTGATCTGGAGGTCACTTCTGGTTTACCAAAAGTCACTTCCGGTTTGCGGAGAAACACTTTTGGGGTCTCCAATGGGCCTGGGAAGGCCGTTCCTCCTTACCCCAGGGGGGCTTTTTTCATATACTGTGGACCCGTGATATACCACAGTGTTTTTCAACCACTGTTCCGCGGCACAGTAGTGTGCCGCGAGATGTTGCCTGGTGTGCCGTGGGAAAAATTCTCCCTACACCAGCAATGCCACCACCCCCCGCATCCCGCTCGCGACCAAGGCAGCGGTGCGGCGCCAGCGAGCCGGAGGAAGGCAGGGTGTTCAGAAAGAAGCCAGCTGCCGGAAGTCTTCCTTGGGAGATGTAGTTCCTCCCGCAGGTCTGAGACGCGGTCCTGGGGAGGAGAGCGGACTACCTTTCCCGGCGTGCTTTGCGCGCCGGCGAGGAAAGGCTGGCCGTGGGCAGGGAAGGAGAAGAAATAAGGGAGGAGGAGGAGGAGGAGACTGGAGAGCGAGAGAGTGAGAGAGAGCCGGGAGACCGCGCAGGCGCATTGCGGCGAAGGGCGCTCCAGAAGCCGCTCTTAAAGGTTCTTGGGGTTGATTCACCCTCCTTGCTCACCAAACCCCCTCCCTCCCTCCCCCACCTCGCACACTCGCTGTTCACCTCCCGAGGGTGGGCGCGCGCCCCTGCCGAGCCAGGTAGGAGCGCGCATGCGCACCTCTCTTTTAAGGGTGGGGAGCGGGCGGCCGTTGACAATGGTCATTTTTGTGGGGAGGTGGGTAAATAAAGGGGAGGACGTGGGAGGCTGAGGAGGGGATTCCTAGGACCTAGGGAGGAGACAGGGATGGGGGCCCTGTGGCTGCCTGGCTGGAAGGAGGCGGGGGGGAGAGAAGGGAGGCTTATACTGGAAGGGGTAAAAGATGGGGGTTGGGGGGTTGTATATGAAGAGCCTCCCCCAGCCCCACCTTCCTGGGTTTGCAAGTTCCTCTGAAAAAATGTGCCAGGAGGAGGGAGGAGGAAGGTGAGGGCAGGCGGACATTTTAATAGGGATGCCTTGGGAGGGCCTGGGCTGGAGGATGGATTTGTTGTTGTTTTTTTGGGGGGTGAGAAGTGTGTTTGTGTGTGTCTGATAGGCACAGAGTTAAAATATACTGGAAGGGGTAAAAGATGGGGGTTGGGGGGTCGTATATGAAGAGCCTCCCCCAGCCCCACCTTCCTGGGTTTGCAAGTTCCTCTGAAAAAATGTGCCAGGAGGAGGGAGGAGGAAGGTGAGGGCAGGCGGACATTTTAATAGGGATGCCTTGGGAGGGCCTGGGCTGGAGGATGGATTTGTTGTTGTTTTTTGGGGGGGTGAGAAGTGTGTTTGTGTGTGTCTGATAGGCACAGAGTTAAAATATACTGGAAGGGGTAAAAGATGGGGGTTGGGGGATCGTATATGAAGAGCCTCCCCCAGCCCCACCTTCCTGGGTTTGCAAGTTCCTCTGAAAAAATGTGCCAGGAGGAGGGAGGAGGAAGGTGAGGGCAGGCGGACATTTTAATAGGGATGCCTTGGGAGGGCCTGGGCTGGAGGATGGATTTGTTGTTGTTTTTTTGGGGGGTGAGAAGTGTGTTTGTGTGTGTCTGATAGGCACAGAGTTAAAATATACTGGAAGGGGTAAAAGATGGGGGTTGGGGGGTCGTATATGAAGAGCCTCCCCCAGCCCCACCTTCCTGGGTTTGCAAGTTCCTCTGAAAAAATGTGCCAGGAGGAGGGAGGAGGAAGGTGAGGGCAGGCGGACATTTTAATAGGGATGCCTTGGGAGGGCCTGGGCTGGAGGATGGATTTGTTGTTGTTTTTTGGGGGGGTGAGAAGTGTGTTTGTGTGTGTCTGATAGGCACAGAGTTAAAATATACTGGAAGGGGTAAAAGATGGGGGTTGGGGGATCGTATATGAAGAGCCTCCCCCAGCCCCACCTTCCTGGGTTTGCAAGTTCCTCTGAAAAAATGTGCCAGGAGGAGGGAGGAGGAAGGTGAGGGCAGGCGGACATTTTGATAGGGATGCCTTGGGAGGGCCTGGGCTGGAGGATGGATTTGTTGTTGTTTTTTGGGGGGGGGGGGTGAGAAGTGTGTTTGTGTGTGTCTGATAGGCACAGAGTTAAAATTTTTAACATTTTCTAATGGTGGTGTGCCTCATGATTTTTTTCATGAAACAAGTGTGCCTTTGCCCAAAAAAGGTTGAAAAACACTGATATACCAGGACCGCAGTATTTGAACCGCGAAAGGGCGGGGGACAACTGTACAACAAGGGAACCATTTACCTCAGGAAGGGACGAACGCTTCGACGCCTGGAGGCATTTAAGACAGAATTAGACAACCGTATATCAGATTGGCTTTGATTTGTATAGCTTTCTGGGCCCCTTCCAACTCTGTTATTCTGTGATTCTATGATAAGGTGACTGATCTTTTTAATATGGAAAATGGGGGGAAGGTGCATAACCTTTCAAAAAGGGGATTGATTAGCAAAAAGGGGATTGAAAATAAAACAGCCGACATTATAATGCCATTATACAAAACTATAGTAAGGCCGCACCTGGAGTATTGTGTACAATTCTGGTTACCGCATCTCAAAAAAGACATAGTGGAACTGGAAAAGGTGCAAAGGAGAGCAACTAAAATGATTACTGGGCTTATGAGGAAACGCTAAAACATCTGGGGCTCTTTAGTCTGGAAAAAGGTGTCTGGGGGGGGATATGATTGAGACGTACAAAATAATGCAGGGCATGAGTAAGATGGATAGAGAGACACGCTTCTTCCTTTCACAAAATACCAGAACTAGGGGAGATACACTCAAACTGAAGGCTGGGAGAGTAAGAACAGAAAAAAGACAATATTTTTCACCCAATGCCTTGTTAGTCTGTGGAACTCCATGCCACAGGGTGTGGTGAGGGCATCTGGCCTGGATGCCTTCAAAAGGGGATTGGACAGATTCCTGGAGGAAAAGTCCATCATAGGTTACACACCATGATGGAGATGTGTAATCTCCAGGCTTAAAACTGGGGTACTTCAAGGGCCAGATGTATCTAGTCTCGTGCCCTCCCAGAGGCATTTAGTGGGGCCACTGTGAGATACAGGAAGCTGGACTAGATGGGCCTTTGGCCTGATCCAGCATGGCTCTTCTTATGTTCTTATAACCCTCTAGTTCTCAGATCTGGGATGCGCACGGAGCTCTATTAGCCTCCCAACCAGCAGCCATATTGGTTGTTTTCAAAGGGCTGGGCTGGGTTGGGCTGACAGATCAGAATGGAGGGGAAGAGTAAGAGGAGACTTTCAGACATCAAGGGTAGCATTAAGTCAAACTTTATTTGGCACGGAGGCCTTCTCTTTTGGACTCGCTTCAGAAATGACAAAAGGCAACAGCTGAGGCATGCTGCCCATCTCGAGAGATGCCAGCAGAGGGCAGCACTGTATATTTCAAAGCCATACTGGAAGCCTACAAAAACAGCCATATTGTTTTGAGGCCAGAAATAAACGTTAGAGATCATAATTAAAGCTGGAAAGCCCGTTGAATGTGGCAGAGATGGGCTTGGAGCAGTCTTTCCTGGTGAAATCAGGTTCAAAGAAATCCTGTGCCTCGAGTCTGACAGACCAACTGACAGACAACACAAACTCGCCTGCATAAACCCAGAGATGAAAGAAAACCTCAAAATGAATGAGGTTGGATCATGGGCTATCTCCCGACCCTGCTTCCGTCCAGAGAAGCAAAATGGCAGAACAACAAAGGGGTACTGCGAGATCAACCCACATTTCCTCTAAAGCGGCTTTTCAAAACCATGCCTCCCAGAATCCTACAGCCAGCACAGTCACTGACTACGGGAGCTATGGGGTTTTAAAAAACAGTAGATCAAAATTTTTTCCAGAGGGTTCTCCTGGAAGTTTGTCTGTGGCAGGAAAAAACCAGCCAAGTCTTGGGAGCAATTCAAAGACATGTGACCGGTTTGCATTTGACACACAACGTCCTTGTGTCTGACAAAATGGTCTACAGGCCATGACAGCTAACTTATTTTTTTCCTTTTAAAGTGTCCCTAGCCTTCCCCCCCCTTCTTCTTCAAAAAAAAACCCACAATAACGCCCCCCAAAACAATTTTTCCAAAGATCTGGGTTTTCTCCAGCTTCACATCTCCAGAAGATTACGGAAAAGCCATACATGAGGCCTGAAGCCACCGGGTAGGGTGGGAGAGCCATGCTTGAAATGCTGGCCCCTGCCAAAATTTGGAAGTCTGCACGGATTCCCCCATGCAGCAGCAAGTTGGAGTGGATGTGTGTGCAAGTGTGCATGGAGGATGATGCCTACTTTTCTTTCCAAATGCCTGGAGTGCAAGCGTTTGGAAATGCGCTACCCGGAGGTAAGCAGAATGACTATGCATTCACTGTTTGTGCAAAACTCTGGCTTGGCAAATGTTTAGGAATGAATCTTTTACTTGCTGCCAATTTTAAAATGTATATGCCCCAGGCATTTGCTTCACAGGCAGACGGACGCGTGCAGCTGTTGGCCGGTTTCCACCCACGTGTTGTTGGTGGGAATAACTTGCTGCTGCAAAAGACGGCTGGTTTGGCTTGGGTTTTTTTAAATAGTTCATTTCGGCCGAAAGGCTCGATATCTATATAAGGGCATTGGCATGCCACTGATGTTGGAAAAGCACACTTTGTTTTTGAGAAAGCGAGGGCCGGGAGCCCTCCCAGCGATGTGGCCTGGCTCCCTCATTGACAACATCCTGTCATCAGGAGCAGGGCCGGGAAGGACCCAGCATGGCAGATATTAAAGCTGTCCTGAAAAGAAAGTTGCCATGTTTTGGGGTGGTGGTGGTGGTGGTGTGGGGGGGCTACATAAGAAGGAAAGTACAGGGTTTGAGGAGAGGAATATAATCTCCCTTTGCTGCTGCAGCAAGGCATGAACAGAGAAGCTCAGGAAAAGTTTATGAATAAAATAAAGGGAAAGCAAGAGATAAGGGGGTTGGAGGGAGAGCAGCCAACCAAAAAAATGTCCAGTGGTTGAAAGCGCTTTTATTTTATCTTTTAAAAAACGAACTGAAGCAGAGGGTGGATAGGGGGACCTTTGGTCCCTCATAGGTTTTGGATTACAGCTCCCATGATCCGCACAATGATACATGCTAGGAGCTATAGGTGAAAGAAAAAGGAAGGGAGGGAGGCAACCTGAACAATCCAGACCTGGACTAGAGAAAATCTTGCCAAATATGAACTGAAATAATCAAAAAAGGGAAGGGATGGGAGGAGTAAGCAAATAAAAGACAAACAGCATGTCTGTAATACAGATATTACAAATAATAATAATAATATGGTTTTAAGCTGCCACAGCGCCGTTGTAAGGAATCCTGGGATTTGTAGTTGGAGGATGTTCTTATTAGGCCTCTCTTTCAACAGTGGTTGAGAGGACTGTGCTAGAGCCCCAGAACTGAGAATACAAATCCCATAATTCCTTAGAATGGAGCGATGGCAGTCAAATGGACATGACTTCAGAGTACGGATACACCTTGGGACTCGGGAGGATGGAAAAGAAGGAAGAAGGACAGTGCCATGTTTTCAACCTTTGATTTCTGATGGGCTCCACTCAAGGATACAAGCAGTCTTGTGGGACCTAGCCAGCTCTTTATGCCAATGCAAAACGTGTACCAGAATCCCAAGAGGTTACAAGGAACTCTGGAACATTTGCTCAGCCAATGGGCTCCTGAAATGGCCTCTCAGAACCTTGCTGGTTCCTGGCATCATCTCCAGGCAGAACTGAATCAGAAGACAAAGGCAGGTCCCCATTTTACTGACTGGTGACTTTATTGCAGTGTGGGGTAAGCTCGCTGTTTACTAATAAAAACCTAGATGGAACAATCTTATCCACTAGTAACCTTGTTGGCCGTCTGTCCAGACATTCCTAACTTAAGTTAACCCTGGTGTTCTTGGGTTGCAATCTCTAGGAACCCCGGCCAGCGCAGCTGGCGGTAAAGGCTTCTGGGATACTGCTGCCCCCAAAAATATAGGTTACCCAAGGCTGGGAAACACTGATCTATGACATCTATTCAAAGGGCAAGGAGAATTTGACTGTACATAAGGTGGAGACGTATACTGTATACAGTGGTCCCCCACCCATTTTCGGTTCATATACTGCGGTCCCGCTATATCGTGGGACTGCAGTATATGAAAAAGACCCCCTGGGGTAAGGGGGAAAAGGCCTGTTTCAGGTCTCCCTTACTCAACCCAGGACTGGCGCTGCCCGAAACGGGCCTGTGAGGGCCTTCTCGAGCCTTCTGGAGGCCCCCAAAGGCCCGGGAAGGCCCTCGCAGGTCCGTTTGGGGCAGCGCCAGGCTGGGGGTAAATACAAAACTCCCCAGCTAGGCGCCTCAGACCCAACCCGACTTGCATCCGCATATTGCGGATTTTCAGTTATCGCGGGTTGGGTCGGGTCGGGTCCCTAACCCCTGTGATAGGCGGGGGGGGGGGTTCACTGTAATATAATGGACGGTAAAAGGGATGTCTGCATCCCTCCCACAGCAAGAGAATATAAATCAAAAGATAAATGATCAACCAGAAGGCAAGGAGGAAACCCCTCCCCAACACATTTCTAGTCTTCCCTGCCTCCAAAAGTAAGTTTAGTCTTCAGTACATTCTTGGTTCATGATTCAAGACAGCAGATACAGGAAGATAAACACATGCCTTGATTGATAAACATATACACTTTTTAAGTAACAATGGGTTGGGCAGACCTAAAGGTTGAATTTTTTGGAGAGTTTTGTTTTTTTTAAAAAACCCTTTTGGCCATCCTATAGAAGTTGCATCCTGGGGAGAGGGATTAGAGGAGACGAGTGAGCCAGATGCCCAGCAGAGCCAGGGCAAGGGGCAAGGAGAGGTGGGTAGAGGGCACGGTGGCTGCTGAGTTGCAGAAGTCGCCTTCACAGCAATGGTATGTGGTGACGTAGCTGACTCCCGCGAAGGAGGCGGTTTCATTCGTGTTACATTTGTCTTTATCCACACAGTTCCTCTTCTTGATCAGCTTCTGTCCGGCTGGAGGAAAGAAAAGAAAATCACCATTTGCTGAAAGGCATCAATGACAGTCCTCCATTTGAGAGGAGCATTCCGTGGGGCCATAGGAAGCTGAGTCCCAGCCTTGGGAGCCAGTAACCTGGACCAGTGCATAGAGGCAATAGAAACAGACAGATAATGGCCTTATATTTTCTTATTTTCTCTTGGGTATTTGTACACGACCCCTAAACTCCATGGCAAATGGCTTCCAGCTCCAGAGCTTAAAATTGTTTCCCCACCAGCTCTGGAGTTTACAGAAAATTAAGTGTGACCACGCCCACCTAAGCACGTCCCAGCGCACTTTTCAGGTACCTGCTCTCAGAGGGTGAAAAATCCCAGATCCGGATGTAACCTAGAGTGCCGGGCTCTCCTCGCTTCTGTTTGTTGTTGTTTTTTGCCTCCCGCCACTTTAAGAGAAGGAATCAGGACGACGACAGGGCTCGGGGCGGCTTGGACCAGCAGACGGAGGTGAGCCTGCATTCTTTTGTCCCTTTTTTTCTCCCTCCCCTCATGCAGACAGGAGCAAGGAAGTGCAGAGGGGTGAGGACGCAGGAAGAGCAACGAACCCCCAAGATCTCTGGTCCGAATTTAAGTGGCCAGCGGATCTTAGGGGTCGTGTGAAAAGGCCCTAAGGGTACCATCAGATGGCTTGCAATGGCGAGTGCCAAGTTACATCAGGAAAGGAGCCCTGTGGCGCAGTGGTTAAATGCCTGTACTGCAGCTATAACTGTGCTCACGACCTGGGGTTCAATCCCAGGTAGCAGGCTCAAGGTTCACTCAGAATTCCATCCATCCGAGGTCGGTAAAATGAGTACCCAGCTTGCTTGGGGGGTGGGCAATGTGTAGCCTGCATACTGTAATTAAAAACTATAAACTGCCTACTTGAAGTGGTATGGGGTGGTATATAAGCAGAACACTTTGCTTTGCTTTTGCTTTAAGAGCAGTGAGCTGAAGCAAATGATGAGCCACTGTGTGAGATGGAATGCTGGACTGGATGGGCTGCAGCCTGTTCCAGCAAGGCTGTTTTTTGTTCTTATGTTCTTATGAGCTGAGCTCTCTTAAAGCAACCCTTTTGGCTGCTGGACACTTCTGTCCAGGCTGGGACAAAAAGTAGAAAACCCAGCATGGTTCAGCTTGGAGATGGATTGGGCTTGGGCCAGAGCGCTCTTCGTCATGTGTCATGTGATCAGCATTTATTTTGTTTATTTATTTTAGAGTATTTTTACCCTGCCTTTCTCCTTGGAAAAGGATTCAAGGTGGCTTACAGTAATATACAGTCCAGTACAATTAAGACATATTCAAGTACAGTAGACCCTTGTATAACAAACACTTTGTATAACATAAAAATTCCGGAGATAGGGGAAATTTGCTTAACATAATCGCCTATGGGGCAAATCTGTACAACATAAAAATGGGGTTACTCTGTTTTCAATGCATTCCTATGGGAAATTTGTATAAAGGAAAATTTGCTTAACATAATTTCATTTCGAACGAATTAATTCCTTTATACAAGGTACCACTGTATTTGAGAACAAGAAATTGAGGGGCATCTTACAGCATTAAAAGACAACATTACATTAAAGCTACAAGGGAGACTTAAAAAGAGAGTAAAATTCCATGTAAAAGTTATGAGTGATGGAAACTAACATTGAAAACATATATAGGGTCAATGCAATCGCACAAGGTTATAAGAAGTGGTTATAAACACAAAGTCTATGTGATCATATACTTGTAGATTCATATAAAAGACCCATAATAAGTAGTCCATCATTCAGAGAAAGCTTGCCTGAAGAGAAAGGTCAAATTGGACCATCCCACAAGTGATCTAGATTGCAATATATTGTCCCCTAGTATCACACTGTTAGATTGCTACTCACAGGCCTACTTCTTTCCTCCCCTTCATTTGAGGTCCTACCCTGTTGTCTGCAGTATAGGGGTGTCTACAATGACTGCCTGAGCAAAGCTGTGACAATGTAAGCCAATTTAAGAGGCTTTGTTGAGACCAGGAATTAATAAAAACAGATTCAAGTGAACCAAAGTGATGCCATGTTGATTCCTCTGTATGCCTCGTATCTGTACCTTTAGTTTGGACATTGTTTTCTTGCTGGTCTACCTACATTTTTTTTCACCCATAAAAAAAAAGATTCAGGACTTGAAAGTAAAACTTCATTCCTCTCCTAAAAAGTAAACTGGCACTCTTGAGTATGCTATGGAGTCTTTTGCTGAATGTACATTTGCCGGTTTTGTGCAAGTCCATGGCCACGTGGTCGGCACAGCTGCAAGAAAACACTGTTTTACCTTTCCACTTTTTACATCAGTACCTATTTATCTACTTGCATTTACATGCTTTCGAACTGCTAGGTTGGCAGGAGCTGGGGTTATCAGCAGGAACTCACTCCACTGTGTGGCACCCGGGATTCGAACCGCTGAGCTGCCAACTTTGTAGCTGATGGTGTTTTTTTTTTTTAAGTGCTCTACCCGGCTGAGCCACCACACCCCTCACTGCCCAAAATGTCCTCTCATGAAATGAAATGCTTCATTTTGGCTTATGAAGAAAATAAACAACAGAGATCCAAGACAGGGAGAATATCTTTTTCCTCAGAAGAGACAGCAGAGATACAAAACATTCCTTTCCTTTTAACTACTTTTCCCGGAATACAGCTGCCAGAATCACCTGCTGTTGTGGCAAATTTCCCATCTCTGGTGGGGCTGTGGAACGCCCTGAGAAAACAGAACGGCCATCTTACCTGCTGTTCCCTGGATGGTAGCGCAGACTTGATCGGCCTCGCAGGTGATGGTAGTGGTGTGACACGGGATGTCAAAGAAAGTGAATGAGCATTTCAAGCATTGCAGAGCAGTTCCTGAGATGGAGAGAAAGAAAGAAAAAGATGAGGGATACAATCTGATTATGAAGTCATATGGACGTAGCCTCCATTGGACTCTGGGTTCTGCCTTTAACAGGCCAAGTCCTTTGATTCCTGAGTCAGAGAAAAAATTGCATTCCTTCCCCATTCCCCCATTGAAAAGGTGAGAGGACAAAATGTATGTGAAGAATCTCAGGGCCATTTTACACGACCCCTAAGATCCGCTGGTCACTTAAATTCGGACCAGAGATCTTAGGGGTTCGTCGCTCTTCCTGCGTTCCCACCCCCTCCGCCGCACTTCCTGGCTGCTGGCTGCGTGAGGGGAGGGAGAAAAAGAGAAAGAAAAGCATGCCACTCACCTCGTTCTGCCTCTCGTCTCTGTAAAAGTAGCTCTTAAAGGGACGGGAGCCAAAAAACAACAAACAGAAGCAAGGAGAGCCCCGCACTGACTATCGTTACACCGGATCAAATAATTTTCACCTCCAAAGAGCAGGTACCTGAAAGGTGCGCTGGGACGAGCTAAAGTGGGCGGGGTCGCACTTAATTTCCTGTTAACTCCGGAGCTGGTGGGTAAACATTTTTAAGCTCCGGGGCTGGGAGCCATTTGTCCCGGAGTTTAGGGGACGTGTATAAACGCCCTCAGTCATCCAGGTGAGGTTATCTGGAAGATGAGTCATGGCAACTGAACTTCTTTTCTTGAGAGATTGAAACGTTTCGCTGCTCATCCAAGCAGCTTCGTCAGTCTGAGGAAAGTTTAGTGTATTGAAAACTCCTCTTTCAACAGAGGTGGGGGACTTAGGCACAATCTTTCTGCTACTTCTCATGCTGCCCTTTTGGCAGTCCCCAAACAAATCAGAAACACTTCACGCCTCCACCAGCAAGGCCATAGCTAACAACCTGTACTTAATGGCTGTTGGGAAGGGTTGCATAGGTGGGACTTTCATGCACCCAGGCCATTGTCCACCTAATGAGCCTATTCAGGCCACTGTCCACCTACTGGGCAGAGAGGTGGATGGGGTGCTATCCTTTGGGAAAGCAGGGCTCGAAGAGCAGGTTCTTGAATTTCCCTTGGCCACAGTGAGGGTGCTGTGGCCACAGGAAACTCAAAAGCCTGCTCTTCGATCCTCGCACCCAAAGCGTTTGTAACATGGGGAACCACTGTATTCAGGTTAAATTGCTGTATTGGCACGCTGCAAAAAATAAGTGGGTTTTGAATCACAGTTCGGGCACTCGGTCTCTAAAAGGTTTGCTGTCACTGCTCTATGCCCTCCAAGTGGTAACAAGTATGGAAAGAAACTTGACTTGTGTTTGTTTTTCTTGGGATGAGGGAACAGCTCAGAAGATTATTGGCACCCCTGCAACTGGTTCTTTGTTTTCCACAGAAACAAGCACTGTTGATGGCAAAAAGCAAGCACTCTTAACCAGGAAGTAACTACACCCAGCATCTCTCTTTCTCCTACACACAAAACACACCTCTTCCCTTAAAAGAGAACATACTTCCTCCAAGTTGATATCCATGAGTATCAAATAAGCAAGATTTCAAGCCAAGAGAAGATTTTCTCAGAGGTCATCCACACAATGGTACTGTTCTCAGTGATTCTGAGGGGATTCCAGTAGATCTGTTGCTGATCTTGAACAGCGGTGTCTAAGAGGTGATCTGATTGAAGTTTAAAAAATCATACACGGTACGGACAAAGTAGATAAGGGAAAACTGTTTTCCCTATTGCACAGCACTAGAACTAGGGGGCACTCCATGAAACTCTTGGGTGCTAAATCTCAAACAAATAAGAGAAAGTACTTTTTCACCCAGAGGATCACTGGTCTGTGGTACTCCCTGCCAGAAGAAGTGATGACAGCTGTCAGCCTTGACAGCTTTAGGAAAGGACTGGACAAGTTCATGGAGAACAAGGGCATTGATGGCTATCCTTATGGATGCCTAAGGACAACCTCTGGGTTGGAGAGATAGGAGGGATCTCTCACAACGCCATTTGCAGGGAATCGTAAGCAATTGAAGACATCTGCTTGGGAATACCCTGAAGCAAATGGTGAGCCGCTATGGGGGACAGAATGCTGGACTGGATGGGCTGTGGCCTGTTCCAGCAAGGCTGTTCTTATGTTCTTATGAATGGTTTTGAATCTGTCATTCCAATAGTTGCATCCAGGTGCATGAAGGAAAGTGTTGCATGTTTTTGGATGAGTGGATATGTGATTCTGCAACAAACAGTCTTGTGTGTCTATGAAGATTCTCAGTCATCCAGGTGAGTTTATCTGGAAGTTGAGTCTTGGCTACTGGACTTCTTTTTTGAGAGATAGAAACGTTTCGCTGTTCATCCAAACAGCTTCATCGGTCTGAATACAGCTAGTGCAAATCCTCCATCTTATAGGCAGCTTTGACCTCTTGTCACCCTGGCCTGAATTGAAAACCCCTCCCTCAACAGAGGTGGTGGGCTCAGGCATAGTCTATCTGCTACTTATCAGGCTGTGCTTTCCAAAGTCCCCAGGGAAATCAAAAAGCCTTCACCACCAAGACCATAGCTAACAACCCATTATTGATAGGTTTTAGCACCTTAGGCCATTGTTCACCTTAAGGCTAAGGATACTATTGTCTCCCTAACGAGCCTATTTAGGCCACTGTTCATCTTATGAGCCTAATTCAGGCCAGGGTGACAAGAGGTCAAAGCTGCCTATAAGATGGAGGATTTGCACTAGCTGTATTCAGACCGATGAAGCTGTTTGGATGAACAGCGAAACGTTTCTATCTCTCAAAAAAGAAGTCCAGTAGCCATGACCTGAACTTCCAAACAATCTTGTGGCACCTTAGCAGTTTTATTCTGGCGGATACATCTCTATCTGCTCCATCCTGCAGGTTTTTTTTAAATATATCAACATATATGTCCTCTTATGAGGAGAAAGGAGGCTTATAAATGAGAAATAAACAAGAGTCAATAGATAAGTTATCTTCTTCCCAGTTATGAAGGGCATAAGGATAACCAAGCTGCACATAGTCACACTATGGAACACCTCATGAGGTAGTGATTGCTGCCAGCCTTAGATTTATTTATTTATTTATTTATTTATTTATTTATTTATTTATTTATTTCTATACCACCCATCTTCCAGAGGTGGTTAACAATAAAAAACAATATAAGAAAAATTATACAAAATGAGTTGACTATTCTAAGTCAATAAATAAAATAAAATAACATAGAATACTCAACAATATGGCGGGATAAAATAAGAGGGGGGGAAATTAAATTAAATTAAAATTAAAGGTCGTCAAATGCCTCACGAAAAAGCCAGGTCTTCAAGATGGCTTTTCATAGTGTTTAGGCAAATTCCCAATGGATAAAAAAAACCAAAAAAACATACTGGCCTATAATTGCCACCAACAAAAAAATCAGGGGCATCACACGATGGTGAAGACCCAATGGGTGTGGTGAACCTATATTGTTCCTGCGTTATAATACCATACATCCTGGAAGACAGTGGAGTCCACAGAGGAACATGGAGCGTATAAACAATAAGTACCAGTCACTGCTATGGAACATCAGGAAGTCAGGAAGGACATAAATTATAAACAGTAGATACTACACTTTTGAAAAAAAAAGCCAACCTCATGCCAAGGCCTGCTACAGCCCTCATATCTGCTCTGTGTTGTCATATATTGCCTCAGTCTGGGCAACTCGCAGAGGGAAGCCGCCAGGCTCTTTGTGTTTCTGTACCCCAGATGCTGTGTTCTTTCCAAGAACCACTCTGGGTAGCCAGTGGATAGATGGGTGGTATATAAATCAGCCAGCCAGCCAGATAGATAGATAGATAGATAGATAGATAGATAGATAGATAGATAGATAGATAGATAGATAGATAGTGGGGTGTCGATACCTTGATTTTAAAAGCTCAACTGGGATAGTGCTAGATTAGGAACCAGAGTGCCTTAAATAGAATAGAATAGAAACTTTATTGTCATTGTACATAGTACAACAAAATTGAAAGCGCTCAGAAACATTATTTTGGGGACTACAATTCCCAGAATCTTCTAGCCAGGATGGCCAGGTGTTGGACAGAACCAGAGGGAAAGTAGCCAGTGGCAATGTTGGTTGAGGATGCCAGGAGTCACACAATTCCACAGATTTTCTAATTCTATAAATCTCTACCAATCCATTATAGCTTTTACTACACGGGGGGAAATGAAAAAGCAAATCCCTGTTCCCTCCTCAATTTTTCTGTTGTTCTCCAAAGTTTTTTCCCATGGCTTCAAAATTTTCAGAATATGAAAGTTAGTCTTTAAGGTGCCACATGTTTTGTGTCTTTTGTTTTGTTTTGGTTTTCTTTGATTCTTGCCTGGAATTCTTGAAAAGACTAACACGGCTACCCTCTCTGAAACTTCAGTTAAAATATTTGTTTCCCCTGGGCAACAGTTCTCCTAGATCTTGCCCACTGACCATGTTGCTGGGGACCATGACACATGGAGTCCAACAACTAGAGATGGGCACGACCAGAAAAAATGATGTTTCGAGTAGTCGTTTGTCGGAACGGGTCCGCTTTGGGTCGTTTCCGTTTGTTGCGATAATTTACAAAAATTTGTCGTTTCCGTTTGTCGTTTGTCGTTTCCACCCCGATTTCGCGCGATTTGACGTCCCAGAGCATGGGGCTAGGGTTAGGGTTTGTGGGCTCTGGGCTGCACCTCTGGGTGTCTCTGACCCACTAAGAAGGGAAGCGTACTGGTGTACAGGTTAGGGTTAGGGTTGGGGTTAGGGTAAGGGTTAGGCTTAGGGTTACGGTTAGGGTTAGGGTGGGTTAGTGGGCTGCACCTCTGGGTGCCTCTCTGACCCACTAAGAAGGACAGTGTACTGGCGTATGGGTTAGGGTTAGGGTTAGGGTTAGGGGTAGGGTTAGTGGGCTTTTTATGCCCTCTGGCACATCCAGAAGTCTCAGTCAAAACCTGGCCATGCGATTGGTGGAATGGCTCAAAAAATTTGCATGGTCCCATCCCATGGCCAGCCCATCATTGCGCAGGTGTAAAAAAATAAAAATAAAAATAAAATAAAATCAATGGAGACGTTTTATTGCAAGAAAAACCCACTGCTGCTACTATAAAAATTCAGGCGTTTAAAATACCTAAATTTCACATGTTTCTGTTGTGCTTTGGTGTGTTTTTGGACCACGATTTCAAAATAAATGTTGCGGTCGCCATTTTGGATCCCCCCCACCGCATGGCACATGGAGACGACGAGGATGACCGACCCCCCCCCAGCCTGGTGCAAGCAGCCCAGGACAGGAGAGGGGGGGAGGCCGGGGGACCCCCCCCCCCCAGAAACCACCCCTCTGGTAGGTGTCCTCAGGCAGGCATATTTTGCCTGCTTTTTTGGCCGGGAATCGGGGTTTTTTTTAACTTTTAAAAACTTTTTTTCTGTACTGCTGTTGGCAATGGCATTGCGCGATTGCCGCGATGCCATGAACGACAACGATAAACCCGAGCCAATTTTTCTTTTTTCGGGTCGGGTTCGAGCTGGAATGGAGTAATTCTCGTTACCGTTTCCGTTACATAACGATAACGATAACCGAAAACGGAAACGAGAATTTCGCCGCTCCGTGCCCATGTCTACCAACAACATTTGGACTCAGATTCCTCCTCTATGCTATCAAGGAAGCACTGAAGAGTATAAGAAGAGCACCGCTGGACAAAAAGGGCCCCTTGCTTCTCCCGGTGGCTAGCTGTGTGCCTCCAAGAAGCCTGCAGTAGAACCCTGTGCCGTACAACACAGAGGACGGCCTTCTTTTTGGCAGGGTGCTCTTCCCTGGTTGGATTTCAAGAAACATGAAGAAGGGAATGAAGCCATAGCTTTTAAATTACTCAAAACCAGTTAGCAACCCCGGAACAGTTTGAATGGCAAACATACAAGCCACCTGGCTGGGTCAGTGCCCCCTGCCCTGTGCTGAGATGTATTCTTGCACTTCAAGTGAAGCCGCAGCAATCATTTCCAAACCTGCATTGTTATCCTAGTTCCCCATTAGAGATGGGCATGAAATGATTTTTTTTGTTTCGGTTTTTTTTTGTTTCAGAACGAAAAATGAACTAATTTTAAAAGAAAAACGAAATGAAACGAACTGGAAATTTTTGATTCATTCTGATTCATTTTTCGTTAATGGTGGCATTGCTGTGTGATGTAAAATAAAAGGATTAAAATGATACAAATCCATTAATCCATATGAGTGAGACGGTGTTTTAAGAAAAAAAAAAGAAACAAAATGAAAAATGAAATGCATTTTTACTTAAAATGTTGTTAAAAATGAAACGAAATGAACCAAAGAAAAATGGAACAAGTGAACAATGGAAGTGAAACACCATTTTTCCATTTCATGCCTATCTCTATTCCCCATCTTTGACCACAGCCTTCTGCAGCCTGGCAACTCCTGGATATTTCTACCAGGTTTGGAAAACTTATCTTTTCTGGCAACTCCCAGAATGCCTATCCCAAAGTTGAGTTGGGGTCACTGATAATGCCTTTGTGTTGTTGTTTTTAGAGCATTTTTACATCACCTTTCTCCTTGGAAAATGACCCAAGGTGGCTTATAGTAATGAGGGACAATATACAGTCCAATGCAATATTCAATTATTGAGTACAAAAGGAATTGAGGGACATTTTGCAGCATTACAAGACAACATTACATTAAAACTACAACATTACATTAAAACACAAACAGGAGTGAAAATTCCATGTAAAAGTTATAAGTGAGACAACCTTACATTAAAACTACAACATTACATTAAAACACAAACAGTTAGAGTGAAAATTCCGTGTAAAAGTTATGAGTGAGGGAAACTAACATTGAAAACATAGTGTGAATGCAATCACAATGTCTATAAACACAACGTCTATGTGATCATGTATGGTAGATTCATATAAAAAGACACATAATAGGTAGTTCATCATTCAGGGAAAGCTTGCCTGAAGAGAAAGGTCTTTGCCTGTTTCTGGAAAGACATCAGAGATGAGGCAGTCCTGGCCTCCAGTGGGAGGGAGTTCCAGAGTCTGGGCGCGGCAGCCGAGAAGGCCCTTTCATGTTTTCCCACAAGACGTCCCTGTGAGGGTGGCGGGATGGAGAGAAAGGCCTCTCCTGATGACCTTAATACCTGAGCTAGTTCATACTGTGAGATTCTATCTTTGTTCCTGCTCCGCCGCTGCATAGGGAGGCGGGGCCCATTTGCCCCTCCCCCGGCCGAACTAACGCGAGATGGGAAGTCGAAGTCTCGCGAGGCTGGGGGACGTCGCGAGAGCTCCTGCTTTATAAGCGGGCTCCCGCCCAGGCCCGGCCTCTTTTCCCTTTGGTCTCCGGCATCCCTCCCTCCCACCCTTTACCATCTGTCAGGGCGAGTTGACTGGTCGATAGGAATTTTCCCCACGGCCCTAGATTGGCAACCTGGGTCGGGGGTTTTTTCGCCTATCCCGTCCTGACGGGGAGACGGGGGGACGGGAAGCCTCATCCATTTCGGCCAGTGTGGTTAGTCGTACGGGTGGCGGGTAGTGCGGGAAAAGCAATATGGCAGGGAGTAAGAGCCACCGAGAAACTTCAACCCCTAACCTCCGGACACTGCAAGTCAGGTGACTACAGCGTGCGGGGGGGGAGGGGGGAAATCTTCAGCTTACCGCAGCCGGGCAGGGCCCAAGCCAGGTGATGGCACCCTGACGCCCAGCTGGGAAGGTAATCAGCTTCAGTCAACGGTGGGGGGCGCCATTTGCCTTGTTGCGCCCCTTGGTCGCCCTTACTTGCCGAACATCTGATCGCAGGGGGGAGTCTGGGCCCAGGCCCCCCTGGACCCGGTAATTTCCGCACTACGAAGGCCCCCTCCTTTATTGGTTTGTTCCTGGTTTAAGGTATGCTTGCTTGTTATTGATTTAATAAATCTGGCCCTTGTTTACCCCATACCTGTGTCTCACATATTTAGTTTCGGCGGGGGGGGGGGGCAAGAGGTAGCTACTACCCAGGTCATATAATGCTTTGTTGTTACCCAGCCCGCCTGGAAGGCACTGGGTTAGGAAACGTTGCTTCTTTTCTGTTTTGTATGATGCTGGGATTATATATTACCACAGAAAATGTCCTCTTGCTCAAGCAGTCACACAAAAACGATGCCAAGTTTTCTATTTTGGATTTCTCTGGGCAGAGAAAATAGCGGGATGGCTCAGTCCCACTTCTTGCTTTTTCTAGTACAGTACTCGGTTTAAATCTGGTTCCACTTTCCGCCTCACAGCTGGAATGTCCTGGAAGGCGCAAACAACCCCTCAAAAGGGTGTGAATGAAAAGGCACATGTAGATTTAATCCCAGACATGTGCCCCCACCACCGCTGGTAGAAAGGCAAATAACCCAAAGCGTGTTCACTTCAAGAGGGCAGATATTAACTTTCTGCTCTTGGGAATGAAAACAGGCAGAGGTTTCTAGAGGCAGGATTTTTTAAAAAGCTACCAATGGTTTGCAGAAAGCAAAATATGGAAAACAGGAGCGAAGCGGATGCTCAGCCTGGAAAAAATAACTCAGCTCCAAAAACCACAGCCTCTCATGGAAAACAGAACCTCTCCCCAAATCTAAGCCAAATGTGAATTTCCCATGTGCTGGTACAGCTTGTCCTGTTTATGTGCATCTTCAAAGTGAGACCACTGGAGAAGAGGAAAGGATTCCTGGAAAGTGGGTAACTTTTCCCCAATTCAGACAGCCGGATAAATCGTCTACCTGCAGAGTAGCCTGCTTTGTAGAGGACAGTCCTCTGGTTGAAGAGGTGTCCTCAGTTCGAAGAACTGTCCACTCTATGACTGGTTTGAAGACACAATGGGAAAACAGTAAGGGCCTCAATGTTGCCTGTCAACATCTGGACAGTGGACTCAGCAGGCAGGGGCACCATTCAGGTACTTACTATCTCCTCTGCTATGGTGAGACATGTATTTCTGCTTAAATCATATCAACACCCCCCACCTAAATACACACCTAGCATTGATATTGAATTAAATCCAGTTTGGGTCCTCTGCTGTTGCTGCACACAGGCGATCCCTTTATTCTTTACAGGTCAAGGTTGTGTCATGGAGGATTCTTCCTTGAGGAGATACCACAGGAGGGGAGGATGACATAAGAACATAAGAAGATCCATGATGGATCAGGCCAAGGCCTATCTAGTCCAGCTTCCTGTATCTCACAGTGGCCCCACCAGATGCCTTTCTGGGAGCACATGAGACAACAATATGCCTTTCTACTGATGCCACTCCCCCTGCATCTGGGACTTTGAGGTACCCTCCTTTTAAGTGTGGTAATAAGGCAGATCCCTGTCAGTTGTAACCTGTGATGGAACTTTGCTCCAGAAATCTGTCCAATGCTCTTTTAAAGGCATCAAGGCCAGATGCCATCACCACATCCTGCGGCAAGGAGTGACCAAATGGAATGGAAGACAGGTCTCCCTCTTCTAACAGTAAAAGGAGTTTCAGCCATAAGGGGAAAAATTCAGATGATGTGGATCAGGTATTATTCTGTTGATCTGCATCCAGGACTATAGATCCATGGGACACTGTTTCCACCCATAGTTAATTTCCACTATGTGTGTGTGTGTGTGTTGCGTCATTACAGTCGTGACTGACTCTTCTTGACCCCATGTCCATGGAGTTTTCTTGGCAGGAATACTGGAGTGGTTTGCCAGTTCCTACTCCAGGCGCCTACAGCACCTGGAATTCCCTGGTGATCTCCCATCCAAGTACTAACCAGGGCCAACCCTGCTTAGCTTCCGAAATCAGGCGCGATCGGATGGGCTTAGTATAAGGCAGCTTAAGGTAAAGGTAAAGGTTCCCCCCATACATGCATGCTAGTTGTGTCTGACTGTAAGGACGGTGCTCATCTCGTTTTCAAGCCAAAGAGCCAGTGTTGTGCAAGTCCATGGCCATGTGGCTGGGATGGCTGCAAGGAAACACTGTCTTACCTTCCTGTGTTTTACGGTGGGACCTATTTATCTATTTGCTTTTACATGCTTTCAAACTGCTAGGTTGGCAGGAGCTGGGGTTATCAGCGGGAACTCACTCCGCGGCATGGCACCCGGGATTTGAACTGCCGAGCTGCCAACTTTGCCGCTGACCATTTCAGCGCTCTAGTCCGCTGAGCCACTACACCCCCTGGGTAAGGCAGCTTAAGCATTCAGAGGCATACCACTTCTGCCTCCGAAGGATCCTCCCCAGGAACCTTATCGCCATTTCGCTGCCAGAAGGAGAGTACCAAATGCCCCCTTCATTCACTGCTCAGGTCTCTGTGTGCAATCTGTGTGTAGTCTACCAGGCCCTCCAAGGGTTGTTGCCCCTTTGGGGGGTGGGGGTAATGGCACACAAAGTAGCCAAGTGCCTCTGCCTCTCCCAGCGCTCCAGAGGCTTTACCAGTTCTTTTTTTTTATTGAATAATTTTATTGGGTTTTTGAGGAGGGAACAAAGGGAAGGGGAATGGGAAAAAGGGGGTACAGTTTTTCTTAAAAATTTACATTGAATATATCAAGCAAAGTAAAAGTAGTGATTTAACATATTAATAGATTGCCAAATATTATCACAGTACTAATAGGTTTGTTACTTCTTGCCATCTTTTCCGAGAGATCTCATCGTAGTCTCCCTTTAAATAGCCGGAGAGTCTGTCGATTTCGATACATTCTCTTATCTTTTCATAGAGATTCTTCTCTGTTGGTACGTTAGGTTGTTTCCAGAATTTCGCATACAGTATCCTTGCAGCAACAATTACATGGTGAAGTACATATCTCTGATCATATGAAATATTTATGTCTACTATATTTAATAAGAAAATTTCTGGACTAAGCTCTATCTTAATTTTCAAATATCTTTCTAGAAATAGTTTTACCATTTTCCAATATGCCTTTGCCTCTTTACATGTCCACCACATATGGTAAAAGGAACCACAGTCATATTTACATTTCCAATATTTAGGTGAGCAATTGTACATCTTAGATAATCGGTGTGGTGAGAGATGCCATCTATAGAACATCTTATAGCAATTTTCCTTAAAAGAAATAGATTTAAAGATTTTAACTGTATTCCACAGAGAGTCCCATTTATTTAGATGAATAGAGTAACCGAAGTTTTCTGCCCATCTTATCATAGTATCTTTGACCAGTGTATCAACCATTTTCTCATTTAACAAAATACTATAGAATTTACTAAGAAGCTTGGAGTCGCCAGAAGATAGTATTTTGTCAAGTGACGTATCAATAGTCGTAAATCCCCCCTCTTTAGTAAAATCTTTAAAGTGTGAGTATATTTGTTGATACTTCCACCAGTCTAAATTATAGCCTTCTGATACTAATTTCCCTAGTAGTTTCAATGAAAGGTCAGTGTTCAGAAGGTGTCTATAAGTTAAGACTTTTGGGATTTCACTTGTAGGGGAGCTAATGACCGCTCCCGGCGGAGATAGCCACAATGGTGCTTTGAAGTAAAATTGTTTTTTAATCGATAACCATATTTAACTAAGGCATTCCTTATCCAGTGCTTTTTAAAGAGGGTAGGTATATTACCCTTGTACCACATATAATGATGCCAACCCTTGTCTAGGCCATAACCCTCAAGCTGCAATATTCTTTTATTTGTCATCAAAATCCAGTCTTTAATCCAAGTCATGGCAGCAGCCTTGTAATATAACACTAGATTGGGCAGGGCAAAACCACCAGTTTTGGTTCTATCCTGTAAATAAACATTTTTAATCCTTGCTTTTTTCTTTTGCCATATAAATATACGTATACTTTTTTCCAGGTCTGTAATAATCTTAAAATTAGGTAATATAGGTAAAGATTGAAATAAGAAAAGCAGTTTAGGTAGAACATTCATTTTAACTGCTGCAATTCTGCCCATTAAAGATAGCTGGAGTCTTGACCAAATTTCCAAGTCAGCTTTGATTGTTTTTATAGCATTAACATAGTTATCTTTATATAAAGAGTTACAGCGGTTAGATACAGTGATACCCAGGTATTTTACCTTACTAGCATGTTGAAAACCCGATTGGTTTACCAGTTTTTCAATCATGGATGAAGTCATATTTTTGGTAAGCAACAATGTTTTTTCTCTGTTTACCTTTAATCCAGAGATTTTGGAGTAGGCCTCCAAAGTCTTTAGGAGTTCTAGAGAGGAGGTCTGAGGATTCTCCATAATTACCAACAAATCGTCTGCAAAGGCTTGTACCTTATAAACTTCTCCTTTGCTTTGTAGGCCTTGAATACCTGGAGTATTTCTTATGACATGAAGAAGCACCTCCAAAGTTAATATAAACAAGAGGGGAGAAAGGGGGCATCCTTGCCTGGTGCCTTTATGTATGTTGACTTTATCTGTAAGGTGGCCATTGACGACAAACCTGGTATTTTGGGTGGAGTAAATTTGTTCAATTGCTCGCAGCATTCTATGGCCACATTGTAGGTAATCTAACTGAGATTTGAGTAAAGACCAGGATACGTTGTCAAAAGCTTTCTCGGTGTCAATAAATGCAAAAGCTACTTGCTTCTCAGGGTGGCATTCATAATATTCCAACACATCGAAGAAAGTTCTAATGTTGGATTGAAGATGCCTTTTCGGAAGAAAGCCAGTCTGATCGTGTGATATCAGAGAGGGTAGAATCGTCCGCCATCTATTAGCCAAAATGGTTGCAAAAATTTTGTAATCCACAAGTCTTTAGATTTCCCTTCTTTAGGAATCAGTGTTGTATATGATAATTTCCATGAGTCTGGTATATCTTCACCTTCCAAGATGGATGAAAAAAGATTTTTCATATTTCCAGAGACTATCTCAGAGAATTTTTTGTAAAATTGTGCCGGTATTGAGTCAGGTCCAGGAGCCCTGTTCATTTTTTGATGATTGATAGCCTCTGTTATTTCCATCATTGTAATAGGAGCATTCGTTTGAGCTCTCAGTTCTTCAGTAAGTTTGGGAAAATTGGCTTGTTCGAGGCTTTACCAGTTCTTCAGTGCCAGGTTTTTGAGTCCTAGGCTGATACTTCACATCCCTCTCGCTGCAGTTCGCAGCCCCGCTGGAGACCGGTTCGAAGGAACGTAACCTCACGTCCTTGTGGGGTCAATCTGAGTTCAAAGGAACGTAACCTCACGTCCTTGTGGGGTCGATCCGAGTTCACCCTGACCATGCCCCCTGAACTGCGCTCCAAGCGGGGTGAGAGATTCCCGTCCTGGAGCTCGGGAATCTTTTCAATCCACTTCTCGATCTGTGTTGAAAACCGATTTCAACACGGAGGCAAGTTCACCTCGGCTCGAGGAAGGACGTGAAGTAACCACCCTAGTGTGTGTGGGGACACGGTGGAAGCTGGGGAGTTAGTTACTGTATATACTCGAATATAAGCCTAGTTTTTCAGCCCTAATTTTGGGCTGAAAAAAGGGGCCCTCGACTTATATGAGGGTCAATACTTTTAGCCACTGAGGCAAGTGCTTGGGTCGATGGCTAAAAGTCATTTTAAACATTGCGTGCCGCTTCTCTTGACCCCCCCCCCTCTGCATCACGGGGGAGTTGTGTGCGATGTTTAAAATGACTTTTAGCCACTGACCCAAGCACTTGCATCAGTGCCTAAAAGTCATTTTAAACATCACACACCACTCCCCCAGCTCACAAAGGAGGAGCTGCCAAGCCCTGCTGCATTTCCCACCCTAGACTTATACTCGAGTCAATACGTTTCCCCAGTTTTGGGGGTTAAATTAGAGGCCTCGACTTATACTCGGGTCGACTTCTACTCGAGTATATACAGTAATTCTAAAAGAAGGAGCAGGAATACTCCACTGAATGCTGCTCTTAGACTGCCATCGAGAAATGGGCTGAGATTCTATTTCGGTCGCTGTGCCTCATAAACCTGAGGATGTCATTAGGGGCAGTGAGTTTTCAGAATAAAAAAAAATTCCAGTCTCCCACCCCAACCCACAAAAGGACCTGAACTCTCATAAAATCCCCTTCTTTGTGGTGAAGCCATTCAGTTCTCCAGGATGCATGCAGGATGGAGTGGGGAGAGTTTGTGCTCTATTTGTATCACGCTCCGGACCTCAACATGTTGTCTGACAACCCCATAAAAAAGCAATAAAAATAGCGTTTAAAAACACATACACAATGTGCCATTCAAATCTAGCAGGCACCCAGCCCAATCCAAATTAAGTCATAATATACGGTAATGTTCTGCTCTAGACATATAAAGCATAGAAAGACCCAAGTGGCAATTATGTACTTACTATACAGATGGGGCTGTGGGTGTCTTGGCTTCCCTTGGTCTTGTTAGTGATTCCGCTAATAATCATAGTACTTGAGCAAGTGTCCAAACCACCAGGCATCAAACATTCAGAAAAACATATAATTAAATATGCCTGGCATTTAAAACTTATATCCCATCCTGTTTGCAACCCACCTGATTGTGGTGGCCGCCTTTCCTGCCTGACATTTCTTGGGTGCCTGTAATTGGAGTAGGATGATGAGCATCCATTCAATTAGCGGAGCTTTCCCAAACCTGTTTTTTCCCTAGTGGGAACACTTCATTAGTCTAATAATGTTTAAAGACCGGATAATGGTTTTGAATACTCTGACCCCAAAGCAGTGACTCTCATCCTTGTTTCCCCAAATGCTCTTAGATTAAAAGTCCCAGAAACCTTCACCACTAGCTGTGATTGGAGATGTGAAGACCCGGGAAAAAAATGGAAACATTGGCGGGGGGGGGGGACAGTTTTTCCCCGTTGTTTTTTTCCTGAAGCCTTTTGGGTTTTTCCCAAAAAATGGAAATAAATGAAAAAATGATTATGGAATGTTTTATTTTAACATGATCAATAAAATATTTTAGGACAGGGTGTTCTAATATTTTCCAAATCATTTCTAAAAATATGCATAGTATCAGATTATTCTAATTTCTGTGCACTGAGGACAAACAAGCCCTAGGTTACCAAATGCAAGAACAAGATGCATTTATTTCTTTAGGAGGTGCTGCTATTGTCACAAGAAAAAGGTTTCACTTTTGTTTTTGCATGTGGGTGGGTGTGTTTGGTTCTATTCTGTCCGCTTCGCCAGGCCTCAATGCACTGGAAGAAAATACAGAGCAACAAAAATGATTCTAATTAAATTTCATGCCCACTCATTGAAACTTATAGTCCCACTTCCTTCTATGCACCCTCCCCTCTTCAATTCTTTTTATGAGAATGAGGTTTTTATTTTATTTTTATTTAATACTGTGAAGAGGAAATATGAATTGTTAATTCTGGATTTTTAAACATTTTTGTAGGGGTGGGGAGTGCTAATGTAGTATGTTTTCAATTTTTCTGAAAATTTCCGTTTCCCGAAAAAATTGTTTCTTTTTCCGAGCTTCAAAATTTCCGGAAATTTTACATCACTAGCTGTGGTGGCTAGGATTTCTGGGAGTTGTAGTCTGAGAATATATGGGGACACAAGGCTGGTAATCACTCCCCACTGGCTTTTGAGTTGGGCATCTGATTTGCAGAGCCAGAGGTTGTGATTTTGATTTCCCCGCTGTGCTACCCAGGAGAAAAACCAGCCTGCATAGCAACCTACACTACCTCAGAGATACCCCCAGAAAAAGGAAATCAATGCTGAATATCTTCAGAAAATGGCTACCATACATCACAATTGACTCGGAAGCAGTTAATAACATTAAAAACAACAAGAAGAGTAATCACGGCTTTAACATGTGTTCTTGAAGGCTTTCATGGCCATTATCTGATGGTTGTGGAGTTTTGGGGCTATTTGGCCGTTTTCTGGAGGTTCCTCTTCTTCCTAATGTTTCGCCAGTATCTGTGGCCAGCATCTTCAGAGAGCAGGAGCACACAGAGCTGGAATTCTCCCTGTGCTATGGAATTCTAGAGAATTCTAGCTCTCTGAGCTCCTGCCCTCGGAAGATGCTGGCTACAGAGACTGGCAAAATATTAGGAAGAAGAAAAACCTCCAGAACAGGGCCAAACAGCCAACCCCCCAACAACCAATGTCTTTAACTATTTTTTTAAAATCCCAGTCCCTGTTAAATTAAGCTGCAAAAGAATAGAAAAAATTAAGAAGCAATCTGGGTGGGAAAAAATGTTTCTAGGAGGTCCAGATCTGGTGCTTAAAACAAACCCTGAGCATATAATCAAAGGCATCTTGTCTGGTAATTCTATGTTGTTTCTTCCTACACTGTTATTTTCTCTTGTTTTGCTATCTCTGATATGGGGACCGCACAATTCTAGCAAAAGAACCAAGCAGATCCCAGTAATAAACTTAAAGCATACCTTCAACCCATGTTAGAGAAAAGGAACATGTTTTGAAACACGTTTCATTTTTCCTCAGATGTTCAAAGATGTCTTCAGACTAGTACAGTGGACCCTTGTATAACAAATGGTTTGTATAACACAAAATTTGTACAACATAAAAAATTCTGGAGATAGGGGAAATTTGCTTAACAGAATTGGCTATGGGGCAAACCTGTACAACATAAAAATGGGATCACTCTGTTTTCAATGCATTCCTATGGGAAATTTGTATAAAGGAAAAATTGCTTAACATAATTTTATTTGGAACTAATTAATTCCTTTATACAAGGTACCACTGTAATATAGAATCATGCGGCACAGTAAAGGTTTAAAGTCTCAGCCATAAGTCTTAAAGGAGGTGCTATTGTGTGCTCACGTTTTATATTTTTGTATTTTCAAGGTACAATATTAGGCTTGGATACTACAGCCCCCTGACATTTGTATCTTAACAAATTATTTTTAGAAGGGATCGCTAAAGGTCTATAACTACCAACCTTGTTAAGTCAGAACAAGCAGCACTGTATCTCAACCACTCCATCCTGAAGAAAGGCCCACCTACCCTCATCCCCATGATGGAGATTGAACAAATATGAAATTCCCTGCACTGAGGGAAGAAGGGGGTATATAAACATTCCTTTATTTGATAAGAATAAAGTTTGGCTGTGTTCTGAGCACCATGCCCTCTGAAGATGCCGGCCACAGAGATTGGTGAAACGTCAGGAAGAAATACTTCCAGAACACGGCCAAACTTGTTCACAACATCCATATTTCCCGGCCGTAAAAGCCTTCGAGAATACATTCCTTTATTTATTACAAAGTACTCAGGGCAAAATATATGGGACTACCCTAACCTAGAACATAGTCACTTGCCTAACTTTAGAGTGGTGTAATTACCTTGGACATTGTCTTTGAGGTTCATCAGCTTCAGAGCCTATGCAGTATAAATCAAATGAGTTCAAATCTCTACTTGGCTTTCAAACATACTGCACTGGACAAGTTTTGGATGGATCTCTCTGCCTAATTTTCCTCATTGGATTGTTGGGAGGACAAAGGACATCTATGGATTGAAATTATAGACCTCCAGACATACTCTGAAAGATGACTATCAAAAATGCCCTGTCAAAAGAATCAGGAGGGGCAAGTACCTCCTCACTGCAGCTCCCACTGATTGCTCCCCAAAAACTGTGTTAAGGACTGGGACATTATCCAGAGCCACATTTTAGGGCAACACAGGGAAACGTGGGCAGGAGGAAGAACTGTTCCTTTGTACGGGTGCCCAATACCTTACTCCTATCTGGACACATGGTCGGCGTTCTACCACTATGACCTCTTTATTTTATTTTGTGAAGTGTCTAGTGTGGGATAATATCCTGTCTACACCCAGTACTAAACCCCTTCATCTCTCTTGTGTTTTTAGTTTTCACTTTACTAATCTCAGTTGGCTTTTAGCTGTAGTCCAATGAACTGTTTTTAAAATCACCAATTCAGGTATTTTATGGCTTTGTTTTTAAAGGCTTGAGTCATTTACACATTATTTGAAAAGAAGGGTGGAGTCTAGTCGTTGTGTTTTTTAAAAAAACTCACAGTGACACCACACAATATTAAGGGGGGGAATGAGAAGATTCAGCATGGAAATTAACTTCTACAAAATCTAATCTGACACACCCTCCCAACATAAATAAATGTATGTACAAACACAGGTATTCACAGTGCATACCCACAGCCTGAAAACAACTCTATTTATTTGCCTGGTCATTTATTTTTATTTTCCACCCTTCAATTAGTATATCCAATTGAGGGCAGCTTATAGTAACAACAGCTACAAAATATATACAGTAGATCAGAGTGCAATTGAAAAACAACAAGCATACCAACAAAACAAAGGGCAGAAAAGCATCATTGTTAAATGTCATCATCAAGAACCTGTATCAAGAACAGTAAACAAAAACCATATCAACAGAGTTTGCATCTACAGCTTCATTGTGACCAGGAATCTTGCCTGATCAGGGTTTATCATGTGAAAGGGATTAGTGTTCATATATGGAAATTCTCCAGAACAGTGAAAGACACACAGGGATCTCCAGGGAATCCATAACAATATTTGTGTGCTGCCAAGTCAGTTCTCAAATATGGTGACCCTTTCCAGGGCTTTCCATGTACAAAATACTAAAATTTGGTTTACAACGTCCTTCTTCCTGGTCATTACAGTACCCTGTTACATGAGTCTGTTTCCTTGGAACACCTTACAAACACTCCTTGTCACTCAACAGCTGCTGCTGGAGATGAGATAGACATTAGGTCTATTTCTTTAGGCCCAATGCCAAGGCTAGCCATGGCTGGGCTTTGATAAGCTGAGAGAGATCATTTTTAAGCCAGATTCTTCTCTTTCTATGTGTAATAATGTCCACTCTATATAGGTGCTGTTTTGTAGCAAGGCTGCCCGATATGATAGGCAGATCCTCTATCTATCTATCTATCTATCTATCTATCTATCTATCTATCTATCTATCTATCTATCTATCTATCTATCTATCTATCTATCTATCTATCTATCTATCTATCTATCCATCCATCCATCCATCCATCCATCCATCCAAGTTTCACCACCGTTGCTTCCTTCAGTGTATGCTCTTTGGGAACAGCATACAACAGTTTGGGAAATGTGGAGAAAAGAGAGATTTATAGACTCCGTCCCCTCCTGTCAATACAACAGGACTACAGTTCTGGGATTGCCTTATAGTGAAGGAGTTTCTGTTTTAACAAGGTTCATCTGCAGCACAAGGTTCATCGTAGGGTTGGAAGGGACCTTTGAGGTCTTCTAGTCCATCCTCCTGCCCAAGTCAGGAGACCTCATACCCATCCCAGACAGATGGCTGTCCAATCTTTTCTAGATTCTAGAAAACCTCCAACGATGGGGCACCCACAGCATCGGGAGGCAAGCTGTTCCACTGTTTAATGGCTCTCACCATCTGGAAATTTCTCCTTATTTCCAGGTTGGCTCTCCCTCTGATGAGTTTTCACCCATTGATTACCCTCAGGTACAACTGAGAATAAATCATGCTTTCTTCCCCGTGGCAAACCTTCAGGTATTGGAAGACTGCTGTCATGTCTCCCCTCCGCCTTTGCTTCGTCAGGCTAAACATGCCTAGTTTTATTTAGCATTTGTTACCTATGTTTATTTCCTGCCTTCCCTCGGAAGAAGGAGAAGCTTAGTCAGAAGAAAATGTTAGACCCATGACCAACCTTTCCTCTAACCGTGGCAGTATATTGCCTGTATTGACCTCATTACTCATCTTATCCTTTCTAACTATTGTTAATATTTTATGACACCAGATGGGTGAGGAAAGTCCTTGGTAAAGGCAAAACACTGGACACTAGGGTGTGGTAGTGTATGAAAGGGAGGATTTGGCATGGAAATCATGAAATGCAAGTAAAAATATTCCACTTAGGAATGCTCGGCACAAGGCAGGAAGGGCTCCGTGCTTCTGAGTCATCGCTGTTCAAAGACATAACCTCACTTGAGTTTTTGGAATGGAAAAATAACTTGAGGAGATAGAGGGGGAAAATATTCCAGGTTTCTCCACAACAGCAACTTACAGCCAATTCTTGGTCGAACCTTGGTGAGCTATCAAACAGGGTCCAAAGGCTGGTCAGGACATGTTTGAGCTGGGTTGCAAAACACAAGGAACAGGAAAAGAAAGGAGGGTTGTATTTTGAGTGGTGGAAAAAAATTCCAAACATTGCAAAACCTGGTTGAAGATGAACGTTTCCCTGAAGGAGTGACTTTCAAGAATTCTGCCTTAGGGGTGCAGGTGATGGTAACTCAAAGGGGGTGGAGATAGCTACAAAAAGAAAGGGACTAGTTGAAGAGTGTTTTTTTAAAAGAAAAACAAAAAACTCCGTCTCTAAACCAGGAGGTTCCTAGTCTTGTCTTTAAGGAAGGCTCTCAGAATGGATTTCTCTCCAGCAAGGAATTCTAGACCTGTGGGCTAAGACGTGGCATCAGTTTTGCACAGTTCTTGGCTTCACTTCTCTTCCATCCCTCCTAAACATTCCTCGGTAACTGTGGGGAGTGAGGAAATGTGGGTGTGGTGTTTACCTGTAGTAATGATGAATAACGCACGAAAGGTGTCTGTACTGATTGGTGGGTTTGTAAACCAATGAGAGAGTCTGGGGAGTGGCCTGAGAAGATTTGAGGCTCTGTTCAGCACTGTTTTAGTCTGAGTGCATCTGGTGGGGCCGCTGTGAGATACAGGAAGCTGGACTAGATGGGCCTTTGGCCTGATCCAGCATGGCTCTTCTTATGTTCTTATGTTCTTATGAGACAATCAGATAGGGACTAAAGAAGAGAGAGGGTTTTTAGAGTGTCTGTGAAGAAAATTAAGAGTTTAGAATTTGTAAACTTAGGAACTGGACGTGCATGTATTCAGCTTTATTAGTGATCAAACTTAAGCGGGTTTGAGCTATATACTTCTTTTTATACTTCAACATGTTACTATTAATGATTTTGATTCTACTTATCAAAATCGTGGTGCAGTGGTTAAATGCCTGTACTGCAGGTAAAACTGTGCTCACGACCTGGGGTTCAATCCCAGGTAGCAGGCTCATGGTTGACTCAGCCTTCCATCCTTCCGAGGTTGGTAAAATGAGTACCCAGCTTGCTGGGGGTGGGGGGCAGTGCGTAGCCTGCATACTGTAATTAAAAACTGTAAACCACCCAGAGACTACTTGAAGTGGTATGGGGCAGTATATAAGCAGAACAACTTGCTTTGCTTTTACTTTGTAATCAATAAACTTCTTTTATTTTTATTCAACTTAAAAACAGTCTGAAGGCTTTAATTTACTAGCGAAGCTAGTTGGTGGCAGCAATACAGAAAAATCGGAAGCTTTTTTTCCCAATAGCCTGTGAAAGGGCTGGGGGCAAGCACGTTAATGCTACAGTTGGTCTTCTTCAAGAACATATAGGGTATTTGTACACGACCCCTAAACTCCGCAGCAAATGGCTGCCAGCTCCGGAGCTTACAATTGTTTCCCCACCAGCTCCGGAGTTTGCAGGAAATTAAGTGCGACCACGCCCACCTAAGCACGTCCCAGCGCACTTTTCTTGTCCCTGCTCTAGGAGGGTGAAAATCCCCAGGTCCGGATTTAATCTGGTGAGTGCGGGGCTTTCCTCGCTACTGTTTGGTGTTTTTTTTGCCTCCCGCCCCTTTAAGAGAAGGGGCGGGAGGAAAAAAAAACAGAAGAGAAGGAATCAGGACAACACAGGGCTCCGGGCAGCTTTGGAGGTGAGCCTGCATTTTTTCCTCTCTTTTTTCCTCCCTCCCCTCACGCAGACAGGAGCAAGGAAGTGCGGAGGGGTGGGGATGCAGAAAGAGCAACGAACCCCCAAGATCCCTGGTCCGAATTTAAGTGGCCAGCGGATTTTAGGGGTCGTGTGAAAAGGCCCATAGAACACCATTCAAGGTTTGACATTCACCAGATTTAGCTCAGTTTAAAGGTGGTAAATGAGATCTTTCTGTCATGGCATTGTGTGCTGATAAGGCATAGCTTCTATCCTTCATGTCTGACTGTGTTATGACGTTGATTGCTGACTTTCTTATGGGATAACCTTTCAAGGAAATCCAGGATTCTTAGGAACAGTTTAAATCCCACTAATCTAAAACAAGGGTAGGGAACCTCTAGCATTCTATCCTAGACCTTTTTGGACCTATAACATCCATGACGATTGTCTGTGGATGAAAGGATCTGAAAGGTGATTATCCCACATTCAGTCAATGCATTCAGTCAAGCCACTAGATATGTCATTTTATGCACAGAAGCTCTTAACATAGCCAATGACAATTAAAAATATATACACAAATAGCAATAAAGCAGCATGCCAAATACAAGAGAGCAGCAGTAACTGGACTAATACATGGTAGTTCCAAAACCAGAAATCTAAAAACAGAAGATCTAAAAAAGCCATTGCATAAAAACAAATAAGGAGAGGCTTAATCTGATGGTAATAATATATTAATCTCAGCAGTTCCAGAAGAGTCTAATCAAGAAAAGAATTGCACCCCACTGAAAAAAAGGCTGCAGCAAAAGAGGAGCCTGCTTGCCATTTACATTATGTCCAAATATAAGACATCCCTCCAGAAGATCCTAAAATCGTAACCATCAGCTTGGTTCATGTATGAGAATTCTCACCAAACCATTTCCTTCAGAGATCTGGACTACCATCTCCATCAGCCACCAATGTAAGGAGTGTAGTGTGAAAAGACAGGGCAGAATCCAAACTGAGAAAGGGTGGTATTCCAAAAAAATCTAGAAAAACTCTCTGTTTTGGACTCGATTCCAAAATGCACAAACAGTCATAGCCATCCTGGCTGGGTGGATTCTGGAAGTTATACTGTAGTTCAAAACAGTGGCCTTTCAAAAAAAATTTGGTGTACATCTTATTATGTGTTTTCATCAGGAAATGTCCCATTGCACTGACGACTTGGCTCGGGAAAGTAATCCCTCTGTCCTTAAATGAATTTCTTCCATTCAGTCCTATGAGGCACCACTCCTAATGTTTAAAAACAACCCATTCGTATTCCTGTTTTAACTCTTTGGATGTGTGTTTTTACCTGGGGTTTCTTCCATAGGCAGGACATTCACGCCATTCATTTATAAGCCACAAAGGCGTCAAACTGAAGCCACAAAGCAGCCCCACCCTTCTCTGCATGGCACAGGACGCTCGGCACTTGACCACACACCAAAGTGTGGTCTAAACACTCAGTAGGACGAGACAGAAGCAGACTCCTGGAGGCCTGAACTGTCAGAATGCACCGTGGCATTTCATTATGAAGCAGTGGGGGAGAGGTACCATTTTCTGCAAGTTAACTTGAAAGGGAGAAAACCTGCATGGGTGCAGAGGACCAGAGTTGGAAGCTATTCCTCCACTTTGGGATTCTGCTACATGTATTAGATTAGGAATCTAATCTCAATCCCTACTGTCAAGGCATGGGGGGGACTGATAACAGCAAGAAGGCATTCTGCAGTTATTCTGTCTTTCCCTTTTCCCTTGTTGATTTTTTTTTGTGGACAAAAAAAAAAAGGAAGGTGTGGAGGAAAACCATGGGAGGGTTTAAAAGACAAGATGTAATCATCTGGAACTCCTTTAAAAATCCCCTAAATGAGTCAGGGTGACCACACAATGAAAGCCTTGGCTGGAAGT
This sequence comes from Phrynocephalus guinanensis, assembly GCA_037367245.1. Taxonomy (NCBI): domain Eukaryota; kingdom Metazoa; phylum Chordata; class Lepidosauria; order Squamata; family Agamidae; genus Phrynocephalus; species Phrynocephalus guinanensis. The sequence goes on along the minus strand of CM074744.1, from coordinate 25,941,110 downwards.
GTCCAAAGTCACAAGATGGTGTTTTCTTACAGTTGAGTGTGGTCCTCGGTATCCCTTCCCACATACCTCCTGACTGTAAGCAGGAAAATGGCTGCCTCCTGAAAGTACTGTATAGGAGAGATCCAGCCCTCACAGTCAATTGTAGGAATAGGAATAGGAATAGGAACAGGAATAGGAATAGGAATCTTTACTTTATTGTCATTGCCCCCTTGCAGGAACAACAAAAATCTCCACATAAAATATTTAAAAACAGCTAGAACGCATAAAATATGACATATAAAATAAGTTGACTTCAAAGTCCAGAATTTCCATTTAAGGCCAATATTGCTCTTTAAAAGAAGCTATTTTTGAGACGGTTTGTTTCCGCCCTCAGTATCTCCATCCCAATGGCAGAAGCTCGAAGAGGCGATGACCAGGATGTGATGGATCTCTTAATATAGCTAATGCTTTACAGTGGCACCTGGTAGTAGAGATGGGCACGAATCAAAAAAATGGCATTTCGGTTTTTCGTTTGTCGTTGAGAGGTCTGTTTCGATTCGTTTCCGTTTGTCGGGAATTTTTTTGAAAAATTTCATTACCGTTTTTTGTTTTTTCGTTTGTCGTTTCTACCCGCTTTTTGCGCTATGTTTAAATTTATTTATTTATTTATTTATTTATTTATTTATTAGACTTGTATCCCGCCCATCTTCCCAAAGGGAACTCTGGGCGGCTTACAACAATAAAAACAAGTAATAAGGCACAGAACAAAAATGAGGCAAGATGGAGGCAGGGCCCGGGTGTAAAAAAAATAATAAAATAAAATAAATAAAATAAAAAACAGACTAACTGAAAAGGTCGCCAAAGGCCTCTCTAAAGAGGTGGGTCTTCAAGGCCTTCTTAAAGGCGGGCAGGGACTCCAACAGGCACAGCTCACTGGGAAGATGATTCCAGAGTGAGGGGCCCACCACGGAGAAGGCGCGGTCTCGCGTGCGCAATTTCCGTGCCTCTCTGGGTGTGGCCACCCTCAGTGAGCACGCCTGCGCCAGTCTCGTGGGTCTGGACCCAGTTGTCCTTTGGGAGATACGCTCCGCCAGGTACTCTGGTCCCAAGCCGTGGAGGGCTTTGAAAATCAAAACCAGGACCTTGAACCTGATCCGGAGGACAACGGGGAGCCAATACAGGCGAGCCAGGACTGGGGTGATGTGCTCGTAAAGCATTTCCGTGCACAGTCATCCCCCAACGCCCCAGGCCAGGAGGGAAAACACTAAAAATAATGGATGCTGGCAGAGACACAGTATAGACTAGGTATGCAGGGAGGCAGCAAAGGCAGCGGCGGGTGTTGCCCAGGGTGCAAGGCAGCTGCAGAGTGACTGCACTGCGGGGCAGGGGAGGGTACTCACCGAGAGGTACGCAGCACTCATGCACACAGGGAGGCTGCATGACTGAAGCTAGAGTCGCAGAGACAGCAATCTCCCCTAACTCCCACCAGAGACTGCAAGGAGGACGGGGGCTGCCAGAGCTTTTTATGCCCTCTGTGGCTGCCAGACCTGCCCGCCCAGTCTGTAACCTGGGCATGCTATTGGTTGAACATGATCCCACATCACATGGCTTGCCTCCATTTTGTGGCTGGTGGCGACATCCATTTTAAAGGGAAAAGAAAAATACATCGCAATGGGAGAAGACAAAAACAAACGTTTTAAGGACCCCAACCCCCCTGGTAGGTATTATCAGACAATATAAATAATTATTGCTGCATTTTTACGGATGTCCAGGGCATTTTTTAACATTTAAAACAGCTCATTTCATTGTGCGTCGCCATTAACGGAAACGAAACGTAACGACCACAATTTTCGTGGTTCTGTTCATTTCGTTTCATTTTCATCACGATTTTTGTTTGTCATTTCGTTACGTAACGGAAACGACAAACAGTAACGGAAACTAAAAAAATGTTCGTTCCGTGTCCATCTCTACCTGGTAGTATAAATTTGTTCTAGTGTGGGGAGTGAACAGCCCACAATACTCTCTGCAGTTCTTATGATTCTGTGCAACACTGTCCTATCCCGATGGGTACAAGTTCCATACCATACACATAACCCGTAACTAAGTAAGCACACTCTTAATTGCACAATGATATTACTTTGTGTTTGTTGCTGCCAGGCACGGGTTGGTTTCATATTACATTAGACCCTTGTATAACAGTTTGGTATAACACAAAATCTGTACAACATAAAAAATTCCGGTGATAGGGGAAATTTGCTTAACAGAATCGCCTATGGGGCGAATCCGTACAAAATAAAAATGGTTGCAATTAGGCATTACTCTGTTTTTCAATGCATTCCTATGGGAAATTTGTATAAAGGAAAATTTGCTTAACATAATTTCATTTGGAATGAATTAATTCCTTTATACAAGGTACTATTGTATCTCTTTCATATGCCAGAATACCTTGGCTGACGTGGGTGTGGGTGTGCGAAGTACACCGTTAATTCCCCTGCCCTAGGCATCTTAAAATGTATTGGAGTCGGCCCTGTTTGTGGCCTGGCTGGCATTGCCTGGAGCACCTCTTCCCCATGCTCTGTGCATGAAAGATGGAGGCAGTGAGGTTGGCATGGCTCCATTCATCAGGTAATAATGGGAGAACCGTTCAATAGATCTAGCAAGATAACGGGGAAGCGGGAGAATAAAGAATCATGTAGATTACATTATAGCTTGTTCTGCCCATTAAGAAGTGGGACAGCAGCTTGGCAGTCAACTCGGAAAAGCACATTGCCAGGGTACAAAAATAAAAACAAATAAATGAAACCCTTGGTCATATGACCAGATGACCCAACAAATGAACTTGCTACATAAGACTCCAGTGAAGGGGAATTCCAATGCAGACACACAGTAAAATCACACTAGCTACCCTCCAGGAGAGATTATGAAAGCATACATATACAGTACAGTACTGTAGGACCCTGGTATCCGCTGGGGATTGGTTCCAGGTGTTCTGGTGGATAACGAAAACCGTGGATAAGCCAACCCCCCATTGCTGTTTTGTGACAGCTGCTTGCTTTAAGGCTGCTGTTTTGTGACAGTAGCTTGCTTTATGGCTGCTGTTTGTGACAGTAGCTTGCTTTATGGCTATTGTTGACAGTAGCTTGCTTTACAGCTGCTGTTTATGACAGTAGCTTGCTTTGCAGCTGCTGAATTATTTATTTAATTTTTTTCCTCTGCCAACCATGGATAACTGAATCAGTGGTTAATGAATCAGTGGATGCAGGGATCCTGCTGTATATATTTGTCAAGATGGAAGATATGCATGTATCTGTGTGCAGATTTTTAAACCCATATTGTTTCCCTCTCTCCTTTTGTAATTCTGGAATTTGATGATAATGATGGTGGTCAGTAGAGATGGGCATGGAACGAACATTTTTTCGTTTCCGTTACCGTTTGTCGTTTCCGTTACGTAACAGAACGACAAACGAAAATCGTGATGAAAATAAAACTAAACGAAGAGAACCACGAAAATTGTGGTCGTTACGTTTCGTTTCCATTAATAGCGACATGCAATGAAATGAGCTGTTTTAAATGTTAAAAAAATGCCCTGGACATCCGTGAAAACGCAGCGATAATTATTTATATTGTCTGATAATACCTACCAGGGGGGTTGGGGTCCTTAAAACGTTTGATTTTGTCTCCTCCCATCGCGATGTATTTTTCTTTTCCCTTTAAAATGGATGTCGCCACCAGCCACAAAATGGAGGCAAGCCATGTGATGTGGGATCATGTTCAACCAATAGCATGCCCAGGTTGCAGACTGGGCGGGCAAGTCTGGCAGCCACAGAGGGCATAAAAAGCTCTGGCAGCCCCCGTCCTCCTTGCAGTCTCTGGTGGGAGTTAGGGTGGGATTGCTGTCTCTGTGACTCTAGCTTCAGTCCTGCAGCCTCCCTGTGTGCGTGCGTGCTGTGTACCTCTCGGTGAGTACCCTCCCTTGCTCCGCAGTGCAGTCACTCTGCAGCTGCCTTGCACCCTGGGCAACGCCCACCACTGCCTTTGCAGCCTCCCTGCATACCTAGTCTACACTGTGTCTCTGCCAGCATCCATTATTTTTAGTGTTTTCCCTCTGGTCTGGGGCGTTGGGGGATGCCTGCACACAGAAATGCTTTAAAAATCTCGTAAAAAGCAGGTAGAAACGACAAACGAAAAAACGAAAAACGGTAATGAAATTTTTCAGAAAAATTCCCGACAAACGGAAACGAACCGAAACAGACCTCTCAACGACAAACAAAAAACCGAAACGCCGTGTTTTTTTCCTCATGCCCATCTCTAGTGGTCAGGCCAAAGCAGTGGTTCCCAACCTTCCTAATGCTGCAACCCTTTAATACAGTTCCTCATGTTGTGGTGACTCCCTTACCCTGCTTGGAAGAAGAGGCCACAAGCCCCCTTTGGCAGGCCACTGCCACAGGTGCCATAGAGAACTTCCCTCTAGAGGCACCCTCAGCCAACCGCAGCCTCTGGTGCCATTGACTGACACCCCCTCCAACCTATCACAATGTAACTCACTCTTCCCCCCTCCTTCTTCCCCTGCCTCCTCCAGACCCAAACCGTTTGTGCCTTTTTCCGGCTCATGGTGACCCCTGTGAAATGGTCATTCAACCCCCAAGGGGGTCCCGACCCCCAGGTTGGGAAACACTGGGCTAAACTATAGCTTTCCCCAGTCTTGGGTAATGAACCCCGTCAGCTCCAGCCAGCTGAGCTCAAATGGTCAGGGAAATTGAGGATTGTCGTTCTGAAAACCCCAAGAGCAGCAGGTTTCAGAAAGCCTGTTGTGGGGCACCAAGAAAGGGCCTTTTCACACGACCCCTAAGATCCGCTGGTCCCTTAAATTCGGACCAGAGATCTTGGGGGTTTGTTTCTGTTCCTCCGTCCCCACCCCTCAGCACTTCCTGCTCCTGTTGGAGTGAGGGGAGGGAGGGGAAAAAAGGACAAAAGAAGCCTTTACTAACCTGCCGGTGCCGGTCGAACTTGCCAGAGCCCCATTACTTCCTGGTTCCGTCTCAAGGGGCTCTTAAAGGGGCAGGAGGCAAAAAAACAACAGACAAGCCAGGAGAGCCCGGCACTTTTATCCGCATCAAATTTTTTTCACCTCCAAAGAGAAGGTACAAGAAAAGTGCGCTGGGTCGCGCTAAAGTGGGCGGGGTCGCACTTAATTGTCTCCAAACTCCGGAGCTGGTGGGAAAACATTTCTAAGCTCCGGAGCTGGGAGCCATTTGCAGCGCAGCTTAGGGGTCATGTATAAACGCCCAAAGACAATTGCTCCATCAGGTAGGTGGCAGTTAGAGTGGCCTCTTACATGTCCACAAAAAAAAGGAGGACATGTATCACGAAAGAGGACAAAAGAGAATATTGATGATGATGATGAAGAAGCGGCATCTGTTAATCGAGGTGCACAGATACATCATTAGAAATTATTTTTATGGTTTAAGCAGAATCACACCCTTTAAAAACAGTGGCCAGGCAACCCATCTGCCCATTGAAGTCTGCTATCTAAGGTTTGGAATTGATGGACAATGTGAAGGTCACTGATTCCTTCACATTTTTCCCCCCTCCACGCCATCTTCTTATGACCAAGCGACCAATGTTTGTGCTTAGTTGATTATTTGCCTAGTGCAGTTGTTTTTTCATGCTCGCTTGATCTTTAAGTTTTATGATGCCAACTTGGCCCGCTGGGGGCTCTTGGGTTTTTAACTGTTTACTCTATGTTTTGTTGTTTTATATTTGACTGTAATTTTTGTCTATTTGGCGCATGTCGCTCACTGTAAGCTGCTTAGAGTTCCGCAAGGAAGATAAGCGGGGTATAAATATAATAAATAAATAAATAACAAATAAATAAATAAATAATGTTAGCATTAAATCTGATTTGGACTGGGGAGCCCTTCAAACGAAAGACACCTTCAAAGGGAAGCTTGTCGTCTGGAAGATCTTCTAATAAAACCCTGGCCCTCCTGAAAGAAAAGGCCATCCTAGAGAACCAGTCTTTGAAAGACGTCACATGACGTCACTAGCATTGTGGTGAACATGGTGGCACCTCAATCAAATCATTTTACTTCACCATGGTTTTTCGTAAGCAACACCCATGGCTATTACTGCCTAGGAAACATGCCTCCTTAATCACATGCTACAATATGGTTGGTCATCTGTCGCAACACCTTATTATCTCACAAACCAGGGGTCCTCAAAGTTTTCAACCAGCGGGCCGGTCCACCACCACCCAGACACCACTGGGGGCCAGATCCCAGCCCAAAAGCAGCTGCAGAGGCTGGCTTGCTCACAAAACAGGGGGTAGGTGGGGGGGTTGCAATTGGTCCCAGGGGCCGGATTCAGGACCTTGGGGGGCCGCATCCGGACCCAGGGCCTTAGGTTGAGGACCCCTGTCATAAACTAATGTTCCCACAATTTATTTATTTTTAAACAAAAATCCATCTTGTTTCACTTCCTTGGGAGTCTGTCTTGTTTAAAAAGAGCCAGACTGTAGCCTCAAGGGCTCGCAGAGGGTTTCACTGATCATCTACCGTCCAACCCCTTGCTGAATGCAGGCTCCTCCTCAGTCCCAGAGATCAGTCGCAGCATTCCTCTAGTGTCCGGTTACAGGCCTCAACCAACTGAAGGAGGAGGCTGTCCATTCCAGTGCTGAACCAGTCTCTCACTGTTGGGAAGTCTCTGCTGATGGTCCCCTCTTAACTTTCTTTTCTCTAAAGTAAACATACCCAAACATCACAGAGTGAGAGAAATATTTGGGAGGGGGAAGAAGGAGACGAGAGAGGGGGGAGAGAGAGAGAGAAAGAGAGAGAGAGGGGGAGGGAGGGAGGGAGTATGGGGGGTAGTGATATATTTAGAATTTAGAAAGCTGGATGACCTTCTGTCGGGAGTCCTGTGATGGTGGTTCCTGCATGACAGGAGATTGGACTGGATGGCCCTTGAGGTCTCTTCCAACTATATTATTCTATAATTCTATGCATGAAAACATCTCAAAGGAATAGTAATATCCTTCTACAGTGGACTCTCGTATAACCAATGGTTTGTTTAACAGAAAATCTGCTTAAAGGAAAAAAAATTCCAGAGATAGGGGAAAATCGCTTAAAAGAATCACCTATGGGGTGAATCTGTACAACAGAAAAATGGTCGCGATTAGGGATTAATCCGTTTTCAATGCGTTCCTATGGGTAATTTGTACAAAGCAAAATTTGCTTAACAGAATTCCATTTGGAATGAATTAATTCCTTTATACAAGGAACTCTTTGCTTGTATTTGCTTATCTTTATTTGGTACGCTAGGATTATTTCTTAGCTGCAGGAACCTATATGACAACGCCATCCTAGCTACAGGGGATGTAGAAGCTCTCTACACCAAAATCCCTACACAAAGATTACATGCTGTCAGGAACACCCTCCAAAAGAAAGAGGAATCACACCACCCTTTGCAATTCTGTACTCTACTGATGCGCAACTATTATTGCGCCTGACAGTAAAACCTACCTACTTCCACATCAACAGAACTGCCACGGGTGCTCCCATGGCTCCACAATATACAAATATACGGTATTTATGGGTGACGCTTTCTTAACTGTTGTACCCCAAAACCACTTCTCTCTTTTGAAGTTCTATATATCGATGACATATTTTTTATCTGGACACATGGAAAGGAAGCCCTAGAAAAATTCCACCAGGATGTCGATGATTTTCCTCCAAATATCAACCATAGCCTGGACAAATTCACACAATGGGAGCATTTTCCTGGGATTACTTAAAGCTATAACTTGGACGTCTTAGTGCAGCGATGACAAACCTTTTAGAGACCGAGGGCCCAAACTGCGATTCAAAACCTACTAATTTTTATACAGCAGTTTAACCTGGATACAGGTGGCTGTGAAGGGGTGATGTCTGGGAAAGGGCTCCGAGTGCCATCTTTGGCACCTGTGACATAGGTTCACCAAGAGTGTCTTAGAGCAACATTATACCTGCATGCCTCCAGCTCCCATCCTGAACACACCACTACATCTATCATTTATAGCCAAGCCCTCATAAATATTCAGATCTGCTCAGACTCACAAGACAGAGATTCCAAACTCAAGAACCTCCAAGCCACATTTCTCAAACTATAACATCCATCCAATATGGTTAAGGAACTGTAGATCAGGACAAGAAAATGGAGACACCTCCGCTCTCCATACACTGGGCAACCCTATACTCCTGTAGCTTGCAGCAAACATTAACTGCACCCCTTTGTCCTAGCTATCTGATAACCTCACAATCTCAAGCAACTATTGATGCACAAAGACTTACACAATAATGGGGACTATATCCTGCTACAAACTTGGGTGCTAGTTCTTCCTCCACATTTAGTCTGCCAAGTCTATAACAGGAGTGAACAATTTCATGCACAACGACAAGGGCAACTGTACTTGTTCCTCAGTTAATGTGGTCTATGCCAACAGTACCCCTCTGCAGTCTACATAGGCCAAGCAGAGCAATCTATATGCAAAAGAACTAAAGAACACAAATCAGACATCAGAAATCACAAGGCACAAATACCTGTCTCAAACCACTTCAATCTAACAGGAAAAGTCTTCACAAGATATGAAAGTTGTTCTTCTGGTGGAGAGACACTACAAATCAAGAATCCAGAGGCACACAGCTGAGATAAAAATATACATACAAATGCCGGGCACCCATATCAATAGATTAAACATCAAGCAAGAATTCTTAAGTCATTACCACACATAATAATTATGCTGTTATCTACTGTTATTTCCCTTCCGAACTACCAGACTCATCTTTTCAGAACAAGACTCAACAGTAAAGTTTGTTGTTGTTTACATTGCCGCATGTTGCTGTTCCTCCGTTGTGTCTTATAATAATGTTGCTGTTTACAGAAAATAGCTTGAAGAGAACTGAATATCAAACAGGGGTCAGATAAATCATTATGAAGTGTGAAGTGCAGCCAAACACCACTGTCTCTTAAATAATGACTGTTTTGGCATGTTATCTCTCAATTAATATCCATGCCTGAAGAAGTGGGCAACCTTACACAAAAGCTTACATTAAAAGGCAGCAGTTAGTCTTTAAAGTGCCACAAAAAGCAAAGCAAAAGCAAAGTGTTCTGCTTATATACCACCCCATACCACTTCAAGTAGTCCAGGCATGTCCAAACTTTGGCCCTCCAGATGTTTTGGACTGCAACTCCCACAGTCCTTTGCCATTGGCAATCTAAGCTTAGAATTCTGGGAATTGTGGTCCAAAACATCAGGAGGGCCGAAGTTTGGACATGCCTGAAGTAGTCTCTGGGCGGTTTACAGTTTTAATTACAGGCTACACATTGCCCCCCCCTGCAAGCTGGGGGTGCTCATTTTACCGACCTCGGAAGGATGGGAGGCTGAGTGAACCTTGAGCCTGCTACCTGGGATTGAACCCCAGGTCGTGAGCACAGTTTTATCTGCTGTACAGGCATTTAACCACTGCACCATGGGGCTAATTAACATATTGTTGTTGTTGTTGCTGCTGCTGCTGTTGTTCCTCCTCCCCCCTTTTGTTTTGCTTTCAGTTTCTTGTTGAAATATATATCCCTTTCGGCTTGTTAACCATTAATGACCATCCTCTTTGGAATATAACAACCCCCTTGCTGTTGACAGACACACACACCCTCCCCATTTCTCTTGCTCATGCAGTCCCATAGGAGGAATCCAGTGAAGCCCTGGACACTGTTCCTTCCGCCACGCCCTTCTTCTTCTTCTTCTTCTTCTTCTTCTTCTTCTTCTTCTTCTTCTTCTTCTTCTTCTTCTTCCTCCTCCTCCTCCTCCTCCTCCTCCTCCTCCACATCTTCTTCTTCTTCTTCTTCTTCTTCTTCTTCTTCTTCTTCTTCTTCTTCTTCTTCTTCTTCTTCTTCTTCTTCTTCTTCTTCTTCCTCCTCCTCCTCCTCCTCCTCCTCCACATCTTCTTCTTCTTCTTCTTCTTCTTCTTCTTCTTCTTCTTCTTCTTCTTCTTCTTCTTCTTCTTCTTCTTCTTCTTGGTGGGTGATTCATTCCCCCAGGCAGCTCGAGAGGCTGGATTGTACACTTCAAGAGACCTTTAAAGTATAGGGTGGGGCAAGGCTGTATATGGTGGTGGTAGTGGGGCAATGGCAGCCATATGGTAGTGGTGGTGATGGTGGGGCAATGGCCAAATTTGTATGGGCTGACATTTGTGGGATGGAAGAATGGGGTAGAAGGGGATCCCAGGAGGAACTGACTCGCTCCTCTTGGAAGGTTCAAAAATTATTTGGGACTTGGCAGTGACAGAGGACACCCTGGGGGAAGCCTCAGTCCCTTCTGAGTGGCCACAGGGATGAGTAAAAGCAGGGTTATTAGATGGTTTCACAAATTTTTCTGCATGGCACTCTCTACTGCCTGGAGATAAACTGAGTGTCCTTCTGAACGGACGGCTGAATAATTTCTGTTAGTGATGGAAAAGTTCACTTTTCTGGACAACATCATCCAGAATCCTCCACCCATCGTGGCTTTTGGCTGTGTAGCTTTCTGGCAGTAATGAACCAAAAAAATCTAGCTGCACCCATTTTAAAAAATAATATTAGTGAATTCCCTTTTGGGGGATATCCAAACCGACAAATTATGGAAACGACAAATATTCACTGACGTATTTCACTCTCACAAACTTCAGTGATGGTTTGAAAATGAACAGGCTTCCTTAATCTATTTATATTCACTTAAAACATTTGTGGCATTCCTGTCCTCTCAGGTATGGGCTCCTAAACCAGCTAATAAGTGTTTACTGAAATCCTTTGTAATCTGCAAATAATTTATGAGATGCCACACCGTTTTTACAGCCAGAATAAACCTGTTATTCTTCAGTAAATTGCTGCAGGATATTTTTTTCAGTATCTATTTGTGTTTCAGACTAACAGCCTATTGGGAGAATCATGTAGGACAGTACTGTGCATTGGACTTTTAGCTGGGAAAAAGCAGGGTACAAATTCAAATAATAATGACTACAGCATTATTTTTTCAAAAAAAAAACGAATAAGGGTGTCAGTATTCTAAGCACAGAGGATTTGAAGGGGGATTTCACATTAAGATTTGAACCATAAACTTCCAGGTAAAGAAATTATTATTGTGTGTTGCATCGTTACAGTCATTAACTGACTCTTTGTGACTCCACGTCCATGGAGTTGTCTTGGCAGGAATACTGGAGTGGTTTGCCAGTTCCTACTCCAGGCGCCTACAGCACCTGGTATTCCCTGGTTGTCTCCCATCCAAGTACTAACCAGGGCCGACCCTGCTTAGCTTCCGAAATCAGGAGAGACTGGATGTGCTCAGGGCATCTAGGCAGCATAAAGAAATTATTATTACATTGTCTCAAAGAATTGTATGGGGGCTTCAGAGATCATCTTCAATTGAACTGCACCATGTTTCCCCTCTTACTGTTCTGCCCTTTCAAATGCAAGAAATGATAAAATAGCTCCAGAAAAAAAGATGTAACTGCTACACAATTACCTTCTGATTGTTATTATTAAGACGGCTCCCCCTCCCCCAAAAAATATTCCTGTCAGCACAAACCTGGCACTGACTTCCTTTCAAGCAGACTTGGCAAAAGCTACAAGTTTGACAACAGTGCTCAGAATCTCACAGCTAGCTGAAAAAGTAACTTTCCTGCACTCCATTTAAAGTTACCAACATAATTTAAAAGCAGGATGGAGAAGTTCATTATAAGTTGGAGGTTTGGCTTTAGAAGGAATTTCTGTTCTTTCACATCTAAAAAGGCAGCTTCATTGTTGCCTCCCTCATCCAAAAATATGTTGCCTAATAGCAGAAGAGAACGTCTCCCTCTTTTGAGGTACTTTCCATCATATCATGGGTTAAAAAGGAAAATAAAAAAAGGAAAACAAAATATTCTCAGTCCAAAGAGCTTTGGAAAGGAGGAATAAAAACAAACCAACAACTTTTCCAGGAAAGTGGAGAAGAAAACATCAAGAAGAGATTTAAAAGACTTAAGAAGAGACGTAAACCTTAATTAACGGAACTGTCTGTCTTACCCACACTGATGCCGGCAAGAATCACAGCACAGATCACCAGGAGTTTTCCCATACTGTTGGATGTTGTGAAGAGCGAGCCGGGAATGAAATTACAGTATTCCAATCAGGGATAGGTAGGAGACAGTGAAAGGGGGTTTATCCGGGCTGTACTATATATATACATGCCCCACCTACTTGAGGCTAGGTTGCTTGGGTGGGAGGGTTTTGTAGGAGTAAACAACCAGCCCCTTTGGTGGCATATGATTCTTACTGGCAAAAAATAGACACCAGCCCAGGACAACATGAATCACACATACACATCCAGAGAGAGAGAGAGAGAGAGAGAGAGAGAGAGAGAGAGAGAGAGAGAGAGAGAGAGAGAGAGAGAGAGAGAGAGAGAGAGAGAGAGAGAGAGAGAGAGAGAGAGAGAGAGAGAAAGAGATTGCTTCCAGAGAGAACACTTTTTGTTGTGGAATTCTACAACTTCAGAGAGTTTTCTTGGGGCGTGTACATGTCCAGATGGACTTGTTCCCCCCCTCCTTCCTGCATTTTGTGGATCTCAATAGCTTGTCCCAGAGGCAGAAAAGTAACATTTCTGAACCAGAGCCCCCAGAATGCTCCCAAAGTTGTAGTCCAAAGCGAGTAACTTCCTTATCTTTGGCTTCTTCCGCTCTTAGAGGAATGCCTGGGGAAAGTGGCATAGCTAGCTGCACAATGCCTTTTGATGCATTCTTCTTGAGACTTTCACTCTGTACATGCCCTATTGATGGGGATCTGGAGGGTTTCCTTTATTGAACAGTCTAAACATGCAGAGGTGTTTTTTTTGGGGGGGGGGGTACTGGAATATGGCAGAAGCCCCAGGGCAACCCCAGACATGACTTAGCCCTTGGACATGCCTTGGCCTTTGGCGTCATAGCTTCATGGATGGAATAGCATGATTTTATACAGTGGTGGCTGGTGTCGTCTGGGGTTGGTGGAATGTAATGTGGAGCAGCCAGGGACGGGCGGAGGGGTAAATGGCTAGGAGAACGGGGCCCACAGGCAAATGTCAGTCTTTAGTTTTGTATGAACACACACACACACACACACACACACACACACACACACACACACACACACACAAAGCAGTGCCAGGAAACATTCAGACACACAAATACACACCCTGGAAGCCATTCAGTCAGACTGTGCCTCCTTGAACTTGAGATGGGCACTAAACGAGAATATAGTCTTTCGTTTCATTTCTTTCGTAGTTTCCTTTTGTTAGTAACAATTTTTTAAAGTAGTTTTGGAATGAAACAAAATGAAATGATTCATTAATGGCTCTGCTAGGTCCTAGAAGGCACCAAAACCACAGGCTAGCTTCTTTGGACTCTTCCCTGTAAGTCCCCCAAATTTGGAGAGGTTTGGGTTTCAGGGGGGCGAGTTATTAAGCTCCAAACAGGGTCTCTATAGCTAATTGCAAGAATTGCACACACTAGCTATATAGAGGTTAATAACCCAATCCTCTCCAAATTTAGGGGGCTTACAGGGAAGATCTTGACAAAACTCCACTGTTTTGGTGCCATGTGAATACATGGCTATGATCCATATTTTCAAGTACATAGAATCATAGAATCATAGAGTTGGAAGAGACCTCAGGGGCCATCTAGTCCAACCCCCTGCCATGCAGGAACCCCCATCACAGGACTCCCGGAAGATGGCCATCCAGCCTCTGCTTAAAAACCTCCAAAGAAGGAACCTCCACCACAGCTCTGTCACGAAGTTCTTCCAAATGTTCAAATGGAATCTCTTTTCCTGTAGTTTGAGACAACATGGCCCAGGAGCAGAAAAATACACTTCCCCCTCCCCAAATTAGAGCTCGTCATACTCACCACTGTTTCTCCCTGGGCCTGGACTCACAGCTGAGCAAGGGGCTGATTCAGTAACACACATTCATTCCCTCCACCCACCCACCCAAGAATGTGAAGTGGCTCTGAGTTCAGTAGAGGACGGGCATGCTGGGTGGCAGTGGGTGGGGGACAGACAGGGTAAATGGCTGGCAGTATATTTCTGAGCTAAGGAGACATGCAGGAATAGGGGGTAGCTTGAGGTGGGGCAAGTCATGCATTGCTGTATGGGACCAGACCAACCATCACTTCACATTAATGTATCTGTGCTATTAGAAGACCTCTCTGCTAGTCATGCTAAAGGCTCCTCTTGACAATAAAATCCAGTCATTTCCAACTCTGGGGCCCGGTGCTCACCTCTGCTTGTAAGTTAGGGCCTTTTCACATGACCCCTAAGATCCGCTGGCCACTTAAATTCGGACCAGGGATCTTGGGGGTTTGTTGCTCTTCCTGCATCCCCACCCCTCCGCACTTCCTTGATCCTGTCTGCGTGAGGGGAGGGAGGAAGAAAGAGAGGAAAAAATGCAGGCTCACCTCCGTCTGGTGGTCCAAGCCGCCCCGAGCCCCGTCGTCGTCCTGATTCCTTCTCTTAAAGTGGCGGGAGGCAAAAAACAACAACAAACAGAAGCGAGGAGAGCCCGGCACTCTAGGTTACATCCGGATCTGGGATTTTTCACCCTCTGAGAGCAGGTACCTGAAAAGAAGCCCTGTCGTCCTGATTCCTTCTCTTCTCTTCTCTTCTGTTTTTTTTTTTTTTTTGCCTCCCGCCCCTTCTGTTAAAGGGGCAGGAGGCAAAAAACCCAAACAGAAGCGAGGAGAGCCCCGCACTCACCAGATTAAATCCGGACCTGGGGATTTTCACTCTTTTAGAGCAGGTACAAGAAAAGTGCGCTGGGACGCGCTTAGGTGGGCGTGGTCGCACTTAATTTCCTGCAAACTCCGGAGCTGGTGGGGAAACAATTGTAAGCTCCAGAGCTGGCAGCCATTTGCGGCGGAGTTTAGGGGTCGTGTGCAAAGGGCCTTAAAGAGCCAGCGTTTCTCCATAGACATATTTACAGGGTCATGTAGGCAGCATGACTAAACTTGCGAGTGCACTGAATGCCGTTACCTTCCCACTTAAGTGGCACCTATTCATCTACTTGCAATTTTGAGTGCTTTTGAACTGCAAGGTTGGCAGACATCCACTCAAATTGAGGGTTGGGAGAGTGACAACAGACAAAAGATTTTTTTTTTTACCCAGCGTGTTGTTAGCTTGTGGAACTCCCTGCCACAGGACGTGGTGATGGCATCTGGCCTGGATGCCTTCCAAAGGAGATTGGATAGATTCCTGGAGGAAAAGTCCACCACAGTTTACAAACCAGGGCATTTCTTATGCGCCATCAAGTCCCTTCTAGCACCACAGTAGGGGCTTCCAAGGGACCTGGCATGTACAAGGGGTGATTTGCCACCTCTGTCTTGCAGCAAGCTTCCTTGGCTGATGGTGAGATTCGAACTCAGGTCTCTCATCTGTTAATCCAACATTCTAGCCTCTACACCACACTGAATAGGCTCCGATGAACAGAGTACGCAAATAGGAAACCGTAGCGCCACAAGGTTGCAGAAGCCCTTGCTGAAACCTTTAAAGCATTTGAGAATTATTGTAGCCAAGAGGGGAAAATGTGAACTTGAAAGATATCAGTGTTAGCAACAACAGTGCTGATGAGCCAAGAGACTTTTGCTACTGAGTGGACGTAGGCATATGAGTGGAATTGTTGCTGTGTAACGTACCGTTCAAAATCCTGTTGATTAGCTTATTAAATCACACTAGACTAGGCCCATTGAATCAAATGGGCCTGTTTCTAGTTGCAACCTAGTTTAAGTTCCATTGATTAAAATGGGCTTCTTTCTAATTGCAACATAGTTCAGCACAGCACGTCACATTTAGAATCGGCCCATTTGATGCAACGGAACTTTAATACTGGAGTTCATTCAATGGGCCTATTATAGTGCCATTTAGTGCACTAATAAGCAACAGGATTCGGACTACATTGTCTTAACAGAGGAACCACCCACCACCACTGATACAGAAGATGGGGAATTGAAACATTTATCTTGTATTCCTCCTTTGTCTTCAGTTTGACTTATATGATGGGAGTATTTGAGCAACAGTTAAAATAGGAATGTGTGGTTTATCCCACACTCCCTGTCCTAAAAGCTCCATAAAGGTCCAGCTGACTGCAGTATAAATGTGAATGAGCAATTACAGAAGTAAACTTTAAAATATTTCTTGGGCCAGGAGGTCAGTTCAAATCCAGGGTTAGGCTGTGATGTTTTGCTGCCTGAGACAGAGCTACAAATGACATCTCCCCCACACAAATCAAGAGGCAAAATACGGTAAAGACCCCCTTCAAATATTCAATGATTCTGTGATTCTACTCAAGTGTGTGGCGGAATCAATGAGGAGAATGGGAAAAGAAACC
Organism: Phrynocephalus guinanensis; assembly: GCA_037367245.1. NCBI lineage: Eukaryota > Metazoa > Chordata > Lepidosauria > Squamata > Agamidae > Phrynocephalus > Phrynocephalus guinanensis. Next base: position 25,924,741 of record CM074744.1, on the reverse strand, counting down.
AGGAGCAAAAATGGTACACTAGTCAAGCCCAAGGATACAAGTACAACGGTTGGAACTTGTTGGACAGAGACTCGCAACCTAAGGATTTAAGATTAAGCATTTTTTCAAAGTATCCGTCCAACAAAGTAAAGGTTAAAAAAAGAGAAAGAAACAAAAGAAAAGTCAAAACAAATGGACAAGGCTGGGCTGATACCTGGAAGAATTTACTACAGTACAGGCAGACCTAGAAGGGACAATGATGAGCAAGACTTATTATCACATAAATCTCCTGCTGAAACCAAGCCAACACCTTCAGTTGCAGGCCAGCACTTGCTTACAGGCAGCCTTCCAGCCATAGTCACCACTGCTTATTGCCAACAATGGACCACACAACAGTAACACATGTGCTGCAATGTACAACATTTCCAGGTGCTCATTGCATCCTATACTGCATCTGCCCTGAAATATTATAACGTCATCCAGAATGTTGTAAACTGCCCAGAATAGCCTTGTAGCTAGATGGGAGATTTAGAAATCTAATACATAATAAATAATAAGAATAATGATAATTCACTTGGCCCTTTATTGTGACATATGCTCTTTTCTGCTAGCAGTACCTTTTCACATCCTAAATAGGGCTAAATAGGTTGTGTAGACTCATGAATGGAAATAACTCCAATAGTGGGAATGGACATAACAGTACTTGAAATGCTCATAGGATATTCTGTCGCTGACATTAAAGTAGCCATTATGGCAGAAAAATCAGGGGGACATTCACTTCAGACAGAGGCTAGAGTGAGACAAAGCTGAATTTAAAAAATCACCAGCAAGTTCCTATGTATTGCTGGAGATTTGAACCTGAGTAAAAGTTTCTTATCTGAACCAATAATAATGGAGTCTGAAGTGGAGATGGTTCTGTTCACCATGAGTGGTTTCCATGTGAACAAGAATGCTGGAAGGTCTTGGATAACATGTGGATACATTCTACTTCAGAATGATTGGTAATTGTGTGATTTAAGTGATTTTTTTTAAAGTGTGCCTCGTGGGGCAGTGGTTAAGTGCCTGTACTGCAGCTAAAACCGTGCTCACGACCTGGGTTTCAATCCCAGGTAGCAGCAGGCTCATGGTTGACTCAGCCTTCCATCCTTCCGAGGTCGATAAAATGAGTACCCAACTTCTTGGGAGGGGGCAATGTGTAGCCTGCTTACTGTAATTAAACTGTAAACCGTCCAGAGACTACTTGAAGTGGTATGGGGCGGTATATAAGCAGAACACTTTGCACTTTGCTTTTATGATGATTATTTACATTAATTTTTTTTTGTTAGAATGTTGTGATATTATGTTTTATGACTTTTATGTTAACTGTTGTAATAATATGTCATTTATTTTTGTCACTTGTTGTTCTGGATGAATGTTGTAAGCCGTTCAGAGCGGCCAATTGGCCAAATGCATGGAATATAAATGCAATGAATCCAATGAGTGAGTGAGTGAGTAAGTAAGTAAGTAAGTGCCTGTGGACTGCATCTCATGGCTGCACCTGATAAAGGGGCGTGGTGGCTCAGCGGGCTAGACCACTGAAAGGGTCGGGTGCAAATTCAGCAGCTTAGCGGTTCAAATCCCAAGTGCCACGCAGCAGAGTGCGCTCCCACTGCTAACCCCAGCTCCTGCCACCCCGCAGTTAAAATAATGTAAATGCAAGTAGATAAATAGGTACCACCATAAAAAGGGGGAAGATAAATAGTGTTCTGTGCAGCCATGCCAGCCACGTGGACACGGACTTGCACAACACTGGCTCTTTGGCTTGAAAACAGAGATGAGCACCGCCCCTAAAGTCGAACACAACTAGCACACATGTACGGGGGGTGCCATTTACCTTTACCTTTTTTACTCCCACACAGGCTTGCGATAAGGGTGATGCGAAATCAAGGTGAACTATAAATGGAAGCCCTCACCAGTAACTTTCCTCAGACTGATGAAACTGTTTGGATGAGCAGCAAAATGTCCAGTTGCCATGACTCAACTTCTGGACAACCTCACCTGGATGACTAAGAATCTTCACAGGCATGTGACAAAGGGACTGTGTTTCTTCAGAGCTGGCTGGCCCAGGTGTGGGCTGAAGCAACAGGCCAGCTCTGGGAACAGAGGTCAGATCGTTGTCTCGGGAAATGGTGGTGACCAGAAGAGGTAGTAGTGGCGGCTGTTCGGCCGATGGAGGCAGCCATGGTAGGTGGCTCAAGTCTTTGAGTACCTGTCCTGAGTCTCAAGCCTCGGGGGCAGGCAAGTGACTTGAAACCCAGACTTGAGACTTGGGACTAAGGTGGAAAGGAGAGCAACTAATGGCCTTTTCACACCACCCCTAAGATCTGCTGGCCATTTAAATTCGGACCAGAGATCTTAGGGGTTTGTTGCCGTTCCTGCGTTCCCACCCCCTCCGCACTCCTGGCTGCTGGCTGCTTGAGGGGAGGGAGAAAAAAAGGAAGAAAAGAATGCCGCTCACTTCCGTTCTGCCATCTCGCTTTGCTCCCGGCACTGCATTCAGATCTCTTAAAGGGGCGGGGGGCAAAAAAAGAACAAACAGAAGCAAGGAGAGCCCGGCAGTCACTACTGTTATATCCGCATCAGGAATTTTCACCCTCCGAGAGCAGGTACATGAAAAGTGCGCTGGGACGCGCTTAGGTGGGCGTGGTCGCACTTAATTATCTGTAAACTCCAGAGCTGGTGGGGAAATAATTTTAAGCTCCGGAGCTGGGAGCCATTTGCCGCAGAGGTTAGGAGTCGTGTGAAAAGGCCCTAAAATGGTTACTGGGCTGGGGGATCTCTGTTATGAAGAAAGGATAAAATATTTGGGGCTCTTTAGTCTGGAAAAAAAGGCACCTGAGGGGGGATATGATCGGGACGTACAAAATAATGCAGGGCATGACTAAAGTGGATGGAGGGACGCTCTTCTCCCTCTCACAAAATACCAGAACTAGGGGACATACACTCAAACTGAGGGCTGGGAGAGTGAAAACAGACAAAAGAAAGTATTTTTCACCCAACGCATTGTTAGTCTGTGGAACTCCCTGCCACAGGATGTGGTGATGGCCTCTGGTCTGGATGCCTTCAAAAGGGGATTGGACAGATTCCTGGAGGAAAAGTCCATCACAGGTTACAAACCATGATGGAGGTGTGTGATCTCCAGGCTTAAAGCCAGGGTACTTCAAGGGCCAGGTGCAGGGGAGTGGTATCAGGAGACCGATATCTAGTCTCATGCACTCCCAGACACATTTGGTGGGGCCACTGTGAGATACAGGAAGCTGGACTAGACGGGCCTTTGGCCTGATCCAGCATGGCTCTTCTTATGTTCTTATGACGAGGTACCAAATACTGGCACTTGGACTTGGAGACTTGAATTCAGACATTGGACTTGAGTCCCAGGACATGCCAGTATCCTTGCCAAAGTCATACACCCTCTGGCTCCTTCCACAGCCCATTCCTCTCCCTTCCATTCTTGGCCTTTGGACGTGCTGCTTTCACACTCTGGGTCCTGTGAGAGATTATGCGGCAGAGGACAGCCAAGGACTCAGGAAGGCTGAGTTCAGATCACTGGGAGTGGCTGATGGCAAACAATCCCTTGAATATTTCATATACACTGATGCATCCTTTCCTTCCTCCCTTCCTTCCTCAAACTTGGATGTAAGACAATAACATTGAATAGACTATGGTGTGGAGAGCTGCCCTTCTCCAAGGGCCAAATAACCAGGATGCAAGAGCGGAAAACATTAAGAAGTCATTCTTACCGTGTCCTTGAGTTATGTTGATTTAGCTTTATTTCTCCTTGCGGGGATGAGTTTATGAACTTTTAAAAAAATGAAGATCTCTGAAACAATCAAAGCATTCAGAGGTATATGTTTATTTTTATTTTAAATTAAATGAAATATTGGGTTATGCTGGACTCCTCAGAAGCAAAGCAGGCCTTTAAAGCTATAGAGCAGGGGTCCTCAAAGTTTTCAAACAGCGGGCCGGTCCACCACTACCCAGACACCGCTGGGGGGCGGATCACAGTCCAAAAGCAGCTGCGGAGGCTGGCTTGCTCACAAAACAGGGGGTAGGTGGGGGGGTTGCAATTGGTCCCAGGGGCCGGATTCAGGACCTTGGGGGGCCGCATCCGGCCCTGGGGCCTTAGGTTGAGGACCCCGTATAGAATATAAAGGGAAGGTGTTGCTGGCCTTTTGAGCCATAAAGCAGATCTTACAAGGCACCTGACAGTGTGTGAGGCAGGGTGTAGCTTCTTGGCTCGCAAAGAATGCAGGTCCTTAAGACAAAGCCGAGCAGTTCTGGTTTGTTTACCACACAGTAGCAGTAGGAGGGTGGGACTGGAACGTGAGTTTTCTAGGGGCTCAATCCTCCTCTGAGTCATGAAACTCACTGAACGGCCTTGACCTGGTCCCTTATCCCTCTGTCTAGCCATCAGTTTGATCTCCTTCCCCTCTTCTCTGGCTTTACTTCAAAGTATCTGAGCCCAGTGTTGTCATCAGGATAAAACACACACACACACACACACACACACACACACACACACAGGGGGGAAGGGTGGGACACCCTCTCTCTGCAACCTGTACGCAAACCCACCAGCAAGTTTAAACATGTTTATTATGAGTCTTCTGGCCTTTCCCATGTCATTAAAAATCATCTCCCTCAAGTATAACTACTACTTCTTCAAGTGCCATTTTCGCAACATCATTATCTGTTCCTGTGAGGCTCCTCTTGTCCAGTGGTTCTCAACCCTCCTAATACCGCGACCCTTTTACACAGTCCCTCATGTTGTGGTGAAACCCTTGCCCTGCTTGGAAGAGGCCACAAGCCCCCTTTGGCTGGCAGGCCACTGTCACAGGTGCCATAGAGAAGTTCCCTCTACAGGCACCCTCAGCCAATAGCAGCCTCCGGTGCCATTGATTGACATCCCTTCCAACCCATCAAGCTGTAACCCACTCTTTCCCCCCTTCCTCCCCCTCCTCCTCCAGACCCAAACCATGGAGACCCTTGTGAAATGGTCGTTCGACCCCCAAAGGGGTCCCGACCCCCAGGTTGGGAACCACTGTTCAAGTGCCTCGTCCTCGTAGAATGATAGCGATCAATAGCCTGATCTGATTTTTAATCCAAAGCTATTCTAAATAGAGAAGCTGTGCTCACTGCAAACCATGGGCTTCAATTCTTATAACTAATGAACACATAAATATGTTTTATGGACAAAAGCAGGGATATGGTTTCACATCCAGGTATCTTCTATCATTATATTTTGCTTAAGGTTGTATTATGGAGGAATCTTTGTTTACTCTACCATTTTTTAAAGAGGAGGAAGCATGTGCACTTTGAGCTGCAGTCAGTGTTACGCTCTTTCTGCTTGCAAATTAATTTTTGAAATCCAGCAACATGTTCACAACTGTTCTCTGTGCTCTCTTGTTTGAGGGCTTTCTTGAGTTTGCTTCTGTTTTTCCCTTTGCAGGCATCCTGTCACACCCCTTTTGCTACTGCTTTTATTATGGGTTTAGTGGCCTCCTGTCTCTTGCCCATTGTTTCATTGTTTCTATTATATATATATATATATATATATATATGTTTTCGTAGATTTTCACGGGTATAGGTATGCATGTTAGGGTGGATTCGGGTTTCTTCCCGTGTAGAAATCTGGTTGTTTTGGCGACGTTTCGACGAGGTCTCACTCGTCATCTTCAGGCTGGTGTTCTGGCTTCTTTCTTCTTGAAGCAAAGCGTGGTCTCAGTTGAAGTCCTTCTATAAATACTGCTGGGGGGGAGTGGTTTGCTTGCTCTGTTGCTGATTGTAGGTTCTTTTGTTCTTTTGTGATCTGCTGTGTGGCTGAGGCGATCGTTAAGGGCTTAACTGCTGGTGGGTTAGATGGCTGTTTAGAGACATCATGTGTGGGTGAGGTGCTGGATGTGTGTCTATTAGCCTTTTGTTTCTTAACGACCTTGGTGATGGGTGTTCTGGCAGCATCCTGGGCTTTGGTGGAGTGGGGTCCTGTGTCTTGTGAATTTATTTTGGTCTGGCTGCGTGTCTGTGGTCTCCCAATGTTTTTTTTGGCGTGTGTAAGTGTGCTCCATGTGGTGGCTGGAGTGGGGAGTAGCGGTAGATGGTGCAGTCGTGGTTTTGTTATTGGATGGTGGTTTCGTTTCATCTGTGGGAAGGGTCTGGGTTTGTGTTTGGTGTGGATGGAAGGTGGTGGCATCTTGTGTTCTTTTGGACCTGGTGTCAGTCTTTGTGACAGAGGCTCGTCTGTTGACCAGGGCTAGTTTCCAGATGTCAGGCAAGCGGGAGGTGTCATCACGTTTATTCATGTTGTTTGGGTGTTTCTCTATTTCAATGGCTTCCATGATTATTCGACTGTTGAAGTGTTCAGTTTTGGAGATGAGTTTGGTTCTTTTAAAATCAATTTCATGACCTGTTGTTTTTATGTGCTGGAAGAGAGAGGAAGATTTTTCTTCTTTTTTGACTGCGTTCTTGTGTTCTGCGATGCGTGCGCTTATTCTCCTGTTTGTCTGTCCGATGTATGTGGCTGGGCAGACTTTGCATGGTATTTCGTAGACTCCTTGGTTTTCTAGCTCAATCTTGTCTTTGGGGTTTCTTAAAATGTTGGCTATTTTTTGTTCGGTGTAAAAGGCTGTCTTGATATTGTGTTTGTGGAGAATTTTGCTTATTTTGTCTGTGGTGCCTTTGATGTAAGGGAGGAGGGCAGTGCCGTTGTTCTCTTCTGTTTCTTGGTTCTTGGGGGGTGTTTCTTTTTGGATTAGTTTGGTGATGGTGTTTTTTTTGGAATCCGTTCGCAATTTATATATATATATATATATATATATATATATATATATATATATATATATATATATATATATATATATATATATATATATATATATATATATATATATATATATATATATGCATGTTAGGGTGGATTCGGGTTTCTTCCCGTGTAGAAATCTGGTTGTTTTGGCGACGTTTCGACGAGGTCTCACTCGTCATCTTCAGGCTGGTGTTCTGGCTTCTTTCTTCTTGAAGCAAAGCGTGATCTCAGTTGAAGTCCTTCTATAAATACTGCTGGGGGTGTGTGGTTTGCTTGCTCTGTTGCTGATTGTAGGTTCGTTTGTTCTTTTGTGATCTGCTGTGTGGCTGAGGCGATCGTTAAGGGCTTAACTGCTGGTGGGTTAGATGGCTGTTTAGAGACATCATGTGTGGGTGAGGTGCTGGATGTGTGTCTATTAGCCTTTTGTTTCTTAACGACCTTGGTGATGGGTGTTCTGGCAGCATCGTGGGCTTTGGTGGAGTGGGGTCCTGTGTCTTGTGAATTCATTTTGGTCTGGCTGCGTGTCTGTGGTCTCCCAATGTTTTTTTGGCGTGTGTAAGTGTGCTCCATGTGGTGGCTGGAGTGGGGAGTAGTGGTAGATGGTGCAGTCGTGGTTTTGTTATTGGATGGTGGTTTCGTTTCATCTGTGGGAAGGGTCTGGGTTTGTGTTTGGTGTGGATGGAAGGTGGTGGCATCTTGTGTCCTTTTGGACCTGGTGTCAGTCTTTGTGACAGAGGCTCGTCTGTTGACCAGGGCTAGTTTCCAGATGTCAGGCAAGCGGGAGGTGTCATCACGTTTATTCATGTTGTTTGGGTGTTTCTCTATTTCAATGGCTTCCATGATTATTCGACTGTTGAAGTGTTCAGTTTTGGAGATGAGTTTGGTTCTTTTAAAATCAATTTCATGACCTGTTGTTTTTATGTGCTGGAAGAGAGAGGAAGATTTTTCTTCTTTTTTGACTGCGTTCTTGTGTTCTGCGATGCGTGCGCTTATTCTCCTGTTTGTCTGTCCGATGTCGTTAAGAAACAAAAGGCTAATAGACACACATCCAGCACCTCACCCACACATGATGTCTCTAAACAGCCATCTAACCCACCAGCAGTTAAGCCCTTAACGATCGCCTCAGCCACACAGCAGATCACAAAAGAACAAACGAACCTACAATCAGCAACAGAGCAAGCAAACCACACACCCCCAGCAGTATTTATAGAAGGACTTCAACTGAGATCACGCTTTGCTTCAAGAAGAAAGAAGCCAGAACACCAGCCTGAAGATGACGAGTGAGACCTCGTCGAAACGTCGCCAAAACAACCAGATTTCTACACGGGAAGAAACCCGAATGCGTCGTACACCACCTAGAGAATGTTTGTTACTAGGCGGTCTAAAATAAAAATAAGCTTATTTGGGAAAACAAAAAAGAATTGTCCTAAAAAGTGTTGTTGCAACAATGGAATAATCCCAAAATTGTGTGCCTGGAATCAGTTTCCTGAAAGGGCCCTCCCAGATATCTGTGATTTGCAAAACAAACAGAGAGTAAAGAGCATCACTTCAAGGGTCACATTGGAGGCAACACGGATGGTAAGATTTGTTCAGATGTGTTGTTGAAGCCGCTGGCAAAGACTCCATGAAAAAGAAGCTGCAACTGACCTTTCCATGTACTGTATTTGAAATTTATTTTTGTGAGCATTTTGCTTCTAGGTACCAGCCAGGACTGGGTGTAGCTCAGGAACAGACCTGTACAGAAAAGCACACACACACATAGGTAATTACTTCACGTCCCTCTCGTCGCTCTTTGCTGTCCTGTTTGGGACTGGTACGAAAAAAGGTTACTTCACGTCCATAGTGTGACAGCGGAAGTTCGTCCTGAGCACACCCACTGAACCGGGAACAGAGCATGATGAGACATACCACCCCCTGGCCTCGGGAATTGTCTTGTCTCGGTTCTTGTTTCGAGACAAGAGCCCGTGAAGTAACGCTTGTCACACAACACACACATTCTCCCGTTTGCTGTGGCCCTTTACCGTTTATTTTTTTTTCATATTTGACCGCTGTGTTTTGAAATTTCGCATTTGCGAGTCCCTGCATTTGTTCTGCTACCTTTTTTCCATGCTTATTATGCAAATACCCCCTCCTCGTGTGTTGTTTCGTGTCCGATGTGTATTTCACCACCAGGTGGCACTAATTTTAAATTTACTTAGAAAAAACAAGTGCTCTTTGTGAGTCTCCATATGGTGGCAATGTTCTCTGGCTCATCAAGGGCCATTTTCTACTTTCATCTCCGTGATCCTAATAACATATGTGTTGTGACATTGCTTCCTTTACTCCCGTCCACAAGAGCTAAAAAAATCCACCTCTGTTTTTTTGGCTGGTTCCTTTCATCGACTGCTGCCGCTTTCCTTTTTCTGGGGGCGGGGGTCTACGGTGAACCGCAGATTCTGCTTCATATTTAAAGCAATGCCACTCTTTTCCCCAGGGACATTTAAAAAACATGAGGTGGACTGGCAATTTTCTGGGTACTCAGCATACGACCCTCTGCAGAATGTTGTTGAGGGAGAGGGGGATGCAACCAACGCTCCCTTCCAATAAACGTGATGAAGGCTAAGCCCCAGACCTGGCAAGCGCACTCGTTTACTAAATTGCCACCCAAAGCAATCGTTAATATGCAGAGACCCACGTCTATAGGCGGGGGCGGGTCACTCGCCAATTCGAAACACCTGCTCTCGCTTGCGATTGCCTCCTTGGGTGCTCTTATGGGTTTCCAAGCAGCACAATTCAAAATACAGAGGATAGCGGCTTTGCAAGATTTCCAGTAAGCCGCTGCTCCAATGTATTCTCCAAGAAATTAAAAAAAAAAACATCAGCCACCAGCCTACACATTGCTCGAGGCGCATTTCTGATTCTCGGGCATGAGGAGGAGGGGGAATGAAAGATGGAAGCCACAGGCAGGATCAAGCATGGGCGCTTAAGCGAGCTTGACATTGGGCCCCCATGTCATAACTGTACTTGCCCCAGGACTGCATTCCACATCGCGGAGATGGGCTGGCGGCTGCCTGGCTGCTCAGCGCACACCTGAACATCACGACCCACAGCAGGCCCTTTCCAACTTATGGTGGCCCTATGATTCGCTGGTGTTCCATGCTGACCAGTTGGTTCCCAATTACAGCTGCTCTAGGCGTTCTGGGACCTCCCAAAGGCACAATTCAAGACGATCACCCTAACCTACAAAGCACAAAATGGCCTGAATCCAAGCCAGCTTAAAGATTGAATCTCTCAGTATGAACCAGCTCGGATGCTTAGGTCATCGGGAGAGGCCCTTCTCTCCATCCCGCCACCCTCACAGGTGCATCTCAGAAGAACACATGAAAGGGCCTTCTCGGCTGCTGCTCCCAGACTTTGGAACTCCCTCCCACTGGAGGCCAGGACTGCCCCGTCTCTGCTGTCTTTCTGGAAGCAGGCAAAGACCTTCCTCTTCAGGCAAGCTTTGTCTGAATGAGGGACTACCTGTTTCCGGTATGTGACTTTCATATGGATTACCATGCATGATTGCATTCAATGTATTCATTAGAACACTAGTGTTTTCCATGCTTGCTCTTTGTAGCTCTAATGTTACCTTTTAATGTTCTAAGATGCCCCTTCTAATTCCCTGTTCTTAACTTGAATATGTCTTAAATGTTCTCGACTGTATATTGTCCCTCATTATTGTAAGCCGCCTTGGGTCCTTTTCCAAGGAGAAATGTGGGGTAAAGAATATTCAAAATAAAATAAAATAATAAATAAATAAATAAATAAAAGGTCCTCTTATTCACTGGTCTTACACATCCAAGGCCGTAGTGTCCTTTATTGAGACAGTCCATCTCACATTTGGTCCTCCTCTCTTTCTGCTCCTTCCACTTTTCGCAACATTATTTTCTGTTCCTGTGAAGCTCGTCTTCTCCAGTGGTTCCCAACCTTTCCTCATGCCATGACCTTTTAATACAGTTCCTCATGTTGTGGTGACCCCCCATTGCCCTGCTTGGAAGAAGAGGCCACAAGCCCCCTTTGGCAGGCCACTGCCACAGGTGCCATAGAGAACTTCCCTCTAGAGGCACCCTCAGCCAATCGCAGCCTCCAGTGCCATTGACTGACATACCCTCCAACCTATCAAGCTGTAACTCACTCTTCCCCCCCTCTTCCTCCCCCCCCCAGACTCCAGCCATTTGTGCCTTTTTTATCACTGGCTCATGTTGACCCCTGTGAAATGGTCATTTGACCCCCCCCCAGGGGTCCCGACCCCTAGGTTGAGAACCACTGGTCTTCTCGGTATGTGCCAAAATTGCCCCAACCTGAATGTTCTCATTTTTTGCTGCTAAGGAAACCTCAGGTGTGAATTGATCTAGGATCCATTTATTAGCCCTTCTGGCAGTCCCTGGCAACCATGAAGCTCTTTCCCTAAATTCAAGGCCTAACAGTGGGTGCCCGTCTGGATTCTGTCTGCCCTACTGCTGAGAAGCCAAATAACAGACTCCACTTGGGTTGTTGATTTAAGCTGCCGACACTGGCACGATCTAATGCATCTTTGCTCTTTGTTGCTGAAGGACAAGGACCATCCCCTTTCGTTAAACCAGAGGAGCTGCACATGATCTAAGCAGATCAGGTACATTTTGCTGGCAGAGACAGAATAGCACTACCATCCACAGCCAAGGTGTGTATGTGTTCTTTTGGCACATAAGGAAGAACATTCCATGAACACCTTTCCTCACACCTCACAGGAAAAAGAAGAAGCAACAAACAGAAAAGGAATAGTTTGGTGATCGCCCCATGCCCCAGATCTGCTGCCCCTCTTCCTATGGGTAGGGCTGGCCAGGTCATCTACGTCTTAGGAAATGGCTTAACAAATTGACTGGTTTCCGAATTCTTCAGCTAGTGTTTCAGCTAAAATATAAATGAATCTGCACAGTTATTGCCATTGGTTTTAGAAAGGTAACACCAGTTTCAAGTGTTTTAAATAAGCCAAGGAGCTGCAATTTTTCTTGGTATTTGGGTCAGGGATTTCAAGTGTAAAAGGAACTCGTTGGATGACTCCTTTCTCCTTAGCAGCTAGTAAGTTATTGCATGGCAAGTTATCAGCATGTTACGTCTACTGTATCTTCATCAAGGGGCTAGAAAAAATATAATGTCCTTTGGCTCCTTACGGTGGCCAGTTGTTATTATTGCACCCTGTAAACATCTGTAAAAAACAGAAGACAGAACCAGCACTGTAGGGTGGACAAGAATGACACAAACCCATAAAATCCCAATCTCATAATGCCTGACAATGATGATAAAGAGACCTTTGGGAAATACAAAGGTATTAGTCATTATTATACTGAAATAACTTGGGTGTCACTCGTCACACCTAAAGTGAGCCTTGTGGCATAGTGGTTAACCTGCAGTACTGCAGACAAAACTCTGCAAACATGCTAGGTTCAATCGGTGGTCACCTCTTTGAGGCTGACTCAGCCCTCCATCTTTCTGAAATTGATATATTGAATACCCGCCTTGCTGGACTGGGGGTGGGGCAGGTGGCAATGTGTAGCCTGCATAATAAAATTGTAAACCACCCAGAGTGTATTTTAAGCGCTCTCAGGTGCTATATAAGCAGCACACTTGATTTTTTTCTTTTTCTTTTTCTTTTTTGCTTTTAAAGAGTGATTTCATAGCCATTCATTCCTAGTTCTATTACTTGTGACCCAAAGAAATTAGTTATAGCTTACAGTTCTTTTTATTAATTTACCTGCAAACATTACCTGTATGTAAATATTTCTTTTTTTTTTCTCTTCAAGGCGGGATCTTGGAATTTTCATTTTGCTGGTCTCAAGAATATGCATCTACTGATTGGACATGTTGCTTGAATCTTTATGGGCAATCAAACTGCACCGTTGTGCTTGATTTCTCTGTGTTTGCCCGTGTGTCTTGGTGTGACTTCAGAAAGAGAAAAAGACACTAAAGAGATACATAGGGATCATGTAAACCAGTGGTTCTCAACCTGTGGGTCCCCAGATGTTCCTGGACTGCAACTCCCAGAAATCCCTTCCAGCAAAGCGAGTGGTGGAGGCTTCTGGGTGTTGCAGTCCAGGAACATCTGGGGACCCACAGGTTGAGAACCACTGATGCAAACCACATACAAAGTGGTCCCCTGCCCTTTCGCGGTTCATATACTGCGGTCTCGCTATATTGCGTGACCGTAGTATATGAAAAAAGCCCCCCTGGGTTAGGGGGCAAAGGCTGTTTCTGGCCTCCCATATTGACCCCAGGACTGGCACTGCCCCAAACGGGCCTGCAAGGGCCTTCCCAGAGGCCTCCAGAAGGCCTGGGAAGGCCCTCGCAGGCCCTTTCAGGGCAGCATCAGGCTGGGGGTAAGTACAAGAGCCCCCAGCTAGGCCCCCAAGGCCCGAACTGACCTGCATCCACATATCACGGGTTTTCAATTACCGCGGGTTGGGCCGGGTCCCTAAACCCCGCAATAGGCAGGGGGGGTCACTGTATATGCAGACGCAAAGGCCTGAGGTTTGGTCTTAATGCTGACACTGGGCTTAAGAATCATTGACCAGTCTCAGCTATAAATGAAACATTGGTAAGGGTTTTTTTCTCTCTCACGGCCTGACTTCATGCTTACAATAGGCTTAAAAGCCTTTATTAGCAGATCAAAGCTTATATAAAGCAAATATATGCTGGTAGATCCCTGCCTGCCTGCCTGCCTGCCTGTCTATAGTATGAGTATGAAGAGAGGACCCCAAACCCAGCATTTATGGGAAAGTAAAGCATGACATCAGTGGGTGGACAGATGTGGTTTAAGGCATTGCTTAAGAGGTGTGATGGCTCGGTGGGCTAGAGCTCTGAAACTGTCGGGAGCCCGTAGGTTCGAATCCTGGGTGCCACACAGCGAAGCGAGCACCCACCGTTAACCCAAGCTCTTGCCAACCTAGCAGTTCGGAAGCATGTAAATGCAAGTAGATAAATAGGTTTCACCGTAAAAAGCGGGAAGGTAAACAGTGATCTGTGCACAGAAAGATGTCTGGCCATGCTGGCTACATGACCACGGACTTGCACAACACTGGCTCTTTGGCTTGGACATGGAGATGAGCACCCCCCCTAGAGTCGGACACGACTAGCACGCATGTGCAGGAGGAACCTTTACCTTTTATCTTTAAGATCTAAATACAATACTATGGTCTAATTCATCTCAGAGGTATGTGGTGTTTAAGACCAGTCCGGTAGGCTGTTGAATGGCCATCTTCTTGGTTTGAGTGGTGGTGGTGGGGGGGGGCTGAATGTGCATTGGATTCCACAAAAAGAAACAAATACACATCTGTTCAATATATTTATTACCCATTGGTTCCATTTGTTTCTTCCATTAATGCCAACGAGCCCAAGGTAGCAGGGTTGTCCTCCACCTTTTCAGCTTCATAACAGCCCTGCAAAGAAGTTAGGCCAAGAGAGAGTACTGTATATCATTGGCGTTGGGCTATCCACAGAGTTTTATGGCTTACCGGGGACTCAAACCTAGACCTCTCATTTTCCAGTCCAGCACTCTAATCATTACGCCACACTGGTTCTCTGAACCATATATGAAACGCACAGCTAAAACAATACCCACCTGCTATTCATGGGAGAAGAGGTATACTGGGTTAGTCACTCATCATCCAGCCAGAGGTTAATGAATCAGCAGGTAGAGAGAGCAGCTGGAGAGGGTGACGGTAATAATACGAAGCCTTCTGAAAGCAAATGTTAAGCTCGCAAGAAGCTTTCCTTATAGTAGGGGTGGGGAAATACCCCACCTAATCTAGAAGTTGACGGACTCCCAGACTCATCAGTCTTAGCTAGTCCGTCACAGAGGGAGTTGTTACCAGCTGGAGAACTGCAGTTCTCAATCACTGGCTTATCTTATTGCACTGTTCTGCGCCACAGCAGGTCCGTATTAGTAGCATCTCCATAGTGCAGAAAAAGTGTCAACTTTGGATCCCCATGTGATTCTGGGCTACAGCCACTACCACCTCTGAGCATTGGCTTGGGGTAATATCTTTCTAGTCCAAGGACTTCTGTTAATTCAAAGCTGATGCAAGCTGCCGTGAAGAGGAGCTTGAGAACAACTAAACGCATTAAAAATGCCCATGCGCATGCTATTGGAAAAGACCTCTTTAGTCCAGCAGTTCTGATCACCCAGGGGCCAATGAGACATCTGCAGCTTGCCTACCAAAAGGGAATCAGTTCAGCATCAAACTCCGACACTCTTAAAGAATAGCACCCAAGTGTCCATCTCTGCTGAGGTCTAGCCCCAAGGTGTCTCCGTGCATGTAAGGGATGAGCCTGAGCCTGAACCTTCAGTCATTGCCGGTGGGGATCATAAGGAAGCACATTTCCCAGGAAGCAAGCAGAAGGTGGTGGTGGTGGTGGAGGAGGAGGGTTTCTTAGGAAATGGTAGCAGATAGAATGGCTAAGAAGGTAGCCATGAAGAGTAAGAAGCGGTGGCTGTGAAGCACAAGAGCTGCCCCGGAGACCCCGTTGTTGCAGTAGTTGCTGTTGCAGCAGGAGTAGGTGGCCCGGAAAGGGTTGCTATAGTAAGCCAGTTTGCCTTGACTGTTGCACTTTGCAGCTAAAAGGCAGCCCTTGGCCACGACGGACTCATGCACCTTGTAATCTGCAAATGACAATAAGGCAGAATGTTAGGGCCAAGGTAGGGCTGAGTGTGTGTGTGTGTGTGTGTGTGTGTGTGTGTGTGTGTGTGTGTGTGTGTAGGTCTGTCTTCAAGCACAGTTCATGCACTGGATAGAAGTATAGGTGCATGTGGACAATACAAGTCCCGATACACTAATCCACACAGCTCTAGACCATCAAAACTATGACCCTACAGTAGTGGTGACCCTTAGGCACTCCAGATGTTTTGGACCACAACTCCCAGAATTCCAAGCCTAGATTGCCAGTGACAAAGGACTGTGGAAATTGTAGTCCAGAACATCTGGAGTGCCGAAGGTTCACCACTACTACCCTAGACCAATGGGTCCTGACCTTAGGTCCCCAGATGTTCTTGGATGAAAACTCTCAGAAGCATTTACCACCAGATGTGATGGCCAGGAGATTGAGCCCAAGAACATCTGGAGACCCTGGACATACCAGTGGGGCAGCATGGATTAATTGCATCAAAAGCTTTTAAAAAGAAATTTTCAGATCTGGGGGGGGGCATCTAATCTGGGACCAAGAGAAGGGCATAGAGAGGCTTTAACCTACCGTATCATCCACCACAGTGGCCCTCCCATCTCAATATCTCTTGTCTGTTTTATGCACTGCATGGGGAAAAATCCTGATGAAACGAACAAGGGAGCTTCTCCCTAGTGCAAATAGGAGGTACAGACCCCCCATCTGGACCATGATGTGGAGCGAAACTGTTAGACTGCTTTTGTCCACCCCTCTCCAGATGGGACACCTGTCCCCAAGTTACAATTATCACACAAAACTAAACACAATAGGCCTAATTGTTAATCATGGGGATACATCTCGTTTGAAACCCTGTTTCTTAGAGACTGAAGGAGACCTACAGGTTTGCCTTTAAGAATAAAAGGGGCCAGACCTTTACTTAAACACAAACTGTCAAGAGGGGCCCAAAATATATCTTAGGGTAGGATGGGGGGGCAGGGAGAGGGAGGGAAAGCCTGGGCCAGCGGAACCAACCTGAAAGTGCTCTTAAGGTGCTGCATCTCTCTCCTTCATTACAGGTCACCACCAGGGAGGATAAATCCGAGCAGGACTGGCCCAAGTGACACTTGTAACACTGGAGTCCTCTTCCTCCTGGGACATCCTGGCACAGAGCTGAGGAGATGGGCAGAGAGAGAGAGAGAGAGAGAGAGAGAGAGAGAGAGAGAGAGAGAAAGAGAAAGAGAAAGCAATAGGATGAGACCACAGGCCTTAGTTGTGGCCCTGCCAGAGAGGTCTATACATGTAGGCTGCAGTTTGGCTGAATGCTTGGGAAAAAATAGATAAATATATGTATAAGAAACAAAATGTGGAGGCAATGGTTCTGTTCTCCCCTTCCCTTATCAGTAGGAATGGCTTTGCAAACTTTATGTAGAAAAGCAGCTATTAATTAACTGCTTTTCTATGTAAAGTTTGCATTAATCAATTAATTAATTAATTAATTAATTAATTAATTAATTAATGTTTTGTGCACTGGTCGAGGTGCATAAAATGAATGAATGAGTGAATTTGTATACCACTTTGTATACCACTTGCCATGAGTGCAGAAGCATAACTCTGGGCGGTTTACAATAAATAAAACAGAACAATAGAAAACGTTAACTATTTGAAACCAGCACAGCAAGCAATACCGATGGTGCTAAAGCAACAGAAGAAGAAAGTGGCAGACAAAAGGACAGCTAGGGTCAGTGAAACATAGATAGTGAAAGCTGGAACATTTCCAGCATGTTGGAGAAAGTATCTGAGAATGTTTTGCTGTAGAACGGGCAATTAAGAGTCATTAACTTCACAAAAATGTGATCCTGGTTTATTTCTATGCACCAATCCAGCAGCCTGCATTTTTCTACTCTCCTGGAGTGGTGGGACATTCTACTGTGTAGAATGGGGTGGGACAGGGCCGTGTATGGGGACTTGTCACAGAATCATAGCGTTGGAAGAGACCTCAAGGGCCATCGAGTCCAACCCCTGCCATGCAGGAACCCCCATCACAGTGCTCCTGTCCTGACAGATGGCCATCCAGCCTCTGCTTAAAAACCTCAAAAGAAGGAGACTCCACTGCCCTCCTTTGTGGCAGCATATTCCACTGCCGAACAGCTCTAACCATCAGGAAGTACTTCCTAATGTTCAAATGGAATGGGATTGTGCTTCCCAATGTACTGCTGTTTATCACCCAGCTCTGGGTGGTTGCTTGAGGCAGTGGATATTGGGAGGTGGCAGCAATGGAGGTAAGGAACAATCTGCTGCCATCAAGTGGAGATAAGGGCACAGTTCCATCACCACTGTTGATGCATGAACTGTCTGCCCATCCACCTGGCTTTTGTACCAGCGAAAATGATGGTAGCTCACTTGACTCTGATGAGACCAAAATACTTTTTGGGACTGCCCTGGTAACTCCATGAGATTGATTGGCTGGAGATTCCAGAGAGATGAAAAACTTGTTTACATAATATGCAATCAGTTTGTAGTAAAATGGCACATTAAGAGGCATGTGTAGATTCCCCAGTGGGCCTATTTCCCCACCTACAATGAGATTTCCTCACATGTATCAGCAACCAGACTTGCAGATTAAATGTGTGTTTCCATTTCCATGTGTGACCCAGTACCAAGCAACACATGCTGCTGCATTAAAATTGCAGGTGTGTGTGTGTGTGTGTGTGTGTGTGTGTGTGTGTGTGTGTGTGTGTGTGTGTGTGTGAGTGAGAGAGAGAGAGATTATATAATATGACAATCAGATGTTTGAGGGAGCACGTCTTCTAAAAACAGGATAAGTGCATTGTCTATTTTTACCCTTACAGCCCACAGTGTTCTACCAAAACAACTGTTCTAATAATAAGAATGCACATAGATTGAAAACAAATGATCCATGAAAGACACTAAGAAAAAAAGAGAAATGGATTAAAAGTAGCCAAGTAGAAGACATAGCAGCCATTTAGCCAGTTAGACCCCTTCAACAGCAAACCAACATACAGTATATGTGCACCAGGAAAAAAAATGTTTTTGCCTATTTGTGGAAGAACAGCTGAGAGGAGAGAGGGCCTAGATTTCCATGGAAGGGATTTCCAGAGTTGACTAGCTATCTAGAACACTTGACACTACTTATATTGAAACTTCAGTCCAATTCCAGTACTGGAAGTGGAAGGAAGCAATTGTAATATAAGTCTTCTGTTAAAAAGGCTTATTTCAAGGCACGGGCAAGCAGTGGCAGTCCAGTTATTGTGGGACTACCTCTTCTATTGTTTCCCACCATGGCTGATGGGAGTTGGAGTCTAACAGCGAAAGGAGGCTGCTCTTTGCCAACCACAAACTTAGAAGGTTGCAGGCAAAAAAAAATGTTTATTTATTTATTTATTTATTTATTTATTTACTTATTTATTTATTTATTTATTTATATGCTTGTTAACTGTCCGATTTTCCCGTGGGAACTCTGGGCGGTGTACAACACATTGCGAAAAGCAACTGCCCAAACATACAAACCCCAAACAAACCCAATTAAAGTACAAATAATAATAATAATAATAATAATAATAATAATAATAATAATAATAATAATAATAATAATAATAATAATAATAATAATCAGGATCTCAAAATTGAACTTCAGAGACTCTGGCATAAACCAGTACAGGTGGTCCCAGTGGTAATTGGCACGCTGGGTGCAGTGCCTAAAGAGCTAAGCAAGTATTTAGAAGAAATTGGAGTTGACAAAGTCACCATCAGTCAGATGCAGAAAGCCACCTTACTAGGATCTGCTCGCATAATTCGCCGATACATCACTGAGTCCTAAACGCTTGGGAAGCGTTCGACTAGTGATTGGTAATATAAAATCCAGCGTAGATAGCTGTGTGGTTAATTTATTATTATTATTATTATTATTATTATTATTATTATTATTATTATTATTATTATTATTATTATTATTATTATTATTATTATTAATTAATTAATTAATAATAATAACAATAATAATAATAATAATAATAATAATAATAATAATAATAATAATAATAAATAGAGAGAGTATTAAAAATAATAAAAATAAAATGGACATAACACAGCAAACAGCCAAATGAGAAGACTAGGATCCAGCAAGAGAGGGCTGGTGCTAGCAGTCATACAGACTAAATAAAAACCACAATGGACTCAGAGATCACCCAAAGCATTCCCTGAAGAGCCAGGTCTTTAGTGACCTTCTAAAAGCCGGCAGCAAATCCGCCAACCTAATCTCCATCGGCAGTTTGTTCCAATATGCCGGGGCAACCACCGAGAAGGCCCCGTTTCCGGGTAGAAACCCTTCGGGCCTCTTTAGGTGTGGCCCCCCGGAGCGAGAGGGACAACGAAGCTCTGGTCGGTCGGGACGAGGTTGATCTCTGGTAGTAGCTCCGATTAAAGTGTATAACCGGCAGCAGAGGCAAGCTTCAGAGCTGTGCTGGTTTTGTAAACTGAACGCAAATCGAGCCCACCGGTTCTTACCCATTTGAAGGAAGGAGATGGCGAAGCACAGAGTCTTGGCAGCTCTGTGGCCCATGTCTCACGTTCCTGAAATATCAGGAGAGAGGCTGCAGGAGACAGGAGGGGTAGAAAGGAGGAACCGCATAAGCAGATGTGTTAGAGCAACCGCCGGGGCGGGTGGTACCACCTCTTATATATATAGTTGCTGTAGTCAGGCGTCAAAGGGTGGTGCTGTCAAGCTGACAATGGGAAGAGGTCAGATTGTGGATACAAGCACGCCTGTTAGAACACCGTGAAGTATCAACAAATAAAGCACTTCTGTAAAAGGTTTCTTCATCTGATTGGCAGCCAAGAAGGTGCAGAGTGATATTCAGCAACAAGGCAAAGGCATCCAGACTCCGCCGGATGCTATATCGTTTAAGTCATCTTGATGCATCATTGGAGTTCTTTCATGGGTATTTCCTTTTCTTTCTCATCTCAGAGGTTCTTGGACCATCTATTTTGTGTTTATTTGCTTGCTTGTTTCTTTGGTTAAATTTAATTTAAAGTATTTTTGCTCTGCCCTTCCTTCTCCTTAAAAGGACCCAAAGCGACTTGCATCATTAAAAAACAATATGAACAACAGAGAGTACAATAGGACCCCCATATCCACTGATTCATTAACCACTGACTCAGTTATCCACAGTTGGCAAAGGAAAAAAATTAAATACAGTGGACCCTCATATAACAAACGGTTTGTATAACATAAAATCCGTACAACATAAAAAATTCCAGAGATGGGGGAAATTTGCTTAACAGAATCGTCTATGGGTTGAATCCGTACAACATAAAATGGTCTTGATTAGGGATTACTCTGTTTCCAATGCATTCCTATGGGAAATTTGTATAAAGGAAAATTTGCTTAATATAATTTCATTTGGAACAAATTAATTCCTTTATACAAGGTACCACTGTAAATAATTCAGCAACCACAAAGCAAACTATTGTCACAAACAGCAGCCATAAAGCAAGCTATTGTTGCAAAACAGCAATTGGGGGGGTGTTCTATCTTATCTACAGTTTTCATTATCCACAAGAAGGCCTGGAACTGATCCCCAGCAGATACCAGTGTCCTACAGTATACAAGTAGTTTAAAAGGATACAAAGAGCCTTTATACACGACCCCTAACCTCCGCAGGAAATGGCTGCAAGGTCCGGACCTTACAAGTGTTTTCCCACCAGCTCCGGACTTTGCAGACAATTAAGTGCGACCCCGCCCACCTCAGCGCGACCCAGCTGCACTTTCTTGTACCTGCTTGAGGTGGGTGAAAATCCCCAGGTCCGGATTTAATCTGGTCAGTGCCGGGCTCTCCTGGCTTCTGCTTGTGTTTTTTTTTTTTGCCTCCTGCCCCTTTAAGAGAAGAGGTGGGAGGAAAAAAAGCAAGCAGAAGAGAAACGGAAGAGAAACGGAGCTCCGGGAAGCTCCTCCAGGTGAGCTGCATTTTTCCCCTCTTTCTCTGGTGGGGAGGAAGGAAGGGCAACGAACCCCTAAGATCTTTGGTCCGAATTTAAGGGGTCGTGTGAAAAGGCCCAAAGAGCATACAGAAAAGCAAAAGTAACACCAAAACACATTAAAAGGAGTGAAGTGCAACAATCCAGTTAACTCCCCCGCCCCTGGGAGCCAGTCACTCAGGGAAGGCTTCCTGGAGGAGGACAGTCTTTGAACATAAGAACATAAGAACATAAGAAGAGCCATGCTGGATCAGGCCAAAGGCCCATCTAGTCCAGCTTCCTGTATCTCACAGCGGCCCCACCAGATGCGTTTGGGAGCGCATGAGACTAGATATCTGTCTCCTGATACCACTCCCCTGCATCTGGCCCTTGAAGTACCCTGGTTTAAAGCCTAGAGATTACACATCTCCATCATGGTTTGTAACCCGTGATGGACTTTTCCTCTAGGAATCTGTCCAATCCCCTTTTGAAGGCATCCAGGCCAGATGCCATCACCACATCCTGTGGCAGGGAGTTCCATAGACTTACAACACGCTGGGTGAAAAAATATTTTCTTTTGTCAGTTCTTACTCTCCCAGCACTCAATTTGAGTGTATGTCCCCTAGTTCTGGTATTTTGAGAGAGGGAGAAGAGCTTCCCTCTATCCACTTTACTCATACCCTGCATTATTTTGTATGTCTCAATCATATCCCCCCTCAAGCGCCTTTTTTCCAGACTAAAGAGGCCCAATTGTTTTAGCCTTTCTTCATAAGGGAGGTGCCCCAGCCCAGTAATCATTTTAGTCGCTCTCTTCTGCACCTTTTCCAGTTCCACTATGTCTTTCTTGAGATGCGGTGACCAGAATTGTACACAATACTCCAGGTGGGGCCTTACTATTGTTTTATATAACGGCATTATAATGTTGGCTGTTTTATTTTCAATCCCCTTTTTGATAATCCCTAGCATGGAATTGGCCTTCTTCACTGCTGCCACACATTGGGGAGACACCTTCATGGAGCTGTCCACCAACACACCAAGATCTCTTTCCTGATCCGTCACGGATAACTCAGAGCCCATGAGTTGATAGATGAAGTTTGGATTTTTTGCCCCAATATGCATTACTTTACATTTGGTTACATTAAAACGCATTTGCCATTTTTCAGCCCACTCCCCCAGTTTGGAGAGATCCTTCTGGAGCTCTTCACAATCTTCTCTGGTTTTTACCACATGGAAAAGTTTTGTGTCATCTGCAAACTTGGCCACCTCACTGTTTATCCCTGTCTCCAGGTCATTTATGAACAGATTGAAAAGCACCGGTCCCAGGACCGAGCCCTGGGGCACACCGCTTTTCACTTCTCTCCATTGTGAAAATTTCCCATTGACACCTACTCTTTGTTTCCGGGATCTCAACCAGTTCTCAATCCATAAGAGGACCTGCCCTCTTATCCCCTGACTATGCAATTTTCTCAGCAGCCTTTGGTGAGGGACTGTGTCAAAAGCCTTTTGAAAATCCAGATAGACTATATCCACCGGTTCACCCAAATCCACGTGCCTGTTGACCTTTTCAAAAAATTCTAAAAGGTTTGTAAGACAAGATTTACCCTTACAGAAGCCATGCTGATTTTCTCTCAGCAAGGTTTGTTCTTTTATGTGTTTTAAGATTTTCTCTTGGATGAGGCCTTCCACCATCTTCCCTGGGACAGATGTAAGGCTAACCGGCCTGTAGTTTCCTGGGTCCCCCCTCCTTCCTTTTTTAAAAATTGGTGTGACATCTGCTATCCTCCAGTCCTCCGGCACTGTGGCCGTTTTAAGAGACAAGTTGCATATAACCGTTAAGAGATCTGCAATTTCATTTCTCAGTTCCCTAATAACCCTTGGGTGGATGCCATCTGGGCCCGGTGACTTGTTAATCCTCAATTTATCAATTAGTCCTAAAACCTCCTCTCTTTTAACCTGTATTTGATTTAATTCTTTAGTCAAGAGGGGCGGCTCAGGCAGCGGAATCCGCTCAAGGTCCTCTGTCGTGAAGACAGACGCAAAGAACTCGTTCAATTTCTCTGCAATGTCCAAGTCCTCCTTAACCTCCCCTTTTCCTCCCTCACCATCCAGAGGCCCAATTGGTTCTCTGGCAGGTTTTCTACTTCTAACATATTTAAAGAAGCTTTTATTATTACCCTTTATATTGCTAGCCATGCGTTCCTCAAAGTCTTTCTTTGCCTCCCTTATCATCTTTTTACATTTCTTTTGCCAGAGTTTGTGTTCCTTTTTATTTTCCTCATTTGGGGAGGATTTCCATTTACAGAAGGACCTCTCCTTGTGCTTTAGAGCCTCTCTAACTCCACTCGTTAACCATGCCGGTGTCCTCTTGGACTTAAATGAGCTCTTCTTTCTTTGTGGTATGCACTTGTGCTGGGCCTCTATTATTGTTGTTTTAAACAGGCTCCATGCACACTGAAGAGATTGGATTCTTCTAACCCTCCCCTTCAGTTTCTCTCTAACTAGTTTCCTCATCTGAGGGAAGTTTGCCCTTCGAAAATCAAGGGTTTTTTTATGTCTGATTTGGTTGACACTCTTCCTCCGACATGCATGGCAAAGGTAATTGCAGCATGGTCACTGTTCCCCAGAGGCTCAGTGACATTCACATCCCTGACGAGGTCCTGAGTATCACACAATATTAGATCTAGAGTTGCCTGTTCTCGGGTGGGCTCCATGACATTTTGCTCTAAGGCACAGTCATTCAGCAAGTCGAGAAACCCAGTTTCTCTTTCTTGCCCAGAGCTCGCATTGGCCCAGTCAATGTGGGGATAATTAAAGTCCCCCATGATTACTATCCTATCCCTCTTAGCCACCTCCATGATTTCTCTCCTCATTTCAAGGTCCCCCTCAAGTTTTTGATCTGGTGGACGATAGAATACTCCAACTATCACATCACTCTTTGGACCTGGTAGTTTAACCCACAGTGATTCTATGGCGGAGTCAGACCCTCTGTCAATCTCCATTCTGCTGGATTTTATGCCTTCTTTGACATAGATGGCCACTCCTCCTCCAACCCGCCCCTCTCTATCCCTTCTATAGAGTTTATAGCCTGGGATTGCTGTGTCCCACTGGTTCTCCACATTCCACCAGGTTTCTGTTATGGCTATTATATCAATGTTATCCCTAGCTGCCAGATGTTCAAGTTCTCCCATCTTTGCTCGGAGGCTTCGAGCATTGGCGTAGAAGCACTTGTACAGTGGGTCCCGCAACAGCTGCTGCCTTGTTCTTCTCCCCCCACAGCTTTTATTTTCAGTAGACGAACTGTCACATTCCGCTATTCTGCCAGTGTTAATACTTGCTATGTCATCTCTATGTGATTCTCTACCCTCTCCAACCTCATTCCCCGAGGATGAGGTGTTCCGAACCGGATGCCACACAGCTCCTGTCGGCTTTCCCCCAGTTATCAGTTTAAAAGCTGCTCTGCTGCCTTTTTGAGGTTGAGTGCCAGCAATCTGGTCCCATCATGATTCAAGTGCAACCCATCCCTCCTGAACAGGTTTGGCTTGTCCCAAAATGTTCTCCAGTTCCTGACAAATCTAAAGCCCTCCTCTCGACACCATCGCCTCATCCATGCATTGAGGCTTCTGAGTTCTGCCTGCCTGGCGGGACCTGCACGAGGAACAGGTAGCACTTCTGAAAATGCTACCTTGGAAGCCCGGGACTTCAATCTTCTACCTAGCAACCTGAATTTGGCTTCCAAGACTGACCGCTTGGCCTTCCCGACATCGTTGGTACCGACGTGTACCATGATCACTGGCTCCTTCCCAGTTCTCTCTAACAAGCTATCTATATTTCTGGTGATGTCTGCAACCTTTGCACCCGGCAGGCAAGTGACCATCCGGTTATCATGCTCCTCACAAATCCATCCCTCCGTATTTCTAATGATAGAATCCCCTAGCACAATGAGCTTCTCTCCTGCAGCCTGGTCATCAACATGTACCTGATCTTGTATCTCATCAATAGTGATGAGGGAGAGATCCTCCGGTGGAACCACTTCTTCCTCTATGTGTGCCTCATGAGGTGTGCTGAGGGAAAGAGCTTCAAATTGATTGTGCAAGATGAGACTCTCTGAGCGATGCCTCGGCCTTCTACTCCTTTGAGTCACATTCCTCCACCCATCCACCTCCTGAGTTGGGGGGAGTGACTTCCTCCTCTGAAGTGTGCCCTGTCTCTTCTTGGACCTGGATAGTCTCTTCCGCTCTGTCCAGGAACTGCTCAAGCTCCTTAATATGTTGCTGGTCCACTATGCGAGCCTCTAGCTGCTGGACCTTCTCTTCCAATAGCGCTACCAGCTTGCACTTGCAGCAGATGTAGTTCTGCACATGCTCTGTCAAGATAACAAACATAGCACAAGTACTGCAGGTAACTACAGCTTCTCCCTCCAACTCCATTTTAACTATTACAATAAAATGTATTCAAGGTCTCAAAAATGTAAACTTGCACTTTTTTTTAATCTAGTAAGACTCTTTACTTCTTTTATTGTTTAGTCAAAATCTAACAGTGTAGGGGCCGCTAAAGCACCTCTACTCCAACTGCAAGCACGTCAGGAAGTGTAGGACCTCCTGAGGAGTTGCTTGGCTTGGGAACTCAATTAAACCCAGAATTTTTATTTTTATTTTGCACGCGGCGTAAGGCGCGTGCTGCTGGTAGCAGCTATTTAAAGCTAAAACTCCGCCCCTTGCTCCTGCAAAAAGAAGAAGTTAGCTCTGCCCTTTGGCCGTGTGCTCCTCTGACCAGCTCCTTCCTCTCTGCTGCTCTGCCAGAAAAGGACTGAGAGATTGCTGGTAGCAGCTATTTAAAGCTAAAACTCCGCCCCTTGCTCCTGCAAAAAGAAGAAGTTAGCTCTGCCCTTTGGCCGTGTGCTCCTCTGACCATCTCCTTCCTCTCTGCTGCTCTGCCAGAAAAGGACTGAGAGATTGCTGGTAGCAGCTATTTAAAGCTAAAACTCCGCCCCTTGCAGAAGAACAGCAAAGATGGAGCCAGCAAGGCCTCCTGTGGGAGAGAGTTCCAGAGTCTGGAAGCAGCCACAAAGAAGGCCCTCTCGCGTGTCCCCAGAAAAAGCACCTATGAGTGTGGTAGGGCAATGAGAAACAATTGCCGTGATGATCTTAATTCTCAAACAGGGTCAGGTTCTTCTTTTCCGTTCCTGACAAAAAAGTCAACTGCTGTCCTTCTTCTTTAGCATTTCTCCCATGTGGTGGCAGGATCTGCTGTTCTGGATCAGAGACACCATTGTTCTCAGTTGCTGGCTTGGTCCGGGTGTAGGTGAGTGGTTTCCCTGTCATTGTGCAGTGTATCAAGCCAACGCGGCTTTGGTCGGCCCTTCGGTTGTGTGCTGTCAGCCTCCAACTGTGCCAGCGTGTTGGTGTCAGTGCGCAGGACATGGCCATGCCATCGTAGCTGGGCTTCTCTCATCTTGCTGGCAATTGGAGCATTGCCATACCATTGCATGCAGGTGATTCCAGTGCATTCTTCTTGGAGTTGTTTCAGAGGCTCAGTGCACACTGCAGCTTGATAAGTCTGAAAATTTTAGGTATTTTATAAATGGGTTAACTATCACAGCATTATTTTGATTCACAGTATATATTAAATGATACCATGAGAAGTCAGGCTCCAAAACATTTATTCTAGCTAGATAAATTATAGGAACTGGAATACATTAAGAGTGTAAATTAACTTGAAGTACATGACTCCAGGAAGTGGCAGAACACCTGGATGAGGGGATTATCCCCAAGGTAAACTGTGCCTGAGGGACAGGAGATTGTCTCATTGTCTGGAGTTCCACATTCCCTGTCTCTGCCCTGTCTCTGCCAGACTGGGCCCAGTTGAACAATAGGACACCAATCTATGGAACATTGACTCAAGGATTTGGACCATCAAGAGCTTGATGGCACAGGAGATTGGATGCAACTGTGAACAATGACCCACCAATGCCGATAGAGGGAAACCTTGAACTGGTTTGAAGGTATAAAAACTGTTGTTAAACAAATGTTCAGGGCTCACTCACACCATCCAGGGTGAGACCACTGACTGATATTTGGCTTGGCTGCAATAAATCAGACTTGAACAGTTCAGTGTTTGCGCTTCCTTACTTTATTTGAATTTAATTATTGGACACTGGTTCCGAGCCAAGCATGGACTCAAAATAATCTGTAAAAACTGGTAACATTAAATGTACAAAGGCGTCAGCTTGCTGATAACTTCTGCATGCTCTGATCTCACAAGTTGGGCAAGACAGAGGTAACTTCCATTAACATCTGTGCAGCCTTAACCACAGGGGCTTAAACACAGTTTCCTGTAGAAGAGCCTGAAAGAGGAAGTTTAAATGGAATTTATTTTGCTGTCGTTTGAAACCATTGCTCCGAGTCCTAGTCTCTGAAGCCATGGAAAACAAACCAGCCCACTCTTCGATATGACAGCCTTTCAAATATTTAAAGATGGCTATCATATCCCCCCCTCAGCCTTCTTTTTGGAAGGCTAAACATTCCCAGCTCCCTAAGCTGCTCCTCGTAAGACATGCTGAAGGTGTGGGAAGATCTCTTCTGAAACCAACAGTTGGCGACAAGATTCTGGGTCTTGGTGAAATCATTTCACAGTCACTGTTATGATTGCTGGGAACATGGCTGCCAGGGCTGCTGTTTTTGCCATTTTGCCAGCAACCATGATGTATTCCATAGAAGGAACCTCTTTGACTTCATCATCAAGCAGCTGCCAAAAAACATTCTTGGCACTGCTGCTGCTGAAGAGGAGAAAGAGTGGGCATTCTGCTTTGCCAGGACAAGTACAATCTTCACAAGGTGGTCGTTGATGTATCTAATCTCTGCAACGACATTGCAAAGTTGCTTTGAGATGACAATACCCATGCCGTTGCATGTCTTTGGACTGCCATGGTCGTAGATGATCTTGTAGTGGTTACCAGTTGTCCTGACCGTGGAGCCAGTGGGTCTCTGGAAGTAAATAAATATTGTTTTACCCTGCGTGTTGTCAGTCTGTGGAACTCCCTGCCACAGGAGGTGGTGATGGCATCTGGCCTGGAAGCCTTCAAAAGGGGTTTGGACAGATTCCTGGAGGAAAAGTCCATCACAGGTTACAAACCATGATGGAGATGTGTAATCTCCAGGCTTAAAACCGGGGTAGTTCAAGGACCAGATGCAGGGAAGTGGTATCAGGAGACAGTTATCTAGTCTCATGCGCTCCCAGACGCATCTGGTGGGGCCACTGTGAGATACAGGAAGCTGGACTACATGGACCTTTGGCCTGATACAGCATGGCTTCCCTTATGTTCTTATGTTCTTATGTTCATATGCAGAGATGCAAGCATGCAAGCACATTTGGCTGACCGTCCCATGAGGGAGCCAACTCTGATATTCCTCGTGGCATCACATCCTTGGTTTTGGTTTTGAACCAGCTTGCTTGCGTCCTGGTGCCATTCTTGCACCAGGAACCCTCACTCATTTTTCGGACACGCCGGGCCTTGCCTGAGCTCCTCACTAGCAAAGGTCACCCTAGTAGTACTACAAGAGTGTACGTTCAACCAGTTCACGTTTGATGCAACACTGAAAGAGACGGCCAGTCTGTCGCAGAGGCCAGTTGCTGGCGTTGGCCCATGTTCCCCTTACCCTGTCAAAGAGGGGAAGTTTCCAGTGGTACCATGAGGTGGAGCGGGCCTCACTGCTGAAGTCAACTGCTGCTCTTGCTCAACCATTTATGGACAAAACCTCAACTGTTCATGCTTTAAAAGTCACCAGTAAGCATATTCATATCATTGCATTTTACTGCAAGCTCAGCATATTGGTTAGTTAGTCATAGACAGAGAACGGGAATGACATGGTTTGCTCCTTCCACAAATTTCTACAGAAAAAGCAGATCTCCAGTGTGTGTGTGTGTGTGTGTGTGTGTGTGTGTGTGTGTGTGTGTGTGTGTGTGTGTGTGTGTGTGTGTGTGTGTGTTTTGCGTCATAACAGTTGTGACTGACTCTTTGTGACTCCATGACCATGGAGTTTTCTTGGCAGGAATCGAGTATCTCAATATCATCTCCAGAAGGCCATATATGACTTTACATTGGAGTTCTCCTGAAACGACCCTCATGGAACATCCTTGGGAAAATCCAGCCATATTTAGGTCCATATTCTGGTCCATATTTCGGACCTGTGAATTCATGCAAGTTTGGGAGCAGCTGGATTTTTGGGATAAGAGCAGTGCAAGGTGTGGGAGAAGGACCTGTGGAAGGAGACTGTGAGAAACAGGGTTTTACTGACCCTCGGAATGTCACATATTCTGGGTTCCTGGGCAGGGGCTAATTAGCCGTTCTCCACACCTCTCATTATTTTGTAACTTAAAGCAACAATGAACTGGCAGTCACCTTGTTGCAAAAAGCTAAATGACTCTTAGGGTGTGACAAAGCACCTCCCAGATCGCACGGGAAATTGAATGATGCTGAAGCAATGGGGTTGTTCAGACTTCTTTTCCAGAAAGAGCTGGGATGCCTGTGGCCGTTCTGTTGGCTGCAGCCAAAGTCCTGATGAAACCTAGACAACGGTAGGGAAATTCCATGAGCGGAATGCTTCCTTGGTGGTGGCCCCATCTCTGTGTGGAATATACTCCCAGCAGATATCTGACAGGCTTCTCCCCGCCAAGTTTTAAGAAAGAGGTAGAAACTGAATTTTATGATTGGCCCCAGGCCAAGCAGTTAGGGGCTATAATGCAAGATCTGATCAAATAATATCAATCGATTGTCTTGCTGATTTTATATTTTACTTTTTTTATTTCAAGAGTTATTATTTATTATATTGTGTTTATTATAGATTTATGTATGCACTGATGTTTCTTATACAGTGGCCCCCCACCCTTTCGCAGTTCATATACTATGGTCCCGCTATATTGCGGGACCACAGTATACGAAAAAAGGCCCCCTTGGGGTAAGGGGGGAAAGTCCCTCGGAGGCCTCAGAAATGATTTTTGGTGATCCAGAAGTCACTTCCAGTTTTCGGGAAGTCACTTCCTGTTCGCAGGGAGGCCCTTTTGAGGCCTCCAGATGGCCCAGGAAGGCCCTCACAGGCCCCATTTGGGGCAGCGCCAGGCTGGGGGTAAGTACAAGAGTCCCCAGCTAGAACCCCCAGGCCTGACCCGACCTGCATCCGCATATCACGGATTTTCAATTATCGCGGGTTGGCTCAGGTCCCTAACCCCAGCAATAGGTGGGGGGGGTCACTGTATTTAAATGTGTTATATTTTCGGTTTTTCATTCAGTATGTTCGTCTGTGAAGATTCTCAGTCATCCAGGTGCGTTTATCTGGGAGTTGAGTCATGGCTACTGGACTTCTTTTTTGAGAGATAGAAACGTTTCGCTGTTCATCCAAACAGCTTCATCGGTCTGAATACAGCTAGTGCAAGATACCTTCTTATAGTCAGCTTGACCTCTTGTCCCCTTGTCTGATTGGCTCATAAGATGAACAAAGCCTGAATAGGCTCGTTAGGGAGACATTAGTGTCCATGGCCTTAAGGTAAACAATGGCCAAAGGTGCTGAAACCCATCAAGAATGGGTCGTTAGCTGTCAAGAATGGGTCGTTAGCTGTGACCTGGTGGTGAAGGCTCCTTGATTTGCCTGGGTACTGTGGAAAGTACAGCCTGGTAAGTAGCAGCTAGACTACTCTGTTGAGGGAGGGATTTTCAATGCTGACATGAATGGCTTCCCTTACTCCTCTCTCAAACCACCTCTCTTCTTTGTCTAATATGTGTACATCCTCATCTTTGAAAGAGTGGCCTTTTTCCTTCAAATGGAGGTGTACTGCTGATTCTGGTCCTGAGCTGTTACCTCTCCTATGTTGGGCCATTCTTCTGTTTAATGGCTGTTTAGTTTCTCCAATGTAGAGGTCTGAACACTCTTCACTGCATTGGACTGCATATACTATATTGCTCCTTTTATGGTTTGGTATCGGATCCTTTGGGTGGACAAGTCTCTGCCTTAGTGTGTTCATGGGTTTGAAATAAACAGGGATGTGGTGTTTGCCAAAAATCCTTTTAAGCTTCTCCGACACTCCCGCCATGTAGGGAATGACCAGGTTCTTCCGTCGGGTCTGGGTCTCAGACTGATCCCTTGTTCTTCTGGGATGGCCCACTGCTTTGTTGAAGGCCCACCTTGGATATCCACAGGCCTTAAGTGCTGTCTTCAGGTGCCTGTCTTCCTTCTTCTTGGCTTCTGAGGAGGTGGGGATGCTCTCTGCTCTGTGGCTTAGGGTCCTGATGACTCCTAGTTTGTGTTGTAATGGATGGTGGGAGTCAAACAGTAAGTATTGATCTGTGTGGGTGGGTTTCCTGTAAACTTCTACTCCTAGGCCACGGTCAGGTCTGATGATGACTGCACAATCCAGGAAAGCCAGCCTGTTGTCTTGGGTGTCTTCCCTAGTGAACTTAATATTAGGATCCACTGCGTTGATGTGGTCTGTAAAGGCCTGTACTTCCTGCGTCTTTATTTTAAATCCCTCAACAGAGGTGGGGGGCTCCGGCATAGTCTAGCTGCTACTTACCAGGCTGTACTTTCCACAGTACCCAGGCAAATCAAGGAGCCTTCACCACCAGGTCACAGCTAACGACCCATTCTTGACAGCTAACGACCCATTCTTGATGGGTTTCAGCACCTTTGGCCATTGTTTACCTTAAGGCCATGGACACTAATGTCTCCCTAACGAGCCTATTCAGGCTTTGTTCATCTTATGAGCCAATCAGACAAGGGGACAAGAGGTCAAGCTGACTATAAGAAGGTATCTTGCACTAGCTGTATTCAGACCGATGAAGCTGTTTGGATGAACAGCGAAACGTTTCTATCTCTCAAAAAAGAAGTCCAGTAGCCATGACTCAACTCCCAGACATTCAGTATGTTGTGCACTGTCCAGAATAGACCTCGGGCTAGATGGTTTGCAGCAAATAAATAAATGACACACACACCTGGCTTCTGTGGCGGATCCATTCTGTTCAGAGTTTGGTGGCCTGCAGTTCCTAGCACAGTGATGGCAAACCTTTGGCACTCTAGATGTTTTGGACCACAACTCCCAGAATTTCGGGCCTAGATTGCCAATGACAAAGGACTGTGGGAGTTGTAGTTGAAAACATCTGGAGTGCTGAAGGTTCACCACCACTGTCCTAGCACATCTTTCATTATCTACTCAAGCCAGATAGCAATGATGGGAACCCAAAGCTGCCTGATGACATCTCCTTTACGTAAACCAGTTGTTTCTAACCTTCAGTTCCTGGATGTTCTTGGATGTAAACTCCTAGAAGACTTCAACACTAGCTGTGGTGACCAGGATTTCTGGGAGCTGTAGTCCAAAATCTTGGGACCCAAGCGCTAATGCGGATGTGACAGAGATGGAAAGAGACACCTCAACAACTGCAGTGTAAAAGGCCTTTAGTCCAGGGTTGTCCAAACTTTTTGCAAGGAGGGCCAGATTCTGTGAGGTGAAAATGTGTGGGTGCTGACCATTCAGCTGCATTTGGTCCCCGAGCCGGACTTTGGACAAGCCTCTAGGACATGCAAGGAGGTGGGGAGGATACTGCAGCAATGGAGCCAGGAGAGGGTAGGCCGGGCAGGTGGCTAGGGGGATGGACAGAGGCAGGGAGGGCAGGCAAACCATAAAACTGCAAGCTGACTGTTATGTATTGATCTGTAATTGCTTGTTGAAGTAACTGCCTTCCTGTTCCAAAGGGAACAGGCCTATTGGTTGATTCTAGTTGCTGCATTTGGATCTTCAATCCTATTGGTTCCCACCAAAAGGCAGCCTTGTGATTGGTTGTAATTGTTCCCTCCAAAATGTATCTTTTCCTAGCCAGTCCTGGCCCCTATAAATGTAACTCCCTCTCCCCAGTCCTCAGTCTTGTCTCTCCCTTATTAAAGAGCTGTTCACTAGAAGCTGTCTCCAGCCTGCTTTGTCTCTGAGTTGAAATCACTGCTGAATCACTAACCCCACGCTACAATACTGGCGACGAGGATGGGATCCGGAATGCTGAGTAGCAGAGGCCCATCACGCTGACTCAGAGTCCGGATCGCAGCAGAGACAAGACTCACCTGCTGGCTAGAAGACGACCCTGCCCTCCTGGAGAATGGAAAGTCCACGGGTCTTGGAGCCCTTCCAGCTGTCCGAGCCTCACACTTGGGAGGACTATGTTGAGCGTTTCGAGTTCTTCGCAGTGGCTCAAGGAATCACAGATGCCAGCAAAAGAAGGGCCACGTTCCTGAGTTGCTGTGGGCGGGAGACCTTCATGTTGACCAAGGCGCTGCTCGCCCCAGCAAAGCTGAGTGAGACAGCACTCACAGACATTTTCGCCCGGCTGACAAGCCACTTGGCACCAACCAGAACCCAGATGGCCTGGCGGATGGAGTTCCAGAAAAGGCAGCAGCAAGCCGGAGAATCTGTGGCTGCATTCCTGGCAGGACTCCAGGAGCTTGCTCAGCACTGTGGCTTCCCAAATCTTGAAGACACTCTCTTGAATCAATTTGTTGGGGGGCTCTGCAGCAAAAAAGCCTGAAGGCGCATTGTGGCAAAGGAAGATGTCACCCTTGCCTCCGCCTTGAAAGAGGCCTCTGCCACAGAGAATTATGAGCAGGAAGAGCTCAATGCCAGTGGCAAGACCACAAAGCTGCGGGTAGAGGCTGCCCATGCCATGGATGAGCCAGAAGCTAGTCCAAGCCAGAGCCCAGTCCGTGGTGTCGAGTTGGTGCGTCAGGCGGATGCACGGCCCAAAGATCGCCGAGGCGCTTGCACAGGCTGTGGCGGACACCATGAGCGGAAAAGCTGCCATTTTCGTGATGCTACATGCAGGGCTTGCGGTAAGACAGGACACATCGGCCGGGTCTGTCGGTCAGTGGCAGCTGCAACAACGGAATCACCTAGAGCAACGCATCGCAGATCATCCACCACAACTCATCTCCTAGATGACTGCAATTATCTCACAGAGATCAATGGAGAGATCGTGCAGTTTCCGGCGCAGGGCAAACCATCCATCAGAGTGAAGATCGAAGGTCGACCGTGCGACATGGAGGTGGATTCCGGATCTGGATTCACCATTGTCTCAGACCAGACTGCAAGGGGGCTCTTTCCTGGGGGTAAGTTCCCCTCTCTGGAACCATTCCCAGCAACCTTGCAATCATACACGGCAGGCCGCATCCACATTCTAGGAATGTGTGCTGTGAGGGTACAATTCCGGGAGAAACATGCCGTGCTTAAATTGGTGATTGCACAGGGGAGTCGCCCCAGTCTTTTGGGTACTGACTGGTTTCCTGCCTTGGGGCTGAATATACCAGGGCTCAACTCAGTCCAAACTGCCCCTGAGTTGGGCGAGGTATTAGGCCAAGAATTTGCTGAACTCTTCAGTGGAAAGCTGGGTTGTTATAAAGGGCCTCCAATTGACTTTGAGCTGGACCCCAGGGTGGCTCCAATCCGACTCAAGCCAAGGCGAGTGCCTTTTGCACTGCAACCCAAAATTGAGGCGGAACTGGACAAATTGGTCAAACAGGGAGTTCTTTCACCTGTGGACTCTTCTAGGTGGGAGACTCCTATAGTCACACCCCTTAAGGCGAATGGGGAGTGAGGATTTGTGCAGACTACAAGTGTACCATCAACAAGGCACTCAGGGGAAATTCATACCCCATTCCAGTCGTCTCACAGCTGTTGGCAAAATTGGCTGGGGGGAAAATTTTCGCCAAACTTGATCTGGCTCAAGCTTACCAACAGCTGCCAGTGACTCCGCAATCTGCGGAAGCACAAACGATTGTAACGCACAAAGGGGCTTTCAGAGTGAACAGGTTACAGTTTGGAATTTGTGTGGCTCCAGGAATTTTTCAAGGGCTAATGGAGCGCCTGTTAAGGGTCTGCCAGGGGTCTTGCCATTTTTTGATGATGTTCTGATTGCTGGGAAAGACCCCCAGGAACTAGTGGGGCGTATCCGTGCTGTGTTACTCAAATTTAAGGAGGTGGGGCTGCAGCTGAAAAAGGAAAAATGCAGTTTTGGGGTGCCATCTGTGGATTTCTTGGGGTTTAAAATTGATGCAACGGGCATCCACCCCACTGACTCTAAAATTAAAGCCATTACTGAGGCACCACGCCCATGGAACAAGACGGAGTTACAGTCATTCCTGGGACTTATTAACTTTTACCATTCATTCCTACCTCAGAAAGCTTCAATAGCGGAACCGTTGCATAAACTATTGAAGAAAAAGAGTGTGTGGCATTGGGCTCAGGCACAGCAGAAGGCTTTTGACACCTTGCGGGGCATGCTGACTAGCAGGAGCGTCCTTGCTCATTATGACGAGTCGAAACCTCTTGTTCTGGCATGTGATGCTTCTCAATATGGGCTGGGAGCTGTGCTGAGCCATAGGGAAGCGGATGGGTCAGAAAAGCCCATCTCGTTCTATTCTCGTACGTTGTCGCCAATGGAGCGCAACTACGCACAAATTGACAAGGAAGCCCTGGCAATAGTGGCAGGGATTAAAAAGTTTCATGACTATTTATACGGTCGCCACTTCTTCCTTGAAACTGACCACAAGCCTCTGTTAGGATTGTTCCACCCGAACAAACAGACGCCGCAGATTCTCTCCCCCAGAATGCTGTGATGGTCTATATTCCTGAATGGGTTCCAGTACACCCTGACCCATGTTCCAGGGAAGAGGTTGTGCCACGCTGATGCACTAAGTCGCTTGCCCCTTCCTGGTGTGTGCGATGCAGATCCTTCCCCAGCGGAACGAGTGAAGATGCTGGAAACACTTCCGGGGGGCCCTGTAACTGCCACTGAAATAGCTGAGAGAACAAGGAAAGATCCCGCTCTCTCCCGTGTGCTCACTTGGGTGGGGAGGGGATGGCCAGGTGGCCCGCATGAGGAAAACTTTAGACCGTACGCAACAAGGCAACATGAGCTATCCCTGCATAAGGGCTGTCTCCTATGGGGAGACAGGGTGATCATCCCAGCACCACTGAGAAACAGGGTTCTGGATACACTGCACTTGGGGCATCCGGGAACGGTCAGGATGAAGTCGCTGGCCCGGTGCTATGTATGGTGGCCTGGGATGGACCAAGAGGTTGAACGATGGGTACGGACATGCAAGGCATGTCAGGAAGTGCACCCAGAAGTGGCCAGAGCACCAGTCCACTGGTGGGAGCAGACCCGGACTCCCTGGAGCCGGCTGCACTTAGATTTTGCTGGGGCATTCCAAGGAAAGGTTTTTTTTGGTTATCGTTGATGCGTATTCTAAATGGTTAGAGGTGGCTATGGTTCCCAGCATGTCGTCAGCTGCAGTCATCAAGGTACTGAGACAGCTGTTTGCAACCCATGGGTTGCCCGAGACCATTGTCTCAGACAATGGAGCAGCCTTTGTATCCCAAGAATTCAGGGCATTTCTGGCTGATAATTTCATAAGAGGGGTCACCTCAGCTCCTTTTCATCCCTCATCCAATGGGCAGGCTGAGCGCATGGTGCAGACAGCCAAAGGATCTCTTGCACGCTTGATGGAGGGTGACTGGTCAACGCGCATTGCCCGAATGTTGTTCTTGCAGCATGCGACGCCGTGTACTACTACGGGCAAGTCGCCAGCAGAGCTGCTTCTAGATAGAAGGCTGGTGACGGTGCTGGACTATGTCCACCCAGACAAAATGCCAAACCGCAAGGCTAGAGCACCTCCACAGGCAGAGAGCGACTCTACAAGGTATTTTGCTCCTGAAGATTTGGTCTGGGTGAGAAATTATGCCAGAGGTCCCCTGTGGGTGCCAGGGGGGATCACCAGAGCATCTGGGCCAGTCTCTTATTACGTGACCATTGAAGATGGCAGGGTCTGGCGTAGGCACGTGGACTAACTGAGGCGCAGAGCGCCCAGTAGAGTTGGTACCGGTATGGGTGAATTGCAGCCTGAGAGTGACACTACCCCCATTAATGAGTCCCAGCTGCAAGACCAGAGCGGAGATGCCCCAGGAATGCAAGTACCTGTGGCGTCTGCAAATGAATCTGCTCCTGCAAGTCCTCATGGCGCCGAGGAACAGATCAGGAACACTGAGTTGTCTGAAACCCCCTCCGTGTCAGACGAAACTATTACAGTAGACTCTCCCCCACAGACACTGCCTGCTGAAGCCCCTGCAACACCCGTAGTCAGGAGATCAACTAGAAGTCGCAGGGCCCCACAATATCTAAAGGATTACGTGTGCTGTGCCCACCAGGGGGGGAGGGGTGTTATGTATTGATCTGTAATTGCTTGTTGAAGTAACTGCCTTCCTGTTCCAAAGGGAACAGGCCTATTGGTTGATTCTAGTTGCTGCATTTGGATCTTCAATCCTATTGGTTCCCACCAAAAGGCAGCCTTGTGATTGGTTGTAATTGTTCCCTCCAAAATGTATCTTTTCCTGGCCAGTCCTGGCCCCTATAAATGTAACTCCCTCTCCTCAGTCCTCAGTCTTGTCTCTCCCTGATTAAAGAGCTGTTCACTAGAATCTGTCTCCAGCCTGCTTTGTCTCTGAGCTGAAATCACTGCTGAATCACTAACCCCACGCTACAATACTGACGTCTCTATCTGATATGGGAAGGGGCCCAGCTGGCAGAAGGTGTGACAGGCTGAGCTGGCGGGGAGAAGAGGGCGTGGGGCACTCAAAATTTGAAACCGGGCCACATTTGGCCCTCGGGCCTGACTTTGAACATGCCAGCCTTAGTCAGTGGTACAGTGGTAAATATGGAGGTGCAGGTGCTCATCCATGATATTCCCCATGGTAAAGTGGCAGTATGTCCTCCTTTAGGTAGGACGGTCCTCTGTTTAGAGATCTGTCTCACTAATGATGTTGCATGTCCTCCTTTTTGGTGAGGTGTAAGTGGCCACCTGACCTCACAGTGAGCTTCCTGGCTGAACAGGGAAAGTAGAACTTTGATTGGTATTGCATGTAAGGGCAGGAAGGATATTATTTATTTTATTTTATTTTATTTTATTTTATTTTATTTTATTTTAATACCACCTGTATTCCCAGGGAACTCCGGACGGTTAACAATAAGGGTTAAAGGACCAATAAAACACAAAGTAACCTCAGCAAAAATCGAAGAAAAAAAGATTTAAAAGAAGAAAAAAGAAGAGAAGACAATACAATAACAATAATAAGTGAAAATCCTAGCACAGTGGTGGCGAACCTTCGGCACTCCAGACGTTTTGGACCACCACTCCCAGAATTCCAAGCCTGTATTGCCAATGACAAAGGACTGTGGGAGTTGTGGTCCAAAACATGTGGAGTGCCGAAGGTTCGTCACCACTGTTCTAGCATAACAGTTCTGTAGCAACTTTAGATCAGAGGTCAGTCCCGGGAGTGGACATTCCACAAACCATGTTTGGACCATTGCTCTGAACTGATTGTTGCCTAGCTAGAGGGTTCAACGACACTACAGAGACTTCTGATTATGCCTCTGTCCATAGGAGAGAAAAAGATACCTAACTGACATTAGTGAGTCCTAGGCCCTTTGTTACACGACCCCTAAACTCCTCCGCAAATGGCTCCCAGCTCCGGAGCTTAAAATTGTTTCCCCACCAGCTCCGGAGTTTACAGATAATTAAGTGTGACCACGCCCACCTAAACGCGTCCCAGTGCACTTTTCAGGTACCTGCTCTCTGGAGGTGAAAATTCCTGATGCGGATATAACATAGTGACTTCCCGGCTCTCCTTGCTTCTGTTTGTTCTTTTTTTGCCCCCCGCCCCTTTAAGAGATCTGAATGCAGTGCGGGGACGGCAGAACGGAGGTGAGCAGCATTCTTTTCTTCCTTTTTTTCTCCCTCCCCTCATGCAGCCAGCAGCCAGGGGTGCGGAGGGGGTGGGAACGCAGGAACAGCGACAAACCCCTAAGATCTCTGGTCCGAATTTAAGTGGCCAGCAGATCTTAGGGGTCGTGTGAAAAGGCCCCTAGTGTAGGGTTGAGGGGCTTGGTCTGTAAATATCACAATATCCTTTGAATAACAGCGGCTCCAAGAGGTGACTTTGCTCCTCCCTGGTGTTGAAACAAAGATGACAGGGTGTAATTAGAAAAAAAAAGATCATTACTAATCAGGCGACCATGCCTGAATCATCTCAGAGACCATCAGAAAGAGGAGAGCTAAACCTACCTTTGTTCCTTTCTGGTGAGTTTCTGCCTGCCTCTCCCTCTCTTGAAACAACAGTTCAGAAATGTGGACAGGCCACACCATAAGAGGATTTCCACCGTAATCAGATGTCCAACTAAGATCTTTTCTAAGGTGCAGCTTCAGCATAAACACACTGTGTGTAAGCATGGTAGGCACTGAGAATGAACTGCTTTTCGTGCTGTAATTTCTATTGCACCATCTTCTACTGGCCTCTCTTTTCCATGGTTATGCATTAGAACAGTGGTGGTGAACCTTCGGCCCTCCAGAGGTTTTGGACCACAACTCCCAGAATCCCAAGCTGGTATTGTCAATGACAAAGGACTATGGGAGTTGTGGTCCAAAACACCTGGAGTGCCGAAGGTTCACCACCACTGCATTAGAGGAATAAAATTGTGTGTGTGTGTGTGTGTGTGTGTGTGTGTGTGTGTGTGTGTGTGTGTGTGTGTGTGTGTGTGTGTGTGTGTGTGTGTGTGTGTTCAGGATGCTTTTGTGTTACAATATACACACTTCGAGACAAATGGTTTCTCTCTCTCTCTCTCTCTCTTAGGGAGATCATCTGAGCTAAGAAGAAAATGAGGGTGGCAAGAGGTTGGAGTTAGCAAATTGTCACTGGAAACCAAGGTCAACATCATCCATACTATGTGAAAGACAGCGATGAAAGGCAGGAACAAAAATGTTCTATTGCAGGAGAGCTGTACACAGAGACAAAAGACAGCTAGAAAAGTGGTTGCTCAGTCAAGTCAAACCTGAATTCTGACTAGAGCCAACCTATCCTACGATGCACATATAATGCAGGCACAGAAATGAACCAAAAAGGTGATATGGCTGGGAAAAGAGGGGTGGGGCAGTAGGAAATGAGGAAGACCTGATATGAGATGGATTGACTGAATAAGAGAAGCCACACCAGTTCATTTACAAGATCTGAACAAGAGAAAACAACTGAATACAGTATATGTTATTGGTATGCACAATAATGAGCGCAGTAACAAGAGTAGCCATATGGCCAGGTGGGTGGGATATAAATATAAATAAATAAATAAATAAATAATGATCAGACATTTTGGAGGTCACTAAGTCACTACACATCAGAAGCACCTTGATGGCACATAGCATCTTTGGAGTTTTTTTTCTTAAACAATGCTATAGTGACAAGATAGTAGAACAGGCACCAAAGCTCTGCCTACATCAAGTAAGACCATCCCTAGCCACAAGGTAAGAAACAGTAATTTCACAACTTAAACGAGTAAGCTTCTGAATATTTATTTTGTATCCTTTTTTAAATATGTTGTTAAATATTTTTACAGTCAGAAATAGAATCGCCTTTTAATGTCTGCTTGGGAGTTAGAAGGTTCTCCCTCCCCTGACAGTCCTTTAATTTGGTCCTGACTTGGAACATTTGTGCTAATGAGGAAGTTTATAAGAAAGTCACATTGTTTTACCTCTTTCAAATGTTTTTTTAGAGTCAATATTTCACCCCCTGCAGCCTCAATTACTTTCTAGTTTTAAAAAAGCAGCTGGGCATAACCATTCTCTTTCAAAATAATCAAGATGGGGTCTTTTCCATGTATTTGATCAGTTCTAAATCTGCAGAGGGAAAAGGTTACTTGTTTATGAACAAGGGGATTTAAAACAGTTTTCCGTTTGAAAAATCATAACTCTAAAACATTTTGCCCAAACCTCCCTTAATTTGACACAGAACAAAAGCAGTCTGTCTGTTAAATCCAGTTTCAACATTACAGTTGTTTGTTTTGCTTGCCCTCAGCTTTAAATTTGCCTTGTAGAATGTTGATTTGCTCTGCTGCACAATATCTATTACTGCACTCCTGTGCAGCAATAATTAAATACTAACATATTTACTCATTGTCATGGGTGGCATCTGGCATGCTTTTGATGAAATGGGTTGCAAACTATAATGGCTTATGTCAAATGAAGTCACCCTAGGAATATTTGTTGTTTTAAATGCTGAAGGTGTCACGTGCCTATTTGGTGCAAATCTTTCCAATTCCACTATTTGTTTTCACACCTTGAAAGCTAGCTATTTAATTGTCATTCCTTATAAGAAACTAAATTGTTGTGGTTAGCCTCTTACAACATCTTAATGTAGCACCATGAGGCAAAGCACAAACCAGTGAAAGAACCATCAGATAGTCCTCCTTCCCTGCTATTTAGTGAGACCAGGTCACATGACTATAAAAGTGACAGCAAAAGTGATACTGGAAAATAAGTAAAGTTTCTGAGCAAAATGGGGTTTTGGGACATTACAGGCCAAAACTATACCAATCTCTGAAGTTTATCTTGCATTAAATTACAATTCTAAAGTAAATGAGTACCAAACTCACAGTGGTGATAGCTAGGGGAAAACAGCTAGCTTCCTTCCTTCCTCCCTCCCTCCCTCCCTCCCTTCCTTCCTTCCTTCCTTCCTTCCTTCCTTCCTTCCTTCCTTCCTTCCTACCTACCTACCTATTCTGGTGCTAAGATAAACTTTTAAGATAGTTCTGCTCTATCCATGCCTCCTGAAAAAAAGGCATGCTTATTATTTCTCCTGGACAATCAGAGCAGATCTGCTTAATTGTGTGGTTTGCATAATTAAACAGAAAATACAGACTGAAATGGCAAAAGAATGGGCACAATATTACAACTAAAGAAAGCAGAAGCTGAAAGGTGACCAACCAAGAATTGCACCTGGTGCCTTAGATGAACCAAATTATATAAACCGAGGGAGTCCAAATTGCAGTCCACAAGCCAAATGAGGCCCAGGATGGCTATGAATGAGACCTAACACAAAATTAAGAGGAGGCTTCAATCCCAGGTAGCCGGATCATGGTTGACTCAGCCTTCCATCCTTCCGAGGTCGGTAAAGTGAGTACCCAGCTTTGCTGGGGGAGCAGTGTATAGCCTGCATTACTGTAATTAAAAACTGTAAACGGCCCAGAGACTACTTGATGTGGTATGGGGTGGTATATAAGCAGAACACTTTGCTTTTAAAAACTTACTTTAAACATTCTGAGATTATTACTATTATTATTATTTTGGTAACTTGATTGCACAGTTCTCAATTGTAAACTTTGTAGACAACAACGTTGTCTTGCAATGTCACATAACATAAAAGAGTGCTCTCTCTATTTGTACACATGCGTGGCTTCATTTTTATGGCAGTGTGTCGCTTCCAGTGAATCTTTTCCATCAGACGTTACATAGAACCAACCACTGAAACTGAGAGGCGTTGAATGTGCTTTAGAAGACAAGCAAGCATTCTCAGTTGATCATAAAGGGTACTTCCACAGTACCTTGGCAGCACCTGAGGCATCTTCCCACTAGGAAGAAGAGGGACATCTCTGTTTCTTATGGGCAGATCTTTTGAAAGCACATTTCCCTTGGAAAGATAAGCTGACACGAAAGAAAGTTACATTTGTGATTTGTACAATGGAAATCCCATTTCAGTTTTGCAAGTGAGCAGGTGGGGGTGGGGAACCGCCAATTTTACCTCACAGCTTTGGAGGACGTCCTTTAGGTATCTTTGGACTCTATCACATGTCCTTTAAAACCCAGATCTAATTTTCTGATAAACCAGCTCCAAAAATCTTGTCCCCATGGTCATTGGGATTTTTTTAAAAATGGTAGTGCCCCCTTTAGTGGGTTCTAGTGAGCTTTCCAAGACCTACTGGAACTCTTGGATATTTTTTGCTCTGCTGAAAAATACAGTGGTACCTCAACTTATTAATTCAATCCATTCAGAATGCATGCTCTTATGTCGAACTACTCTTAAATCAGGAACTACTCTTAAATCAGGGTACTTGAAAATCTAAGTTAAAAAATGAAAAAATGAAAAAAAAATGTGTAAGTCGAGCAGACCATATCTAAAATTTGTAAGGAGGCAGTTAAAACGCCAACAATTTTTCCACTCTTAAATCAAATTGCTCTTAAGTCAAGCTGCTCTTAAGTCGGGGTATCACTGTACACATTTTCCCCAGTGTGGGGGTGCATATGATCCCACCAGCCAGCCCTGGAGCTGGTCGGTGCTGTTTTTTATTTTTATTTAAATTTTTATTCCCCCCCCCCCAGCGCCAGTCAGCTGGCCTGTGGGCGAGGCCAGGCATTTTTTATTTTTTTAAATTTCTCCATAGCTTCCAGCAGCTGTCCATGGGGCTGGTCACCCATTTTGTCTTTTTAAAAAATTTCCTCTGTGCCTGCTTGAAGCAGGTTAGGGCCATGGGGACAAAACAAAAGAGGAGCAGAACCCAAGGGACGTGGGAACTCAGAACCCACATCTTCAATCACTGAGGTAAGGACAAAAGCTAGTGTTTCCCATTCGCCGCATCTTCCGCCTCGTGTGATAGCGCACTCTGCTAGCATTCTGGTTACAACAACATAACTCCTGTCACAGTAACAGGTTGAATATTGCCTGCCCTCTGAATGTCCTGAGTTATCAGGAAGGGAGTATCACCTGTCCCTTTGTCAAGAAGAGTGAGTTTTTACAGCAGATTAAGGGATGATTCCCTGAGAGAAACCCTCCCATTGCCTGACAAGACTTTATGGGAATGAAATCACTATCAGCCATCCCTCGAAAGAGACTCATTTGTGGGCATGTAAATTCAACTACATTTCAGGATGAGAACTGCAAGCAAGATGGGGGACTGGATAAGCAATGCTGAGGGCCTTGTCTCACAGTAGTGAGGATACAGGAATGAGCATACAGTATAAAAGAAGGAACACATTTAGCATAGTTTTATGGGATCGGTTTTTTGTGTAGAGTAGGATTCTGGCCTTAGTTTTTGAACTTCATCTACCAGGTAATAAAACAGAAAAGATCACAATTCAGGTAAACTGGCAGGGGGTATTCGAT
This sequence comes from Phrynocephalus guinanensis, assembly GCA_037367245.1. Classification (NCBI taxonomy): domain Eukaryota; kingdom Metazoa; phylum Chordata; class Lepidosauria; order Squamata; family Agamidae; genus Phrynocephalus; species Phrynocephalus guinanensis. Next base: position 25,880,292 of record CM074744.1, on the reverse strand, counting down.
GTATTAAAATTAGCAATAGGTTTCACGTTCATATTGTCTTTAGGGTACATATCTTATAGTTTCTGAACCCATATCCCCAAACAAATAGGGACAAGCCACTGACAATCAGATTGTCTAATTTTCTCCTCAGCAACAGAGTTTGCTGAAAAACTGCCTGAATTATGTATTGATCCAGTAGATAACTATGGGAAGGACAAAAAATTACCCCATTGGTGAAAAGGATTAGATTTGTTGAGAAAGTTTCCACAAATTAGTTGGGTTTTGAAGATACTGATTATAACTCTTTAGGTGACAAAATTGTACAGCACACCCATGATATTCTAGTTCTGTGTTCATACTGCTGAAAGGACTACATAATCCTATCCTTGCACTAGGGGGCAAAACCATTAGTACTAGATCTTTCCTTCATAAGAGCTGAACTCCAGAAAAGAACGTTGGATCACAGGTTTACAGCTGTGATTAAGTGTGCATAGCACTGATTTTTGTAAACTGCCCAGAATGGCCTTTGTTGCTAGACGATGCAGTATACAAATCCAATAAATACATAAATAAATAATAAATAAATTGTCTAGTATCCATCCTGTCCTCAAGATTTTCCCATCCACTCTTGGGGCACATTCGCTTTTCTTTAAATGTTCAATTTTTTCTTTTCTTTTTTTTTCTTTTCTTTTTTTAATTAGGTAAAGAGTGTATGAGTAACCTGGTACCTTACATGTACACGTGGTATTTCTATAAAAGAAGATTGAAGGCAAAAGGTAAAGGGGACGGCAGAGAATGAGATGGTTGGACAGTGTCATCAGTGCAACCGACATGGATTTGACCAAACTTCGGGAGGCAGTGGAAGACAGGAGGGCCTGGCGGGCTCTGGTCCATAGGGTCACGAAGAGTCGGACGTGACTGAACGACTGAACAACAATGACAACAAACAGCATGGCTAGAACAAAAGGGAAGGAGGAGGCTGAGCGTGGAGCCAGCATTCCATTTCAAGGTATGCTCATCTGTCATTTCTCTCCTTAAATCAGATCAGAACAAAAGCCCTGGTGGCTTTGACTAAAGGCCAAGGTAGATAACACGTTTTCTGCTGACCTCTGTTGGTGGTGATGGCAAAATGCAATTAATTACTCTGAAACAAGGGAAAGGATAGACGAGCAGAAATCCTCCACATATTCTGGGACCTTACTTGGAGCTTCCTCCTTGGCTGGAATTTCCCAAAGCACCTGGAACTGATTGATTGATTGATTGGATTTATATACTGCCCATCTAGCAAAGGCCACTCTGGGCAGTTTTCAAGGTTTATACACAAATACAAAACATAACATCAGCAGAATTCAGTGAACAGCAATACAACAAAAATGTAATAAACATTAAAAAATAACTAAATCCAATTAAAACAAACAGAGGATGAGAAGACTGAACAGATCAGGTGAATAACAGCAACTAAATAAAAGAAAACTAATAACTCGGGAAAGCCTTATTAAATAGCCATGTCTAGACACAGCCTAGTTTGACCTTAGTCTAGCTGCTTTTTGGCCCAAAGGCCTGTAATAATGGAGTGTTTCTCCACATGGTCCTGACCAATAGTACCAGTATTACCACTGGTTTCTCAGTGCCATTGCTTTGTCCAGGAACTGAACACAAGCTCAGTGCTTAGCTATCTCCCACTTAGCTCACTTCTGGATTTAAAAAAACAACAACAACCCTAAAGATGGAATGAACATGCTGAAAGAAGTTTGGTTTGGTTTCTGAAAGCACCAACTCCCCTCACTTTCTAGCCCTTATTAGCCGAATTTCAGAGATCCTGGCCCAAGGGGAATTAGCTCAAGTGGTAGAGTGCTCGCTTAGCATGCGAGAGGCAGCGGGATCGATGCCCGCATTCTTCACTCAAGTCTCTTTGCTTTTATGATGCAATGATCCAGGTTCTTGTACCTCATTTCTTTCCTACACATTGCTTTACATCTCTCTCCATTAGAGATGGGCACGAAAAAAAAAACCAGAACCCTGAAAATCACCACAAACCGAGCTATTCTTGGATCGTGGATCCTATTATTTATTTATTTATTTATTTATTTATTTATTTATTTATTTATAGAGCTTATATACCACCCGTCTTCCGGAAGGAACTCCGGGCAGTTTACAACAGAAAAACAGACAATAAGCAAAATATAAAACAGCATCACAATAAAATCAATAGAATTTTGCTGCAAAAAAACCCAAAGCACTGAACATCCTCCCCCCCCCCCCGCTGCAGTTCATTTTGCTTCAGCCAGGCCCTCTGCTCCCCCTGCCTTGTCACCTCCCCCCCCCCGCTCCTTCCAAGGGCCATGTATGCTCATGCAAGACATTGAATGCAACTGATCCTAGTTTAAAGAGGTGGATGTGGGTTTGTAGCCTTGTCTTCTGAGCTCCAGGGGTGTGTGTGTGTGTGTTAAGTTTGTTGAGGAAAGCTTCTTCTGGTTTCCATTGATCTGCTTAGATACCTCCCTTCCACCAAAGATCCATACAGGGTAGTGGCATAGCAGTGACAAGCCCGGATGATGTGGGGCACAATTTCCTTTCCTTTTCTTGTTGTTGATGTTGAAACGAATGGAACCCATAGGCAATTTGTTAACTAGCCTAGGTAGATCAGATCACAGTGAACTTTGGTGTGTGTGGGTCAGCCAAAGGTCAGGCTATAGAATTCGGTTCAAAAATTGATTTGGAAAATGTTTTTCGAAGGCAGGAAAAAAGACCCACAAAAATCATTATAATCATTATTGTTGTTGTTGTTGTTGTTGTTGTTGTTGTTGTTGTTGTTTATTAAAAGTTGAATTAGCTTTAAGGGGAAAGGGAAAGGGGAAAAGATAAAAAAGTAAAACACAAAGAATTACATTAAATCTATCAAGTTAAAGATTCAAAGATTATACATATTAGAATCTAATATATCAGTTGTTGTTGTTGCTGTTGTTGTCATCATAGTCATCGTCATAGTCATCATTGTTGTCGTCATCATCATCATCATCATCATCATCATCATCATCATCATCAACAACAACAACAACAACAACAACAACAGCAAACAAGAGGAAAGGATCCAAGATGGAGCAACAGGCATGCAGGTTAGGTAATAAAAGTCTGGTGGGGGGATCCACTCCTTATTGGGTTCCAGGCCATTCTATAATTAAACATCCCCTTCCTCGCTGTAAAAAACACACACATTCTGATTGGTTGCTAATAGCCTTTGTGGATCCTACCAACATATCTTTGCAAGAGCCCTCACAGTATCATTAGTTGAACAGTTCATCAGATGATTTGACATACCAAGGGTGAAAAAAGTCACCTGAAAGAGAGAAACATGACAGTTTTGTTTTCCCTTTTTTAGAAGAACAGAAAATCATATTTAGAGGATCTCGTTCAGGAGTCAATGAAGGAGAACAAAAACAAGACCAAGAGGTAGTGTGGTTGAAGCACACATTCCCCAGCCAAGTCTCTTCACTTTTGCTATTTGTGCGAAGATCCAGGCCCTCCTAGCTCATTTTCTAGACAGCCTCTTTCATGGTTCTTGTTTTTCATTAAAACATGAAATGCCCATGTTTCTGCCCCCCTTTGGATCTGTCCGTGGTACTGAAAGGGTTACCTGGCTCCATCTCAGTTTTCTTTGTAATTTGTACCTCTTGGATGAAACCTCTGCCACCTTCTCTCGTTGCTTCCCTGAATTTTCGGTTTTTCTCTATGTCGAAAATCCATGGTCCCTGATGGCCAAGGACAAACCAAATGCCTCTAAGTGAGATGTTCAAGTCTTCAAGATGTTCAAGTCTTCAAGTGCTCAAAATCAACCTCCCTACAGCCTCACCTGTCTCCCAAAACTTTCTTTCACCCTCCCACCCTTTATATTGTCCGTTTGCCTGAGACATTTGACACGTTGACCTCCAACAACCTTGACATGATCCTCAAAACCTTGAGATGGCTTCAGAAAACTCTCAGAAGCAACACAAGGCTGGTGAAAACAATGACGAATGGAAAGTTGGCCTCATCCTCTGTCTTCAGCACTTAGGATTATCTGGAAAACAGTTCTAGAAGGTTCTCCTGCCTACTAGAACAGGTTTTGTGTGGTGCAAGGGCAAGAGGGTACTGTAGTGGGGGAAGGCAATTATGCTGCTTTGTTGTTGCGTTCTCTCAAGTCGGAACTGACATATAGCTATCCTAACAAGGTAACTGAGATATCTAGGTACTGATTTTACAAGCTCCACTCCCCCAATGAGTTTCAACTGCTGAGTAAGGACTTAAAACCAGGCCTCTTGAGTCCTAGTCCATCATTCTATCCACTACACAACACTAGATATCCATATTCAGCTCCTATTGACTGGTAAATAACATTGCCAAACATTTAGGTCAGAATCCACCAGCCTGAAACAACTATGGCCAACATCCCACAACAATGCAACCTGTTTCCTGGTGAGTTTCCTGTCCCTGATTAATTGATTTATATATTATATATTTTGAATACAGTGGTACCTTGTATAAAGGAATTAATTTGTTCCAAATGAAATTATGTTAAGCAAATTTTCCTTTATACAAATTCCCATAGGAATGCATTGAAAACGGGGTAATCCAATTTTTATGTTGTACGGATTCTCCCCACAGGCAATTATGTTAAGCAAATTTCCCCTATCTCTGGAATTTTTTTATGTTGTACAGATTTTATGTTATACAAACTGTTTGTTATACTAGGGTCCACTGTATTTTTACTCCACCTTTGCCCTTGGGGAAAAGGAATGAAGGTGACTTACAATAATGAGAAGCAATATATAGCCCAGAACATTTAAGACATATTCAAGTTAAGAACAGGGAATTAGAAGAGGCATTAGAAGATTCTCAGTGATGCAGGTGAGGTTATCTGGGAGTTGAGTCATGGCAACTGGACTTATTTTCTTGAGAGATTGAAACGTTTCGCTGCTCATCCAAACAGCTTCGTCTGTCTGAAGAAAGCTAGTTGTGAGTCCTCCATTTTATAGTTCACTTTGACATCATGTCACCCTGGACTGAATAGGCTTGTTAGGTAGACAATAGGCCTTTAGGTGAACAATGGCCTAAGGTGCAGAAACCCATAAAGTATGCATCATTAGTTATGGTCTTGGTGGTAGAGTCATGGCACCCAAGACAACAGGCTGGGTCTCAAGCCAAGGTGGAGGGATGGTCAGCTAGAATTTGGGCTGGGTCATAAGGTGACATAGTTCTCCTGCCCAAAGACTTGTCCAAAGACTTGCTCTACCAACTCCAGACAAACAGGGCCAACGCCACCAGCAGCTTCTCAGTACCTCTGTTTGTCCAGAAACACAGGAGCTCAATGCTTAGACCTCTCTCGCTTCTTTCGTAGCTTGCTTTAAAAAAATAAAAAAGATAGCAAACATAAAGAGAGAAATAACACCTTACCTACTTTCCAGCCCTCGCTAGCAGAGCTTCTGAGAGGTTGGCCTGAGGGGAATTAGCTCATGTGATAGAGCGCTCACTTAGCATGCAAGAGGCAGCGGGATCGATGCCCACATTCTCCTGCTGAGAGTCTCTTCTCCTTTCTTTTGCCATGCATAGAACGAGGCCCTTGTGGCTCAGGTTCTCTACGCATCGCCTTAAAATGGTCAGTGTCTCAGGATTTTGTAGAATGATTCCAACGTCCAAGAGGGGAATTAGCTCAAGTGGTAGAGCGCTCGCTTAGCATGCGAGAGGTAGCGGGATCGATGCCTGCATTCTCCAGATAAGACTCTATTTTCTTTTCACTGTGCATTTCAATAAAGCCTTCTTATGTTCTCTACACATTGCCTTACAATGGTTGGTGTCTCAGGATTTTGTAGAATGATTCCAACGTCCAAGAGGGGAATTAGCTCAAGTGGTAGAGCGCTCGCTTAGCATGTGAGAGGCAGCGGGATCGATGCCCGCATTCTCCAGATAAGATTCTATTTTCTTTTTGTTGTGCATTCTAGGAAAGCCTTTGTATGTTGGCTTTATTGCAGCATCTCAGGCCTGCTCCTTTCTTTTAGGTGACCTAGGACTATGTTGCCCAGTCACTAAAGGTGGGGAATGTGCTTCTGTAAGAGCACCAGTTGTTTGAATCAATGGTAGAAATGGCAACCCTCTCTTTGAACCAGCAGTACCATTAGGTGTCCTTGGCCAAGGCTAGGAAAAAAGAAAACACCCTGTACTTGCCTCTTTCCAGCGGATGGGGCCCAAACCCTTGACCTTCGCATGTTCTCCATGGGATGTCTGGAACAACCTCTACTTGAGATCATGTGGTGTAACATTTCTTGGGAACTGGGGAATTAGCTCAAGTGGTAGAGCGCTCGCTTTGCATGTGAGAGGCAGTGGGATCGATGCCCACATTCTCCAGCTGAGAATCTCTTCTCTTTTCTTTTATCAGTAAGTAAGGCAGTTACTCAGGTCTGTTTTGTCTCTGTTAGTGTTGCGCTTAGGAGTGGTACAAATAAAAGAGTGGATTAAAAAGATGAGAACAAAGCAGGAAATTAAGCACATACTGCAAGCCAAGGATTTATCTTGGTTGAATTATGCCCAATTAGAAAGTTGGACGAAAGAATGGACAAGGAGAAATATACAACTCAGAGAATATACAAAGTTTGAGCAATTCTTGTTAACGTATGACCCAGAGAAAGGAAATACAGGGAAAGGAGCAGTAGGTAAAATATACTGTATAAAATAATCCAGGATTCACTTGAGGAAAGGGAGCTAGGCACAATAAGAGAGGTTTGGAAACAAGACATAGATAAAGAAATAAATAAAGACGAATGGAAAAGAATTTGGAATTTGAGGATTTTACGATCATTATCAGTCAGAATAAAAGAAAATTACTTTAAACTAGTTTTAAGATGGTATATGACACCAGTCAGACTGAATAGAATAAACCCAAGATATTCTAAGCTCTGCTGGAAATGTGAAAAAAAGATAGGCACCTATATTCATCTTTGGTGGGAATGTGAAATAGTTCAAAAGTTTTGGCAACAGATTTTCGGTGAGACAAGAGAAATACTACAAACTGATATTAAATGTGAACCGGAAATTGCATTGTTATCATTACCACCTATTAATGAATATGATACGAAAACAAAAGAATTAATTGCAAATCTTATGACAGCAGCAAGACTGATTATAGCTAAAAACTGGAAACTGAAATTAGATTCTAAAATTGCTGACTGGTATAAGGAAGTGTGGGATATAGCTTTAAATGATAAATTGTCCTGCAATATAAAAGTTTTGCGAGGGGAAATGAGAAAGGATATTTTTATGATATTTGGGGGAAATTTATAGATTATGTACTACTAAAAGGGAAAGGGATGCAACCGACATATAATCCAACACAGTTCTGGAGAAAAGGACCTTAAGAAGCCAACTAGAAAAAAAAAGAAGACGAAGAAGGAAGAGAAGATTCAAGAACACTGGATGGTCCCGGGGGGTGAGGGTGCACTTTGTAGTGTTTGATGGTATTATTGTTTATTGTATGTTTGTATGTTTGTTAATTTTATAATAATAATAAAAAGGAGTGGTACAAAAAAGTTACTTCACGTCCGTTGTGCAACTACAGAAAATTGTTGTGACCATGCTGCTTAAATGGAGTCTAAGCATGACAATCATGTACCTGGTGCTGGGGTGGTGTTTTCCCTTGTCACTCTTCCCTCCCACTTCCTGTTCTGAATCAAGGCACCGTGTAATAATTATTGTCACAAAACAAAACCCTTCTAACTCATTTTCTTTTTTTCTTTTTGACCTTTCTACAGCAAAGTTTCCATAAGCCAGTGCCTTGGAGGAGTAAGATCACGTGCTAACGAGGAAGAGAAGCAAACTCTGCTCCCAGCTGGCCACGCCCCTCGAACAGCAGTTTCAGCGAAGTTTCCTAAACCACCTCCAGGGGCTGGATTTAGAAACTTTGCTTGTTAATGCTTATTTTCTTGCTCCTGTCACGACGACAGGACACGGATAATACGCAGTAAAATTCAATTCTCGCCGATTTCCACTGCATAGTTAGCACAGCCTTTGAGTCCATCTGGTGGTTTCTGGGTGAAGCAACACATGCCATGAATTTCCGTACGGAAAATACCATGCAAGACAAATAGATACGAATGAAAACATGATCAATGCAGCCGTAATGATGTTTGAAAATCAGAAAATCAGTTTTTTGAAATATCGAGAAATTAACTTTTTAAACAAAAAAAAAAGGAAAAAAGGTGAAAGAAAGTCAAGTCTTTGTCACGGTACTAGACCGTGAGGTATCATTTGTCACGTTACAACTTATCACGACAATGGGAACACGGGAACAGGGACAAACCCATGTGATCGTGACATAAGTTATCATGGTACAAAACTAGTTGCGGAACAAAGAAGGATGTGAAGTGACTGCCTAACAATGTCATTTGGGTGGAAATAATAGAATGCAGGCAAGGGAAAAACCCTACCCAAATCACTTGGAATACACTAGTGGGGAAATGCTTTGTGGATACAGTTCAGCGGCAGAATGGTTCTAGATCAAATGTGGCAGCGAGTACAATACAATAAATATTAATAATGTAATATAGCAAAAGGCTACTTGCAGGAAGAGATCAGGCTGCCTTCTATCTTTTCTCCCTGAGAACAATCTTCCCCCCCCCCCCAAGCTACTTCTTAAAGGTATGGCCTCTGGGTACCTGGTGGCATAATCTGTAATCACTAAAATATGCAAATGTCCTGCTTTGGATTTGGTCAGAGGACCGACCATTTCAATGCTTATTTTATCGAAAGGTTTGTCGACTATAGGTAAAGAAATCAATTTAGCCCTGGGAGGTGACTTCCTTTGAGTCAGTTGACACTCCTTACAGGTTTGACAATATTTCGTTACATCTTGTTTCATACCGGGCCACCAAAACTTATCTGCAATCCTCTCTAACATTTTATAGACTGCTAGATGCCCAGCCAAAGGAATATCATGAGACATTTGCATTACTTGAGTTCTCCATTCACTAGGTATCACCAATCTAACATTACCCTTCTTATCTATATGATATATCAAACCTTGTCTCAACTCCCAACCTTCACATCCCAATGCCACATCTCCTTCATTTACAATCTTTTATTTACACTGTACCAATGTAGCATCATTCTGCTGTAAAAATTTCACCCGCTCTCGTGTGTCTTTACACATATCCTCCAATTTCTCCGTCGCCTCTGGCATAGTGGCTCCATACAGTATTTCGTGCGTTTGCACAAGATAATTAATTTCTTTCCAATCCCTCCCAATCAACATCTCTTTAGTAGAGATGGGCACAAAATGAACAATTTTTTGTTTCCGTTTCCGTTTTTTCATTTCGTTATGCAATGAAACGACAAACGAATTTTGTCTCCAAAATGAAATGAAATGAACAGAAACACCGGAAATTTTGTCGTGCGTTTGGTTTTCGTTACTGCAATACAGTGAACTGCTTTAAATGCTAAAAAAATCACAAAAATTGAAATAAATGGTAATGAAACGGTAATGAAACGAACGAAAACGAAAACATTTTTTTGCAAAAATTTGCAAAAACAGAAACGAACCAAAACGGACCCTCCAAACAACAAACGACAAACGAAACGTCATTTTTTTGATTCGTGCCCATCCCTACTCTTTAGTCAAGGTATTCAAAAGTACATCTGAAAGATTGGACAGTGGTGAGTTCTGCTCGGAACCCAGTGATGATCCAGATGAACCCTCACAGTCACATACAGCTCTAACAGTTAGGAAGTTTCTTTTCCAGATAGTCAACTGAAATCTGGCTTCCTGTAACTGAAACCCACTCAGGGATGATTGGAGACAAATCCTGCCCCTTCTCTGTATGGCAACCTTTTAAACACAGTATTTGAAAAGCCTTGCCATATATCCTCTCAGTCTTTCCGCCCCCAAGGCTAAACACGCCTGGGTCTTTCCGTCTTTCCTCCAGGGGCTTGGGTTCTAGCTCCCTGATCATCCTTGTTACCCTCCTCTGAACCTGTTCTAATTTTTTTTTCATTTTAAGAACACAAGAACATAAGAACAGCCTTGCTGGAAGAGGCCACAGCCCATCCAGTCCAGCATTCTGCCTCACACAGTGGCTCGCCCTTTGCTTCAGGGTATTCCCAAGCAGATGTCTTCACCTGCTTACGATTCCCTGCAAATGGCATTGGGAGATATCCTGCCTATCTCTCCCACCCAGAGGTTGTCCTTAGGCACCCACAATGGTAGCCGTTGATACATTCCTTCTCCATGAACTTATCCAATCCTTTTGTAAAGCTGCCAAGTTCTAGCAGGGAGTACCACAGACCAGTGATCCTCTGGGTGAAAAAGGACTTCCTCTTATTTGTTTGAGATCCAGCACCCAAAAGTTTCATGGAGGCTTGCATTCTCCAGCTGAGAGTCTCTTCTCCTTTCTTTTGCCATGCCTAGAATGAGGCCCTTGCAGTGCATGTTCTCTACACATCTCCTTACACCAGTCAGGTTCTCAGGATTTGTAGAAGAGTTCCACCATCCAGCTGGGGAATTAGCTCAAGTGGTAGAGTGCTTGCTTTGCATGCGAGAGGTAGCAGGATCGATGCCTGCATTCTCCAGATAAGACTCTATTTTCTTTTCACTGTGCATTCCAATAAAGCCTTCTTATGTTGGCTTTTATGTGACATCTCAGGCCTTCCTTTAGGTGCCCTAGCACTATGTTGCCCAGTGACTAAGGCTTCTGCAAGCGTGCCAATTGTTTGAATCAATGGTAGAAATGGCAAAGCCCTCTTTGAACCAGCAGTGCCATTAGTTGTGCTTGGACAAGGCCAGGAGGAGAAAAATCCAAAAATACTTGCCTATTTTTATCTAATGGGGCCCAAACCCTTGACCTTTGCATGTTCTCCATGGGATGTCTGGAACAACCTCCACTTGGGATCGTGTGTTGTAACATTTTTTGGAAACTGGGGAATTAGCTCAAGTGGCAGAGCGCTCGCTTTGCATCTGAGAAGCAGCGGGATCAATGCACAAATTCTCCAGCCCAGTCTCTTCTCCTTTCTTTTGCCATGCATAGAATGAGGCCCTTTTGGCTCATGTTCTACACATACCTGTCAAGTGTCCCATTTTGGCTGGGACGCTGTTGGTTTTCAGTCTTTTTCCCCCCTACTGCCCCGGAACATTTATTTTCCTGGAAATATCCCGGGCGGTGGCCGTTGACAGCTAGTGGGGGGGACAAGCCGGTGTGGCTGCGGCTCGATGGGGTGGGAGGAGCAAAGCGAGCAGTGTGTGGGGTGTGTGGGGGTGTGTGCGCGCGCAAGGGGAAAGGGACACCAACATTGTGTCTCCCTATTAACTTTCTCCCCCTTCAGCAGGCACTGCTGTTCCTGGAGTTTCCCGTTTCCTCCCTTCCTGCCTGCCTCTGCCCCGGACTGGCCAGGCAGCGTCCAGGCAAGGGACCCCAGTGGCGCCCATCTCAAGGTGGCCCATAGCGGAGGTAGGCTCTTACTGGGGAAAAGGCGCAGGATGCAGTGACGCACGGGGGATGCCTCCCAGGCTCCCACCGGCCACAGTGGCACCGAGCCAAGGAGGATGAGGACCAGGAGTTTGAGGAGGAAGGCAGGCAGCGGTGATGGTGGGTGGGGCGCTCTCCCTATCCCTTGGTGCGAGCAGGCAGGCAGCAAGGCAGTGGTCTAGCGATGGGGCTGCCCTGCCTCAGGTTTAGCCTAGGTGCGCTCGCCTGTCCACCACTTAGACCCACCCCAGAACTGCTGGCCACATGCAGGTAAGGCGAGCGGGAGGGAAGTGCCGCTCCCTCTTTCCCCCTCCTGGTGGCGGCTGCCTCTGTCCTCCACTTTCCCCTGTACAGAGCCGAAATCGGCACGGGAGGGGTGGCTAGAGCGGCCCGTCGGCATTTGTGAGGGGTTTTTTGTGTGTGTGTGTGTGTGTGTGTGCATTTCAAAACTCTGCTCCCATCCAGCCGGCACTGGGGAAAACTTGACAGCTACGGTTCTACACCTCATAAGGATAATCTCACTATCCCAGTGAGGAATTAGCTCAAGTGGTAAATAATAATGGTCATTATTGTATTTTAAATGACGGACTTCACTAACGTTTTCCTAGTTCAACTTCTGACCCTTCATATGTTGTTGGATTGTATAACTTTCATCGCCTCTCACTGTTGGCTGTGGGAACTGAAGGTGGCAGAAGCAGCAGCCCGCCCACACCTGGAGAACCACATGTTGCCAATGTCTACCTTTCTCCTAGCTGTGCGTCTGTCTGTCTGTCTGTCTGTCTGTCTGTCTGTCTTAAAAAAGCACCGTGCTTGGGCATCTGTTTTGGTAATTAGTTGGTATCCACTCCCCCCCCCCCCCCGCAACACACACTTGTTCTTTTGCAGACAAACGAAAATGGCCATGTTTGTGATGCAACAGGTAACACAGTACGGGCCTGAATGTCCTTGGGATAGAGACCTAAAGCAAGCAAAAAGTAAATGATAAACAGGAGGCCATTGCAACATCTCCCGCCCACTCCCATCCTCCACTGAGAAGAAAAGGACAGCGTCCCCTTGTGAGCTTTTGTGCACCCATGGACGTGTGTTGACATGGGGTCATATTTTCCTTCAGCAGATCATCCTGTCACATAGCACAGTCAAAGGCGGGGGCTGTGCCTGCATGATGAAATATGGCTGAATTTGCTTTTAAAAAAAACTGGTTACATGATGCAAAGGCTAATTGGAGTCAGTCCGATTCTTTTTGCTCCTAATGCATTTTTTCTCTCCTGCTGTGGACCTCTACCTTCTTCAAGCCAGAACAATTTAAAAAGATCCCCCCCCTCTCCAATATTGTTTCATTCTTTAAAAGATACGAAGTTTATACGTGTCATATTCTGGTGGTTAGGCACGATATTTTGGAGAGTAGGAACACCCTCCCACCCATATTAGTTTAGTGCTAGATCACCTCTAAACAGAAAAAATGATAAAAAAATTTATGAAATAGAATCTACAGGGGCGTGGCATGGGGAGGGCAAGGGGGCAGGGCGCCCCAGGCACAGCAATTAGGGGGTGCTAAATCACCTACGGCAGGCATGTCCAAACTTTGGCCCTCCTGATGTTTTGGACCACAACTCCCAGAATTCTAAGCTTAGACTGTCAATGACAAAGGACTGTGTGAGTTGTGGTCCAAAACATCTGGAGGACCAAAGTTAGGACATGCCTGGCCTACGGCCCCCGCTGCCACCCCCACCTGCCATCTCTGAGTCTGGCTGCCATGTCCACCCTTGCCGGGCTCTTTCTCTGCTCCTTGCCTAACTGCAAGCGCCCCCTCCCGGGCAGGAACCACCTGCTGCCCACCTCTTGTGCGTCGCTGCAGGTGCCCTGGCCTCCTTCAGTGTCCAGCTCTTCCCAAAGTCCCAAGGTGGGACGGAGACACCTGGGGACGTTACCAGGAAGTGGGGAGAGCCAGGCAGGGCTGTGGTGATCCTGGCCAGCTGGGGAAAGCGCCCTACGCCCCATTAGGGCGTATCTAGGGGAGAGGCAGAAGGGTATATCTGCCCCGGTGCAGAAATGTGGGGGCCCCTGGAAGGGGGAAGAGGAGGAGGAGGAGGAGGAGGAGGAGGAGGACGAGGAGGAAGCCCTGCACCCTCCCACTGCTGTGTGCCAGACGAGCAGCAAAGCAAGCAGGCAGGCAGGTGTGCGAGAGCAGTGGCTGTGGCGCCCCCTCCTCCTCCTCCTCCTCCTCCAACTCTTCATTGCCATGCAGGAGAGATAAGGTGCGTGCACGCTAACATGCATGTGCATACACACGCACACCCTCATGCCCCACGCACACCCAATGCCCGCAGGATTGTCCCCCTTGCTGTGTGGATGCGATGGGGTTGGGGAGGGCTGGAGGGGCGCAAGAAACAACTTTGGCCCCAGGCACCCCAAAACCTTGCTTCGCCACTGAGAATTGACCCTATTGAGCTACAGCAGAGTGCTATGTTTCCATGGCATGAGTATGTGTTTGTCTCTTATGAAGATCACTGAGAAACTGATGATCGCTATACGGTTTTGGGAGGACTCGTTTTGTGTTTTGAGAGCCCGCCAATGTGTAGCCCAGTCTTCTGTAATATCTAGAATATCCATCTATGAGTGGGAGTTGAGTCATGGCAGTCCTGAAGAAGCTACTTGGATGAGCAGCGAAATGTTTCGATCTCACAAGAAAAGAAGTCCACTTGCCTCGACTCAACTCTCAGATAAACTCACCTCGATGGCTGAGAATCTCCACAGACATCCATCTATGACAGGCATGTCCAAACTTCGGCCCTCCAAATGTTTTGGACCACAACTCCCACAGTTCTTTGCCACTGGCAATCTAAGCTTAGAATTCTGGGAGTTGCGGTCCAAAACATCAGGAGGGCCGAAGTTTGGACACGCCTGATCTATGAGGTCTGAAACATCCAACAGCTCAACAGCTTCTCTCTTTGGGGGCTCATCATCCCCCCCTCCCCGAACAGCATTCTGACATGTTTTGCCATAAATTTCCATACAGTGGACCCTCGTATAACAAATGGTTTGTATAACATAAAATCTGTACAACATAAAAAATTCCGGAGATAGGGAAAATTTGCTTAACAGAATCATCTGTGGGGTGAATCCATACAACATAAAAATGGTGGCAATTAGGGATTACTCAGTTTTCAGTGCATTCCTATGAGAAATTTGTATAAAGGAAATTTTGCTTAACAGAATTGCATTTTGAACTAATTGATTCCTTTATACAAGGTACCGCTGTATTTACTTTTAAATCACAGGGCGAAGAGGAAATGGAACAGAATAGAGGGATGGATGAATGCATGTGAAAGTGACACATTCTCCCATAACTTGTCCAAAATATTCCTGCATGGCACAGGAGGTTGGACTGGTATGTCCCTTCCAACGTCACTATTCACTGTTCTATGAAATCCATTGGTTTATTTTGCACACAGGACTGGCTCTACCATAAGACAAAAGTGAGGCAGCCACCTGAGGTGGCAGGTTTCAGGAAAGTCACTGACTGTAAGGCTTCCGCGCAACAATTACCACCACATACCTGCCACAGGATGCGGTGATGGCATCTGGCCTGGATGCCTTCAAAAGGGGATTGGACAGATTCCTGGAGGAAATGTCCATCACAGGTTACAAACCATGATGGAGATGTGTAATCTCCAGGCTTAAAACCAGGGTACTTCAAGGGCTAGATGCAGGGGAGTGGTATCAGGAGACAGATATCTAGTCTCGTGCACTCCTGGACACTTTTGGTGGGGCCAATGTGAGATATAGGAAACTGGACTAGATGGGCCCTTGACCTGATCCAGCATGGCTCTTCTTATGTTCTTATGTTCTTAACAATCGATTTTGTTCTGGATGGGAGGATAATGAATGTAAATAAGAAAAGTCACCCTGTTGGTGAAGGGATGCACTGTTGTTGATGTTTTGTCTTTTTTGTGATTTGTAATTTGTATTTTGTGTGTTTTGTATAATATATATAAAATTAAAAAAGAAAATAATTTTAAAAAAGGAAAGTCACTGACTGACTTGGCCATGATTGCAGTTTTACTGACATTTAAGAGGAAAGATGCTTGTGGGGCTTCGTGACTCTTCCTGTGCCAAAACAATTGGGTTGCCTTTGGGTGCTGCACAACTTAAGTCAGGTAAGTGCAGGGTGCAATTCTCTCTACCACGTGTTGCAAAATGGTCTTGGCCTAGACGTTGTTTTGCATCTGCCAGAAGTATTAGGCTACGGCATGTGCCAGCATTTATTCTCCAAATAAAACATTGACACAGGAGTCTGCTGTCCTTTTCTGTTGACTGTTCCCAGAGGGTTCGCAAGAATGCACTCCTAACCATATGACCAGATATTCATATTCTTTGGCAATCCTCTTTCGTTCTCATTACTCATTTTCGATATTGCACTTCACAAGTTATTCAGGATGCATAAGCTTCTGCTTCTTGGATTCTCTGCTCTGCTGTTCTGCACAGTTGGTGAGTATATGCGTATGTGTACGAATAAGTCGGCATTTAACTGTAGAGAGAAAGGATTTTAAAACCTGGAGCCTAGGAAAAATTTAGGCATGCAACTGGAAGATGTTTCTATATTTTCATGTCGCAAGATGAATGGAATTGTTAAAGTGAATGAGAAGACGGCTGGAAATCTTGAAATTAAGTCACAGAGTGGAATGGATGGAAGTCAAAGTGGACTATATACCTAGGGTTTTAATGTGGTCTCCCTACAGATAGTCCAAAATGTTGAGACCAGACAACTGACTAGCTCTGGTTACAAGGAGCATGGGATCTTCTTGATGTGATGCTTATTGTGACCTCTAAGATGCACACAAGCTCGGTCCGAGAAAGACCACATTCTATACAAGCTCATCTGAAGCTGAAGGCCACCAGGGGAAAGATCTCAAGATCTTTGGCCTGATCCAGCACGGCTGTTCTTATGTTCTCCCCTCCGTGGAGAAAGGCGGCATAATAATAATAATAATAATAATAATAATAATAATAATAATAATAATAATAATAATAATAATAATAATAATTTTGCATGCTCATTTTCAGTCACTTTTTCAGGCTTATGGTCCCACCAGTTCTTTGTTATGGGCAGATGATAGTTCTGACACAAATTCCAGTGGACCATTTGAGCATAATACCCCAGATATTGTGATTGTGGAGAAGAAAAAAGTGAGGATCATTGATGTTGCTATACCAGGAGATAGTAGAGTCAACGAGAAACAACTTGAAAAAATTACCCGCTATCAGGATCTCAAAATTGAACTTCAGAGACTCTGGCATAAACCAGTACAGGTGGTCCCAGTGGTAATTGGCACGCTGGGTGCGGTGCCCAAAGAGCTAAGCAAGTATTTAGAAGAAATTGGAGTTGACAAAGTCACCATCAGTCAGATGCAGAAAGCCACCTTACTGGGATCTGCTCGCATAATTCGCCGATACATCACTGAGTCCTAAACACTTGGGAAGCGTTTGACTGGTGATTGGTAATATAAAATCCAGCGTAGATAGCTGTGTGGTTAAATAATAATAATAACAACAACAACAACAACAACAACAACTATTATTATTATTGTTGTTGTTATTGTTATTATTATTATTATTATTATTATTATTATTATTATTATTATTATTATTATTATTATTATTATTATTATTATTTCTTATGTTCTTATGTTATCTGGCAGGCCTGACTTTTGGACGTGTAGGCTGGTTGGCTGCTACTAAGGACAGGGGACCTCAACCTTTTTAAACAGGGGGCCGGTTCACTGTCCCTCAGACACCGTTGGGGGCCCGGACTAGATTTTGAAAAAAATATGAAGAAATACCTATGCACACTGAACATATTTTATTTGTAGTGCACAAAAAAGGAAAAAGAATGCAACTGTAGTAATAATAATAATAATAATAATAATAATAATAATAATAATAATAATAATAATAATAATAATAATAATAATAATAATAATAATAATAATAATAATACTACAGTGGAAATAACTGAGCCTCCTTCCAGTACCCCCAAAATGTTTGGAAGAACAATTATAAGAACATAAGAACATCCCAGAAGCTGGACTAGATGGGCCTTTGGCCTGATCCATCATGGCTCTTCTTATGTTCTTATGTACTAAAGAAAAGCCTTGCTGGAACAGGCCACAGCCCATCCAGTTGAGCATTCTCTCACACAGCGGCTCACCGTTCACTTCAGGGTATTCCCAAGCAGGTGTCTTCCCCTGCTATATGTCTGAAGAAGTGGACATATCCACAAAAGGTTACATTAAAACAGGGCTGTCTAACTTTGAACAGGTCGAGGTCTACTTTTTCCGTCCCAAAGTGCCTGAGGGCTACTACATGAAAACTAAGGTTAAAATAGTTTCAAATTAAAATTTAACCCAATAAAGTTGGATTATTCCCTCCCTCCCCCCCCCCCCCCATTTTTATGAACATCCCCATGCAGTGCAGTGCAAACATGGACAAAAGAAACCAGCAAGACTACCCCAGCCTTTTTTGAATCCCAGTGAAAAACCATTTCAAATCTAAAATAAAAACAATTGTAAAATCCACAACATGCATTCAAAAAATACCCAGGCATTAATAACACTTCAACACCATTGCAAATTTAAAATAAAAATAAAATAAAATAAACTAATTCAAAGAAATTGAATGTTTTTGGAAGCATTGAATGAAATTGAATGTTGTTTTCCCCCTCCCTCTTGTGAAAACATAATTACATAATTAAAAGGAAATATTAAAGCTAACTACCATCAGTAAACAAATATGGGGGAAATGCCACTCTGAGAAATGAAAAAAACACAAGTGCCACTGGAAAGCTAGTCCAAGCAGTAATGCATAGCAATCAATCTAAAAATCACCCAGCAGGGAGCTAGTTACTAAGGGAAGGCTTGTCTGAAGAGAAAAGTCTTCACCTGCTTGCAGAAGGAGAGCAAAGAGTGGACAAGTTTGGGACAGACCTAACGTTAAAATGGGCAGGAGATGATCAATATGTTAGTTCTCCACTCAGCTCTTCCCAGCAGAAATGTGGAATCAGAAACGCTAGGTCGGGGCATGCACTCAAGAGAGAGACCGAGGACTTCCATTGGAAGGGGAACCTTCAGAGGAGATCAGGCAGCTGCTGCCATTTCCAGTTCCACTCATGCTCGTCTGTGCTAGAACAGAAAGGAGGAGGAGGGAAAGAGAGCGTGCACACAAGCGGGTGGGCCGTGGCAGAGATTAGGGAGCCTGAATGAATTCTCAGGTGCTTGGCTGCAAAGACTCACAGTGCCTGCTGCTGTTGTTTCTACTTTGCACAAGTGAGGGGAAGCAGCCTGAAGCAAAATACTCCAGGTGGGGCCTTACTATTGTTTTGTATAATGGCATTATAATGTTGGCTGTTTTATTTTCAATCCCCTTTTTGATAATCCCTAGCATGGAATTGGCCTTCTTCACCGCTGCCACACATTGGGGAGACACCTTCATGGAGCTGTCCATCAACACACCAAGATCTCTTTCCTGATCCGTCACGGATAACTCAGAGCCCATGAGTTGATAGATGAAGTTTGGATTTTTTGCCCCAATATGCATTACTTTACATTTGGTTACATTAAAACGCATTTGCCATTTCTCAGCCCATTCCCCCAGTTTGGAGAGATCCTTCTGGAGCTCTTCACAATCTTCTCTGGTTTTTACCACACGGAAAAGTTTTGTGTCATCGGCAAACTTGGCCACCTCACTGTTTATCCCTGTCTCCAGGTCATTTATGAACAGATTGAAAAGCACCGGTCCCAGGACAGAGCCCTGGGGCACACCGCTTTTCACTTCTCTCCATTGTGAAAATTTCCCATTGACACCTACTCTTTGTTTCCGGGATCTCAACCAGTTCTCAATCCATAAGAGGACCTGCCCTCTTATCCCCTGACTGTGCAATTTTCTCAGCAGCCTTTGGTGAGGGACTGTGTCAAAAGCCTTTTGAAAATCCAGATAGACTATATCAACCGGTTCACCCAAATCCACGTGCCTGTTGACCTTTTCAAAAAATTCTAAGAGGTTTGTCAGACAAGATTTACCCTTACAGAAGCCATGCTGATTTTCTCTCAGCAAGGTTTGTTCTTTTATGTGTTTTAAGATTTTCTCTTGGATGAGGCTTTCCACCATCTTCCCTGGGACAGATGTAAGGCTAACCGGCCTGTAGTTTCCTGGGTCCCCCCGCCTTCCTTTTTAAAAAATTGGTGTGACATCTGCTATCCTCCAGTCCTCCGGCACTGTGGCCGTTTTAAGAGACAAGTTGCATATAACCGTTAAGAGATCTGCAATTTCATTTCTCAGTTCCCTAATAACCCTTGGGTGGATGCCATCTGGGCCCGGTGACTTGTTAATCCTCAATTTCTCAATTAGTCCTAAAACCTCCTCTCTTTTAACCTGTATTTGATTTAATTCTTTAGTCAAGAGGGGCGGCTCAGGCAGCGGAATCCGCTCAAGGTCCTCTGTCGTCAAGACAGACGCAAAGAACTCATTCAATTTCTCTGCAATGTCCAAGTCTTCCTTAACCTCCCCTTTTCCTCCCTCACCATCCAGAGGGCCAACTGGTTCTCTGGCAGGTTTTCTACTTCTAACATATTTAAAGAAGCTTTTATTATTACCCTTTATATTGCTAGCCATTCGTTCCTCAAAGTCTTTCTTTGCCTCCCTTATCATCTTCTTACATTTCTTTTGCCAGAGTTTGTGATCCTTTTTATTTTCCACATTTGGGGAGGATTTCCATTTACAGAAGGACCTCTCCTTGCGCTTTAGAGCCTCTCTAACTCCACTCGTTAACCATGCCGGTGTCCTCTTGGACTTAAATGAGCTCTTCTTTCTTTGTGGTATGCACTTGTGCTGGGCCTCTATTATTGTTGTTTTAAACAGGCTCCATGCACTCTGAAGAGATTGGATTCTTCTAACCTTCCCCTTCAGTTTCTCTCTAACTAGTTTCCTCATCTGAGGGAAGTTTGCCCTTCGAAAATCAAGGGTTTTTATGTCTGATTTGGTTGACACTCTTCCTCCGACATGCATGGCAAAGGTAATAGCAGCATGGTCACTGTTCCCCAGAGGCTCAGTGACATTCACACCTCTGACCAGGTCCTGAGTATCACACAATATTAGATCCAGAGTTGCCTGTTCTCGGGTGGGCTCCGTGACAAGTTGCTCTAAGGCACAGTCATTCAGCAAGTCGAGAAACTCAGTTTCTCTTTCTTGCCCGGAGCTCGCATTGGCCCAGTCAATGTGGGGATAATTGAAGTCCCCCATGATTACTATCCTATCCCTTTTAGCCACTTCCATGATTTCTCTCCTCATTTCAAGGTCCCCCTCAAGTTTCTGATCTGGTGGACGATAGAATACTCCAACGATCACATCACTCCTTGGACCTGGTAGTTTAACCCACAGTGATTCTATGATGGAGTCAGACCCTCTGTCAATCTCCATTCTGCTGGATTTTACCCCTTCTTTGACATAGATGGCCACTCCTCCTCCAACCCGCCCCCCTCTATCTCTTCTATAGAGTTTATAGCCTGGGATTGCTGTATCCCACTGGTTCTCCGCATTCCACCAGGTTTCTGTTATGGCTATTATATCAATGTTATCCCTAGCTGCCAAATGTTCAAGTTCTCCAATCTTTGCTCGGAGGCTTCGAGCATTGGCGTAGAAGCACCTGTACAGTGGGTCCCGCAACAACAGCTGCTGCCTTGTTCTATTCGCCTCACAGCTTTTATTTTCAGTAGATGAACTGTCACATTCCGTTATTCTCCCGGTGCTAATACCTATACCTGCTATGTCTTCTCTATGTGATTCTCTACCCTCTCCAACCTCATTCCCCGAGGATGAGGTGTTCCAAACCGGATGCCACTCAGCTCCTGTCGGCTTTCCCCCAGTTATCAGTTTAAAAGCTGCTCTGCTGCCTTTTTGAGGTTGAGTGCCAGCAATCTGGTCCCATCATGATTCAAGTGCAACCCATCCCTCCTGAACAGGTTTGGCTTGTCCCAAAATGTTCTCCAGTTCCTGACAAATCTAAAGCCCTCCTCTCGACACCATCGCCTCATCCACGCATTGAGGCTTCTGAGTTCTGCCTGTCTGGCGGGTCCTGCACGAGGAACAGGTAGCACTTCTGAAAATGCTACCTTGGAAGCCCGGGTCTTCAATCTTCTACCTAGCAACCTGAATTTGGCTTCCAAGACTGACCGCTTGGCCTTCCCGACATCATTGGTACCGACGTGTACCATGACCACTGGCTCCTTCCCAGTTCTCTCTAACAAGCTATCTATATTTCTGGTGATGTCTGCAACCTTTGCACCCGGCAGGCAAGTGACCATACGGTTATCATGCTCCTCACAAATCCATCCCTCCGTATTTCTAATTATAGAATCCCCTAGTACAATGAGCTTCTCTCCTGCAGCCTGGTCATCAACATGTACCTGATCTTGTATCTCATCAATAGTGATGAGGGAGAGATCCTCCGGTGGAACCAATTCTTCCTCTATGTGTGCCTCATGAGGTGTGCTGAGGGAAAGAGCTTCTGGTCACCGCATCTCAAGAAAGACATAGTGGAACTGGAAAAGGTGCAGAAGAGAGCGACTAAAATGATTACTGGCCTGGGGCACCTCCCTTATGAAGAAAGGCTAAAACATTTGGGCCTCTTTAGTCTGGAAAAAAGGCGCTTGAGGGGGGATATGATTGAGACATACAAAATAATGCAGGGCATGAGTAAAGTGGATGGAGGGAAGCTCTTCTCCCTCTCCCAAAATACCAGAACTAGGGGACATACACTCAAATTGAGGGCTGGGAGAGTAAGAACTGACAAAAGAAAATATTTTTTCACCCAGCGCGTTGTAAGTCTATGGAACTCCCTGCCACACAATGTGGTGATGGCATCTGACCTGGATGCCTTCAAAAGGGGATTGGACAGATTCCTGGAGGAAAAGTCCATCACAGGTTACAAACCATGATGGAGATGTGTAACCTCCAGGGTTTAAACCAGGGTACTTCAAGGGCCAGATGCAGGAGAGTGGTATCAGGAGACAGATATCTAGTCTCATGCACTCCCAAACACATCTGGTGGGGCCGCTGTGAGATACAGGAAGCTGGACTAGATGGGCCTTTGGCCTGATCCAGCATGGCTCTTCTTATGTTCTTATGTTCTTATGTAAAAGGAGGCAGCGAAGGAAGAGGCAGTTGGCAGGGCAGGGTGAACAAAAGGGAGACGACAGCTAGAGTTAGGGAGGGAGGGAGAGAGGGAAGGGGGGAAAGAGGGAAGCCCCAAAGCAAACGAGAGAAAGGGACCTCCATCGTTCTTACTGGCAGCTCTCCATGGCACAAGGAGAAGGGGCTGCTGCAGCCGAAGAACGTGCAAAGGGATCATCCTGAACTTTTTGGTGGGGTGGCTCAAAGTGCATTTGGTTAGTGTCAAGGAAGCTGTCGCCCCGGCCACAAAAACTGCTGAGCAGGTCTCCTTGGCATTTATTAGACCCATTCCTGGCCATTGATCGTAGGGGAGCCAAAATATTTAAGATTTAATACTTTAATAATTAAGATAATTATTTAAGTAGGTGCCAGTTGTATGCCACTAATTCCAGCTAAGCTACATTTTCTTCAAGTGCCATGTCCTCGTAGAACGTTGGCGATCAGTAGCCTGATCTGGTTTCTATCCAAAGCTATTCTAAACAGAGTAGCTGTCCACACTTCAGACCATTGGCTTAAAGTTCTTAAGCCAGAATGTTTAGCATGGCTGGAAAAACTGGGCTGCATCCATTTAACTAACTGTTGAATGATGGTTCAATGTCTAAGAATACGCTGTATCCCGCTGAGTCTGCGAGTCTTGTATCATCAGTGTAGCCAACTGGACTTTGACAGTTGCTTCTTTATGTTGTCTTTTAGCAAGGTTTTGAATTGGTGTTTCATAACAGGCATCTTTCATGTGAACACCAGTTTGGCAGAAGGGCAAGGTTTAAATTAAATAAGTACACGGGGGAAATTGCTGATGATGAACGCAGCTCTGCTCAACTTCAGTAAGGTTTTATATCTTGTGTCCTCAGATCATCGCCTTGTATTAGGATGTCTTATATGAAAATCTTATCATCTATCTATCTATCTGTCTGTCTGTCTGTCTGTCTATCTGTCTGTCTGTCTGTCTGTCTGTCTGTCTGTCTATGAATAAATGTTACCTCTGGAAATCCACTGCCACCCATTGACAAAATCCATGCATAAGAAGCAGCTGCTAAACAAATCAGCACTACTTAACTGTTTGCTTACATGGGAAAAATCACATATTCCCTTGTAACACAACAGACTCTACAGAAGGCCGAGGGGCTTACGTTAAAGAGAAGCTGGAGTCCTGTTGCACATCGCCATGCATGCAATAGGAATGACAACAGCAGCAGTGGCAAACTGCCACTGATTAATGACTTCCTCTGGTTATCTAAGAGTGTTCTTATACACCACCCTAGAGTGCTTTAAGCACTCTCTGGGCAGTTTACAGTTTATTTATGCAGGCTATACACTGCTCCCTCTGGGAGCTGGGTACTCATTTTACCGACCTCGGAAGTATGGAAGGCTGAGTGAACCTCGAGCCTGCTACCTGGGATCGAACCCTCAGCTCGTGAGCTCAGTTTTGGCTTCAGAACAGCAATTTAACCACAGCCCCACAACAGTGAATAGTCATGTAGTGTATGAGTGGCAGGTGCCCTGAAATTGCCAAAAGAAGTCGGGGAATCGCTGGCGATTTGCTGATATCATTCCAGTTGGCACTCCAGGGCGGCAGTGAGAAGTGGGAAATGCTCCACCCAGGTGCAGGCAAGAAAGTCCCTCTGCGGCTACCATTGGTCTCTTTCACAATACAGTGGTACCCCGACTTAAGAGCAGCTTGACGTAAGAGTAGAGATGGGCACGACCAGGAGAAATGACGTTTCGAGTTGTCGTTTGTCGGGACGGGTCCGTTTTGGGTCGTTTCCGTTTGTCGCGGACATTTTCAAAAATTTGTCGTTTCTGTTTGTTGTTTGTGTTGGGGTTGGGGTTGGGGTAAGTGGGCTCTGGGAGGCACCTCTCTGGGTGCCTCTGACGTCTGACCCACTAAGAAGGAAAGGGAAGGGAAGCGTTTCGCATAGCCGCCACGTACCATACATTATGTTAGGGTTGGGGGGTAAGTGGCAGAGGCACCTCTCTGGGTGCCTCTGACTCACTAAGAAGGAAAGCATACTGGCGTACTGGTGTACAGGTTAGGGGTAGGGGTAGTGGACTCTGGCTGGGAGGCACCTCTCTGGGTGCCTCTACTGTGACCCACTAAGAAGGGAAGCGTACTGGTGTACAGGTTAGGGTTAGGGTTGGGGTTAGGGTAAGGGCTAGGCTTAGGTTTACGGTTAAGGTTAGGGTGGGTTAGTGGGCTGCACCTCTGGGTGCCTCTGACCCACTAAGAAGGACAGTGTACTGGCGTAGGTTAGGGTTAGGGTTAGGGTTAGGGTTAGGGTTAGGGTTAGTGGGCTTTTTATGCCCTCTGGCACATCCAGAAGTCTCAGTCAAAACCTGGCCATGCGATTGGTGGAATGGGTCCAAAAATTTGCATGGTCCCATCCCATGGCCAGCCCATCATTGCGCAGGTGTAAAAAAATAAAAATAAAAATAAAATAAAATCAATGGAGACGTTTTATTGCAAGAAAAACCCACTGCTGCTACTATAAAAAATCAGGCATTTAAAATACCTAATTTTCAAATGTTTCTGTGGTGCTTTGGTGGGTTTTTGGACCACGATTTAAAAATAAATATTGCGGTCACCATTTTGGATCCCCCACCCACCACATGGCAAATGGAGACGACGAGGATGCCCCCCCCAGCCTGGTACCAGCAGCCCAGGACAGGAGAGGGGGGGAAGGCCGGGGACCCCCCCAGAAACCACCCCTCTCTGGTAGGTGCCCTCACTGAGGCAGGCATATTTTTGCCTGCTATTTTGGGCGGGAATCGGGTTTTTTTAAAAAACTTTTTTTCTGTGCTGCTTGGCATCGCGCGATCGCCGCGATGCCATGAACGACAACGAAAAATCAGACCCAATTTTTCTTTTTCGGGTCGGGTTCGAGCTGGAGCGGAGTAATTCTCGTTACCGTTACCGGTTATGTAACGATAACGAGAACCGAAAACGGAAACGAGAATTTCGCCGCTCCATGCCCATGTCTACTTAAGAGCAATTCGACTTAAGAGCGGAAAACTGTGGGCATTTTAACTGCCGCCTTACAAATTGTAGATATGGTCTGCTCGACTTACAATTTTTTTTCATTGTTTTGATTTTTTAAACTTATTTTTTCAATTTTTTAGATAAGAGTAGTTCAGCTTAAGAGCATGCATTCGGAACAGATTAAATTCGTAAGTCAAGGTACCCCTGTACAGTGGTACTTTGTATAAAGGAATTAATTCGTTCCAAATGCAATTCTGTTAACCAAATTTTCTTTTATACAAATTTCCCATAGGAATCCAATGGAGTAATCCGTAATCATGACCATTTTTATGTTGTACGGATTCGCCCCATAGGCGATTCTGTTAAGCAAATTTCCCCTATCTCCAGAATTATTTATGTTGTGCAGATGTTATGTTATACAAACCGTTTGTTACACGAGGGTCCACTGTATCCCATTCTCTTTCAGCTCATGGTATTGTGTGCCGGGTCTGTAACAGTGGAAACGGCAAGGTTTGCTATTCCAAAGAAGAATTCTGCAAGACCGACTCTGGGAAATGTTACACGTACGCAGCCTACCTTGGTAAGAGCCTAGGATTTCTGAAAGGGGGAGATGAACAGGACCTGGAGATGCCAAGTCATGGGGAGGCAGGGAGGTGGAACTGGTTGACTCGGCCCAGAGGAAGCCTGCGGTTCGAGGGCAATAGTGGCTCGCATTGGAAAGGGTTGCTTCCCTTTGATGTATTTCCACGGAAAGTCACCCCTCTGTGCGCCTGTGAGCCAGACCCAGTCACTCCAGCTGAATGCCAAATAGCTGCCCCACTGGACTCAAAAGGTCTGCACTGGGCACGGAGCACGGTTCAGCTGGTTTAGGATCTCCTGTCCATTGTGTAGCCACCAGAGAAAAGCTTGAAGCGGATCATGCCACAAGCAGTGCAAACCCCATGCCATGTTAGTCTGTGGAACTCCCTGCCACAAGATGTGGTGATGGCATCTAGCCTGGATGCCTTCAAAAGGGGATTGGACAGATTTCTGGAGGAGAAGTCTATCACAGGCTACAAACCATGATGGAGATGTGTAACCCCCAGGCTTAAAACAGGGGTACTTCAAAGGACCAGATGCAGGGGAGTGGTATGAAGAGACAGATATCTAGTCTCATGCACTCCTGGACACATTTGGTGGGGCCACAGTGAAATACAGGAAGCTGGACTAGATGGGCCTTTGGCCTGATCCTGCATGGTTCTTCCTATGCTCTTATGTTCTTATGCTGCCAGATCGTAGTTGTACACATGTGAGGTTTCTGGGCCTCATTAAATTTCATTGGAACATCCGCAGCTATGCCAACAGGATAGGAAGTCAGGTCAGGCCTCTAGAGCAACGGTTCCCATCTTTGGATCCCCAAGTGTTCTTGAACTAAAAGTCCCAGAAGCATTCTCAAAGGCTTTCACGGCCGGGATCTGATTGTTGTTGTGAGTTTCTTGGGCTGTTTGGACATGTTCTGGAAGTTTTTCTTCCTAATGTTTTGCCAGACTCTGTGGCTGACATCTTCAGAGGGCACTATGCTCAGGGAACAAGGAGTTTCTCTCTTTGCTCTGGGCTCCTTGTCCTCTGACGATGCCAGCCACAAAATCTGGTGAAAAGTCAGGAAGAAAAACCTCCAGAATATGGCCAAACAGCCCCCCCAAAAAAACTCATAACAGCTCCCAGAAGCCTTTGCCACTCGTTTTGATTCTGGGAGTTGTAGGCCAATCACAGCTGGAGACCCAAGGTTGGGGACCGCAGAGAGATAGCTAGGGAAAGTTTACATTTGGACTACATCTCCCATAATTCCCCCGTAACTTTGTCCACAGTTCATGCTGATTGTAGAATTCTGGAAGTTCTAGTATAGGGAAATTGCCTTTTCTAAGTTCCAGTGGGCACATGTTTGACAGTGATTGGGCCACCTTAATAGTTCAGGAGGAGTTCCATGTTAGCTTACTGGGACCCACCCACCACAAGGCTTGCAGCTCATGCCACTGAAATTGGGAAGAGCACAGGAGTGATTCGAGTGAGGTTTTCTCTAGCCAAAACAAAGACTATGATGAGGGGGTCCCTCTTCTTTTAGACCAGCATGATGCTTCCCGGAGGCTATGCCTTATCAGGTGGACAAAAGTCAGTGACATCTCTAAGCCCCATGGATTGAGTTCGCTCGGAATGAGAAGATCCCTCCTGGTAACCTCATGGTTAGACTACTGCATTTGGGCTGCCCTTGAAAGTGGCTCACCTGCTACTGTGAGTGCACTACATGACTGCTAGACTTGCTAGTAGGAATGCCTTTCAGAGCCCATAGGACCCCACTAGCTGGCCGTAGGGTTCTGGTCCAACTTCAGGATGCCGATGACCACCTATAAAGCCCTAAAAGGGTTTGAGACTTGGACACTTGCGGCTTGGCCACCGAGATATGCTTGAGACTTCCTTTGTGTCCCACCATGGAGAGCGAGCCATCCCGTGGAGAGACACAGGGTACGGGAGCTGTTCTGCATCCATCCGATGCCAACGAACCCCATTTTGGCATCAAAGGAAAGCCTGGCGATTCACCAAACTTGGGCTGACATGGCAATAACCTGTTTGGGCAGCAGAGGGCAAGCAAGTACCTTCATCCTCTGGTTAACTCCTCCATTGGCAAAAAGGAGTTTCAAGGCTATTTGTTTTATTTTATTTTATTTTATTTTATTTTAGGGTATTTTAACTCCACCTTTCTCCTTGAAAAGGACTCAAGGCGGCTTACAATAATGAGGGAATAATATACAGTCCAGTACAATTGAGACATATTCAAGTACAGTATTGAGAACAGGTAAATGAGGGACATCATACAGCTCCACTGGCTGCCAATCAGCTATCGAGCACAATTCAAGGTGCTGACCTTGACCTACAAAGCACTATATGACCTGGGTCCTAGTTACCTCAAAGATTGAATCTCACAGTATGGAATCAACTCAGGTGCTAAGGTCATCAGGAGAGGCCTTTCTCTCCATCCCACCACCTTCACAGGTACGTTTCGTGGGAACCCATGAAAGGGCCTTCTCAGCTGCTGCGCCCAGACTCTGGAACTCCCTCCCACTAGAGGCCAGGACTGCCCCATCTCTGATGTCTTTCTGGAAGCAGGCAAAGACCTTTTTCTCCAGGCAAACTTTCCCTGAATGATGGACTATCATCTATGGATTCACATAGACTTTGTGTTTATGACTACTTATAACCGTGTTGCTTTAATGTAATGTTATCTAATAATGCTGTAAGATATCCCTCAATTCCTTGTTCTCAAATACTTGAACATGTCTTAATTGTACTGGACTGTATATTATCCCTCATTACTAAAAAGCTGCCTTGGGTCGTTTTCCAAGGAGAAAAGTGGGGTAAAAATACTCTAAAATAAATAAAATAAAATAAATAAATATTAAAAGACAACATTACATTAAAGCTACAAGAGAACGTGAGCAGTTAGAGAGAGTAAAAATTCCAAGTAAAACTTATGAGTGAGGGAAACTAAAATGGAAAACATAGTGTCAATGCAATCACAAAGTCTATAAACACAAAGTCTATGTGATCATGTATGGTAGATTCATATAAAAAGACACATAAGAGGTAGTCTTTGCCTGTTTTTGGAAAGACGTCAGCGATGGGGCAGTCCTGCTGCTCTAATATTCCTGGGACGTATAGGCTCCCCACTGCCCATGTCCTTCCTCTCATTTTTTTGGTAGCTGGCAGGATTGAGTAGTTGTTCCGGAACTCCACTCTCTTGCCTGAAATATTAATGTGTCCTCAGGTGATGTGGAAATCCATCTCAGTTATGCCAAGTTTCTTAGTATCTCACCAACACCGTCTTCCAGGTGCTTTCAGAAAGGCTCTGTGTATGTGTCTCTGTGTGTCCAATGTAGAGATGGGCACGGAACGAACATTTTTTTGTTTCTGTTACCGTTTGTCGTTTCCGTTACGCAACGAAACAACAAACGAAAATTGTGATGAAAATGAAACGAAATGAACAGAACCGCGAAAATTGTGGTCGTTACGTTTCGTTTCCGTTAATGGTGACGCACAATGAAATGAGCTGTTTTAAATGTTAAAAAACGCCCTGGACATCCATAAAAATGCAGCGATAATTATTTATATTGTCTAATAATACCTACCCGGGGGGTTGGGGTCCTTAAAACGTTTGTTTTAGTCTTCTCCCATCACGATGTATTTTTCTTTTCCCTTTAAAATGGATGTCGCCACCAGCCACAAAATGGAGGCAAGCCATGTGATGGGATCACGTTCAACCAATAGCATGCCCAGGTTGCAGACTGGGCGGGCAGGTCTGGCAGCCACAGAGGGCATAAAAAGCTCTGGCAGCCCCCGTCCTCCTTGCAGTCTCTGGTGGGAGTTAGGGTGGGATTGCTGTTTCTGCTGCGACTCTAACTTCAGTCCTGCAGCCTCCCTGTGTGCGTGCGTGCTGCGTACCTCTCAGTGAGTACCCTCCCTTGCCCCGCAGTGCAGTCACTCTGCGGTTGCCTTGCACCCTGGGCAATGCCCGCCGCTGCCTTTGCAGCCTCCCTGCATACCTAGTCTATACTGTGTCTCTGCCAGCATCCATTTTTTTAGTGTTTTCCCTCTGGTCTGGGGCGTTGGGGGATGCCTGCACATGGAAATGCTTTAAAAATCGCGCAAAAAGCGAGTAGAAACGACAAACGAAAAAATGAAAAATGGTAACAAAATTTTTCAAAAATTTCCCGACAAACGGAAACGAACCGAAACAGACCTCTCAACGACAAACAAAAAACCGAAACGCCATTTTTTTGTTTGTTGGCCATCTCTAGTCCAATGTATACACACACACACAGCAAAGCTTGCTGCCCCGTGACACTTAAGGAACTCTCTGGGTGGTTTACAATTTAGTTTTTCAGGCTACATATTGCTTCGTGCACACACATAACCAGTGAACTGGGTATGCAATACTAAACAAATACAGTCAATTCATGTGATGATGCCCTCTGGCCTAGATGCCTTTCAGAGGGGATTGGATTGATTTCTGGAGGAAAAAATCCATCGCGGGTTACAAGCCATGATGGAGATCCATGTTCTCTGCAGGCTGAAAAGGAGGGTGCCTCAAAATGCCAGACGCAGGGGAGTGGCATCAGGAGACAGGAATCTAGTTGTCTCATGGGCCCCCAGAAAGGCATCTGGTGGGGCCACTGGGAGATGCAGGATGCTGGACTTGATGGTTCCTTGGCCTGATCCTGCAGGCTTTTCTTATGTTCTTATGCTTATTTATGTATATGTGCATATATTGATATGTTCTGATTTCAGTGTATGTGTTTCTATTCACGTCCTCAAATTACCAGAAGTATACATTTTCTAATATTCGAATCATGAGCATTCTTTTTCAATTGTATGCATGGGGGGGCCTCTTTGCGCAGAAGACCAGCTTGCGAATAAAAATAATAAATCAATAAATTGATTTTGAACTCCCTTCCGAAACAAGAGGCTCTTTGTTCCAATGTTGATATCGGGGTCCAATGGAGAATGGGAAATGCATCTTTCCATAGGGACGGCTGAACTCATAAAGCAAATTGTATTCATATCCTTACCACCTTTCTCTTTGATTTATTTTGCTCATACAGACAATGAACTCTATTACGTCAGTTATAACTGCATTCGTACTAACGAATACTGGGAGTGGTACTGCAAGAAAACAGAAAAGGACGGAAGGTACACCCACGTTCAGACGTGCTGTGAGACTGATAAATGCAACGGAGAGATCCCCCCTCTGTTTCACGTTTGAAATTAAATGACTATACGGATCCGTAGAGGGCTGTACATTGGCTCTTCCTGAAGGAGAAGATGGCAGACTCACTCTGTTTCACTTTTTTCTACATTTTAATTTCTTTTATTATTATTATTTTTAAAAAAGAATGAAACAGATTTGGTCAGAAAAGAAAGAAGAAAGTCTGAAAATCAATCAAGCCTGGCTTCCAGTGCTGAAACTACAGCCTGCAAAAGATCAAAGTTCAATGATTCCCAACCAGCTGCAAGCACCAGTGATCAGTTGACACAATAGAACAGCTAACGACACCCATCGACCACAGAGGATTGCTGCCACCCCTGATTGCAGTGAAACTTCTTAATGTCTCTATCGTAATACAATGACTAACACCTATTCTCCTGCATAGGACAAGTTTTCCTTTTCCCACAACTTTAAAACCTCACAGTCTCACCCACTCTATACCCCAGAGCGCAGAGAGAACTCCTAGTTCCCTGAGTTCCTTGCCCTCTGAAAATGCTAGCCACAGAGTCTGGTGAAACGCCAGGAAGAAAAACTTCCAGAACATGGCCAAACAGCCCGAAAAATTCACAACAGCTATCAGATTCCATCCGTGAAAACCTTCGAAAATACACATATTTGGTCAGATTGGTGACATAGAAAATAAATATGTTCATGGAAACAATGGATATATCAGGAAAGACCAAAACGTAGTTTAATGAGTCAGTTATTTAGGAGGTCTGTTTTTGTGTTTGGAGGTTTGGCCGATGATGGTGTGCCATTGAAGCCCTGGTTGTTTGGTGTATTGGAGGCACACCACCATTAGCCATTATTGGATAATGGACTGTAATGACATGGGAAACAGTGAATGGAAATATGTACTGTAACAGACCAGTTAAAACTGCTGTTAAGCTAATTTAATATTTGCCAAAATAAATAGGCCTCTCTAATGCAGAAATTTGCTTTTGTATTTGGACCATCCTTAAAATGTTAAATGAATATTGAGGTGTGAAAATGGAAAATGGAAGTGAGATTATCAGCTTGAAATGTTAATCTATTAGACATCCAAGATGAATATATTAACCAAGAATATAAATTCTCATATGCATTATGAAACTGAAAGACAAAATATAACTCTTCTTCTTTATTAGCCCATTAAGTATTAATCTCAGCCATATTGGTATAGCACTTGAAATTTGATAGAATTTAGATCAGACCTGCCCAACAGGTAGACTGCAGGCTACCCGTAGCCCGTGAAGGGTTCAAAAGTAGCCCGCCGGCCATCAATTTTAAAAGTGAGGGGGCAAGTTCTCCACCCCTCCTTCCCCCATCCCATGGACCACCACTGCCCCAGCAAAGTTCTGGGTCTGCCAGACCACTGTCTCAGCCAAGTAGGGCAGTTCAAGGGCCAGGGCACAGTGAAATCTGTTCCTTCCAGAACTGATCAATTGCTTTTCAATGCATTTGTATGGGAAACCGCTGCTCTACTTACAAATTTTAAAACTTATGAGCATGTGCTCAGAAGGGATAAAATTCGTAAGTAATGGTTTTAGTGTAGTAGCCCTCAGGCACTTTGGGCCGGGAAAAGTAGACCTTGGCCTGTTCAAAGTTGAACAGCCCTGATTTAGATGAATAGATAAAATAGAATTGGCTGCTGATGGTTATTATTTACTATTTTTTGTAGATTAGACAGGATATCTTAAAAGTCAGATTTGCTATCTTCACTTTTTGTATTATATGAAAACATAAATGTATGCCTTTCATATACTGAGCTAAGCAAATAGATTTTAAGCTGCTTAGTAAAATGAAGAATTATCGACATGATTAAAATTAAATAGGCTAGCTTAATATTGTAGTTTGTTATTTTCATTCCCTGTACTAAATGAAGATAGAGATAAGTAATGATGAATATAATGGTGGAAAAGAAATATGTAAATTTGGAATATTTGAAACACTTGGGCCGAAATACTGGGAAAATGTTTGTATCTCAACTATGTAACACAGCAACACACAACCTATATATTTGTTTTATGTTTAGAAATGCAATAAATATTATCACAAACAAACAAACAAACAAACAAACAAATTTCAAACATTTAAAAAACAATTTTGGAATAAAATTAAAATAGTAGGCAATAAGAATTACTGTGAGATTGGATAGTCCTTAAATAAAACTGGCTTTTAAAAATCCTGCCTACATGACACAAACAGATGGGTGATGATGATGATGATGATGATGATGATGATGATGATGATGATGATGATGATGATGATGATGATAAAACTTTGTAAAGTGCCCACAGTGGCACTTGTGCCATGTGGCGTAGTAGGGAAATCAAATAAATAAATAAATAAATAAGATGATGATGATGATGATTGCCCATCTCAAGCTCAATGTCTTACCATGCCAGCACAGAGTTGCTTATTTCAAGTAATTAATGATTTCAGACAATTAAGTCCAGTCACTTGTGACCCTTGGTGCCAGGGCTCATGTTTGTTTGCAAGCTGAACAGCTGTTGTTTATACATTGACATAATTCCATGGTCATGTGGCCGGCATGACTAAATGCATGAAGACACTTAAGGATGCTCACTCCCCACCAGAGGGATACCTGTCCATCTACTTGCATTTTTATTTGATTCCGAACCGTGAGGCAGGCAGAAGCTGGTACCAGCTGTAGGAGCTTGCCTCCGTCGCGTGGATTCAAACTGACAACATTTTGGTCAACAAGCCTGGTAGCTCACTGGTTTAATTTACCATGTACCGGTACTTAAATTCAGTTTAGTTCTACTAATCTTGGCCTGTGAATGCCCCCACTTCCTTGTGTACTACCTTGTGCATTGCCATGGGTAGAGTGCAGGAGGTGGTTGAAGCGAGTGGATGGAGTGGCCAGCAAGCCTTTTCTGTATCTTCCTCCTGCAGCTGC
Source organism: Phrynocephalus guinanensis (assembly GCA_037367245.1). Taxonomy (NCBI): domain Eukaryota; kingdom Metazoa; phylum Chordata; class Lepidosauria; order Squamata; family Agamidae; genus Phrynocephalus; species Phrynocephalus guinanensis. Next base: position 25,845,931 of record CM074744.1, on the reverse strand, counting down.
TGCTGCCAGAAAAATAAAGGAGTAAAAAAAGAAGCTTCCACCACCTCAAGACTCTTTTAGGTCGGTGGTCCCCAACCCCCGGTCCGCGGACCGGTGCCGGTCCGTGGACCGGTCGGCACCGGGCCGCCTGGGGAGGCCGGGGAGGCTCCTCCCCTTTTCCTCCGCCGCCCTCCTCCTCCTCCTCTTCTCTCCCGCGGCCGGCCGGTGGAGGAGGAAGGCTGGAGGAGTGCAGGAGGAGCCGCCGCCGCCGCCTTTGCCTCCCTCCTCCCCTCCCAACCCCGGCGCCCCGCGCGCGGCACCCGCCTGGCCGCGCCGGGAAGCGCCCTCACTGCACCGACGAGCCGCCTCCTCCTCCTCCTCCTTCTCCTGCTCTGGTTCCTCCTCCTCCTCCTCCTCCTCCTCCTCCTCCCGCCGCCGCCGCCGAAGGAGCAGCAGCAGCAGCAGCGAGGGCAATTGCGGGGGGGGTGGCGGCGGCGGCGGCGGGACAGGGGCGATTGCGGCGGCGGCGGGGGGGCAATTGCGGCGGCGGCGGGGGGCGATTGCGGGGGGGTGGTGGCGGCGGCGGCGGGGGGCGATTGCGGAGGGGTGGCGGCGGCGGCGGCGGGACAGGGGCGATTGCGGCGGCGGCGGGGGGGGCAATTGCGGCGGCGGCGGGGGGCGATTGCGGGGGGGGTGGCGGCGGCGGCGGGGGGGGGCGATTGCGGAGGGGTGGCGCGGCGGCGGCGGGACGGGGGCGATTGCGGCGGCGGCGGGGGGGGGCAATTGCGGCGGGGGCGGGGGGCGATTGCGGGGGGGTGGCTGCTGCTGCTCCTCCGGCGGCGGCGGCGGGAGGAGGAGGAGGAGGAGGAACCAGAGCAGGAGCAGGAGGAGGAGGAGGCGGCTTGTTGGTGCCGCGAGGGCGCTTCCCGGCGCGGCCGGGCGGGTGCCGCACGCGGGGCGCCGGGGCCAGGAGCCGCGCGTGGGTCTCGCTGCTGGCGCCCCGCTTGCTTTCCCCGGCGGAGGAGGAGGCCCACGGCGGCGGCGGCAGCAGGAGCAAGCGGGGCGCCAGCAGCGAGACCCACGCGCGGCTCCTGGCCCCGGCGCCGGAGGAGGAGGTGGGGGCCCGCCTGCCCAGGAGCCCCGGGTTCCCCCCCACCCCGCCCGTGTGTGTGTGGGGGGGGAGTGGCACGCCCGACGCCCCAAGCCGGTAAGTGCCGCCGCCGCTGCTCTCGTGCCTCCCCCTCCTCCTTCCCTCCCATCCTTTGCTTTCACCCCCCCCCTTTTGCCTCCCAGCCGGACCCCCCTTTCGCATTCTCCCCCCCCCCCCCCCCCCCCACCCCCGGGCCACAGGAAAATTTTCAAAAATTTCCCGGTCCGCGGGGACAAAAAGGTTGGGGAGCACTGTTTTAGGTGGACCAGTGGTAGCAACAAACCCGGCTCACTGTGTCTGAGCAGGTGCTCTTTCACCCTGTAGATCAGTGGTTCTCGACCTGTGGGTCCCCAGATGTTCCTGGACTGCAACTCCCAGAAGCCTCCACCACTCGCTGTGCTGGAAGGGATTTCTGGGAGTTGCAGTCCAGGAACATCTGGGGACCCCAAAGGTTGAGAACCACTGCTGTAGAGGGTCTGGGATGATCCTAGATATAAAAACCAGTGGGAGCCATACCTGGGAGCCATGGTTTTTTTTTTTAATCATTTGGGATGCTCCAACATATAAACATCAAGGAGACCCATGGCTGGGACCAAGGTTACTTCTAGTGCATCCCTGCACACCCTCCACCACCATGTTTGTTATGGTCACGATGGAGTCTGTACCTGAGGGGGATTTTTGTGAGCACGCACCCATGAACTTGGAAAAGAGACCCACACAGCAGGGATTGAAATTAGGACTCATTGATTGGGACTCATGTTTTTGTGGAATGGGATGATCTTATACCAGTGGTGGCAAACCTTCGGCACTCCAGATGTTATGGACCACAACTCCCACAGTCCTTTGTCATTGACAATACAGGCTTGGAATTCTGGGAGTTGTGGTCCAAAACATCTGGAGGGCCAAAGGTTCACCATCACTGTCTACAGTAGGACCTCAGTATCTGCTGGGGATTGGTTCCAGGCCTTCCCATGGATAATGAAAAGTGTGGATAAGATAATTTTTTTCCTCTGCCAACCATGGACAACTGATCCAGTGGATAATGAATCAGGTGATATGGGGGTCCTACTGTATATAAAAATTAGGAGGATGACCCCACATGTAAAAATCAAGTAAATCCATGTTTTTGCACCACTATAGAGCTGCCAGAGGAGGCAGACTGGTGCTGTGGTTGCTTCTCCCCCTGTTCTTCTTCCAGATGCTGAAGGAGCAAAACATTCCCCAAGGAGAGTTTATCCAGGAAGTGGAGCCCATAGGGAAGTGTAGTGCCTCTCCATTTTCATGGCCATTCCTCAGCTTAGAAGGATCATTTTGGAGCTCCTTCACGGATGGGCACGAACTACCAGTTCAACAGTTTGTGCTGGTTCATTGTTTCTTCCCTGAAATAGGTGTTCCTTGCTCCAAAGGCCCATGTTCTCTGGGTGGGCATCCACTCAGAGACAGTGGCCTGCCTTCTCTGTCCTGCCTCTCCCAAGCACTGCCTCTGAATGGGTGCCCACCAAAGGAGGTGGGGCTTTGTTTGGTCAAGAAACAAACCAATGGCCTGGTGGCTCCTGCCTATCGCTGCTCCTCAGGGTCTTGCTTTTTGTTTTAACCCAGTGGTTCTCAACCTGTGGGTCCGCAGATGTTTCTAGACTGCAACTCCCAGAAGCCTCCACCACTTGCTATGCTGGAAGGGGTTCCTGGGAGTTGCAGTCCAGGAACATCTGGGGACCCACAAGTTAAGTACCACTGTTTTAACCTAACCTGAAGGATTTGGAGTCATTGACAAATTAAGCTATCTGCATTTATGTCATGAATGAATAGGATAGAAGAACTATGCAAGTAGGATGCTTAGAGACAAGACAGTACAAAGTATTTGAATCCCTTTCAATTTTATTATAATTTAGAAACAGTTGGACAATTATCCGTTATCATTACAGTGCTTGCATATGTACGAAGTGCCACAGGGACAGATCCCTGCCTTTGGCAGCTCACCATTTAAAATTTAGCACAAGGCAAAAAACCAGGAAGAGGAGCAGATGTGGAAGCAACAGCCATAAAAAAAACCACATGCAGCACTTTCCATTGGACATGGTTAGGCAAAATGAGGGCACCTATGGATACATGAACCTTTTCTTCTTCTTCTTGGTTTCACTTTCAGCATCCACAGAAAAGAAGAGGCTTTAAGAATGGAGCCTTAATTGCCCTCATCTAGGTTGTCCTGTGTGGGTTTTCCCAAGCGACATGACCACTACCATCAGGTCACTCCAAGAAAAACTGGAGGATTGTTGAGATGGGTATCACATACACAGGTGTTGGACTGAGTTTACACTGAAGGACCCACACACTAGGTATAGGCTATCAATGAAAGGGGGTGGAGAGAGAATTTTGACCTAATGTGTTGGGGGGTGGGGTGGAAACATGGAGGAATGAGACCCTGATGTCTTGAGGCCACTGAAAGAATAATAAGTCAATGGCAGGGCTTGGTTGTTCCCTCAAAACCCTACGTGGTCCACACCCTTCTGTGCCATCACTGTAACTACAATTCAGTGGCAACCAGGGGCGGGTTAACCATTAAGCACAATAAGCACGTGCTTAGGGGCATCAAGGGAATTGAGGGGGCACCGTAAAAATTTTCTGTAGCCAAATTTATCATGGTCCATGGTCCATATGGTGCAATACTGCAAAGGGTGCAGCTGAACCAGGATCCGCAAAAGCCCTCCCCCCCCCCACACACACACATTAAATGAAAAGATTACATACAGAGATTTACAATAATGACAACAGCACTCAGAAACTGTAGACCAGGGGTCCTCAATCTAAGGCCCTGGGGCCGGATGCGGGCCCCCAAGGTCCTGAATCCGGCCTCTGGGACCAATTGCAAACCCCCCACCTACCCCCCGTTTTGTGAGCAACCCAACCTCCGCAGCTGCTTTTGGACTGGGATCCGGCCCCCAGTGGTGTCTGGGTGGTGGTGGACTGGCCCGCTGGTTGAAAACTTTGAGGACCCCTGCTGTAGACCTTCACCAAGGGTTATGAAAAATAACCCCTCCCCCACATAAATGAAAACAGGGGAAACTTTGTATGCAGTCAGTTGTCCACGAGACAGTGCAGGGGCACCAGTAGCTCACTCAGTGTGCCAACAGGCAACAACATGCCTGCTCTAACATTGTAACTTTGTGTCAGGATCTGTCCTATATGGCCCTGGTGGTAACTGCAGGATAAGGGCCAGCCAGACCCAGGACTTGCTTGGTGTTTGCAGGCTTAGGCCCTGCCCTGAGCAGCAGCTACTAGGCCACTCATGGGGGCCCAGCTGGAAACCTGGAGGGAAGGCTTTTGACACAGCCCCTCACCAAAGGCTACTGAGAAAATTGCACAGTCAAGAGATAAAAGGGCAGGGCCTCTTATGGACTGAGAATTGGTTGAGATACAGGAAACAGAGTAAGTGTCAATGGGCAATTTTCACAGTGGAGAGAGGTGAAAAGCGGTGTGCCCCAGGGATCTGTCCTGGGACCGGTGCTTTTCAATCTGTTCATAAATGACCTGGAGACAGGGATAAGCAGTGAGGTGGACAAGTTTGCGGATGACACAAAACTTCAGTGTGGTGAAGACCAGAGAAGATTGTGAAGAGCGATCTCTCCAAACTTGGAGAATGGGCTGCAAAATGGCAAATGTGTTTCAGTATAGGAACATGTAAAGTAATGTATATTGGGGCCAAAAAATCAAAACTTCATCAACTCATTCTGAGCTATCAGTGACGGATCAGGAAAGAGATCTTGGTGTGCTGGTGGACAGCTCAATAAAGTGTCTACCCAGTGTGTGGCAGCAGTGAAGAAAGCCAATACCATGCTAGGGATCATCAAAAAGATGACTGAAAACCAAACAGCCAATATTATAATGCCATTGTATAAAAACGATAGTAACACCTGGAGTACTGTGTACAGTTCTGGTCACCGTGTCTCAAAAAAGACATAGTGGAACTGGAAAAGGTACAAAAGAGAGCGACTAAAATGATTACTGGGCCCGGGCACCTCCCTTATGAGGAAAGGCATTTGGGGCACTTTAATCTGGAAGAAGTGTGCCTGATGCAAAGCATGAGTAAAGTGGATAGAGGGACGCTCTTCTCCCTCTCATAAAATACCAGAACTAGGGGACATCCACTCAGATTGAGGGCTGGGAGAGTAAGAACAGACAAAAGAAAATATTTTTTCACCCAGCGTGTTGTTAGTGTGTGGAACTCTCTCCCACAGGGTAGGGTGATGGCATCTGGCCTGGATGCTTTCAAAGGGGGATTCGACCGATTCCTGGGGGGAAAGTCCATCACAGGTTACAAGCCATGCTGGGGATCTCCAGGCTTAAAAATAGGGTACTTTAAAGGCCAGATGCAAGGGAGTGGTATCAGGAGACAGAGATCTAGTCTCATGCATTCACAGAGGTATTTTGTTGGGGCCACTGTAAAATACAGGAAATGATTAGATAGGCCCTTGGCCTGACCCAGCATGGCTCTTCTTATGTTTGTAAGGCCTATTTAAGGATTAAAATAAGGCCTATTTAAGGATTAAATCCCAGACTTTGCCTCAGCAACACAAGTGTCTTCTGCTCTTGCGCTTTGGCCTGTGTGTTTAGTCTTGCCCTGTTCCGGCCATAAATTCAGTGCAATAAAAAAGTGTAAAAACAAGATTATGTTCTGCTGAACTTTATAAAATACAGTAATTGTAGAAGAGAATATTGAGTGTGCCTTTCCAAATGCAGACATTGGCTTTCGTATATATTTAACATTAATGGTCACAAATTATTCAGCTGAGAATTCATTTTCTCAGTTGAACTATATTAAAAAAGCCCATCAAAACAACTATGTAATAAGGCAGGCGGGATGCCTTATCTCTGTTAAGTATAGAAACAGATGTGTTACATAAGATTAACTTTCAGGATCTGATCAAAGACTTGGCATTTTCAAAAAGTCAGAGAAAACTTTTCAAATATAAAGAAAGTGGAAGTATACAAAAAGAAATATTATTTTCCATCTTACTGTAAGGTTTGTTTAATTTTAATAATTTTTTATTTTATGGTTTATTATTATTTATATTTTGAATTGCATATAAATGGGGGAACATCAAAATCTTTTAAGCGCTTAGGGCCTTCAAGGGTCTTAATCCGGCCCTGGTGGCAACCACAACGTACCTACGATGCTGAAGAGTTCCAGACAGTCCTCGATCACAGAATCCCGTTAAGAGCAATAAAACTTATTAGGGCTCATGGAATGAAGGAAGGAAGGAGGGAAGGAAGGAAGGGAGGAAGGAAGGAAGGAGGGAGGGAGGGAAGAAAAGAGTTCCCTTGGAGTACGTAGTGAAAAAACAGTGGTTTTAGAAGCTGTGAGGGCTTTTTGTTGTTGATGATGAGGTTTGTGGCAACGGGTGAATTCACCCTCTTCGCTAGTGAGGTGTTGGGTAAACAAAAAGGGGCTTTCAGTGCCCTTCATACAGTCCACACACTATGTCTTGCCCACCTTTGTTAAAAGGGGACAGGAGACCTGGCTTCTGGGCTGCCTCATCTGATACCACAAGGGCTACACAGTGAATCTTCAGGGTTAAGGGGCCACCCACCAGCCCAATGCCATGCTGATGCCCGCTAAGAACGGGAGGCTGGGATTGTTGACCAGGCCCCCGTTGCACATGTCATAGTCGCAGCAAGTGCGGTTGTAGCTCATGTCGAAGATGTCGTCCCTTTGCTCGGTCTTGTTGCAAAGCTCTGCGTGTTTGCTGCAGCCGTGTTTGGTGAAGAGCATGATGTGACCTGGAGGAAAGGCAACAAGAAAGGGGCGGGGGGGGGGGGAGAGAGAAAGAGAAGACATGCGGAATGTGAGTCAGATTTATAGGACAAATAGCCTCCTGGTCAATCTGTCGTGTTGTCGTCGTCACTGTCATCGTCGTTGTCATCGTCGTTGTCATCATCTTAGGACCCTAACCCTAACCCTAAACCACTCTGCCATCTATCAATTCATTAAGTCATGAACTGTCTTCTGTAGCCTGCTTCATTCACCATTGTTTCTCAAGTGAGCTGGAAAACTACAAGGAATGGGAGGGGATCAAGAGATTCCAAAGGGGACACAAGACCAAGATTTCTGAATTATGGTATAGGAAATGTTGGGAGGAGTGAGTGTTTCTGAAGGACCAAAAAAGAAAGAAAAAAGAAAGAAAGAAAGAATTATGTGATACCAAACATTTGGGGTCCATTGGTTTATGTACTAAGCTTGACTGCTGAGCAATATCTATAGTAAAGCAAAGTGTTCTTCTTATATATACACCAACCCACAGTACTTAAAGCACTCTCTGAACATTTTATAATTTTAATTACGTAGGATATATATTCCCCACCACCACCACCGTGAGGTGTGTACAGGCACTCCTCCCTTAACAATTGAGTTCCGTTCCTATGACAAGGTCATTACAGGCACAGCTCGCTTTGCGAAATGAATGCGTTCTCCAGGATGTTTTGTATTCCCGAAAATTTGTAAACTGGAGACTCATGGGGACGGGGCGCAATGCATCCAGGGTACTTTTTTCACAATGCCCCAGGAAAAAAATTGTGACCCAGGGAATTGCGGGGGGAAAAACAATCATGAACCAAGGCATTATTTACAAGGTATTTCCTTTCGTGAACCAGTATGTATGTTAACGGAGGGGTTCGTAAACCGAGGTACACCTGTAGGAGGATGAGTTGTTAAGTTAGGACAGGCATACCCAAACTTCAGCCCTCCAGATGTTTTGGACCACAACTCCCACAGTCCTTTGCCATTGGAAATACAGGCTTGGAATTCTGGGAGTTGTGGTCCAAAACATCAGGAGGGCCGAAGTTTGGGTAGGCTTGAGTTAAGAGCTTTAGGCAGTTGTCTTATGTCAAGGTTGCCTTCCTTGCAGGCAGGTCAGAGCAGGAGAGGCTCTCCAGGTGGCCACAGGAGAAGCAGAACAAAAAGGAGTCGGTAATAGAGATGGAGGTGGCCGATGCTCTGCCCTGCTTGGGTCATTCCCCTCCCTGACAGTGGTCTTGTGACACTCTCACAGTAATACCCATTCCTTGGAAGCAGCAGAGGAGGAGGAAGCTGTTTCCTCCCCTCTGAGCTACTGATAAGGTAGGTGTAGGCAAGCAGAAGCAAGCCAGGCTCTTTGGCTCATGGCCCAGGCCTTGTGGGCTGGAACAGCAGGTTCTTCTTGGGAACAGCAAGTGGCAGCAGGAATAGTGGCCACTGCTGGTGGTTGCAAGTCTGAGCAGTCATGAAATGGCTAGGTTGTTAAGTGAGGGGAGTCTGTACTCAGTTTACTAAGCTGAGAAGGATGGAAGGCTGAGTCAACCTTGAGGTGGCTTCTTCAATCCACTGGGATTGAACACAGTTTTGATACCACAGTATAACTACTGCACCATGGGGCTGCTTTGGCCTGTAACTCCTATTAGCCCCACACAGTATGGCCAGGGGTAAAATAGTGGAGGATTTGTAGGCCAAAGTATCTGTGAGAGTTACAGTGTTAACTGGTGCTGGACCTGTCACTTCTGAGACCCAGCACTTGGTCCAACAGCTTTGTTATACAGTATGATTAGGACCAGAGGCAGTTTTATCTCTGCCTTCCAGTTCATCAGAAATAAGAGAGATGTCTGTGAAGATTCTTAGTCATCCAGGTGAGTTTATCTGGAAGTTGAGTCATGGCTACTGGACTTCTTTCTCAAAAAAGAAGTCCAGTAGCCATGACTCAACTTCCAGAAAAATAAGAGAGATGTTACTCTACTACTCATGTGGCAGGACTCCTTAGTGAGAGTGAAGCAAAAGCAAAGCAAACTGTTCTGCTTATATACTACCCCATAGTGCTTAAAGCACTCTCTGGGCAGGTTACAAGTAGTTTTATGGAGGCTACACACCCTCCCCCTCCCCAAAGTTGAGTCCTCATTTTACCGACCTTGGAAGGATGGAAGGCTGAGTGAACCTTGAGCCTCCTACCTGGGATTGAACCTCGGGTCATGAGCACAGTTTTAGCTTCAGTACAGTTCTTTAACCACTGTGCCACAAGTCTCTTTGCAGTTCATGATGACCCTGGCTGGGAGGTATCTCTTGGAAATTTTAGGGTGACCCATCCCTCAGTGCTAGTTCGTTAGCTGCCCCTGCTTTTGTGTGCAGGCGGTTTCCACATAATTGAGTCACATTTAAAAAAAATTTTTTTTTGGAAAATCTCTCTTTAGATGTCAAACGGCAGGTAGAATTTTGAGCAAGTGCTGGTGGTTTTCTGTTGGGTGTTTTGTTTTGGCGATGGTACCAATGGCAGCGATGGCCTCGGTCATTTGAAGGCAGCAGGGAAAGAGGAAGACCAAGCCTGAGGTGGATTGACTTGATAAAAGAAGCCATGGCCATCGGCTTGCAAAATCTAAGGACCAATACGAGTGATAGCACATTTTGGAGGTCAGCAACTCATAAGGTTGTGACAAGTTGGAAGTGGCTTGTTGGCACACCACAGTTGTGAGAATGACAGAATCCAAGGACCAGTTTGTTGTTAGGTGGATGAAATGGCCCCTTGATGTGTGGGTGGCTTATGAAATCAAGAAGTGATCCTGATCCCTGAAATGAGTTTAGATGGATTTATCACGTGAGGGAGGAGCTCAGGAGACAGCAAGGTGGAGTAGCTGCAGAGAAGCACAGCTTTCTGTTGGAATATTTAGCAAGATTTACATTTCAGCTATTACAAGGTTCATGTGAAGAGCAAAGCTTATTCTATGTTGAGATTACGCCACTTGGAATGTTCTGGTAGAAATATACCCATTTTGTCTTTATAGGGTGTGCCTTGTATTCTTAGAAAGCAGAGAAGCATGTTCCTAGCCTAGCAAGATGGCTGTTAGAATAGTTATTGTTAGAAAACCTCCCATATACCCTTCCCTTCTAGTTAAATAAATAGGTTTTTTTCATTTAGTAACACAAGAGGTGTCTCTCTCATTAAAGCAACTAAAATCATCTGCAAAGATCTCCAACACTTTCTTTGTAGGGTGACAGCTGCCACTGCCCTCAAAGCGGCGAAAATCCTTCTGTTTTCTTTTACCTGTATAAGCTCTAGTTGTCTCGCAGTACTGGCCTTCCTTGGCTATGCAGGGATCATCAGAGTTGAAGCAGAGCCTGCCCACCTTGAACTTGCACACTTTGCACACCAGGCCTTGAGCTGCAGAAGAGAAAGAGAACGGCAAGCAGTGTTTCAAGTGGGAAAAGAAATCAATGATTCCTCAAGATGGCCGGCACCCATTTTGACTCATCCTTGAGCCTAGATGTCCAGCTCACAGCTTGTGGCCAGGAGTTCATTTGCACGATTAAAATTAGTACACCAGTTATGCCCATTTCTTGAGAAACCTGCTCACGTCTCTGTGACACATGCCCTAGTGACGTCCCAGTTAGACTACTGTAATGCGCTCTGTGTGGGACTGCTGATGGAAAGTCTCAGGAAACTTCAATGGGTCCAAAGTGCAGTGGCCAGATTGCTGACTAGGGTGACTAGGGTAGATCACATTACACCCCTACTAAAGCAGCTCCACTGGCTGCCAATCACCTACTGGGCACAATTTAAAGTGATGACCTTAACCTACAAAGCACAAAATGGCCTGGGTCCAAGCTACCTCAAAGATCGAACCTTGCAATATGAACCGACTCAGGTGTCAAAGTCATCAGGAGAGGTCTTTCTCTCCATGGAGTTTGATGTGGATCTCCAAGCTTTCTCTCAAATTCACTGGCAACGGTGAGATAATTAAAGGGGGTCAGCTTATTAATGGCACTGCAATCACTGTCTTCAAGATTCCTCTGCTTCAGGAAACCTCTGTCTTCACTCACGTTCTGAGACTAAAAAAAGTGAGAGGGAGAGAACACGTGCTCTGTACCACTGGTTCAAATGGACCTCCTCTAGTTGCCATTTAGTATGTTAAAGTAAGTGGCAACTAGAGTAGGCCTATTTGAATCCATGAAATGTATGGAGGAGTTGACTTACTCAACTGCCATAGATTCAATGGGCCTACTCTAGTGTGACTTACTGCGCTAAACAACAGGATTTCTGCTAGAGATGGGCATGTACTGATTGAGTGGTTTGTGCTGGTTTGTTTTTTAGGCCTAACAGGTGTTCAGTGGTTCCTAGTCCCACATCTTCTGGCAGGCACTCTCTCAGAGGGGGGAACCCAGAGGAGGTGGGGGCAGGGAGGCCAAGACACTGCCTCTGAGCGGGCACCTGCAGGATGAGGTGGGGCTAGGAACCGTTGATCTGATAAATGAACTGGCATGAACTATCAAACTAGCTTTGTGCCCATCTTTAATTTCAGCCATTACACACCTCCCACAGGTGCCATTTTCTGAGGCAACACATGCTTTGTCTTGCAGTCAGGCTTGGAAATCATGAAACGGTTGCCTCGCACATGGCTCTCATCAACCACAACGGCATGCCTTTCCATCTCTATCTCCACCCCTGCTGACATATTAATGAAAGATTATTAAAAGCCTTGGTCAAGGCCAATGAGAATGGCCCAGGACGCCCACACGCGTCTCCTTTCCAGATGGAAATTCCAGAATGTCAAAACTGGGCCTCGTAAACTCTGAGGAGAAGTATTTTACCATGTCGTGAAAACCTTCAAAACAATGTCGGCCAACTTCAAATGAGAATCTTCCCAGAAACAACACATTCCACTCACTAACAAGAAATAATAATCATTAGTTTTAAGCTAAAAGCTCCAGGTGTTTTCCATACCCAGGAAATTTGTAAAGTGCTTGTCTTCTGATCAGGATGAGATGTTCAATGAGGAATCAAAAGTAGTCCAGATCCACATAGTACACGGAAGGCAGTCTTTCATTGGGGTTTGGCTTCCCACATTTGTTTGCAATTACAACCCAGTTACAAATTCCCCCAAACACATGGCCATGAAATAGGCATGGGAAGGGCCCTCTTGTCACCCAGCTTCCTGTCATATTCACCCCCTGCCCAGAATGTTCCACAGGGTAGTGCACTGTATGATAGACTGGCTCTGCTTTTTAACGTTTCTGCTTAAAAGCTGATGGTTTTACAGTGCTCCACCGCCCATTCACGGTTCATATACTGTGGTCCTGCTATATCGCAGGAGCGCAGTATATGAAAAAGGCCCCCTGGGGTAATGGGGTAAGGCCTGTTTCAGGCCTCCCTTACTTAAGAACTGGTGCTGCCCTGAACGGGCCTACGGGGGCCTTCCCGGGCCTTCTGGAGGCCCCAAAAGGTCCTCCCTGCGCATAGGAAGTCACTTCTGGGTCGCTGGAAATCATTTCTGAGGACTCTGAGGGCTTTCTAGGCCTGTCGACGGCCTCAGAAATGATTTCTGGTGACCGGAAGTGACTTCTGGTTTATCATAGGCCACTTTCGGTTCACAGGGAGGGCCTTTTGGGACCTCCAGAAGGCTTGGGAAGGCCCTCGCAGGCTCATTCGGGGCAGCGCCAGCCTGGGTTAAGTACAAAGGCCCCCAGCTAGGTGCCCCAGGCCCAACCCGACCTGTATCTGCATATTGCAGATTTTCAGTCATCGCGGATAGGGTCAGGTCCCTAACCACCCCGCGATAGGCAGGGGGGTCACTGTAATGGCAGGACTGGTATATATGATTTTACTTTTTTTTTCAGCCAAGCATGATTTTTTGTTTCCATTTTTTAAAAAAATATTTCTTTGCCTTTTAGTGGAAAGGCAAATAAGTAAGTAAGTAAGTAAGTAAGTAAGTAAGTAAATAAATAAACGAGCAAGCAAGCAGATATTCTAAGCCAGGTAAGGTCTCAGTCTAACTAGAGATGGGCACAAGCTGCTGGTTCGGAGGTTCATCCCACTTTGTTTACAACCACAACAGGTATTTGGAGGTTCGGTGCCCTGCCTCCTCTCGTGGGTGCCCACTCAGAAGTAGCACCCAGTGGAGGCGGAGCAGGGAAGCTGGGATGTTGCTTCTGAGAGGGCACTTGCTGGAGAGGGCGGGGCACCAAACTATCAAACCCTTGTTGCAGGGGCAAATAATCCGGGATGAACTGCAAAACCGGTGGTTCGTGCCCATTTCTGCTAGTAACTGGTAGCATATACAGAGCCACGCATACTGGACAAGGTTTACATCTGCTAGTGCTGTTATAAAGGGATAGTCCAAGCACCAAATTTCAGGGATCTATTTCACTTTTTTATAGAACCCCGAAATCACCATCCAGAGCCTTCTCCTCCTGTAATATCCCCGATGCAGTTTTGCTCGAATGTACAGGTATAGCACATAGGATAGCACCCTGTTATCCCCTATAATCCTGCCTCCAGCCTGTTTTAACCTTCAAAAAGTTCTGATAGGCGTTCCTTCTGATTTGTACAAAAAGGGCTTTTAAGAAAAAAAATGTTGGGGGGAGGATAATACTTACAGAACAACTTGTAAGCATCTGAGGGCTACAATTTATAATTTTTGTGAAAAACATTTTGTTGGAGGCATGGCTGGCCCTCCATGTCTTTTATATGAACCTATATGTCTTTCATGTGAATCTATAGGATCACATAGACTTTGTGTTTATAACCACTTATAACCTTGTGTGATCACACTGACACTTTGTTTTCAATGTTAGTTTCCATCACTCCTAACTTTTACATGGAATTTTACTCTCCTTTTAACTGCTCGCGTTCTCTTGTAGCTTTGGGCCTTTTTACACGACCCCTAAGATCCGCTGGCCACTTAAATTCGGACCAGAGATCTTAGGGGTTCGTTGCTCTTTCTCTGTCCCCACCCCCCTCCGCATTTCCTGGTTGCTGGCTGCCTGAGGGAGGGAGAAAAAAAGAAAGAAAAGAATGCTGTCTTACCTCCGTTTTGTTCCCGGCAGCATTCAGATCTCTTAAAGGGGCGGGGCGCAAAAAAAGAACAAACAGAAGCCAGGAGAGCCCCGCACTCACTATCCTTACACCGGATCAAATATTTGTCACCATCAAAGACCAGGTACAAGAAAACTGCTGTTTGGTCACGCTAAAGTGGGCGGGGTCGCACTTAATTGTCTGCAAAGTCTGGAGCTGGTGGGTAAACATTTTTAAGGTCCGGACCTTGCAGCCATTTGCGGCGGAGCTTAGGGGTCGTGTATAAACGCCCTTTAATGTAATGTTGCCTTTTAATGCTGAAAGATGTCCCTCAGTTCCCTGTTCTCAATACTTGAACATGTCTCAGTTGTACTGAACTGTATATTATCCCTTATTACTGTAAGCCGCCTTGGGTCGTGTTCCAAGGAGAAAGGTGGGGGTAAAAAAATACCCTAAAATAAATACTGTAAATACATAATGTTCTGGGGAGCAGGGGGTACTGCAACTCCTCTGCCTTCGAGTCAAAGGCAAATAAGATGCCTTGGAACGGAAACCTACTGCCTCCCCCATAGAAGGCTACGGGGTCTGTGATTAAAATCCTCAAATGATGTAGGTTCCATTACCTTCTGAGGCAGTATGTTGCTCTGTCACCCAGCAAATAGTGTTGAAAGGTTTTCAATATATCTGTATATACTCGAGTATAAGTCAACCCGAGTATAAGTCGAGGCCCCTAATTTAACCCCCCCCCCCAAATGGGGGAAACTCATTGACTCAAGTAAAAGTCTAGGGTGGGAAATGCAGCAGGGCCTGGCAGCTCCTCCTTTGTGAGCTGGGGGAGCAGTGTGTGATGTTTAAAATGACTTTTAGCCACCGAGGCAAGCGCTTGCCTCGGTGGCTAAAAGTCATGTTAAACATCGTGCGTCGCTCCCCCGATGGCACACGATGTTTAAAATGACTTTTAGCCATCACCCCAAGGACTTGCCACAGTGGCTAAAAGTCATTTTAAACATTGCATGCTGCTCCCCCGCAACGTGGGAGGGGGTCAGGAGAAGAGGCGCACAATGTTTAAAATGACTTTTAGCCACCGACCCAAGCACTTGCCTCAGTGACTAAAAGTATTGACCTGAATATAAGTCGAGGGCCCCTTTATTCCGCCCAAAATTACGGCTGAAAAACTGGACTTATATTTGAGTAGATACAGTACCTTCTTAAGCTGTGGTGTCCAGCAGTGGATGTAAACAAGTGAGCTATTCACCCAAATGTGACACTTTGTTGGAGGAAAAATCTCTCTAAGCCCTGAGTGATATGTTACCAGCATAATCACAGGCATTGTAAATTATTTCATTATACAGTGGACCTTCGTATAACGGTTTGTATAGCAAAATCTGTGCAACATAAAAAAAACCCAAAGATAGGGGAAATTTGCTTAACAGAATTGTCTATGGGGCAAATCTGTACAACATAAAAATGGTCGTGATGAGGGATTACTCTGTTTTCAATGCATTCCTATGGGAAATTTGTATAAAGGAAATTTTGCTTAACATAATTTCATTTGGAATGAATTAATTCCTTTATGCAAGGTACCACTTGTATTATTTCTTGTTTTCTCTTACTTTGTGATGCAAAAATATCTAAAATGGCTTACAAAAAAGGAAGGGGGAAAAGCAAATAAAGAGGGGGAAAAAGGCTTTAAAAGAACACCAATCTATATTGATGATGATCAGAATTTTAAAAGTTAGCAGCAGCCAACTAAAACCAGAACTGAAGATGCAAACCCGTATACCAAAAGAAAATCCAGCATATGACTAGAGCTAGAGCAAAATGGCAGCCAGTTCCACAATTTTGGTGCAACCACAGAAAAGGCCCCGTCTCTTGTAAATTTCTAATTGCCCCACGGCTGGACTTTCTTACTGATCTTAAGAAATAGGCAGGGTCATATTAGACTAGAAGATCTGGCCCAAAACTGTCTGGCAGCTCACCAGAATCAATGGCAGCATGCGTCTAAATTCCAATCTTTGGGAAAGGATAGAGAAAGAATATTCTTACACACACACACACACACACACACACACACACACACACACACACACACACACACACATGCCCATGTCTACTTAAGCTCCTTTGCATAATGCCAAATACTGTAGTGTGCTGTTGCGAGGTGTCCGTGAAGGGAGAGGGCAGCCAAATGGAAGTGGATCTTATACCCCAGCTCCATTGTTGGTAGAGATGGGCACGACTTGAAAAAAAAATTTTTCGAGTTGTCGTTAGTCGGGCCAGTCCCATTTCGGGTCGTTTCCGGTTTTCGCAAAAATTCGCAAAAATTAGTCGGTTCATTTTTTCGTTTTTTCGTTGTCGTTAGTACTGGTTTTTTTTGGGGGGGCGGGCTCCTGGAGGCACCTCTGTGGAGTGGGTGCCTCCTCTGGCCCGCTATAAAGGGAAAGTGGGCTCCTGGAGGCACCTGTGGGTGCCTCCTGCCACTAGGAAGGGGAAGCAGGCTCCAAGAGAGACCCCTCTACATGGGGGTCTCCCTTCCTCACCTGCTGCTGCTGCAAAATGCTATGCAATAGCCATATGGATATTGCATAACATAATGTGCAGACGTGAGACCAGTGTGAGAGTGATAGGGTCATGCCCGCCCTTCACAAGGCTCTGGCACCACCATGTCTCACACAGAAGGGAATTGTACTTGCTGCGTGTAGTGCAATGCAAGCAAGTAGATCTGGCTTTAAGGTGGCTTAGTGCAAGAGCTAGGGTTAGGCTAGTGACGGGTAAGGTTACGGTGGGCTAGTGGGTTGCACCTCTGGGTGCCTCTCTGACCCACTAAGAAGACAGTCTGTGACGTATGGGTACGGAGTCAAGGGTTAGGGTTAGGGCTAGGGCAGGTTTTAGGGGGCTTTTTGGCACATCCCAGAAGTCTCCATGGCCAAGTGGCCATGCGACTGGTGGGATGGCTCCAAAAATTTGCATGGTTGTCCACTCCCACATGGCTGGCCACTCGGCCAGCCCATCATTGCGGACTGCGCAGGTGTAAAAAAAATAAAATAAAATAAAATCAATGGAGGACAGAGGAGGAGAGGAGAGACATTTTGTTGCAAGAAAAAACCCACTGCTACTGTGAAAAATCTGGCAGTTTATAAATTTTCGCGTGTTTGTGTCGTGCTTGTGTGTTTTTGGACCACGATTTCAAAAACAATATTGCGTTTGCCGCCCCATTTTGGATCCCCCGCCCGCACCGCATGGCATGGCGATGGCGACTCGCGAGTCCGGCTGCCCAGGACGGGGGGGAGGCGGGACCCCCCCCTCCAGAAACCACCCCTCCGGTAGGTGCCCTGCGCCCTTAGTCAAGCAGGCATTTTTCCGCCTGCTTTTTTGGCCCGGGAATGGGTGGGGGGAGAGTTTAAAAGTTTTTTCCTGTGCCGTCCGTGCCGCTTGCTTGCGCTTTAATTGCGGCGGCCGGCGGCGAGACTGGGCTTTTTGCTGGCTGCGAGCCTGCGGCGAGTCCCACCAGAGCAGCCGAGGACGGGGGATGAGGGGGGAGGCCGGGGACCTCCAGAAACAACCCCTCTGGTAGGTGCCCTGAGGCACGGCAGGCATTTTCCCACCTGCTTTTTGGCCGGGAACCGGGTTTTTTTAACTTTTAAAAACTTTTTTTCTGTGCCGCGTGTGGCATCGCGCGATCTCGCGATGCAAGGAACGAGCACGACAAATCAGACCAAAATTGTTCGTTCGTCGGTTCGAGCTCGAAGTCTGGGGGAGTAATTCCCGTTACCGTTTCCGTAGAGTAACGGAACCGAGTAACGGAAACGGAAACGGAAATACCGCTAAGTCGTGCCCATCTCTATTCAGCTTATATACTGCCCCATACCACTTTAAGTAGTCTCTGGGTGGTTTACAATTTTAATTACAGCGTGCAGGCTACACATTGCCCCTCCCCCGAGCAAGCTGGGTACTCATTTTACCGACCTCGGAAGGATGGAAGGCTGAGTGAACCTTGAGCCTGCTACCTGGGATTGAACCCCAGGTCGTGAGCACAGTTTTACCTGCAGTACAGGCATTTAACCACTGCGCCACGAGGCTCCTACTGAGTAAGAATTCCATCAAAACAGTCACGTGACCGATCCACGCCCAAACAGAATTCACCAAGCAAGCCACTCACATATGTGGTACCAATCGGCTTTCCCTCCCTTTTCCATTAGAGATCATACCGGATATGAGGGCAAAGGGAAGATGAGGAGCAATAACTTTGTCACACTTGAGTCTCAAAAACTACACATCCCAAAATCAATGCCTTGATGTGTGAGCTGGGTATGGCAGTCTAAGTTGAGCTCCAGGTGCAACCCACGTAGAAAGTGGGATGAGTCATCTTTTCAAAAGCATCAGAGAGTGTTTGAATATGTGGTAACACAAGCCACCTGGAACAACGACAGTGTGGTGAAGGGAGTGTGATGTCTCTGATGAGCCTGATGGTTGTTGTGTGGTTTTTGTTTTTTTGTGGTGGTGGTGGGGAGGAATTCTCTCCCTGAAGAGACACACCTGGACAAGCTCTGCTCCTCTCACCAAGAGCACAGCTAGACAACGGCGTTTCATGCAGGCTCCTAAAGCCATATAAAGGCTCTCTGAGAAGGTGTGGCCAGTTGCATGAGGGAACAGGACAGGAATGCTGGACCTTTTAGAATTGTTTGCAAGAGGAAATTTCAGGAAGTATGGATTCCAAAGCAAGCGTACCCCTAGTGAAATGCCTTTTATACAATAGGTAAGGTTCAGGACCATTGTCCACCTTTTCAGGGATTTGCTGCAGTTGACAGAGAAAGAGCGCCTAAAGGCAGTGAGGACACATTATGTAGGAGACATTGCTGCCATTAAAAAAACAAACCTTTTTTTGTTTCATTTCGTTTCGTTTCATTCTAAATTCACTCTGGGGTTCGTTATTTGTTTCGTTAGGTGAAACGAATAACGAATAACAAAACAAACTCAAAGTTTGTTTAGTGCCCATGTCTAATTATGATATGGAGCAGCACCCATGGATGATAGGGCAGGTACAGCACCTTTAGTGCCACGTGACTACAACTGATTAAGAAGCTCCTTTTGTTAAAAAAAAAAAGAGAGCCCCAAATTCGCTGTGTGATAGCAGCCTTCAAGTGATGCTTCTCAGCAGATCCATTGCCAGGTCAGGGGGCCTTGGGATTTTGATGAAGGGGGCCAAAATTTAGAAGGTGCAACAATGTGGTGCAGGAACAGCACAAACCCACCCGCCAGAATGTATGCTGCTTGCAGTTGTTTTTAGAAATAGACACATAATAGGTAGGAAGAGCATGGAATCATGATAGGGTTGGCATAGTATAGGGTTCTAATACCCTGTCCTGTGTATATCAATTTCACATGAGCCAAGATTAACGAAAGGGCAGCAAAGCCCCCAAATCGCTAAGTACAACTGTGTTCCCCATATATTTTGGATTATAAATCTTGCCATATCTCACCATTGCCACAATGTCTGGACATATTGAAGCTTACTGTCCAAATATATTTTATGAAATATTATGGAGTACATGCAGCAATTGCAACGTGCTCTCTAATTTTTATCCTAGGTAGGCGAGGCTCTCTCCTGTGTGCATGCATATGTGATAGGCTCATGCACAAGAGCTATTTATTTATTTATTTATTTATTTATTTATTTATTTATTTATTTATTTATTTATTTGATTTGATTTGATTTGATTTGATTTGATTTCTATACCACACCATCTAGCTACTCTGGGCAGATTACAACAACAAAAACAAAGGATACAATATATAAGTATAAATAAACAAAATTATGTGAAATTATACAAAAATAAATAAAGCTGTCAAACAAATAGATACCAATTTAAATTATAAACATAATCATCATTAGCAGAAAATACATGAGGAAGAAAAATGGTTGTGGTGGGTGCACAAGGGTGAAAAAACCCTGTCCAAAGGGCACCAGTGACATGCATGGCTGTGCATCCCGGAGGCAACCTTGAGTACTTGTATCTAAATTGCCACAATGTCTGGACACAGAGGTTTTTAATTCTGATGTTGATTTTGATTTTAATTATTGTCTGTATTTTTTGTTTTATGTTTGTTATTATGGTTCATTATTTACCTTAAAATTCTGTAAACCTCCTAGAGTGGCTTTTATGCCAGATGGTGCAGTATACAGTAGGACCCCTGTATCCACTGACTCATTATCCACTGATTCAGTTATCCACGGCTCGCAGAGGAAAATATTAAATAATGCAGCCACCACAAAGCCAGCTACTGTCTCAAAACAGCAGCTGTAAAGCAAGCTACTGTCACGAAACAGCAGTTCTTAGGCTTTTGGCATTCTCTCTTATCCACAGTTTTCATTATCTGCGGGAAGGCCCAGAACCAATCCCCAGTGGATACTGGGGTCCTACTGTATAAGTCAAATTAAAAATAAATAAATAAAATCCTATTTTTTTCCTCCAGGAAGCTAGATGTAATGAAGGTTAGCCCAAGAGAAACAAGGACAGGACTTCAGCACCTTTAGTAGTTGTGTGGAATTTCAGCAGTTCCCTCTTTTATGCAATTATTACAAGTATGTGAGTCTTTTTCTCCGTTTTATGTCACTATCCTTGGGATCATGATCACAATCTTAGAGCTGTGGAGCTGGAAGGCACTCTTTAGATCAGTGGTGGCAAACCCTCAGCCTTCCTGATGTTTTGGACCACAACTCCCAGAATGCCGAGCCTAGATTGCCAATGACAAAAGACTGTGGGAGTTTGCTTGGGAACCACTGCATTGACAAGTGGTGCATGGGTTCCTCCTTCTGGACGCACGCTGGGACTATGCCACTTGCCCAGAGCTATACAGATGGGGCAGAGTAGACATCATGGCAATGGTGAGAGATTACAAGAGTTTGAATACCCATGGGGCCTTCTGGAAGAGGAGCCAACCAAGATAACCTGGAGTACCCATGCCTGATGGGTATTCAAACTTCCGGCCCTGGATCTACTGCCAGGCATTCTGACTGGCTATACCAGTTCTGCAGTAATTATTGCTGTCTGTATAGTAATCATAGGTATTTAATGGAAGGTAATAAATTGAACAGACAAATATAATTGAATGTTGAGAGAGTCTCCTCCTTTTCCTGCTCATCTGGGTGTCCAGATGTTCTTGGACTACGATTCCCAGAAATCCTGGCCAGCACAGTGAGTGGTGAAGTTTTCTTAGAGTTTTAGACCAAGAACATATGGGCAACCAAGCTTAGGAACAGCTGTTTATTGTTAGGAAACCTGAGGATGATTGGTGTGAGTCACAATCCACCCCATAATCCATAATGCCCCCAAACATAGTTGTTACAGGTACAGTGGTGATTTGCCATCAAGTTAAACCAACTTATAAAGCTCTAATAGGGCTTTTGAAGTAAATGAGATACATTTAAGGAGTGCTTTTACCAATTTGTACCATATCCTATGTATGTGTGTTGCGTTGTTACAGTCATGACCCCATGACCCCATGTCCATGGAGTTTTCTTGGCAGGAATGCTGGAGTGGCTTGCCAGTTCTTACTCCAGGCATCTACACCACCTGGTATTCCCTGGTGGTCTCCCATCCAAGTACTAACCAAGGCCAACCCTGCTTAGCTTCTGAAATCAGGTGAGATTGTGCCTAGGGCATTTTAAGCAGGCATAATTTACTCAACAGGATTTTGGAAATGTGTTACCTTTCAAATCTGTTTCTACCATTTATTTATTTATTTATTATTTTTGCACTTGTATACCGCCCCATTTCCCAACGAGAACTCTGGGCGGTTCACACAAAAATTAAAAACAGTAACATCAATTAACAATCTAAAAGATACTGGGCAAGAGGCAAAAGCTAAAGGGTAGAAATAAAACAAACCCTGGTACAACCCTAGCAATTGCCAAAGGCATCCCTGAATAGCCAGGTCTATACTGCTTTTCTAAAGGACGCAAGCGACGGAGCCTGGTGTATCTGCTCGGCAATGCATTCCAAATTGCTGGGCCAGCCACCAAGAAGGCCCGTTTTCGAGTAACCACCTTACGGGCTTTCTTAGGGGTGGCGACCCGGAGCGAGAGAGCCATAGAGGATCAGGTGGGTCGGGCCAGCTCTAATCGTCGGGAAATACGCTCTGCCAGATAATCAGGACCCAAGCCATGGAGGTTTTTGTAAACCAAAACCAACACCTTGAACCTGATTTGGGAGGCAACGGGCAACCAGTGCAGGCGAGCCAGGATGGGGGTACTGGTACCCAGTACCATAACAGAGCTGTCATATCTTTTCACACCAAATTTTTGCACATTAAGAAGACGACATAGATGCTCTGAGAGGGCCAAGCAATGCCTATGTGTGCTTCTTAACAATTTGCTTCCAAAAGGTATGCCCTCTGCATTGCACAGGGGTGACAGGAAAACAAGAGTTTAGCTAAATCATAATTAGCTCAAAAACAGGGGAGGGATTTTGGTCTCATCATAAACAGAGAAGCCTCCTCCCATGTTTTAATGTGAACTGTTTCAATTTTCATGCATTATTGTATTTTTGCTTATTTGTTCTTTTTATTATGATGATTTGATTATTTGGTCTGATTGATTAGTTTTTATTTGCTATTTTAAGTTGTTTAATCTGTTTTTGTATTTTGTATATGTTTGTAAACTGCCCAGAGTAGCTTTTTATCTAGATGGTTGCGGTATATAAAGCAAATAAATAAATAAAATTACTGCCCGATTCCTTTCCTCTTTCAAGACTGAATCCCAAAGCAGGGATTTCCAAGCTGCATTTCAGCAGTTGCAGCTACTCTCTCTCTCTCTCTCTCTCTCTCTCTCTCTCTCTGTCTCTCTCTCTCTCTCACACACACACACACACACACACACACACACACACACATAGGGACACACCTTTCTTTTCTTTAACACGAACTGCTGGACACACAGAGTGGATGAGCCTGACTCTCCCTACCTCTCAGAACATATTTCTCCATATCTGAAGGAGGAATGTTACCTGTGTTAAATGCTTTCTCTCACACCTCTCTCTCTCTCTCTCTCTCTCTCTCTCTCTCAACTGGTTTGTGTACCTTTCATTGCCTCAAACAATTCATTGGCGCAAAATCATTTCACCCAGTGAGATGGAGCAAAAAGGAAAGCCAGATCATGGTTAGGCCGTAACTAGAGTAGGACCCCTGTATCCATGGGGAATTAGTTCAGGGGAGGGGTGTGTGGATACTGAAATCCATGGATAATAATGAACACTAACTGTATGTATAGTAAGAGGGGGTCAGAAAAAATATTTTAATATGCATTACCAGAACTGGTCAGTACAGGTGTGCAAACACCATTCTATAGTATTATAATATTTTCAGACTGCAGATAAGTGAAACTGTGGATATGGCAGTCTTGCTGAGAAGTCAATTACTACGTACTCCTACAGTATTGGTGACACGACTATCCTTTACCTCAGGCAGAATGAGGAAGCTACCCTGAAGACAAAGCTTTGGAGTGTCACTAAAATGATAACTATCTAACAGCAAAAGGAACTATATATTATATGTGGTGGGGATGCAAACATATTAGAAAAGTTTGGAAGGAAATAGAAAAAATAGTCACCAAATATTTAAAAATAATTTTTAAATGAAAGCTGAAACATATTTGTTAAATATTGTAAAGTTAAAATTGAGACAGGAGATGAAAAATTGCTTATTTATATGTTAGGAGCAGCCAGAATTCAAGCAGCAAAACAATGGAAAACAAAGGAGGAACCTTCAGTAGAGGACTGAGTGATTATTAAAAGTACAGGAATTAATACTAATGCCTTTCAATGAAAGTTACAGATTCATTGAAAGGAAAGAGTGGAATGGAACATGAATCTCAATGGGGGATAATTAGGAATACAGTGGACCCTTGTATAACAAACAGCTTGTATAACATAAAATTTGTACAACATAAAAACTCCGGAGATAGGGGGAATTTGCTTAACATAATCGCCTGTGGAGCCAATCTGTACAACATAAAAATGGGATCATTCTGTTTTCAATACATTCCTATGGGACATTTATATAAAGGAAAATTCGCTTAACATAATTTCATTTGGAACAAATTAATTCCTTTATACAAGGTACCCCTGTATCTCAGAAAGAGATGGGGGAAAAATTATAGTATAAATTAGTGGAAGAATTGCTCTCAATATAGGTAGATTGTTAATATGAGTACAAATAAAAATAAAGAAAGGTACCACTAAGGGTGCAAGGAAAATAAGATGATGGAAGATAAGGAAATAAAATGGCTTAAGATATATTGACTTGGTGTTTTTTTTCTACTATACCATTATACCAATACATTATGATAATTATTTCTTTTTTGTTGTTGTTTTCTGTGCATTTTCTCTTTAATGTTAATAATAATAATAATAATAATAATAATAATAATAATAATAATAATAATAATAATAATCTTGTCTGCCTGTGATGATGATGATGATAATGATCATCATAGTCGTCGTCGTCATCGTCATCATCATCATCATCATCATCATTTTATTTATTTATTTATTTATTTATTTATTTGACTTATATACCGCCCATCTAGACCAAGGGCTACTCTGGGCGGTTTACAACATGTAACAACAAACAAAGGAATACATTTTAAAAACCAAAATACAATGTACAAAATAAAAAATATACATAAAACAACAACAACAACAACTAAAATGAAGCTAAAATGAAACTAAAACTGGCAAGAGATTTGATAAAATCGTATAAAAATAGTGCCTTACTAAATGTTTAAAGAATCAGGGAATGCCATTCTATAGAACCAGGTCTTCAATAGTTTTTTAAAAAAAAATATTTTAAAAAAAATCTAAAGACCTCTTAATAATCATGTGCTGTCAAGGCAATTCTGCCTTGTGGTGACCTTTTTCCTACCCCATCTTTCTCCATAAAAAGGACCCAAGGTGACTTACATGATTAGGTAAAACAACAAAAACAATAAAAATACAAATGCTTTAAAGGGGGAAAGTTACACCACTCTAAGAAATGGTCACCCAAAGCCAAGATGCAAACACATCCAAAGAGTAGCCCTAGGGCTAGATGGGCGGTATAAAAGTCTAACGAACAAACAAACAAACAAACAAACAAACAAACAAAGCAGTAAGCCACAAGCATCCATTAATAAAATCTCATTCAGACAGCCAGTAATTAATGAAAGCCTGCCTGAGGAGAAAGGTTTTTGTCTGCTTGCGGAAGAACAGTACAAATGGCAACAGCTTGGCTTCCAGTGGGAGGGAGTTCCAAAGTCTGGGAGCAGCAACATAAAACAACCTCCCCTGTGTTCTCATCAGGCACACTTGTCAAGATGGTGGGACTGAGAGAAAGGCCTTCCATTAACACCCAAGCAGGCTCATAAACTTAAATGCTGTCCTTAGTCCGAAGCCTCTGTTCTCCCTATTAATGGTTTTACTCAATCTATCCTGCTAAAATAACCACACAAGCATTTTTTTTTGGGGGGGAGGGAGTCCCCCTACCCTTTACTCTTAATACATGACACTTACCCACAGAGCAGAAGAGGAGAAGAGAAAGCCCCAGGGAAAGACATTTGCTGTTCATCTTGGAAGACGGTCACAGAACGACACAAGCGAGAGAGAAAGGGAGCAAGGGAAGAACCTGCTAGTAAAAACTGCAATGAAATGAACGAGACAAAAATGCCCTAATCAGCACCTCTGGAATAAGGACTCCTTCGGAGCAGAGGCTGAGGTGAGACGTCTTAAGGTGAACCATTTATGTTCCTAAAGTCAGTTGAAAACCAGCCAATGAAAGACTCAGTTGAGTAATGACACACCTAAACTTCAGAGTAGTGTTGTTGGGGCAATGATGGTATCATTCCATGAATGTTGGGAGGGAAGAATCTGCACCCAACCTTCCAGTCTGAAGCTCTGCTGGTCTAGTCCTGACTGGTTCATAAAGGGAACAAAAAAACTCTCCTAAACTGATCCTATCTCTCTGTTGCTCCATCTCAGTTTCTGAATGCCCTGGAAAGTAGTGTTATCTGTGGATTCCTATCCTATGCGGTATCCATTCTGGTATGGTAGGTAGAGGAATTATCTAGAACTTAGGAGACCTGGGTTCAAATCCCCATTCAACCCTGGGAACTCACTGGAGATGTGGAACTGGTAACATCACTCTTTAAATACCTCACATACCTTGAAAGCAGAGATGGTGCTCCTTTTTTAAAAAGTTTAATTTAATTTAATTTGTATTTATTTTTTTACTGTCAACCACGTGTAGCACGGCCGTCGGCTCCCCCCCCCCCCGGTCCCCGTCTAAGAAGCCAGGAAGACCGGACCTCTGGACCAGCACCAGGTAGGAGACATCTCCGCCCCCCATTAACAAAACGAACCTAACCGAACCAATTTTTCTCATTTCGTTTCGTTTTGTTTTAAATTTACCCCTACGTTCGTTATTCATTTCATTACATAACAAAACGAATAATGAATAACAAAACAAACTTTTAGTTCATTTCGTGCCCATCTCTACTTGAAAGCTCTGTTAGGACCACTGTAAGTCAGATTCAACTTGACATCCACATAATACATGATACAACCACATCAAACCACAGTAAGTGCCCAACTCCACTCACAACCCTTTCATACCACTCCAGATGTTTTGGACCACAACCCCACAGTCCTTTGTCACTGGAAATACAGGCTTAGAATTCTGGGAGTTTTGGTCCAAAACATCTGAAATGCCAAAGATTTGCCACCACTGAACTAGGGTGTCTCTTGGCGCACAATGTACTCATATATGGAAAGTATCTCGATGCCACTGGCATGGTTTCAACTTTCAAGTTCAACTGCTCAACCCATTAGCATAGTCACAAGAAAGTACATTGCAACAATTCACAGCAAGTTGGGGAGGATGACTGGTGTAGAAGCAGCTTGAAATAAATTATAGCAGGGACTACAAGGGAAAGATATTGGCCAGTGATGGGAAGTAGTGTAACTTTGGCCGTTACTTCACGAAGTACTTCTCTTCGCAGCGTGATTGCCTTCGCTGTGAATCCGAAGGCGGTCACGTGGTGGTCACGTGGTCTCCATTTGCCCCCACCCCTCTTTCTGTGTCCTCACGGGGCGAGGTTTTAGGATCGAATCCAGTACTACCTCACGTGTTCCCTTCGCATTGGGAAGCTTACTTGCAACGTCCGGTTTCTGCTTTCTTTAATATTTAAAAAAAAACTACCACGGCGTATCGATGCATCAATACCCAGCTGTCATTTGCGGCAGAGCTGAATAACTGTATGTTCCTTTGTTTTCTACTCCCGATTTGTATTGCTTCGTCCATTGGCGACGTGAAAAAATTGCTGTTCTCCATCAGGGTCACTAGGTGGACCAGCACACAACATTTGTTGTGTATACCATCGCTCCTCCAAGGAATATTGTAAGCACAGCAAGCAAGATCAAAAGAACGGGTTAACCAAAATATCGATGCATCGGCATTTCGGAGAAAAAGTAACTAAAAAAAATTTAAATATATATAATCACTGGCCACACGTGACTTTGGATGCGAAGCGGGATGCGAAGCGAAAAAGATTCCCGGCCTCCGGCAGGGGAATCACTCGCCCCGCTTGGAGCACGGTTTAGGGGGCGTGGTCGGGGTGGCACCGCATCCAAAAAGGAGGAGCGTGAGGACAGAAACGATCGCTTCGCACAGAAATGACGGCTCGCCGCGCAGCGAGACGTTCGTGAAGTAATAGCCAATGACAAACATCTGTGGCCAATCAAAGCTTGATGCAAACATACTGTTGGTTCACTTTACACTTTCATTTTCCACCAATAATGTAAGCAATGTGCTCAGCTAGGGAGATCTGCATTGAGAATCTGAGTATCAAGTTCATAAGTTCTCACTTGCAAAATGAGCACTTCATTATTCCTAATAATTCCACAGGAATACGCTTCCTCGGTATTTTATGGAAAGAGACAGACCAAATGCATGAAAACCAAATACTATAATACTATTTCTATTAATGGCAAAAAAGGAGACAGGAAAACTTAGTTGGAGAACACAGGCATCGATCTACCACTTGTGCTAATTCCCCAGCTGGATAGCACTGAAATCCTGAAAAATAGACAGATGCAAGATGAATGAGCTGCAAGGTTCTACGCAGAGCAAAAGCAAACAGAAGAGACTAAACTGGAGAAGGTGGATGTTGATCCTGCTACCTCTTCCATGCTAAGAGAGTGCTCTACCACTTGAGCTAATTCCCCGCCTGGATGGTGAAATTGTTCTGCAAAACCCTGAGAAACTGACCAAGGTAAGGAGATGTGTAGAGAACATGTGCTGCAAGAGCCTCGTTCTATGCATGGCAAAAGAAAAAAAAAGAGACTCTCAACTGGAGAATGCAGGCAGCGATCCCGCTACCTCTCACATGCAAAGCGAGCGTTCTACCACTTGAGCTAATTCCCCAGTTTCCAACTCATGTTACACCACACTGTCACAAGTAGGGGTTGTTCCAGACATCCCATGGAGAACATGCAAAGTGTTCTCTCTTCCTT
This sequence comes from Phrynocephalus guinanensis, assembly GCA_037367245.1. Classification (NCBI taxonomy): domain Eukaryota; kingdom Metazoa; phylum Chordata; class Lepidosauria; order Squamata; family Agamidae; genus Phrynocephalus; species Phrynocephalus guinanensis. The sequence goes on along the minus strand of CM074744.1, from coordinate 25,817,456 downwards.
TCTCTCTTTTTCTTCACGTCCATCTCATCGCTGTTCGCGATCCCGCTGGGGACCGGTACGAAGAAATCTAACTGCATGTCCATTGCAGGACAAAGGCAGTTCGTCCCGACCACGCCCCCTGAACTGTGATTTAAGCGGGATGAGAGATTCCCCTCCCTGGCCTTGGGAATCTCCTCATCTCGCTTCTCGTTCTGATACGAGAGCCCGTGTGGTCAGTATCCTCCTGCAACGTGCCATTCTCCATCTAGCGGCAGGAGTGCGAAGTGCCATTCAGCAGTACATTCCCTATGGAGTCAGCAATGCAGTGCAGAGAGATTAAAAGACAAATGCCTCAAACTCAGCTCCGTAATGCATTGAAGGCAAGGCTTCGGATAATCGAAACATCGAAAAATGGAAGGTCAGGCTGAAAAAAAATGGAGAACAAAGGCATGGAATTTCACATCTCATCACGGAACGAGGACGTGCGGTAACAGTCATGCCGGTATCATCCCTCACACCCGGGAGTACATGGGAACAGGGACAGAACCGCAAGAAGGCCACGTGACTGCAACCGACATCAACACGCAACAAACTTCCTCCCAGGAGGAGAGTGGATGTGAAGTAACCATCAAAGAGGCTTAATGATACTAATGTACTATAAATGTCACACTGCTCATTCAGAGAAGAGTTTCCCACTTCTACCATTCTAGGTTGAGTCAAACAGGTGACACTCTTGATGGCGCACATCCCTTGCCTTAGCTAAAGGGCATCATTGTCCAAAAACATGCAGAAGAAAGGCACTGACCTGAGATGCCACAGAAAAGCTGACAGAACAAGGTTTTGCTGGAATGCATAGTGAAAAAGTAAATAAAGCAAAGTGTTCTGCTTATATACCGCCCCATACCACTACAAGTAGTCTCTGGGCGGTTTACAATTTTGATTACAGTGTGCAGGCTACACATTGCCCCCCCCAGCGAGCTGGGTACTCATTTTACCGACCTCGGAAGGATGGAAGGCTGAGTGAACCTTGAGCCTGCTACCGGGGATTGAACCCAGGTCGTGAACACAGTTTTACTTGCAGTACAGGCATTTAACCACTGACCTGGCTGCCTCTCGCATGCTAAGCAAGCGCTCTACCACTTGAACTAATTCCCCAACTGGATGGTGGAATTGTTCTACAAAATCCTGAGAAACTGACTGGCGTAAGGAGATGTGTAGAGAACATGTGCTGCAAGGTAACAGTCATGCCGGTATCATCCCTCACACCCGGGAGTACATGGGAACAGGGACAGAACCGCAAGAAGGCCACGTGACTGCAACCGACATCAACACGCAACAAACTTCCTCCCAGGAGGAGAGTGGATGTGAAGTAACCATCAAAGAGGCTTAATGATACTAATGTACTATAAATGTCACACTGCTCATTCAGAGAAGAGTTTCCCACTTCTACCATTCTAGGTTGAGTCAAACAGGTGACACTCTTGATGGCGCACATCCCTTGCCTTAGCTAAAGGGCATCATTGTCCAAAAACATGCAGAAGAAAGGCACTGACCTGAGATGCCACAGAAAAGCTGACAGAACAAGGTTTTGCTGGAATGCATAGTGAAAAAGTAAATAGAGTCTTATCTGGAGATTTCAGGCATTGACCTGGCTGCCTCTCGCATGCTAAGCAAGCGCTCTACCACTTGAACTAATTCCCCAACTGGATGGTGGAATTGTTCTACAAAATCCTGAGAAACTGACTGGCGTAAGGAGATGTGTAGAGAACATGTGCTGCAAGGACCTCGTTCTATGCGTGGCAAAAGAAAGGAGAAGAGAATCTCAGCTGGAGAATGTGGGCATCGATCCCACTGTCTCTCGCATGCTAAGTGAGCACTCTACCACTTGAGCTAATTCCCCAGGTTTCAAGCAACATCACCCCACATTATCTCAAGTAGAGGTTGTTCCAGACATCCCATGGAGAACACTGTGTTATATCAGTGTTTCCTATGCCTTTTCAAGTCACTATCCACTTTTATAACAGCCAGGTAACGGGCAACCCTCTCTCTAGTTTCTCATAAAATTTGCCTTTTCAATGGCATTCTTTCTCAGAAAGCACAGATTTCTTTCTGCCCCTAAGGGCCTGCTTCCCGTACCTACCGATATGCACTAACTTGAATATCTGGTTCCAAAAGGTCAAGGATGAAATTATTTCTCAAGGGCCACAGCCCATATAAATCAATCTGCCGCCACCACCCCTTGAAAACACTTTGTGATGCCCTTGAGGGTCACAGCTCACAGGTTGGGAAACACTGTGTTCCATGCATGACCCAAATAAGACCTCAGTGTTGACTGGCAAATGCAGGCATACAGCACTGGTATGTGTCGCAATGAGCAGTCTCTGTTTTGACCAAGTTCCTCAGCTAGTTGGCAGCAATGTGCCATAGTAACCTGAGAAGGCATGGTGCCTCCACCATGAGGCAAGTCATTGGAGAGGCTTTGGCGGTTACCTCACGTCGTTCTTTGTTCCGCGTCTATTTTTATACCATGACAACATTGGTCGCGATCACATGGTTTTGTTCCCTGTTTCAGTGTTCCCATGGTCGTGATAAATTGTCTCGTGATAAGTATTACCTCACGGTCTTGTACCGTGACAAACACTGGATTTGTCTAGCTTCTTTTTTCCTTTTTGGGGGGGGGCTAAAAAATCTTTTTTGATATTTTGCTTCTGAAAAGTCAAAATAAGAGACAAATGAATGTTTTGTTGCATGACAGCCATTACTATATAGTGTCTTGTCTCAGAACAGAAAGCGGGGACAAAGAGTGACAAGGGAAAACCCTACCCCAGCACCAGGTACAGTATTGTCGTGCTTAGCACCCATTCCGGGGGCGTGGTCAAATCAAATTTCAGTAGTTGTGCAACAGATGTGAAGTAAAAAAAAATTGTACTGCTCCTAAGCACCACACTAACAGAGACAAAATGGACGTGAAGTAACCGCCTTTGTGGCATGCATGATAAAAGTGGGGGAAAGGAAAGGCTTGTTTGAAAATGCAGACATCGATCCTAATGCCATTTCAATAAGATCAAAAACTGAGGCCAGAGAATCCAAGTGTCAATGCCGGCACCTGAGGCTATGTTACCTGAGGAAAGTTGTTATGTGTGTACGAATGAGGACTCAGACTCACGCTCCAAGGGAGGATTTCCTCATGTACAAAATTGCTGGCGACATAAGAACAACCTGGCTGGGACAGGCCACCACCCATCCAGTCCAGCATTTTGTCTCACACAGTGGCTGACCATTTGCTTCAGGGTATTCCCAAGCAGATAAGAATGTCTTCACCTGCTTAAGATTCCCCTCAAATGGCATTGAGAGATATCTTGCCTGTCTCGCCAACCCGGAGCTTGACCTTGGGCATCCATAATGATAGCCATTGATACCTTTGTTCTCCATGAACTCGCCTAATCCTTTCTTAAAGCTGTCAAGGCTGACAGCTGTCACCACTTCTTCTGACAGGGAGTTCCACAGACCAGTGATCCTCTGGGTGAAAAACGTACTTCCTCTTATTTGTTTGAGTTCTAGCACCCAAACGCTTCATAGAGTGCCCCCTAGTTCTATTGTTGTGCAATACTTTGTCCACACCATGCATGATTTTATAAATTTCAATCAGGTCACCTCTTAGGCACCGTTGTTCAAGAGTGTAGAGGCCCAGCCATTGCAGCCTCAGTTGGTAAGGAAAGTGTTCCAGTCCCCTAATCATTCTGGTTGCCCTCCTCTGCATTTTCCATTTCTGTAATATCCTTCTGGAGGCATGGTGACCAGAACTGTACACAATACTCCAGATGGGGCCTCACCATAGATTTATAAAGAGGTAAAATGACACTTGCTGACTTTCTTTCTATGCCCTTCCTAATGATCCTTAGCATTCAGTTTGCTTTTTTCACTGATGCAGCACACTGGGTTGACACCTTCATTGAGCTGTCCACCTGGACACCAATGTCCATTTCCTGGTTTGTTGCAGAGACTTCAGACCCTATCAGTTTATAAATGTAACTGGGTTTTTTTTTGCCCCAATCTGCATTGCTCTGCACTTACTAATATTGAAGCTCATTTGCCACTGGTTTGCCCACTACCCAGTGTTAAGAGATCCCTCTGGAGCTCCTCACAATCTCTCTCAGTTTTTACTACCCTGTATAATTTAGTGTTGTCGGCAAATTTGATTACCTTGCTATTTATTCCTACTTCTAGATCATTTATGAAGAGGTTGAAAAGCATGGGTCCCAGTACTGAACCTTGGGGAACCCCACTCTTTACCTCCCTCTACTTGCAGAAGTGTCCATTTAGTGCTACCCTCTGTTTCCTGTCCCTTAGCCAGTTGCTGATCCAGGATAAGACTTGTCACTTTATTCCATGACTTGCAAGTTTATTCAAGAACCTTTGGTGCAGGACCTTGTCAAAAGCCTTCTGAAAGTCCAGATAAACAATGTCAACTGAATCTCTCTTATCCATATGCTTGCTGACACTCTCAAAATATTCCAACAGATTAGTGAGGCATGATTTGCCCTTGCAAAAGCCATGTTGGCTCTCCTTCAGAAGTGCCTTCTCTTCTATGTGCCTATTAATTTTATCTTTTAGGATGGTTTCCATCACTTTACCTGGGACACGTCAAACTGACCAGCTGGTAGTTTTCTGGATTGCTTCTGGATCCTTTTTTGAAGATTGGTGTTACATTCACTATCTTCCAGTCATCAGGCACAAAACCTGATTTGAGGGAAATATTATATATTTTGGTTAGGACATCAGCAATTTCATCTTTATGTTCCTTGAGAACTCATGGATGGATGCCATCTGGTCCTGGTGATTTGTTAGCATGCAAGGACCTCCTCCCTGGTTATTTCTATCTGGCTTACCTCTTCGGTTTCCCTCCCTACGAAGATATGCTCTGTTTTGGGCATGTGGTCTCTGTCTTCTTCAATGAATACTGAAGCAAAGAATTCATTGAGTCTCTCTGCAATCTCTGGTTCCACTATAATAATCCCTTGCCTTCCATTGTTGTCTAATGTTCCAATGGCCTTCCTAGTTGGATTCTTGCTCCTAGTGTACTTAAAGAAGTCCTTGCTATTTCTTTGGGAGTTTTTAGCTATACATTTCTCAAGGTCTTGCTTTGCTTTCCTATTTGTTGCCTTGCATTTGTTATGCCAGAATTTATGTTTCTGCCTGTTGTCCTCATTTGGACAAGCCTTCTATCTTCTAAATGAGCTTTTCTTGCTTTTGATCAATTCCAAAACAGCTCCTGTAAGCCATGTCAGAGTCCTCTTGGACCTGTCAGTCCCCTTTTTCCTTTTGGGTATGCATTCCAATTGGGAAGGGATTCCATTGGTGCTGCTACAATAAGCGAAGGCTAAAATACACCACAAATAAATGGTAACTTCCCTGGCAACCACTGGAGAGCCTCACAACACACACCTAGAGGACTGATGTGAGTTGTGACTTGTGCACCACTGAATTCATTTCCCAGACAATCTCATACAATTATGGCAAGACAAAGCAGACACTTTTTGGAAGGTTAGAATTTGGGGGTGTGGGGAATCCTCACTTAATTTTGAGAATAGCAGCCCACCCTTTCCTGAGGATTTAGGACCAAAACCTGAAGCTACTCCTTGTAATGTCACAGTGAGGGTGGACCTTAGTAATATCAGGAGCTGGTCTTTTCAAACATGTAAAATGGAGTGTTTGGCAGAAAATGGGAAAATTCTATGATAGATTTTAAAAGTAATGTGACAGCCAATAATAGCAGAAGGGCTGCAATATGTTCTTGTCCATGCCTGAACAGCAAGTCCCAAAGCTATAATCATGATTTCCCCAAAATGGGGTTGCCAGTTTGGCAGTGTCTGATTGCCTGAGATTTCAGGTCCACCCGGAGAATGATCCCAAAACTTGTAGCCGAAGGACCAGGTGCTACATATATTATCCTTCCACCTTCTACTGCCTCTTGTTTGTTGGAAGAATATTCCTAACAAGAGAACACAGCTGATTAAAGCATGTTGTTAATAATGCTAAGGCCGTGGGTTTGAGCCCCAGACTGGTCATCTGGAAAGAGGCAAGTACAGGATGCTTTCTCTTTTTTATTTTTCCTGGTCTTGCCCAAGGAACTCTATTGGCACTAAGGTAAGTGTTATTGTGGAGTGGGTTTAGTGATTTCAGCAGTGATTCAGCTCTTTGACATAGCAGGCTGGAGACAGCTTCTAGTGTAACAGCTCTTTATTCAGGAAGAGAACAAGACTAGGGACTGGGGAGAGGGAGATACATTTATAGGAGCCAGGACTGGCTAGGAAAAGATACATTTTGGAGGGAACAATTACACCCAATCACAAAGCTGCCTTTTGGCAGAGACCAATAGGATTGAGGATCCAAATGCAGCAACTTGAATAAACCAATAGGCCTGTTCCCTTTGGAACAGGAACAGAAACCAATAAGAATACAGCTCAATACACAACAAGTGTCACACCTCTTAGGAAGGGCTTTGACATTTTGATGATTTCTAGTTGATTCAAACAAATGAAATTTTTGCAGAAGCTCATTCCTACCCTAAGCTACTGGGCAACATTGTCCGAAAACATCCAGAAGAAAGGCGCAGACCTGAGATGCCACAGAAAAGCCCACGGAAGAAGGTTTGGCTAGAATGCATGGCGAAAAGAAAAGATCTGGAGAATGCGGGCATCGATCCCGCTGCCTCTCGCATGCTAAGCGAGCGCTCTACCACTTGAGCTAATTCCCCACTTGGATGGTAGTACTAATCCTCGAAATCCAAACAGATGGATGTAAGGCAATGTGTAGACCGCGAACTCCCAGGATCTGCAACTTTGGGTATCTAAAGAAAAAGGGATTTGGCTGGAGAATGCGGGCATCGATCCCACTGCCTCTCATGCTAAGCGAGCACTCTACCACTTGAGCTAATTCCCCAGGGGTTAGAGAAGCTGTGTGAGTTGTAGCCTTGTAGAGACGTTTGCAGGTTCGAATCTGTATCAAGGATCATCTTGATGCAAGGAAAGTATGCATTAAGAATATTACATACCTGATGGAGACATAGAGACGGGTCTATTGGCTATGGCTGTGTGATTAAAACAAAGATTGCACTAAGGCTGCTTATTATATAGTAATAAGGTTGAACATGTTATAAAACAGTTTATAGATATGCAGAATTAAAGCTGATAAACAGAAGGATGTATGAATTAGTTAAATAGGCTCCAGAAGAGAATTTTAAGTGAGCAAACTGAGGTAAGTTTACTCCCTTAAAATTTCTTTATAAGGGGGGAGGTATTGTGACAAAACCCTCGAAACAGGAGTAATGAATATACAAATCATCAGCCAATCCCAGCAGGAGGGCGGGGGATGGTATGATATAAAAAGGGTGGAGCCTAGTCAGTTGAGGCAGTTGAGCTGAGTTGAGTTGAGTTGAGAGTGAGTGCTGGGAGAGAGCACTGTTCTCTGAGAGTTCTGTCAGGCAGTGAGGGCTATACTGTTTACTAGTTATTGAAGACAGGGAGGCTTGTAGAACTGATTAAATCTATTACAGTATATGTTAAAGGCAACGCATACCATCCTCAGATATTGTTATATTTATTATCTTCTTAATAAACTTCGTCATTATTTGTATATTTTACATCTGAGTCGGTCCAAATTCATAAGGCGACGAGTTTAAAAGGTGGCAGCATTAATAAGTGAATAAAAGGTGGCAGCAGTACCATTTCCATCACAGAATTCAGTGTGTAAAAGGGAGGTGTCGTCACAATTTAGTGGCACAGCAGTGGGATGTCGAAATAAACCCAGTTGTGCCTTTGAAAACCCAGTCTGTGAAAGGGGTGACGTCACAATTTGGTGGGCAGCGGTCGGATTTCGAATATATCCAGTTTGCCTGAGGGAAAAAGTAACCAGCTCAAAATATTTAGCCTGTACCCTATGAGGAGATTGAAACTGGAAGTTTAAAAAGAAGCCTTTAGTAAAAGTTAGCCCTCAAGTGTTGTTGGTAGTCTGTGGAAGTTCCTCTGAAAAAAGGGTTAGGACTGAGAATTAGGTGAAGCTAATTTCAGTTTCTTGGGAAGCCCTGTGTGTGAGAGAGGAATTCAGACTTAAAACCCTGTAGTGCTATCTGATTTTCTTTGGTGGGCCTGTTTAGAGTGTCTGGAGGCCAGGACTCCAAAAGGAAAAGGAGTCTGGCTTGACAAATTATAGGACACCTGGAAGAGAAAATCTGAAAGGATAGACTGAAATCTACAGTGATTTGTTTGGGGAAATTGCCTGAGAGTCAAGGAACTCTGTGCTGTCCAGCAGCCTGAAAATTAAAAGGTGCTGAGACAAATTTCCTTTGAGGGTGAAAGACCCAAAGCATTTGCCCTGGAATTTAGGGTGGCTTTGGTAAAGGTCTGGAAATATCACCCTGGGTGTTAAGAGAAAGAAATCTCCAAAGGAAAAGGTCTGAGAGTCTATAGGGACAGAAAATTTACCTCACACAAACTGAAGAGACCTGAGGAGATTTAAAGCTGACAAAAAGTTCTGTAAAGCAGGAGTGCCTGACTGGAATCCCTTATATGAGATTGGGGGGAGTCAGAGGAAAAGTTCTAGTGTAAAAGCAGAAGAAACATTTCTAAATCTGTGTGCTTTAAACACTGAAATAATATTTTAAATAAAGAAAGAGTTTGATGTCTGGGCACTGTGCCAAGCGTGAGCAGTTACAGTAACATAAGCTGAAGCTGGGAGCTGAGGTAATTTTTTTACAGTTACCATTGAAATAGCTGCCTGTGACCCACTTAACCTTCCTTTTCTTAATAAAGAAATATACACCACATATAACAAATAAATAAATAAAAAGATTTTGATTTCAAGTCAGTTCCAAAAGTGAATACTAAGAACGGGAAAAGAGTTAGTGTTTACTAGAATTGGCATTTCAGCAGAAAAACTGAGGAAAAGATTTAGGTCAGTCACTAAAGTGCCAGAGAGATACAAAGAAAACTTTTTTTTAAAATGGCCCATACTGAGGTGTCTGAACTTAAGCCGCTGTTGGGGATGCCTTTGCGGCCAGGGGAGTTTTGGTATTTGATTAATTACCGCTGGTTCAAGCAGTGGAAGAAATATGTGGGCTTTGACAGCTGGGACCGGTGTAATGTGGGAGAGCTCAACCTCTTCCCAGGGCCAATTGACAACTCGGGACTTTTTGCAAATTCAGAAACTCAGATATTGAAAGAGTACCTTATTGATAAAGTGGATTATGTTTTAGTTCCCACTGAAGCCTGGAATAAATTAGTAAATTGGTATGGGTGTGTAGAGGGGCAGAAGCCAATTGTGAGAAAGGTTGTAGAATATGGTGTATTTGTGAAATATTGTAAAGTCGAAGTATATCTTTTCGAACTGAAGCTCTGTCAAAACAATGATCCTAATAATCTCATAAGCTGTTATTTCAGCAAAGCGGATACCATTGATACTATAGGAAAAGAGATGCAGAAGCTGTTTAATATTCCTGATGGGAAGGAAATTAGGCTGTGGCTCAGATATATGAGTAATACCAGTATTTATGAGCAGCTAAGCAAACTTGACAGCACTATAGAAGATGCAGGGCTCTACCAGAGACAGGTGGTGGTAATAGAGGTAAAGAATGAAGATGGTACTTGGCCCAGACAGTCCCCTGTGACAAAATCGGGCAGTGCAATCAACAGAAGTCTAGCTACCTCCTCAAAATTGACAGCAAGCCCTTGCTCCACAACAGTTGTCTCTTCAGACATTACAAATGATGACTGCAATAACTCATATGGTTTGAACTCCAGTCATAGAATAGGAGTTTCAGATCAAATCCCAAGAGTAGGTTTAATTGGAATAGATGTCTTAGAGCATGTGCAGAGTGCTTTTGGAGTAACACGAGCTCAGATACACCAAGCTGAACAAAATGGTGAAAACAACACAGTTACAAAGCAAATGTCCATAAGAGAATTTGAGAGGGAAACTCAGAAGTCTGAAGTGGTAGAAGAAGCTAATTTAGCTGACAGTCTAAAGGGGCCAGCAGTAGACCTTAGCCTAGAACAAAGGCAAGAGGACAGTATGAAGGGATGTTTTGACTTAATGGAAACAAATACACAACCCTTAAATCCCAAACACCCTGAAAATTTCATACTAGAGGAGAAAATGATACAAGTTTGTGAGGAACTTCGTGTACCAGCAGAGAACTCCCGACTGGAAAAATATTTTAAATTAAAAGAAGGAGAAGAAAAAGAAGCAGAGCTTGAAAAAGAAATATTAAAAAATGAGCAACTTTGTCTGGATTGGAACAAAGTGTCACTGGGCAAGGAACAACTGATACAAGAAGGGAATAAGATCGCTGATGAATTTAGAAAGCTGCAGGAAGCCGAAAAGCAAATAGAAAACCGTGTAAAGCAGAAACCCTACTTGGAAGTGAAGGATGCTAATGACAGACCTGATTCGGTGGTTGCAAAAGACACCTGGCAAAAACAACTACGCCCTGTGAACATCATGCTTCAGCGGACCCAAGAGGCCGAGAAGATGAAGGGAGCATCCAAGTGGCGACTAGGAAATCTAACGGTCAACTACCTGAGAGACGACGTGGGACGAGGCGTGACCGACCCCCTGCAGAGGAAGATCGACGCGATGGACCCATGGCCAAGACAGACCAACAAAGAGAAGGTGAGATCTTTTTTGGGACTTGCGGGATATCATAGGAGGTTTAGTCCACATTTGAGCACCATTGCAACACCACTGACTGAACTGGAAAAAAAGAAGCACCCATATGTCATGCAGTGGTCGCTTGAATATCAAGCTGCATTTGAGGGGACTCTAATGAACTGTACCAGGAGTGGTGTCCAAGAGTTGAATCCCACATTCCAAGAACTCAAGGGAAAATGGCATCAATTTACTGTGAACTGGACTTTGAATTTATGTGCCAGAGGAAGTGATCACCCATGGCGTATCATCGTCCAGCCATTGCACCAAGAAGCGGGAGACATTTATTACATGGACCATGGTTAAATAATAATAATGTAATATTGTTATTTTATTGCTGATGTAAGAGAAAGTTGTTTAAAAAGTATGAAAATGTAATGTCATAAAATGTGAAAACCATAACTTAATGTAAGTTAACTCTAAATGAAAAATGCAAGGTAATGTATAATCAGAGCTTAGTATAAGTGAAACTGTTTATGTGATATTTAGAATGTAAGTTAAGAAAAAAATGTAGGTATATTGGTAAGTAAAATAGCTTAAAATGTAGACCAAATATATGTATTTAGACATCTTAACATAGATTGGTTCTAGGATGATTGATAAGGTAGTTACAGGTATTTGAATTTGTTTAACGAATGTAACAAGAGTATAGTCTATTCAAAATGTAATGTTATAGAAAGAATTATTGCAGTTCATGATTATAACAAGGTTGAACATGTTATAAAACAGTTTATAGATATGCAGAATTAAAGCTGATAAACAGAAGGATGTATGAATTAGTTAAAAAGGCTCCAGAAAAGAATTTTAAGTGAGCAAACCGAGGTAAGTTTACTCCCTTAAAATTTCTTTATAAGGGGGCAGGTATTGTGCCAAAACCCTGGAAACAGGAGTAATGAATATACAAATCATCAGCCAATCCCAGCAGGAGGGCGGGGGATGGTATGATATAAAAAGGGTGGACCCTAGTCAGTTGAGGCAGTTGAGTTGAGTTGAGTTAAGTTGAAGGTTTGGAGAGTGAGTGCTGGGAGAGAGCACTGCTCTGTGAGAGTTCTGTCAGGCAGTGAGGGCTGTACTGTTTACTAGTTATTGAAGACAGGGAGGCTTGTAGAGCTGATTAAATCTATTACAGTATATGTTAAAGGCAACGCATACCATCCTCAGATATTGTTATATTTATTATCTTCTTAATAAACTTCGTCATTATTTGTATATTTTACATCTGAGTCGGTCCCAATTCATAAGGCGACGAGTTTAAAAGGTGGCAGCATTAATAAGTGAATAAAAGGTGGCAGCAGTACCATTTCCATCACAGAATTCAGTGTGTGAAAGGGAGATGTCGTCACAATTTAGTGGCACAGCAGTGGGATGTCGAAATAAACCCGGTTGTGCCTTTGAAAACCCAGTCTGTGAAAGGGGTGACGTCACACACACGACCACTAAAATCCACAGAAAACTTTGATCCAGATCACACACACCCCGGAGCAGTCACGTGGTTGATGCCACGGATCGGATGTTCCCATGGTCGTGTTTTGAAAATCCGCAACCGTTCTGATCCCATGACTGAGAACCACAGCAATGATACCATAACAAGGGTGGAAAGGTTTTGGTGCAGATTTTCTGTGTTCCCACAGACTCGAGTAACAGTTTAAAATCCGCATTGGAACAGTGACAAGGATTTTACCACCTCTAGACCAGTACTTGTAAAATGCGCTCGGTTGCGCTTAAGTGGGTGTGGTCACACTTTATTTTTTTTAAGTCCTCTGCTCATGGGAAAATGATTTTATGCTCTGCATCTGCAAGCACTTTGCAGTGGATTTTAGTGGTTGTGTGAAAGCAGCCTTGTGAGGAATGAAGTCAGGCCTGGGGATATGAGTTCAATACACACGCAGGAAGAATAGATTTACATAATAAGATAAGATAAAGAAATACTTTTTGGGTTTAATTTCTATTGTTTTTTAAATGCTTAAAAACCTAAACTTCTTTTCAACCTGATTATGAAGAAACAAGTAAAAGCTTGCAAATTTTGTATCAAAATTTTTGAAATGAATTCAAGTTTTTGTTCATTCTGATTTATAACACTTCAAAGCATCAGGGGATTTGGGCAAGAATCTTGATCTGTGTGTTTTCTGCCTTGCAAAGCTGTAGAGAAAATGAATGCTTGCAAGGGCATGTAAGCAAAAAAGCAAAACAACAACAACCCAAAATAAAAATAAAAACAACGCACCAAGAACAAGATTTTAGTCAATGAGGAAAAGTTCTGTAAAAGGAAAAAATGAATCCACAAAACAGGGGAAATGCATGAAAATGTGCCTAGATTTCGGTGCGGAAGGGTGAGTCCAAGGTATCGGAACCTGTGATAAAATAAGAGTTGGAAGAAGATGTGAGGAGAGCTTGGAGAAACATGTAAACAAAACCGGGGAAATGTATATGCATTGAGATTCTTGAATTGAGCAGGGGGTTGGACTTGGCGGCCATAAAGGCCCCTTCCAACTTAATTATTCTATGATTCTATATCCCCAAGGATGCCTTCTGACTTCATTTACAGCTGGTTGGACAGCTCTGCAGTTGATGTATCTGGTTGCGGACCCAGAGGTTGGGAGTTCGATTCCCCACTGTGCCTCCAGGCAGAGTGGGTTAGCCTGGGTGGCCTTGGGCCAGCTGCACAGTCCCAAGGCACCCCCCCCCAGAAGAAGGGAAGGGTCAACCTATTCAGAATATTCTGCAGCTGGAAAACAAGGTCACCATATGTCAGAATTACCTTGATGGCACATGTTGCAGACAAAAATCAAAGAAAAACAAAACAAAAGACACAAAACATGTGGCACCTTAAAGACTAACTTTCATATTTTAATGTAACGTTTCGTGGACACGTCCACTTCTTCAGACATATAGCAGCAGAATGAGAATAGAACAGCAGAAATGTCCTCATTCTGCTGCTGTATGTCTGAAAAAGTGGACGCATCCATGAAACATTACACTAAAATATGAAAGTTAGTCTTTAAGGTGCCATGTGTTTCGTGTCTTTTGTTTTGTTTTGTTTTTCTTTGATTTTTGCCTGCAATTATTGGAAAGACTAACACAGCTACCCTCTCTGAAACTTGATGGCACATGATGGGGATTATATAAATGCTGCCTTGAATGCCGGTTTTAATGTTAACAAAAGCTTGGCATTTAAGTGGATGTAGGATTGTCTGTGGCAAAGTGAATGGAGACAGAATGAAACCTTTGGTTGGACACACGGACCACCACGTACACAACTCAGAAGAGTTTGTTTCTAAAGTCAGGGAGCTCAAACTGGATACAGAGGAAACCATGGTATCCTTTGATGTTACATCACTCTTTACCAGCATACCCACCACTGATGCGCTAATAATGGTAAAGAGAAGATTAAGAGAAGACAGCACCCTCACCTCCAGAAGCCGCCTCAACCCAGACCAGATAGGCCTGCTCCTGGACCTGTGTCTGAACACCACATATTTCATGTACAGAGGGGACTTCTACAGACAGAAGCATGGCTGTGCCATGGGTTCCCCAGTGTCACCAATTGTAGCAAACCTATACATGGAAGAAGTGGAGAAGAAGGCACTCAACACCTTCCCAGGGACAACACCATCCCATTGGTTCAGGTATGTAGATGATACCTGGGTTAAAATAAAGACGCAGGAAGTACAGGCCTTTACAGACCACATCAACGCAGTGGATCCTAATATTAAGTTCACTAGGGAAGACACCCAAGACAACAGGCTGGCTTTCCTGGATTGTGCAAACCTTTAATTATGTTTAACGGGAACAGCTTTAGCTGGCATCCTTGATTAGACAATTACGCAACACGGACTGCACGCCCCACACCTTCATTTTCATCAAAGAAAAGTTGCACCGTATAAGAAACCCACACGCTTTCCCAACCAGTTCCATGTGGATAATTAGCCTCACCCTAGTGAAGGAACATTCCAGACAATATTGACTCTGTTGTCACGGATACAGCTATGACTAAAATCCTGTAAGGATGTTGGGTGCAAATAGCAGGAAGTGAAGAAAATACTAGGAAACAAGGTTCTCTCTAAGTGGCGCAGCCATGCACACCTCTGGCGTCCTTCCCGCAGGTGTTTTCCACCTCTGTGCACCCGTCGCAACTCACATACATGAGCCCATTTTGCATTTGCACACACGTAGAAAAGAGCCCCACTCAGGAGGAGCAAAAATTAGAGGGCACATTGATAGTAGGGGAAGACTTATAGTTTGATTTCCCCTAAGCGACTTCCTATGAAGTTGCATGCTAATTAGGTGGAACCCCAGGATGGAGCCATGAGATAGAATCTCATTATTTAAATGCCAAGTTGACATCACAGTCGCACATCGGCTGAAATTCAGCAGTAAGTTGGAACTAGTATGGGGATCTGGTGAGCCAACTCCTCTGAAAGTTCTATTGATTACAGTGTATTAGAGATGGGCACGACTTAGCGGTATTCCCGTTTCCGTTTCCGTTACTCGTATCCGTTACTCTACGGAAACGGAAACGGGAATTACTCCACCAGAATTCAAGCTCGAACCGACGAACGAACAATTTGGTCTGATTTGTCGTGCTCGTTACTTGCATCGCGCAATGCCAAGCGGCACAGAAAAAAAGTTTTTAAAAGTTAAAAAAAACCCCCGATTTCCGGCCCTAAAAGTAGGCAAAAACTGTCTGAGGGCACCTACCAGGCCAGAAGGGTGTTTTATCTGGGGGGGGGGTTTCCCCGCCCCCCTCTCCTTGGCTATTGCTACTGCTGCGCTGCTGGTACCAGGCTGGGAGGGCGCATCCATTTGCCATGCAGTGCGGGGGATCCAAAATGGCGACCGCAATATTTTTTTTGAAATCGTTGCCCAAAACCCCACCAAAGCACCACAGAAACATGCGAAAATTAGCTATTTTAAATGCTTGAATTTTTACAGTAGCAGCAGTGGGTTTTTCTTGCAAAAAAAGTCTCCGTTTATTTTATTTTATTTTATTTTATTTTATTTTTTTACACCTGCGCATTCGCAATGATGGGCTCGCCCATGGGAGTGGACCATGCAAAGTTTTGGAGCCATTCCACCAATCGCATGGCCAGGTTTTGCTGACTGTACCAGGCTGGGAGGGCGCATCCATTTGCCATGCGGTGGGGGGGGGGATCCAAAATGGCGACCGCAATTTTTTTTTGAAATCGTTGCCCAAAACCCCACCAAAGCACCACAGAAAGATGCGAAAATTGGCTATTTTAAATGCTTGAATTTTTACAGTAGCAGCAGTGGGTTTTTCTTGCAAAAAAAAGTCTCCGTTGATTTTTATTTTATTTTATTTTTTTACACCTGCACATTTGCAATGATGGGAGTAGACCATGCAAATTTTCCACCAATCGCATGGCCACTTGGCCAGGTTGACCACAGAGACTTCTGGGATGTGCCAATCGGGCATAAACAGCCCACTAATCGTAGCCCAAACCCGAACCCTAAGCCTAACCCATACGCCAGTACACTGTCCTTCTAAGTGGGTCAGAGAGGCACCCAGAGGTGCACCCCAATACTCACCCTAACCTCACCCGTAACTAGCCTAACCCTAGCCGTTCCGCTAACCCGTCTTAACCCTAAGCCAGATCTACTTGCATTGCACTACATGCAAGTACGTGAGACACAGCGGGTGCAAAGAGTCTGCCAGTCCGTCACTTGTGGCTCTGGCTGACTCCTGCAGCTCCCTCCAGGAGCCCGCTACCCCCTCCCCAAACCAGTACTAACGACAACAAAAAAACGAAAAAACGAACCAACTAATTTTTGCAAATTTTCGCGAAAAACGGAAACGAGCCGAAACGGAACCGGCCCGACTAACGACAACTCGAAAAAAAATTTTTTCAAGTCGTGCCCATCTCTACAGTGTATCTATCGATTCTGTAGTTCTGTTGAGGCAAGAGAAATTTAGACTACCACTGGGCAGATCTCTTATGACAGTGATGGCAAAATTTTCAGAGACCAAGCGCTCAATCTGCAATTCAGAGCCCACTTATATTTCACAAAGTGCCACTACGGCAATTTAACCTGAATACAGTGGCACCCCAGGTTACAAATCCTTCAGGTGCTACCCTTTGGGAAAGCAAGGATCAAAGAGCAAGCTTTTGAATTTCCCATGGCCACAGGGGGTTTGGAGTCAATGGCCTTGAAGGTCCCTTCCATCTCAGTGATTCTATTATTAGATCATTCAAATGGGCCTGATCTACTTGTGACTTATTATTGGTTTTCACCCATTGGAAAAAAAATCAGATTTCAGAATATTTTTGAATCCAAACTGCCAAAACACAATCCAAACAGTTCTTGACTGCTTGGAGATTTTGAACTCTGTGTGAAATGTTGTTCTGACGTCCTTAACTAATCCCATAGAATCCTAGAATAATGGAGTTGGAACAGGCTATGTGGTCAATAGAGTCCAATCTCTTGCTGAAAGCAGGAATCTAAGTTAAGATATATCTGACAGCTGTCTAACTTTCTCTTAAGTGTTTTTAGCCCTGGAATACTCACCCTCTTCTGAGATAATTGTTTCTATTGTCATCATTAATCACATTTTGCACTAGCAAAAGCTAAACCTGCCCATTTCTCACTCCTCTTCCCCCTTCCCTATCCACCAATGAACATCTGGTATGAAATATATATCTAATCGCATATTATATTACACACCTCATTCTGCTGCTATATGTTTGAAGAAGTGGATGTGTCCACGAAATGTTACATTAAAATATGAAAGTTAGTCTTTAAAGTGTTCTGCTTTAAGGTGCCACATGCTTTGCATCTTTTGTTTTGTTTTGTTTTTCTTTGATTTTACCTGCAGTTCTCCAATATTGAAATTTTCACTATGTGTTGGAGCTAGGAACTTGACTGATTGGCCTGTGTCACTTTGGAAAAGATGATGGGTGCAGACGGGACCACAGGAACATACATAAGCACCAAACAAAATGGTGCCTCTTTCCAAGAGTTCCACTTGGAGAAAGAGCCTAGTTGAAAAGGGTCTAGCTAGGCATCTGTCCACCCTAGTTTCTTATGCAAAATGGAGCTTGGAGCTTCCTTTCTGAACAGGGAGCAGACAAGTCTAGGCTTATCTTAGGCCTCATAGCCTTCCCGTCTATGCATTTTCTCTAGCTAAGCCACATTTAAGTGTGTTGTAGGTCTGTCAGGTGGAACATCCACCATGAAAAATTATAGAACTTGTAGTCCAAAAAGAGCTGAAAAAGCTCACAACTACTTTCATCTCGAATACGAAGTGTTTGGGAAAGTGGTGAATTCTGCTAAAAAAGGAACCGAGGCACAATTCATCCGAATTCCTATTTCCAGCCTTTTAAAATACAGTATGCTTACATTGAGATGGGCTTCTATTTTGACACACCCTTCTCCTATTTGACAAGAGGCCTGCTTCAAGCTGGTAGGTTGTGTTGCTTATAGCAGATCTGGTCCCTTTCAAGAAGGAAGCGGAAACCCTCCAATGTTTGCCAAGACATTACCTCAAACGTAGCACAGAACCTGGAACCAGAGCACATAGGAATCGTTCTAGGAAAGATTTGGAAAATCCTTGGGAAACAAGTTGGTGGTAGCAAACAACACCTATGAAACACAGCAAGGCGTGTTGGTCGGCTTTGGTTACACCCATAAGAGAAAGCAAGGGTGTCTGTATTTTCCCCTGTGCAATTAACATAGGGAATGAGGTACCAAAGATGTTGACAAGCTCTTAGGGAATATTCATGGCGTGACTCAATAGTACCATTCCTTTTTTCTTGACACCTTGGCAAAGGGGGAATTCTCATGCATATACACACTGGGAGGCATAGAAGCAACATAAGTTTCTAGTGACACCTCGGATGGCTAGGAAACAGTATTTCAATGCAAAGGGCTTGGGAGATGTTGCATGTATATGTGAGTCAATGAGGGCTATGCATGCATAGGGAGCCACATGCCATTCCTGGCAACTGGCATGTTTACTGGGAGGTAGAGAGGTGTGGTAATTGAGGATGCCAGGGAGAAAGGGCACATGGGGTGATGTGCAGGTTTGGACAGACCCTTTTTGCAACCCACTTGAATGCACTGTGTGGCCTTGTATTGGGAAATTACAAGGCAATGAATGAAAGCCCTTGCAGATATGAAAATAATCACCAGGTATGTTATGGCAGAAGACGAAGGTTGGCACATTCTTGAACCTCATGGCGCAGTGGTTAAATGCCTGTTACTGCAGGTAAAACTGTGCTCACGACCTGGGGTTCAATTCCAGGTACCAGGCTCAAGGTTGACTGGTACACTGTAATTAAAATTGTAAACCGCCCAGAGACTACTCAAAGTGGTCAAAGTGGTCAAAGCTGTCACCACATCCTGTGGCAGGGAGTTCCACAGACTAACAACACGCTGGGTGAAAAACTATTTTCTTTTGTCTGTTCTCACTCTCCCAGCCCTCAATTTGAGTGTATGTCCCCTAGTTCTGGTATTTTGTGTGAGAGAGAAGAGCTTCCCTCTATCCACTTTACTCATGCCCTGCATTATTTTGTACGTCTCAATCATATCCCCCCTCAGGCGCCTTTTTTCCAGACTAAAGAGCCCCAAATGTTTTAGCCTTTCCTCATAAGGGAGGTGCCCCAGCCCAGTGATCATTTTAGTTGCTCTCTTCTGCACCTTTTCCAGTTCCAGATCACCTGCAGTGATCAACGTTGTTAAATCATGGAACAATCCCTGTGTCTGGATTTCAGCCAGCGTGTGGCAGAGTTATAGGTTGGTGCTCAAGAAAAACATCTGAAGGAAGCCAAAATGGGGGAGGCGTAGTGAAGAGAGTTGAGAAGCAAATTAGATGGGGTAGTGTAATTTTCCGTCACGATCAGGCATTTTAACAGCATACTGGCTTGCCAACAAGAATCAGGTTGTGTGAAGATCTGTTATCAAGCAGTAACTGTTGGTATGAAAGTGTCCTGGAAAAATACCACAATTGTGACTGCTCCTGTTTTTTTGTTTTTTTGTTTTTTATACTTAGGGTGTGATCAAACAGAAAAAAATAGATTGCAACGTGGACCAACAAGTGAACATCCATTTCTTGATGACCACACAATGCCTGGAGAAATGTGACCCACCCTGCCCCTAAACTGTCCTCAAGCTGAACAATATTGATCCTGCTCTGAGATTCTATTTCTAAGGGGCAGGGTGACAGAAGGATCACTTTCAGGGAGAGAGCTCCTGTCAAAGCCACACTTTCTTGTGCAATCAAGGGAGTGCCTTTGGAGCTGTCTGATCACACCCTTAATAATAAGCTTCCTTGACGAATGGATCATCAGTATGAAAATAGAAAAAAAATCCTGAAAGAAAGTGAGGTGAGCTAACCACAAGCTATTCCATGGTCCCAGATGAAAGAAACACGCATGTATCTTACTCAGTAGGCTTTTAGAGCCATATTGAGACCTCATTTATGCTGAGAATTTGTTCAACTTTTCCTGCACCCATAATATTAATCATTTTCCTATAGTCCACACATGATGCAAGGTAAAAACTGCTGTCAGCCGACTCAAAGCTGAACAGAAAACCTTATTTTCTGGGGTGGTTCTATACCACTGCTGGCTTTTGGTGGGTTTCTATCCTGATTCATTCCAATACTCTCTGTTGCAAAATTCAGACCAAAATCGGCTTGTGTGTAACATATTCCTTGTCTGCACACTTGGTGGGTGTACGTTATTAAATGACATTTTCTCGTATGTATGCGTTTTTGCTGATCACCTACCACTCCATCCCTTAGTTTTGTTTTTTAGGATGTCCTGCTGTCAACTTTCTTTTTTCTTCTCTTCTGATATTGTCTTTCTTTCTTTCTTTCTTTCTTTCTTTCTTTCTTTCTTTCTTTCTTTCTTTCTTTCTTTCTTATAAATTATGAAAAACCAGACTGTTGCTTTTTAAAAACCATACTAGAATAGCACTATGCATTGCAGAAAATCAGCAATGTCCACCTTATTTGCTTTGTCTTTTACTATTTTGTTTCATTTACGAACTCAGGATATACCAACCACTCCCCTTTCCGGTTCTTTCCTTTGGTCTCCTTCCAGTACACATTTTACTGCCCAAAGATGTTGTGATATTGTGACAGTGTCATCTGTCAGTCCACTGATGTCCCTGTTGGTCTTGGTTGTAATAAATAGATTATAACCTGTCATTTAGCAGAGTTAGCATAGAGTGGAACTAGAAGCGCTGAGATGATTTGTATATGGTAATAGTTGGTTTAGTGTGTTCATGTCAGCAATTGCATGTTCAAATAATGACGTATGACTGTTTAAAACAATAATAATGTAATAATATGTAATAATATATAATAAAATATATATAAAACATGTCAACATGGCATGCTAGTGCTTAGATGTGCTTGTTGTGACAGACATTCTCTGGTAGATAAATAATTCTTTCTCATCATTACAATTTTACATTCATCAGGCTGATTTAGCACTAGTGCATATTGCCCTTCAGAAGTATATTTATTCTATCAGAGTTTCAGGCTGATTGTCAGAGGTGTATTTCATATGCAACCCTGTCAGCCCTAACTATGTCTGGGTCCCTGTCATTCCCTATCTAGGTCCCTACCTGGCTATATGTATTTTCCTGCCTCACACACTTCTGGCTGACATCTGCTTTTTATTATATATAATAAATATTATTATAAAATATAATAATATATGATATAATCTATAGTGTATATAAATATTATAGATACTGTATATTATATATAGCCTCACTGTTTTATATAAATCATTTTTCTGTGCATAAAACACCCCCATGTGTAGGAGTCTCCTACTTTTCTCATCCAAAATTACAATTTAGCAAACAAGTGGTTCTCTTTTCAGCTTACTTCCATGTATGACCAATATCTTGTCTTATAAAGATAAATCACCTTAAAAAATCACTGTCCGCTTTTCAAATAGCTTTTTCTGAAGAGCCCCCTTGGCCACGTCCATTTTTCACTGCTGTGTCGGTTTTTCTTGCGATGACCACTGGGGGTGGTGTTTTTTAAAATCGGTTCCTGCACCCCCTTTTAAAGCTATTTGGCTGTATTTGCGGACATACTATGTTGCCTTTTTTCAGTTTCCCCCCTGTTTCTGCCATTTCCCTGTCAAGCCAAGTGTGAACAGGGAAGCCGATTACTAAGCAACCGCTGAAGTGCGGACTGCCAAATCGCTGTAGCGACCACGTGACGCGAGAGGAGATAAGGCGATGCAAAAGAAAAAGTGGCTGCTCAAGGAAGTGCGCTCTCTCATCTCTCTCTCTCTCTCTCTCTCTCTCTCTCTCTCTCTCTCTCTCTCTCTCTCTGTGTGTGTGTGTGTATGTGCATGTACCTATAGTTATAGTTATATTGTTATATATATACTATATAAACAGTGTCAGTGTTTCCCTCAAGCCAGAGTCCTATTGAGGCAGCCACCTGAAAGTGTATGAGGCTAAAATGGTTGGTATCCAAGTAAACTCAACCCCAAAACATATCTGCTTAGCCACACTTTCAGAGATGTCGACAAATGAGAATGGGTTCAGAGGAGGGTAACAAGGGTTGTCAGAGGTGTGGACCTGTTGAGCTTGCAGAAGAGAAATCTGAGGGGATCATGTTTACATTCTTTAAATAATTCTTTCAATAAAAAGCCTGTCACATGGAAGAGAGGAATGACTACTTCTCTACCTCCCTGGGGAGCAAAGCAGAATCTAGTAGGCTTAACATACCATATTGCCAAAATATCTGCATGGAGAGCAGTTGAACTGGTTGCCCGGAGTGGCGGACCCTGACTCACTGAAGGTCAACAAAGCAGGGACATGATAGACATCTCTTGAGGACGGAGTGATTTTTTTACTTTTCCAAAAATCAAGGGTTGGGATGAGAACACAATGTACATATCTGCCTGCTTTGAATCCATGTATGGCTGAAACGGAGCCAGCGACATGGGTGTGTACAAAAATCTCGCTCCTGAAAGCTCAGTGCCAGAGACCTTCGTGAGATGAACGCAAAGGTCTGCAGAAGACTTGGTGACTGAAACCCAGCCAACCTGGGGTTTCAAATCATAGGAGATCAGCAGGTGTATCGTGCCAAATGAAGCTATATGATCTTTGTGCTCCAGTCCATATGCAAAGGTATCTTTTGGGGTTGAGTTTAGATGTGTGTTGTTCAGTTGTTCAGTCATGTCTGACTCTTCGTAACCCCATGGACCAGAGCTCGCCAGGCCTTCCCATCTTCCACTGCCTCCCGGAGTTTGGTCAAATCCATATTGGTTGCATCAATGACACCGTCCAACCATCTCATTCTCTGCCGTCCTCTTTTCCTTTTGCCTTCAATCTTTCCCAACATCAGGGACTTTTCCAAGGAGTCCTCTCTCCTCATGAGGTGGCCAAAGTACTGGAGCCTCAGCTTCAAAATCTGTCCTTTCAGTGAACATTTGGGGTTGATTTCTTTCAGGATGGATAGGTTTGATCTCCTTGCAGTCCAGGGGACTCTCAAGACTCTCCTCCAGCACCACAGTTCAAAAGCATCACTTCTGTGGCAATCAGCCTTCTTTATAGTCCAGCTCTCACTTCCATACATCACTACTGGAAAAACCATAGCTTTGACTATCCTGACCTTAGTTGGCAAAGTGATGTCTCTGCTCTTTAGGATGCTATCTAGGTTTGCCATTGCTTTCCTCCCAAGAAGCAGGCGTCTTTTTATTTCGTTGCTGCAGTCGCCATCTGCAGTGATCAACGAGCCGAAGAAAATAAACTCTGTCATTGCCTCCATTTCTTCTCCTTCTATTTGCCAGGAGGTGATGGGACCGGTGGCCATGATCTTAGGTTTTTTCATGTTGAACTTCAGCCCATTTTTTAAAACCTCACACATGTTCAGGTGGCTGCCTGAATGGGACTTCAGTTCCCTCCAACTTGACAAACCTGATCAAGGTTTGTCCCCAAAGTTTTTACTAGTTCTTTCACCCAGTTCCTGTTGATGAACCTGATCAGGCCTTCAAGGCATCCCATAAATTTGTTTTTCCAATGGAAGTAGGCTACAGGACACACCCAACAGGATCGCTGATTGTCTGGTGAATGCAGGAATTTTTTTTCATGGAAACTAGTGTGGTCCTGGTTTCTCCAATACTAGGTGGATCCAGATTGCCAGATGCATTGTTGATGTAAGTGATACTTCCATCAACAACCTGTGTGTACCTGTGATTTGTGCTTGCGAAATAGGGAGAGAATACTCAGGCAGTTACATTGATGATGGTAGTGAGATGTCATAAAACATGGCCCCTGTCTTTCCTATGGAAAATGTTGGTAAGTGTGGATTTAGTGATGCAGAGAAATGCAGGCACAGTGTTATTATTAAATTCTTTTCAAAACAACAATAACTACTACAATCCCTTCCAGTTTATGAATATGAGAGAATATGAGATATTGCTTTTGTGCAATATCCTGTCTTCATAAAGTATGCCACCCTTTACATAGCAAAGGCTAGCTTGAACAATGACGACACCAGGATGGTTTAGACTCGAGGATCCCCTCTTGTGCTTGCTAACATTCACAAAGAGAAAACCAGCAAAGGAAGGTTCTAGCACCTAAATCCATTTCTCCTCAATTAGTGCATTCTCAGTCAAATGCAAAGAACTTGTTGCGGTTATTATGCCAGAAGTTCTATGGGCGTTTATACACGACCACTAAACTCCGGGGCAAATGGCTCCCAGCTCCGGAGATTAAAAATGTTTACCCACCAGCTCCGGAGTTAACAGGAAATTAAGTGCGACCCCGCCCACTTTAGCACGTCCCAGCGCAGCTTTCAGGTACCTGCTTTTTGGATGTGAAAAATATTTGATCCGGTGTAAGGATAGTGAGTGCGGGGCTCTCCTGGCTTCTGTTTGTTGTTTTTTTGGCTCCCGCCCCTTTAAGAGCTACTTTTTACAGAGATGAGAGGCAGAACGAGGTGAGTGGCATGCTTTTCTTTCTCTTTTTCTCCCTCCCCTCACGCAGCCAGCAACCAGGAAGTGTGGAGGGGGTGGGAACGCAGGAAGAGCGACGAACCCCTAAGATCTCTGGTCCGAATTTAAGTGGCCAGCGGATCTTAGGGGTCGTGTAAAAAGGCCCTATAAGGAATTATACCACCAGTCTTCCAAATGAGGTCCAAATTAAAGGACTCATTCAAAGTTTTCTTTTTTGGACTGCCTCCTCTTACCAGTAATGGCACATAGAATACTGTGTTCTGTTACTGCAGAGGTCTTTGCCAGTGTGTTCGGCTGAAAGTAAACAGCACCGAGTTTAAACTATTGAACTCACTTCCGGAAGATATAGTGGTTGCTCCCAATCTCAACATTTTTAAAAGGGTTAGATAGATGTATTTATGGACGATATGGCCATCAAAAGCCACCAGTCAAAATGTCTACATTTCATCACTTCCAGTGTCAAAGGTAATACGTAGGCTGCTGTATATCTGTTGCTGTGGAACAGGAGACAGCATTAATAATTAGACTTCAGCCTAGCTGGTGGCCTTCCTCTAGGGTAGGCCAGTGGTGGTGAACCTTTTAGAGACGTGGTGGCTCAGCGGGCTAAGGCTCTGAAAACTGTTGACTGCAAAGTCGGCAGCTCAGCGGTTCGAATCCTGGGTGCCACACAGCGGAGCAAGCTACCGTTGATAAACCCAGCTCCTGCAAACCCAGCAGTTCGAAAGCATGTAAATGCAACTTAGATAAATAGGTACCACTGTAAAAAGCAGGGAGGTAAAACAGTGATTCCTTGCAGCTATGCCGGCCACGTGGCCATGGACTTGCACAACACTGGCTCTTCGGCTTGAATCACCGTCCATGACTAGTATGCATTTGCAGGGGGAACCTTTACCCAAACTGCAATTCAAAATTCACATATTTTTCGCAAAGTGCCAATACGGCAATTTAATCTGAATGCAGTGGTACCCTGTGTTACAAATGCTTCAGGTGCTACCCTTTAGGAAAGAGCAGGCTTTTGAATTTCCTGCAGCCACAGCACCCTCTCCTTCACACGGCTCTCTGCACAGAGCTGTTTCAGCAGTCTCAAAATGGCTGCATGCAGAGAGCTAGGCGAAGTTGGGGGCGTGGTTTGTGGGCTTCTTCATAGCTCCAGTTTACTCCTCAGTCATGCTGCTTTTGGGATGCCTGGAGTGGCATGGCTGGAGAGTATACTGGAGCTACGAACAAGCCCACAAGCCGCTGCCTCCCCTTCACCAGGCTCTCTACATGAAGCACAGTGGTGTGCTCTGAGCGGAGGGGGAAGTGCCATGGGTTTGAGGGGGTGATGTCATGTGCCCAGTGCCACAAAAAAGGGTCTGCGTGCCACCTTTGGCATGCATGCCATTGATTCACCCACACCGGCCTAGGCAATGGACTGATCACGGAGCAGAACATTGGATTAGGGAGGCCTTTTGTCTAAAACAGGGGTGGGAAATCTTCCGCCTTCCAGATGTTTTAGACAGCAACTCCCAGAATTCCGAGCCTATATTGCTAATGAGAGAAGACTGTGAGAGCTGTGGTCCAAAACATCTAGGGTGCCAAAGATTTCCCCCTCCCTAGTCTCATGAGAGGCAGCCACACCCCAGTTCTCTAAATCTGGGCACAATACACAAGCAGAACAGTCCATTTAACACAATGTGCTAATTTTGTAATTGGCATGTTCACATAGATTTCACATGTTATGCAAAATATGCTCATTAACTGTTGCATTTTTAAACCATACATTTTAGCCTCAGCATCATGTACAAAATAAACACTAATCCAAGGGACTACTTCAGAGGTTAGAGTCTTCAAATCCTTGTTTGATGCCCAAGTTTTATTAGGTCCCCTTAAAACAGATTACGGAGTCATTTCTAAAATAAAATAGGAGGAAGCATAGTGTGCTGCTGATACACCACCCTGGAGCACTTTGAGCACTCTCGGGTTGGTTTACAATTTATTTATACAAGCTTCCCAACCTCAGAAGGAAGGAATGTTGTTGAGTCAACCTTGAACGGGCTGCCTGAATCTGCTGGGACTGAACACAGGTTGTGAGCAGAGCCTTGAGTGCAGTACTGCAGTTTAACCACTTGTGTCATGAGGAAAGGGGAAGCACATAAGGAAGGCATGTAGGCAGCTGATGGATATGAAGGACATTTAGCTGGACATTGTGGGTTTTTTCCCAATCTTCTCATGAGAGACCCAATAAAAAAACGCACAATGGGAATCTCCCAGAAGTGAGACATACTCCTTTGATTATACCATCCACATTTCTTCAGCCATGAAAGGCAGTGACCAAGAGGGCTTGGAGATAGTGGTGGGAACTATGTTCTACTTTGGTTCTTAATGAGTAAAAAGATTATATACATATACTGAGTTGCAAGACCTATTTAATATTGTAGGATATTTATTAAAATTCAAAGGGTTATAGAATCATAGAATCATAGAGTTGGAAGAGACCTCAAGGGCCATTCAGTCCAACCCCCTGCCATGCAGGAGCCCCCATCACAGGACTCCGGACAGAGGGCCATCCAGCCTCTGCTTAAAAACCTCCAAAGAAGGAGGCTCCACCACCCTTGGTGGCAGCATATTCAATTGCCAAATAGCTCTAACCATCATGAAATTCTACCTAATGTTCAAATGGAATCTTTTTTCCTGTAGTTTGAAACCATTGCCCTACATCCTAGTCTCTGAAGCCATGGAAAACAAACCTGTTCCCTCTTCAATATGACATCCTTTCAAATATTTAAACATAGCTATCATATCCCCCCCAGCCTTCTTTTTGAAAGGCTAAACATTCCCAGTTCCCTAAGCCGTTTCTCATAAGGCATTTCTTCCAGACCTTCAACCATCCTGGTCACCCTCCTCTATACCCGCTTGAGGTTGTCAACATCCTTTTTAAATTCAGGTGGACAGAACTGGACACAATACTGCAGGTGGGGTCTGAGCAGAACATAATAGAGTGGTGCTATCACTTCCCTTGATCTAGACACTATGGTTCTGTTAATGCAACCAAGAATCGCATTGGCTTTCCAGGCCGCCGCGTCACACTGCTGTATGTAGACCCATAGAATTAGTGCTTCAAAATGTCTGTGAAGATTCTCAGGCATCCAGGTGACTTTAACTAGAAGTAGAGTCATGGCCACTGGACTTCTTTTTATTGAGAGATCGAAACGTCCAGGACTGACAAAGCTGCTTGGATGAGCAGTGAAACGTTTTGATCTCTCAAGGAAAATAAGTCCAATTGCCAAGACTCAACTTCCAGATAGTGCTTGAAAAGGATCATCATTTCCTTCTCATTATCTGAAACTGCTTCCAAGAAATTTTAAATGACCTGATCCAATAACAGAAGGTGGAACCTTCCAATAATTTGTACTCTCACCGTATCTTCTTTCTGTTTCTTCCAACTTTCTAAGGGAAGCAAGTGTTGGTTTGGTAACTAAGCACTCATTTAAGTCAGCCATTCTCAACCGGGACCATATGGTCCCCTGGGGCCCCCTGGCACATTTGAAAGGACCACAGACTGGAAGTTTGTCATTGGACATGTGCAATCCTCATTTCATCTGTATTTCATACTGTGTTTACTGTATAGCTGTGGCCAAAAATAAAAGACTGAGAATGGCTGTCTGGTCGGGGAAAACGTGAACTTATAGATTCATAGACCTAGATAAGATAAGATAAGATAAGATAAGATAAACATTATTGTCATTGAAGAGCCTTGTGGTGCAGTGGTTAAATGATTGTACTGCAGCTAAAACTGTGCTCACGACCTAGGGTTCAATCCCAGGTAGCTGGCTCATGGATGACTCAGCCTCCCATCCTTCTGAGGTTGGTAAAATGAGTACCCAGCATGCTGGGGAAGGCAATGTGTAGCCTGCATAATTAAATTGTAAACTGCCCAGTGAGTGCTTGAAGTGCTATGGGACGGTATATAAGCAGAACACTTTGCTTTGCTTTCATACAACAAAATTAAATACCATCTCCAGTGCACATCATAAAACACATATAACATAAAAACATAGAATTGAGCAGAGTCAACTAATGCATTTCTAATTCTCTCTCTCAAGTCCAAAAACATATTCTATTTATTTATTTATTTAATAATATTTTAACTCTGCCTTTCTCCTTAAGAAGGACCTAAGCTGAAAGAAGCACAGGAGGCGAGACGGAGTATAAATTATTAGAAAATTCTACTTTCTGTTATTGGAGCTGGGTATTTAAGACTTCTGGGAAACAGTTTCAGATAATGAGAAGAAAACAATGATCTTTTTGAAGGACTAATTCTACCTGTGTTCATGCAGCTCCTTGAACTGTTTATCTATCTATCTATCTATCTATCTATCTATCTATCTATCTATCTATCTATCTATCTATCTATCTATCTTACAAAATTAATGATAGAATCTCAGAATCTTCATGGTCACTAACTGTTTTGGCTAAAGAACTGTGACTGATATTATATGAATTGAAAAAGGCAATATTTAAAGCTAAAAACATCAAGTATGCAAATATTAAACAGGAACAAAGAAGGCACTGAAAGATGGTGAACAAAAGCAATACCAGAAACACATCAAATGCAGTAAGGCACAACAAGCCCACTCAAATAGCCAGTAACTCAGCAAGTGAACTCAGACAAAACTTCCCTGAAGGGAAAAGTCTTAGACAGATCTACAGGAAGTAAAATGTGCCTCATATATTCTATTTTTTTTTACATGGAGGAGACATCTATGATTTGATGATTGTGTACGTTAAGGTTGTTGTGCTTACACTGTGGGACTGGTAGTCACAATCATCCTAGCTTTCCACTGCACATCTCGAGATGCTGGGCTACTCAGTCTTGATATTTTTGTCCACTGACTGGTGGATAAGGCCAACCTCATCAAAGCATGGTTTGAGAAGGTGCCCAGATCACCCCCATCCCTCCATCCTTTGTGGGGAAGGGACCCCAACTGAGTGCAGACTGGACTTAGATGGGGCATCCTTCTTTTTCTGGAGTAGGTGGGGGCCCCCTTTTCAAATGTTGATCACACTTGAGCCTTAAAATTTGCACTTCTTAGGGCTTGGATTCCATAGCATCCATGGTGGGCCGAGGACTGAGCTCCAAGGTTGTCCTCTAGGCAATTGACTTGAAGGACCGATCCATGTCCTCCAAGCCCTACAAGGCCCTGGTCAGACCTTGTTCTTGAATCTTGTGTGGAGACCACTTTCCATAGTGGTTTCCTTGGATCTTGAATATGTCTTAAAGGAGAAAGGTGGGGTAAAAATATTCAAAATAAAATAAAATAAAATAAATATTTGGGAAAAGGTGGAAAATAGTGTTATTGATTTATTTGCCACATGATTTAGTGAGATCACATCAGGAAGCATTAATGTTAGGAGGAATGGTGCCTCTCATTCTGTCAACAAGGAGGAGCCCCGAAACCATAAAGAATGAAATTAGGCTATAAGCAGGTTGCAACTCCATTCACATGACAGCATTGAGATGCCTTCCATTCCTCTTCCAAATATCAGGTGCCTCTATTGTTGTCCTCATCCTTCATCCCATTGGTTGTTCCCAATTCCTGGACAGGGATAAATTCTTGATCGTAAACATCTTCCATCCCAAACTCTGTTGGGGAGACTTGTTCGTGCAGAACCCAACTGGATTCTCCCACCTTCCTTGGATCCATATTGTGACCACACCTCTCTCCTTCCTGCTCTTACACACAGTAATCAAGATGAACAAATACCTTCTTGTGGGTTTTTCTCTTCTGCTCCTCTGCACAATTGGTAAGCAAGGCAAAGAGGGTTTTTTTTTGTTTTGTAAATGTTGGCATTGGATCTCTGGCTCATGAAGGAAATGGACAGAACCACACAAGCTTGGTCATCTCTAGCTGTGTTTAAAACTGGGGACCCCAGTACTGTTTCTATTTTGACTAAACTTTCTCACCCATGACCTAACATCAAACTGGGGTTTTCTTCTTCTCTACAACTGGCTGAGATTTGCATCTCCGAGCCATTATGTGGTGGGTTGGAAATGATATTTTTCTGTTTTGCTATGATATGTTTCACTGTCCTCATAATGAATCTCTAAGTCAAAGCTGGTAATTGTAGATAGAAAAGGGAAGCTCAGTTGGCCCTGAAACTTGTTTGAATTAGAGATGGATTATTTTCCTTTGCTGGGTTGCAAGATACTGTGTTTATGCGCTAGTGACATCTGAAGGCCAATTAGAATATTACCATTCTAATATAGCAGTTTGAGTTTGTAGCCTTTCTTCTTTAATTTTCATTGGTATAAAAGTATGATGGCATTCTTTAGTTTGCTGCCACAAACTTATATGCTTTATGAGAACCAACAAGATTTCAGCTCTTATAATTTATTAAATTTATTTAAAATAGTTTCCCTCACTTTTCTAATTAAAAGTACCCACTTTCTTGTAAAGTCCAGTTTGGCCCTCAGAAATGGTATATTTTTTAAATGGCACATAAAATTATCTAATGAACTAGGTTCAACAGAAAAATGCGGTGTGTTGGTACCATCTTTGCTGTTCATGAGGTAAATTTGGAACTATTTGGAGGTGGTCACATTACAGAAGCCCCTCAACAAACACCATAGTGCTCATCTAATGATATGAAGAACCCTCGCGAAGATCCTTGTTCTCATTAGTTTACAGTCCTGCAAAAAAGTTTTAGGCAGGTGTGAAAGAATGCTGTAAACAAAGAATGCTTTCAGGAATATAAATAACAATTATTTATTTTTGTCAATTTACAAAATGCAAAGTGAGCGAGCAAAAGAAAAATCGAAATCAAATCAGCATTTGGTGTTCCCACCTTTGGCCTTCAAATCAGCCTCAATTCTTAAAGGTACACTTGCAGAAAGCCAGGGATTTTGTAGGATTATGCTGTACTCAGGTGGATGATCAACCAATTATACTGAACTGGTGCGAGTGATCATCAATGTCACAAGTAGGTTGAAACCCAGTCATGAAGGGAAACTGAAACAGCTGTGTAGTAGGCTTAAAACTAGGTGAGGAACACCCAAACTCTGCTACCAAAGTGAGGTTATGAAAGACAGTTTCATGTCGTGGCAAGATTGAGCACAGCAACAAGACACAATGTACAGTAGTTATACTGCATCAACAAGGTCTCTGCCAGACAAAGCTTTTTGAAAGCATCCTTTGTTTAAAGCATTCTTTCACACCTGCCTAAAGCGTTTGCACAGTACTGGAGTTTTCTCAAAACTCAAATACAGCTTGACAATTCACTTCCAGACCTGTGAAATCCCTTGTTTTCAGAGCAAGGGTGAGGTAACAAGTGTTTCCTCTTTCTACCTTTCTCCGTATATCTTTCTGCACAGATATAGGATGGGAGACACCTGGCTGGAAAATAGTGCCTGTAAAAGGGATCTGGGAATCTTAGTGGACCACAAATTGAACATGAGTCAGCAGTGTGATGCGGCGGCCAGGAAAGGCAATGCAATTCTTGGTTGCATTAACAGAACCATAGTGTCTAGATCAAGGGAAGTGATAGTGCCACTCTATTCTGCTCTGGTCAGACCCCACCTGGAGTACTGTGTCCAGTTCTGTGCACCTCAATTTAAAAAGGATGTTGACAACCTT
Source organism: Phrynocephalus guinanensis (assembly GCA_037367245.1). Classification (NCBI taxonomy): domain Eukaryota; kingdom Metazoa; phylum Chordata; class Lepidosauria; order Squamata; family Agamidae; genus Phrynocephalus; species Phrynocephalus guinanensis. The sequence continues at coordinate 25,785,208 of CM074744.1, read as the reverse complement.
GAGCGGGTACAGAGGAGGATGACCAGGATGGTTGAAATGTCTTATGAGAAACGGCTTAGGGAACTGGGAATGTTTAGCCTTTCAATAAGAAGACTGAGAGGGGATATGATAGCTATGTTTAAATATATGAAAGGATGTCATATTGAAGAGGGAACAGGTTTGTTTTCCATGGCTTCAGAGAATAGGATGTAGGGCAATGGTTTCAAACTACAGGAAAAAAGATTCCATTTGAACATTAGGAAGAACTTCATGATGGTTAGAGCTGTCTGGCAGTGGAATATGCTGCCATGGAGGGTGGTGGAGCCTCCTTCTTTGGAGGTTTTTAAATGGAGGCTAAATGGCCACCTGTTGGAAATACTGTGATGGAGGTTCCTGCATGGCAGGGGGTTGGACTGGATGGCCCTTGAGGTCTCTTCCAACTCTATGATTCTATGATACTACCAAGACCTCTGCAGTTTGTACACAACATCTCTGCAGAGGTCTATGTAGATCTAGTGTCCTCTCTCCTTAAAAAGGACCACCCCCATCCCACAACTGCACCACATGAAGTAAGCCCAGAAGAATTAGTTGCTTGTTAAAAAGAGATTCAAACAACCCATCCCATGCTTCTGATTCTCAAAGGCCACACGTCAAAGCAGTCCTGATGGTAATTTGGAGTGATTCCTTACAAAGAGCACCAGTTTGCAAGGGGTGGCAAATTCCCATTAACATTGGGGCTGCACACTAGGTCTGGAGAAATTCTGCACTGAATTTGGCCAATTCTGGCTGATTTGTATGAGGTCTGGATTGAAGATGAATAGCTAGTTTCTGTTATGTGCATGGGCACAAGCAGTTTTGAGACCTGTTTTTAAAAACAATATTTACAGGTGCCCAGTAGACAAGCACACGAAATTAGCTGTCAAAATCTGGCAGGTTTAACCTTCCCTCTGCAGAGTCCCTCCTGTCTTCATGTTGATGGGAATGGTTTCAAGGGAGTTGCTCAGCCACTGTCTGCTGTCTTGTCTATTGTTTGCTTCTTGGCTTATACATTAGCCAAACAATGTATGGGTGAAGGTTTTTCATCTCTCTCCTACCATCTCCTTCTTTCTGATATTTCCTTACAAGAATAACTAATCTGGAAGCTGAGTCATGGCAATTAGACTTCTTTTCTTGAGTGAGAGAGAAACATTTCACTGCTCATCCAAACAGCTACATTTAAGTGTTTTTATTATTATGCTTATTGTTGATTATCCGTATTTATTATATCTGTATTGTTGTATTTTGACTTCATATTTTTAAAAATTGTACTGTTGTAAACTGTCTGGAGTTCTGCCTTGGAAAACGGGTGGTAGATAGATAGATAGATAGATAGATAGATAGATAGATAGATAGATAGATAGATAGATGTGTCTGGTTCAGTAACTATTTCCTAGCTCTAAGTTAGGGGATCATCGACTTTATCCTCCATGAATTTGTCTAATCTTTATAAGCAATAACAGCAAATTGGAAAACCATTTGGAATTTGTGCTGGCCATGTCAGATGGGTGATAGATAGATAGATAGATAGATAGATAGATAGATAGATAGATAGATAGATAGATAGATAGATAGATAGATAGATAGATAGATAGATATAAATTTGTCAGTCTGAGGAAAGCTAGTTGTGAGTCCTCCATTTTATAGTTCACTTTGTCCTCATGTCACCCTGGTCTGAAATAGGCTCATAAGATGGACAATTTAACGAACAGAAAGGCACAATATTGGATCTAAGCAGAATGGAAGAAGAGGGAGTCATCTGTAGAGTACTAGGCTTTCTCTAATAATCCTGAATGGGTTTTGGGCCCAAATCTCTATTTTGTCCTGTCCTGCCTCCTGCACCCGAGTAAGAACCAGAATGCGCTCGGCTACAGATAAAAATAAGGCCACAAAAATGAGCAGCCACTCACTGCTGCTTCGTCCACAGAATGTGATAAATGAGCAGGAAGACCCATGCTTAATTAAGATGCTAGTTCTATCAGACATAAAAAGTCCAAATGTCATGAGGTTGATTCACATTGATCATCCCCAATAGCAATGTGCACATGTGTTGTCTTACTAAGTACCCCTCTCTTTCTTTGCTTTTTTTTTCTTGGCCTATCAAATATCCTGCGGCCCTTGTAAATGTATTTGCTGTGACCTACATGCACCCAGCATTGGCAGCCTGTGGCTGGGATGGGGTGGGTGCTCCCTCTCCTTGGTCCATGAACCACCCAAACAGACACATGGGACACTGGAAGCCTACAGGGAGAGGCAGTTGAGACTTGCAAAACATTCCCACAGTCACCACCAGAGAAAGCAGCATTCCATTCCTCGCATGTAAACTGAGTTTACAAAACCAGGACTATAACCACCACCATTCACTTTCACCTCTGTATAAGTGACATAATCTTTCGACTGGACACGATCCAACACTGTGCCTTTCTGCTCATTAAAGTTTTTTTTTAAGGAATGTTTTTTCTTGGACATTTTTAAGGGATTTTTTTTTCCATTCCCTGGGTATTAATATATGCTACGAAGGATTTGCTGTTTATGCACCTTGTTTTTTGTTTGTTTGTTTGCTTTTAGGCCATCTTGCTCCTGTTTGATGCTCAGATAGATGTTGTTTTATTTCTTATTATGTTTTTATTATTGGGTTGTTTATTTATTGTGTGTCTTGATTGATATTTGTTCAACTTTGTAAACTGCCCAGAGTAGCCATGCAGCTAGATGGAGCAGTATATAAATTTAATAACTAACTAACTAACTAACTAACTAACTAACTAAGGGCGTTTATACACGACCCCTAAGCTCCGCCGCAAATGGCTGCAAGGTCCGGACCTTAAAAATGTTTACCCACCAGCTCCAGACTTTGCAGACAATTAAGTGCGACCCCGCCCACTTTAGCAAGACCAAACAGCAGTTTTCTTGTACCTGCTTTTTGGAGGTGACAAATATTTGATCCGGTGTAAGGATAGTGAGTGCGGGGCTCTCCTGGCTTCCGTTTGTTCTTTTTTTGCGCCCCGCCCCTTTAAGAGATCTGAATGCTGCCCGGAACAAAACGGAGGTAAACCGGCATGCTTTTCTTTCTTTTTTCTCCCTCCCTCAGGCAGCCAGCAACCAGGAAATGCCGAGGGGGGTGGGGACAGAGGAAGAGCGAGGAACCCCTAAGATCTCTGGTCCGAATTTAAGTGGCCAGCGGATCTTAGGGGTCGTGTAAAAAGGCCCTAACTAACTAACTAACTAACTAAATAAGATTAGGCAGGTTGTAAGGGTGTGGCCGGTTTGTGTCTCTTTCCCCCTTGTTCTTACTTCATTCAATGTTTGTTTCTTTTGTTGTAAGCTGCCCAAAGGAATGGCAGGGTAGAAATTTAATAAATAAATGGGCAGAGTAGAAATTGGATGGATGGATGGATGGATGGATGGATGGATGGCCTGTACACAATAGACTGTACACAATTTCTTCCTCTGTGGAATAACTCAAGCCATTCTCTCCTTTTTGTTAAACCGAGAAACTGGGGGTGGATTGCAGCAGTGCCTTCTCCGGGCTGTGACCTCGATGAGAGAAACATTGCATTTTGCCCAACAAGGCCATCACTAATGAAATCTTGAAGTCAAACAACCAGTGCAATGGCAACACTTCCTGCCTAATGCCCAAACATTCTCTTTCTCTTCTGGGATATGGCATTCCCCTCCTTCATTTTCCATAGGGGTCTTCCATGGGGGGGTGGGGGGGATTATTGGACGGAGAAAGGTGCTCCTTGCCAAAACCACTAGTTCTAATTCTCATGTTCCAGCCTTAGTTTGGCAGCCAAGCCCCTCCTTTTTATAACTCTTTCTTTACTTTCTTTCTGCCCTACCCCTCTGCGGAGGACTCTCACAAAAAGCTAAGAATAGCAATATTTCAGAAACAACAGATCCTTTTTGGGGGAAAAAATTCATTTCAGCCAGCAAAGGGCATCAAAACTTGAAGGGTTAAAAATAAGTTTCTAAATGGTGATTAAACACAAAGAAAGGTGGGAGCCGTGTCCCATTGCCAGAGTAAGAAAGTGGAACAACGAGAAGTAACTGGTGTATTACATTAGGCTTTTACCTAGAAGATAGAGACTAATCAGATTGTAATCCCATAGAACTAAAATGATATTGATTCGGCCACTGATTTTTTTTTTTTTTAAAAAATCCATTCACATGATACACAGGTAAAATTGATTCATTTGGCCTATTGATCCCCCCCACCAACTTTGCTAATATGGGCTTTTAAAAACAATCCAGTTCCTGAATCACTGCTATCCACATTGGGTTGGTGTCTATTAATATTGCTAATGATTTTTTGTACCCATTTGGGACTGCAGGTCCTTGTGTGTGTTCCTTTTTTTCCAAATGTAAAGCAATTGATAAGAATTCCCTCTGTTGAGTCACTGGAGCTGGTCTCCAGGAAATGTACACTCGATCTAAACTGCCAATGAAGACCTGACGCAGGTCATTTGTTTATTGGCCAAAAAAGGAACTAACAGACCCTGCCCTTGAGAGGCAAAAGACAGAGATCTGCTGCCAGGAACAGGGTCAACGGTGCTTTATAGATTCTGATGCACAAGGGGAGGGGGTGTGGGACACAACCAATGGTGTGAGTTTCAGGTAAACAAAATGGACAAATGGTATAGCTCCAAGTAAACAAGGAAATACAAAGTTGTCCAATGGTGCGAGGCTTCAGGTAAACAAAAAGTCCACAGTTGGTCAACAGTCCCCAGGGAAAATCTGGATGCAAGTCCAATGTTTGTGAAACAAATGGAAACAAATTTTGTTGTAAGTTCATTTGTTGTCTTGCCTGGTTCTGTAGTGGGAGGAGGGGAGAGGAGGGAAGGATTAGGAGTGAGACAAAGGGAGGAGATAGAGTTTTCCTACACTGTTTAGAGATGGAAATTAGAAGAGAATGATGAGCGTAATTCTGGGTGCGTTGTTTGTCCAGATCCTGCATTGTAATCTCAGTCAAGGGAAGGGAAATTAAGGGGATAAAGAGAAGGGAGGGGTACTTATGTGCAGGGGATTTGCTCACAGAATGTTCAGATGTGGAAACAATTGTTTTTTTCCTGTGGCCAGTTTCCTCTTTAGAAAAAGAAACACTACTATTGTTATTTTCCAGCAGTGTTAATCTGGGAGCCTTGGACAGGCTTGGTATCTCTTTGAATCCATATCCCCATTACAACAGGGAAAGGCCAAACTCTCCATTTCTTTTCTGCTCAGAAACTTTGCTCTGCCGAAGACACATCTAGAGTGTCTGTCCATGTTTTCCCCACAATGCCCTTGTTCCATGACCTAACACCTCCTTCAAGATTTTACCATGGCATCACTTTCTTGTTGTAACATTCCCCTTTTCCACTCACCCCTTCCCTCATCAATGTGGATAAACGTCCCATCTAGTGTCCTTTAGGAAATAAACCACCCTAAAACCAAAGAACTACCAAGGAAAACATCTTCCAATATTGCCATCTAAAGTCTTTCACATTTAGATGTTGCTTTAGTGATCTGTCATTAGATATTTTTTTAAAAAATATTAAGGCAATTTTAGACTCGCACGCTTCTGAAACAGAAAATGAGCCAACGAGTCAATATAACATGTGGTTATGCATTCATATATGTTGATATAAATGAAATAGGAATTTGAAACTCTTGAAATGGCCCATGTGACTAGGCCCTAAGAATCTCTTCTTTGCGATGAAGCTCACTAGGCTGCTATCTCACCTGGGGAAGATCCTGATCTTCGGAAGGTCCGGCTTTTCCTCTTCCTCCCGTCACGTGACTGAAGATGTGGGATAGCAGTTCCCATGTTCAAAGTTTTTTTAAGGGCAGTTCAGCCCCATGGCCAGCAGGTGGCACTAGGATAAAAAAAGGACCAGCTGACTGGCGCTAGGGGTGTGGGAAGTTTAAAAATATCAGCGCCAATTGGCCAGCTGCCTGGTGCGAGGAGGGTGGGGGGAAAGAAAAACATTAAAAACAGCACCAGACCAACCAGAGGACTAGCTAACTTGTGCTAGGGGTGGGGGGAACTTAAAAGAAAAAACAGCAGCACCCGGTCGGCCCCAGGAACAGCTGGTCGGTGCTATGAGAAGAAGAAAAAAAGAAAACCGGATCATGTGCGTGGTCCCACGACGTCTGCCTCCTTAAAAGGTGGATCTTTTAAGCGAGGCAAAAAATTCCCTACCTCTCCGGTAAGTCTTGGAAACCTCGCTAAAGGGGGTGTTACCGGGTTTTCTTTCCCCCCCAAAAAAGCCCAGTGGCCGTGGGGATGGCATTTTTGGACACAGTTTATCTACAAATTTAATCTGCATTTAAAGGGACGTGGGATAGGGGCTATGTTAGCTTGAGACTGTAATAATCTTTGGTTGAACTTAACTCACAGAGTTGTTGGGGTAATAAAATAGAAAAGGTTGGGTAGAACTGGGACCATTTATTTGAATTCCCGGGAATAATGTATGCAATGTTACAGGTTATTAAACAAGAAACACTCCCAATATAATCAGGGAAGACAGTCTTTAAGCACTATGGGGTGGTACTTAAGCAAAACACATTTTGGTCATTCATATTCGTAATAAATCTTCACACATATCTTGTCTGGCCGCTTTTCTCTTGCAGCTCAAGGTCTTGTCTGCAACGTGTGCAAATATAAAATTGGTTCTCTCTGCCTCAAGTCAGATGAGCCCTGCCAAGCAAGTGAAGGCCAGTACTGTGAGACGACAAGAGTTTACATGGGTAAGAAGAGGAAATTCTCTAATACCGAGACACATACTGTAATTTCGGTCTCTTGGGCAGTGACAGCATCTCAGAACCTACATATACATATCAAAGTGTGTGCACAAGAGATTGTGTGTGCTCCTGCCTGTTCATCCGGCTTCTTCCAGAATATTAAGTCATCACAAGAAGGAAGATACAACAAGTCCTCCTTTGCTGTGCCCTGGTCTAGCCTGTGGAGGTTGAACCCAGAGGGAGATGACAGTGATGGAAAACCTGTAATCCTGCAGCTGTTGGGCTATACCATTGTTTTCCAACCTTCCTAATGCCGCAACTCTTTAATACAGTTCCTCATGTGGTGGTGACCCCCTTGCCCTGCTTGGAAGAGGCCTCAAGCCCCCTTTGGCAGGCCATTGCCACAGGTGCCATAGAGAACTTCCCTCTACAGGCACCCTCAGCCAATCGCAGCCTCCGGTGCCATTGACTGACATCCCCTCCAACCTATCAAGCTATAGCTCACTCTCCCCCCCCTTCCTCCACCACCTCCTCCAGACCCAAGCCGTTTGTGCCTTTTTCTTTGCTGGCTCATGGCTTCCCCTGTGAAATGGTGGCTCAATCCCCAAAGGGGTCCCGACCCCCATGTTGGGAACCACTGGGCTATACCAAGGAAAGCCAGAGGCACTAATGTAGCAATATTATATCACGTGAATAAAAAGCTAGACATTTTCAGTACCATAAAGAGAAGAAAATTGCAATATTTTGGTCACATAATGGACAATAACAAATACTATCTGCTGCAGGTTATCCTTTGAGGAAAACTAGATGGAAGCATGGCCTGGGGTGTAGAAGAACATTCTGGCTTAAGAAGTTAAGCCAATGGTCCACAGTGGGCACAGCTTATTGAGAATAGATCTAGATAGACCAATAACTACCACAGGGAAGACATCCATCTATTTCACCTTTGTCTTCCCTGTGCAAGTTATTTCATATTTAGGGATTTGGATCTCTTTGTTTTTCTTTGATTTTAGACTAGATTATCCCTGTAGCTTCATTCTATGTTCATGTTATGATTGCAAGCCACCCAGAGTCAGGGCCTTGGTCACCAGATGAGCAGGATAAAAATTGGAAATGAATGCATTAAATAAAATAAATCCCACCCTTCTTTCTCCCTCTTCTCTCTCCTTCCAGGTGCCATGTTGCTTTATAAAAAGCACGGCTGCGGCAAATTCTATGAGCTCTGTGAGAAGAGGGAAAAGAGGGACAGTGCCTTCAATGTGACCTACATTCGCAATTGCTGCAACACTGACTTGTGCAATCACTGATTCTTCCGAGGTCCTAGCCTCCTGTCCTGAAGGGGGCTTAGCCTGGCAAACCTGAGGGGGGGTTGCCTATTTAGTAAAAAGGCTGATGGCGAAGATCTTCTCAAGCTAGCAAGAGACAACCTACAAACTGTTTTGCCACATCCCCTTGAGCTTGTGCCCTTCCCAATTATTCTCTTCCAATATGTCTGTGAAGATTCTGTGTCATCCACGTGAGTTTATCTGGAAATTGAGTCATGGCAACTGGACTTCTAGATTGAAGTGTTCCACTACTCATCCAAATGGCTTCATCAGTCTGAAGAAAGCTACTTGTGAGTCCTCCATTTTATTGCTCACTTTGACCTCTTGTCACCCTGGTCTCAAATAGGCTTATAAGATGAACAATGGACTGAATAGGCTCGTTAGGTAGACAACAGTTTCAATTGCCTTAAGGTGAGCAATTCATGTGAGCATTGTAAACCCCTCCCTCAACAGAGGTAGAGGCCTCAGGTACAGTCTATCTGCAACTTATCAGGCTGTGATTTCAACAATACCCAGACAAATCAAAAATACCTCATGCCTTCACCACCAAGGCCATAGCTAACAACCCATACTTTATGGGTTTCAGCACCTTAGGCCATTGTTCACCTTAAGGCTATTGAGACTGTTGTCTACCTAACAAGCCTATTCAGGCCATTGTTCATCTTATGAGCCTATTTCAGACCAGCAGGTTGACAAGAGGTCAAAGTGAGCTATAAGATGGAGGACTCACAACTAGCTTTCTTCACACTGTTGAAGCTATTTGGATGAGCAGCGAAACATTTCAATCTCTCAAGAAAAAGAAGTCCAGTTGCCATGACTCAACTTCCAGATTCTCTTCCAGTGGGTCCTCATATCACTGACATGATGATGATGATGATGATATCCAGGAGATGGTAGGGGGTGTTGAAAAGATGGTGATACGCAGTGGCATATGAATTCACTGTATGTTTATAGAAGTGCATTGGGAGCATCTGTGTGTGCTCAACATTGTGCACCAACTCTCACACACTTCTTCTACCCTGTTCCGTCATCATTCTTGAATGAGCTCAGTTATGAGGATCTGCTCAAATCACTTTTTCAGAACACTAATGATGGTTATCTTATCATTTGGCCCTAAAAGAAAGATCCAAGGCTTTCCCCCACACACATTTTAGAACATCCTGCAGTTCTTGTCTCTTTGATTCCAACTTCTTACCTTTTTGATTCCAAATTTGTGTGACTTTTATACGCACAAAACAACACATGGATAAATCTATGCAAGTGGCGCATCTTTATCTCCATCATATACTTTTTAAGGGTGTTTTTTTTTTAAACGCAGGCACCACTTCAGTCAAAAGACGATGACACCCCTTTCCCATTTCTCAAGATGCCTGCTGTCTACAGCCAACTCCCAGGTTTAGAGTTCAAATCACATTCCTCCTGAAGAAACAATTAAAAATATGGCGATATTGCTTATTGTAGAGAAAGATCTTTGGGAGAAGTTCGGGGTAGACAAATATCTGGGGAGAACGAAAATTAAACCCATTCAATTGGCTCCTCTAACAATTAAAAGAGGGCTATGGGGGTAACAATAATTAACTATACTGTATGTACAGCTTTCTGGCATAAAATAGGTTGTTTCTGGGCTTGAGATTTTCCTCTGAATACAAAGTTTAGAATGGTCATGTTTTATATGAAACGGGAGGCTGCCCCCCCTTTTTTTCTTATAGCAGGAAAAATTGTTTGTTCATCCAATTACTTTTAAAATATACTCCATTTACTCTAGCAATGCCCAAAATCAGATCCATTATATTACATGGAGCAGTAAAATGAAATGAAGCTGAATGGTGGTGTACTGTGTTTTGCACTTCTGTCGTGCTATGTTTGAAGATTGATTTCGCTTTGAAGTTGTATAATTGCTATGACCTGAACGAAACAGTCTGGTTGGTAGCCCACATGTGTCTACCTGCCTGCCTTCCTGTCTATCTGTTTAATAAAGTATGGTCTCTACCTACCTGCAGCCTCGGATGATATGCAATAAAAATATCCATCAGATTTATTTGGGGGGGAAAACACAACCAAACAAAAATAGGACAGCCTATAAAAAGGCATTATACATCACTTATATACCTCCCTGTAGTGCTTAAAGCACTCACTGGGCAGTTTACAAGCAATTAGGCAGGTTACACATTGCCTCCAAAAGCAAGCTGGGTACTAATTTTACCGGCCTCGGAAGGATGGAAGGTTGAGTGAACCTTGAACCTGCACCCTGAAATGGAACCCCCAGGTCATGAGTACAGATACAGCTGTGCCACAAGGCTCGAGGCCAAAATATAATACTGACCATTAAATAAAACAGGATTTACTGTCTGCTTAAAAGCTAGTAAGGAAGGAATCGAGCTGACCTCCCTGGGTGAATCTTGATTAGGTAATCTCCCTGGTAGACAGAGGGAAATGCTATAGATGTAATATATCTCGACTTAAGCAAAGCTTTTGACAAAGTTTCCCATGATATTCGAATTAGCAAGTTAACTAGGTATGGGCTGGATAAATCAAGTGTAAAGTGGACACACAATTGGCTACAGAATCGTACTCAGAGAGTCATGATCAATGGCTCCCTGAGGCTCAGTCTTAGGTCCGATGCTCTTCAACATTTTTATTGACAACTTGGACAAGGGAGTGCAGGGAATGCTTTTTAAATCTGCAGATGATACAAAAATAGGTGGAATAGCTAATACAGTACCCTGGAAGACAGAAACAAAAGTCAAAATGACCTTGATAGGATGGAGGCACTGGCCTGAAAACAAAAGAATGAAACTTCACAGGGATAAATGCAAAGCACTGCGCCTGGGAAGAAGAAACCTAATGTACAGGTTCAAGATGGGGGGGCACCTGCCTCAGCAATACTGCCAAGTGAGAAGGATCATGGAATTCTGGTAGATCACAAGCTGAATATGAGCCAACAGTGTGATGTGGCCACACAAAAAAGGCAAATGCTATTTTATGCTCATTAATAGGATTATAATGTCCAAATCTTGTGAGGTACTCGTCCCCCTCTGTTCAGCACTGATTACGCCACACCTTGAGTTTTGTGTCCAATTGCGGACACAGCACTTCAAGAAAGATGCTGACAAATTGGAAAAGTTCAGAGGAAGGTGATAAGGATGGTCGGGGTGGTGGTGGTGGTGGTGAAAACCAAGTCCTAAGAGGAAAGACTGGAAGAACTGGGCATGTTTAGCCTAGAAAAAAGAAGACCGAGGAGGCAATATGATCACACTTTTCATATATTTGAAGGGCTGTCAATCATCCCAAAGCACAGGATACGCAACAATGGGCTGAAGGTAAGAGAACCCGGCTTCTTTCACCACTGGGATTATTTTGTTCAGTGAGGCTTCAGGAGATTTCAGAAATGCTGAGGTGGTGTGTGTGCCTGAACTATTCCTTTGCAATATTAATTTGCTTTCTGCTGGGATCAACAGTTATCTCTAAGGTCTGTTTCCAGATTTATCAATATTCTTACGACTCTCTCTTCCCTCTTCTTCTTCTTCTTCTCAATTTCTCTCTCTCTCTCTCTCTCTCTCTTTCACACACACACACACACACACACACACACACACACACACACACACACATCAGTCATGGCAACTGGACTTCTTTTCTCGAGAGATCGAAACGTTTTGCTACTCTTCCAAGCATCATTGTCCATCTGACTGTTCAGATGAGTAGTGAAACATTTCAATCTCTCAAGAAAAGAAGTCTAGTTGCCATGACTGGACTTCCAGATAAACTCAGCTGGATGACTGAGAATCTTCAAAGACACATATCTATCAGATAACCCATGTGTGTATGCACTTCCCACTCCTTCCCTTTAGGCACCAGCAGTTCATGACCAGAGCAGGTGCATCCCTTGACATTTTGGGGGGTGGGGGGAGGAAAGCCCACCATCCCATTCCAGGAGTCACCTCTCCCTTTAGGTCTAATGTCCCCCACCAGTACTTTTAGAAGGTATCTGAGAATGTGAGTCCTGTTGCAAGCCAGGGGTGAGGGCTTCTGGGAGTTGCAATCCAGGAGCATCTGGCAGCTCAAAGGAAAGCTGTACCTCTTAAGTTTCTCCCCACAGCATTGGCTAAATGCACGGGAGCACTTTGCTAGGAAAACATTAAACAGATAGCTATGTTTAAATATTTGAAAGGATGTCATATTGAAGAGGGAACAAGTTTGGTTTCCATGGCTTCAGAGACTAGGACTCGGGGCAATGGTTTCAAACTACAGGAAAAGAGAATCCATTTGAACAGGAAGAACTTGCTGATGGTTAGAGCTGTTTGGCAGTGGAATATGCTGCCACAAAGGAGAGTGGTGGAGTCTCCTTCTTTGGAGGTTTTTGAGCAGAGGCTGGATGGCCATCTGTCGTGGGTACTGTGGTGGATATTCCTGCATGGCAGGGGGTTGGACTGGATGGCCCTTGAGGTCTCTCCCAACTCTATGACTCTATGATTCTATCTTTCTATGATTCTATGCCCATGTTCCTCGAAGGGACAGCAGAGCCCATGCGGTGATGTGTGGGGTGTGTGTACGGGGGTCTGTTTGGTCATATCCCTTAAGAGAGAACCTGCAAGTCAATAGAGCATTTATTTGATATCATTCTCACACAATCCATTGGGTGGAACCAGCCCACCAGCTTTGTGGTCCAAAAACAATGTCCTGTTTCTGGACAAGATCGCTGTCAAGCCAAGGTCAACCACCGGTCTTTGTTTTGGCTTGGGTCAGATAAATCACACACTCTGGTCCTCCAGATGTGTCACCTTTCGGGGCCAGTATTTGCCTGCTGTCTGTCTGATGACACCTCCAGAAGATCAGGCGACTCTTCTTCATCATCATGGGATGGATGGGATGCTTCTTTTTCCTTCCCCATTTCCTCACTCTTTCCGTAGATCTGCACTTCTTCTGTTGCTGTTCCGCTGGGTAAACTCACTGAGCCGTCATGTTCCCTTTCTATCCCACCACTGCTGTCAGACCTTTTTCTTCTCTTGGTAGATAACAACACTTTTGACCCACCAGGGTGTTTTTCTTCCAGTGCCTTTGAACTGCTGGTTGGTCCTAGATCCGTCTTTTTCCCATCTGATAAAGTCCTTCCTCCAAATGACATTGCTTCTTCTTTCTCTTTCCTGCTGTTCGATGCAAACTCTTCCAACTCGACCACACCGGGTGGACATCTTTTGGATCCTTTCTCATCTGAGGAGCCAACGGGTCTGTTGGACGTTCTCCTGGCTTGGTTAGATGGACCCTCCTCGGCTCCTCTCTTCCCTTCTGACTTCCTCACTCGAAACGATGGCCCTTCTTTCCCAGATCTCTCACCCAGTGGCCTCGTGGGTTTGCTGGACGAAGGCCTCTCCCCCAACGCAAGAACCACTTCCCTCCGACAATGCTGGTCTCCGACAATGTTGAAGATAGAAATCCAACTCTCTCCACGCCCAGAAACCATCTTGAAGTTCTTCCCATCACAGTCGATGAAGACAGTGGCGTTTGTCCGGTGGTGTGGGGACAACGCGTTAAATTCTTGCACTGCCCGCTTGAGGCACGCCCGGAAGTCCGTTGTGCATCCTTTCAAGTTCTCGATTTCCTTCCACACTTTCAGCAAGTTCTCGGCGGTGAGTGGCATCGGGCGGCAGCTCAGCCGGTCGAGATAAACATCGACGGAGGGGACGCGAATCCTGTAGCGAGGTTGCTTCCCAGTAGGGAGGATGAAGATGTAGGACCTTCCCTTCCCAGAAATGAAATCTAAGCAGGAATCACCACACTCGACAATCAGTTCTGCATCGTCCTTCACCGAAGACGGCTCCTTCTCAATCTCCGCAAGGGCAACATCCAAGCAAGCACACAGTTCCTTGGTGGCCTCGTCCCACTTCAGGAGCTCCTGCTTCACCTTCTGCAAGCTCTCAGAGGTGAGGGGAGGTGGCGAGAGGGACAACCGATACAAGTACATGTCCAGATTGGGGATTTCAATGGTGTAGTAGGTTTTCCTCTTGAACCAAGCAACGATGATCTTGTTCTCGCCTGCCCCGGAGACAAACTCCATCCGTTTCTTCCCTTTCACCTGAAGAATCAAGGTAGCGTTGTCTTGGAGGCGACGTGGCTCACGAGGAAACTCCCGGAGGGCGTGCTCCAAGCAAGCTCTCAGCATCTCGTCCGCTTCCCGGCTGCCAGACTCCAAGCCGTTCTGGACCATCAGTAGGCTGTCTACGCTCAGGGGTGTTGAAGGGAGTTGTTTGGGGATGCAGGCACCCATACGAAGGAAGGCCAAGTTCTACAGAAGCAGTGCCAAGCAGCATGACTTCCCATGCAGTAAGTGGTGTTAATGGTCCTTCAAGACCTGTAGAAAAAGAGAATGTATTTGGGTCTAGGGAGTTTCTCCAGGCATAGGCAATTTTTTGTTGCATATTCAGTGAATTCAAGTTTCCTGTCGGTACCAATGAGGAACCCCGGATTAGATCTAGGCTATGAGGCTATGAGGAACCAATGAGGAACAACTGGCTATGAGGTTCTTCAGCCCAGCCTGCAGCACTTTCCCCAAGTCAGACCACCTTACCCTACTCAGGAACAATAGGAATCTCCATCACAGCACACTGGAGGGGAAACCAAAAGTTGAGTCATGGCAACTGGACTTCTTTTTCTTGTGAAATCGAAACATTTCACTACTCATCCAAGCAGCTTCATCAGTCTGAGGAAAGTTAGTGGCAAGTCCTCCAGTTTAGAGTTCACCTTGATTTCACATCACCCTAGTCTGAATAGGTTCGTTAGGAGGACAGTAGCCTGAATTGGATTTCTTTGGTGGACAATGGCCTGAATAGGCTTGTTAGATATACAATGTCCTGGGGTGCATGAAAGTCCCACCTATGCAACCCTTCCCATCACCCATTCAGTATGGGTCGTTATCTGTGGCCTTGCTGGTGGAGGTGTGAAGTGCTTCTGACTTACCTGGGGACAGATGAAAAGGCCGCATGCAAGTCATGCATGTGTGTATTGAAAAAGCCTTGTCTGAACAGAAGCAGTGGACTCAGGAACAATCTGTCTGCCACTTATCATGCAGCCCTTTCATCAATCCCAGACAAACCAGAAGCATTTCACAACACAGATTGAAACGCACATATCTGTAATAACAGGACAAGCAGAGGCCAAAGTTGCGACAGCATGATCTAAGACAGGGGTCCTCAAAGTTTTCAAACAGCGGGGCGATCCACCGCCCCCCCCAGACACCACTGGGGCCGGAATACAGTAAAAAAAAAAAAAGAGAGAGGCCAACATGGGGAAAGGGGGGCAGGTGGGGGAGCAGGGATCCTTGCGGTGGCCCTCCCACTTTGAACTGTCCCACTAGCCAGAGTGCCAATCATCTGGGTAGGGGGGTGGAGGGAGTGGGGGAAGCGACATGGCCCACCGCTTTGAAATGCTTCAGCAATAGAAGCAGCTGCGGAGGCTGCCTTGCTCGTGAAGCAGGGGGTAGATGGTGGGTCTGCAATTGGTCCCAGGGGCCGGATTCAGGACCCTGGAGGCCGCATCCGGTCCCCGGGCCTTAGGTTGAGGACCCCTGACCTAAGACGTTCACATCTAAGACGTGAATGACTTAGTCTGCAAAGGGCCATGCAAAGTCTTCACAATGGGCCATCAAGCAGCTCTTCATATGTGCAATGGACGCCAGAGAAGAATTGCTTGTTCTCTGCTGCCCCTGTAGTAAAGCAAGCTTTCCATTGAGCTCTAGCCTATTTTTAATAGGATCTGCTCCAAATTTTATGCCATTGCCATGCCAGCAAGGTTTAACTCATTTAACTCTAACCATGCTAACTCATTTTATCTCCCCCAGCTCTCTGGTAAGTTGTTTGACTACACTCCATGAGAGGTGATGCTTAGGAGTGATGGTGTCAACCGACCTGGGTCATTTACCCATTCCTGATATCAGCCCAGATCTCAACAAGGTTGCTAGCTTAACTTCTTATTGAAAGCTGAGTACTGTGGGGTAATTAAAAATCAACCCAAGTGGAAATGTAAAGCTGCCTCCCCCTACCTTGTGTGAATTCAGTGCAGCTTCTGTTACATAGTTCTCAGTTATCAATAACATAGCTTGAAGACCCTGCTTTAGTGAACCATCCATGCAGTGGCAGCGGGAACAGCCAAAGGTGATAAGCATCTGAATATCTATGGGGCAAAGTATTGAAATGATGGTACAGGATAAATAATGGGTGTTGAGTGGTCTTGACTGTTATGCCTTAAGAGCCTGGGTAAAGGTAAATACTGCAGAGCCAAAAGTGTTCTGCTTATACCCACCCCATAGTGCTTAAAACACTCTCTGGATGGTTTACAATTCAATTATGCAGGCTACAAATTGCCCCACCCCCCTGCCACCCCTCCCGCTACCAGGGTATTCATTTTACTGACCTCAGAAGGATGGAAGGCTGAGTGAACCTTGAGTCTGCTACCTGGGCCTGAGCCCCTGGTTGTGGGAACAGTTTTAGATGCAGTACCGGCATTTAACCACTGTGTCACGAGGGAAGTTTGTGGGCCAGGACAGAAATTATAGGCACAACAACTGGGGGAGCTCAGTCTTGAGAACAAGACGGTGCCGGTAAGAGTCACACAAATTAACTTACCTCTGCCTTGGGGTTCATAGCATCCATGGGGGGTTGGGAAGAGGCTGAGGACCCAAGAGAATGTGGTGTGATCATCATTCGTCATTGGTCTTTTTAGCTATGATGTCATAGACCCATCACTGGGAATTCCATTCCACTGTGTATTTTATGAAAAGAAGAGGTTTTGCACTCTCTCCATTAAGGAAGGAAGATCAGTCAATTTCACTTGATTAACTCCATTTCCCCCAAACCTAGGGACTATGCAGTTTGTTAAGAAACCCTTCTTCCATCTTGAAGAGGAGGCACAGGGCAAAAAGGACCCTTCAGGATGATCAAAAGTGGTTCCTGGAACAGTTCTATGAAGGGGGTGGTCATTGTGCTGTCTTGGGATGTGTCTCACCATTGCCACTTTACCAGGATTACTTTCTGTAGTCTCACCTAGTCTTCTCCATCAGGTTTGATAGAGCATTGGTTCTTTTCAGAAGATAAATACACATCATAAGAACATAAGAACATAAGAACCACCATGCTGGATCAGGCCAAAGGCACATCTAGTCCAGCTTCCTGTATCTCACAGTGGCCCCACCAGATGCATCTGGGAGCGCATAAGACTAGATATCTGTCTCCTGATACTACTCCCCTGCATCTGGTTCTTGAGGTACCCTGGTTTTAAGCCTGGGTCACACCGCTTTTCTCCCCTCTCCATTGTGAAAATTGCCCATTGACACCTACTTTTCCCCCCCCTGGATCCCAACCAGTTCTCGATCCATAAGAGGACTACATTCATCATGTAGCTATGAAGTTGGGACTGGAGCAGAGACAGACCTCTATGAAATATCTGCATGCGGGGGAGGGGGGGAGGGGTTGGTTCTCGTTCTTCATTTTGACCCTTATGGTCAAGTTTGTGAACTGTTCCATTGGCTCCCACATCCCCTAAAATAGTGGTGGGGAACCGTTGGCACTCCAGATGTCTTGGACCACAACTCCCACAGTCCTTTGTAGTTGGCCATCTAGGCTCAGAATTCTGATACTTGTGGTCCAAAACATCAGGAGTGCTGAAGGGTCACCACCTCCACTGCCCTGGAATAAACTCTGACCTCTGTCAGAAACAGGCTGAACTCTGATGAGGACACACTGGATGAGGGAGCAAGTAAGTTGTCCTTCCAAGAGCACTGAGCCATCCTCTGTATGGTCTAACAATGTATTATTGCTACAGGATACTGTCAAATTGTATCTGACTTGGGGCACCTTTTCTCAGGATGTTCTTAGTACATACATACATACACCTTTATTGGCATTAAAACAAAGAAAATGGAACACAACCAAAACAGTGATGGTAAAGCATTGTCAAGTAAAACAATAGGTAAAAGGCCAAAAAGGGGATACACTCTCATTTCTTATTAATAACAGCTACTAGAAAATCTGCAACTTGTAAGGTGACCCATTCGGAATGGTCACGAAGTAAAAAGCTTGTGTACTCCTCTGGGGGGCCAGGGAACATAGACATAATTGGATCTAAAAACTCTTTGCATAACCTAGTATGGGCAGGGCAACGGCACAGTATATGAGGGACTGTGTCCGGTTCAAGATGGCAAAATTTACAAAGCCTCTGGGATGATGGTATACCCAAGTATCTTCCTGAGAGTACTGAGGAGGGGAAAATATTGAGTCTGGCCAACATAAAAGCACATCTCTTATTTGGATTAATTAACTTGCGGAAATAACAGAGATCATGGCCAAAGACAGGGGATAAGTTAAAGAAACGTGGAGAGCAGGTCCAATTTAGATTAGAGGAAAGTAATTCAGTTTCTTCTTCAAATAATTTTGCCTTAATGGTTGAGTAAGCTCTTTTAAAGTCAAAGTTGGCAAAATAATCAAGAGTAAAGCCTAAGTTGTGGAGTTTGTTTACAAAGAGGGAATCCCAGGTGGAAATAAAGGGATCCTTTAAAAGGTCGAAAAGTAAGGACCCGGGGGAGGAATTATAATGGAGGGCTATCCAGTATTTGATGGCCCAGGACCATGCCAGAGTGGAAGGTAAGTGAATGCCCAACTCCAGGATCATTTTTGAAAGTTTGATTGTGTTGGGAACACCTAGCATTTGCCTTAAAAAGGAGGCAATTACTAGGTCTACTTTTTGTGGAAGCCGCCTTGATCCAAATTGGAACTCCGTACAGAAGCTGACTCAAGGTCTTTGTCTGAAGAACCTTGAGGGCTGCAGGTACATACTGGTTGCCACTATGGTAATGAAAACGGGATACTGCATTCAGATGGAGTTTGGTTGAAGATATTGCCAAGTCTCTATGGAAATTCCATTCTAGTCGGTGGTGGAAATTTATACCTAAATATTTGAATGTTTTAACTTGTTCGACTGGTCTGCTGTCAATACTCCAGGATAGCGATTTCCATAGATGAGAAAAAGCCAATATTTTAGTTTTTTCGTAGTTGATTATTAGATCATTAGATATACAATAAGAATGAAAAGCAGATAGGAGATGGCGTAGCCTGATTTTGGAGATGGAAAGAAGGACTGAATCATCAGCATGAAGCAGAATTGGTAATGGGGAGTTACTCAAACAAGGGGCGTACTTATCACAATGAAATAGTTGAGAACGTAAATCGGCAAGGAAGAGTTTGAATAGTTGGGGCGCTAGTATACAACCCTGACGGACACCTTTGGATATAGTAATCTTTTCAGAAAGGGAGGCCTTGCGGTTTACACGGACCCGACATGAATTGGAGGAGTGAAGATTCCTACTTAAGAAAAGCAGTCGAGAATCAATTCCCCAAGAAGCAAGTTTATTCCATAATAGGTTCCTATTGATAGAATCAAACACACCTCTCAGATTGATGAAAGCAGCGTAGAGTTTCCCTTTAAAGTGAGAAGAATATTTTTCCGCGAGGAAAGACAGCAAAAGTGCATGGTCTAAAGTGGATGATCCTGGACGGAAACCAATTTGTTCGTTGCCAGGAAGGCACTTTGCCTCCGCCCAGGCTACTAAACGTTTGAGAAGGAATTTTGCATAGAGTTTACCTATAGTGGAAAGGAGACTAATAGGCCTATAGTTGGACGGAGATGTAGGGTCATCCTTTTTGAAAATTGGTACTAAAATAGAAGATAACCATGATTCTGGGAAAATCCCAAAATGGTTGATCAGGGTAAATAGTTTAGCCAGGAAGGGAGCCCACCAGTCGGGGGCATTAATCAGTATTTCACTTACAATCCCATCGGGTCCTGGGGCTTTTCCGGGTTTCAAGGTGCTAATCAGTTCTAGTATTTTAGGTTCTAAAATGGGAGGCCAAGGGGGGAGGTCGGGGGGCAGGGGAGGAAAAGGGAATACCAGGCCAGAAGCAGCAAAGATTTTAGAATAGTGTGTAGTCCAAGCAGAGGGAGAAATGGGAGGAACATCAATTAAAGAGGGAACCGGGTTGGAACGGGACACCAGTTGCCAAAATACTCCGCTGTTCTTGGAGGAGATGCCGTCGAATAACCTATCCCATTGGTTTAGAGCAAAAATGTGCTGTTTCTCTTCCAAGAAAAGATGGAAGGACTTTCTAACTGAAAAATAAAAGGTAAGTGCCTCAGAAGAAGGATGAGAGCGAACAAAGGAGAACAATTGTCTCAGTTCATATTTTGCAGATCGACAATCCTGGTCAAACCAGGAAACTGGTTTGCTCTTCCCTGTGTGTGGACGGGGAGGGTTCAGTGAGTTGGTTAAGTGTGAGATAATTGCGGAATATGCTTGGATAGCAACTTCGGGGGAGTTGGTTGATTGAATAGTTGCACACTGGCGAACAGTTTCTAACGATCTGGACCATTGTTGGAAGGCCAGTGAAGTTCTAGAGGTCCACTTAGGATATATAAAGAGATCAATGGGGGAGTCGCTATTGGAAAGATCTGAGAGGGGGTTCAATAACGACACCTGCAGAGGGATATGGTCGCTATCGGTGCGCGGGCTAAGTTCAAAATCGGAAGTCTTCGCAAGAAGGTTGGGGTAAATTAATATATAATCGACCACGCTCAACCCTAAGGGTGAGAAGAAGGTAAAATCACCTGAAAGAGGATAATCAGGGGCACCGTTCAAAACACGGAGATCGTAACTTAGACATAGATCGACCATTAATAAGGCATTCTTATTGATGGAAAGGTCCTTGGACTTCCTAACCCCCGAGAAAGAGGGAGGAATCATCTCCTCCATATCCCAATTCATATATTTGGCAAGGCTTAGATTATTTGCTCCTAGCCTAGAGTTAAAATCACCAGCAAAGAGAAGAGAAATAGAGGGACTGGATACTAGTACTTGGTCGGTAATTCTTTTTACTTCTGTCCATGGATCTGTGGTAGAAGAACCATAGGGAGGGATGTAAACATTCAGCATGAGGATGTGGCGCTCACTATTATTAAATAGGAAGGCTTGAACATAAGGGGAGTGAGAAGTAAAAGGGGACAGAACAAAGGAGGAAGAGGGTTTCACCAGACAGCTTAAGCCAGAGCGGGGACGACCCAACTTATTTAGTTTAAAAGCAGGAAGACTGTAAGAAACAAATCCAAGAACACTAGGGCTTGGGAGGGACCAGGTTTCCTGGAGAAAAATAATATCATGCCTGGAGAGATATTCTATAAAATCGGAGTCGTTCCTTTTCCTCTCCCAACCTGCAATGTTCCATGAAACCAGTTTGATACTAGATGGGGATGGAGGGAGGGGGGGGAAGGGGGAGACAGTCAATTCGATATAACAGCATCATTGGCATGTTCTGAACACAAGTGGGGGGTGCTGGGTTGGGCAGGAACTGGCCTGTGCGTAAAATTGATATCCGGAGGTAAGAGTATGGCTGCTTTGGGAGAAGTAATGAGTTAAGGCATTGTTCATATTGTGAGACAGCTCAGACCTAACTTTGTCTAGGGACGAGATGATCTTAGTTTGTTCTGTCCAAGAGAGGCCTTTAAAGGCGGCAGTTGTTATATTATCCCCGTCCACGTCCACGTCGAGCTGCAGAAGTAGGTCTTCTTCCACGGGGTGAGATACCTCCTTACGACAGCCCTCCGTTATTTCCAGATTATGCGGAGTAGCAGCAAAAAGCAAATCCAAATCTTGATTTTGTTTTCCCTCCAGTATGCTAGTGCCGCGTGAGATGACATTGGAAGCAGGTTTTCCTTGTGTTCGTCGCATTGTCTTATCAGTTGATACTTAACTCCAGACTGTTAAGGACTCCTTGAATTTTGCAAGGGATTCTTCCAGAGAAGAGGTTAGCTTTCCCAAGGACTCAATTTCAGGTGGAAGCTGCTTTTCAGGGGTTAACTGTAGTTGCTTCACGTCCTCTTTTTGGTTATCTGCAGAGTTGTGGTTTGGCAAGCAGCCAACTTGATGTGGCCTTGGCATGGAGGCAGCGTTTAGCAAAGGAAGCTTTTTCAATGATAACAGTGGTTTTACAGTGTCCTCGCTAAAAACTCTTCTAGTTCTTATGCAGAGAGTGTTCAAAAAGTCCCTCATTTTAAAAAGCATAAGAGGAATTGTAGATGCATCAAATTCTAGAAGCAGCCTTGTGAAGTTACGTGATGCAGGTAAGGGCACAATGGATTTTAGATCAATTTGTGATGGTGTCGTTCTGAGGAGGGAGCTTAGGGAGGATACAACCTTCTGTCTATTTGCCCATTTCCCTCGGTTCATATAGTTGCTTGTAATCTCAAGCATTATTTTAGCTACTTGAAGGCGACGAGAATGGGACCCACATGCCTTACTGTACTTAGAGGGCTCTTCGACAGTTTTGCCCATATCCTCCATCTGGCCCCTTGTCACTTACGGTTCCTCTTACTATCCGTGCCAGTATCTCGTCAAGCCGCAGTTGTTTTGCCGCCTTGGCTGGGGATCCTGATTGAGCCCTCTGCCGCTTCTTCTTCCTCCTCATTATGATTATATATTCCCTGGCAAGAACTTCGGGTCCAGACGAGAGCTCCACTCAAATATCAACAGCAGCAGTTGTTTTCAGACTCAAGGCTCTAAACAAAACCCTTAAAAAGTCTAAAAGAACAAAATGGATATCTTGGTGCCCATCAAGAGCCTACTCAGGCTGTGTGAAAAGGGTAAAAGGATAAAAACTCCGAGAGCTTAAAAAGGTTGCAGGGAGCAGGGAGCCATCTTTTTTTTTCTTAGTATGAAGTACACAAAAGTGCCTTTTCCTGGGAAGAATCTGGGACCATGTAACTTGCCCAAAGCTACACAGGCTGGGTCTTCTCCCAGCAGGCCCAGTGGGGAATTGAACATCCAACTTGCAGCTCTGCAGCCTGCAGCTGCTCTAATTCCAGTTACCCAGCTGTCCTTGCTTGGACTGCTATTCTACTCGTGGTACTCAGCCTACATAAATAGATAATATCTAAATAGAGGGTTATGTTCAAAAGTTCTCCCTTATCAGGTCTTCCAGACCTGTGGAGTGTTTTCAACACACTGAGCTGAACTTGATTAGAAAGCTTCTTCAGACCTTCCATGTTACCCAAGAAAGAGTGTGTATCTCAGTAGATTCTTCCAAAGGCCCCAAACCGACACACACTACCACCTGCTTCCTTCCCATGAGCCCCCAGTCCACAAGGTTAGCAAACACCTGCAAGAATAGGAAGGTTTGTTGTTCTACTGCTTTCAGTTTGGAGTGGGAGAAATGTCACAGAGGGGTGTTGCCTCCCCTGAACAAGGAAGAAGTGGAAAAGAAAACAGAAAGAACAGCCTCATCTCAGACGATGCAGCGATAGCCAGGAGCTTCTGCCATCGGAAAAAATATCAAGCACTTTTCTCCTGGTATCGGTGAGAACCCCCCCCCCCCCAATTTGTTTTTGATAAGAACTTGCTGAGGCCTTCTGGGAAGTGTTTGGGATTATTATTGTTATAAAAAGATGCAAATATACCCTGGCTCTGGGTGGAGACGTCTCAACTCAGAGCCAGGTGGTTTGAGCATTTAACTCTGAAAGTATTGGTTTGAGTCCGTGTCTACTCCACCTTGTTGGTGCCGAAATATGGTTGCCACCTCAGTTGTTTTCAGGTGCCCCTCACCTTAGAGGAAACATGTCTTCTCTGTCATTATTGTTGTGGGTGGTTTTTTTTTAAAAAAAGAGGCCTGCTGCTGTGCTACTTCATGATTGTTGTTGGCATCCAATGTGTGTGTGGCATGGCATGACAAGAAACATTGCAATGAAGTGTTGATTTTTATGTTGGAGGGTGTGTGTCTCTGTATTTCCCTATATGTAGCGTTCTTTCTGTTGTTTACCTTTCTCTTAAAAGTATAATCTGTTCTCTGGGAGGCTAGAGACTGAAGGGCCTGGGGCACCCAGAGAAAAATTAAAATACAAATGTCTATTGTTGATACACCATTATTGTACGAGTTCCTACGACCTGTAACTCAGAATCTGACAAGCTGCCACTATGACAATCACGTTATAGTTCTGACTAAAATTCTGCAGAGCCTGGAGGAATAAAGGTCTGCAAATCATCTGTTACACCAGTGACCTGGAAGACCAGAATATTGTAATATAGGACCTAGAAACACCACTTCCATATTTACACATTGCAACATAAGCATGTTCAGTTGATGGGAACAGTATTGTAGAGTGGCCTTGTTTAGCTGAAGAGGTGGCTAATTGTTGTGCAATAACTTTGGTAAACTATTGTTGAAGCCTCAATGCCAATCACGCTTTCATTTCCAGAGCTTTTTCCACCACCCCCCATTTTTCCCATTACGTTGTATACATAAAATTTCACCTTTCAACACATGGAAGTCCAGCCAAAGATCCAGAAGGTCTTCTAAATATGTGATCCTAGTCTCGGAGGGTGAGGGAAGACAATTTGTCCTAATGCTGAATCAGGGATTCCGGATTGTCACTTAGATTCTGGCTTATGGCTTCTTGACAAACCAGCATCCAAATTCTGAGCATAAAATTCTGACTCCATTGGTTAGTCCCAACAAGCCAGAAAGCAACAACCCAAGGGTACTTGGTAGAGATGGGCACGAATCGAAAAAAATGGCGTTTTGTTTTGTTTCATTAAGGAGTTAGGTTCGTTTTGTTTCATTTTTTGCAAATTTTCACAAATTCATTTCGTTGTTTCGTTTCGTTATTCGTTTTTACCACTTTTCCCCCAGCATCCACTGCGTGGCCCCTGGGGCCTGGTTGGAGCAGCGTGGGAGGAATAAAGAGGGGGAGCGGCGTCGGCACTGCACTGCTCTGGCTGCCTAAGCACGGCCTCCTTCTTTTCTCCCCTCCCAATCGGCCCAACGATAACGGGCTGTGGGAAGGAGGTGCAAGGGGGCAGCGGCTTGGAAGCCGTGCTGCTCTGGCCACCTAAGTGCGGCCTCCTTATCTCCCCTCCCGATCAGCCCTGCGATAATGGGTCGCAGGAGGGAGGTGCAAGGGGGGCGGCTTCTTATCTCTCCTCCCGAGCCTGGGCTGAGGCTCGAGCCCACCGCGTCCCTCGATGGCACCGACAAGGTGCGTGCTCCTCCCCGTGCAGGTTGGCGCGAAAGGACCTCCGGACCAGCACCGGGTAGAAGACATCTCCGCCCTCCATTAACGAACCGAACCGAACCGAACTGATTTTTCTTGGTTCAGTTCGGTTCATGTTAAATTTGCCCCTAGGGTTGTTATTCGTTTCGTTACATAACAAAATGAATAACGAATAATGAAACAAAAACATTGTTTCATGCCCATCTCTAGTACTTGGTTCTTTGCTTCTACCATGCTGCACCTTCCTTGTTCAAGTTTGAATCTTAAGCAAGCATGGAGTCGAGTCACACAATAAAAGCAGCCGGTGCTTTGCATATAAGGAAGCCAGGTCTTCATGGAGGTACACCTGAAGCAACACACAATCTGCTTTCATTTTAGGAGGCCACTTCCATAATTTGTCTCTCAATCTTTCTTTTAAGGCAACCAACCAGCTGAAGACAACATGCCACAGTTAACTATGTGCTTAGTTTTCTCACTCTCGATGCTGGCACTGCTTTTGGGGATGTACATCTCTTGGAAGCATTCAGACGACATTCGGCAGGAAGTGGCTCTTTATGGCCGCAAATATCCATCTTCACAGGAAAAGTACCAAGACTTTTGGTCCAGGTGGACGATGTCCATATTTTCATTTTTCTCCCAGTTCCAAACAGAAGAGCTGAGCTTCCGAGGGCTTTTGAAAACAAGGAAGCGCCTGGAGCAGGAAGGAAGGCTGTCAGAAGAAATGGACAGATGTCTGGTAAACCTCATAGAGATTCTCGGTCACGAAGCCCATGCCTTGCTAAAAAATGCACAACTGACCCTTCACTGCGATGGGACCTTGTTGGAATTTGTGTCTGGCAATGGGGAGAACGAAATTGCAATGTACGATTATGGTGGTGAGCTTTTTTATAAAACCAAGGAATCTACATGGGCAGCCTATTTCATGAAAGTCTTCAGAAAACCTCCCAAGACTGATTAGCAAATAATACAATTGACAAACATCTACTTGTATGTTGCAAATAGAGGAGGGCCATGGAATCAATTGAACGTACATAGGTGTTGACTCATCAAATCCCAACTGATTCAAGAACTACTTTAGTTTTGACTAGGGATGGGCACGAAATGGGAAAATAGCATTTCATTTCATTTCTTACGATTCCCCCCCACACACAAAATGTAACAAAATGATATACAGTGGACCCTCGTATAACAAACGGTTTGTACAACATAAAATCTGTACAACATAAAAAATTCCGGAGATAGGGGGAAATTGCTTAACAGAATCGCCTATGGAGCGAATCCATGCAACATAAAAATTGTCGCAATTAGGAATTACTCTGTTTCCAATGCATTCCTTTGGGAAATTTGTATAAAGGAAAATTTGCTTAACATAATTTCATTTGGAATGAATTAATTCCTTTATACAAGGTACCACAGTACAGTACTCATGAAATGGTTCCTAAGTATAAAAAATGGCTCCCTGGCACCAGGTCTGGCTCCCCTGGGTCCTAGAGGCACCAGATTTGGTGCCTTTTTTATATACTTACGAACCATTTTTAGTAAGTAACGGGGAAAGCTGCCATTTCGTTTTGCTTGTAATGAGACACTGCTCCCCCATTTAATTGTTTTGTTTCATTAGCTTATGCAACAGTGAAATGGCATTTTGTTTTTTATTTTTATGCCCATTCCTAGTTTTGACTTACTACTGGATTTCAGCCAATGATTTAGTTCATTCTGGAAAGTCACTGTTGAACACTAAGCGGGCATGTTCACCTCTACCAGTTAGTGCCAGGCTTGAGATGTGCTGTATATGTAATCACCATGTGTGCATGTCTGATTATTACCTCTGCTTGTTGAGATCTCATTTTATATACTAGGATGGATAAGGTTATCTGTCTGGCTTCAGATCTCTTGCCTGATGGACAGGTGATGGAAATTAAATACATTTAGCACAGTTTTTAACAGTAGTGCTCCCTCAAGTGGTGAAAAGGGTCTATTTCTCACTCCATACAACTGTCCAATTCTATGTATCTTCAGAGTGCTGTGTTTATGATTGCTCATTGGAACATAAACACATACTTGATATGCAAGCCTAATGCCTGAGCCACGTATCTTTGACAAACACCTAGTCACATGCTAAACAGAGATTATGCCTTCTCCTTATGTGCTTAGCTTTGGGACAATCTGACACTTTTTCTCCCCTCATGTATCTGCCCTGGCAGTACAGTACTTCCAGTAGGATAAATCTACAATTGTACAGTTTTTTGAGAGGTTCTAGATCAGATCACCTCGTGGGATTTTGCTTTTGGCTAAATAGGTCTGTCAGCTTTTGAAAGTTAAAGCACACACACACACACACACATTGTAAAAAACAGATTGTGTATACTCTTATTTCTTTATGTGTCATATTTGCTTAGCACTTTTCTCCAGTAAACTTAAGGTAGTTGACATGGTTCCCTTCCATGTGGCTTTATCCCCATGACCACGTTGTTGCAGGCTGTTAGAAGGTACAGTACTTTAAACCATATTCCAAACAATGTTATGTGACCCTTAAAGAGTCAAGGCTCGACAATTATGCCAAGGAGGGACAGACCACTTATAGGAGCATGTATGTGCTACAAAGATAGTCTTCAGTCCACAATCACATAAAGTACAGTCCCCCAAGATGCTAAAAATGACAACTATGACTTCATGATTCATAGCTTTTGATTTCTCCCTCATCGAAGGTAACTTTCTTACTTACTTCTTCCTCACAGAAGTGGATGTGGTACTAAAGGAATTGGGCGACTTAATTCCACTACTGTACTCTAGGGCAACATATTCTGGTAACATGGGGTTCTCCTCCTTGCTGTTATTGTTCTACTCTGTTTTATCCAGATATCCACCCCACCCCACCCCATTCTTTGGGCAATCCAATAAGCCAGTTCCATTAGTCATGCCTACGGTTGGCCATCCAAGCACAAATCAGCTCTACCAGCTCCTTTATGTCCTGGCATGACCTTGCTGGCTTATCCATGCTGGTTTATTTACAACCAGTCTTCAGTCCACAATCACATAAAGTACAGTCCCCCAAGATGCTAAAAATGACAACTATGACTTCATGATTCATAGCTTTTGATTTCTCCCTCATCGAAGGTAACTTCTTTCTTACTTCTTCCTCACAGAAGTGGATGTGGTACTAAAGGAATTGGGCGACTTAATTCCACTACTGTACTCTAGGGCAACATATCCTGGTAACATGGGGTTCTCCTCCTTGCTGTTATTGTTCTACTCTGTTTTATCCAGATATCCACCCCACCCCCACCCCATTCTTTGGGCAATCCAATAAGCCAGTTCCATTAGTCATGCCTACGGTTGGCCATCCAAGCACAAATCAGCTCTACCAGCTCCTTTATGTCCTGGCATGACCTTGCTGGCTTATCCATGCTGGTTTATTTACAACCAGTCTTCAGTCCACAATCACATAAAGTACAGTCCCCCAAGATGCTAAAAATGACAACTATGACTTCATGATTCATAGCTTTTGATTTCTCCCTCATCGAAGGTAACTTCTTTCTTACTTCTTCCTCACAGAAGTGGATGTGGTACTAAAGGAATTGGGCGACTTAATTCCACTACTGTACTCTAGGGCAACATATTCTGGTAACATGGGGTTCTCCTCCTTGCTGTTATTGTTCTACTCTGTTTTATCCAGATATCCACCCCACCCCCACCCCATTCTTTGGGCAATCCAATAAGCCAGTTCCATTAGTCATGCCTACGGTTGGCCATCCAAGCACAAATCAGCTCTACCAGCTCCTTTATGTCCTGGCATGACCTTGCTGGCTTATCCATGCTGGTTTATTTACAACAGTGGTTCCCAAACTTGGGTCCTCAGATGTTCTTGGACTGTAACTCCCAGAAACTCTGGCCAATGCAGGCTTCTTGGAGTTTTAGCATGAGCATACCTTGAGAACCACTGAGAAGAAATTGAACTTATTAGGATACCTACTTTTTGTTTTATTTTATTTTTATGCATTAGGAAGGTTGGGAACCGCTGGGCTAGACAATACAAAGCTAGAGGTTCTCTTTTTAAATTTATTTTTATTTTCTAAACCTAACAGGTTAAAACAAATACATTGTTTGTCTCCTGCCGTGTTACATAGATCAAAAACAAATATTTTCCCAATATTTCAGCCCAGATATTTCATATTTCCCTTCTGATCTTAAGCGAGATTGTTTTCATACTTTCATATTTGCTTGCCTTCTTTCCCCCCATCAATAGTATGTCCATCTTTACTTATCTCTATTTTCATCTAGTACAAAGAATAAAAATAACAAAATACAATGTTGAGCTAGCCTGTCTAATCTTAACAATAGTCTTGATCCTAGTACTTAATTCATCTAAACAGTTTTAAAATATATTTGATCAACTCTGTACAGTATATAGTAAATGTATCCCAACCATAATTTATCTTGATTTACATCTGTTTTCATATAATACAAAAAGTGAAGACAACAAAATACAATGTTAAACTAGTCTGTCTAATCTACAGCATTTAACATATGGTAGAGATCAGCAACCAAGTATATTTTATCTACTCTTCTAAAAATTACCAAATTTCAAAAGTCTTATATAACTAAAACTAGTGCTTGACGGGCTGCTAAAAAAAGGTGGGGGTGTTACATCTTGGTCCCTCGATTTCGCATTGCATATAAAAGTTCCTGTCTTTGCCTGACTACCATGGTTCTTTTAAAGGTCTAACAAATTAGCATTTCAGGCTGTTTTTTTTACATTCCTGTTTTCCATTATCCATATCCTAATACAGTGGTCCCCTGCCCTTTTGCGGTTCATATACTGTGGTCCTGCTATATTGCAGGACTGCAGGACCCCGAAAGGGCTTGAGGGAGGGGGGAAGGTTTGGGGGCTTTTTAACGTTTTTCTCCCGCACCCCAGTACCAATCAGCTGGAGCTTGGGGCTTGCCTTCAAAGGTGTCGTGTGCCACTTCTCCCCACCCCCTCAGGGTGCTGCCAAGTGGCGCACAATGTTTAAAAGTCTTTCAGACACAAAGCCAAGTACTTGGCTGTGCCGCCGAAAGTCGTTTTTAAACATCGCCCGCTGCTTGCCCACACCTCCCCGCTGGCGAGCAGCACACAATGCTAAAAGGGCTTTCGGCCGCCGAGCCGAGCACTCAGCTCTGTGGCCAACAGCCCTTTTAAAAGATTGTGTGCCGCTTGCCCGCCCCCCCCCCCGGGGGGTGCTGTCAAGTGGTGCACGATGCTAAAAGGGCTTTCGGCCACAGAGCTGAGCGTTCGGCTCTGCAGCCAAGAGCCCTTTTAAAAGACCGCTAAACTAATATTGTACATAATAGATATCTAAACCAGTTATATTGTAATAGATACATAGTTTCAACAGTTTTGTATCACCTGGCTATATCTAACTACAACAGTTCTTTTAAGGATCTAACAGATCAACACTATTTATATTCCAGGTTGGTTTGCACATTTCCATTATCTGTTTTCCACATCATTATAATGCATTAATAGCCAGCGGTGGTGAACCTCCGGCACACCCAACAACTGGACTCCCAAAGGCACACCACCAATGGCCAAGACCATCAAATGCAGAGACAGGCCTTTTATATGATTGATTCATTACGCCGAAGATTCTCTTTCTGGAGTTCCATCTTTCCTGATAAGTCCATTGCCTTCATAAGTTGTTCCTCTGTCTTATCTGTTGATTGGCTATTGAAAAATTTCCAGACACCTCTTTCCTCTAGTGCATAGCCACCTGTTCCTGCCTCGTGGCGCAGTGGTTAAATGCCTGTACTGCAGGTAAAACTGTGCTCATGACCTGGGTTCAATCCCTGGTAGCAGGCTCAAGGTTCACTCAGCCTTCCATCCTTCCGAGGTCGGTAAAATGAGTACCCAGCTTGCTGGGGGGGGGGACAACGTGTAGCCTGCACACTGTAATTAAAAAATTGTAAACCGCCCAGAGACTACTTGTAGTGGTATGGGGCGGTATATAAGCAGAACACTTTGCTTTTGCTTTGCTTCTCCAGACTTGACGCATCCACAAGTCCATCCCAGGATGCAGAAGTCTCCCAAACAAAGCTAAACTCCACACTCTGCAAACATCCCCCCTGCAAATATCTTGTGTTGATTTGTAGTCTGTAGACTTGTAGATTGAGATCAGTGCTCTGTTCCAGCTCCATGCTCCAATCAAGATTAAGATTGAGACTCTCCTCTGCTTCTATATTCAGTTCAAGAGGGGACTCGGTCTGCAAAGAGTCTATTACATTCTGAATTTTAAGGAGCAGTCTGCAAATTGCTGATCTGTCATTGAGCCTTTTCACACGACCGCTAAGATCCGCTGGCCACTTAAATTCGGATCAGAGATCTTGGGGGTTCGTTGCTCTTCCTGTGTTCCCACCCCCCTCCGCACTTCCTTGCTCCTGTCTGCGTGAGGGGAGGAGAAAAAAAGAGAGGAAAAAATGCAGGCTCACCTCCGTCTTCCGGTCGAAGCTGCCCTGAGCCACGTCCTCGTCCTGATTCCTGTCTCTTAAAGGGGCGGGGGCAAAAACAACAACAAACAGAAGCAAGGAGAGCACGGCACTCACTCCTTTACATCCGCATCAGGATTTTCAGCCCCGGAGAGCAGGTACCTGAAAAGTGTGCTGCGACGCGCTTAGGTGGGCGTGGTCGCACTTAATTTTCTGTAAACTCCGGAGCTGGTGGGGAAACAATTTTAAGCTCCGGAGCTGGGAGCCATTTGCCACGGAGTTTAGGGGTGGTGTGAAAAGGCCAATTGATTCCCAGCTCATTGTGCTCAGTTATAGTTTATTTCAAAGAGTTAACCATTTGTGGTTATAGTTTTACTCAGCTTCCAGGAGGGAGGGGTATAAAAAAGAGAAAAGCAAAAAAGGAGAGGAATGAGAGGGAGAAAAAATTTCTAGTGGCTTGTTTTGAAAATTTCATTATCTGGTGGTTTGTTTTGGAAACATTACTACCCAATGTCAGACAAATTGCTGCTTTAAAAAAAAGCATTTCTACCACTGTTCTCAGGCTATTTCCTTATATCTATTGGAGCAAAAAGAAAGGAAGTTTCCCTTTCTTCAGAATGTTCTGCCAGAGAGAAATGCCAAAAGCAAGGTAGATCCATGTTGCAGTATATAAAAACAGTCACTTCTGTAGTAGCTCCGTCTTTTAGTTATTCATTTTCCCACACACTTGTAGCCACTTTTTTTGGGGGGGGGATTAATACTTATTGAAGAAGAAAAAACATCCAAAATGTCACCAAGATGAAACTTACATAGAGTGATAGGGGAGACCAAACAGTCTTAATCACTGCAGTAAAAACTTCAAAATATTTACAACTATTTACATTTATCCGGCACCAGCAGCTTGAGCTGTCACCATGCTATGGCAGCCGGTCTTCCTCCAGCAGGAGATAAGGCGGTTGACCTACAAAGTTTGCCACCCCATTCTTTGTGGTTCTTGGATGATGCCTCTCTTCGCCCCTCCCCCAGGGGACTTACCCTTTTAGGGTCCTATTTATCTGGAGAAATTCAGCCGTGGCAATCAATCTGATCACACCACCACCGTGTATATAAATCCCATTGGGGAAGTCCTCACTCTGACAAGCATGTATGGCAGGGGAGTCTATCTCTTTGGCTTCACACCATACACACTTGGCACTCACAAGAAGGCACCTGGGTGATGGGGAAGATAGGACGTTGGCATGAATCATAGGACTCCCAAACCGTCAATGAATAACAGCAAAGATTACCCAGATACTGTAAAAGAGGATGTCTTTACTCTTGGTTGTGATTAGAACTCTTTTGCATTTTGTAGAATGATTTGAGATCAAAACAATACAGTTATAGCTATCTCAATGACTTCTAGAGATAAGCAGCAAGTCTTAGGTGAGTATGCTGAGGATCAAAAGATCGGAAGCCAAGGAGGCTGAGAAAAAAACAATCAATCGCCATAAAACTAATGAAAGTAGCAGAGTTAAAAATAAGCTGATCGAGGGAGTAAGAGAAGTGTAAAAAGTCCCAATTGTGGAAAAGGCTTGTTTGCAGCAGTTAAGTGTACGAAGGTTGTCCTGAACAACCAGGATGTGACCGCTTGCCCATAACAAACACAAAGAGGCAAAGAAATTGGGACAAACATATTGAGCTGTGTTTTGATATGTGTGGTGACAATGAAGAGGAACTGAGACAAATGCAGAGTGGACTTTTAATTAATGGCTTCTGGGCTATAGAACAAGAGACTTGCTGAAACAGATTTGAGAGCAGAGTGCCCCCTACTGGGCAAGAGTGAAATAGCAGTTGAATAACTACTTTATAGAAAGGTATGATTGATATGGAAAGGGGAAAAAAACAAGGAAAAGTCTGAAAGTAGTTTGGTAAAGAAACAGACCTTCATATCACAGGAATTGAGCAAAGAGATGCAAAAGAGGAAAAACAGAAAAATAAAGAGGAAAAGGCTCAGAAATAAAAACAGCCAGCCTAAAGTCAGCCCAGCTAGTGAGGACTGTGCCCTAAATAGAGATTAACTGGATGTTACTTCATCTAAGAGTATATTTTTAAGAATTCTTTTGATTCTTCTCTATAAAAAAACACATTATTTTTTTACTCTCCAGCTTATTGACAGAAGGAAATCTGATTTTAATATAAACTGGAAAAATGCAAAGCCTAGGCACTAGGATGATGAGGATGATGAATCAAAACTTGTGAGAGTTGCACTGACAGTAGAGAGGTTCCAGAATTGGTGAAGGACTGAAGCTTCCTGCTATCTGTAGATCTGCAAGTATCTAAAAGTGGCTACTGGCTTTTAGGTTTAGAAAAATAAGGTAAATTCTGAACACACTGAGGAATCCAACTTATTAATAAGTCTATCTTAGAACCTATTAAAGCCACATTATCAGCCCATCTCTTGATCTGACGCAGGCAATGCACAAAGAATCTCCCAATTGCCACCCACCAGTCCTTTGCTTCTAAGAAGTATTGGGGGCTACTTAGGTTATCATCATACAAAACCGTGGCCACATTCTCACCTTTACCTTCACTAAAGGTTATTATAGCCTCGTCACAAATGATGTCCAGTTTCATATTCTTCTTAACATATGAGGGCTCTTCCAGGAACTCAGTTCTAGCCAAGGAGAAGCAACTCCGTAGTCTATCGCTCTGAATCCCCAGGGATTTCAGCTCATTCTGAACCATTTGGATCTTCGCCGGGCTGAGACGTTCCACATGATTGCCGCGCCATTTAAGGTAAATGCCATCTGTTTTCAATTTTTGCTCCCACTGGCAAACCCTGTCAGAATTCAGAATCCTTAATTCACACCTCTCGTTCATATATGTGAGCTCCAAGATATTTCCGCCACACTGGCGTACACCTTTTTGACCAGACTCTAATGGGTTTTCAAGTAAATCTTTCAGGATTTGGAAAAAAATCTGTTTTTCCTGTTCGGTTGGAAGATGATAACGGGACTGGTCAGAGGCTGATGGCGGGTCTGCTCTTGGGACATCTTCCTCAGGGCAGGAAATGTAAGAAGATGCTTCTAAATTGGTTGGCAAGTTTGATCTTGGATCACTGCTAGTTTCTTCTTCTCCATTTCCCTCATTGCGTATCAGCCATACTTCTACTTCTGAGACCTCTTGAGGGTTCTCACTGACATCTTTTTGGTTTTCTCTAGCCTCCGTTGGCTGCTTTTCATAGCAGTTGCCACTCTGAATCTTCACCATTGTTTCTGTATCTTGTTTCAATGCCTTTTAACTGTGTCTTAAGGGCTGTTTTCCCCCTGTTTTCTCCAAAATCTGGATAATCTTGACTTCTAAAACCAGGAAAGGAATAAGGAAGTGTGCTTTAAATAATAACAACCACTCCAAATCAGTACTTAGATTTACTGCTCAGATAACATGGATGTGTAATCTTCCCTGTAATATGCAGACCTTGGGAATATTGTTTGTTTTTTTAACTCCTGCAGCCAGGGATTTGCATTAAAGCAAATTAATTTGAACTGTGATAACTGTAATGCAAACTAGTATTTATGAAGATCCTACATTTCACTTACCTGAAGCAGGCCCCACCCCTCAGTCTTCATGGCCACACTGACCTCTTGTTAGCATACATTTTAAAAGGAAAGTACCCAGGTGCAGTGTCATAATAATCTCACTGATGACTAGGGATGGGCAATTCATTTTGGAACCTACACACAAGCCCAGGTGGTGTTCAGAAGCTTCCGACACACATGCAGCCAATCAACAAGAAGAAGAAATGGGAGAGGTCTAAAGAAACAGCAATGGTTTACTAAAGAACTTTCAGCTCAGCTAACTATAAAGAAAAACAAGTACAAGGAATGGAAAAATGGGAAATGCACCAAAGAGGAATATAAGCAAACAGCTAATATATGCAGGGGGGTGGTAAAAAAAGCTAAAGCACAAAACGAACTTAGACTTGCCAGAGACATTAAAGATAATAAAAAGGGTTTCTTCAGTTATGTCTGCAGCAAAAGGAAAAATAAGGAAATGATAGGCTCTCTGTGTGGCGATAATAACCAGTTACTAACAGGAGACAAGGAAAAGGCAGAACTACTCAACACCTTCTTTGCTCTCTGTTTTCTCCAAAAAGGAAGAAAGAGATCCACTGGGACAAAGACTAGATGAGGTAGGATGGGAATTGCAACACAGAATAGGTAGAGAGCTGGTACAGGGACACCTGGAAACATTAAATAAATTTAAGTCTCCTGGGCCAGATGAATTACACCCAAGGATATTAAAAGAACTGGCGGAAGTAATTTCAGAACCATTGGCAATAATCTTTGAGAAGTCCTGGAGAACAGGGGAAGTCCCCATCGATTGGAGGAGGGCTAATGTTGTCCCCATCTTCAAAAAGGGGTGGGGGAAAGAGGACCCAAATAATTACCGCCCAGTCAGCTTGACTTCAATTCCTGGAAAGATCCTAGAGCAGATTATTAAACAGTCAGTCTGCAATTATTTAACAAACAATGCTATCATTACAAGAAGTCAACACGGGTTTCTTAAAAACAAGTCATGCCAGACTAATTTGATGATCTCTTTCTTTGATAGAATTACAAGCCTGGTGGATGAGGGGAATGCTGTGGATATTGCTTACCTGGACTTTAGTAAGGCCTTTGATAAGGTTCCCCATGATATTCTTGCTAAGAAGTTAGTAGAAAGTGGGATAGATAGTGCTACTGTTAGGTGGATTTGTAATTGGTTGACTGATCGCACCCAGAGAGTGACCATAAATGGCCTCTCTTCAGCATGGAGAGACGTGACCAGTGGGGTGCCCCAGGGTTCTGTTCTGGGTCCAGTGCTGTTCAATATCTTTATTAATGACTTGGAGGAAGGAATAGAGAGTATGCTAATTAAATTTGCAGATGATACCAAATTGGGAGGGGTTGCTAATTCCTTAGAGGATAGGATGAAAATTCAAAAAGACCTTGACAGATTAGAATGCTGGGCCAAAGCCAACGTAATGGATTGCAACAGAGGGAAATGTCGGGTGCTACATCAAGGTAAAAAAAAAAATGAATTGCACAGATATAGGATGGGGGATACATGGCTGGAGAATAGTACCTGTGAAAGAGATTTGGGAGTCTTAGTGGACCACAAGTTGAACATGAGTCAGCAGTGTGATGCGGCAGCCAGGAAAGCCAATACAATTCTTGGTTGCATAAACAGAACCATAGTGTCTAGATCAAGGGAAGTGATAGTACCACTCTATTCTGCTCTGGTCAGACCCCACCTGGAGTACTGTGTCCAGTTCTGTGTGCCTCAATTTAAAAAGGATGTTGACAACCTCGAGCGGGTGCAGAGGATGGTGACCAGGATGGTTGAAGGTCTGGAGGAAATGTCTTATGAGGAACGGCTTAGGGAACTGGGAATGTTTAGCCTCTCTAAAAGAAGACTGAGAGGGGATATGATAGCTATGTTTAAATATTTGAAAGGATGTCATATTGAAGAGGGAGCAGGTTTGTTTTCCATGGCTTCAGAGACTAGGACTCGAGGCAATGGTTTCAAACTGCAGGAAAAGAGATTCCATTTGAACATTAGGAAGAACTTCATGACAGTTGGAGCTGTTCGGCAGTGGAATATGCTGCCACAAAGGGTGGTGGAATCTCCTTCCTTGGAGGTTTTTAAGCAGAGGCTGGATGGCCATCTGTCGGAAATATTGTGATGGGGTTCCTGCATGGCAGGGGGTTGGACTAGATGGCCCTTGAGGTCTCTTCCAACTCTATGATTCTATGATTCTTACCTTTCTCTGGGCTTGCGTGGGGTTAAACTCCAACCAGGAAGCAGGCTGCAATGTCATCTTCTGCTGCTCCGTGGTGCTGGCCAATCAAGAATTGAGCAGGGACAGGCATCATACTGCCTCCCTGTCTGATTGGCCAACACCATGGAGCAACAGAAGATGACATCCAGTCTGCTTCCTCGTTGGAGCTCAGCTCTGTGCCTGCCCAGAAAAAGGTAAAAGACTGGCTGCATGTGTGTCAGAGGCTTCCAAACACCACCTGGGCTCGCGTGGGTTGTTTCAGAACCTACTGGTTCTGAAACTAATTGCCCATCCCTACTGATGATAGAGGGCATTTCCCAAAGAACTACAACATCCAAGAAGCATTGGGGCAGCTTGCTCTATTTTGAAGGTAGAAACAGACTGAAGAAGGCACCATGAAGCTGGACTGTACCACGGCTGGGGAATGCCTCAATATTACAGGGATATGCATTAAAAAAAAAAAAAAGAGAGAGAGAGAGAGAGAGAGAGAGAGAGAGAGAGAGAGAGAGCACCTTTAACTGGCTGGGGAAAAGGACTTTACCTGGAGCCCTAGCCTGGGTGAGGAGGTGCGGCACAGATCTGAGGCTCCTGAAGGCGAGAGGCGGCAGCAACAGCAAAGCCAGGTGGGTGTTCTTCTAGTTCTTAATACTGAAGCAGGCCCTATTCCGGCTGTCCACAGATATGAACAAACAAATTTAAAAGAAGATAAAAAGAAGAGAAAAAAGAAAAAACCCCGATAAATTACAAAACTGCAAAGAGACCATAAACCACCCAAAATTAAATTCCACGTCCCCCGGGACATTTTGTATTGCAGAAAATTTGTAAACTGGAAATGGAGGTACAATGCACCTGGGGGAAATTTTTTGTTAATTTTTTTTGTAAACTGGAGTTTTCTGGAGGGAAAAATGTAAACTGAGGCATTACTTTAAATGGACTTCCTTTTGTGAACCGAAAATTTTGTTAACGGAGGCATTCGTAAACTGTGGTATGCTGTACTTCCCATTTTATCAGCCACAAGACTTTTATTTGCAGGAAAACTGATTTTAAAAGGTGGGGAAAGGACTGTCTCAATCTTATACATTTTTTAAAAATCCCCACATGATATGATCTACACAGTCATTGCTGATGTGTCCTCCTTGGCATTGTGTCAACACACACCTGAAATGCTCGAGACCAGCATGCTGATAAAGCTTTAACAGAGAGGGTCACCTTTGCTATAATGATCAAGGGCATTTGGTTAGCAGCGCCTGGCTGCTACTTTGAACAATAGAACCATAGAGTTGGAAGTCCAACCCCCCCCCCTTCACTGTAGGACTGGAATCCAAATCAAAATATATCTGATACAGTAGTGCCTCAGTTAACGTAATGAATTTGTTCTGCGGGCTGTTTTGTATTGTGAACATTTTGTAACGTGTTTTCCCATAGGAATGTATTGAAAACCAGTTAATCGGTTGCAGAGATTTAAGAAAAAAGCAATAAAGTGGGGCTTTCCATTTAATTATTTTCTTAAAGCGGGGCATCCCCATTCTCTTTCTCATGAGAACATCACACATCAACTTTTAATTCCCTTATGAAAAAGCATAAACTGGGGCATCCCATTGATTTCCCCCCCCCTTAAACAGAAACATCTCTATTCCCAGAAATTTCATTTCTTTAATCAATTTTTAAATTGATTTTTTTTCTTTAACTGAGGCACCACTGTGTAAGGCCGTCTTAATATTCTATTACCTGTCTCCAGCGTTGGAGCACTTGGTTCCAGTGCCGTACTGCTGTAACAGTTAAGAAGTTTGTTCTGATAGCCTAAATTGGGTTGCCTTAACTTTATTTATTTATTTATTTATTTAGCTAGCTTATATGGTGCCCACTACCCAAAGGTCTCTGGGCGGCTTACATTAAAATGAACAGTTAAAACCATTAAAACATTCAAATGTCAATGAACAATTGAAAAGCAACAAAAAAAATTAAATACAAAACACTGAAATTGCCCTCCGACCTGTAATCTATGTTATGTCAGGTTTTTTTTAAAAAAACCTTTTGAAACAGGAAGGTTTGTACCTGCCACCGAAATGTGATTTCTAGTTTGAGAAGGAGCAATTGATAAGCACCCAACAAATGTATGAAACAAAAATAACTTTTCTGAGAAAACTACGCTTGAAACAGAAAACCCTAAATCCTGTTGCTAACTGAAAGGAAGGAAATTGGTATGGAGGGGAAGGGGTTTTAAAGTGTTCAAGGAGCGCTAAGAGGTCTCCTCTTGGGGTGGGTGGGTGGGGGCAGAACGGAGTATCTGAATATTCCCTAAAAGAAAAAGAAAATCATCCCGGGACACAGAGAAGGGAGTGTCCGTTTTTAAAAGGGTAGCGTAGCCTTGATTGCCTGTATATAGAGTTGGGGGGGCGGTGATACCCAATCAATATTTTGTATGATATGTATATCTCATTTTATAAGTATCTTACACCTCATTCTGCTGCTATGTCTTGAAGAAGTGCACATGTGCACGAAACGTCACATTAAAATATGAAAGTTAGTCTTTAAGGTGCCACATGTTTGTGTCTTTTGCCTGAAAGAACTGAAAGTGAAAATGAACAAGGTTCTGGCTCAGACCACTGCCTTCCTGTGGATAATGAAAACTGTGGATAAGAGCAAACACCAAAAAATCCCCAAAACTGCTGTTTTGCGAAGGTAGCTTGCTTTACAGTGGCTGTTTTGTCACAGTAGCTTGCTTTGAAGCTGCTGAATTCTTTATTTATTTTTCCTCTGCCAACCGTAGATAACTGGCTCAGTGGATAAGTGGAGTAGAAGGCCAAGGCATCGCTCAGAGAGTCTCATCTTGCACAATCAGTTTGAAGCTCTTTCCCTCAGCACACCTCATGAGGCACACATAGAGGAAGAATTGGTTCCACCGGAGGATCTCTCCCTCATCACTATTGATGAGATACAAGATCAGGTACATGTTGATGACCAGGCTGCAGGAGAGAAGCTCATTGTACTAGGGGATTCTATAATTAGAAATACGGAGGGATGGATTTGTGAGGAGCATGATAACCGTATGGTCACTTGCCTGCCGGGTGCAAAGGTTGCAGACATCACCAGAAATATAGATAGCTTGTTAGAGAGAACTGGGAAGGAGCCAGTGGTCATGGTACACGTCGGTACCAATGATGTCGGGAAGGCCAAGCGGTCAGTCTTGGAAGCCAAATTCAGGTTGCTAGGTAGAAGATTGAAGACCCGGGCTTCCAAGGTAGCATTTTCAGAAGTGCTACCTGTTCCTCATGCAGGACCCGCCAGACAGGCAGAACTCAGAAGCCTCAATGCGTGGATGAGGCGATGGTGTCGAGAGGAGGGCTTTAGATTTGTCAGGAACTGGAGAACATTTTGGGACAAGCCAAACCTGTTCAGGAGGGATGGGTTGCACTTGAATCATGATGGGACCAGATTGCTGGCACTCAACCTCAAAAAGGCAGCAGAGCAGCTTTTAAACTGATAACTGGGGGAAAGCCGACAGGAGCTGAGTGGCATCCGGTTCGGAACACCTCATCCTCGGGGAATGAGGTTGGAGAGGGTAGAGAATCACATAGAGAAGACATAGCAGGTATAGGTATTAGCACCGGGAGAATAACGGAATGTGACAGTTCATCTACTGAAAATAAAAGCTGTGGGGCGAATAGAACAAGGCAGCAGCTGTTGTTGCGGGACCCACTGTACAGGTGCTTCTACGCCAATGCTCGAAGCCTCCGAGCAAAGATGGGAGAACTTGAACATTTGGCAGCTAGGGATAACATTGATATAATAGCCATAACAGAAACCTGGTGGAATGCGGAGAACCAGTGGGACACAGCAATCCCAGGCTATAAACTCTATAGAAGAGATAGAGGGGGGCGGGTTGGAGGAGGAGTGGCCATCTATGTCAAAGAAGGGGTAAAATCCAGCAGAATGGAGATTGACAGAGGGTCTGACTCCACCATAGAATCACTGTGGGTTAAACTACCAGGTCCAAGGAGTGATGTGATCGTTGGAGTATTCTATCGTCCACCAGATCAGAAACTTGAGGGGGACCTTGAAATGAAGAGAGAAATCATGGAAGTGGCTAAAAGGGATAGGATAGTAATCATGGGGGACTTCAATTATCCCCACATTGACTGGGCCAATGCGAGCTCCGGGCAAGAAAGAGAAACTGGGTTTCTCGATTTGCTGAATGACTGTGCCTTAGAGCAACTTGTCACGGAGCCCACCCGAGAACAGGCAACTCTGGATCTAATATTGTGTGATACTCAGGACCTGGTCAGAGGTGTGAATGTCACTGAGCCTCTGGGGAACAGTGACCATGCTGCTATTACCTTTGCCATGCATGTCGGAGGAGGAGTGTCAACCAAATCAGACATAAAAACCCTTGATTTTCGAAGGGCAAACTTCCCTTAGATGAGGAAACTAGTTAGAGAGAAACTGAAGGGGAAGGTTAGAAGAATCCAATCTCTTCAGAGTGCATGGAGCCTGTTTAAAACAACAATAATAGAGGCCCAGCACAAGTGCATACCACAAAGAAAGAAGAGCTCATTTAAGTCCAAGAGGACACCGGCATGGTTAACGGGTGGAGTTAGAGAGGCTCTAAAGCGCAAGGAGAGGTCCTTCTGTAAATGGAAATCCTCTCCAAATGAGGAAAATAAAAAGGATCACAAACTCTGGCAAAAGAAATGTAAGAAGATGATAAGTGAGGCAAAGAAAGACTTTGAGGAACGAATGGCTAGCAATATAAAGGGTAATAATAAAAGCTTCTTTAAATATGTTAGAAGTAGAAAACCTGCCAGAGAACCAGTTGGCCCTCTGGATGGTGAGGGAGGAAAAGGGGAGGTTAAGGAAGACTCGGACATTGCAGAGAAATTGAATGAGTTCTTTGCGTCTGTCTTCACGACAGAGGACCTTGAGCGGATTCCGCTGCCTGAGCCGCCCCTCTTGACTAAAGAATTAAATCAAATACAGGTTAAAAGAGAGGAGGTTTTAGGACTAATTGATAAATTGAGGATTAAGAAGTCACCTGGCCCAGATGGCATCCACCCAAGGGTTATTAGGGAACTGAGAAATGAAATTGCAGATCTCTTAACGGTTATATGCAACTTGTCTCTTAAAACGGCCACAGTGCCGGAGGACTGGAGGATAGCAGATGTCACACCAATTTTTAAAAAAGGAAGGAGGGGGGACCCAGGAAACTACAGACCGGTTAGCCTTACATCTGTCCCAGGGAAGATGGTGGAAAGCTTCATCCAAGAGAAAATCTTAAAACACATAAAAGAACAAACCTTGCTGAGAGAAAATCAGCATGGCTTCTGTAAGGGTAAATCTTGTCTGACAAACCTCTTAGAATTTTTTGAAAAGGTCAACAGGCACGTGGATTTGGGTGAACCGGTTGATATAGTCTATCTGGATTTTCAAAAGGCTTTTGACACAGTCCCTCACCAAAGGCTGCTGAGAAAATTGCACAGTCAGGGGATAAGAGGGCAGGTCCTCTTATGGATTGAGAACTGGTTGAGATCCCGGAAACAAAGAGTAGGTGTCAATGGGAAATTTTCACAATGGAGAGAAGTGAAAAGCGGTGTGCCCCAGGGCTCTGTCCTGGGACCAGTGCTTTTCAATCTGTTCATAAATGACCTGGAGACAGGGATAAACAGTGAGGTGGCCAAGTTTGCCGATGACACAAAACTTTTCCGTGTGGTAAAAACCAGAGAAGATTGTGAAGAGCTCCAGAAGGATCTCTCCAAACTGGGGGAATGGGCGAGAAATGGCAAATGCGTTTTAATGTAACCAAATGTAAAGTAATGCATATTGGGGCAAAAAATCCAAACTTCATCTATCAACTCATGGGCTCTGAGTTATCCGTGACGGATCAGGAAAGAGATCTTGGTGTGTTGGTGGACAGCTCCATGAAGGTGTCTCCCCAATGTGTGGCAGCGGTGAAGAAGGCCAATTCCATGCTAGGGATTATCAAAAAGGGGATTGAAAGTAAAACAGCGAACATTATAATGCCTTTATACAAAACAATAGTAAGGCCCCACCTGGAGTATTGTGTACAATTCTGGTCACCGCATCTCAAGAAAGACATAGTGGAACTGGAAAAGGTGCAGAAGAGAGCGACTAAAATGATTACTGGGCTGGGGCACCTCCCTTATGAAGAAAGGCTAAAACATTTGGGCCTCTTTAGTCTGGAAAAAAGGCGATTGAGGGGGGATATGATTGAGACATACAAAATAATGCAGGGTATGAGTAAAGTGGATAGAGGGAAGCTCTTCTCCCTCTCCCAAAATACCAGAACTAGAGACATACACTCAAATTGAGGGCTGGGAGAGTAAGAACTGACAAAAGAAAATATTTTTTCACCCAGCGCGTTGTAAGTCTATGGAACTCCCTGCCACACAATGTGGTGATGGCATCTGACCTGGATGCCTTCAAAAGGGGATTGGACAGATTCCTGGAGGAAAAGTCCATCACAGGTTACAAACCATGATGGAGATATGTAACCTCCAGGGTTTAAACAGGGTACTTCAAGGGCCAGATGCAGGAGAGTGGTATCAGGAGACAGAAATCTAGTCTCATGCACTCCCAAACACATCTGGTGGGGTCGCTGTGAGATACAGGAAGCTGGACTAGATGGGCCTTTGGCCTGATCCAGCATGGCTCTTCTTATGTTCTTATGTTCTTATATAATGAATCAGTGGATATGGGGGTCCTACTGTACTCTGCTTTCTGGCAAACTCAGGGGGAGAATAGCCAGTTTGCCACCCCACATGAATTGAGTAACACTGGCTTAAAGCAATTATTTTATTTTCAGAACATTGTTGTTGTTGTTGTGTTGTTACAGTTGTGACTGACCCTTCATGACTCCATGTCCATGGAGTTTTCTTGGCAGGAATACTGGAGTGGTTTGCCAGATCCTACTCCAGGTGCCTACAGCACCTGGTATTCCCTGGTGGTCTCCCATTAAGTACTAACCAGGGCTGACCCTGCTTAGCTTCCGAAATCAGGCGAAATCGGATTTGCTTAGGGCATCTAGGCAGATCTTTTCAGAACATAGGAGAGGGGGGGGGAAGAAGCCAGCAATATTTGCATAGCAATGGGTCTTGGCAGATGTACAGAAGGACAACTCCCTTTTCTTGGAAGTGTTGTGGCTAGACAATGACTGAAGTGAAACTAAGGATACTGCCCAGCACAGGGAAACACAGCCTGAAGGGATGGGGTGGTGTTGGAGAAATTGCTTTCTCTCCCCTTTTTAGAAAGAAGGGGAAATCTTCCTGCTTGTCAGCAAAGCGTGTTTGAAGCTCCCTTCTGTTCATTTTGAGTGGCAGCTGCATCGGGGCAAGGACAAGTCGTGGGCAGCATGGAGTC
Source organism: Phrynocephalus guinanensis (assembly GCA_037367245.1). Classification (NCBI taxonomy): domain Eukaryota; kingdom Metazoa; phylum Chordata; class Lepidosauria; order Squamata; family Agamidae; genus Phrynocephalus; species Phrynocephalus guinanensis. Next base: position 25,740,430 of record CM074744.1, on the reverse strand, counting down.
CTCCAAAAAGCAATTACTGTATCTCTAAACATAGCTGTGAATGTTCAGGGCTGTGGCCTGGAAGTTCCCAGATGAGCAGAAAAAGTGAAAGTGACCCTAATAAAGCCCTGGCATTTGTGTTCTGCTCAAATGCCTCTGCACATGTTGTTGTTGCTTCAATGTACTGTACATACTAATGCTCAAGCACTCTCTGGACAGTTTACATCATAATTATGCAAGGAACAACTAATAGCAGCAGAAATCTGTTAAGCAAATTATCCCTATCTAAGGCCATATCACCAGCAGGGACAGATTTCCAGTAGTTGGAGACCTTTTGTTTTGATCCCAAGGATCTCTTGACTCGCCAGCAACTCAATCATGATAAGCCACATTGTGGATGTTGTTACCTGCCAATAACAAGTCTATAATTTAAGCTCCAGCAAAAGGTCAGGCAAGACTTCGGCCTCGGCCTTCGGGCTCTGGACTTTTGTGTGGATTTTGGGAGGATTGGTTTTTCCCTGACCATTCGGACTTGGATGTGCATCCGCCGACGCCTTGGAAGCGCCTGTCCCCCTGCCCACTGCCCCCTCCCCTGTAGTTTATCGCTCAAGGCGGTTCTGTCCATCTCCGTCTGGGCCACCAGCTGACCTCGTCTCCTCTCCCCCTTCTCCCTCCCCCCTCCTTTTATTTCCATTCTGCCCTGGTTATGTGCCCAACCTCTTACTGTGTTTTATACTCCTTTGTGTTTTGCCATTATTCCCATTGTATTTTTGCATTTTTGTAGCTGTATTTTTTGCTGTTGTTAACTGTTTTGCTTATATATATATATATATATATATATATATATATATATATATATATATATATATATATATATATGTTTTCGTAGATTTTCACGGGTATAGGTATGCATGTTAGGGTGGATTCGGGTTTCTTCCCGTGTAGAAATCTGGTTGTTTTGGCGACGTTTCGACGAGGTCTCACTCGTCATCTTCAGGCTGGTGTTCTGGCTACTTTTTTATTCTTGAAGCAAAGCGTGATCTCAGTTGAAGTCCTTCTATAAATACTGCTGGGGGGTGTGGTTTGCTTGCTCTGTTGCTGATTGTAGGTTCGTTTGTTCTTTTGTGATCTGCTGTGTGGCTGAGGCGATCGTTAAGGGCTTAACTGCTGGTGGGTTAGATGGCTGTTTAGAGACATCATGTGTGGGTGAGGTGCTGGATGTGTGTCTATTAGCCTTTTGTTTCTTAACGACCTTGGTGATGGGTGTTCTGGCAGCATCCTGGGCTTTGGTGGAGTGGGGTCCTGTGTCTTGTGAATTCATTTTGGTCTGGCTGCGTGTCTGTGGTCTCCCTGAAGATGACGAGTGAGACCTCGTCGAAACGTCGCCAAAACAACCAGATTTCTACACGGGAAGAAACCCGAATCCACCCTAACATGCATATATATATATATATATATATATATATATATATATATATATATATATATATATATATATATATATATATATATATATATATATATATATATATATATATATATATATATATATATATAATTTTATTTATTTATTTATTTATTCCTCTTTTTCCTTTTCCCTCCCCTCCTAGGCCACCATGTTGGCAGGGACCCCTATCTCTGTGGTGTCTGGCCGTGGGAGGTACGCTTTGGGCGGAGGGATCGGTCGGGTAAGAAGAACTCGGGCCCGGCACTTATTGCCTGTCCCCCGTTCTGATCCCCTCGCCCACCGTGATCTACCTGGGTGCCATCCCGCCAGCGCCTCCGATCTGTCCTGCCTCCTGATTAATGCCAGGTCGGTGCACAACAAGACCCCGCTCATCCTTGATTCTATCTTGGATGAGCACGCCGACCTGGCATGTATCACTGAGACCTGGGTGGGCACGGAGGGCGGGGCCTCCCTCGCCCTCCTGTGCCCACCTGGGTTTCAGGTTCAGTGGGCAGGCAGATCGGAGGGTAGGGGGGCGGGGTGGCCATCGTTTACAGGGAATCCCTTTGTGTTAGTAGGTCTGCGACAATGGTGTGTTCTGGGGTGGAATGCCTCCATCTATCAGTGGGTCAGCGAGATAAGTTTGGCATTGTGCTGGTGTACCGTGCTCCCCGCAACCCAGTGCAATCCCTACCAGAGATCGCTGAGTTCGTCTCGGCTGCTTTGCTGAGGTCCCCCCGCCTTCTAGTGGTTGGGGATCTCAACTTGTATGCCGAGGATGAACTCTCTGGTGCGGCTCTGGAATTCATGGAATCCATGACATCCATGAACTTATCTCAGCATGTTCTATGCCCCACCCATAGAGCTGGCCACACCCTGGACCTGGTCTTTTCCTCCATGTCGCCAGATTAGTGTCTGGGGGTTGGGGGTATTCTGCCCCTGCCCGTGTCATGGTCGGACCATTACCTACTAAAATTTTCCCTGTCGATCGCCCGCCCCGCCCCGCGGGGAGCGCCCTTCTTACATCTGGGCCCGCCCCCAGAGGCTCCTGGACCCTGCCAGGTTCATGCAGGCCTTCGGGGAGCTCTCTGGCGGTCTGGCAGACGATCCGGTCGATGCCCTGGTGGAAAGGTGGTATGTGGGTACCGCCGGGGTGGTGGACCGGATCGCCCCCAAGCGCCTCCTACGATGTCGAGGCCGCTGCTCCCCGTGGTTCACGGAGGAGTTGCGGTCGATGAAGCAAGAACGTAGGAGGCTGGAGGTCATTTGGAGGGCAAGCCGGACGGAAGTTAATAGGGCTGCCCTTAAAGAGCTGACTGGGCCGCTATCTCCGCGCGATCAGGGACGCTAGAAGATCTTTTGCCTCCCTGAGAATTGGCGAGGCCTCGAGCCGCCAGGCGGAGTTATTCCGGGTGGTTTGGGACCTCTCCAATCCCAGTCAGCTGCGGCTTCCTCCTAGTGATTTCACTAGTTGAGCAATTCGCAGCCCATTTTCGATCTAAAATTGAGGCCATCCGCTCCGACTTGCCCCCCAGTTGCTCTAGTCCACCCTTTGGGATCTCCGGTGCCTCACCCCTCCGTTCTCCCCTCCTGGATGAGTTCGGGCCGGTCTCTTTGGCGGAGGCCTCCAGAGCTATGGCTCGTTACCGGCCGGCGGCCACTCCCTTTGACCCTTGCCCAGCTTGGCTTATTAAATCTGCCGAAGGGAACATGCCTGAGTGGGTTTCTGCTATTGCCACGGCCTCCTTTCGAGAGGGTTGTTTCCCCTCCCGCTTGAAGGAGACCGTGGTGAAACCCACTCTTAAGAAACCTGGCCTGGCGACGGATACCTTTCCAACTTTCGTCCGATCGCCATTGTTCCCTTCCTGGGCAAGGTTGTCGAGGGGGTGGCCGCGGTCCGACTTCAGTCATACCTGGAGGTAAATCATATCCTGGATCCCTTCCAGTCTGGATTCAGGCCCCTTCGCGGGACCGAAACCGCCCTGGTCGCTCTGCAGGATGACCTCCTCATGGAGGTCATCAGGGGGAGCTCCTCGCTGTTGGTCCTCCTTGATCTCTCAGCAGCCTTTGATACCGTCGACCACGGTAACCTTCTAGCCCGGCTCGCGAGGGTGGGAATTGGTGGTCAGGCCCTGGCCTGGCTCCGTTCCTTCCTCGGCGACCGGACTCAGAGGGTACAGCTGGGGGATGTCTTGTCGGCTCCTTGGACTCTCCCTTGTGGGGTGCCCCAGGGGTCGGCAATCTCTCCCGTGGTGTTCAATGTTTATATGAGGCCGCTGGGGGAGGTCATCAGGAGATATGAAGTTCGCTGTCATCAGTACGCTGATGACACGCAGCTCTATATCTCCTTTTCATCTTCTTCAGAGGAGGCGGTTCGCTCCCTCGATCTGTGCCTGGAGGCCGTTTTGGAATGGACCAGAGATAACTGGCTCAAGCTTAATCCGGAGAAGACGGAGGTTCTGTTCTTCGGGGCGCCCTCGTCTCGGTACAATGGCCCCCTCCCTAGTCTGGGGGGTTTTTCCCTCTAGCCTACGGACAGCGCCAGGAATCTGGGCGTGGTCCTGGATTCGGCCCTCTCCCTGGAAGCCCAGGTGATGGCCGTCTCCAGGGCCGCTTTTTTCCATCTCCGCAGGATCGCCCAGATCCGCCAGTACCTTGATGAGTCCTCCCTGAGGACAGTTGTGTAGGCTCTGGTGGTCTCGAGGATCGACTATTGCAATACCCTCTACGTGGGGTTGCCCTTGGGCCTGGTCCGGAGGTTGCAGCGGGTGCAAAATGCGGCGGCCAGGCTGGTGGTGGGTGCCCGTAGATACGAGCACATCACCCCAGTCCTGGTCCGCCTGCATTGGCTTCCCGTTGCCTTCCGGATCAGGTTCAAGGTCTTGGTCTTGATTTTCAGGGCCCTCCACGGCTTGGGACCAGAGTATCTGGCGGAGCGTATCTCCCTGAGGGCATCCGGATCCAGACCCACGAGATCATCGCAGGCGCGCTCGCTGAGAGTGGCCACACCCAGAGAGGCACGGAAAACGTGCACGCGCAACCGTGCCTTCTCTGTGGTGGGGCCTTCCCTTTGGAACCATCTTCCCAGCGAGCTGCGCCTGCTGGAGTCCCTGCCTGCCTTTAAGAAAGCTTTGAAGACCTTCCTTTTTAAAGAGGCCTTTGGTGACCTTATCAGTTAGTTTTTTTTTCTTTCTCTTCCTTTTGTTTACCTCTTACTTCCTCCACTCCCTCCACTGCCGCCATCTTACCCTCCGTTGGTTCTGTTCGGAGGTCCCCCCCCTCTTTTCTCTTATTTTATGTGCTTTTTAACATTGTTAGCTGCCCAGAGTTCCCGCTGGGAAGATGGGCGGGATATAAGTTGATAAATAAATAAATAAATAAATAAATTGAGAACATGCACCCATTGCGTCAGCTGGGATTTCTTTTAAGGGCAAAGAAGACCCCAGATGTTAGATAGCATACAGATTTTATATACAGTATGTCAAATTGAAGGGACTGGTACACAAAATGGCTTCGCTTATGCTAACCTAGATGGCTTTTATAAAAAGGGTCTGTGTATGTAGAATAAAACTGCAGCCTAAGCAAAGTAAGTTCTCATGAGAAGAATGTGGCCTAGAGGCCTTCAAATGTATCTAGTAATGTTCTGTTTATTCCCTTCCTGTAATGCCCCGCTCTAAGTTGCTGTTTCCCTGCTAGCAAGCACAGTATACCATTGTTTAGCTAGCCGCAGCTTGTTGCTATTCTTGCAAGGTATGATAGATAAGAGTACAATAGCCTGCCTATGCTCAGAAACTGTTACTGCGCGTGTCTTCCTGTTTTATGAATGGCTAGTTTTAGACTCATGATCATAATGCATGTGACTAGAGATGGAGTAATCAGAAACTACAAAGCATGTTTGCTTTCTATGTAAGGTGCTTCAGCCTTTGGAAACGATTCCGCTGAACGCCCGCTACGTGGCTTTAGTGTAAACAATAAATGTCTTTCTCCTTTCCTCCCGAAACCTGGCATTATGTTTGATCTTTGCATTTCCCAGTGCAGCATGGGGGAGCCCGAAGGTAGTTCCCAGTGAAGGCTACAAAATAAAGAGCCATATACTCTCATAACTCTATTAGAATCATAGATTCTTAAGGGCCCTCTAGTACAACCGCCTGCTATGCAGGAACCCCCATCAAAGTACAGATGTCCTCCTCCATTTCGTGGTTCATATACTGCGGTCCTGGTATATGAAATGCAAGGCCCCCTGGGGCAAGCTGCTTGGGCCTGCTTGAGGCCTACTGCACTTATCCCAGGCCTAAGGCCTCTGACAGGCTTCCTGGGCCTGTCAGAGGCCACAGAAGTGGTTTCCAGTGAACTGGAGGTCACTTCCAGAAAACCAGAAGTGACTTCCGGATCACCCAAACCATTTCTGGCTATTCCAACAGGCCCGAGAAGCCCACCGGAGGCCCATTCAGGGCAGTGCCAGGCCTCAGGTAAGTGTAGGAGGCCCCAGATAGGGCTTCCAGTCATGACCTGATTCAGCATCCACATATCACGGGCTTTCCATTATTGCGGGTCGGGTCGGGTTGGGTCCCTAACCCCCGCAATACCATGTTTCCCCGAAAATAAGACACTGTCTTATATTTCTTTTCCCCCCAAGAAGATACGCTAGGGCTTATTTTGGGGGGTAGGTCTTTGCTACAAAGTATTGTAACTTTGGTGGCCCAAGCGAAGGGGGGGGAGGACAGTAGATGGAAAGGGAGGGGCAACGTGTGCTCTCTGTACCTGTACCACCACCACCACCACCACCAGAAATGGCCATCCAGCCTCTGGTTAGAATCTGCCACGTATTTGGATCTGGTCTCTAATTGGACAGTTTAAGGAACGAGTAGGTGGAAAGGCCAGTTAATTGGTGCCCCAATTGATGTTTTTTGGATGATTGTCTCCCCTTAGTGCCCTTCCTTTTGAATGTGGTGCCTCCTCTTGGAGAAAGTGTACCTCTTTTTATCTCTGATTATTTGTTGGTATGTTAATGTCAGCTCAGCTTAGATCTGTGGCCTTCAACCCCCATCTTATCTGCTAGGTTTCCTGTTATCACTAGCGGTATCATTCCCTGGAGCTACAGTCCTACAATGGGGCATCTGTTAGTTGAAAGGGAAACATTTGGAAGGTGTGAATTACTACCTTTGTAACCAGAGGTTACAAAGGAAGAAGTCTAATCCTGAAAGTTAGGGGATCTAGTTCGCTAGAAAGGGAGACCAAATTATATCATAATTTAGCCAGTATCAGGAGACGGGAACCTTTTAAGTAGAGGTAGTCCACCACTGCAGGTAACTTCATCCTTGTGTGTGTGTATTGCATCATTACAGTAATGACCGACTCTTCATGACTCCCGTGTCCATGGAGTTTTCTTGGCAGGAATACTGGAGTGGCTTGCTAGTTCCTACTCCATGCAGCTACAGCACCTGGTATTCCTTGGTGTTCTCCCAGGGCTGACCCTGCTTAGCTTCCAAAATCAGGCGAGATCGGATCTGCTTAGGGCATTTTAGGCAGGCATAATTTACTCAACAGGATTACCTTTCAAATCTGTTGCTACTTTAAGTTCCAACCTACCGTATTTTCACTGAATTGGGAATCCGGTATCCTTTAAAGAAAGAGTTGGGTGATCCGTTCAAGATATGTTCAACAGGGGAAATTAAATCTTGGGACGTTAGGCGTCATGGAGGTTGCCATGACCACTATTGACATTCCCTAACCTGCAGTTCACCTGTGGATTGAGGCTGGCTCAATCCACAAGACATATGGATGGGAAGCCAACCACTGTGGAGGAGTTATGGGCAAACACAATGGACTGGGAGGCATGTGAGTTGGAAGAGGTGAGGTCCCAGCTGCTGCCATCAAGGCAAGGCTCCGAGACAGTCCATCTTCACACGAACACTGGTGACCAGGAAGAGCAGAAGGTACCCCGCCCCTGAGAAGACTGCCTATATCAAACGTGACCCAGATATGCAGCAACTGTGACACTTGGAAACCTCATGCAGAGCCTGGCACCACCACCAGAAGAATGAAGATCATCTGTCAGTCCACCAGCTGCCACTGCCTGACCCAAGGACCTCTGGGAGCCATCTTCCAAGGGATACTGGTCTCTGTCTTCTAAGAATTTTTTTTAAGTTAAAAAGCACTGACTGGCCCGCAGGCCAGCTGATTGGTGCTGGGGTGGGGGAAATAATTTTTTTTTTAAAAAGCACCGACTAGCCCCAGGGCCAGCTGGTGGGCACTGAGGAAATTTTAAAAAAAAAAATATTATTTTTTAAAAAGCGCTGCCTGGGCTGCAGGCCAGGTGATTGGCACTTGGGGGGGGATAAAAAAATTTAAAAAACGAAAAAGTGCTGACCAGCCCCAGGGACAGCTGGTGGGCGCTAGGGAAAATTTTAATTTTTTTAAAAAGCACCAACAGGCCCATAGGCCAGCTGAATGGTGTTAGGGGGGAAATTAAAAATAATAATAAAAAAATTAAAAGCACTGACCAGCCCCAGGGCCAGCTGGTAGACGATAAGGAAAAAATTAAAAAATTAAAAATGCTGATGGGCCCGCAGGCCAGCTGATTGAATATATATATATATGTATGTGTGTGTGTGTGTGTGTGTGTGTGCCGACCAGCCCCAGGGACAGCTGGTGGGCGCTAGGGAAATTTAAACAGAAAAAAACATTTTTAAGTGCCAACGCAGGCCAGATGTTTGGCACACAGGAAGGGGGGGGATAAAAATAAATAAATAAATAAAAAGCACTGACCAGCCCCAGGGCCAGCTGGTTGGCACTAGGGGAAAAAATTAAAAACCTGCTGAAAACCCAGATCATATGCACCCCCATGGTGACTTCTGGATCCAGAAAATGTGCATTTCTAAGGAGAGAGAAAAATACCCAACATCTCTGGTAGGTCTTGGAAAGCTCGCTAGAACCTGCTAAAGAGGGTGTTGCCTTTTTTTTTTTTAAACCCCAATTACCGTAGGGACAAGATTTTTGGAGCCAGTTTGTCAGTAAATCAGATCAGGATTTTAAAGGATGTGTGATAGGCTCCTAAGATAAAATAGCAATGTATTCTCAAAGGCTTTCACAGCCGGGATCTGATAGCTGTTGCGAGTATTTTGGGGGCACTTTGGCTGTGTTCTGAAAAACTTCCAGAACATAATCAAACACCCCGAAAAATGCACAACAGCTATAATATAGCAATTTTGATCCCTTATTAAAAAGTGAGTGGGTGGAAACCTATTGGTTATTTGTGCTGGCCTATGTGCTGTGGCAAATGGCAACCAGTTAACAAACTATCCCTTGTATCAATGCATTCTCGAAGGCTTTCACAGCCGGGATCTGGTGGTAGTGGGTGTTCCGGGCTGTTTGACCATGTTCTGGAGGTTTTCCTTCCTAACGCAGAAAGAGAATGTCTTACTTCCTGCGCTCCGATCCTCAGAAGATGCTGGCCACAGAGACTGGTGAAATGTTAGGAAGAAGAAAAACTTTCAGAACACAGCAAAACAACATGGTAAACCCACAACTACCCCTTGTATCCTACATCAAATGCCAGAAATATGATTTATTTATTTATTTATTTATTTATTTGAATTATATACCTCCCCATTTAATACAAACACTATGATTGGCAGTTTCCACAGTATATAACGAGACATTCAATATGGTACATGACAAATACGGATCTAAAACTTATAGAAAGAAAAAGGAAAAAAAGCAGGAAAGGAAAGCAGTTTAAACAACATTAACAGCATCCAGAGGATATATTACTGAAGGCAGCTTTGTACTACTATTCTGTTTTGTCTCATTTCGAGAATATCAAGAGGGAAACAGCCTTTCACAGCCCTTAATCAGATGGTGGGGGGGAATGTTAAATATCGTTATAACAAAGAGCTATGTAGAACATCTCCAACTAGGAATAGTTTTCAGATACTTAACAATTTAAAGGAAGAAATATATACAAACAACCATAATATAATTTTCTCGCCCACCCCTCCAAGTTTTAGTAATAGTTGAATTTAAAAAATAAATAAATGGGGTGTCATTTTATTTTTTAAAAAAGAAAAAAATCTTTCCAAATAATTTAATTTGCTTTCAGATCTAATGAAAATAATGAAGAACGAAGATTTTTTTGGCCTAGTTCTACTCCCAGCTCCTGGCTTAAAGAGGCACCTTTCTCCTAGTGTACTGCTGGAGAAAAAGATATTAAACCACATATTTAAGCAACTGACCCTGAATCAGTGGCTTCTTTCTCTGTAATAGCAATTCCCCTGGCTGGCAAGCTCTCAATTGATTAGCTTCCCCATCCCCACTTGAAAAACCTTAATAAGAAAGGGTGTCAATCTGAGAAAGTGAGAATGTTGCCTGTTGATAAAGCTGCCATGGCGGTCTTATGTGACCAGGCATGCCACCATGCGCAGCTGCCACCATGTCATTTTCGCCACAGCCACGTCTTCACAAGGAGGTCCAGGCCCATAAATATCAATAGGATTTTGGCTATATTTTAGGGACAGGGAAATAGGTGGGGAGAGCTGAGGTGAGTCGAGCAAGGTTTCATCTCAACCCCTTGCCTGCCAAGGTTGTGCTTCCAACATCACACTATCAGCCACTGCTACAATCTCAACGACGGTGAGGGCATTGTCACTTCAACATCTCTCCCATACTGAGCCAGGAGCAAAGTTTTGCCCCAGCAAATGAGGCATTTCTGAAAGTATAGATGGTGTTATGCTCATCAGCATCAGAAAAGGTCACTGAGCCCTCGTCGTAGTTGAGAGATACACGGATCCTTGTGGGAGAAACATAAGGGTGAACTTGGAAGTTTGTGGGTACCCAGAACTGTCCCAGAGGTACACCAGGAGAAGCGAAATCACAGCATGTATCATCATCATCATAGAATGCATGCACAGGAAAGTTGAATGCACAGTATGTATCGTCATTAGCACAGAATGGATCACTGTTTAGTGACAACTTCCCCACCGCCCAGACCCCTTGCTCAGGGCTTAAATTGATTTGGTTTTGTTCTCTTAAATCCTCTTTGGCTACCCCCACAGTCCAGAATCTTCTCTGCCCCACATCCACCACCCAGGAATGTCTTCCTGAGTTGATTCTCTCAGTCCCCATGGTACTGGACCAACAATAATATGTTTCCATGGAAGAAGTTCTGCTTCCAAACCCTGTTGGAAATCCAACAACTCCTCCTTTGGTTTGACGTGCTGATGATAGAACTAGTCTGGGAACAGTCATATCTTCCGTTGAACCTTCTGTGAGAGAGAGGAAAAGATCAGTGGCAGCACAGGGTAGGAGGGTTGGATAGTGGGAGCTGCTCAGGTTAAAATAGGCCACAAGATTTATTTCAATTTTAGGATGATCAAAACGATGAAGAGCATTTGTAGATGAAGAGCTACACCCTGTCTACCCAAACAAGGTCGTCAGTTTGTAAGATGTGACTTGGACATGGATGTTTTAGAGATCATTAATTGAGAAAGTCACCACCACAAGGGCTCCAAATGGGAGTCGAGTACTGGGACTTAGACAAGAGAGATACACTGTTCAAATATCCATCTAGCTAATTATCTTACTGGGGAAAATTTTGTTCGGCTAGTCATCATTGCCCCGCTTTACTGATTTCTCTAGATCAGACATGTTCAAACTTCGGCTCTCCTGATGCTTTGGGCCACAACTCCCAGAATTCTAAGTGTAGACTGCCAATGACAAAGGATTGTGGGAGTTGTGGTTCAAAACATCTGGAGGGCCAAAGTTTGGACATGCCTGCTCTAGATTGTTAGGAAGACAGTATGGATAGTAGTTGCGGCTGTGTGTCTTGGCTTTGTCTCCTTGGAGAATTCTTTATGACACTAATGTTACATTACATTTTATGATGTTGGTGTCACATCATCTTTTTTTCTTTATTGCACACAGTGTGTGCCTTCAGGTTCCCAATGTATGATGTTCCAAATGCCTTCAGGTCCTCAATGCATGGTCTCCAAAATGCCCTATCTTCAAACGCCCTGCTCAGCCTGTGGCTTCCTTTACAGTGTCAGACCATCTCGTCTTTGGTCTTCCTCTTTCCCCGCTGCCTTCCACCTTTCCCAGTGTTAATAGCCTTTTGCAGAGATACTCCTTCTCTTCCGATATAGTTTACATTTCCCCTATTTATTCTGATTAATACAAGAAGTCAAATTTTTAATCTTTGAATCTTTTTTCGGGGGGGGGGGGTCAGTGAAAGACGAACTAACCTTTGAAAATTAGCTTAGTTCAAATCTCAGATCTCCCACTTTAATCATGGTGACGCAGACGTGAGCGTGGGCAAAGACACTGAGAACATTGCTTTCAGGAGGCTAGACTCCATTACGAATCTGAAATGCAACTGGGGTCACATCAGCTGATGAGAAACCACAATTCCAGCGATTGATGATGGGAGTGGAGAAATTTCTGTATGGATAGCTACTAGAAAGCAGCAGCAGGGTAAGAGAACACTGGCAGGCCCCTGTCTCCAATGATGCCGAAAACTGGATAATGATGAACCATTATTTAATTCCCCTGAGTAGTCAGTTCTGGTAACTGCATCATGGAAATATGTACAGTAGGACCCTGGTATCCGCTGGGGATAGGTTCCAAGCCTCTCTGTGGATAACACAAACCATGGATAAGAGAGAACACCCCCCCCCAAAAAAAAAACTGCTGTTTGTGACAGTAGCTTGCTTTATGGCTGCTGAATTATTTATTTAATTTTTTTCCTCTGCCAACTGTGGATAACCGCATCAGTGGTTAATGAATGATTCATTGGCTACAGCGGTCCTACTGTATTCTTAATTTTTTCATTTAATATTTTTAATAGTTTCAGATTGCGGATAAGTGAACATGTGAATACTAATCCAGTAAATAGGTAGGATCCTACTGTACTGGAAGGGGAAGATTTCCTGTAACTAAAGACCTCTTCATTCCTTCCCACAACTTACACTGTTCCCACAAGAATCAAAAAAATGTCCTAGGACAAAAGTAGGAACTTTTAAAATGACCAAAAATCCCCACCTCACCCCCAGTGATGAAATCATCACCCTTTTACTCGGTTAAACAACAAGACTCAGCGTTCCATCCTTCTGAGGTCGGTAAAAAGAAGTAACCAGCCTTCTTGGGGGGAGCAATGTGTAGCCTGCAAACTGTAATTAAAAAACTGTAAAACCGCCCAGAGACTACTTGAAGTGGTATGGGGCAGTATATAAGCAGAACACTTTGCTTTGCTTTAAATAAGAATATCTGAACCAGCCACGAAAACTTTGTTTCAGTTTGGTTATTGACTTTAATAGGTTATTGACTTGCTAGGCCTTAAACAGCCAGAGGGAACATCCCTAGCAGTAGCTGCAATGCACTAGAGATTTGTATCATTGATTGGTCTCTTTAACCCATCATCTCTGGGCATTTAAACAATGATATACGCTTGACAAATCTAATATTTCATTTTCTACGTGGGGACCACAAAACAGAAATTTAAGAGGTTGGGGTAAGGGAAGAAGACAACAGGATAAAGACTTGTCAGAAACATGGACAAATTAAAGAGGAAAATTCCAGATAGCTAATGGATAAAGTTTTGCCCTGTGTCATAGCCATCTAGAATTCACAACTTTCCTCATAAATGTGAGAGTCAGAACCTGAAATGAACATGGGAGAAAGCAAAACCGATAGAGTTGTCCATCCCAAGTTGTCAGCAACCCCTATGAGTAGTTAATAATCCTGGGAGGCGATATCAGAAAAGCTTATACAATTATGCATGTGCTAACCAAAATTCAATCTTGCATATTCTTCTGGTGTAGATGGGCAATGCAATGACCAAATTCATTAAACCAACACATAGTTCTGGTTTTCATTTAGCTACAGCCCCTCTGCACTTGCTAGATAGCCCAGTGGTTTAGGGAGTTTTGGAATTCAATTTCCCCCGTGTCTGCTGGGAGAAGAGCCAAGCTATGTAACCTTTGGCCATCTGCACAGTCCCAAGGTGACCCTAGAACAGTGTTGGCGAACCCAAGGCACGGGTGCCAAAGGTGGCACTCAGAGCCCTTTCTGAGGGGAACCTGACATCGCCCCTTCACAGCCACCTGCATTCAGGTTAAAGTGCTGTATTTGCACTTTGTGAAAAATTAGTGGGTTTTGAATCGCATTTTGGCCACTTGGGTCTCTAAAAGGTTTGCCATTACTGCCCTAGAAGCAGGGAAAGGTAAACCACTTCTGAGTATTTCTATCTAGAAAGCTCTGAAAAGGGACACTATAAGTTAGAATTGATTTGAGGGCATATGATTACAGTGGTACCTTGTATAAAGGAATTAAATCGTTCCAAATGTAATTATGTTAAGCAAATTTTCCTTTATACAAATTCCCATGGGAATGCATTGAAAATGGAGTAATCCTATTTTTATGTTGTACGAATTTTCCCCATAGGTGACTATGTTAAGCAAATTTCCCCTATCTCCAGATTTTTTATGTTGTACAGATTTTATGTTATACAAGCTGTTTGTTATACAAGGGTCCAATGTACATTTATTCAGCCCATCAGATAATCTCCCTTAATAGAGTCTTATGGCGCAGTGGTTAAATGCCTGTACTGCAGCTAAAACTGTGCTCACGACCTGGGGGTTCAATCCCAGGTAGCAGCAGGCTCAAGGTTCACTCAGCCCTCCAACCTTCTGAGGTCGGTAAAATGAGTACCCAGCTTCCCGGGGGGGGGGGTGTAGCCTGCATACTGTAATTGAAACTGTAAACCGCCCAGAGACTACTTGAAGTGGTAATTGGCGGTATATAAGCAGAACACTTTGCTTTGCTTTTTGCTTTGCTTTCCCCTTTTATGTAGAAAAAGGAGGGAGGGGAAAACCCAACAACTCCAAACATACTTGGCCAAGGGCATGAAAATATACCTTCATTTGCTCGAAGTCTGGACAACACGGTATCTAGAAAAGAAAAGAAATAACAGCAATAAACTGGTACTGGTACTAATAGACTTCAAGATAAATTCATTCAAATGGGTTTAGTTACCCCTGAAAGTTTCAGTGACAGGCTTCAGAAGAGGATGTATTCTGGAGAACTTCTCAATTTGCTTTTTTAATTCAGGAGGAAAAGCAGGTAATTCCGTGCATTCTTCTGCATTACTCCTAGGGGGGAAAGCCACAGAAACTTGCTATCAGTCTGTCCATCCTCAGGTCTCTCAATTCAGTGGAAAAGATGAGCAAGACAATATGGGACGAAGAAGCAAAAGGCACAGAAAGGCCTGCAAACTAAGCAGTGAATCTGCTGTTTTAGCACGAGGCCAACACAGCAATCCATTATGTACTGGAAACTTTAAGAAGTGAAAAAGTCTATACAAAAGATAATTACATATATTGCTTTCATATGAAGTTTACAGATAAAAATCCCCACGCCCCTAGCCCTTTTAATCAACATTTATTTATTTATTTACTTACTTACTTATTTATTTATTTATTTATTTATTTATTTATTTATTTTTAGTATTTTTACCCCATGGTCTCAAAACATTACAATTCTAGTAATCTAACAGAATTTTGATAAGGACTTGTCAGAGCATATAATGTTCAACACCAGAACATAAAAGAAGGACCTCAGATATATTTTTCTGTGACTCGAGCAAGACAGGTTCTTGCAATATCTGTTCCACAAGGAAAATGCACTGAGATAACAAGGTCAAGATATTGGATAATGAGAGATCTACCATCTTCAAACAGAAGGCACAAGATTCCTTGGCCTGTGACCTCTTACAATCCCATTGAAATATAAGATCAGAAAGTTTGATAGTTTTCTAAGAGCCTTAAATACCTTGCTAGATGTCTAGTAAAACTCAGACGCCTGGGGATCAAGTTAAATGTTCCTTCGCTGATGCAATAAACACAAATACATTGGTACCTTGTATAAAGGAATTAATTCGTTCCAAATGAAATTATGTTAAGCAAATTTTCCTTTATACAAATTCCCATAGGAATGCATTGAAAACAGAGTAAATCCCATTTTTTTTGTTGTATGGATTCTCCCCATAGGCGATTATGTTAAGCAAATTTCTCTATCTCCAGAGTTTTTTTTATGTTGTACAGATCTTATGTTATACCAACTGTTTCTTATACAAGGGTCCACTGTACTGGCTTTATTCCTACATTGCTCCCATGGTCCGTATTATGCATAAAATGCTTTCAAGCTTTAAGAAAACTGTAGGCACAAATGCTTGCAGGTATATGAAAACTAAATTTAAATTGTAAACCAATTCCTTTTGATGGAGGGGGGCTTATTGAGAGGAGGAGACATGAAGAGATGGTTGTTGCCACACCCCAAAATCAAATTCAACTCAATGTGTATTGACCTTCCCCCCCTTCTCAAATTTTATGTGGTATTCTATATTAGAATAGAATTATATTTTGGGGAAAAAATTGAATGTGTTTCACCCCATTAAAATTATTTGTTATACAAGTGTATGGGGGGGAGTGTCACAGGTTAACTGGCTTTTTATAAAAGGGTGCTGTGATTCAAAAACTGTTGGAAAACATACTTTAAGACAAAACTCTTTGGTTGCAGCATAAAATAGATATCACTATATGGAATAGCCAGAAACTGGGTGAGATCTCTCAAATTTGTTCCACTGCTGCTACTGGCGCGCCTCAAAAATACAGTTCGATCTTCTCTAGTCCTCTCTAGTGACCAACGCTGACACTTCAGGTTGAGAACACTAGCAAAAATGTGAAAAGCAGACTAAAAGAACACCTTGCTTTACTGAGAGCTGATAAAAGAATTATATACAATTTGAAACATTTCTGTCTAAATGTCTCTAAAATGATAGAACTAGAAAACATTACATATCACACTAACTACTCATTATGCAATTTTAAAATGTAACAGTTACATGTTTGTAATAAAAACTCATTATGGGTAATTATCAATCAATCAATTTTATTTTACAGCCAAAGGCCCGATAATGGGTAATTATTAGTTGTAGCTAAATTGTTCTGAGCTCTGTTTTTATCATACAGAACAAATATAATAATCTTAATAGGACTCCAGCCCCTGTGAAGGAGGCACAGTGGGGAAATCACACTCCCAATGTGTAGCTCTGCGGACAAATACCTAAAACACTCCCCCCTTGTCTATATGACAGCCCTTCAGACATCTGACAATAGCTAAGGTGCTACTTTTTAATCATCTGGTTAACAAGTACAGTAGGACCCCCATATCCACTGATTCATTATCCACTGATTCAGTTATCCATGGTTGGCAGAGTAAAAAATTAAATAAATAATTCAGCAGCTGTAAAGTAAGGTACTGTCACAAACAGCAGCCGTAAAACAAGTTACTGTCACCAAACAGCAGTTTGGGGTCCCCCCCCGGTGTTCTCTCTTATCCACGGTTTTCATTATCCACAGGGAGGCCTCGAACCAATCCCCAGCAGATACTGGGGGTCCTACTGCATCAATTGGAGCAAGCCAGGGTCTTCTTCTTATGAAAGACTGAACCAAAAGAAGAGAGCACCAAGTAATTTTAGAAGATAATAGCTAATTAGCAAAGCTAATTACTACTCATGAACAATAAGAGATGGAAACGAAAACAGTTGCATTTTCAAGCTTCAGAGATGCAAAATATATGGATTTTTCTGATTTCTCTTTCAGGGAGGGCAGGTGCTACACGACACTATTCTTTTCCTAGCTCAAAGTTATTTAATTGAGGCGATTACACATTCTTCATGGACATTCAACTAAATGTACAACAACTTTTCCAGGTACAACTGGAAAGGTCTCTGTTGGCTTTCCAAAGGCCAACATGACTTTGGAAGTAAGAGGTGGGGTTGCCGTCACAGTTTATGCACTTGGACTATGTGGTAGTTGGAACATCTGGCCAAAGCTTAACTAGGAGATGAAAGAAACAGGCCCTTATCCCCCCCCCAAAAAAAAAAAATAGTGCTAGGTAAAGCAGGCTATTTGCTAACACAAACCACTGAGCCAAATATGAAGCCACATACCTTTGTAAAATACTCCGGATGTCCTAGGAGAAGAAAAAGAATGGGAGAAATTCAAAAACACACACCACTTTGCTTCCCATGTAACACGTTACGAATTTATCAAGCATAAATGTCTGCCCCTCAAAAGAGAAAATCATGCCTCAACATACTGAATGAGCAGTATATAATTCAAATAAAAAGATAAATCTATATCCCTGCAGAAAAGAATAGGACGGGCGTTTCCTCACCCACGCCTTTGATGACCGGCAGTGTGATCCACTGACAAGGAAAACCACTTTTGTAGTAAGTTCTGCTAAAAGAAACTCAATTCAAATTTGAAGCATATACATGAGGCATGTGCATGCATGGAGTAGTGCAGTGATGTCTAAACTTCAGCCCTCCAGATGTTTTGGACCACAACTCCCACAGCCATTTGTCAAGGGCAATCTAGGCTTGGAATTCTGGGACTTGTGGTCCAAAACATCAGGAGGGCCGAAGTTTGGACACCCCTGGAGTAGTGTGTCCGGGGAGCAAGTTTTTATTCTTCTCTGCCAGAAGCCCATTGATTGCAGGTGGAACATTCATTGGAATCGACTCCACATGTGTGTGTTGGACAGCAGCGCGGGGGGTGGGAGCATTCCTCGCCTGCCAAACCAGTTGCCCATGCCAGCCCCATCGTTCCAGTACCAGCTGTCCACCTCGCTCATCCACCAGCCTGCTACCTTTTTTACTACCTATTCAACTCCCACCAGCCCGTTACCCTGCCCCAGGGGTGGACCCGTTTCTGACGGAAAAAAAAACCCTGGGAGCCGCAAAACCATTGCGACATTTAAAACAAATATATACAACCATCGATGCCGTTCTCGCTGTTCCACCTCAGCAACCGGGCGCTGGGCCAGCCGCTGTTCGAGGCTCCGTGAGGTGATGACCCGCGCTCCGGGCCTACCAGCGCCGCCGCCGCCGCCACGGTCCCGCCGCCGGAGGCGAGGGAGCGGCGCCCGCCTCAGTGGTTGAAAGGACGGGCCTGCGACCCCGCGGCTGGTCCCTTTTTTTGGAAGCAGGCGAGCGGCGACTTCTCCCCCCCCACACACACACACTTCTTGCAGCCGTGGTGTGTGTGCGTGTGTGGGCAAAGTTTGGCTTGTGAAGGAGACGGAGGGAAGGGGCGGGTGATGCGACACACACACACACACACACACACACACACACACACACACACACACACACACCCTTCTTGCAGCCGTGGTGTGTGTGCGTGTGTGGGCAAAGTTTGGCTTGTGAAGGAGACGGAAGGAAGGGGCGGGTGATGCGACACACACACACACACACACACACACACACACACACACACACACACACACACACACACACACACACACACACACACTTCTTGGAGCCGTGGTGTGTGTTCGTGTGTGGGCAAAGTTTGGCTTGTGAAGGAGACGGAGGGAAGGGGCGGGTGATGCCACACACACACACACACACACACACACAAACACACACACACACCCTTCTTGCAGCCGTGGTGTGTGTTCGTGTGTGGGCAAAGTTTGGCTTGTGAAGGACACGGAGGGAAGGGGCGGGTGATGCCACACAAACACACACACACACACACACACCCTTCTTGCAGCCGTGGTGTGTGTTCGAGTGTGGGCAAAGTTTGGCTTGTGAAGGAGACGGAGGGAAGGGGCGGGTGATGCCACACACACACACACACACACACACACACAGACACCCTTCTTGCAGCCGTGATGTGTGTTCGTGTGTGGGCAAAGTTTGGCTTGTGAAGGAGACGGAGGGAAAGGGGCGGGTGATGCCACACAAACACACACACACACACCCTTCTTGCAGCCGTGGTGTGTGTTCGTGTGTGGGCAAAGTTTGGCTTGTGAAGGAGACGGAGGAAAGGGGCGGGTGATGCCACACACACACACACACACACACACCCTTCTTGCAGCCGTGGTGTGTGTGTGTGTGTGTGGGTAAAGTTTGGCTTGTGAAAGAGACGGAGGGAAGGGGCGGGTGAGGCGCGCTGGGCCACCGTGGATCTCCCTGGTCCGCTCCTCCATTCTGCTTTCGGACCCCCTTTTTTGTCCGTCCAGGCCGCCGCCGCCACCACCACCACCACCACGACCCGACCGGCTGCTTGGGCCTGGCCGCCGCCGCCTCCCCTCGCCCTTTTCCCGGCCGGGCGCAGCCATTGTGCCCGCTTCCCCCTCGCCGCCGCCGCCTCCGCCTCCTCCACTGCCGGCGGTGGCGGGAGGAGGGGGAGGAGGAGGAGGATTACCAACACGCGTGGCTTCCTGCTGCTGCTGCTGCTGAGCGGCCCCTGACCCCCGTGGCGGGAGGAGACCCCGGCGGCCACCGATGCCACCCCCACCACCCCTCCAACGCCGCCGCTGCCGCCGCCGCCATCCTTGCCCTGGCCGGCCCAGGAGCCTTCGTCACGGCCGAGGCGGCGGCGGCGCACCAGCGGCGGCAGCAGCGGCAGCAGCAGCACCAGGAGGAGGAGGAGGAGGAGGAGGAAGATGAAGACGAGGAGGACGGCGGCGGCGGCAAACTGGAGTTTCCCCCGCGGTCCTAGTTTAAATGCCGCGGGACCCCTTCCACGAGGGGAACCTCCCGGAGCCGCCTCAAAGGTTCCAAAGAGCCGCATGCGGCTCCGGAGCCGCGGGTTGCAGACCCCCGCCCTGCCCATTCTGTCCACAATACAGATTCCCCCTGCCAGTCAAGTCATCCCCATGAAAACCCAATCACTGCCACGAGCCCTCTGCCAGCCTGCCACCTTCTTCTCCCACCTGATCACCTTCCACGAGCACAAACACCACCAGCTTGACAATCCCTCCCACCAGCCAACCCACCCAGTGAACCCCTCAGCCCAGTCATCCTCACACACACCAGCTTGATTGTTCCCCCATCATCCCCAACCCTGTCAGACCTTACATAAGAACAGCCTTTGCTGGAACAGGCCACAGCCCATCCAGTCCAGCATTCTGTCTCACAGTGGCTCACACCAGTTGCTTCAGGGTATTCCCAAGCAGATGCCTTCACCTGCTTATGATTCCCCGCAAACGGCATTGAGAAATATCCTGCCTATCTCTCCAACCCGGAGGTTGTCCTTAGGCATCCAGAATGATAGCCATTGATACCCTTTGTTCTCCATCAACCTGTCCAATCCTTTCATAAAGTCGTCAAGGCTGACAGCTGTCCCCACTTCTTCTGGCAGGGAGTTCCACAGACCAGGGAAAAAGTACTTCCTCTTATTTGTTTGAGATCTAGCAACCGAAAGTGTCAAGGAATGCCCCCTAGTTCTAGTGTTGTGTGATAGGAAAACAACTTTTCCTTCTCTACTTTGTCCACACTGTGTATGATGTGATAAACTTCAAACCTTGTTTTTACAAGTAGCGGCCCCGATGAGGATGCACACACTGACACAAAACATTTGGGTTCAGGCTTAAATCTACACTTTACCCCAGCTCCCAAAGAAACAATCCCTCTGCCAGTCTATTCTGGCTCCTATTCTATTACTCCTGTTGAGTAACACAATTATCTGTTCCTTACTTCATGACTGAGGGGCCATCCACTGGGAAGCATTTCTCTCTCTCTCTCTGGGCCTTTTTACACGACCCCTAAGATCCGCTGGCCACTTAAATTCGGACCAGAGATCTTAGGGGTTTCGCTCTTCCTCTGTCTTCCTCTGTCCCCACCCCCCTTGGCACTTCCTGGTTGCTGGCTGCCTGAGGGAGGGAGAAAAAAAGAAAGAAAAGAATGCCTTCTTACCTCCGTTTTGTTCCCGGCAGCATTCAGATCTCTTAAAGGGGCGGGGCGCAAAAAAAGAACAAACAGAAGCCAGGAGAGCCCCGCACTCACTATCCTTACACCGGATCAAATATTTGTCACCATCAAAGACCAGGTACAAGAAAACTGCTGTTTGGTCGCGCTAAAGTGGGCGGGGTCGCACTTAATTGTCTGCAAAGTCCGGAGCTGGTGGGTAAACATTTTTAAGGTCCGGACCTTGCAGTCATTTGCGGCGGAGCTTAGGGGTCGTGTATAAACACCCTCTCTCTCTCTGTGCCTAGAGGCCAACCTGGATTGTTTCTCTTGCTCTCACCTGCAACAATTCATCAGCTGGTTGCTTCTGTTTCTCTTCTATCACTCTGACAAGGTTCTCCATAGAGGACATTTCGTCCGACAGCTTTGCCATGTGTTTATTTTCGGTGGCTTTGATCTCATCCTCCAGATCTTTCAGTTTAGCCAGCAGGCCGGCTTCTTGCTCTTCCAGAAATTGGTGCAACTGCTTAAACTCAGCCACAATTTTCTCTCTCCCTACTTTTGTCTGTATCTGCAATGCAGAAATTGAATGAGGGGAAAAGGGGAGTTGTGGGGTGCCAGATATTATTCTCCATGAATTGTGCCTCCTAAATCAGTTTTTAATTGCAGGATGATCACATTTATTGGAGAATCACAATCAATAAATGCAAAATGTGCAATAAATATTTAAACAATCCAGTATGAGAGCAGCTACATAAATGATAAAAATGCTTAAAATTATATTAACTCTTTTTTTTTTCAAAATCTCTAATCAACTTTTCTCTTTTCCCAGCTGCCCAACTTAATTCAGATAACAATTCGATGGTTTAAAAAGCCTGCCCTTGTTTGTACCAGAAAGGGTGGCTTTAAAGGGGGAAACCTCTCCTTACGTGATTCTTCCATCTGCTGTGGAATCACAGCACCTCATCCCCTAAAAGGAGAAGCTCTACAGTTGTGACCAGTTTGCTCCCCTGGGTGATACATCATCCAATGCTTGATGATGCAGGCCTGGTAAAAGTTGTGTCAGGAGTCAAACTATTATTCCGCTTTCCCATGCTGTCTGCCCCTGCTTTTCCTGGCAGGAAGAAGGCCACTGGAGGTTGAACATTTCCTGTATGTCATGTGATTGCCAGGAAATAGATGGAACTGGGCTGCACCACCAACAGTTTGAACTGTGATCTGTTTCCTCATGTGATCATATCCTGATCTGACTCCATCCATCCATGCACTCTGTCTCATGTCTTATTTAACTAGTCACACTCATTCCCATTCTATGCCTTCCTGGCCATTCCTATGAAAAGTCTATTTGGTGGGTTTATGGGTTTTTTCCTTTCTGAAGTATTAGTGTGAGAACTGCCGTGGTTGACTGGGGCTGTGCTAAGAACAACATGAGAGAGTAAATAAAAAGATATTAAAAGGTCACAAAATAGGAGCATGAAAGTACGTTTCATACACCATGCACTGCAAAAGCCCTCCCGACAGAGGGAATCAGCTCTGCCAGTCTACCTACCAGTAAGTTCTGGCCTTCTCTCCCCACGTTCTGTTTTGAAACGAGGATTCTCTCTCTCTCTTTGTTCAGAAATTCTAAGTGACTCAGGATTTTGTCCTGCCAAAACAAACAAACGGCCAAAAAGA
Source organism: Phrynocephalus guinanensis (assembly GCA_037367245.1). NCBI lineage: Eukaryota > Metazoa > Chordata > Lepidosauria > Squamata > Agamidae > Phrynocephalus > Phrynocephalus guinanensis. The sequence continues at coordinate 25,717,577 of CM074744.1, read as the reverse complement.
TGACTTTCGTTCACAATGGAAGCAAGAGAAATAACACCCGTAACTGTCAGGGCAGAGAACAGAATAGAAATGTATTGTCTTTGTACATATGCACAGGGTGAGCCACTGTGTGGGACAAAATGCTGGACTGGATGGGCTGTGGCCTGTTCCAGCAAGGCGGTTCTTATGTTCTTACTATGTTTTAATTCTCTTGGCTCACAGAGAGCTGGGGGATTTTCTTTTTATGAACGCCCATCACTTCTACTCGCTCCGAAAGAGGAGCTAGCCTGGCCACACTCTTTCAAGGAACTGAGAGTGGCTTACAGAAGTCTCTGCATTTGTTTCATTGGCAAAACCACCCAGAGGTCCGGCTGCCTGAAAGAAATAACAAGGCCCACCTCGAGCAGTATTAACGGAGAAGCCAGCCAGCCAGGGATCTACTTTTCAGCATGGGTGAGGGGGTCAGTGTCCTCTAGGACAGTGGTTCCTGACCTTTGACAACGCAGTTGCTCTTGGACTTCAACCCTCCGCCAGCACAGCTGGAGGCGAAAGCAAAGTGTTCTGCTTCTATATTGCCCCATACCACTTCCAAGCAGTCTCTGGGTGGTTTACAGTTTCAATTACAGTATGCAGGCTACACATTGTGTGTCCCCCCCCCCACCGAGCAAGCTGGGTACTCATTTTACCGACCTTGGAAGGATGGAAGGTTGAGTCAACCATGAGCCGGCTACCTGGGATTGAACCCCGGGTCCTGAGCACAGGTTTACCTGCAGTACAAGCATTTAACCACTGCCCCATGGGGCTCTTCAAGGCTTCTGGGAAGGGCAGTCCAAGGACACCTGGGTGACCCAAGGTTGGCAACCACTGTTCTAGCACACTGGGGGCAGCAGACAGGTGGTGGGACCCCATCAGCGTAGGTATCCTCGAAACAAAGGGGGCGGGGCGGAGAAAAGGTTGCCATCACCACCTCCTCCCACCATTTATCACATGTTGTAAGTTCTTCTTCTTCACCAAGTGCCATGAAGCCTGAACTGGTTTCTATCTAAGGCTATTCTAAACAAAGTCGCTGTGCTCACTATGGGCTAGTCCAGGCATATCCAAACTTCAGCCCTCCAGATGTTTTGGACCACAACTCCCACAGTCCGTTGCCATTGGAAATACAGGCTTGGAATTCTGGGAGTTGTGGTCCAAAACATCAGGAGGGTCGAAGTTTGGACATGCCTGGACTAGGGGCTTAAGTTCTTAACCCAGAATGTTCTTCTACGCCCAGGGCCACGCTTCCCGTCTATTTTTCCTTGAAAGATAGCCTGCAGCAGATGGTATTTCTTATTGTGCAAGTGCTTTACCCTGCCTAATAGTAGCGCCAGACTCGTTCCTGCATCCTTACAACTAAACAAGGGGGAAAACTAGTAAACTTGCTCTCTGTATGACTTCATACTGAACGCTCAGGGGGGAAAGAGTCCAGCCCCTTTCAGAGGAGGAGAGGCCAAGTCCTCATGAGTCTCTATTTCCCTTTAATGCAGGCATATCCAAACTTCGGCCCTCCTGATGTTTTGGACCACAACTCCCAGAATTCCAAGCCTGCATTGCCAATGACCAAGGACCATGGGAGTTGTGGTCCAAAACATCTGGAGGGCTGAAGTTTGGACATGGCTGCTTTAATGTCTTACCTTGTATTCTTCCAACGCTTCCTCCTTGGGAATCACCTTATGCGCCCTGTGCTCTTTGGATTTGTCACACACCACACAGATCAGAGCTTGGTCGTCTTCGCAGAAGAGCTTCAGGGGCTCCTGGTGTCTCCCGCAAACCCGTCCCAAAGCTTCTGCCCCTCGGGTCATCTGGAGACGGAATTTCTTGGCGATCTCCACAATACTTGCCAGCTGCCGGCTGGGCTTCAAACTTCTGGGCTGGCAAGGTTCCCTGCATTGAGGGCAGCTGGCATCTCCGCCGGGTTCCCCCCAGCACTGGGTGATGCAAGCCTGGCAGAAATTGTGCCCGCAGTCGACGGTCACCGGATCTTTGAAATACTCCAGGCAAATGGGACAAGTTATTTCCTCGCAGAGATCCTGGACCGGGCTCTCACTCGCCATGGCTTCCGGCGGCGGCGGCGGCGGCAGAAGGCAGTGGGAAGAAAGTTAAGTTTCGTTTCTCCGCTTTTCAGCATTAGCGGAGCAGAAACCTAGGCAAAAGTTCAGACGAAGAACTGGAACAGGATCTCAAAAAAAGCTAGGATTGGGAACATTTGTATCTCAGGCTTAAAAAGAAAAACAGCGCCAGTTGGTCCACACAGCGTCGTCTTGGATTGGTGACCAGATGTCCATTCGCCTTTGAACTTGTCAAAAGAAAAATATCACGCGCATGTGGCTATTATGCCACTTTCCCCTGTCTTCTACCCCTGGTTTTCCTGGCAGCCTAAAAGCAATCGGAGGATCCTTCACCCCGCCCACGTTGTCTGCTCGCGTGCGTAAACGCTAGCTAGAATGAAAACCTCGTTTCCCCTTCGATTTCCGCCGTTCCGACGTCTCTTTTGACTCCCTGGAATCTGCTCTGTAGTTAAAACTTGAACCATTAAAATGAGTCCCAGGGGACTAGAACGAGGTCAAGGCGGATTGAGTGGGGAGGGGGACTCTGGGAAGATCATAGAGAAACAGGGATAGCTGAGTCAGTTCCAAACATATTATGTATGTGCCCTACATTAAAAGAGCCAATGAATATTTTGTATGACACTGGTATTCCATTGTCTTTCATTCTGCTGGTATATGTCCGAAGAAATCCACGAAAGCTTATATAAGAGATAAGGCGCCACACGTTTTTGTCTTTTGTTTTGCTTTGTTTCTTTGAATTTTGGCTGTAGCAAACTACAAACACCCTGTAGATTCCCCAGGAGGTTTCCTAAGAACCTTGTCTGCATCATAAGAACATAAGAAGAGCCATGCTGGATCAGGCCAAAGGCCCATCTAGTCCAGCTTCCTGTATCTCACAGTGGCCCCACCAGATGCGTCTGGGAGCGCATGAGACTAGATATCTGTCTCCTGATACTACTCCCTTGCATCTGGCCCTTGAAGTACCCTGGTTTTAAGCCTGGAAATGACACATCTCCATCATGGCATGTAACCTGTGATGGACTTTTCCTCCAGGAATCTGTCCAATCCTCTTTTGAAGGCATCCAGGCCAGATGCCATCACCACATCCTGTGGCAGGGAGTTCCACAGACTAACAACGCGCTGGGTGAAAAAATATTTTCTTTTGTATGTTCTTAATCTCCCAGCCCTCAACTTGAGTGTATGTCCCCTAGTTCTGGTCTTTTGTGAGAGGGAGAAGAGCTTCCCTCTATCCATTTTACTCATGCCCTGCATTATTTTGTACGTCTCAATCATATCCCCCCTCAGGCGCCTTTTTTCCAGACTAAAGAGCCCCAAATATTTTAGCCTTTCCTCATAAGGGAGGTGCCCCAGCCCAGTAATCATTTTAGTCGCTCTCTTCTGCACCTTTTCCAGTTCCACTATGTCTTTCTTGAGATGCGGTGACCAGAATTGTACACAATACTCCAGGTGCGGCCTTACTATTGTTTTGTATAATGGCATTATAATGTTGGCTGTTGTATTTTCAATCCCCTTTTTGATAATCCCTAGCATGGATTGAAGTGCCATTGAGCTGTCCACCAGCACACCAAGATCTCTTTCCTGATCTGTCAGGGATAGCTCAGAGCCCATGAGTTGATAGATAAAGTTTTGATTTTTTGCCCCAATATGCATTACTTTACATTTGCTACATTGAAACACATTTGCCATTTCGCAGCCCGTTCCCCCACTTTGGAGAGATCCTTCTGGAGCTCTTCACAATCTTCTCTGTTTTTTACCGCACAGAAAAGTTTAGTGTCATCCACAAACTTGGCCACCTCACTGCTTATCCCTGTCTCTAGGTCATTTATGAACAGACTGAAAAGCAACAGTCCCAGGACAGAGCCCTGGGGCACACCGCTTTTCAGCTCTCTCCATTGTGAAAAATGCCCATTGACACCTACGCTTTGCATCCTGGATCTCAACCAGTTCTCAATCCATAAGAGGACCTGCCCTCTTATCCCCTGGCTGTGCAATTTTCTCAGCAGCCTTTGGTGAGGGACTGTGTCAAAAGCCTTCTGAAAATCCAGATAGACAATTATCCACTGGTTCACCCAAATCCACATGCCTGTTGGCCTTTTCAAAGAATTCTATAAGATTTGTCAGGCAAGACCTGCCCTTACAGAAGCCATGCTGAATTTCTCTCAGCAAGGTTTGTTCTATGTGTTTTAAGATTTTCTCTTGGATGAGGCTTTCCACCATTTTCCCTGGGACTGACATAAGGCTTAACTGGCCTATAGTTTCCCGGGTCCCCCCTCCCTCCTTTTTAAAAAATTGGTGTGACATCCGCTATCCTCCAGTCCTCTAGCACTGTGGTCATTTTAAGAGACAAGTTGCATATTACCGTTAAGAGATCCACAATTTCTTTTCTCAGTTCCCTAATAACCTTGGGTGGATTCTATCTGTGCCCGGTGACTTGTTGATCTTCAATTCAGGCAGCGGAATCTGCTCAAGGTCTTCTGTCGTGAAGACAGATGCAAATAACCCATTTAATTTATCTGCAATTTCCAAGTCCTCCTTAACCTCCCCTTTTCCTCCCACACCATCCAGAGGGCCAACTGGTTTTCTGGCAGGCTTTCTACTTCTAACATATTTAAAGAAGTTTTCATTATTTCCCTTTATATTGCTAGCCAGGTGTTCCTCAAAGTCTTTCTTTTGCCTTTCTTATCATCTTCTTACATTTCTTTTGCCAGAGTTTGTGTTTCTTTTTATTTTCTTCATTTGGGGAGGATTTCCATTTACGGAAAGACCTTTCCTTGCTCTTTAGAGCAAGATGCATTTCAGTGCTAAGGCAAAGCAAAAGCAAAGTGTTCTGCTTATATACCGCCCCATACCACTACAAGTAGTCTCTGGGCGGTTTACAATTTTGATTACAGTGTGCAGGCTACACATTGCCCCCCCAGCGAGCTGGGTACTCATTTTACCGACCTCGGAAGGATGGAAGGCTGAGTGAACCTTGAGCCTGCTACCGGGGATTGAACCCAGGTCGTGAGCACAGTTTTACCTGCAGTACAGGCATTTAACCACTGCGCCACAAGGCATGAAAAAAAAAACTTATTTCAGGCCTGGGTCAAAACTGCCTCCACATCTGGGCACATGGGCTTCCTTAATGGTAGAAAACATAAAGCCACAAGGCAATTTTTGCATGGTCCATGTTGAGTTTAATTTTAAGTTCTGAGTGTCCTCCTTCCAGGGGCCAAATATTCCAGGACAGCAGTAGAGATGTGAAGGCCCAGAAAAAAGCTGGAAAAATATGGGGGGGGGGAGAGAAACCCATTTATTTCTGATTTTCCCCTGAAGCCTTTTTGGGGTTCCCCCCCCAAAAAAAATTGAAAAAATTGAACAACGAAAAAGAAAAACAATTATGGAATATTTTATTTTAACATGATGAATAAAATATTTTAAGACAAGGTGTTCAACTATTTTCCAAATCATTTCTAAATATATGCATAGTATCTGATTATTCTAATTTCTGTGCACTGAGGACAAGCAAGTTCTAGGTTACAAACTGAACTCTCCAAGGGCAAGAACAAGATGCATTTCTTCTTTTAGGAGGTGCTGCTATTGTCCCAATTAAAAGGTTTCACTTTTAGTTTTGCATGTGGGTGGATGTGTTTGGTTCTGTTCTGTCCTCTTCACGACCACTCCCTTCTATACATTTCTCTACTCTTTAATTCTTTTTACATGAGGTTTATATGCTCTACCCCATATAACTTAAAGCACTCTCTGGGCAATTTACAAGTAATTATGCAGTCCCCCTACCCCTAGTGAGCTGGGTACTCATTTTACCAAACTCAGAAGGATAGAAGGCTGAGTGAACCTTGAGCCGGCTACCTGGGATTGAACCCTGGGCCATAAACCATGTTTCGGCTGCAGTATTGTTTTTAACCACTGCACCATGAGGCTCCATATACGTATTTCGTAGCGCTTCATGCTACCCACAGCAAACACCAGAGGTGCCACATTGTTCTTCTGTTTCCCACTGACCGGACGCCCACTCGCCAGCCGCAGCATCACTCCAGTGTCCTCCGACTTCCACAACATGTCAGTTGCGTCAGGAGCTGGGACTGCTTTCCCCGTCTCCTCTTTCTTTGGCTACTCCGAGGCGACGGCGAGAAAGGGCAGCCCCGGTTCCCAATGTGACTGGTGACGAACCACATTGCGCCCGTCTCTCTTGGGGGGACCCAATATTGGGAATCCTTTTTCTACTGCCTTAAAGTATGGTAAAGCATGTGCCATGCATTCTGAAGGTCCAGTCAGTGCTTGAAGTGTTATTTTTAAAATGGAGTTTATTACTTTATTCATTATTTATTTATTTATTATTTATTTTTACATTTTTTATACCGCTCCCATTTCCTTGTGGGAACTCTGGGCGGTTCACATAAAAACAAGTTAAAAAAACATATACATCAATGAAAGGAGATATTAGGCAAGAGGAATAAAAAAATTGACAATAAAAATAGTAAAAATAACTTTATTTTTACTTTACATTACTTTTACTTTTTTTTTTTACTTTTTACTTTTACATTACTTTAAAACAGCCAGATGATGTTTATCCTTCCTCTGTTCTGGAAGTAGCTCAGTTGTGCTACAACTTTTTTTTTTGCTTTTTATGATATTGTTAACTCTGAAGTGTTCTAAGGATGCCTTCTCTTTATGAACTTGTGTGTTTTAATCTTTTGTACTTTGATTAAAGCATGACTTAAATCTTTGTCTGGACTTTACACAGCTATAAGATGACCACTGAGACGTATCTTCTGACAAGTACCTTGTTCAAAGCTCCCATTCAGTTTTTATGGATTTTTAAGCATTCCATGCCTGTTTTTTACATGCTTCAATGCATTCTCTATTTAAGTATTTATGCCTACAGCTGTTTTTTTCTTCAGACAGTCCTTGATAATTTTTGGATTTGCTACTTTTAAGCCTAGAACCCAGACATGATGTAAATAAAAAGGGCTTATAAGTATTGTTTACTTATTTCCTCCTGCGCTGCTGGACGCAATGGGCAACAAGTGTTTTTCATTGGATCCGGGCTGTGGCTTCCATTTCTGCCTTTCCCCATGTGATGTCCACTGTCCCTTGTGGAGTTGTTGGGTCTCCCATCAGGCATGTCTCCAGGTGGCAGATAGGGGAAGGCTCACCAGCTATGGCAGGTACTGGGGAAGTAAAACACCCAGGGTGGACCAAAGCCAGCACTGCTGCCTTGCAGAGGGAGGATGACAACTCAAGGGCTGAGGGCGAAACCCCTAAAGAAAAAATCCTGGCCCTCCCAAGATGGGGGTTGGGAGACAGGTTGGCCACTGCCCCCCAAAAATATATATTTTTCTTGCTACAGAATCTACAAGTGTAAATCAAATAAACAGATCTTGTCTAGAATTAACAATTTCTAGAGAGGCCTGGAATTATTGCAACATAGAAGAAGCTGATGGCTTGGTACCCAGATGAGTTTACAAATATGGTGGGATTGATCATTTGATTGCTGGTGTTTAAGCCTTATCAGGATCATGTCAGCAGTATAGCAAAGAATCTGTTTTCTCTCTCTAGGACGTCTATAAATCTATCTAGGACTCCTGGGGGTTGTCAGTAATCCAAATCAGGATCTGACAGGTCAGGGGGAAACTGTCAACATGTTATAAGCCTCCTAGGTAACAAGGTCGTGCCTATTCACACTTGGAAGTTTCATCTCCAGCCGCTGCCTTTTGCGCTTGTTTATCTAATTAATTCACCACACCCCAGAAATGATGCTACGGAGGGCAAAAGTGACAAATCATATAACAACAAATATAGATCCGTGGAGAAAGCAACTTTGAAAAAAAAAGGACAACACAATTAAATCCAAAGCATTCTAGTGATAGGAAGCTTTTGAATATGTCTAGACAGGTATTTTGTGACCAGAAATCCCGCATGAAACCCATTACTGTAAAACCACACCACCATTTAAGATGGCACCAGAAGAGATGTTGGAGCGTCTCCTTAAGATTCAGCACTTCAGCCCGACTCCTGGCTCCACCCAGAAAAAGGGACACATGGTCTCCCCAGAGAATGAGGTGGAGGGGAAAGAGAAAATAAGGTGATGAGTGCAGGCATCAAAAAATTCCACCTGGCCCTCTTTGTAATCCAAGGACACACAGATCTTCTTTGGGTTATCTCTCAAGGTCAAAAGTGTTGGTTTAGGGTTAGTAAACGCCCAGAGCTCCAAAGGGGAAAAAGAGCCACCAGAAGGCTTTCCTATGACCCAAACCCCCTCCTTGGGACTAGGGATAAAATTCCCTTTCCTTCTGACCCTCTCTCTAGCCACTCCCATGGCCCACATTGGACCTTCCTTCTGCACCTCCACCTGCCACCACTGAACGCCTGATGTAAACCTGTTATAACCCAACACACAAGGCTCCGGGACAAATCTCTGTGGCAGGTTGGGCACGTTCTGCTCTTCAACTCCACATTCCACTCTCTTGTCTCGGGCGTCCAAAGACAAAACCAAGCAGGGGTTCGCTGTATCTGGATCCAGGGTCACATTCACTGGTTGGGAGAGGAAGGAAACAGACAGTGGATGAATGGAGAACGGTGTCAATAATGTAGCTGGTTGGGACAGTGGATAACAGGGCTGATAACCATAGTTTCATGCTAGTTTTTCCTACAGAAATGTCTGTGAAGATTCCCAGTCATCCAGGTGAGTTTACCTGGAAGCTGAGTCATGGCAACTGGACTTCTTTTCTTGGGAGATTGAAACGTTTCACTGCTCATCCAAGCAGCTTCGCCAGACTGATGAAGCGGCTTGGGTGAGTAGTGAAATGTTTAAATATCTCAAGAAAAGAAGTCCTGTTGCTATGACTTCCGGATTTCTATAGAAAGGTGTTCCAGAAATGTAGTAGCCTGAAGCTTTAAATTGAGAATGTGCCTTCACAGTGAATCAAAAAGGATCAGTAGAGGTGGGACCAGAGGAAGGACACATTGGGCAGAGGGCTGACCAGAGGAAGGATGAAAATAATGGAGTTGTTACATTTCGAATGGCAAGGTTCTGTTCCTTACTTACTAAAATGAAAGTTGCTTCTACTACTTTTAATAGTCAAATTGATATCTAGGTTTCTGTACCCTCAGGCCCCTTTTTATCTATTTCTATTGTTATTTTATTGATATTTTTATTGTACTGTTTTTACTTGATGCATTTTGCAATGGCCCTGTGAGCCACGCAATGAAATTTATATGAATATATGAATGAGTTGGGGGCTATGAGATGGAATGTGACACATTCCACATCCAGTATAAGGGGTGAACTCCTAAATCAAACGGCAGCCCTTGTGTGAGCGCTGATTGCAATTTCAAGTGTAATACAGGCTGCAATCCCTTTCTGAATTTAGAGATGAATTTAGAGACCCAGACTGGGCAAGCTATTTTGCCGCTTTTTGCTGGCAACCAGAAGATGTCAATGCAAGCATGAACCCAGCCTGTCACCAGAGTATTCCTACCGAAGGCAAAAGATACATAGAACAAACAGACAACCTACATGGGCATAAGTGGGTGAGTGAGGAGGGGTCTGATCCTTTTGTGCCATACTAGTCGTACCTGCAACATACTAGCAAAGTACTTGAGCATGTGCCAGGGACTAGATAGATAGATAGATAGATAGATAGATAGATAGATAGATAGATAGATAGATAGATAGATAGATAGATCTTTATTGTCATTGTCCTGTGCAGAACAACGTGATTGAAAGAATCTGTATCAGTTGGAATCTACATCAGTCCTACCACCCATATCAAATATCGCCCATTTCCCTTAAACGCCTTGAAGATAGTTACCTTTATTTGCCTCTTGCATTGGAGACCATGCTGGAGGGAGAAAAGAATGATGTTTTACACCAGGATGTAAAACAAGCAGAATGTAATACTGTTTAGAATCCTGTAGAAAAGTTAAGTTCCTTCAGCACTAAATCTGAGCTGGGAACTGCTGCAAGTTGAGAGGGCAGCGTAGGTATTTGATGCCATACACCAAGAATCAGGGGGCAGATATCTAGTCTCATGCGCTCCCAAACACATCTGGTGGGGCCACTGGGAGATATAGGAAGCTGGACTAGATGGGCCTTTGGCCTGATCCAGCATGGCTCTTCTTATGTTCTTAAGTTACGCGACTGGTGGGCAACAGAGAATGCCTGCATCAGTTTCTTTTATTTGCAGCTGAGATTTATGCCTGAGCTACCAGTAACCTTCTGGTCTAGGCAGGAAGAGAACCCACCATTTTACAAAGAGGCCCCTCTTTGACCACAGGCTACCCCTGGGGAAGAGAAGAGGCAAGAGGACAACTGGGAAAACCACGTCTCTCTTTCATATATTAGAAATATATTAAATAACTTAGTATTTTGGAGGTTGTTGGACCTACAACACTAGAAACCCCCCACTCACTCCTTTGACATACACATTACTCCTCATCAGAAGCCAATTTGTATTAACTCACCAAGTATTATTGTGCTACTGTATTGTATATTGTGTTTGTATTTTATCACTGTTGTAAAACCACCCCGAGTGCCCTTGTCACCCGATGGGAGGTCTATAAAGCAAATAGATAAGCAAATGTTACCTTTGCCCAGCGCAAGCTCTAGACGACCTATTATAGAGAAAGGATGATAAAGAGAAAAGAACAGCAGATCTAATCATATTGCCATATATAAAACGTCTCATGAGTGCTGTTTCCTTTAAAAAACCCTCTGCCCTTTCATATATTCCCATAGAGAGGAATGCACAAACAGAACATTACGATGCCTGTATTGGATCCAGAGCCTAGATTAGAAATTGACAATCAGATTCTACAGATCAAAGAGAAATTGGGAATAGGAAGAACAGCAGTTCAGGGGCAAAAATAAAATAAAATAAAATAAAAATAAACACCATGACAACCAGTGGCCAAATATTTTGTTACACCTCAGTACTTGTGGAGCCAGAAGTTATGAATACAACCCCATAATATCTCCTACAACAGGCCTGCCCAAAGTCCGGCCCGGGGGGCCAAATCCAGCCCATCAGGCCATTCTGAGTGGCCCGCGGCTGGCTGGCCTGCCCCTCCCTCCCCCTCCTTCACCCCATGTTTTTTTCAAAGAAAGTGGGTGGGGCTTGCAGTGGGGTGGCAGGGTTGGGGAGCAACCGGCCCCTGACACATTCTCAGCCACCAAATCTGGCCCTCCTTACAAAAAGTTTGGGCACCCCTGTCCTACAAGGATAAAAGAATCAGCCTTGGGGGCACGCTGCACAGTCCCAGAGCAGCCCTAGAAGGAGGGAAGGAGAAATGATGGCCCTGGTATTTTACACCTTGAAAACCTTAGAAAGAGTTGCTCTAAGCTGCAATGAACTTGACGGCACCTGATACAGTGGTCCCCCACCCTTTCACGATTCTTATACTGCGGTCCCGCTACATTGCGGGACCACATTATATGAAAAAAGACCCCCTGGGGTAAGGGGGCAAAGTCCCTCAGAGGCCTCAGAAATGATTTTTGGTGATCCAGAAGTCACTTCCAGTTTTCGGGAAGTCACTTCCGGTTCGCAGGGAGGCCCTTTTGAGGCCTCCAGATGGCCCAGGAAGGCCCTCGCAGGCCCATTCAGGGCAGTGCCAGGCTGGTGGTAAATACAAGAGCCCCAGCTAGACCCCCTAGGCCTGACCCGACCTGCATCCACTATTTCCCCATACAGAACTCGTTAGCCTCCAAAACGGGCTACCCAGAACAAATGCCTCACTGTAAGATCAGCCCAGATGATTAGCCTTGAGAAGTCCCCCAATACCTTTATACTTCTTCATAGCCACTTCTAGAACAGAGGCTTTCTTGGAGAAAACGGTGACAGTTTCTTCCAGTCCGACGCAAGGAAGCACTGAAGGGTCCCCAAATGTCTTCTTGAGCCTGGCAATTGTGACAAGACCCATGAGACCGCATTGCCCACTACGGTTCTGCACCTTGTGAGGGCAGGTCACGTTAGCTTCTCTCCAAGAGCTGCCCCAGACATCTAAACATACCAGCTGCATTCCACCTTGCAGATAAATTTGTTCTCCAGTCAGTTGCACAATGGGTATCTGGTCTTCCCGTAGCCCTCGTGTCATGACATTAATAAAAAAATAAAATAAAATAAAACAAAAAAATGATGAAGAACATTCTGGCTTGAAAATGTAAGCCAGTTGTTCACAGTGAGTAGTTTCCTTATTTAAAATAGTTTGAGATAAATAAGAGATAATGCTACTGATCACCAGTGTTCTCATAGAGTCATAGAGTTGGAAGGGCCATCTAGTCCAACCCCCTGCCATGCAGGAACCCCCATCACAGGACTCCCGACAGATGGCCATCCAGTCTCTGCTTAAAAACCTCCAAAGAAGGAGACTCCACCACCCTCCTTTGTGGCAGCATATTCCACTGCCGAACAGCTCTAGCTTTCATGAGGTTCTTCCTAATGTTTAGAATCAGGCATGTCCAAACTTCGGCCCTCCTGATGTTTTGGACCACAACTCCCAGAATTCCAAGCCTGTATTGCCGATGACAAAGGACTGTGGGAGTTGTGGTCCAAAACATCTGGAGGGCCGAAGTTTGGACATGCCTAGATGGAATGTCTTTTCCTGTAGTTTGAAACCATTGCCCCGTGTCCTAGTCTCTGAAGCCATGGAAAACAAACCAGTCCCCTCTTCAATGTGACATCCTTTCAAATATTTAAACATGGCTATCATATCCCCTCTCAGCCTTCTTTATATAAGGCTACACATTCCCAGCTCCCTAAGCTGCTCCTCCTAAGACATTAGGGAGGCAGGGAGGCAAGATGGCGGGCGGCAGCAGCTGCCTTTCGCGGCAGCGCTGCGTGCTTCTTTTAATTTCTTTTGTTCTGTTCTTTTATTTGTAATTTTGGCTACATGGCCTCACCAGTGTTTGAGGGGCTTGTCCTTCGCACCCCTTCCCTCTCTCTACCTTCGTCCTGCTCCTGGCTGCTCGCTGGGCTGCTGGAGCCCCGCTCGGCGTTCCGCCCTCTCGGCGTTTCACCCACCACCCGCCGCTACTTGCCATAATTCGGGGACTTCGGACTGTTTGCCCCTGAATGGGGACCTGGCTTTCCACGGCTTGTTCTGCCGTGGATTGTGGTGGCGGGGCATTGCTGTCTTCACCGGTTGAGGAGGTGGCCTCGCTGGCCGGCGAGTCCCTATCAAAACCTCTCTGCTGCCCCCCCCCCGACGGCAGCAGCTCGACCTTGGGTGGTGGCTGAGCGGTCTGCCCGCCCCCCAACCTTGTCTGCGCATCCCCCGGAGTCGCTTTGATGACAGCGGTGACCCCTCCCTGATGACATCCAAGGGTGTGGATGGAGGTGGTCCTGTCGCTGTGCCACATGGGGGCCGCTGGACCTGGTGGCGACTATGAAGCCCCTTCCCCCCGACTGCACCTACCTGGGCCTGGAGAGCCCGCCATGGGTTGGAGGCGACGCTGGTGGCGGCCCAACCCTGGACTATTGTTGGAGGCAGTGAATGCCGATGGAGACATCAAGTTGGAGCCGGAGATCATGGACGGAGATGGACGGAGATGGAAGCCTTACCTGGCTGGGGAACTGTGCTCGGATTACTCTTTGCAGGGATATGTGTTGGACTCCGAGGAGGCACTCCATTTGTATGGTAACATCCAGATTGGGAGTTGATGGACCCTCTAACTGGAAAGGACCTGAGATGGAGTGTCCGGTTGCTGCTTTTACTTGGGACCCAGCCAGGCTGGCCTTTATATCATGGCGTTATAACTGATGGGACTGGAAGGGCCAAGTTTGTATGTGGCCTTAGCCATGGCTCCCCTATGTGACCTTTCCATCCAACCGGGCTGATGGCTTCTTCCCTTTGGTCCATACTTTTTCTTCAGCTTCAGCTCCTCAACTCCCCTCTCCATCTTTTTTCTCTTCCTGGAGAAGATCCTCCCTCGCCTCCCCCCCTTTAAACATCATGGAACACTGGCTATTTGGCCTTTCATGTGCATTATTTGTTTTTCTGATTTTGTTGAATTTCATTTCACACATATATATATATATATATATATATATGCATGTTAGGGTGGATTCGGGTTTCTTCCCGTGTAGAAATCTGGTTGTTTTGGCGACGTTTCGACGAGGTCTCACTCGTCATCTTCAGGCTGGTGTTCTGGCTTCTTTCTTCTTGAAGTAAAGCGTGATCTCAGTTGAAGTCCTTCTATAAATACTGCTGGGGGGTGTGGTTTGCTTGCTCTGTTGCTGATTGTAGGTTCGTTTGTTCTTTTGTGATCTGCTGTGTGGCTGAGGCGATCGTTAAGGGCTTAACTGCTGGTGGGTTAGATGGCTGTTTAGAGACATCCTGTGTGGGTGAGGTGCTGGATGTGTGTCTATTAGCCTTTTGTTTCTTAACGGCCTTGGTGATGGGCGTTCTGGCAGCATCCTGGGCTTTGGTGGAGTGGGGTCCTGTGTCTTGTGAATTCATTTTGGTCTGGCTGCGTGTCTGTGGTCTCCCAATGTTTTTTTGGCGTGTGTAAGTGTGCTCCATGTGGTGGCTGGAGTGGGGAGTAGCGGTAGATGGTGCAGTCGTGGTTTTGTTATTGGATGGTGGTTTCGTTTCATCTGTGGGAAGGGTCTGGGTTTGTGTTTGGTGTGGATGGAAGGTGGTGGCATCTTGTGTCCTTTTGGACCTGGTGTCAGTCTTTGTGACAGAGGCTCGTCTGTTGACCAGGGCCAGTTTCCAGATGTCAGGCAAGCGGGAGGTGTCATCACGTTTATTCATGTTGTTTGGGTGTTTCTCTATTTCAATGGCTTCCATGATTATTCGACTGTTGAAGTGTTCAGTTTTGGAGATGAGTTTGGTTCTTTTAAAATCAATTTCATGACCTGTTGTTTTTATGTGCTGGAAGAGACACTGTTGTTTTTATGTGCTGGAAAAGGACACTTCAACTGAGATCACGCTTTACTTCAAGAAGAAAGAAGCCAGAACACCAGCCTGAAGATGACGAGTGAGACCTCGTCGAAACGTCGCCAAAACAACCAGATTTCTACACGGGAAGAAACCCGAATCCACCCTAACATGCATATATATATATATATATATATATTCTATTTGCACTCTTTGTTTATATTGCAATTGTGTATTTTTGTATTTGTATCCCTCTGTACTTTTTTTTTCCTTTTTGGTCGCCATGTCGGCAGGGACCCTAATTCCACTAGTGTCTGGCCGTGGAAGATACGCTTTTGGGGGGGGTTAGTCAGGAAAGTAGAACTCGGGTCAGGCAGTTGATGCCTGTCCCCCGTTCTGATCCCTCTGCTCACCGCCATGTACCTGGCTGCCACTCCGCCAGCGCCTCCGACCTGTCTTGCCTGCTGGTTAAAGGTCAGTTCAAAATAAGATCCCTATCATCCACGATGTCATCGTGGATGAGCGAGCCGACTTGGCTTGTATCACTGAGACCTGGGTGGGCACAGAGGGTGGGACTTCCCTTTCCCTGCTGGCCCCCCCCCCGGGTTTCAGGTCCAGTGGGCTGGCAGGTCGGAGGGTTGGGGGGGTAGGTTGGCCATCGTTTACAGGGAATCCCTTCATGTTAGCAGATCTGCGGGACTGGTGTGTCCTGGGGTTGAACGCCCCCATCTATTGGTGAGTCAGCGAGATAAGTTTGGTATTGTGCTGGTGTACCATGCTCCCCGCAACCCAGCACAATCCTTTCCAGAGATCTCGGAGTTCGTTTCGGCTGCCCTGTTGAAGTCGTCCCACTTATTGGTGGCTGGGGACTTCAACGTGCATGCCGAGAAGGAACTCTCTGGTGCGGCTCTGGAATTCATGGAATCCATGACTTCCATGAATCTATCTCAGCATTTTGATTGCCCCACCCATAGAACAGGCCATACCCTGGACTCGGTTTTTACCTCCATGTCGTCAGACTCCTGTCTGAGGGTTAGGAGTATTTTACCCCTGCCTGTGTCATGTTCGGACCATCATCTGCTAAAATTTCCCCTGCCAATTGCCACCCTGCCCCGCGGGGAGCGTCGGCCCTTCATTTGGGTCCGCCCCCGTAGGCTCCTGACCCCTGTTAGGTTCATGGAGGCCTTCGGGGAGCTTTCTGGCAGACTGGCAGACAATCCGGTCGAAGCCCTGGTGGATAGGTGGTATGAGGGTGCCACCGGGGCGGTTGACAGGATCGCCCCCAAGCGCCTCCTGCACTGTGGAGACTGCTCCTCGCCGTGGTATACGGCTGAGTTGCGGTCGATGAAGCAAGATGCAGGAGGCTTGAGGTCATTTGGAGGACACATCGGACAGAAGTGAGTAGGGCTGCACTTAAGCAGCTGACCCTGCCGCTATGTTCGCGCGATCAGGGATGCTAGAACATCCTATGTCTCCCTGAGAATTGGAGAGGCCTCGAACCGCCAGGCGGAGTTGTTCTGGGTGGTTCGGGACCTCTCCAATCCTGATCAGCTGGGGCCTCCTCCTAGTGAGTTCACTAGTGAGCAATTTGCAGCCTATATTAGATCTAAAATTGAGGCCATCCGTTCCAATCTGCCCTCCGGTTGCTCTAGTTCATCCCCTGATGTCCCTGGGGCCTCACCCCCTCTGTCTCCTCGTCTGGTGGAGTTTGGGCAGGTGTTTCCAGCGAAGGCCTCCAGAGCTATGGCTTATTGCCAGCCGGCGTCTACCCCTTTTGACCCTTGCCCAGCTTGGCTTGTTAAATCTGCCAGAGGGAACATGCCGGAGTGGGTTTCGGCCATTGCCACAGCCTCCTTTAGGGAAGGAATTTTCCCTTCTCGCCTGAAGGAGACTGTGGTGAAGCCCACATTGAAAAAGCCCGGCATGGTGTCGGATGATCTATCCAGCTATCATCTGATCACCATCGTTCCCTTCCTGGGCAAGGTTGTTGAGAGGGTGGCCGCCGTCCGGCTTCAGTCGTACCTGGAGGAAAATCGTATCCTGGATCCCTTCCAGTCTCGGTTCAGGCCGCTTCGGGGGACCAAGACTGCCCTGGTCGCTCTGCAGGATGACCTCCTCAGGGAGGCTGACAGGGGGTGTTCCTCCCTGCTGGTTCTCCTTGATCTATCAGCTGCCTTTGATACCGTCATCTACAGTAACCTGTTGGTCCGGCTTGCAGAGGCGGGAATTGGGGGCCTTGCTTTGTCCTGGTTCCACTCCTTCCTTGGCAGCCAGTCTCAGCGGGTTCAGCTGGGTGATGATTTGTCAGCTCCTTGGACCCTCCCTTGTGGGGTGCCCCAGGGGTCGGCAATCTCACCCATGCTGTTCAATGTTTATATGAGGCCACTGGCGGAGGTCATCAGGAGATTTGGTTTGCTGTCATCAGTACACTGATGACACGCAGCTCTATCTTTCCTTTTCTTCTTCTGCAGAGGAGGCAGTACGCTCCCTCGACCTGTGCCTGGAGGCGGTTCTGGAATGGACCAGGACTAACCGGCTCAAGCTGAACCCGGAGAAGAACGAGGTACTGTTATTCAGGGCGCCCTTGTCTCGGTACAATGGCCCCCTCCCTAGACTGGAGGGAGTCTCCCTCCAGCCTACAGACAGGGCCAGGAATCTGGGCGTGGTCCTGGACTCAGCCCTCTCCCTGGAAGCCCAGGTGACACCAGTCTCCAGGGCCGCCTTTATCCACCTCCGCAGGATCGCCCAGATCCGACAGTACCTTGATGAGTCCTCCCTGAGGACAGTCGTGCAGGCCCTCGTGATTTCGAGGATCGACTATTGCAATGCCCTCTACGTGGGGTTGCCCTTGACCCTTCTCCGGAGGCTCCAACAGGTGCAGAATGCGGTGGCCAGACTGGTGGTGGGTGCTCGTAGATTTGAGCACATCACCCCAGTTCTGGCTCACCTGCATTGGCTTCCCGTTGCCCACCGGATAAGGTTCAAGGTCCTGGTTTTGATTTTCAAAGCCCTCCACGGCTTGGGACCAGAATACCTGTTGGAGCGTATCTCTCAGAGATTGACTGGGACCAGGCCCACGAGAATGGCGCAGGCGCGCTCACTGAGGGTGGCCACACCCAGAGAGGCACGGAAATCACTTACGCGTAACCACGCCTTCTCTGTGGTGGGCCCTTCATTGTGGAATCAGCTCCCTAGTGAGCTGCGCCTTGCAGTGTCCCTGCCCGCCTTTAAAAAAGCCTTGAAAACTCATCTTTTCAAGGAGGCATTTGGCAACCTTTCTATTTCTGTTTAATTTTTTGTTGTTGTTGCCGCCCATGCCACCCTTTGTGGAGGGTATTGTACCCTCCTATTTTTACTGGTATTTTACTGCTACTTTTACTGTTGTTTTTAAGTGTACACCGCCCTGAGTTCCACTTTGAAAGATAGGGCAGTATATAAATGTAATAAATAAATAAATAAATAAATAAATAAATAATTTCTCGGAACTTGAAGAAAAGAAGAAACAATTAAAAACAATATGGTCAGGAAGGTTTAAACAACCCTTACTCTGTGCTGATGTCTGCACCCCACCGTCTTCTCAAGAACTACAAATATTCTTCCATTTCACTGGCAGTTTGGGTAGAATGAGACCTGATAGGTGGCTTGCCAAGTTACATAGTTAGTGAAGAAAATACATCTTATTTATTTATTTTATTTATTTTCAAATTTATATACCACACCTATTTCCCAACCGGGAACTCAGGGCGGTTTACACACACAGTTAAACAGATAAAACAATCACAGCCCTTGATCTTAATCAACAGAGTCTTGTGGCTCCATAAAATCCAGCATTTTAACTACCATAAGCTTACTCCAGCCACTGTAACAGATGCATATAATGGAAATAAGCAGACAGGCATATATGCACACTAGGTGTATGGGTAATTTTGAAAGGCAATACAGTAGGACCTCGGTATCTGCTGGGGATTGGTACCGGACCTTCCCGTGATTAATGAAAACCGTGGATAAGAGAGAACGCCTGCCCACCCACCCCAAACTGCTGTTTCTTGACAGTAGCTTGCTTTATGACTGCTGTTTCAAGACAGTAACTTGCTTTACGGCTACTGTTTGTGACAATAGCTTGCTTTACAGCTTGCTTTGTGGCTGCTGAATTATTTAATTTTTTCCTCTGCCAACTGTGGATAACTTAATCAGTGGATAATGAATCAGTGGATACAGGGGTCCGTCCTACTGTACTGTATCACTTGCCTTATTGTACTGCTTGTTACACTTGTTGTCTGCTGACTTTATTACAACCTACAGCCACATCAATGAAGATTTTACAGACAGAATGATCCTGAAAAATGATCTGTCAAGTTTCAGTGTGGTGAACAGTAGCTGCTCCCCCATTTAAAACAAACATTTCTAAGCGTCCAAGGCCTTTCCAAAAAAGATAAAAAGAAAGTGAAAAAAAGAAGCAGAGCTACCTACCTGCTCATGGTGCTTTTGATGTCCTGAGGAAAGAAAATAACAAAGATAAGAAGGGTTATTATTCTTTATTCAAGAAATAGTTTACAAATTTTATTAGGTTTTAAATGCTCACACAGGCGCTGCCGATTGACCCAGGAGTTCATCTTTCATATCTGGATATGATGTGAGTCACATTCCAGCCCACAGATCTCCCCCCCCCCCCACAATTATTTCCTTTCTTCCCCTCATCAGACTTCATCCCAATCTGTCCTTCCCCTGGTCCCACCTCTGCTGATCCTTTTTGGTTCAGTGAAGGCACTTTCTCCGTTAAAGCTTCACACTGCTACATTTCTCAAAAACATGTCTATAGAAAAAGAATGTGGAAAGGCACTACACAATCTAAGAGTACAAAACATAAGAAGTTTGATCACTAATTTTGCAAAATACATCATGGTTCACACATCAGAATGATTCCGTAACAGGGATCACCAATTAATCCTTTATCTTACTTTCAAGTAATGTATGCAAACATTTCCTCATCTGTCATCACAGTTTAAAGTCATATGTGAGCAGATGAAGCAATTCTTGCACGTGTTTCTTCCAAGTAAGGAAAAAGGATAACAGATGGGTGATGGGGTGATCCTGTATGGAACCATTTTTCACGGAGCAGGGCTTTAGGAATCTGGCTGGACAGCCAGAGATTGGGAGTTTGATTCTCCTCTGTGCCTTCTTGGTAAGTGGTAAACTTAATGATCCATGGGGTCCCAGCTCTGCAGTGATAAAATTATCTAGTATCTTGCAAAATTGTCGTTCAAGCTTTTGATGTTCTGTATTCTATTCAGTGTGATTTCTATTAAAAATGTTTTTTTTTCAGAAATGTAGGAGTCTATGAATGTGTGTACGAGTGCTTTTGATTCTTTTTACCTTTTAAATGTATTTCTTTTCTTTTTAATTCTAGTTTTTATACTTGAGACAGCATTCAATTTTGTTGTACTATGTACAATGACAATAAAGTACTCTACATCTATCTATCTATCTATCTATCTATCTATCTATCTATCTATCTATCTATCTATCTATCTATCTATCTATCTATCTATCTATCTATCTATCTAGTCTGAAGCTTTAAACGAGAAAACAGCTTTATAGCTATGAAGGGATTCTATGGATCATTGAGCCTCCCCCCCCCACCCCCAGCAGTAGAGGGGAGAGGGAACCACTTTTTGGACCAAAAAAAGGATGGATCAATTTGATTCAGCTTTGGCATCATGCAGCCAATCAAGATGCTTAAAATGCACCCGTTCTGTAAGTGGGGCAATTCCCAAAACATTTGTACTTTTTGCACAGTTTACATGAAACAGCTGTCTTGCTACATTCCCAGTACAGTGGTACTGTGGTTTACGAGCATAATCCATTCCAGAAGCATGCTCTTAAACCAAAATCCTTGTACAGTATACCAAAGCACATTTTCCCATAGGACATAATGGAAACTTACCTGATCCATTCTGGGGTCCCAGTTTCTCTTATCTCCTATGAGGAAATTTGCTTTTGCTGGGAGTTGCAGCAGCCTCTGGTGCTTGCCCTAGCCCCAGCGTTGCCTGGGGTGGGTTGTGGAGCCCACGTACGGGCAGCACCAGGCCCAGGGGAAGGTCTACAGGCGTAGTGCAGGAGTCCCTTCCAGTCAGTGCCAGCTCCAGCACGGGCCCACCAGACACACCTGAGGCCCATTCTGGGCATTGCCAGGCCCATGTAAAGTCCCGGAGGCTACTCCCGGTCCACCGGAAAACACTTCAGGTCCATGTCAAGGCCCAGGAAGCCCAATGCGGGCCCACCGCACAGCCCGGAGGCCATTCCAGGAAGCACAGGGCCTGCAATGAGGTGAGCTTTGATCAAAAACCGAAGCAATATTTGCAAACCAAGCCTTTGGAACTCCAGATATTTTGGACCACAACTCCCAGAATTCCAAGCCTAAGTTGCCAATGACAAAGGACTGTGGGAGTTGTGGTCCAAAACATCTGGAGTGTCGAAGGTTTGCCACCTCTGCTCTGTCACCTTCCCTGGTTTACATTGCAAAATAGCACTATTTTGGAACACAAAAAGAAATGAAAACATAATAGCAGAAAGCAGATACTGACTACTGGTAACAAGGCATTATTAATATACAATTCATCAGCTGCAGAACTGAATAGGTAGATGTTAGAAACAGAAGCCCAAAAGGGAAGCATCCAATTAACAATGTATGGGACCCTGACTAAAAGGGACTTGCTTCAAAGCAGAGATAGCAGAAGAGTCTGGGTTACCTAAACACCCATTGCCAGATAATGACATTGTAAAAATGTTGCCTGTAACCAACATTAGAATTCCATATCGAACTAACTCCAGAAAAAACGCTGTCTGTACAAATATGATGCCCAGAAACATATCCGATTGATACATACTGCTAAGATTCAGGGACATCTCCACCCCTTCCAACAAAATCTAGAAGTAAGTTTTGCCTTGTATCTTACCTGCAGAAATTCATTTGCAGGTTGCTG
Source organism: Phrynocephalus guinanensis (assembly GCA_037367245.1). Taxonomy (NCBI): domain Eukaryota; kingdom Metazoa; phylum Chordata; class Lepidosauria; order Squamata; family Agamidae; genus Phrynocephalus; species Phrynocephalus guinanensis. Next base: position 25,695,628 of record CM074744.1, on the reverse strand, counting down.
CCTCTTCTCGTTCATCTCTCTGAGGAGGGTATCATGATCCAAAATCTTTTCTGAGAGCTTGGGGATATTTTCCTCCTGTTTCTTCTTGACCCGTTCCTCCAGGTATTGCACCTGGCCTAGCCAGAAGGACTTTTTGTCCCGAAGGAAGTTCTGCATGTCCTCAAAAGCAGAACTGATCTTCTGATTCTCCATTTCCAATAGTTTCTAAGAGGGAGAGGGAAACCCAAAAATTCGCAGAAGAAGCACTGCTGCATCATGAGGAACAACTAAGGGCAACTAGCTAGTGATTATCACAACGACAACCAAGTTCTCTCAAGTAAATGTCAATTTCTGATGACCTGTTGAAGGGTCTTTCTAGGTGAAGACTCGAAAAGACATCCAAGTACTTCTGGGGACCCAAGATTGAGAACCACTGGTCTAAAGGGATGCTGGCAAGTCTTTGGTTCCAGAGTCCCTAGTCCGAGACTTTGGTACCAAATACGAGTTTGAGTCTTTGATATTAAGTCCTGAGTCCCCAGGCCTAAGTTGACTCCCTATTAAAAGCAAGCTTCTCCCCTCCCCCAAAAGGAGGGGATGGATGGGTTCCAAGTCACAAGCCAAGTGTGAGTCACCATAAACAAAAACACTCTGAATCACGTCCGAGGCAAGCAAAAGCAAAGCAATGTGTTCTGCTTATATACTGCCCCATATCTCTTCAAGTAGTCTCTGGGCGGTTTACAGTTTAATTACAGTATCCAGGCTACACATAGCTTCCACCCCTCCCTCCAGCAATCTGGGTACTTCTACTTTCACCTCCCTTGTCTGATGTGTTCCTGTATGATCAGCAGGGGCAAGTCCACAGTTTTCAAGGGGAGGGGCTTCCTTTCTTTTTTTTAAAGACCAGGTTGTTCCCTCTTTATCTCCACCACCACCACCACCCCGGTCCTCCCACTTGTTCCTTGGGCAAGATGGTGGTGGAGAAGCCTTCCCGTCTGCCTGGGGCTTCCACTGGAGTATGCCACTCCCCTGCTCACAAGCCATCAATCCATTTCCAGTCCAAATTTAAAGTGCTGGTTATGACCTTTAAAATATTTTATGGTGTGCGTCCCGGTTATCCAATTTGTGGATGAACCACAAATTGAATATGAGTCATCTCTCAACAACACTTTTAAGAACTTCAGAGGTCCTTCCTCTTGGTCCCGCTGCCCTCAGAAATGCCCCCCCCGGTGAGAAAGAGTCCTTCTCTTTTGGACTCTCTGTCTCTCTCTCTCTCTCTCTCACACACACACACACATTCCTTGCTCTCTTTTGTCCTTTCTTTCTCACACACATTTCTCCTCTCCCTTGCTAAGAAAGGAAGTCTTCTCTACTATTCTGATTGGACATAGCAGGCACAGGCACAGCCAGGATTTGGAGCGCCTGGGGACAAAGTTTGTTTTTGCACCCTTCCTGCCACCTCCCCACTTGCACCCACCCAGCAACCGGGGGGGGGGAACCCTGCAGACATGGAGAGGGTGTTTGCACTCACGTGCGCACGGGTGAACAGGTGGACGGGCGTGTGTGTGTGCGTGTGTGCGCGCCTTACTCCTCTCCCACCAAGGGGAGGAAGAGGAGGAGGAGGGTGCCGTGGCCACCACGCTCCTGCCTGGCTGGCTGGCTGGCTGCTCGCCTGGCGTGCGGCGGCAGAAAAGGTGCCATTGCCAAGCCTTAAGGAGGACTGCTGGGCAGCAAGAGGGTACACAGTTTCCTCCTGCTGCTCCCCTTCCAGGCGCCCCCAGATTGCTGCGCCCAGAGCAGATGTACCCTTCTGCCCCCCTCCCCAGATATGCCCCTGATAGCAGGTTCAAGAGAAAAGAAGAGGTGGGGGCCTGGGAGTCATGTCCTCTAGCCTCTGTGGCTAGCTTAGTCCCTTGACTGGATTGCTAACTAGAGATGGGCACGACTAGGGAAAATGACGTTTTCGAGTTGTCGTGTGTCGGAGACGGCCTGTGTCGGCTCGTTTCCGTTTTTCGCGAAACTTCGCAAAAAATTGTCATTTCGTTTTTTTTGTTTTTTCGTGTCGTTAAACTGGTTTTGGGGGGGGGTAGCGGGCTCCTGGAGGCACCTCTTTTTTGGGGGGTGGGTGCCTCCTATCCTCACCCGCTAGGGAAAGCAGGCTCCTGGAGACCCCTCATACATGGGGGTCTCCTCTCCTCACCTGCTGCAAAAGGGCATGCATGCATAGCCATATGGCTATGATTGCATACCCAGTTGCACGCAGAGACACAGCAGACTGGCAGAGGCACCCCTCTTTTTGGGGTGCCTTCCCTGCATCAGTCAGGCCTCGGGGGCATGGTTTGCATGATGTCACACATGCTGCCGGCCGAGCCAAGCCTGCAGGAGTCACCCAGAGCCACAAGTGGCGGACTGGCAGACTCAGTCTCTAAAGGCACCCGCTGTGTCTCACTAAGAAAGGAATTGTACTTGCTATAGTGCAATGCAAGTACAGATCTGGCTTAGGCAACAGAGTTAGCGCAAGGGCTAGGGTTAGGCTAGTTACGGGTGAGGTTAGGGTGAGTATTGGGGTGCACCTCTGGGGGCCTCTCTGACCCACTTAGAAGGACAGTGTACTGGCGTATGGGTTAGGCTTAGGGTTCGGGTTCGGGTTCGGGCTACGGTTAGTGGGCTTTTTATGCCCGGTTGGCACATCCCAGAAGTCTCTGTGGTCAACCTGGCCAAGTGGCCATGCGATTGGTGGAATGGCTCCAAAAATTTGTATGGTCACTCCCATGGCCAGCCCATCATTGCGTAGGTGTAAATAAAATAAAATAAAATAAATGGAGAGAGGAAATAGGAGACATTTTGTTGCAAGAAAAACCCACTGCTACTGTAAAAATTCTGGCAGTTTTAAAATAGCAATTTTCGCATGTTTCTGTGTGGTGCTTGTGTGTTTTTGGACCACGATTTCAAAAAAAAAAATTGCGGTCGCCGCCCCATTTTGGATCCCCCGCCCGCACCGCATGGCATGGCGACTCGAGTCCGGCTGCCCAGGACAGGAGAGGGGGGGAGGCCGGGACACCCCCCCCCCCCAGAAACCACCCCTCTGGTAGGTGCACTCTGCACTGCAGGCATATTTTCGCCTGCTTTTTGGCCCGGGAATGGGGGGGGGGGAGTTTAAAACTTTTTTTCTGTGCCGCTTCCGCTTGAATTGCGGCGGCCGGCGGCGAGTCCGGTGCTTGTTGCGACTTGCGAGCGACTACGACGAGGATTTCCCCCACCACCAGAGCAGCCCAGGACAGGAGGGGGGGGGTCAACCACCCCTCTGGTAGGTGCCCTGAGCCCTCACTCAGGCAGGCATATTTCCGCCTGCTTTTTGGCCGGGAATCGGGGTTTTTTTTAACTTTTAAAAACTTTTTTTCTGTGCCGCTTGGCATCGCGGGATCGCCGCGATGCCAGGAACGACCACGACAAATCAGACCCAATTATTCTTTAGTCGGTTCGAGTTCGAGTTCTGGCGGAGTAATTCCCGTTACCGTTTCCGTTGCGTAACGGAAACGAGGAACGGAAACGGAAATTCCGCCAAGTCGTGCCCATCTCTATTGCTAACAACGAAAATATCTTTCAGTTCCAGCAGAAGTCATAATCGGGTATAAGGCAGGAAGGAATTGGCCCCTAAGTATGGGGGCAAAGGTTATAGCTCCTGTCCAGAGCTTCATAGCCCAGTGGTTAAACTACTGTACAGCAGCCAAAACGTGGCTCACGACCTGGGGGTTCAATCCCAGTTAGCTGGCTCAAGGTTCACTCAGCCTTCCATCCTTCCATGGTCTTTAAGATAAGTACCCAGCTTGCTTGGGGGAGGGGGAATGTATAGCCTGCATAATTATTTCTAAGCCGCCCAGAGAGCACTTTAAGTGATATAAATAAGGCGATATATAGGCAGAGCCCTTGGCTCTGTTGTTTATTCCCTTTTCGCTTTTGCTCTGTTCTTGAATGCAGAGTGCATGCAAGCCAGTATGGAGGCTGCATCCCCAGGGAAGGCTCATAATAAGAGAGGCTGCCTGCCGGTTAACAAGCCTGTTGCTTCTGAGATTGAGCAAATCTACCTGAGACAAAAAACACCTCCCTCCGCCATAAAAAGGAGCCACTTACCAGGCACTTCTGAGTGTCCAGATGCTCAGCCAACAACAGGCTCTCAAGGTGGTTTCTCTTCTGCTCCAAAAGAGTGAGGTAGGCTCCAAGTTTTACCTGTATAGAGAAAGCTATTGCTGACGCCACATTTGGTTTTCATATGCTAGCAACTGCCATTTGGGTCGTTAGAGAACTTGACAGCAGACCCCAGAAAAAATTCCTCCTTAGAATTAAATTGTAAACACCTCATGAAAACTACAAATCCCAGGATGTCCTTGGATGAAGCCACAACACAGAATCAGACTGCGATACCTGCATCCTGCAGATGCGGTGATGGCAAAATCATTATTATTATTATCAAATTATCACACAGCAGACAACTACGCTGGATTTTGTATTACAAATCACTAGTCAAACGCTTCCCAAGTGTTTAGGACTACGTGATATATCGGCGAATTGTGCGAGCAGCAGATCCCAGTAAGGCGGCTTTCTGCAGCTGACTTATGGTGACTTTGTCAACTCCAATTTCTTCTGAATACTTGCTTAGCTCTTTAGGCACTGCACCCAGCGTGCCGATTACCACTGGGACCACCTGTACCAGTTTATGCCAGAGTCTTTGAAGTTCAATTTTTAGATTCTGATACCAGGTAATTTTTTCAAGCTGTTTCTCTGTGACTCTACTATCCCCTGGTACAGCAATATCAATGCTCCACACTTTTTTCTTCTCCATATTTATTTATTTATTTATTTATTTATTTATTTATTTATTTATTTATTTATTGGATTTCTATAACGCTCCATCTGGCAGCAGGGCCACTCCGGGAGGTTTACAAAATACATCATAAAAATGGAGCAATACACAATTTTGTTAAGCAACTTCACAAATAAGAAAAAAAGAATGCACTCAACTAAATCTACATTAAAATAGTAAGCACGTGTATTCAAAAAACAAAGATCAGCAGACGACATAAGAATGAAAGACTGTAAAACCTTTCAGATGCAAAACAGAAACCCATTCACCATAAGGGACAGCCCGGACACAGCCTGCAGCAAGTGAGACCCATTGCTCAAGACAACCTTGCTAGGAACAGTGGAAGTAGAAAAATACGAGGAACTAAGTTGAGACGGGTCGACTCCACCCAAGAAGCCGCGGTGGAACCTCACTATGGGCTACTGATGGAGACGGAAACTGGAGGCACAAGGAGTAAACTACAATGCCCATGGTGCTTTAAAGTGAAGGCAGGGCCGTGACAATTGAGCTGCTAGGGCTGATACTCTCAGTAGGTTAAAACAGAGGAAAGGCTCTCTACCAGAGCCTCTGAGGAGGAAGGGGGGGTTGTTTGTTTGTTTGTTTGTTTAGCCACCGCTGCTTCGTGCCCATCGCTGCCGCCCACCTGGTACTCCGCGGCGGCCTCTTCCAGCGGCACCAGGGTGTGGGCGCGCGTGCTCCTGCTCTTTGGCCCGCGCGCCGCCGCCCGCGCCCACCAGCGCCTGGTCCTCCTCCTGGCAGAAGCGGCCGGGGAACACCGGGTGCCCGAAGAAGCCCTCGCCCCATCGCCGCTCCGCCGCTTTCCTCTCGGCCACCAGCCGCTGGGCGGTCTCGACGAGGCTGGCCAGCTGCCCGTTGGGCCGGAAGCGCCGCCGGAGGATGGGCTCCCGGCACTGCGGGCAGGCGGTGGCGTCCCCCCAGGCGGGGGTCTCGCCCCACCACCGCTCCAGGCAGCCCTGGCAGAAGTTGTGCCCGCAAGTCGAGGGTGACGGGCCGGCGGAAGGGCTCCAAGCAGACGGCGCACAGGTAGTCCTCCTCCTCCTCCTCCTCGCGGAGAGCCATCGCCCCCCTCCACCACGCCCGCCACTGCAGCTCTGTTCAGTTTCAGTTTCCATTTTAAAAGAGGCAGGCGGAGTGGCAGTGGTGGTGGTGGTGGTGGTTGGGGATGCTGGGAGTTGTAGGCGAAACCTCTCCATTTGGCACAGTGCGCGGGCATGGCAGGAGGAGGGAGAGACAGGCGACTCTCTTACCCTTTCGGGACGGATGAGCTGAGGTGCTCTCCTTTTTTTACCCTTGATTCTTTTTATAGGTTTTATTAGTTTCTTTTAAGGTAAGATAGGAAGGGAAGGAGGGAAAAAGAGGGAAGAGGGAAGGGGAAAAGGGAAGTAAAAGAGAATGGGTACATTGGGTACAGTTCAGGAACAAAGACCAAATACCATTGAATACAAACTAATGCTATATATCGTTGAATATAACTGGCTTAATGGTTATCAAGTTCGGCTGCCACACCTTGATTTTTTTATGATTGTTCAGATCCTTCCTCTTCTGTTCAGTGACAATAAATCGCTAAATTCCCTTCCCTCCCTCCCTATGCAGACATTGCAAGGCGGGTCGCCTACGCATCCATCCATCCATCCATCCATTCTACTCTAGGCAAAAATCAAAGAAAAATAAAACAAAATAGAAAAGACACAAAAACACGGGGCACCTTAAAGACTAAGGAGCCACATGTTTTGTGTCTTTTGTTTTTCTTTTATTTTTGCCTGGAATGTTTGAAAAGTCTAACACCGCTACCCTCTCCGAAACTTCATTCTATTCGTATCCAGCGAAGAACAAGGTCACAAACATAATTCAGTCACTAAAAATATAACCTGACCATAAACATTAACAGAAACGAATGCCCCCCTTAATAAAACGAAAACGAAAACAGCAAAGAGATGACAAGCAAAGCGAAAAGGACAAATTAAAAGAACAACCAGAGGCGAACTACAGATTGACGGTAAGTTATTGGTATCATCCGTCGTCACGGAAGTTAGCGAAACAATTTGTTTTAACTGGCGCTGCCAAGAGAAAGCAAAAAAAAAAGGGGAAGACTGTTTCGCCTAGAAAAAGAGAAAGAAGCTGTTTTGTTTCTTCAAGTGCTTCCTTTCCTACAATTGTAGATAAGCCACCGCCACCCGTCTTTTTAATTAATTAATTAATTTTTATTCCCGGCTCTCCCCAGCCCAGAGAGAAGAAGGAGCTTGCGTGGCTTGCCTCTCCTTAAACAATATTTTTAAATTGTCTAAAAACTACATAACATGACAAATTGGTTCTGTTCCAATCTCATCAAGGCTCTCATTTAGCTTGTCAGGCAGCTGAGCTCGAATCTGGCAAATGTATCTCTTATAGATCATTTCCAGGGTAGACTTAATGAGTTGTCCCGACAGTATTGTCATGAAAAGCAATCAGTTTTGGCAGGATGTCAATGAAAAGACATGTATAGTAGAGATCAGCATTATTTTGCAATTCCCAGCAGAGTTATTACCAAATGAATTTCAGGAGCTCAACACCCAGAACTCGTGTCTTTTCCGTCCAGTTGACATTCCACTGTACCCTTAATTTGGCTCTTCATTGGCTACCCTAATGGTTGTGAAGATGATAAATTGGGAAAAGGCGTCCAGATTAACTAAAACCCAATAGATGAAATCTGGATATCTGTAGAATATCTTCCTTGCTCCCTATTAATTTTGACAAGTGTCCTTGAGAAAATAAGCATGATGAAACTGATATTTTTCTTTTTTCTTTCTCTCTTCTTCTGATCTTCTGCTCCTTTGGTAAGTCTTGAAAATATACAGGCAGATAAACCTGCATGCTGACATGATGATGAGGTTGGAGTTGACCAGTAGGGATTTATCTAAAGAAGTCTTCATGGTTGATCAGAACCTTAGTTTGGTTCGAAGGAAGGAAGGAAACTGAACAGATATTGTTGCAGAGTACAGTATACTGCAGAAAAAAGCATATACATATACAGTGGACCCTCGTATAACAAATGGTTTGTTTAACATAAAATCTGTACAACATGAAAAATTCCAGAGATAGGGGAAATTTGCTTAGCAGAATCGCCTATGGGGCGAATCCGTACAACATAAAAATGGTTGCAATTAGGGATTACTCCGTTTTCAATGCATTCCTATGGGAAATTTGTATAAAGGAAAATTTGCTTCACAGAATTTCATTTGGAACAAATTAATTCCTTTATACAAGGTACCACTGTACAGTATACTGCTAAACACAATGAATTGTGTTTATTTAGTTTAATTTGAACTTATTGTGGAGCTATGTTTTTATTGTCCGTTGTTTTAAACTGTCCAGATTGGTTGTGTTCCCAGATGGGCAGTATAGAATTTGAATGAATGAATGAATGAATGAATGAATGAATGAATGAATGAATGAATGAATGAAGATTCAGCTGCTGTTTTGGTGCATTCAGTCAAAAATAATTGAAAAGGAAGTCAGAAGCCTATCGACTTGGGTGAACTTGTTTACCATCCTGGGAGATAGGAAGAACTTGACCACCTCTTTTAAACACCCCCTTCAGAGAACAGGAGAAAAAAGAAAGAAGAAGGTGAATTGTACAATGGGGAAAAAACAATTCTTTAGAGTGCTACATTGCCAGTGGGAAGGGAAGTGTCTATTTTGTGTGCAGTGCTCTCTAGTAGGGTTTTCTTATGTGTTTCTCTTTCCCCCAATGTGTTCGTTTCTGTCCACATTATTCCAAATGGATTGACAGTGGGTGACCCTTTTCCAGGTTTTTGCATTTAGTAAATATTCGGAAGTGGATCGCCCTGCCCTTCTGGTGGCAGCTTGGAATTCTGCAGCCTGCCCAAGGAGTCAAGCACAGGGTCGCTTGACTCTCACAAGTCATGGGGGCGGGATCCAACTGCCACCCTCTGGCTCCACCGTCAGATACCTTAACTACTGAGCACTGGAGCTTTATTGTTGTATATTGTTGTTTTTACTTGTTCAACTTTTAACTTGTTGTAAACCGCCCAGAGTATAGAAATGAAACCACGGTATAGAAATGAAACAAACAAACAAACAAACATCACTGCACAGCCACAGAGCATGATTATTTTTATAACAGAGCATTGTAATTTTTATTACTGTATAGCTACATTGATTATGACTAATTTCGTTGTTTTGTACTTTGTTTGTATTTGATTTGCATATACAGTGGTACCTCAACTTACGAATTTAATCCGTTCCGAATGCATGCTCTTAAGTCGAATTACACTTAAATCAGGGCACCTATCTAAAAAATTGAAAAAATAAGTTAAACAAATAAAAAATGAAAAAAATTATTTGAAAGACAGCAGTTAAAACGCCAATAGTTTTCTGCTCTTAAGTCGAGCTGCTCTTAAGTCAGGGTACCAGTGTACTGTATTTACTGACTGATATAGACTATTTCTGTAACAGTCTCGTTTGTATTTTGTGGCTTTTACCAAAAGGTTTGTAATGTTTTTAAAATGTTTTATTCTGGCTAATTCTGTTTTATTCTGGTAAATTGATGTTTTGGTATTTCCTGATTTGGTTAACAACTGTAAATTAAGATTCATTCATTTATTGTATGTGTTTTATAATTTGTATTCTTCAGTTTGTAAGCCGCCGAGAGTAGTCTTTGAGTTAGGTGGCTGTTAATAAATAAATAAATAAATAAATAAACAAACGATATGCTTTTCGTTCAACTGTCTTAATGTTTGTGATGGTTCGACTTGAAAATGGAGAAGACTCGTTTTGTACAGAAAAATCTAACAATAAATTTTTATTCAACATTTCTTGGCTTTGTAGTTTCCTTTTATTTTCTTCAACTTTAGTTACATGGGGAGTCAACACCGGTATATTTAAACTTGTCGATGAACTTAGTATTGAACTTTTCTTACTTGAAACAAAAGGATTATTGTTTTCTTCGTTTTGAATGTTTAAAACCTCTTCATTGGACCACCACTCCGGTTTCTTAGGGTAGGAGGTAGAGCTCGGAGTGGATGCTCCCATCCCCAACCGGGTATCCATCCAGGTGGATTGGGATCAGTTTTCCTCCCGTAATATCCTAAATATGGATAATTTCCTCCAACCTCGGATCTCTCTATGTTGGCAGGATATGGAAGATATATTCCCACATTCCTTTCTCCTCCCCGGTCTCTTTCTTTCTGTCCGTTATTCCCTTTTCTGTCCGTTATCTCTCCAACCGCTTCCTTCTCGCGAGCCTGCTCTTTACCCCCTCCCGAAACCTCCACCTTCGTCGCGAGCCCCTCCGTTTGTATCCCTATTTCTCTATATATCAGTTTCTTTAATCTCTCTTCTGTTTGAATTGCTACTGATTCATATTCTTTCTCTACATCCATATGTACCTGAATCCCAACATGTTCAACTTTCTTACTACTATCTGTTTGAGTAGCATTATTTTTCTGTTCCCTTTTACATACATCCTTCTACTTGTATGCCTAAATGAACAACCTTTTTAACTTCCACCTTTTCCTCTTCAGTCTGGACTCCCGTATTCTTAAGGTTCTGACATATGTCTATTAACCCCACCCTTATATCTTCCCACAATTTTACTTCTTGTACAATTGCTAAATAACTGTCTTTGAATTTCTTCTCTTGGTCTTCCTTACTCCCAAAGAATAGTTTTCCTGGTATTTCTTCTCCCTTCTCTAAACATTCCTCCTTCCTCTCATGACTTGTCATCCCTTCTTCTTTGTCTGCAAACGACCTACTGGACCCATCTTCCTGTTGTCCTGACTTAATTTCACAATGTTGCGATACATCACTGTAATAATCATTGCCATTTGAGACGGAGGGAGGCAAGGAAGAACAAAACAGATAGTGAGTGGCTGATAGACAGTAGGGACGCGTGCAGCCTGCAGATGGCACTCTAGGATAACTTATTCAAGTTATGTTCCTTGGCTAATTATCCTACAATCAAAAAGTTTACTATAGTCTGTCTTTTGTTCACTTCAGGGGAGAGCCAGGCTTCTTGTTTTGTTTTCAAAAACGGAACCCTTCCCCTCTGGAGACAAGTGGAGCAAATGCCTTGCTTGGAGGCTCTTAAGCCATGGAGACAACCATGGGGATTGCAGTGCTCAGCAATCAATGGAAAAGCCTCAGCTTCCAAGACAGGAAAAAGGGATTCAGGCACTATTCCTAGATTAAAGAATCTGAGGGCCTTTTTACACGACCCCTAAGATCCGCTGGCCACTTAAATTCGGACCAGAGATCTTAGGGGTTCCTCGCTCTTCCTGTGTCCCCACCCCCCTCCGCACTTCCTGGTTGCTGGCTGCCTGAGGGGAGGGAGAAAAAGAGAAAGAAAAGCATGACACTCACCTCGTTCTGCCTCTCGTCTCTGTAAAAGCAGCTCTTAAAGGGGCGGGAGCCAAAAAACAACAAACAGAAGCCAGGAGAGCCCCGCACTCACTATCCTTACACCGGATCAAATAATATTCACCTCCAAAGAGCAGGTACCTGAAAGCTGCGCTGGGACGCGCTAAAGTGGGCGGGGTCGCACTTAATTTCCTGTTAACTCCGGAGCTGGTGGGTAAACATTTTTAAGCTCCGGAGCTGGGAGCCATTTGCCCCAGAGTTTAGGGGTCGTGTATAAACGCCCATAGAATCTTAGAACAGTGAAGTTGGAAGGGACCTCCAAGGCCATAGAGTCCAAACCCCTACGTCATGCAGGAATACAGACCCAAGGCTATCTGGTAGGTGGTTGTCCACATTCCTCTTGAATGCCTCCGGTACCTCCTGAGGTCATTGGTTCCACTGTTGTACTGCTCTAACAGTTAGGAAGTTTTTTCCAGATATTCAGCTGAAGGCTGGTTTCGTTTACCTTTAGCCCTTAATTTTGTTGTGCATCCTGCACTCTGGGACGATCGTAAACAGATGTGCCCCCCCCCATGACAGCCCTTCAAATATTTGAAAAGTGCTTTCATATCACCCCTCAGTCTTCTTTCCCCGAGACCAGTGATGGTGAACCTTCGGCACTCCAGATGTTTTGTATCACAACTCCCACAGTCCTTTGTCATTAGCAATCTAAGCTCGGAATTCTGAGAGTTGTGGTCCAAAACATCTGGAGGGTGGAAGGTTCGCCACCACTGTCCTAGGCTAAACATGCCCAATTCTTTTGGGTGCGCTACACATTGCATGTCCGGCAAAAGAGTCCCTAATGTCATTTGGGAAAGGTCAGGTGGTGTCAATGTCTTGGAGGGGGGGGAACTGCAGCACAGCTTGGCTCTGTTGTTATGTGCCTGCAAGTCACCCCTGCTTGACGGAGACCTCATAAAAGAGCAATCTCCAACATGCCATCTCAGCATTTGTAAACTCAACCTTGTGGCTTCCTTTAGAGAGTCATTCCATCTGGTATTTGGCTTTCCTCTTTTCCTGCTGCCTTTCACCTTTTTCAGCATTATTGTCATTCTCACAGTGTGCCCAAAGTACGACAGCCTCAGCTTCAACCTTTTGTCCTCCAGAGATCGATTTGTTATCCCAGCCATTCCCCTCATTCCCCTTTCCAAGAGCAAACAAGGACAGAGGCATGGCTGGAGAGGTTCCTGCCCCACCCCATATTTTTGTCAGCTCTAAGATTGTTGCTTTTCTCGCTTTCTAAGGCGGTTACTTCATGTCCTTCTTTGTTCCGTGACTAGTTTTGTACCATGACAGCATTGGTCGCGATCACGTGGTTTTGTCCCAGTTTTAGTGTTCCCATGGTCGTGATAACTTGTCTTGTGATAAGTTTTACCTCACAGTCTTGTACCAGACAAACATTGAATTTGTCTAGCTTCCTTTCCCCTTCGGGGGGGGGGGGGGCTAAAATTCTTTTTCGATATTTCGCTTCTGAAAAGTCAAAATAATAAATTTTTAAAAAACGGACACAGTGTTCTGAGAGAAACAAATGTTGTGTGACAGTCATTACTACACGGTGTCTTGTCTCGGAACAGAAAGCAGGAACAAAGGGTGACAAGGGAAAACCCTACCCCAGCACCAGTTACAAGATTGTCGCACTTAGCACCCGTTCTGGGGGCGTGGTCAAGACAAATTTCAGTAGTTGCGCAACGGACGTGAAGTAACTTTTTTTTTGTACTGCTCCTAAGTGCAACACTAACAGAGACAAAACGGACGTGAAGTAACCGCCTTGAACCAAAGAGGAGCGCAGCAATCTACAGCACCATCCACTCTTGGTCTCCCGTTGTCTGTGAAGATTCTCAGTCATCCAGGTGAGTTTATCTGGAAGTTGAGTCATGGCTACTGGACTTCTTTTTGAGAGATAGAAACATTGCGCTGCTCATCCAAACAGCTTCATCAGTCTCCAGAAAAGGGAATAAAGAAGCTTGAGGGGGGGGGGGAGAGAGAGAAAACCCTGAGAAGGCGGAAGAGGGGAAGGTTGTAAGACAGGCATGTCCAAAGCCTGGCCTAGGGGCCAAATGCGGCCCGATTTAAAATTTTGAGTGGCCCACAACCTCTTCTCCCCACCAGCTCAGCCTGTCAGGCATCCCTGCCAGCTGGCCTCTCTCCATAGTCCGGCCCAGGGACCATATGTGGCTGAATGTTCGGCCCCCACACATTTCCTCCTCACCAAATCTGGCCCTCCTTGTAATAAGGTTGGACACCCTTGTTGTAAGAAAATGATCCCAAACTCAGAGGCAACAAATGGCACGCAGAGATTTGATCCATTTAAGGTAAATATGAAGGACAAGGCAACTCTTAAGTCTGCCTTTTCATCCAGTCTGGCTTTGGTTGCTCTCTTTTTCATATCTCCCTTCTGGTCTCCCTGCCCCCACACATACATGATGATACGCACACCATTGCACTTTTCCAGTGTCAACATAACCCAGCCTTTGGCCCTCTTGAGGAAGTTCCAGGAGAGGAAATTCCCTTTCATCAAAAACGAAAGTGCTAAAGTCAGTATGTGGTACACAGAACAGGAGACATGGCAGCGAGCAGCCCTCTCAAGGAGCTGTGGGACGAGACCACTTGTTCCATCTGCCTGGAACGCTTCCGAGACCCCATCATCGTTGACTGTGGGCACAGTTTCTGCTGGGCTTGCCTGGACCAGTACTGCCAAGAGTCGGAAGCAGAGCTGTGCTGCCCGAATTGCAGAGAAGCTCTTCCTCAAAAGGAGAACTTCAGACCTAACCGGCAGCTGGCAAATGTCATTGAGATAATTAAGAGATTGGAGGTGGAGAAAACGGAGGAGGAGGAAGAGGAGGAGGGGAAGAGGGGAGTATGTGAGAGGCACCAGGAGCCCCTGAAGCTTTTCTGCGAGGAGGATGAGACCCTCATCTGTCTCGTGTGTGAGAAAGCCAAGGCACACCTGGACTATCGGGTTGTACCTGCAGAGGAGGCCTTCCAAGAATATAAGGTACAAAACCCCCTCACAATTTATTTATTTATTTATTTATTTATTTACCACCCGTCTTCCCCGGGAACTCCAGGTGGTTAACAATAGGGGTTAAAAAACCAATAAAACACAAAGTGACATCAGCAAAAAATAAGAAAAAAATTTAAAAAAGGATGAGACAATACAATAAAATGATTGTTGTTGTTGTTGTTGTTGTTGATGATGATGATGATGATGATGATGATGATGATGACGACCATGTGCCATCAAGTCAAATCTGACTTAACGGTGACCCTTTTCTGGATTTTCCACATAGAGAATACTCGGAACTGTTTGAATCTTCCCTTCTTCTGGTGGGGTGTGTCCGGGGACTGTGTGCAGGCTGGCTCCATTTCCCAGGAGCCTCCGTGGGGAACTGAACTCCCAACCTCTGTCCCCACAGCCAGGGACCTAAACCACGGAACTCTCCAGCCGGCTCACAAGGATAAGAAGTGGGAAACATTCCAGGGTGGTGGTGGTTAGATTTTCTTTCTAGACTTCCTCCTGTCAGACTGGTGACCTCATAAACCTCTTGACCACAATTCCCATTATCCCAAGAAGGCCTGGTCAACATGGTCATCACTGCGAGTGATGAGGAATGGGAGATTCATGCATCAGGGGGCTGAGCGCTAGACTGCTGTTTTGCTGCAGGGTTTTCAAGTGTTAAAAATAGGGATCCCCTAATCAGGAGAAAGGCAGCGTCTAACTAAAACCAACAAATATACAATGGTATCTTGTATAAAGGAATTAATTCATTCCAAATGAAATTATGTTAAGCAAATTTTCCTTTATACAAATTACCCATAGGAATGCATTGAAAACAGAGTAATCCCTAATCGCAACCATTTTTATGTTGTACGGATTTGCCCCATAGGCGATTCTGTTAAGCAAATTTCGTCTATCTTCGGAATTTTTTATGTTGTACAGATTTTATGTTATACAAACCATTTGTTATACAAGGGTCCACTGTAGTGTATAAGCTTTTACAATTCGACCTGTAAGGGGGAAATACCATTAATTAATTTTTTTAATGCAACTAGCTTGATTTGCATTGTCTTTTTCATCACAGTTTTTAGACCATTTTAAAATATTAAGGAGAGGCAAGCCACGCACACTCCTTCTTCTCTCTGGGCTGGAGAGAGCCTGGAATAAAAATTAATTCATTACAGTACTGTATAAGCTTTTGCAGTTCTACCTGCAAGGGAGAACTGCCATTAATTTATTTTTTTAATGCAACTACTGTAGCTTGATTTGCATTGTCTTTTTCATCACAGTGTTTTCTGACTCACCCTACTTCTTAAGTCTCCTACTGTCAAACCACTGATTTTATGGCAAGAGGATTTCCTTGGCAAATTCCCTCAAAATCAGTTCTGGCTCCAAGGATGAGTTTTGATCCATCATATGACTCACGTTTGGAATCTGTGAAATAGCTCCTGAGCATGTGTAGAGTGCAACAGGAAGACATGATGCCCAGGTGTCTGAGATTTTTAAATACTGTGGTCAAGAGGTGTGGACTTCACAGTGGTTCCAGGTTATTTGGGGTGGTTCTTTACCATATGTGCAAAACCAAAAAACAAATTGTCCATGTGTGGATGGGTGTGTTGAAGGAGAGTTCGGTGGAATCCAACAGAATGATAACACAAGTTTCTGCACGTTTTAGACCCGAATGCTCGTAGAAACATTGGATCTACATTTTGCTCTACTACAAGAATACCTAGAATCCAATGCATGTCCCTTCTTAATTAACTCTCATTGACTAATGTCTTGTTTTAGGGTAGTAAATCACATTAGAGCAGGTCCATTGAGTTGGTGGGGATTTGGTGAGACAACCCATCCATAGGTGCCACTGGCTCAAATGGGTCTCTTCTACTTGTGATTTAAAGTAAGTCACAATCAGAGTAGACCCACTGAATTCGTTGAACTTAAGGAGTTGGCTGACCAGATCGCCACGGATTCAATGGACCAACTTTAGTGCAAGCAACAGGACTTCAACCACTGTATCTCAAGAGGCCAGCATTTTTAACCCTGTGGAGACCACAGATGCCAAGGCAGCATCCTAGCGTCTCCCCCCCCCCATCACTTCCAACCACTTAAAAACACAAGTCCCACAAGAAGGAGGCGGTTCTTTCCCGGTGAGTCAGAAGCCTGATTTCTAGGAAGGGATTATACTTCTCTTGGCTAAGATTCCAGTAAGCTAATTTAAACAGTTGTTTAGGACCTATTCTTATTTTTTCCTCTACCTATGTGGACATTTAAATTGAAGAGAACGGAATACCTAATGGGACTCCAGAATGAGAGAATGTGAGATACTGTATGGGGTGGTATATAAACAGAACACTTTGCTTTTTCTTTCTTTCTTTCTTTCTTTCTTTCTTTCTTTCTTTCTTTCTTTCTTTCTTTCTTTCTTTCTTTCTTTCTTTCTTTCTTTCTTTCTTTCTAGGAAAAATGTGAAGCCCAGCTGAGATCTCTGGAGAAAGAGAAAGAAGATCTTGTGAATCAGCAGCAGACTGAAGAGCTGTTGTACCAGAACTGGCAGGTAGGTGTTTGTTGTTATGACTAACACTTATTTTATTTCTTTATGAGTATTTTTACCCTGCCTTTCTCCTTGGAAAAGGATCCAAGGTGACTTACAATAAGGAAGGACAATACAGAGTCCAGTACAATTAAGACATATTCAGGTTCAAGAACAGGGAATTGAGGGGTATCTTACAGCATTAGAAAACAACATTAAAACTAAAAGAGAACACAAGCAGTTAAGAAAAGAGCATACATTCCATGTAATCATGTATGGTGGGTAGACCATCTATAAGTTATGAGGGATGGGAACTAACAATTGATAACATAGTGTCAATGTAATCACGCAAGGAGAGATACTGTACAAGCACAAAGTTATAAGTGGTTATAAGCACAAGTCTGTGTAGCCATTTGTAGGACTTGATTAGTTAATGGCTCAACGTCTGGGGTAACAGGAATGTTTGCGTTCACAAATGTAGGTTCATGCAGTGTCCTTGCAGGTATTGTTTACAATTTTGTAAAATGTGCATACATGAGCATACTGTGTGTACTTCCTCACAATCACAAGACACGGGCCGGTGACAAATGCCACAATTGTTCATTCTGGAAGTCACAAGATTCTACATAAGAACATAAGAACATAAGAAGAGCCATGCTGGATCAGGCCAAAGGCCCATCTAGTCCAGCTTCCTGTATCTCACAGCGGCCCCACCAGATGCGTTTGGGAGCGCATGAGACTAGATATCTGTCTCCTGATACCACTCCCCTGCATCTGGCCCTTGAAGTACCCTGGTTTAAAGCCTAGAGATTACACATCTCCATCATGGTTTGTAACCCGTGATGGACTTTTCCTCTAGGAATCTGTCCAATCCCCTTTTGAAGGCATCCAGGCCAGATGCCATCACCACATCCTGTGGCAGGGAGTTCCATAGACTTACAACACGCTGGGTGAAAAAATATTTTCTTTTGTCAGTTCTTACTCTCCCAGCACTCAATTTGAGTGTATGTCCCCTAGTTCTGGTATTTTGAGGGAGGGAGAAGAGCTTCCCTCTATCCACTTTACTCATACCCTGCATTATTTTGTATGTCTCAATCATATCCCCCCTCAAGCGCCTTTTTTCCAGACTAAAGAGGCCCAATTGTTTTAGCCTTTCTTCATAAGGGAGGTGCCCCAGCCCAGTAATCATTTTAGTCGCTCTCTTCTGCACCTTTTCCAGTTCCACTATGTCTTTCTTGAGATGCGGTGACCAGAATTGTACACAATACTCCAGGTGGGGCCTTACTATTGTTTTATATAACGGCATTATAATGTTGGCTGTTTTATTTTCAATCCCCTTTTTGATAATCCCTAGCATGGAATTGGCCTTCTTCACTGCTGCCACACATTGGGGAGACACCTTCATGGAGCTGTCCACCCAACACACCAAGATCTCTTTCCTGATCCGTCACGGATAACTCAGAGCCCATGAGTTGATAGATGAAGTTTGGATTTTTTGCCCCAATATGCATTACTTTACATTTGGTTACATTAAAACGCATTTGCCATTTCTCAGCCCACTCCCCCAGTTTGGAGAGATCCTTCTGGAGCTCTTCACAATCTTCTCTGGTTTTTACCACATGGAAAAGTTTTGTGTCATCTGCAAACTTGGCCACCTCACTGTTTATCCCTGTCTCCAGGTCATTTATGAACAGATTGAAAAGCACCGGTCCCAGGACCGAGCCCTGGGGCACACCGCTTTTCACTTCTCTCCATTGTGAAAATTTCCCATTGACACCTACTCTTTGTTTCCGGGATCTCAACCAGTTCTCAATCCATAAGAGGACCTGCCCTCTTATCCCCTGACTGTGCAATTTTCTCAGCAGCCTTTGGTGAGGGACTGTGTCAAAAGCCTTTTGAAAATCCAGATAGACTATATCCACCGGTTCACCCAAATCCACGTGCCTGTTGACCTTTTCAAAAAATTCTAAAAGGTTTGTAAGACAAGATTTACCCTTACAGAAGCCATGCTGATTTTCTCTCAGCAAGGTTTGTTCTTTTATGTGTTTTAAGATTTTCTCTTGGATGAGGCCTTCCACCATCTTCCCTGGGACAGATGTAAGGCTAACCGGCCTGTAGTTTCCTGGGTCCCCCCTCCTTCCTTTTTAAAAAATTGGTGTGACATCTGCTATCCTCCAGTCCTCCGGCACTGTGGCCATTTTAAGAGACAAGTTGCATATAACCGTTAAGAGATCTGCAATTTCATTTCTCAGTTCCCTAATAACCCTTGGGTGGATGCCATCTGGGCCCGGTGACTTGTTAATCCTCAATTTATCAATTAGTCCTAAAACCTCCTCTCTTTTAACCTGTATTTGATTTAATTCTTTAGTCAAGAGGGGCGGCTCAGGCAGCGGAATCCGCTCAAGGTCCTCTGTCGTGAAGACAGACGCAAAGAACTCGTTCAATTTCTCTGCAATGTCCAAGTCCTCCTTAACCTCCCCTTTTCCTCCCTCACCATCCAGAGGCCCAATTGGTTCTCTGGCAGGTTTTCTACTTCTAACATATTTAAAGAAGCTTTTATTATTACCCTTTATATTGCTAGCCATGCGTTCCTCAAAGTCTTTCTTTGCCTCCCTTATCATCTTTTTACATTTCTTTTGCCAGAGTTTGTGTTCCTTTTTATTTTCCTCATTTGGGGAGGATTTCCATTTACAGAAGGACCTCTCCTTGTGCTTTAGAGCCTCTCTAACTCCACTCGTTAACCATGCCGGTGTCCTCTTGGACTTAAATGAGCTCTTCTTTCTTTGTGGTATGCACTTCTGCTGGGCCTCTATTATTGTTTGTTTTAAACAGGCTCCATGCACTCTGAAGAGATTGGATTCTTCTAACCCTCCCCTTCAGTTTCTCTCTAACTAGTTTCCTCATCTGAGGGAAGTTTGCCCTTCGAAAATCAAGGGTTTTTATGTCTGATTTGGTTGACACTCTTCCTCCGACATGCATGGCAAAGGTAATTGCAGCATGGTCACTGTTCCCCAGAGGCTCAGTGACATTCACATCCCTGACGAGGTCCTGAGTATCACACAATATTAGATCTAGAGTTGCCTGTTCTCGGGTGGGCTCCATGACAAGTTGCTCTAAGGCACAGTCATTCAGCAAGTCGAGAAACCCAGTTTCTCTTTCTTGCCCAGAGCTCGCATTGGCCCAGTCAATGTGGGGATAATTAAAGTCCCCCATGATTACTATCCTATCCCTCTTAGCCACCTCCATGATTTCTCTCCTCATTTCAAGGTCCCCCTCAAGTTTTTGATCTGGTGGACGATAGAATACTCCAACTATCACATCACTCTTTGGACCTGGTAGTTTAACCCACAGTGATTCTATGGCGGAGTCAGACCCTCTGTCAATCTCCATTCTGCTGGATTTTATGCCTTCTTTGACATAGATGGCCACTCCTCCTCCAACCTGCCCCTCTCTATCCCTTCTATAGAGTTTATAGCCTGGGATTGCTGTGTCCCACTGGTTCTCCACATTCCACCAGGTTTCTGTTATGGCTATTATATCAATGTTATCCCTAGCTGCCAGATGTTCAAGTTCTCCCATCTTTGCTCGGAGGCTTCGAGCATTGTTGACCAATATGTCCCCTCCCCCATCCACTCCAGAAACAGGTAGGGAAGGAGAAGCAGACGGTCAAATGCTCGTTTGAAAAAAATGTGTGCAGTCCTTAAAGAAAAAGAACAACTCCGAATGTCCGAGTTGGATGCTCTGGAGAAAGAAATAGAGGAAAGACTACTTGAAAACAGCACCAGGCTCTCTGTAGAGATTTCCTGCCTCAGTAATTTGATGGCTGAGATGGAAGAGAAGTGTCAGCAGCCAGAAAGCAAATTCCTTCAGGTAAGAACTGTCAATAGATAGATAGATAGATAGATAGATAGATAGATAGATAGATAGATAGATAGATAGATAGATAGATAGATAGAGAGATAGATAGATAGATAGAGAGATAGATAGATAGATAGAAAGAAAGAAATTGTTATTGATTGAAAAAAATATAATCTTAGAAGGTGACCATTGGTTTTCCTCATTCCTGAAAAGAGTTATGAAAAGATATATAAAGGAGGAGAAAAAATATGGCGTATGTTCTGTTTAGATTGCTGATGCTCACCTTCAACCTTTTCCTTTTCAGGACATCAGATCCATGTTTAAAGTGTAAGTACCTGTTTCTTGCTTCTCTTTCAGTTTCATTGGCTGTCGAAATGCCTCCTGTTAGTGCCACATTGGATGACGTACTGGCTGAAATTGTGTGGCTTAGCAGAAGTCACAGTAGAGTCTGTTGTTGTTATATAAGCCATCAAGTTGCCTCTGAATTACAACAACCCTACAAATGAGCAATCTTCAGAATGTCCTCTCCTCAACTGCTCTTTCAGTCTCTCTCTTATTCACTCTTCCTCTTTTCCTGCTGCTTTTAGCCTTTCCTAGCATTATTGTCTTTTCCACAGATTCCTGCCTTCTCACACTACGTGAATAATGGATATTTGATTAGAAAACTCTGCCCTCTGATCCACTTAATCTTACAGATGTACAGTAATTGCTTTGATATAAGAGTGTTTTGGTTTATGAGCATATGCTCTTATATCAGAGCAACTTTCCAATAGAGCACACACTGTACATGCAATATGGCAAAACATACAAAAGAAGTTGGCTAGAACTCTGCATCCACACCATGGTTTAGGCACCTGGCTACGGAATCTGCTCTGCTTGGGATTTTACTCTGTGTTTTTAATGTGACAATAATAAAGTGCAATGTTTAGCCCTATACACACTTTGACTAGCTGCCCCATGACTGGAACTGGTTTGAAAAACGAGAAAGGATGTTGAAAACAAATTAAGTAAAAATTGAAATATGAAGAAAAATAAAACCCTAACCTGCACTTTCCTTTGAATATGTTCCTGGCTGGTGCAAGGGAGACCTCCCTTCATTGATCTTCTCTCTGCTTTTGAGGCTGCCTGAGATGGAACGTTCCAGGCAATCACCCACAATCCAGCAGTGGGAGAGGGGGAGCGAGAGAGAGA
This sequence comes from Phrynocephalus guinanensis, assembly GCA_037367245.1. Classification (NCBI taxonomy): domain Eukaryota; kingdom Metazoa; phylum Chordata; class Lepidosauria; order Squamata; family Agamidae; genus Phrynocephalus; species Phrynocephalus guinanensis. The sequence goes on along the minus strand of CM074744.1, from coordinate 25,673,800 downwards.
GAGAGACCATTGACTCACTTGTGATCATCTGATGTGCTCCAGTGCTTGTATATCAAGACATTGCTTGTTGATCAAGGCAACATTTAGAAGAAATGTTAGCTTGTCTTGCAAAATGCTCTAAAACCAAAGTTCTCTTAAGCCAAGGTATTACTATAATTTTGCTTACCACACTAAGCAACATGATTTCAGCTTTTAGAGGAGATACAATCCTCTTTCAGGACAAATTTCTTCCTGGGGAAGAATATACGAGATTCCGATGTTATGGTATAATCTGTCACACTTTAGATTTTGAAGGCACAATAGGTATAAAAACTTCCCGTTCCAGGTGTGAGAAGGAGAAAGTGGATCCTGTACTCCATCAGTCTCCTTGGCTGGAAGAGAAACTCACACTGGAATCCTGGAGAACCTCTAATCTAGAAGATGCTATGAAAAAATGTACAGGTATGGTGAGCAACTGATAGGAGCAATAGGTACAGACTACTCATGACCATAGAGGTCTCTTTGGTTGCAGGGAGAGTTAGCTAATTGTTAAAAGCAGAAGAGAGAAAGGGAAAACCCTTCTCCTAATTAAATTTCCTCTTGATGGGGATTTTACATGTCAAGTTATTAATATACAAGAACTGATTTGCTATTTTTTTCCATCTCTCTCAATATATAACAGAGATTCTGGAACAAGCTATGGACACAGGTAAATTTCAGATACTAAAACTGATTTCTTTTCTTCTTTTTCTTTGAGGAGCCTTGTGGAACAGAGGTTAAATGCCTGTACTGCAGCTAAAACTGTGCTCACGACCTGGGGGTTCAATCCCAGGTAGCAGGCTCAGCCTTCTATCCTTCCGAGGTCAGTAAAACGAGTACCCAGCTTTCTATTGGTCAATGTGTAGTCTGCATAATTAAATTGCAAACTGCCCAGAGAATGCTTGAAGTGCTATGGGGCGGTATATAAGTAGAACACTTTTTAATGAGATATGGTGCTTGACAGGGGATCATGGATTAATTAATCCTCACAGGATTAGATCTAAGACGCTCACCAATCCAATGATGTTTTCTTCAACGCTAATATCAAGGCTCTACTTGCTGATCCTAGGTTCAGGAGTATTGCATGTCCAACAAAGATCTTAGGTTCAATTCCCAGTACAGTACTTCCAGTTAAAAGAATGAAGGCAAGAAACCTTTTTTTTTCCTGCCCAAGGAACAAACTGAATTTTTAGCATTTTTCTAAGGGGGACAAATTCTATTTAAAATAATAACAATGTGCCATCAAGTTAATTCTGACCTATCGGTGACCCTTTTAAGGGTTTTCCAGGTATTGAATATTCAGAAGTGGTCTATTGTCCTGGGGTTGTGCAGCTGGCCTAGGGCCACACAGGCTGGCTATTCTGCTACTCTCACAGGAGGCACAGTGGGAATTTGAACTTCAGCCTCTGGCTCCACAGCCAGAGATCTAAACCCTGTATTTTTAAGTGATATATTATTTCCATTCAGGGGATCAGGAAGGTGTGTGTGTGTGTGTGTGTGTGTGTGTGTGTGTGTGTGTGTGTGTGTGTGTGTGTGTGTGTGTGTGTGTGTATTCTGTTTTGTGACACTGTTTGCTAGAAGAGGATGAATGTGTTATCTCCACAGTTCTAAACAATGGCTACACATCCCATGGTGCACTGGGAGATACTAGAAAGTTCTAGAAAGCAAAGTGGAAGCTGCTCTGAGAAAATACATCAGGCATATATACTTATATAATGGCTAAATCCTAATGTACTGTATATGGTTATATTGAAAAATTACATTGAGGCATATGATAAAATTGTCCAGTGGGCTTTCATTTGCTACTAATTTTTATTTACATTTTTTCCAGTTATGCAGAGCATTTCAATAACAGACTAAGTTTGTGGCAGTCAATCTTTGAAGTGTGGTGCATGTTGTTCAAGGTGTCTTTGGATAGGATAACAACAAATTGATGGGGAAAAGCCCCTAGCACTAAGAGATCACATGGGGCTAAATAGACATTGTTTCCTGTGATGTATTCCACGGGAGAGACTTTTTGTCTTATTTTTGGTTGGTTGATTGACTGAATTTTTATATTGCCCAATTAACACAAGGCACTATAGTTAACAATCCAGTCTATGAAATTAATATCATATAACACACACATACACACACACACACACACACACACACACACACACACACACACACACACACACACACACACATGCGCACGCGCACACACAACCGCCTCTTAAAGACTGGGAGGGAAGGGGCCAGGCTCAACTCAACCAAAAGCCTCCTCCAAAGGGAAGGTACCACAACTGAGAAGGCCCGATTTCTGGTGAGGGAAGCCATTGGAGCATAGCCTGTGAGGATCTGGTGGCGCCGGTGGATGTTCTCAGGGAAAGGCACTGTGATAGGTAGAGAGGCCTCTTAAAGTGTGGAGGGTTCTATAAGTGAAAGCCAGAACCTTGAACCGGACCCAGAACATGACAGGGAACCAGTGCAGATGGGCCAAGTCTGGGTAAATGTGGTTACATTTCCTCACATTCAACACTAGCCTGGCGGCTGCCCTGTATTCTAACCCTGTGTTAGTCTCATGGGAAGCCCCACATAGAAAGTACGAGATGACACATGGAAATATTGTTAATTAATGTTCCTCACTTTTCCTTTCTCCACTTGACAGGAAGTTTGGAACCTGCAGTACAGCAAGGTAATTTTTTTTTTAGCGTGAAACTAAACACAAATGTGGGCGCCGCAAATCCTTTGGAGAGCAGAGATTCACACACTCTTCCAGCAAAGTCAGTCAATTTTACACCACAACAGACGCTTAAAGAGATCCCACAAGGCAAGCATCTGTGCTGATGTGTGATCTACAGAGCCATTAAGAGGTTCCAAGGCAGGTCTGCTGTAGGGCAAATGTTTCTTAATGGCCTGTTCAGAAACTTGCATTATAACAGGGATAGCTCACAAAAATATTCTTTGTGAGGAACATCCTGTCGCCTTCTCCACTGTAATGGTTCCCCAGAGGAAGCAGGGATTCTAATGGGCATTGGCATCATGATGTTTAAGAGCAAGATGAGTAGGCCTTTCTTAGACTTTCCCAGGAACAGGGGCAGATTATTAGGAGCAGCTTAGCGATTGTTTGTGAATACCACCAGTGGGGCTTCAGAGCAGTTGCCCAGCAACCCCAAGTTCCAGAGTAGGCCTTAGCGGGATGATAGAGGTCCATGAGGCCAATAGGCAAACAACAGATTTTGTCGTGGGGCAATATACTAGATCCCCCAGTTCAAAAACCCCTTTCCCCATAGATGCTGAAAATCACATATTATAGGGATCCCTATTGTAATAATGAATGCTTTATGTGGTTGGTCTCTGGCACTCTCTAATGGCCAGTTCTGGTAACGACCTAGTGGAAATCGATCTCTCTAGCAAATGTGTTGTAAATCTGGCTTACTGTAACCTGAGCCTGTAAGTGTCCTGCACTCTGAGAACATCAAAGCAAAGTAAATCAAAGTGTTCTACTTATATGCCACCCCACAGTGCTTAAAGCACTCTGGGTGGTGTACAAGAAAATATGCAGGCTACACACAGCCCCCCCCCTTGAGCTGGGTACTCCTTTTACCAACCTTGGAAGGATGGAAACCTGAGTGAACCTTGAGTTGATTACCAAGGGTTAAACCCCAGGTTGTGAGCAGAGTTTTAGCTACCGTATAGGCATTTAACTGGACACGGTGCTCAAAATGAGACCTAACCAGCACCAAAAAGATGAGGACCAGTCCCTCATGGGATTTCAAGACTTTTTATTTATTTAATTTTTATACCGCACCATCTGGCCAACAGTCACTGTTTCTGTTTCTATTAATGCAGTTTAAAATAGCATTTGCCTTTTTTGCCGCAGCTGCTTATTCCTACATTCCTGGCAAAAAAAAACCCAAAAGAAAACAAAACAGAAGAAAAAAACCATGTGGCGCCTTAAAGACTAACTTTCATATTTTAATGCAATCTTTCGTTGACAGGTCCACTTCTTCGGACATATAGTGGCAAATGTCTGAAGAAGTGGACGTGCCCACGAAATGTTACATTAAAATATGAAAGTTAGCCTTTAAGGTGCCACATGTTTTTTCTCTTTTGTTTTGTTTGATTTTTGCCTGGAAATCTTGCACAGACGAACACAGCTGCCTTTCCCAAATCTTATTCCTACATGTGGACTGTAAAATTAGGGGGAAATCATAGAAACTGCTTTAACCACTATAAAACCAGGGCTGACGATAGGGCTGTGGAATAGCGCAAGAGACTAGAACTGACCTGGTGAAGAAGGCCAATTCCATGCTAGGGATTATCAAAAAGGGGATTGAAAATAAAACAGCCAACATTATAATGCCATTATACAAAACAATAGTAAGGCCGCACCTGGAGTATTGTGTACAGTGCTGGTCACTGCATCTCAAAAAAGACATAGTGGAACTGGAAAAGGTGCAAAGGAGAGTGACTAAAATGATTACTGGGCTGGGGGACCTCCCTTGTGAGGAAAGGCTCAAACATTTGGGGCCCTTTAGTCTGGAAAAAAGGCGCCTGAGGGGGGATACGATTGAGACGTACAAAATAATGCAGGGCATGAGTAAAGTGGATAGAGGGAAGCTCTTCTCCCTCTCACAAAATACCAGAACTAGGGGACACCCACTCAAATTGAGGGTTGGGAGAGTTAGAACAGATAAAAGAAAATATTTTTATTACCCAGTGCGTTGTTAGTCTGTGCAACTCCCTGCCACAGGATGTGGTGATGGCATCTGGCCTGGATGCCTTCAAAAGGGGATTGCACAGATTCCTGGAGGAAAAGTCCATCACAGGTTACAAACCATGATGGAGAAACCAGGGTACTTCAAGGGCTAGATGCAGGGGAGTGGTATCAGGAGACAGAGATCTAGTCTTGTGTGCTCCCAGAAAGGTATCTGGTGGGGCCGCTGTGAGATACAAGAAACTGGACTAGGTGGGCCTTTGGCCTGATCCAGCATGGCCCTTCTTATGTAGTTGTGTTCTTATGTTCTTATGAGCTTCTGCACCTGACCCATTTAGAAGCACTTCGATTCAACTCCTGCAGATGCATGGCTTGCCTCCCTCGCCTTTCTCTTCCTTCCTCTCTCCCCTTCCTTCCCCCCTGCCCCAACAGTGAACGTGACTCTGGATCCAGAAACAGCCCACCCTAATCTTGTTCTGTCGGAGGATCTGAAAGGCGTGAGATGGGAAGGCTCGGAGCAGGACTTGCCCAACAACCCCGAGAGGTTCGACGAGCTGTGGGCTGTGCTGGGCCGTGAACGATTTACGTCGGGAAGACACTCGTGGGAACTGGAAGTTGAGGGGAGAATATGGGAGACGTGGTCCACCAGGATCTCTGTGAAAGCGCTGTGGATGGTGGGGGTGGCCCGCGAGTCTGTCGTGAGGAAGGGGAAGACTTGTCAAAATCCCAACGAGGGAATCTGGGCCGTGGGGAAAGCCACGCACGAGTCCTTTTCATCTTGCCGGTTCTGGGCTTCTACATCCCCCAGCTGGACCCCTTTGGCCATCAGGAACGAGATCACCAAGGTCAGGATATTCCTGGATTGTGATGAAGGACTCGTAGAATTTTTTGACGCTGATACAGATTGCTTGATCTTCTGTTTCCCTTCGGACTCCTTTGGCAGGGAAGCCCTCCGTCCCTATTTCTGGCTTAATGCGGGAGTCAGAATGAGATGTTGAAAGTGTGAAGGGGATCCTATAGCACAGGGCTGTTCAACTTTGAACAGGCCGAGGTCTACTTGTTCTGGCCCAAAGTGCCTGAGGGCTACTACACTAAAACCTCTACTTACGAATTTTATCTGTTCCGAGCACATGCTCATAACTAAAAACTTTTGTAAGCAGTTTCCCATAGGAATGCATTGAAAACCAATTAATCCGTTCCGGAGGGAACAGATTTCAATGCACCATGGCCCTTGAACTGCCCCGCTCGGCTGAGACAGTGGGGGCTGGCAGTCCCAGATATTTCCTGGGGCAGTGGTGGTCCTTGGGATGGGGGAGGGAGGGATGGAGAACTTATCCCCTCACTTTTTTTAATTGATGGCCGGCAGGCTACTTTTGAACCCTTCGCGGGCTACGGGAAAGCCCACAGTCTACCTGTATGTGCAGGCCTGCTATAGCAATCCCTTTCCGAATGCTAAAAGGATGTGTCATTCTGGCACTTTCTCAGCAGCTGTCAGAAGAATAGATCCAGGCACTCCCCCCCCCCCCGTGTGTGTGCGTGTGTGTGTGTGTGTTGTTTTGCTTTTCAAGCACGACTTTTGGCTCTTGACCGCAGGGTTCAGAATTCTTCATCTGCACAGCTAGAGCGTTAGAACCAAAGGGCTGGGGGAGACCCTTAAAGCATGCAGAGGTAAGAGTCTCCTTTGCAGTACATTGAAATCACAATGTCCTCCACAGTACTTGAAATAAATAAAACCATCAACAATCTACATAGGGTTCCTGTTCTTCAAATGAAGGGTTCCAGTTCTTCAAAAGGATGGCTTCAGAGACTCAAGTCACAGGTGTAGGTCTTGGATTTGACCTATTGGTGTGGGTCGGAAGGCTTCTCCCAATCTTGTCAGACCTCTGGTCACCAACCTTGGATAACCCATGTGTGTTCTTGGACTTCCAGAAACCCCAAGATATATGTTAGAGCAAGCTCAGAGACAGATTACCATCACAAACCTCTGGACATCTTGTCTGGGTCTTCCCCTTCCCACAGGACATCATCCCTACAGTAAGCACAAGGGTAGAATTTAGAGGTCCACAGAATCAGAAGAAATATATCTTAAAGGAATCCACTACTGTACTTGTAACACTTTACACAATAAAGTGTCCCTGTAACAGATTGTCTATTGATTGATTGATCTTTTTATACCACCCATCTAGCAAATATACAGGAAAGACCAGTGCATCCCTTAAGACATAGGGAAAGTTCTTTGTGTCTGCAAAGGTAAGGGAAAATTTGTTTTGGTTCATAAAGGCAGCAACACAGGTGTTGCTACTGTACTCCCCTATGCTACCATTATTGAGTCAATTCATCTCATCTTAAGTTTTCCTCATTGGCTGCTGCGATCAACATTTCCCAACATTATAGACTTTTCCAGTGAATCCTGCCTTCTCATTATAGGGCCCAAGCACAATAGCCTCAGTTGAGTGATTTCAGGTGCTAGTAAGCATTGAAGGTTGATTTAGTTCACCACCTGGTCTGTGATACATTTAAAACTCTTCTCTGAACCACATTTCAAATGAGATTAAATTAGATTCCAGATTTGTCAAAATTACCCTTAGCTCTGATTAAAATTGGCTGTCCATGCTTATGCCTGAATAAGAGAGCCATTATTATATAGTAGGAACCCGGTATCCACTGGGGATTGGTTCCAGACCTCCCTGTGGATAATGAAAACCGTGGATAAGAGAACGTCCCTAAATCCCCAAACGGCTGTTTTGTGACAGTAGCTTGCATTATGGCTACTGTTTTGCGATAATGGATAACTGAAACAGTGGATAATGAATCATTGAATATGGGGGTCCTACTGCATTTCAGTTTAGAATCACAAGATGATATTTTTATTCTTATGATATTTTCCATAAAAAATAAAATAAATTAAAGGCTGCAAGGAAGCCACAGGAGGTGTTCAGATGCAATCTTTCCATGAGTTTAAAAACAGACTTTTATTAAAATTGAAATGGGCTGCCTTGACCCTGGTGCACATGGAGCTGCCGTTCCAACCTTGGGCAGAGATGGCGCTTTTCAGCCCCACTCTACTTCCAGGTCAAAGCCCTCCAAGTGGGTCCGTTCCAGGATCCTTTCATACTCTGTCTCGTGGATCTCAGAGCACAAGAGCAGCCTGAGGTAGCTCAGCTCGTTTTTAGCGCTAAGCAGCAAGTGTATGGAGGTTAAGGAGACATAGACCTCTGCCAAGGACACCTTCCTGAGTTGCAGCAGGGCCATGCCGGGGGGCAGGAGAACTTTGAGGAAGAGTTCATCCAAGTCAAAAGGCAGTCGGGACAGCGTCAGTTTCTTGAGTTGAGGGGAGTGGGTGAGCAGATCCTGGAGGCTCTGCCTGAGCAAGCAGATGTGGAGAAACGGCAAAGGGTTCTCCATGTCCAAGTAGGTCAGGGAGAAGTCACACAGCCGAGGGAACTGACAGGGAGGGAGGTTCAAGTCCCAGTCCAAGGGTTCGAAGCCTGGCTCCTCCTCAACACGCCGATCGTAGACTGCGGGTGAGAAGAAGTTAATGGAGAGCTTCCGCAAATTCACGCAGTGCCTCAGCAGGGCATGGAAAGAGAAGCGGTCTAAAAAGCAGAAGTCGCTGAAGGAGAGGGTGTGAAGCTGGCCTCCCAGGATTTCCATCACCGGCAGGAGGGCCCTCAGGTCCATGTGCTCCTTAGCATGGAGGGTCAGGTCAGTGATGGAGCGGCAGGAGGAAAAACCAGTGCTGCAACCAGGCCTCCCGCTGAGGATAACAGAGAGGTCCAGCAAGTGGGGGCACATGGCACAGACCTCGGGCAGGAAGGACTCATCAAAATCATGTGCTTCCCTGAGGCCCAGCACAGGCCTGGTGCTCTCCTGGCCTGGAAGACTCAACATCCTGAACCGCCTGGCTAGCATCTCCAGGGAGGGAAAGCCGGGGGGCAACTGGGCACAGCCAAACCGCCGGTCGTGGATCAGAGCCACTGCCTTCGCCATGAATTTGTGACACAACCACTTCAGGTTTGGCAAGGCCAGCAGCACAAAGGCCAGGATCGGAATGCAGTCTTCCTTGGGAGTGGCATAAAATGGGGGAGTGGCCTCAAGGCCTTGCAAGGTCTGGCAGCAGAAGGTGGCACCAACGGGGTCATAAACCAGATGAAGAAGGGAATCTGAAGACAGGTTGTCACAGCTCGAGATGTCCAAGTCCCGAAGCCGCGGACAGCAGGAGCGTACAGCAATCAGAACCTGGGTGTTGCACTGGGTATCTGAGAGGCCGAGGTCTACGAGGGACGGCAACCCTTTTACCAGGTCAATCAGAGTGTTGGCAGAGAGCTCGCTGCAGCTGAAGAGGTCTAATGTGGACAGATTCTGCCTCAGGAAGAAAAAAGAAGGGGAGGGGGTGTCAGTGGGGAAATGCAAGTTTTGTCTTTCTCCCACACATCATGCTGCCCTTTTATCAATGCCAGAACAAATCAGAAGCACTTCATATCTCCACCAGGGAGGCCACGGTTGACCACCCATACTTAATGGTGTTCAGAAAGGTTGCATAGGAGGTGGGACTTTCTGTTGGAGCTTGAATTTTACAAAGTTGGACTAAGGAAAGAGTGACTGGGTAAAGAAGGTCAATGTAATAAAGTTATCAGGTCCAGGAGATGCTGAGCCTCAGCCCAGTGTTTTAGCATAAAAGAGAGCAAGCTAGATACAACCAGCAGTTCCCAAGAAGAAGCACCTCTGCTCGTGGAAGCCAAGAAGGAAGCTTTGCTCTGCCAGTGAATTCCCTTAATGACGGACTCCTTGTACTGATAAGAAGGGTGAGAGAATGCTGAAGAACTTGTAAATATTGAGATAGCATACTTTATTTTGAAAGGCAGTGAAGTGAACTGTGCTGAAATATACCTGTAAATAAATTCCATTTTCTCAAGACAAGCAATTGCCACTGCAGCTCCGTTTCCAACACCATCCTGAACAGGGTTATGGGCCCAGATCCAAAATTAAAATTGTTGTCTTTGAGAAAATAATTGTTCAGGAGGGGAGAAAGAAAGAAGAATACAACGAGGGTGATATCTTTGAGCTCCAGGATGCCACTGGAAAGGCTGAGTGAGAAGAATGCTGCTCTTGAAAGATGATAAAGTATTTGGGAACGTGTGGTTTTTAACTCACCCACCAATCCTTCCTCCTTGACATGGCTGCACAGAAAGGTAAGCACTAGAGCTATAATAATTCTTGGATTGGAAGACAGTCACTTGTTAAATATAAGAGGACTGACTAAAACAAAAGATGCCTGGGACACTTTAAAAACTCTGCATGTGAGGAAAACAGTAGGAAGTACAGTTTATTTGGCAAGAAAATTATATCAAACAAAACTCCAAGAAGGAAGATCTATCTATGAACATTTTCAGACAATGAAAGTTTTATTTGCAGAGTTCCAAGAAAGAGAAATGACATTTACTAACTAACACAAGGTTCATGTAATATTGTCTTCAGTTGAAGAATCCTGGGATGTATTAATTTATTCTATAGAAGCCATGGCAGAGACGGACTTGAGTTTGTTTCAGGAAAGATGTTACAAGAATGGAGAAAAGGCAAGAAAGTGAAAGTAACCAACCCTGACACAGATTAAAAGTCAAAGAAAAGAAAGGAGATACTCAAAGGATTAAAGGGTGTTACAATTGTGGCTGAGAAAATCATTTAAGAAACAATTGTTTGGTGATACATAAAACCCACAAGCCCAGAAGAGGCAAGATACAGTAAAGACAAGGAGCCATTTTTGGCTCATGTTGTGAAAGCAGAAAATTCAACTGCAGATAAAACAGCTTGGGTGGTGGATTCATGAGCAACCAATTTCATAGTAAATGATAAAAGGTTGCTTGAAAGCATGTTAGCAACAAAAGATTTTATAACTCTGGCAGATCAAACTAAAAGGAACTGTGTATGTAAATTGTATTGATACATTAGTAACAGCTGTATTACTATATATGTTCCACACTAAAAAAGCAACTTAATGTCTATATCAAAATTAGATGCATTGAATTATACTGCTATGTTTAAGAGTGGAAGATCTGAAATATTCAAACAAGGAAGAGTATGTGTAACAGTAAAATTAGAACAGTCATTATACACTATAAAATAAACTAAGGTGAAGTGTTGCAGTAAAAGTAAAGCAGGTGATACTATATCAAACAATTCTCCACACAATAACTATACTTCATTTATATCATAGGACAGTGATGGCAAACCTTTTAGAGACCGAGTGCCCAAAATGCTATTCAAAACCCACTAATTTTTTTTTGCAAAGTGCCAAGACAGCAATTTAACCTGAATACTGGTTGCTGTGAACGGGTGATGTCGGGTGCCCACAGAAATGGCTCTGACTGACACATTTGGCACCCATGCCATAGGTTCGCCAACATTGTCATGGGAGATTGGGTTATGATAATTTCAAAACAATTAGTAAAATGCTAAAGTTGTGTAAAGATGTAAAATTAAACAAATGTAATGTGTTCTTGGATTGCAACATATGCAAATAATTTAAATCTACAACAGCTTCATTCATGGAAAAATGTGAAAGAAATTCTAAGAGAATTTTTTACAGATTTAGCAGGCCCATTCAAATTTCATTAGGAGGAACAAGATATTATTTAACAATTGTAGATGATTATTCAAGGTTTGTATTTATATATCTATTAAAACACAAAGGAGAAACTGAAAGAATAATTAGAAATGTTGTGAATAGGATGGAAGTAAAATACAATGCAAAAATAGCTGAGATATTATCAGAAAGATGAGGGAACTATACATCTAATACTTTAGAAGGGTTCCTGGCTAACAAAGGAATTAAGCATAAATTAACAGTGCCTTATTCTCCTCAGGAGAATGGGATAGCTAAAAGACAAATCAATATTTGCAGGTCAAAACAAGAACAATGTTAAACGATTCACCATTATCCAGAAAATTTGGGGGAGAATGAAAAACAGGATTTACACAAGAGCAATTGGCACAACACCATTTGAAAAATTTCATGGTTGCAAATCCAAAATAAAACAAATTAAGGCATTTGGGACTGAGTGTTGGATGCGTATTCCTAGAGTATAAATGAGGGGGAAATTAAGTGCTAGAAGTAAGAAAGGCATACTATTGGGATTTGAAAACTCCAGTTATAGAATATGGCTGCCTAAACAAAACAGGATAGCAATTAGTAGGAGGATTAAGGTCAATGAGCAGAATTAGAAGTCAGATGAAAAATTCACAAATTTATATCCTGACAAAGAAATGTAGCCCAGAAACAGAGGAACTTAGAAAACCACCAGCAGGTAGAGATTAAACGTGAAACAGATGATGAGAGCTCAATGAAATCATATAGTTCAAAGAATTGATGTCTGAAGTAGAAATGTTTTTGAGAGTCCAGTATTTCAATGTACTGAAGCAGAATAAGCTTGTCAATGTCCTATAATGAAATGCTATGGTTTAAGCCATTAATATATGATTTGAATTTGAAAGTAAAGAAACCAAAAAATGTACGAGGTAGCATGATGTTTAGGATTATATAAAGCAAAATATAGTACTTAATTGTTGTGAAACAGAAAGCATGATTGCTGATGTACTTACCGAACCACTGACTGCAGAGAAGCATGTAAAGTTTGTAAAGCAGTTGGGTTTAGTGTATTCTTGAAGGCTTTCACGGCCAGGATCTGATAGTTGTTGTGAGTTATCATAAAATGGACTTATCCCATGATTAACCCGTTCAATCGGAATGCATTGCTCCTTGTGGTTTCACAGGCAGAGGTTGGCAGCCTCTTGATATGTTGCTACATATTATTGTTGGCAATCTTTCTCCTTGATGAAGCATTCTATTTAGCTAGGCTTTTGTTAAGGACTCCTCAGTGCCTTTTCTTTTATAATAAATCAAACTAGTACGATCCAACGCAGGAAAGGGGACCCCCACATAAGTAAAGGTGGAAGGATAAGGAGAACCCTATCTACGAAATGGGATGTCACCAAAAGACACCAGACCCGTCCGTAGGCAGCCCTTCTTACCTTGCAGTGTGTTGTGATGATCCGGGCCAGAGAGTTGTTGACCTGGTGCGGGCAGGGACTCAAGTCCAACTCCATCAGCTGTGGCACAAGTAATAAGCGCAACACATCAGACGTCAGGCGCTTCTTCTTTCTCATCAGTTTGTAGAGGTCCTGGACAAGGAAGCCAGCTGGGTGGAAGGAACACACAAAGGGCATTTAAACCCCATGGACAGGCAGCAGGGAGTAACAGGAAGCCAAGAACCAAGAGGGCAAAGAGGGGGGAGAGACACGGGGACGTCTTCTATTTAGCACATTAAACCACAGCGAATTGTGATGCTTTTATACCACACCAGGGTGCTCAGTTTTGGCAGTACACCAGTGTAACCCCTGTGCCATGAGGCTCCTTAATACCTCCCCTTTCCTGAACACTCAACAAATATATCACAAGTTATACTGCTGTGTTCAAAACCTAAAATGTTTTCTTTTTGATCTTTCCAGGTGGCCGAGCAAAGGAGCTGCTGTCTGTCTGTGTTACTGAGAGTCTCAAGGTCAGGGATGCAACTTTACAGATGTTAAACCAAGCCATCTGATTGGCCCTACAATCTGCCCAGACTCAGGGGCGTAGCGTGGGGAGAGCAAGGGGCGGGGCACCCCGGGCACAGCAATTAGGGGGCACCAAATCGCCTACCATCCCTGCCCCCCATCTCCGAGTCCAGCTGCAGGCAGGCAGGTGTGCAAGAGCAGTGGCTGCAGCGGCAGTGTCCTCCTCCTCCTCCTCCTCCTCCAACTCTTCATTGTCAGACGCGAGAGGTAAGGCGCGCACATGTTAACCCCCCCCCCCACACACACATGCCTGCACGCACCACGCCTGCCTGCAGGATTGCTTGGTGGATGGGATGGAGTTGGGGAGGGCCGGAGGGGCGCAGAAAACAACTTTGGCCCCAGGCGCCCCAAAACCTTGCTACGCCGCTGCCCAGACTGCCTTCCAGTATGTGATGCAGTAGTAAAGAAGATGCTCTCCTTTGCTGCACACCCAACTGCAGCTGCAGCACACAGGTTTGTCCCTGGCGTGCTTTCTGCCCTTCCTCCTTCCCTTCCCACTTTTCCTCTTTTTTCCCAAATATATGGAAACATTAAGAAGACAAAATTATACACGCTATATAGAAAACAATACAATAACTTAAAGTGTGCTGGTTATATACCACTCATAGTGGTTAAAGCACTCTCTAGGACAGTGGTGGCAAACCTTCGGCACTCCAGAGGTTTTGCACCACAACTCCCACAGTCCTTTGTCATTGGCAATAGAGGCTTAGAATTCTGAGAGTTGTGGTCCAAAACATCTGGGGTGCCAAAGATTATTAACTTGTGCACCCTTGACCCTTGGGGCAATTCCTTGTTTGAAATCAACTTATTGTATGATTGCTTTGTTGATTAGCATCCTTCCTAGGTTTGCCCCCATTCTTTCCAGAAATAAACTGAAACCATACTAGAAGTAGATCCTTTTCCTTTCTCAAATGCATACGCCAAAAATGGGCTCCAAAGATCTTTAAAACCATTAGTGTGGGATATACTCCTTTACTAATTCTTAAATCACAAGTTAATTTATCATTGATAGCCATATCCCACATTTCTTCATACCATTCTTTAGCTGTTCCTTTGCTTCTTACCTAGCACAGTAAAGGGCCCCATTGGATCATGAGATTGGTGGCCATCCAGGTTTCTAGATGTGTAATCCTTGGCCCAGATCTCCTCCATATTGTCAGCCACATACTCCAAACACAAACGTTCCAGGGAGCGCACCGTCTTTTTCTTAGGCATGAAACTCTTGGGTGTCAGAGGGGCAAGGAGACTGTGGGGAAGAATGGGACAGTAAGACAAGTAGAACTTGGTAGGTTGGATTGCTCCCTTCAGAACAGGGAGGGGAGGTGTTCTAGCATCCCTCTGAACTAGTCCTATCCCCTCCTAGCACCATCTGCTACTTGGCCATCCTCAGATACAAGCCTTTCAGTCTGATTCCTCCCGTGTGCACACCATTCAGAAGTGCTAAGCCATGGATTTGTCAAACCAAGCCTGGAACCTGCCTAGAAGTACAGACATGTATCATGATGAGATGGCAAGACAGATCGCAAAAGAGCCAACGCTGGAAGGAGACAGGGGCCGCAGGGAAAGGGGAAAAATATGCAATGGAGTGACTCCATGGAGGAACCCACCCCCTTAAGACGACAAGACCCCAGCTCTGCTCTTAATGCAAGGCCCATTTAGAGATTGCTGATTGCATTACTATAAATCCATGGCTATTTGACAACACATAACACCAGCCAAGTTGTGCTCATCCCTGCAGGGTGTAGGCCCCTCAAACAGAGTCATCTCCACATAGCTCCACATATGGGTTGTTGGGATTTTTTCCAATTTTGGATTCAGCTGTTAGCAATTTTGGTCAGAAGGGACCTTTTCTGGCTGTGGTATCAATTTATCCAGCACTAACTGTCCTGCCTCTCTGTTCCCTGCTTTTCTTGCTCGCTGGAGTCTCTTGTTGAAAGCAGTCATGTTTTGTTTTGTTCTTTCTACTACTACTACAAATGTCTCAAGAGCAAGTTCTTGAGACTGTAAGCACTACTTAAAGAGAAAGGGGTGGTCGACTCTGGAGACGACAAGGCTACTCTACTCATATCTGCTGGGCAGGGAGAGGAAGTGAACCAAGAATTCCAAACTCGGCAACGCAGGCTCCCCCTCACTTGGCATCCCGGGCCACGAGGCGCTCTCTCCCCAGAGGAAAGGGCGACGGTGGGATCAGAAGAAGGAGCCCCTTTCCCCAAACTCACCGCGGAGGGGCGGGAAAGCTCCGAGGCCACGCGACGCTGCTCGCTGCGCCAACCCGGCGCCCGATCCCAGCTCCGTGCGTCGGAGGGGCCGCCCTTTCGCCCTCGCGTCTCGCCCCTCTGCGCCCCTTTGGTCCCCCTGCAAGCTCCGTCCCTCCGTCGGTCCAAGGAGGGCCTTTCCCGGGGCAGCTCCTTTTATGGCGGCGCCCGGGGCCACTCCCTGCGCCCTAAGAGGTGCCGGAGGCCGGTGGGAAATGGGGGCGGGGGGGGCGGCGGGCAAGGAGGGCTTGCAGGTGCCGAAGATCAGGCAGAGGCGGGAAGGTGCCAGGAACCCCCACCCAACCCCGCCCTCCAAAAAGCACGACGCGTGTTTTGCATTCTTTATTCTTGTATTTGAGAAAGAAAATTGCGCGAGGTTGCGCTCCACACGGAGGAACCCTGTTCACAGCCTTCCGCTTCAGATGCTAGCTGTTTTGCTGCCTTTAATTTCTCTCTCTCTCTCTCTCTCTCTCTCCCCCCCCCCCATCCAGTGAAAAGCCACTACCCCGGGCATGTTAAAAACACCGCCCCTCCCCACCCATCTTCGACGATCGGACTGAAATTACAAACGCCAAAATAATAAAGACAGCGCCGATGTTTCGCCGCCAACTTGCCGGCAAGGCAAGCCAGAGGAAACTTCCAGGCGTGCCTTGGCATCAGAAACAAAACCATGAGACGCACGCCTTCAAGGCCAGCAGGTGGAGTTTTAATGGTTAAAACGACACCTGCCAGTCCGTTGCAGGGAAAAGAACAAGTACTGTACTGTAAATACGTCTGTGAAGATTCACAGTCATCCAGGTGTGTTTATCTGGGAGTTGAGTCATGGCTACTGGACTTCTTTTTTGAGAGATAGAAACGTTTCGCTGCGAAACGTTTCTATCTCTCAAAAAAGAAGTCCAGTAGCCATGACTCAACTCCCAGAGAAGTACTGTAAATGTTTCTTCTCCGAGATAGAATTAACCGGCCAGTGCTAGGCTCAAGGAGGACTCGGGAGAGCTGCGTTCAAATCCACACTCAGGGAAACTCACTGGGGGTTGTGGAAGGGGTGGCATCGCGCCTTAAACACCCAAAGGATCTTGAAATCCCTGTGTGGGGTTTGTGCTCTTCCCCGCTTCCCCGCTAGGCTAATATAGGTGGTACCTTTATAAGCAGTTCAATTAGTAAATCCTACTGAGTTTCAGGAATTTATTTCCAGATAAGAGATTATTGCAAGTCTTCATTACATGCCCATGTTCATTAGCAATGAACTAGTATTATAATGCACCAAGTCAGAAAAGTACACTGTGCATTATGTGCCATCAAGCTGGAACTGATTTATAGTGACCCAAGGAGGGCTTTCAAGAGTGAGTTATTTAGACTTTTAAGAGAAAGAGAAAGTACTGAATAAACGATGGAGGGCCGGCCTGGATCATCCACTTGCCAGAGCAGTGAAACAACTAAAGACTGATAAGACAATTAAAGACAACTAAAGACAGATAAGCGTCTGACAGCCAGCTGCCAAGATTGAAGCTACAAGGGACAAAGGAAGAAGAAAGGATACAGGTCTTTACAATGTTATATGACATCAAGTCACCTCTGGTTCATAGCGCCCCTATGAAGCAGTGACCTCCTAAGTCTTCAACTGCCATCCTGAACTCTTGGAAACTCAACCACCCTTAGCCTTACACCATTCTCAGCTCCTATCTGATATAATTACATGAAACAGCTGAAATACAACAAGAGAAGTGCCTCCCAAGGTCTCACGTCAAGCTGCTGCGGTAACAACAAGGAACATAAAGGTCTGTCTTGAATTTCCTTGCTTAACCCTCTAAATTTTGGAAAAGGAAAATAGAAAAGACAATAATATAATCATATAGTTCTCTGAAAACAGCTTTCTTGGTTGTAGCACAGGTGGGTGGGAGTAAGGAAGGAGCCAGGCCTGTGCTGGCAAGAGAATGGTTTTGACCAGAAAGGGCTGCAAAGTCCTTGGTCTCTCACCTCCCACTGTGAGTGCCCCTTTAAAACAGAGGAAAGTACAAACAAAAATTACCCAGTTCTTCCCTGAAGGGAAGAATGAAAGGGAGGAAGAAAATAGGGAATTACACTCTGTCAGCTGTAGCCTGGATTGGTCCTTGGACCTCAAAGGAAACGGAAACTGCTACCAAGAGGAATTTGGCTCTGCTAATCTGGCTACTGAGTTGGCCTCTGCTGACATTCTGACACCTCAAGTGTTAACATCTTCCAATAAGACTAATTTGTCAGAGGAGTCAGTAAAGTTATCATCACTTGCAACTCCAGGTAGAAGGATTGTCACTGAAGAGGAATCTCCAGTTCAAACTCTAACACCAAGAGGAAATGAGTCAGTGTTTGAGACTTGGCTTACCTATCTAACAGAGGACATACAGCGTATGAAATCCTTCTTAAGTGAACCAAACAAGCAGTTCAATTAAGGCCATTGAAATCCCCAATCAGCAGTTTGGAGATATTTTCTTTTACAGGCATTCACAACCAAAAGGACCTTTCTTTTCTTGTGCCTGCTAATTTTTGACATCTTAGTCCAGGAGAAAAGAGAATAATTCTTGAAGAACTGCTGTCTTGTTTGCGCTCTCTTGATTAGTGGATTAAAGAACTGGCTCAGGACTGTATGGAGTTTGGATCAAGAGCTATCAGGGCTTTTGTTTCTGAAACAGCTTTGGAAGAACTGCAGTCTAGCAGGAAAATCACCCTTATTCCTACACAGCTTACCCATCCAGACAGATTTTCAGTAATATCCTCCTTCTTCCAATTGCTAGGAATGGGTACTTGGAGGCATTTTCATTCACTCACTCACTCACTCATTCAGTTTACATACCACCCATCTGACTACAAGGCCACCTGAAGGCCTACGGCCTGTGACACAAAAGGAAATAAAATATGAAGCTCTTGTAACTGGTAGCCATTGACAGCCAATGTTATCAGGGCCAAAATCCTGAGGCTGAGTGTACAGTAGGCCCATTGAGTCAGTGGGTCAGCAGAAGTTCTGTTGATTCAAATGGGCCTGCTCTAGTTGCACCTTCCTACCTGAGGGCACATAATGGCTGGAATAATCCTCTTGCTTACTCCTAAGCCTATTCAGTCACTACTGTGTGTGTGTTGTGACTCCATGTCCATGGAGTTTTCTTGGCAGGAATACTGGAGTGGCTTGCCAGTTCCTACTCCAGGCGCCTACAGCACCTGGTATTCCCTGGTGGTCTCCCATCCAGGTACTAACCAGGGCCGACCCTGCTTAGCTTCAGAAATCAGGTGAGATCGGATGTGCTTAGGGCATCTAGGCAGCTCTCAGTCACTACTAGTGCAGGCCTAATTTGAATCAACAGAGCTTACATTTGCATTGATTCACCAAAGCCCCAATATTCAGAAGGCCAAATCTTAGTGCAACTTACTATATTAACAACAGGATTTAAGCTGTTATGCACTGTTAAATCCGAATCAACTGATTGTGACCCTAATAGGGGGATTCAAGATAAGTTAGATTTTTGAGGAGCTGTTTTACCACTTGCGCCACTACCATGGCTAAGCAAGGATTTGAACCAGGATCTTCTGAGAGCTATTTGATCATTCAGTTTCATCACCCTGGGTAATTATCCTCCATCAATAAGTCTCATGTCCCTTTAAAAACTTCAAAAATGTTAATAAAAGCAAAAAAAGTTTTCTGCTTATATACAGCCCCATACCACTTCAAGTAGTCTATGGGTGGTTTACAATTTAATTACAATATACAGGCTACACATTGCCTCCCCAGCAGGCTGGGTACTCATTTTACCGACCTCGGAAGGATGGGAGGCTGAGCAAACCTTGAGCCTGCTACCTGGGATTGAACCCCAGGTCATGAGCACAGTTTTAGCTGCAGTACAGGCATTTAATCACTGCGACACGAGGCTAACAGATGAAAAAAACCCATTGGGATATCAGATCCAAAATCGATGGTCCAAGTCTGCTCCAGATGATTTGTGGAGCCTAGAACGCCTTCTGCTATCTGCTCCATACGAATGTGAGGAAGGAAAAAGCAGATGGATCTACCTTCAATTATAAGAGATATCTGGTTCTCATTGCTGGACATCACAGCAGTGGTTAAATGCCTGTATTGCAGCTAAAACTGTGCTCACGACCTGGGGTTCAATCCCAGGTAGCCGGCTCATGGTCGACTCAGACTTCCATCCTTCCGATGTTGGTAAATTGAGTACCCAGCTTGGTGGGGGGGCAATGTGTAGCCTGCATAATTAAACTGTAAACCACCCAGAGACTACTTGAACTGGTATGGGACGGTATATAAGCAGAACACTTTGCTTTGCTTTTGCTTTAGCCAAACTTTGGGATGTACTATACTACTAGGCAGAACTCATACTACTGATGCCATTTTTGGCAAAATGCTGTATGAATTTCTGTTTAGATGAGGTGCCATGCTTTAGTGGAAGGTTATCCAACTAACAGCTTCAGTGGAGAGATTTTTTCTTTTAAGACTGTAGCTGATGAGAAAACAGCCAGATTCACTCCACTCCTATTGCAGTTGTAATATGATTATTCTTATTTTAATCATAGTCATTTGTTTCCCTTCTCCTAATTATGGGACCAAAGCTGGATCTCAGGTGTTCATTATGGGCCATCAAGTTACTTCCAAGTCATGGCAACTAAATGGATGGATGAGCACCAGGAAAGACTTAACTTTTACACTCCTGCTCATGCCTTACAAATTAAAGCCTCTGGTTTCCATTATTGAGTCAATTCATCTCATCTTAGGTTTTCCTCACTGGCTGCTGCCTTCAACATTTACCAACATTATAGTCTTTTCCAGTGAGCCTCGTCTTCTCATTACAGGGCCCAAGCACAATAGCCTCAGTTGAGTGATTTCAGATGCTAGGAGGAAGCATTGAAGGCCATGGGACTGAAACTGACCTGGTCGCACTGCAGGATGACCTGTTGAGGAGGGCCGACAGGGATCGCTCTATTCTGCTGGTCCTTCTTGATTTGTCAATGGCCTTTGATACTGTTTACCACAGTATCCTCCTAGGCCGGATCTCTGAGGTGGGGATTGGGGGTCCAGCCTTTGGCTGGCTCTGCTCCTTCCTTGAGGGCTGTGTTCATTGAGGGCATTTATACACGACCCCTAAGCTGCACTGCAAATGGCTCCCAGCTCCGGAGCTTAGAAATGTTTCCCCACCAGCTCCGGAGTTTGCAGACAATTAAGTGCGACCCCGCCTACTTTAGCGCGACCCAGCGCACTTTTCTTGTACTTTCTCTCTGGAGGTGAAAAATATTTGATGCGGATAAGAGTGCCGGGCTCTCCTGGCTTATCTGTTGTTTTTTTTGCCTCCCGCCCCTTTAAGAGCCCCTTGAGAAGGAACCAGGAAGTAACGGGGCTCGTGGCAACTTCGACCTGTACCGGCAGTTTAGTAAAGGCTTCTTTTGTCCTTTTTTTCCCTCCCTCCCCTCACGCCGACAGGAGCAGGAAGTGCTGAGGGGTGGGGACGCAGGAACAGAAACGAACCCCCAAGATCTCTGGTCCGAATTTAAGGGACCAGCGGATCTTAGGGGTCGTGTGAAAAGGCCCTGAGTGAGCTTGGAGGGTGTTCTCTTGTCTTCCTAAACACTCTCTTGTGGGGTGCCTCAGGGGTCAGCAATCTCCCCCATGCTCTTTAATATCTATATGAGGCCGCTGGCTCAGGTCATCCGAGTTTTGGTGTTTGTTGTCATCAGTACGCTGATGATACACAGCACTACCTCTCCGTTTCCACCTCTGCAGTGGAGGCCGTCCAGACCTTTGACCGCTGCCTAGCTGCAGTTCTCGATTGAACCACCACTAACAGGCTCAAACTTAATCCTGAGAAGACTGAGGGTCTGTTCTTTGGGGGTACCCTGGATGGGTACAGTGGCCCTCGCCCTGGTCTGGATGGGACTGTCCTCCAGCTGGCGGAACAAGTGAGGAGTCTGGGCGTTGTCCTGGATCCAACGTTGTCCGTGGAGTTCCAGGTGGCTGCCGTGTCTAGGTTGGCCTTTTACCACCTTAGGCTTATCACCCAGATTCACCCTTACCTTGATGGGGACTCCTTGAGAACAGTTGTGCAGGCACTGGTCATGTCGGGGATAGATTACTGCAACGCTCTCTACATGGGGCTTCTCCTGACCCTTGTCTGGTGACTGCAGCCAGATTGGTGGTGTGTGCGGGCAAATATGACTGCATCACCCCAATTCTGGCTCACCTACATTGGCTACCCATTACCTCCTGAATAAGGTTCAAGGCGTTGGTTATGGTTTACAAAACTCTCCATGGCTTGGGACCTGAATTTCTGGCAGAGCGTATTTCCCAAAAGTCAGAGCTGGCCCAGCCAACCCGAGTCTCCATGGCTTTCTCGCTCTGGGTAGCCACACCCAGGAAGGCCTGTAGGGTGGCAACGTGCAACTGGGCCTTCTCTGTGGCTGACCCGGCTTCCTGGAACAAATGGCCAAGGGAGATACGCCAGGCCCCATCCTTGGAGTCCTTTAAAAAGGCTGTAAAAAGTTGGCTTTTCAGGGATGCCTTTGGCCATCGTTAAGGTGTCTTTCTGTTTTCACCTGTTTGTTGCCTGTTTACTTTCGTGCATGCCTCTTGCTGTGTAGTTATTTGTCTCGTTGCCTTGCATTATTGTTTATTTTTAATCTTTATTATTATTTGTTATTCTTTATTATGGTGCTTTATGTAAACCACCCAGAGTTCCCTTGGGGAAAATTGGTCACGGTATACACATGCAAATATAAATAAATAACTAAAGTTGATTTAGTTCACCACTTGCTCTGTGCATTTAAAACTCTTCTCTGAACCATATTTCAAATGAGATTGAATTTGATCCTAGGCTTGTCAAGATCACCCTTAGCTCTGATTAAAATTGGCTGTCTATGCTTATCCCTGAGTAGCAGAGCCTTTATTACATTTCAGTTTAGAAGCATAAGATGGAGTTTTCTCCCTTCTTTATTATCATTAAAAAATCTGTTATCATGAAAATCAAAACAGAATAAAGGTTGCAAGGAAGTGTCCCTCCTCCTGTCCAGTATTCAGAAGAGTTCAGAAGCAAAGCTTCCATGAGATTAAAAACAGACTTTTATTAAAATCGAAATGGGCTGCCTTGACCCTGAAATGCAGAGAGCTTCTGTTCCGTCCTTTGGCGGAGACGTCACTTTTCAGCCCCACTCTACTTCCAGGTCAAAGCCCTCCAATTGGATCCTTTCCAGGATCCGTTCATAGTCTATCTGGCGGATCTCAGAGCACAAGAACAGCCGGAGGTAGCTCAGCTCGTTCTCGGCAAAGATCAGCCGGTGCAGGGAGGTGACAGAGATATAGACCTCTGACAAGGTCACCGTCTTCAGGTGCAGCAGGGCCATGCCGGGGGGCAACAGGACTTCGAGGAAAAGTTGGTCCAAGTCAAAGGGCAAGCGGGCCAGCTTCAGGTTCTCGAGGCGAGGGGAGTGGGTGAGCAGGTCCTGGAGGCTCTTCCTCAGCAAGCCGATGTGGGGAAACGGCAAAGGGTTCTCCATGTCAACATAGGTCAAGGAGAAGTCACACAGCCGAGGAAACTGACAGGGAGGGAGGCTGAAGTCCCAGTCCAAGGGTTCAAAGCCCGGCTCCTCCTTGACACGACTACTGTAGGCCGCGGGCGAGTAGACGTGAATGGAGAGCTTCTGCAGATTCACGCAGTGGCTCAGGAGGGCGTGGAAAGAGAAGCGGTCTATAAAGCAGAAGTTGCTGAGAGAGAGGGTTTGAAGCTGAGGTCCCAGGCTTGCCATCACCGGCAGGAGGGCCCTCAGGTCCATGTAATCGTTAGCACAGAGGCTCAGCTCAGTGATGAAGCGGCAGGAGGAAAAATCAGTGTTCCAGCCAGGCCTCCCTCTGAGGATGACAGAAACGTCTTCCAAGTGGGGGCACATGGCACAGACCTGAGACAGGAAGGACTCATTGATATTGCGTGCTTCTCTGAGGCCCAGCACGGGCCTGGTGCTCTCCTGGCCTGGAAGACCCAATGTCCTGTGACGCCGGGCCAGCATCTCCAGGGAGGGAAAGCCAGGGGGCACCTGGGTACAGCCAAACCGCCTGCTGTGGATCAGAGCCACTGCCTCCGCCACGAAAATGTGACACAACCGCTTCAGGTTGGGCAAGGCCAGGAGCACAAAGGCCACAATCGGAATGTAGTCTTCCTTCGGAGTGTCACGCAACGAGCGGCTGGCTGCGAGGCGTCCCAAGGCCTGGCAGCAGAAGGTGGCACCAGCAGGGTCATAAACCAGATGAAGAAGGGAATCCGAAGACAGGTTGCGGCAGCTCGTGATATCCAAGTCCCGAAGCCGCGGACAACAGGAGCGCACAGCGATCAAAACCTGGGTGTTGCACTGGGTTCCCGAGAGGCCGAGTTTTACAAGGGACGGCAACCCTCTCACCAGGTCCGTCAGAGTCTTGGCAGAGAGCTCGCTGCACCAGAAGAGGTCCAGTGTGGACAGATTCTGCCTCCAGAGGGGAAAGGAAAGGGAGGGAGGGTCAGTGGGAAAAGGCAAGGTTTGTCTGTCTCCCAACCATCACACTGCCCTTTTATCAATCCCAGAACAAATCAGAAGCATTTCATACCTCCTCCAGGAAGGCCACGGCTAATGACCCATACTTGATGGGTGTTGGAAAAGGTTGTACAGGTGCAACTTTCACTCACCCTAGGCCAGGACTGTTCCAGCCCAAAGTGCCTGAGGGCTACTACACTAAAACCTTTACTTATGAATTTTATCCGTTCCAAGCACATTCTCATAAGTAAAAAAAAATGTTAGTAGAGCAGCGGTTTCCCATAGGAATCCATTGAAAATCAATTAATCTGTTCTGGAAGGTACAGATTTCAATGCACCATGGCCCTTGAACTGCCCCGCTTGGCTGAAACAGTGGGCTGGCAGACCCAGAACTTTGCTGGGGCAGTGATGGTCCTTGGGATGGGGGAGGGAGAGGTGGAGAACTTATCCCCTCACTTTTACAGCTGATGACCAGTGGGCTATTTTGAACCCTTCGCGGGCTACCGGTAGCCCACGGTCTACCTGTATGTGCAGGCCTGCCCTAGGCCATTGGACATTAAAGGAGCCCATTCAGGCCACTGTCCACCTAATGAGCCTCTTCAGACCAGGATGGGGTGAAACCAAGGTGAAATATAAATTGCAGGCCTTGTCATTAACTTTCCTCAGACTGACAAAGCTGCCTGGATGAGTAGTGAAACATTTCGATCCCACAAGAAAAGAAGTCCAGTTGCCACGACTCAGCTCCCAGAAAACCTCACCTGGATGGCCAAGAATTTTCACAAACAAGGTACATCAGTGTTAATACACTGTTCATGCATAAATGAAACATGGTCCCAAATGCCACTACAGTGGTACCTCCACTTACGAATTTAATCTGGTCCGAATGTATGCTCTTAAGCTGAACAACTCTTAAGTAGAGGTACTGTATCTAAAAAATCGGAAGAATAAATACAGTGGTACCTTGTATAAAGAAATTAATTTGTTCCAAATGAAATTATGTTAAGCAAATTTTCCTTTATACAAATTCCCCATAGGAATGCACTGAAAATGGAGTGATCCCATTTTATGTTGTACGGATTTGCCCCATAGGCGATTCTGTTAAGCGAATTTTCCCTATCTCTGGAAAATTTTATGTTGTACAAATTTTATGTTATACAAACTGTTTGTTATACAAGGGTCCACTGTAGAAAAATGAAAATGTAAAAAATAGACAGCATCTAAAATTTGTAAGGTGGCAGTTAAAACGCCAATGTTTTTCTGTTCTTAAGTCAAATTCCTCTTAAGCAGAGCCACCCTTAAGTAGAGGTACCACAGTATTCTGCTTTTTGACAGAGACAGATCAGGATAGAAGTCTTAGCAGTCAATGGTGGTTACAAGACCCTCCTCCCAGTGGATACTGAAAACCATGGGTCACAGCAAACATTCTTCATCCTAACCATCCAACCAGCTTGTACTGCCTGTGGGCATTTCTGTCACTGAGATGGGCTGGAGGGTTGATAATGTTTCTCCTTAATGAAGAATCCTATTTTCGTAGGCTTTTGTTCTGTGTTTTTCCTTTCATAACAATCAAACTGGTATGACCCAAAGCAGGAAAGGGGAGCCCCACATAGGCAAAGGTGGAAGGAGAAGGAGAACCCTATCTATGAAATGGGATGGCACCAAAAGACACCAGACCAATCCGTAGGCAGCCCTTCTTACCTGGCAGCGCGCGGTGATAATCCGGGCGAGAGAGTTGTTGACCTGGTGCGTGCAGGGACTCAAGTCCAGCTCCATCAGCTGTGGCACAAGTAATAAGCGCAACACGGCAGGGGTCAGGCGCTTCTTCTTTCTCATCAACTTGTAGAGCTCCTGGACAAGGAAGCCAGCTGGGTGGAAGGAACACACAAAGGGCATTTACACCCCATGGGCAGGTAACAGGGAGGAACAGGAAGGAGCAGGGGATATGACTGAGACCTACAAAATAATGCAGGTCATTTGTAAAGTGGATAGAGGGACACTCTTCTCCTTCTCACAAATTACCAGAACTAAGGAACATCCACTCAAAATGAGGGCCGGGAGAATGGGAACAGACCAAAGAAAATGTTTTTTTAACTCAGCCTGTTGTTAGTCTTTGGAACTCCCTGCCACAGGATGTAGTGATGGCATCTGGCCTGGATGCCTTCAAAAGGGGATTGGACAGATTCCTGGAAGAAAAGTCCATCACAGGTGACAAACCATGATGGAGATGTGTAATCTCCAGGCTTAAAACCAGGGTACTTCAAGGGCCAGAAGCAGGGGAGTGGTTGCAGGAGACAGATATCTAGTCCCATGTGCTCCCATAGGCATTTGGTGGAGCCACTGTGAGATAAAGGAAGCTGGACTAGATGGGCCTTTGGCCTGATCCAGCATGGCTCTTCTTATGTTCTTAAGCCAAGAACCAACAGGGCAAGGGGGGGAGTCACAGGGGAAGTCTTCTATTTAGCAGATTAAAGCACAGCAAGGTGTGCTGCTTATGTATCACCCCAGAGTGCTCAAACCACTCTCCAGGGAGTTTACATGTCAATTATGCAGGCTACACATTGACCCCCTGTGACATGCCCCGGATTGATTACTCTGTCTTCTTTAATATTATTATGCTTTAATCCCTATTCCCCCAATCCAGGTGTCCCAACTATTACACTGCCACCACCAGTTTCCTGAATTTATTTAGCTATTTTAATAAGAGAGTCTGACACTGAGTTATCTATTTTCAAAATACCACTTGAAATGTTTATTGAGTTACAATCATATCTTGAATGTTATTGGTATAGCGACGACTGATTCACTTATATGCTTTCATAACACGTAGTTCACAATACTGTATCTTCTTACCTATGCACACAGTTACTTCTTTTTATATTTCAATATACTGTATATCTTTATACCAGACCCTAACCAGCCTCAGGATCTGAATAACTATTAAGTGACTCTCTTAGATCTTAACTGCCTTATGACCCTCTGACGTCTCCTTGCTTTACCACATTCTATCCATGTATAGCCTTTAGCCACACCCATCAATTCGCTGATTGCCTATTCTAAACACACATATAAAATATTCATAAATTACTATACATATTTATAACAACCTTGTTCACCACACCCCCTAACAAGCTGGGTACTCATTTTACCAACCTCAGTAGGATGGAAGGCTGAGTGAACCTAGAATTGAGCCCTGAGTCTTGAACACAGTTTTGGCAGCACCAGTTTAATATCCCTGTGCCATGAGGCTCCTTAATACCTCCTGTTTCCTGAACACTCAACAAATATATCACAAGTCATACCGCTAGGTCCACAACCTAAACTATTTTCTTTTAGATCTTTCCAGGTAGCCAAACAGAGGAGCCGTAGTCTGACAGTGCTATTGAGAGTCTCAAGGCCAGGCATACAACTTTAAAGATGATAAACCAGCCATCTGATGGCTTTCCAATCTGCCTGGACTGCCTTCCAGCATGTGATGCAGTAGTTAAGAAGATGCTCTCCTTTGCTGCACACCCAGCTGCAGCACACAGATTGGTCCCTGGCGTGCTTTCTGCCCTTCAACCTTCCCTTCTCACTTTTCCTTTTTAAAAGAAAAATACAGTAGTGTAATATCCCATTTACTGTATGTGTGTGTTACATCATTACAGTCATGACCGACTCTTCGTGACCCCATGTCCATGGAGTTTTCTTGGCAGGAATACTGAGGTGGTTTGCCAGTTCCTACTCCAGGCGCCTACAGCACCTGGTATTCCTTGGGGGGTCTCCCATCCAAGTACTAACCAGGGCCGACCCTGCTTAGCTTCCGAAATCAGGCGAGATTGGATGTGCTTAGGGCATCTAGGCAGCTATCCCACCTATAAGACGACCCTAATATTTCCAATCCAAACTTACCATCTCACAAACACATGGTTCTCTCCTCAGCTTACTTCAATGTATAAGGCAATGGCCAATTTTCTTATACACAAATACTATCCATATAAGACAAAATAATACAAACTAAATATAAGACAAACAAGAAAAGAAACACAAGAACTTAAAACATGCTGCTCATATGCTGTCCTAGAGTGCTTAAAGTGCTCTCTGGGCAGTTTACAAGTGATTCTGCAACATTGCCCTCACCTTCCCAGTGAGCTGGGCACTCATTTCACCAACCTCGTAAGGATGGAAGGTTGAGTGAACCTTGAGCCAGTTACCTAAAATCGAACCCCAGGTTGTGAACACAATTACAGCTACAATACAGGAATCTAACCACTGTATCTCAAGGAACTTATTAACTTGTGCACCCTTGACCCTTGGGACAATTCCTTGCTTAAAATCAACTCATTACAGTGGACCCTTGTATAACAAACAGCTTGTATAACATAAAATCTGTACAACATAATAAATTCCAGAGATAGAGAAAATTTGCTTAACATAATCACCTATAGGGAAAATCCGTACAACATAAAAATGGGATTACTCCATTTTCAATGCATTCCTATGGGAATTTGCTTAACATAATTTCATTTGGAACAAATTAATTCCTTTATACAAGGTACCACTGTATATGATTGCTTTGCTGATTAGCATCCTTCCTAGGTGTGCCCCCATTCTTTCCAGAATTAAATTGAAACTTTGCTATAAGTAGATTCTTTTCCTTTCTCAAATGCATACACCAAAAAAGGGCTCCAGAGATCTTTAAACCCATTAGTATGGGATATAATCCTTCACTAATTCTTAAATCACAAGTAAATTTATCACTGATAGCCATATCCCACATTTCTTCACAATACTCTTCAGCTGTTCCTTTGCTTCTCACCTAGCATGGTGAAGGGCCCCATCGGATCCTGAGCTTGGTGGCCATCCAGGTTTCTAGATGTGTAATCCTTGGCCCAGATGCGCTCCATATTGTCAGCCACATACTCCAAACACAAACGTTCCAGGGAGCGCACCGTCTTTTTCTTAGGCATGAAACTCTTGGGTGTCAGAGGGGCAAGGAGACTGTGGGGAAGAATGGGACAGTAAGACAAGTAGAACTTGGCAGGTTGGATTGCTCCCTTCAGAACAGGGAGGGGAGGTGTTCTAGCATCCCTCTGAGCTAGTCCTATCCCCTCCTACTAGCACCATCTGCTACTTGGCCATCCTCAGATACAAGCCTTTCAGTCCGCCTCCTCCCATGAGCACACCATTCAGAAGTGCTAAGCCATGGATTTGTCAAACCAAGCCTGGAACCTGCCTAGAAGTACAGACATGTATCATGCTTGGAACATGACATGAGATGGCAAGGCGGACAGCAAAAGAAGCCAACGCTGGAAGGAGACGAGGGCCGCAGGGAAAGGGGAAGACCAAATGTGCGATGGAGTGACTTCACAAAGGAAGCCACCCCTTAAGACGGCAAGACCCCAGCTCAGCTCTTAATGCAAGGCCCATTTAGAGATTGCTGATTGCATTACCATAAATCAATGGCCATTTGACAACACATAACACTAGCCAAGTTGTGCTCATCCCTGCAGGGTGTAGGCCCCTCAAACAGAGTCATCTCCACACAGCACCACCTGTGGGCTGTTGGGATTTTTTTTCCAATTTTGCATGCAGGTTTTTAGCAATATTGGCCAGAAGGGACCTTTCTCTGCTGGGGTATCTGTAATGTATGGGCTTACCAGATAAACGTCAGACTTCAAGCTGTACCAGGATAACTTTATTCCATAAAAGATGGCTGCAACTCCAAGGAGAGACACACGCCCTAAAATACACCTGAAACACACCTCCTCCCACCAACCAATCAACCACACATTTTACACTTAAAGGAGACTCACCGTATTATGGGATAATTTCCCCCACTCTGTTTTGCCTGGTCGATTCTCATCAGCCAAGACATAACAGTATCAATCTATCCAGCACTAACTGTCCTGGGTGCTTTATCCCTTATCTGGAGACTCTTTTCGAGCGCAGTCATGTTGATCACTTTGCTTTTGCTGCCAATTTGTAAGTAAAATGTAGCCTTTTTTGTAGTTTTCAACTACTACTATAAACGTCTCAAGAGCGAGTCCATTGAGACTATAAGCACCACTTATAGGGAAAGGGGTGGTCTACTCTCGGGAATTCGAAGCTGCTCTACTCCACCTCTCCCTCCACTTCTGCTGGGCAGGGAGAGTGAAGTGAACCAAGAATTCCAAACTCGGCAACGCAGGCTCCCCCTCACTTGGCATCCCGGCCCACGAGGCGCTCTCTCCCCATAGGAAAGGGCGACGGTGGGATCAGAAGAAGGAGCCCCTTTCCCCAAACTCACCGCGGAGGGGCGGGAAAGCTCCGAGGCCACGCGACGCTGCTCGCTGCGCCAACCCGGCGCCCGATCCCAGCTCCGTGCGTCGGAGGGGCTGCCCTTTCTCCCTCGCGTCTCGCCCCTCTGCGCCCCTTTGGTCCCCCTGCAAGCTCCGTCCGTCCAACGAGGGCCCTTCACGGGGCAGCTCCTTTTATGGCGGCGCCTGCGGGGCCACTCCCTGCGCCCTAAGAGGTGCCGGAGGCCGGTGGGAAATGGGGGCAGGGGGGGGGGGCAAGGAGGGCTTGCAGGTGCCGAAGATCAGGCAGAGGTGAGAAGCGGCCAGGAACCCCCATCCCTCCCCACCCTCCAAAAAGCAGGAGCGGTGTTTAGCATTCTTTATTCTTGTATTTGAAAAAGAAAATTGCGTGCGAAGTTGCGCTCCACATGGAGGAACCCAGTTCACAGCCTTCTGCTTCAGATACTATCTATATGGTAGGCTCTTTCTTTCTTTCTTTCTTTCTTTCTTTCTTTCTTTCTTTCTTTCTTTCTTTCTTTCTTTCTTTCTTTCTTTCTTTCTTTCTTTCTTTCCGCCCATCCAGTGAAAAGCCGCTACCCCGGGCGGTTTACAGGAATGTTAAAAACACCGCCCCTCCCCACCCATCCTGGACGATCAGATTAAAATGACAAACGCCAAAATAATAAAGAAGCCAGAGGACACTTCCATGAGACGCCTTCAAGACAAGGAGGTGTTGTTTTAAAAGTGGAACCGACAGGTCTGTTGCAGAGAAAACGACACGTAACGTAATTTTTTCATTCTCCAACAAGAGACAAGAAACCGGCCAGCGCTGGGCAAGGAAGGCTCGGGAGAGCTGGGTTCAAATCCACACTCAGGGGAAACTCACTGGGGGTTGTGGAGCGGGTGGCATCGCGCCTCAAGCACCCAACGGATCTTGAAATCCTTGTTTTGGATTTGTGCGCTTTCCCGCTTCTCTGCAGTGTGTTTTGGGAAGGCTGCCTCCCAGATCCAAGGCACCTCTTGCCCAGCCCTGTGTCCCCCCTTACAACGTATTTACTGCATAAATAGTAGTGGGTCTGACTTGATCGCAAAGAACAGAAGTAAAAAACAAAACAAAAAACAGAGAGTACAGTAAAACCTTTTTTTTGTTCTTGTTTGTCTCATGAAGTAAGTAAAAAGGGGGGGATGGAGCCATGTGGCCCTTACAAAATACAAAATGCAACACTAGGCTAATTTAGGTGATACAAGTAGGACCCCTATGGGCTGGGGATTGGTTCCAGGCGTTCCCGTGGATAATGAAAAACTGTGCATAAGACAGAACACATGCCAACCCACCCCAAACTGCTGTTTCCTGACAGTAGCTTGCTTTATGACTGTTGTTTTGAGACAGTAGCTTACTTTAGGTTGCTGTTTTATGAGAGTAGCTTGCTTTACAGCTGCTGTTTGTGGCAGTAGCTTGCTTTGCGGCTGCTAAATTTTTTATTGAATTTTTTCCTCTGATACCCGTGGATAAATGAATCAGTGGATAATGAATCAGTGGATACAAAGGCCCTACTGTATCTTTATAAGCAATTGAATTAAAGCCATTGAAATCCCCATCCAGCAGTTTGGAGAGATGTTCTTTTACAACCAATCACAACCAAAAGGACCCTTTCTTTTCCTGTGCCTGCTAATTTTTAACATTCCAGGAGAAAGAATAATTCTTGAAGGTCTGCCCTTTTGTTTGTGCTGTCAGTGGGTCAAAGAACTGGCTCAGTATGGAGTTTCGATCAATAGCCATCAGGGGTTTTGTTTTTGAAACAGCTTTTGGGGGTGGGGGAACTGCAGTCTGGCAGGAAAACCACCCTTATTCCTACAAAGCTTCCACATCAGGACATATTTTCAAGAATATCCCCCTTCTTCCATTTGCCAGGAATGGGTGGTTAGAGGCATGTTCATTCCTTCATTTACTCACAAACTCACTCACTCATTCAATTTACATGCCACCCATCTGACTACAAGGCCACCGGAAGGCATTTGGCCTCTGGCACCAAAAGGAAATACAATATGAAGCTCTTGCAACTGGTAGCCATTGACAGCCAATGTTACCAGGGCCAAAATCCCGAGGCTTAGTGTAGAGTTAGGCCCATTGAGTCGGTGGGTCAGCATACGTTCTGTTGATTCAAATGGGCCTGTTCTAGTTGCACCTTCCTACCTGAGGGCACATAATGGCTGGAATCCTCTTGCTCACTCCAGTAAGCATATTCAATCACTACTAGTGCAGGACTAATTTGAATCAATAGAGCTTACAGTAGAATTGATTCACCAAAGCCCTGCTATTCAGAAGGCCAACTCTTAGTGCAACTGACTACACTAAACCTCAGGATTTCAGCTGTTACCTGCTGTTAAATCAGCATCAACTCATAGTGACCCTAATAGGGGGATTCAAAGTGAGTTAGTTTTTTGAGGAGCTGTTTTACCACTTGCGCCACTACCATGGCTAAGCAGGGATTCGAACCCAGATCCCCTGAGACCTAGTCCATCACTCTTTCGGTTTCATCACCCTGGGTATGTATCCTCCACGAAGAGGCCTCACATCCCTTTTAAAACTTCAAAAACGTTAATAACAGATAAAAAAAGCTTATTGGGATATCATATCCAAAAGAATTGGTCCAGATCTGCTCCAGATGGTTTGTGGAGCCTGCTATTTACTCCATATGAATGGGAGGAAGGAAAAAGAAGAATGATCTACTTTGAGTTATAAGAGATATCTGGTTTTCATGGATGGGCATCACAGCACTAGCTAAACTTTGAGATGTACTACTAGGCACAGCTCGTACTGCTGATGCCATTTTTGGCAAAATGCTGTTATGAATTTCTGTTTAGGTGATTAGGTGCCATGCTTTAGTGGAAGGTTATCCAACTAACAGCTTCAGTGGAGATATTTTTTCTTTTAAGACTGTAGCTGATGAGAAAACAGCCAGATTCACTCCACTCCTACTGCAGATGTAATATGATTATCATTGTACTGTAATTCTGGAAGTTGAGTCATGGCTACTGGACTTCTTTTTTGAGAAACAGAAAAGTTTCACTGCTCATCCAAACAGCTTCCTCAGTCTGTTTGGATGAGCAGCAAAACATTTCTCTCTCAAAAAAAGAAAAAAAAGAAGTCCAGTAGCCATGACTCAACTTCCAGATAAACTCACCTGGATGACTGAGAATCTTCACAGACATATTGTACTGTAATTATATTCATTTGTTTCCCTTCTCCCAGTTAAGAGAACAAAATGAATCTCATGTTTTCATTATGGGCCATCAAGTTACTTCCAAGTCATGGCAACTAAATGGATGGATGAGCACCAGGAAAGACTAAGTTTTACACTCCTATTCATGCCTTACAAACTGAAGCCTGTGGTTTCCATTATTGAGTCAATTCATCTCATCTTAGCTTGTCCTCACTGGCTGCTGCCATACAAAATTTACCAACATTATAGTCTTTTCCAGTGAGTCTTGTCTTCTCATTATAGGGCCCAAGCACAACAGCCTCAGTTGTGTGATTTCAGATGCTAGGAAGTATTGAAGACCGATTTTGTTCATCACCTGGTCTATGATGGACTTAAAACTCTTCTCTGAACCACATTTCAAATGAGATTGAATTAGATGCTAGTTTTGTCAAAATCACCCTTAGCTCTGATTAAAATTGGCTGCCCATGTTGGTGCCTGAGTAATAGAGCAATTATTATATTTCAGTTTAGAAGCATAATATGGAGTTTTCTCATTTTTTATTATCATACAAAATCTATTTTATAATAAAAACAAAAACAAAATAAAGGCTGAAAGGAAGCCTCCCTCGTCCTTTTCCAGCATTCAGAAGAGTTAAGAAGCAAAGCTTCCATGAGATTAAAAACAGACTTTTATTAAAAATTGAAATGGGCTGCCTTGACCCTGGAACGCAGGGGGCTGCCGTTCCGTCCTTGGACAGAGAGGGCGCTTTTCAGCCCCACTCTACTTCCAGGTCAAAGCCCTCCAAGCGGATCCGTTCCAGGATCCTTTCGTAGTCTAGCCAGTGGATTTCAGAGCACAAGAGCAGCCGGAGGTGGCTCAGCTCATTCTCAGCAAAGATCAGCAGGTGCATGGTGGTTAAGGAGACATAGACCTCCGCCAAGGTCACCTTCTTGAGGCGCAGCAGGGCCATGCCAGGGGGCAACAAGACTTTGAGGAAAAGTTGGTCCAAGTCAAAGGGCAAGCGGGCCAGCTTCAGGTTCTCAAGGCGAGGGGAGAGTGGGTGAGCAGGTCCTGGAGGCTCTGCCTGAGCAACCAGACGTGGGCGAATGGCAAACGGTTCTCCATGTCCGCGTAAGTCAAGGAGAAGTCACACAGCTGAGGGAACTGACAGGGAGGGAGGTTCAAGTCCCAGTCCAAGTCTTCGAAGTCTGGCTTCTCCTCGACAAAACGATTATAGGCCACATGTGAGAAGAAGTAAATGGAGAGCTTCCGCAGATTCACGCAGTGCCTCAGCAGGGCGTGGAATGAGAACCGGTCTATAAAGCAGAAGTTGCTGAGGGAGAGGGTCCGAAGCTGAGGCCCCAGGCTTGCCATCACCGGCAGGAGGGCCCTCAGGTCCATGTAATCGTTAGCACAGAGGCTCAGCTCAGTGATGAAGCGGCAGGAGGAGAAACAGGTGCTCCAGCCAGGCCTCCCTCTAAGAATGACAGAGACGTCTTCCAAGTGGGGGCAGATGGCACAGACCCTGGACAGGAAGGATTCATCAATGTTGTGTGCTTCCCTGAAGCCCAGCATGGGCCTGGTGCTCTCCTGGCCTGGGAGACTGAAAGTCCTGCACCGCCGGGCCAGCATCTCCAGGGAGGGAAAGCCAGGGGGCACCTGGGCACTATCAAACTGCTGGTCGTGGATCAGAGCCACTGCATCCGCCATGAAAACGTGACACAACTGCTTCAGGTTGGGCAGGGCCAGCAGCACAAAGGCCAGGATTGGAATATAGTCTTCCTTGTGAGTGTTACACATTGAGGGACTGGCCATGAGGTGTACCAAAGTCTGGCAGCAGAAGGTGGCACCAACAGGGTCATAAACCAGATGAAGAAGGGAATCCGAAGAAAGTTTGTGACAGCTCAAAATGTCCAAGTCCCGAAGCCGCGGACAGCAGGAGCGCACGGCGATCAAAACCTGCGTGTTGCACTGGGTTCCTGAGAGGCCGAGCTTTACGAGGGATGGCAACCCTTTCACCAGGTCAGTCAGAGTCTTGGCAGAGAGGTTGCTGCACCAGAAGAGGTCTAGTGTGGTCAGCCTCTGCCTCCGGAGGGGAAAAAGAAAGGGAAAGGGTGGCAGTGAGAAAATGGTTAAGCTTTCGATAATTTCTTCTATTGAACGCTAATGTGTAAGTATTGTTTTCAGCACAACAAAAAACAATAGCTAAACTCAAGTCTAAAGAATCAACAAAGAACAAGTTAGCAAAGAGATGCAAATGATAATAGCAATGTTTACGGAGTTAAAGACAGGTTTAAAAACAACTGGAAAAAAATAGATAGTGTGCAAAGGAAATTGGTAGAAGCAGTCCAAAATGTAAATCAACAAGTTAAACTTTTAAGCACACAGTTTGAGGAGTCCAATAAGAAAACATTAGATAACGCAAAACAAATTCAAAATTTAGAAGATAACTTTAAAGCATATCAGCAAGAAATAGAGACCCAAAATGAAAAAATTAAAATCTTGACAGAGGTAACATTAGCTACAGAAATGGAGAAAGTGGCACACATGCTCAGATTTAGAAATATACCAGAGGAAAAGGATCAAGATCTAAGGAAAGTGGTAAGTGGGGTGCTGGGTTTAGAAACAAAAGTAATGGAACAAGAAATGGACCAAGTTTATAGAATAAATTCGAATTATGCAAGAATTAATAAAGTACCACGTGAAGTACATGTAATTTTTACAAGAAGGAACGTGAGAGACAAAATATTAAAAATATTAAAAATAACAAGTGTTAAACCACTGACAATTCAAGGGAGAGAGATTACTATTTTGAAGCAAACTCCATGGAAAATAAGAGAGCTTAGGACACAGTATCACTTTTTAAACAAATAAACTAAACGCCAAAAAGATAAATTTTAGATGGTTAGTTCCAGAGGGAATTATTGTAAATTGGCAAAGCAAAAGACAGAGATTAGATTCAGTAGAAAAAGCAAGAGAGTTTGACAGGATTTTTTTTTCCAAACAAATGAGGCAGAAGAACAGTTACTGGAATTTAAAAAAGGGAAACTGACAAAAGAAAAAATGACAGTAATGGAACAGCAATAAGAACCATCTAGATTCTAGGGACTTATAACAACATGAAATAATGGACTTAGATATAACAACAGGGGCTAAAAGGAAAATTAGAACAATTATGCCCTCATATAAACAATAATGGCGTCAAATCTTGGTATATTTTTGGTTAATATTAATGGATTAATTGAGCCGAGGAAAAGGACATGTTTTTACCAAACTATTGAGAGAGAAATCAGATATAATTTATAGTTAGGAAACACATATTAAAAAGAAACATTAGAAACTTTTGGAGTATCCTAAATTAGGCAATCTTTATTACTCAGCAGATGAAAAGAAAAAGAAAAGAGGAATAACTGTATACGTAAATCCAAAACTGGAAACTAAGTTTATTAAGGTGGATCAGGAGGGATGAATTTTGATGGTGGAAGTACAGTTTAATTTAAAAAAAAATCTGCTAGTAGCTATATATGCCCCTAATGGGCATCAAGATTTTTAAGAAAACCTATATGACGACTCCACAATACATAACTATGATGAGATATGTTTGTTGGGTGATTTTTTATTTTTATTTTGCAATTTATTTATAGTTTTTCTAACAAAAAAGTTGTCAAAGAAAAAAGAGAAAAAGAAAAAAACATTGGAGCGATTCTAATCTTCTCAAACAAAATTTGCATCTCATCTTAACAATGTATGATCCTTAACTATCTCAATTACTCATAAATTAAACAGGAAACTTAATTGTCTTATAATATTCATCTAAAAATTTGTAGAAATCATGCCAGCTTTCTTCGAAGTCTTCATAGTATCCATCTGGTTTCATTAGTGCTGAGAACTTGTCAATTTCTGCGCAGTTTAACACCTTCATAATTAACTGATTTTTGTCCGGAATCTTGTTTGTCTTCCATAGTTGTGCATACAACGTTCTAGCTGCTGTGATAATATGGATTATTAAAAAAAATTGCTATCACCAATATTTTGTTGTATCATAGATAATTAAAAAATCTCTGGTTTTAACTCAAGAGTCAAGATTAATTAACATAGTTTGTAAAATAATTTTTGTACCATACACCAGTATTTTTTAGCCTTCTTGCACATTTGTTGGGTGATTTTAATGCAATTGTAGATAAGACAAATGATTATAAAAAAGAAGGTAAAAGGAGCCAAAAAAGAACATTACCAAATTTTTTTTTGCAGATGGTGGAAGAATTAGGCCTAGAGGATGTGTGGCATGTGCGGAATATAAAAAAAATTAGACAATTTTACTTTTTACTCAGCAGAGCATCAACCATATTTTAAAAAAATGGAATATGGGAGGCCGAAATTCAACCAAATTTATGAGCTGACCATAACCCGATTAAGATTTAATGGCATGGAAAAATAAGAAAAAGACCAAGATGGACATTGAACACAAGGATTTTGAATGATTTTGAATTCTGTCAAAAGACTAAAAAAGAAATGGAATAGTTTTTTAAAAAAAGAAAATACAACAAATGAAACATCCAGTCAGATTATTTGGGAGAGGGCAAAATCGGTATTCCGGGGCATAGTTATTGCATTCAATTCAGGAAGAAATAAAGAAAAAAGGTGGATATACAAAGAAATAAAGGATAACTGTAAAAATCTAGAAAAGAAGCTTTAGAAAATCCCCATAAGGGAAAAAAGATAATGAAAGAACTGAAAATACTCAAGAATAAACAGAACTTGTTAGATACAGAAGAAATAGCACAACAAATTAAACTAAGCAAACAAAACTTTTTCAAAAATGCAAATAAACCAAAGGAAATGGTTGGGTTATAGATTTAAAAAAGAGAGAGAGAGGAAATTACTTAGCAATTTAAGAGATGAGGCAGGAATAATATAAACAGAAAAAGAGAAAATTCAAGATATAATAAATTTTTACAATAACCTATATAAAACGCAATCAGTTGATTTAGGAAAAAATTACTCAAATTTTAGAACATGCAAAATTACCCAAGATACCAGAGGAAACCAAAAAGGCACTCAATGCTTAGATCACATCTCAGGAACTGAATGACACTATAAATAAACTAAAAAAGGGGAAATCACCAGGTCCCGATGGTCTTCCGTCAGAATTTTATAAAGAATTCCAAGATATTCTTTTAGAGCCAATGAGGAAAATCTGCAATGAAACTTTACAAAAAGCGGCAATACCAAAATCCTGGACTGAAGCGATTATCACATTAATACCGAAGGAGGATGCAGACTTAATGGAGATAGGTAATTATAGACCAATATACTTATTGAAAGTGGATTATAAAGTATTCGTAATGATCACAGCAAATAGACTTGAGAGATATTTAAGTGAATTTATACATAGTGATCAGAATGGTTGGGTGTTTTTTTTTTTTTTGCCAAAAAGGCAATTTAAAAGCAATATGAGGATGATCCTGAACATTATGGAATACTATGAGGCTCACTCAGATATTTATTTATTTATTGCATTTCTAGACTGCCCGATTTTCCAAATAGACAAGTGGCACTGCTTTTTTTAGATGCACAGAAAGCATTCAATAATCTGGAATGGGACTTCACGAAAAAACAGTTAGAGATTATGGACTTTGGTACCTGTTTCTTAAATATGATAACAGCAATTTATAAAGATCAAGTTGCAAGAATTTTGGTTAATGGAGAACTGACGTGTTCAGTAGAAATAAAAAAGGAACAAGACAGGACTGTCCTCTCTCACCTTTACTTTTCATTCTAACATTGGAGGTTATGAATAGACAGATTAGGGAAAATAAAGATATTCAAGGTACAGTTATGAAAAGCAGATAAGACACCAATGGATGAAATGGTGATAGATAACATTTTGCACCGTGCAACTATGGATATATATGATGGATATATGATGACTCTGTATAGGTATGTGGATGTATATGTATATGGATGTAAATAGGCTAAAGATTACCCCATCAATATGTGTCATGACTAAAAAGAGCTATTGGATGTTTATTGAATAAATGTAATAAAGGTTATTGAAAGCCAAGTGTTCTGCTTATATACCACCCCATACCACCTCAAGTAGTACTGGGCGGTTTACAGTTTAATCACAGTATGCAGGATACACATTGCCCCCCCCCCCAGCAAGCTTATTGAACTTTTTAAACTTATTAAAAGCTTTTTAAAAAAAGGGAAATGCAAGGTTTGTCTGTCTCCCAAGCATCACACTGCCCCTTTATAAATCCCAGAACAAATCAGAAGCACTTCACACCTCCACCAGCAAGGCCATGGCTAACGGTGTTTGGAAAGGTTATATATGTGGGACTTTCACCCATCTAGGCATTGGACATCTATCTAAGGAGCCCATTCAGGCCACTGTCCACCTAATGAGCCTCTTCAGACCAGGGTGGGGTGAAACCAAGGTGAACTATAAATTGGAGGCCTCGCCACTAACTTTCCTCAGACTGACAAAGCTGCTTGGATGAGTAGTGAAACGTTTCAATCCCACAGGGAAAAAAGTCAACTTGTCACATCTGAGCTCCCAGAAAACCTCACCTGGATGACCGAGAATCTTCACAGACAAGGTTTATCTGAGTTAATACACTGTTCAGGGTTGAATGTGACATGGTCCCAAATGGCACTATTCTGCTTTTTTTTTTGGGGGGGGGGGTGTCCAGTGGTTCCTCACTCACTCTTCTATCCTGCTCTTTTAAAGAAACATTTGTTGTGGACACCGTGGCAGAGAACACACTTGG
Organism: Phrynocephalus guinanensis; assembly: GCA_037367245.1. Lineage (NCBI taxonomy): Eukaryota > Metazoa > Chordata > Lepidosauria > Squamata > Agamidae > Phrynocephalus > Phrynocephalus guinanensis. The sequence continues at coordinate 25,633,455 of CM074744.1, read as the reverse complement.
TGACTGGCGGGATAGAAGTCCTAGCAGTCAATGGTGGTTCCAAGTGGATATTGAAAACCGTGGGTAACAGCAAACACTCCTCATCCGATCCAGCCAGCCAGCTTGTGCTGCCTGTGGGCATTTCTGCCACTGACATGGGAAGGAGTGGGGAAGTCTTCTTTCCTGCCGGCAACAAGCAAATGCTATGGGTGAGAGAGAGGTACTGCTGACCCAGTTGGTAAAGACAGCAAGAAAGAGTCTTGAGTCCCTCTGTTTAACAGGCCTAACGTTATGGATCAATTTAGGGACCTATCAATCTGTTAGGGGTTAACTATTCCAAACTCGACTATCAAGAACGGCTGATCGCCGCAGAATTGATGCTTTTGAGCTGTGGTGCTGGAGGAGAGTCTTGAGGGTCCCCTGGACTGCAAGGAGATCAAACCTATCCATGCTGAAAGAAATCAACCCCGAATGTTCACTGGAAGGACAGATTTTGAAACTGAGGCTCCAGTACTTTGACCACCTCATGAGGAGAAAGGACTCCTTGGAAAAGTCCCTGATCTTGGGAAAGATCGAAGGCAAAAGGAAAAGAGGACGGCAGAGAATGAGATGGTTGGATGGTGTCATCGATGCAACCAATATGGATTTGACAAAACTCCAGGAGGCAGTGGAAGACAGGAAGGCCTGGCGAGCTCTGGTCCGTGGGATCACAAAGAGTCGGACACGACTGAACGACAACATTCCAAACTCGAGGCCACCCCAGCTGCAGAAAACACTGGGCATTACCATAAAATGGACTTATCCCATGATTAACCCATTCAACCGGAATGCATTGCTCCTTGTGTCTCCACAGGCAGAAGTTGGCAGCCTCATGATATGTTGCTCCATATTATTTTTGGAAATCTTTCTTCTTCATGAAGCATTCTATTTAGTTAGGCTTTTGTTAAGGACTCCTCGGTGCCTTTTCGTCCAGTCTCTGAGACAGACGCCACCAAAAGACACCTGACCCGTCCATAGGAAGCCCTTCTTACCTTGCAGTGCAGTGCCACGATCTGGGCCTCAGAGTTGTTGAGCTTGGGTGCAAAGTACCTGAAGTCCAACTCCATCAGATGAGGCACAAGGAACAAGCGCAACATGGCATGGGTCAGGCACCTCTTCTTTCTCACCAACCTGTAGAGGTCCTGGACAAGGAAGCCGGCTGGGTGGAAGGAACACACACAAGGCATTTACACCCCATGGGCAGGCAACAGGGAGGAACAGGAAGCCAAGAACCAACAGGGCAAAGAGAGGGAAGAGTCACAGGGGAGGTCTTCTGTTTAGTACATTAAAGCACAGCAAGGCATGCAACTTCTATACCACCCCAGAGTGCTCAAAGCACTCTCCAGGAAGTTTTCATTTCAATTATGCAGGCTACATATTGACCCCCCCTCCCAACAAGCTGGGTACTCATTTTACTGACCTCGGTAAGATAGAAGGCTGAGTGAACCTAGAGTTGAGCCTTGGGTCGTGAGCACAGTTTTAGCAGTACAGCAATTTAACCCCTGTGCCAATGAGGCTCCTTAATACTTCCCCTTTCCTGAACACTTAAAAATATATCACAAGTTATACCGCTATGTTCAAAACCTAAAATATTTCCTATTAGATCTTTCCAGGAGGCCAAGCAGAGGGCCTGCTGCCTGTCTATCCTACTGAGAGTCTCAAATTCAGGGATGCAACTTTAAAGATGATAAACCAGCCATCTGATTGGCCCTCCAATCTGCCTGGACTGCCTTCCAGCATGTGATGCAGTAGTTAAGAAGATGCTCTCCTTTGCTGCACACCCAGCTACTTGCACACAGATTGGTCCCTGGTGTGCTTTCTGCCCTTCCACCTTCCCTTCTCACGTTTCCTTTTTAAAAGAAAAAGACTGTATTTTCCCATCAATAAGACAACTTCAATTTTCCAATCCAAAATGACAGTTTCACAACCACATGTTTTTCTCCTCGGCTGACTTCCATGTATAAGGCAACGCAAAATTTTTCATCTAATAACTATATCCAAAAATATAGTCTTGTACACAGAAAATACTGTCCATATAAGACAAAATGATACATACCAGTAAAAAAAAAGACAAGAATTTAAAACATGCCGCTCATAATATCGCCCCACAGCATTTAAAGCATCCTCTCGGTAGTTTACAAGTAATTTTGCAGGCTAAACATTGCCCTCCCCTTCCCAGTGAGCTGGAAGCACGCCAACCTCGTAAGAATGGGAGGTTGAGTAAACCTTGAGCCAATTACCTAGAAGTTACCTAGGAGTGAACCCCCAGGTTGTGAGCACAATTACAGCTATAATACAGCAGTTTAACCACTGCATCACGGATGGCTTATTAACTTGTACACCCTTGACCCTTGGGGCTCTTGGTTAAAATCAATTCATTATAGGATTGCTTTGTGGATTACCATCCTTCCTAACTTTGCCCCCATTCTTTCCAGAAATAAATTGAAACCTTACTACTAGATCCTTTTCCTTTCTCAAATATATACACCAATAATGGGCTCCAGAGATCTTAAAAATCATTAGTACAATGTACTCCTTCACTAATTTTCAAATCACAAGTAAATTTATCGTTGATAGCCATATTCCAAATTTCTTTGTGCTACTCTTTGGCTGTTCCTTTGCTCCTTACGTAGTGCGGTGAAGGGCCCCATCGGATCGTGAGCTTGGTGGCCATCCCGGTCTCCAGATGTGTATTCCTTGGCCCAGATCTCCTCCATATTGTCAGCCACATACTCCAAACACAAATGTTCCAGGGAGCGCACCGTCTTTTTCTTAGGCATGAGAGGGACAATGAAACTGGGGGGAAGAATGGGACAGTAAAAGAAGCAGAAATCGGCAGGCTGGATTGCTCCCTTCTGAACAGGGAGGGGAGGTGTTCTAGCATCCCTCTGAACTAGTCCTATCCCCTCCTAGCACCATCTGCAACTTGGCCGTCCTCAGATACAAGCCTTTCAGTCCGCCTCCTCCCATGAGCACACCATTCAGAAGTGCTAAACCGTGGATTTGTCAAACCCAGCCTGGAGCCTGCCTAGAAGTACAGACGAGTATCATGCTGAGAACACGTCATGAGATGGCAGGACGGACAGCTTAAAGAAGCCAATGCTGGAAGGAGACGAGGGCCGCAGGGGAATGGGAAGACCAAATATGCGATGGAGCAACTCCACAAAGGAAGCCACCCCTTAAGACAGCAAGACTCCAGCATAGCTCTTAATGCAAGGCCCATTTAGAGATTGCTAATTGCATCACTTTAAATCAGTGGCCATTTGACAACACATAACGCTAGCCAAGTTGTGCTCATCCCTGCAGGGTGTAGGCCCCTCAAACAGAGTCATCTCCACACAGCTCCACCTGTGGGCTGTTGGGATTTTTTTCCCGATTTTGGACTCAGCTTTTAGCAATTTTGGCCAGAAGTGACCTTTCCGGGCTGGTGTATCAATCTATCCAGCACTAACTGTCCTGGGTGCTTTATCCCTTCTCTGGAGACTCTTTTTGAAAGCAGTCATGTTTGTCACTTTCCTTTTGCTGCCAATTTGTTAGTAAAATGTAGCCTTTTTTGTAGTTTTCAACTACTACTATAAACGTCTCAAGAGCGAGTCCATTGAGACTATAAGCACCACTTAGAGCACGCATGTCCAAACTTCGGCCCTCTTGATATTTTGGACCACAACTCCCAGAATTCCAAGCCTGTATTTCCAATGGCAAAGGACTATGGGAGTTGCAGGTCAAAACATCTGGAGGGCCAAACTTTGGAGATGCCTGACTTAGAGGGAAAGGGGTGGCCTACTCTCGGGAATTCGAAGCTGCTCTACTCCACCTCTCCCTCCACTTCTGCTGGGCAGAGAAAGTGAAGTGAACCAAGAATTCCAAACTCGGCAACGCAGGCTCCCCCTCACTTGGCATCCCGGCCCACGAGGCGCTCTCTCCCCAGAGGAAAGGGCGACGGTGGGATCAGAAGAAGGAGCCCCTTTCCCCAAACTCACCGCGGAGGGGCGGGAAAGCTCCGAGGCCACGCGACGCTGCTCGCTGCGCCAACCCGGCGCCCGATCCCAGCTCCGTGCGTCGGAGGGGCTGCCCTTTCTCCCTCGCGTCTCGCCCCGCTGCGCCCCTTTGGTCCCCCTGCAAGCTCCGTCCGTCCAACGAGGGCCCTTCCCGGGGCAGCTCCTTTTATGGCGGCGCCTGCGGGGCCACTCCCTGCGCCCTAAGAGGTGCCGGAGGCCGGTGGGAAATGGGGGCAGGGGGGGGGCAAGGAGGGCTGGCAGGTGCCGAAGATCAGGCAGAGGTGAGAAGCGGCCAGGAACCCCCACCCAACCCCGCCCTCCAAAAAGCAGGAGCGGTGTTTAGCATGCTTTATTCTTGTATTTGAAAAAGAAAATTGCGTGCGAAGTTGCGCTCCACATGGAGGAACCCAGTTCACAGCCTTCCGCTTCAGATACTATCTGTATTGTAGGCTCTTTCTTTCTTTCTTTCTTTCTTTCTTTCTTTCTTTCTTTCTTTCTTTCTTTTTCTTTCTTTCCGCCCATCCAGTGAAAAGCCGCTACCCTGGGCGGTTTACAGGAATGTTAAAAACACCGCCCCTCCCCACCCATCCTGGACGATCAGATTAAAATGACAAACGCCAAAATAATAAAGAAGCCAGAGGACACTTCCATGAGACGCCTTCAAGGCAAGGAGGTGTTTTAAAAGTGGAACCGACAGGTCTGTTGCAGAGAAAACGACACGTAACGTAATTTTTTCATTCTCCAACAAGAGACAAGAACCGGCCAGCGCTGGGCAAAACGTGGCGTTGGTCCAGGAGGGCTCGGGAGAGCTGGGTTCAAATTCACACTCAGGGAAACTCACTGGGGGTTGTGGAAGGGGTGGCATCGCGCCTTAAACACCCAACGGATCTTGAAATCCTTGTTTTGGATTTGTGCGCTTTCCCGCTTCTCTTCAGTGTGTTTTGGGAAGGCTGCGTCCCAGATCCAAGGCACCTCTTGCCCAGCCCTGTCCCCCTTACAACGGAATTACTGCATAAATAGTAGTGGGTCTGACTTGATCGCAAAGAACAGAAGTAAAAAACAAAACAAAAAACAGAGAGTACAGTAAAACCCTTTTTTGTTCTTGTTTGTCTCATGAAGTAAAAAAGGGGGGGATGGAGCCATGTGGCCCTTACAAAATACAAAATGCAACACTAGGCTAATTTAGGTGATACAAGTAGGACCCCTATGGGCTGGGGATTGGTTCCAGGCGTTCCCGTGGATAATGAAAACTGTGCATAAGACAGAACACCTGCCAACCCTCCCCAAACTGCTGTTTCCTGACAGTAGCTTGCTTTATGACTGTTGTTTTGAGACAGTAGCTTACTTTAGGTTGCTGTTTTATGAGAGTAGCTTGCTTTACAGCTGCTGTTTGTGGCAGTAGCTTGCTTTGCGGCTGCTAATTTTTTATTGAATTTTTTCCTCTGATACCCGTGAATAAATGAATCAGTGGATAATGAATCAGTGGATACAAAGGCCCTACTGTATCTTTATAAGCAATTGAATTAAGGCCATTGAAATCCCCATCCAGCAGTTTGGAGAGATGTTCTTTTACAACCAATCACAACCAAAAGGACCCTTTCTTTTCCTGTGCCTGCTAATTTTTAACATTCCAGGAGAAAGAATAATTCTTGAAGGTCTGCCCTTTTGTTTGTGCTGTCAGTGGGTCAAAGAACTGGCTCAGTATGGAGTTTCGATCAATAGCCATCAGGGGTTTTGTTTTTGAAACAGCTTTTGGGGGTGGGGGAACTGCAGTCTGGCAGGAAAACCACCCTTATTCCTACAAAGCTTCCACATCAGGACATATTTTCAAGAATATCCCCCTTCTTCCATTTGCCAGGAATGGGTGGTTAGAGGCATGTTCATTCCTTCATTTACTCACAAACTCACTCACTCATTCAATTTACATGCCACCCATCTGACTACAAGGCCACCGGAAGGCATTTGGCCTCTGGCACCAAAAGGAAATACAATATGAAGCTCTTGCAACTGGTAGCCATTGACAGCCAATGTTACCAGGGCCAAAATCCCGAGGCTTAGTGTAGAGTTAGGCCCATTGAGTCGGTGGGTAAGCATAAGTTCTGTTGATTCAAATGGGCCTGTTCTAGTTGCACCTTCCTACCTGATGGCTCATAATGGCTGGAATCCTCTTGCTCACTCCAGTAAGCATATTCAATCACTACTAGTGCAGGACTAATTTGAATCAATAGAGCTTACAGTAGAATTGATTCACCAAAGCCCTGCTATTCAGAAGGCCAACTCTTAGTGCAACTGACTACACTAAACCTCAGGATTTCAGCTGTTACCTGCTGTTAAATCAGCATCAACTCATAGTGACCCTAATAGGGGGATTCAAAGTGAGTTAGTTTTTTGAGGAGCTGTTTTACCATTTGCGCCACTACCATGGCTAAGCAGGGATTCGAACCCAGATCCCCTGAGACCTAGTCCATCACTCTTTCGGTTTCATCACCCTGGGTATGTATCCTCCACGAAGAGGCCTCACATCCCTTTTAAAACTTCAAAAACGTTAATAACAGATAAAAAAAAGCTTATTGGGATATCATATCCAAAAGAATTGGTCCAGATCTGCTCCAGATGGTTTGTGGAGCCTGCTATTTACTCCATATGAATGGGAGGAAGGAAAAAAGAAGAATGATCTACTTTGAGTTATAAGAGATATCTGGTTTTCATGGATGGGCATCACAGCACTAGCCAAACTTTGAGATGTACTACTAGGCACAGCTCATACTGCTGATGCCATTTTTGGCAAAATGCTGTATGAATTTCTGTTTAGGTGATTAGGTGCCATGCTTTAGTGGAAGGTTATCCAACTAACAGCTTCAGTGGAGATATTTTTTCTTTTAAGACTGTAGCTGATGAGAAAACAGCCAGATTCACTCCACTCCTACTGCAGATGTAATATGATTATCATTGTACTGTAATTCTGGAAGTTGAGTCATGGCTACTGGACTTCTTTTTTGAGAAACAGAAAAGTTTCACTGCTCATCCAAACAGCTTCCTCAGTCTGTTTGGATGAGCAGCAAAACATTTTCTCTCTCAAAAAAAGAAAAAAAAGAAGTCCAGTAGCCATGACTCAACTTCCAGATAAACTCACCTGGATGACTGAGAATCTTCACAGACATGTTGTACTGTAATTATATTCATTTGTTTCCCTTCTCCCAGTTAAGAGAACAAAATGAATCTCATGTTTTCATTATGGGCCATCAAGTTACTTCCAAGTCATGGCAACTAAATGGATGGATGAGCACCAGGAAAGACTAAGTTTTACACTCCTATTCATGCCTTACAAACTGAAGCCTGTGGTTTCCATTATTGAGTCAATTCATCTCATCTTAGCTTGTCCTCACTGGCTGCTGCCATACAAAATTTACCAACATTATAGTCTTTTCCAGTGAGTCTTGTCTTCTCATTATAGGGCCCAAGCACAACAGCCTCAGTAATGCCTGAGTAATAGAGCAATTATTATATTTCAGTTTAGAAGTATAATATGGAGTTTTTTCATTTTTTATTATCATACAAAATCTATTTTATAATAAAAACAAAACAAAATGAAGGCTGAAAGGAAGCCTCCCTCGTCCTTTTCCAGCATTCAGAAGAGTTAAGAAGCAAAGCTTCCATGAGATTAAAAACAGACTTTTTATTAAAAATTGAAATGGGCTGCCTTGACCCTGGAACGCAGGGGGCTGCCGTTCCGTCCTTGGACAGAGAGGGCGCTTTTCAGCCCCACTCTACTTCCAGGTCAAAGCCCTCCAAGCGGATCCGTTCTAGGATCCTTTCGAAGTCTAGCCGGTGGATGTCAGAGCAAAAGAACAGCCGGAGGTGGCTCAGCTCATTCTCAGCAAAGATCAGCAGGTGCACGGTGGTTAAGGAGACATAGACCTCCGCCAAGGCCACCTTCTTGAGGCGCAGCAGGGCCATGCCAGGGGGCAACAAGACTTTGAGGAAAAGTTGGTCCAAGTCAAAGGGCAAGCGGGCCAGCTTCAGGTTCTCAAGGCGAGGGGAGTGGGTGAGCAGTTCCTGGAGGCTCTGCCTGAGCAACCAGACGTGGGCGAATGGCAAACGGTTCTCCATGTCCGCGTGAGTCAAGGAGAAGTCCCACAGCTGAGGGAACTGACAGGGAGGGAGGCTGAAGTCCCAGTCCAAGTCTTCGAAGTCTGGCTTCTCCTCAACAAAACGATTATAGGGCACATGTGAGAAGAAGTAAATGGAGAGCTTCCGCAGATTCACGCAGTGCCTCAGCAGGGCGTGGAATGAGAACCGGTCTATAAAGCAGAAGTTGCTGAGGGAGAGGGTCCGAAGCTGAGGCCCCAGGCTTTCCATCACCGGCAGGAGGGCCCTCAGGTCCATGTAATCCTTAGCACAGAGGCTCAGTTCAGTGATGGAGCGGCAGGAGGAGAAACAGGTGCTCCAGCCAGGCCTCCCTCTGAGAATGACAGAGACGTCTTCCAAGTGGGGGCAGATGGCACCGACCCTGGACAGGAAGGATTCATCAATGTTGTGTGCTTCCCTGAAGCCCAGCATGGGCCTGGTGCTCTCCTGGCCTGGGAGACTGAACGTCCTGCACCGCCGGGCCAGCATCTCCAGGGAGGGAAAGCCAGGGGGCACCTGGGCACTATCAAACTGCTGGTCATGGATCAAAGCCACTGCCTCCGCCATGAAAACGTGACACAACCGCTTCAGGTTGGGCAAGGCCAGCACCACAAAGGCCAGGATTGGAATATAGTCTTCCTTGTGAGTGTTACGCATTGAGGGACTGGCCATGAGGTGTACCAAAGTCTGGCAGCAGAAGGTGGCACCAACAGGGTCATAAACCAGATGAAGAAGGGAATCCGAAGAAAGTTTGTGACAGCTCAAAATGTCCAAGACCCGAAAGCCGCGGACAGCAGGAGCGCACGGCGATCAAAACCTGCGTGTTGCACTGGGTTCCTGAGAGGCCGAGCTTTACGAGGGATGGCAACCCTTTCACCAGGTCAGTCAGAGTCTCGGCAGAGAGCTTGCTGCACCAGAAGAGGTCTAGTATGGTCAGCCTCTGCCTCCGGAGGGGAAAAAGAAAGGGAAAGGGTGGCAGTGAGAAAATGGTTAAGCTTTCGATAATTTCTTCTATTGAACGCTAATGTGTAAGTATTGTTTTCAGCACAACCAAAAACAATAGCTAAACTCAAGTCTAAAGAATCAACAAAGAACAAGTTAGCAAAGAGATGCAAATGATAATAGCAATGTTTACGGAGTTAAAGACAGGTTTAAAAACAACTGGAAAAAAATAGATAGTGTGCAAAGGAAATTGGTAGAAGCAGTCCAAAATGTAAATCAACAAGTTAAACTTTTAAGCACACAGTTTGAGGAGTCCAATAAGAAAACATTAGATAACGCAGAATAATTCAAAATTTAGAAGATAACTTTAAAGCATATCAGCAAGAAATAGAGACCCAAAATGAAAAAATTAAAATCTTGACAGAGGTAACATTAGCTACAGAAATGGAGAAAGTGGCACACATGCTCAGATTTAGAAATATACCAGAGGAAAAGGATCAAGATCTAAGGAAAGTGGTAAGTGGGGTGCTGGGTTTAGAAACAAAAGTAATGGAACAAGAAATGGACCAGGTTTATAGAATAAATTCGAATTACGCAAGAATTAATAAAGTACCACGTGAAGTACATGTAATTTTTACAAGAAGGAATGTGAGAGACAAAATATTAAAAATATTAAAAATAACAAGTGTTAAACCACTGACAATTCAAGGGAGAGAGATTACTATTTTGAAGCAAACTCCATGGAAAATAAGAGAGCTTAGGACACAGTATCACTTTTTAAACAAATAAACTAAACGCCAAAAATATAAATTTAGATGGTTAGTTCCAGAGGGAATTATTGTAAATTGGCAAAGCAAAAGACAGAGATTAGATTCAGTAGAAAAAGCAAGAGAGTTCGACAGGATTTTTTTTTTCAAACAAATGAGGCAGAAGAACAGTTACTGGAATTTAAAAAAGGGAAACTGACAAAAGAAAAAATGACAGTAATGGAACAGCAATAAGAACCATCTAGATTCTAGGGACTTATAACAACATGAAATAATGGACTTAGATATAACAACAGGGGCTAAAAGGAAAATTAGAACAATTATGCCATCATATAAACAATAATGGCGTCAAATCTTGGTATATTTTCGGTTAATATTAATGGATTAATTGAGCCGAGGAAAAGGACATGTTTTTACCAAACTATTGAGAGAGAAATCAGATATAATTTATAGTTAGGAAACACATATTAAAAAGAAACATTATAACCTTTTGGAGTATCCTAAATTAGGCAATCTTTATTACTCAGCAGATGAAAAGAAAAAGAAAAGAGGAATAACTGTATACGTAAATCCAAAACTGGAAACTAAGTTTATTAAGGTGGATCAGGAGGGGTGAATTTTGATGGTGGAAGTACAGTTTAATTTAAAAAAAAATTCTATATACAGTGGAACCTTGACTTACGTCATTAATCCGTTCCGGAGGTCTAGACTTAAGTCAAACATGACTTAAGTCAAACGAACTTTTCCCATAGAAAGTAATGGGAAAGTGGATTAATCCGTTCCAGATGATGAAAAAGACCCCCCGAAAACAGCAATTTAACACAAAATTGACTGTCCCCCAACACACACACACAAACACACAAACACACACACACACAAAGAGAGAGAGAGGCGGCTTCGGTGAGGCCTTACTGTGCTATCAGTCTCTTACTGTTAACTACTAGTAGATATAGCTTCCTCTTTTCTTTATCCCTTGACTTTATTTGCTCCCTTGGATTTCAGCATCCACCTTCATTTGGATGGAATAAACCCCTTTCCTCCATAGAAAAATGGGGTGGGGGGCATCCTGCACAAAAGCCCATGCCCACCACCTCCTTTTTTTGCCACCCTCTTCACTGGGTGGGTACCTATGAAGGACGCTATCTGAGCTCTTTCCTCAGGCATAACTCTTATTCGGCCAGTGCAGCACTGCAGAAGGGAGTGGGTAACTTAAACGCTGGGAAAAGGAGGGCACAGGCGGGCATTCAGTCTGTTAATGTTGCAGCGGAGAGGGCACCAACTCTGGAAGGAGGAAAAAGGCCTCCTCCTTGCTCGCCTCAGAGGCACTCAAGCCACTGCCCAGAGAGCAAGGACCCAAGGGCGTGTGTGTGAGGAGGGGGGTTCCTACGCCCTCCTCTTGTTCACTGGCGTCTTTTCAAAACGCCAAAGGGCTCGAAAAGCTGGCTGCTCCTGGGCAGGTGCACCATCCGTTTTCAAAGCGCCTCATGCCGCCCGTGCGCGGGACTTCTCGGCGGACCTTGGCTTCCAAGAGGAGACGAGCCCGGGTCGGCGAGGGCGCAGACACGGGCGGGCGAGGGGCAGGGATGGGCAGGACTGCGGATGGGGGGGTGTCCCCCTTCTTAGCAACTCCTCCCCCCAACCATCCCCCTGGTGGTGAAGAACCCCTTCGGGTGGCGAGACAGGGGACGTCCTCTGTAGGGAGGAGGCAGGCTCTCATTCCTGTGCTCTCACTCACCCACAGCTCGGATGAGGAAGCCCTGGGGCGGGCGCAACGACCAACACAGCCAGGCATCGTGTAGGAGCTGGAGCGGGGCGGCGGGGCCTTGCAGCAGGAGCACGCCCCCGCGCAGCCAGCCCTATAGCCGGACAGGCGCCACGGCGCGCACCAGCCAGCGTTCCAGTGGCAGGCGCTGTTACCGCACCAGAATGCTTGGAAGACGGCGGCCCCGCCGGCGCTTGCCTCCTCCTCGCCGCTGCCGCCGCCGCCGCCGCCGCCAGACTGGGGCTGGGCCGCGGCTGCTGCTGCCTGTTCTTCTGCCGCCGCCGCCGCCGCCGCTGCTTCTTCTCAGGGCGGAGAGCGGCGCAAGACCAGAGCCAGCGAGCTCGGCAATAGCTGGACAGCATGCCCGGGAAAGAGAGGCTGAGGCGGCGGCGGGGGGGGGGGGCGAAGAGGCACCATCCCGGTGCTGCCTCGATGGGCGGCTGGGGCTCCCCGTCTGCTCTTCCAGCTCGCCGAGGCTGCCAAGGGAACCAAGAGAGCGCTCTTCTCATTCTGGGCGAGCGAGGGAAGGGGAGTGAGAGAGAGAGGTGGGGGGCATGCCCGCCTGAGAGCCACCTGCCGCTCGTCCCGCAGGCAGCTGCAGCCCGGCCCTGCCTCCTCATCCTGCTGCTGCCGCGCCGCCGCCAGAGGAAAGGAAGAAGGGCCGGGAGCTTCAGCGAGGCCAGACCCGAGCTCCTGGCCCTTCTTCCTCTCCGCCGGAGGAGAGGAAGAAGGCGGGAGCAGTTTGAAGGCGGCAGCCACAATGCTGGGTCCTGGCTGCCTCCGGATCCTGGGGCTTTGCGCCAGGGCTCCGAGACGTAAGTCGGAGCCTGGGACGCAAGTCAAACAGGCCCCTAGTGGACGCAAGTCAAATATGACGCAAGTCAAGCGGTACGTAAGTCGGGCGTCCACTGTATATGCTATATATGCCCCTAATGGGAATCAAGATTTTTTTAGAAAACCTATATGACGAGTCCACAATACATAACTATGATGGGTGATTTTTCTTTTTCTTTTGCAATTTATTTATAGTTTTCTAACAAAAAAGTTGTCAAAGAAAAAGAAAAAAAGAAAAAAAACATTGGAGCGATTCTCATCTTCTCAAACAAAATTTGCATCTCATCTTAACAATGTATGATCCTTAACTATCTCAATTACTCATAAATTAAACAGGAAACTTAATTGTCTTATAATATTCATCTAAAAATTTGTAGAAATCATGCCATCTTTCTTTGAAGTCTTCATAGTATCCATCTGGTTTCATTAGTGCTGAGAACTTGTCAATTTCTGTGCAGTTTAACACCTTCATAATTAACTGATTTTTGTCCGGAATCTAGTTTGTCTTCCATAGTTGTGCATACAACATTCTAGCTGCTGTGATAATATGAATTATTAAATTTTTTTGCTATCACCAATATTTTGTTGTATCATAGATAATAAAAAAATCTCTGGTTTTAACTCAAGAGTCAAGATTAATTAACCTAGTTTGTAAAGTAATTTTTTGTACCATACACCAGTATTTTTTAGCCTTCTTGCACATTTGTTGGGTGATTTTAATGCAATTGTAGATAAGACAAATGATTATAAAAAAGAAGGTAAAAAGATCCAAAAAAGAACATTACCAAAAAAAATTGCAGATGGTGGAAGAATTAGGCCTAGAGGATGTGTGGCATGTGCGGAATATAAAAAAAATTAGACAATTTTACTTTTTACTCAGCAGAGCATCAACCATATTTTAAAAAATGGAATATGGGAGGCCGAAATTCAACCAAATTTAAGAGCTGACCATAACCCGATTAAGATTTAATGGCATGGAAAAATAAGAAAAAGACCAAGATAGACATTGAAGACAAGGATTTTGAATGATTTTGAATTCTGTCAAAAGGCTAAAAAAGAAATGGAATAGTTTTTAAAAAAAAAGAAAATACAACAAATGAAACATCCAGTCAGATTATTTGGGACAGGGCAAAATCGGTATTCCGGGGCATAGTTATTGCATTCAATTCAGGAAGAAATAAAGAAAAAAGGTGGATATACCAAGAAATAAAGGATAACTGTAAAAATCTAGAAAAGAAGCTTTAGAAAATCCCCATAAGGGAAAAAAGATAATGAAAGAACTGAAAATACTCAAGAATAAACAGAACTTGTTACAGAAGAAATAGCACAACAAATTAAACTAAGCAAACAAAACTTTTTCAAAAATGCAAATAAACCAAGGAAATGGTTGGGTTATAGATTAAAAAAAAGAGAGAGAGGAAATTACTTAGCAATTTAAGAGATGAGGCAGGAATAATATAAACAGAAAAAGAGAAAATTCAAGATATAATACATTTTTACAATGACCTATATAAAACGCAATCAGTTGATTTAGGAAAAAATTACTCAAATTTTAGAACATGCAAAATTACCCAAGATACCAGAGGAAACCAAAAAGGCACTCAATGCTCAGATCACATCTCAGGAACTGAATGACACTATAAATAAACTAAAAAGGGGGAAATCACCAGGTCCCGATGGTCTTCCGTCAGAATTTTATAAAGAATTCCGATATTCTTTTAGAGCCAATGAGGAAAATCTACAATGAAACTTTACAATGAAACTTTACAAAAAGCGGCAATACCAAAATCCTGGACCGAAGCGATTATCACATTAATACCGAAGGAGGATGCAGACTTAATGGAGATAGGTAATTATCACATTAATACCGAAGGAGGATGCAGACTTAATGGAGATAGGTAATTATAGACCAATATACTTATAAAGTATTCGTAATGATCACAGCAAATAGACTTGAGAGATATTTAAGTGAATTTATACATAGTGATCAGAATGGTTGGGGTTGTTTTTTTTTGCCAAAAAGGCAATTTAAAAGCAATATGAGGATGATCCTGAACATTATGGAATACTATGAGGCTCACTCAGATATTTATTTATTTATTGCATTTCTAGACTGCCCGATTTTCCAAATAGACAAGTGGCACTGCTTTTTTTAGATGCACAGAAAGCATTCAATAATCTGGAATGGGACTTCACGAAAAAACAGTTAGAGATTATGGACTTTGGTACCTGTTTCTTAAATATGATAACAGCAATTTATAAAGATCAAGTTGCAAGAATTTTAGTTAATGGAGAACTGACGTGTTCAGTAGAAATAAAAAAGGAACAAGACAGGACTGTCCTCTCTCACCTTTACTTTTCTTTCTAACATTGGAGGTTATGAATAGACAGATTAGGGAAAATAAAGATATTCAAGGTACAGTTATGAAAAACAGATAAGACACCAATGGATGAAATGGTGATAGATAACATTTTGCACCGTGCAACTATGGATATATATGATGGATATATGATGACTCTGTATAGGTATGTGGATGTATATGTATATGGATGTAAATAGGCTAAAGATTACCCCATCAATATGTGTCATGACTAAAAAGAGCTATTGGATGTTTATTGAATAAATGTAATAAAGGTTATTGAAAGCAAAGTGTTCTGCTTATATACCGCCCCATACCACCTCAAGTAGTCTCTGGGCGGTTTACAGTTTAATTACAGTATGCAGGATACACATTGCCCCCCCCAGCAAGCTTATTGAACTTTTTAAACTTATTAAAAGCTTTTTTTTAAAAGGAAAATGCAAGGTTTGTCTGTCTCCCAAGCATCACACTGCCCCTTTATAAATCCCAGAACAAATCAGAAGCACTTCACACCTCCACCAGCAAGGCCATGGCTAACGGTGTTTGGAAAGGTTATACAGTGGTACCTTGTATAACGCAATTAATTCGTTCCAAATCAAATCACGTTATACAAATTTTCCGTTGTACAAATTGTAATTTCCCATAGGAATGCATTGAAAGTGGATTTAATCCGTTCCAATGCATAGTCAACAGTACAGTACAGTACTGTAATGAGGTTACCGGAGAGGATGAGCTGCAGCAGGAGCCGGTGCGGATCATTCTCTTTTTTGTCGCCAGGGCCGGCGCTAGGTTTTTTTGGGCGACGGGGGGTGGGTGGGCAGGCGGCGGACCCCCGTGCAGGTGCCAGGTAAGGGTGCCCCTACCCGGCTCACTCCCCCTCCATGTCTGCCACCCCTCCTCTCCCCTCCCTCCTTCCCTCTTTCCCCGGGCAGCCGCAGGTGGTCGGGCGGAGGTGGCTGAGGGGTGGGGGGAGGGAGTGGGGTGCGCTGCTTGGCCTGGGCGGGACCATGGCCGGAATCCCCCCGCTCGCCTCCTGCCGAAGCTCTGGAGGCAGCCAGCCAGCAGGAGGGTGCAGCGGTAGCCGGCTTTGTTCCGAGGGGCTCGGGGGCGGAGGGGATGGCCGGACCCCGCCAGCCAGCCGCCCCGGCACCGCTCTTACCCGGGCGGGCGGCGACATCCTGTAGAGGGGGGTTCTGCAGGTGGAGCGGGAGCTTCGCCCTCTGAATGGGTGAAGAGCCTCCGCCTCGTTCCCAGCCAAGCCTCCAGTTCCGCGGCTCGGGGGGCGGGGGCAGGAGCGGCGAGACCTGGGGCACTAGGACCGCGCGGCGCCTGGAGTCGCCCTTCGCCTTCGGCTGAGCCACGGCGGCAGGAGCAGCAAAAGCAGCAGCAGCAGCCTCGCCCGACCGAGGGGCCGGCGGCGCGTGGTAGTGGCCAGGGCAGAGCCCCCCGCCGCCGCCCGGCATGAGCCGCCGCTTCACCGAGGAGCTGCGCCCGAGCAACGCCGCCCCGCCGGGAGGAACCCCAGCATCCGCGGCGGCGGCCTGCCGCCCCTCCCCTCCCCTCTGGTCTTTCCCCGACCGCCCCGCGTCCTCTTCCCGGGCGGCTGCAGGTGGTGGGCGGAGGTGGCCGCAGGGGAGGGGTGCGGTGCACCGCTTGGCCTGGGGCGGGGGGCTTGGGCAGGACCGCGCCGGGAATCCCCCCCCCCTCGCTCGCCTCTTGCCGGAGCACCGGAGACGGACGGCAGGCAGGAGGGCGCACCGGCGACTGACTTTGTTCCGAGGGGCTCATGGGGGGGAGGGAGCGGATTTTTTTCGTTGTACGGCTTTTTCGTTAAACAAACCCTCCGTTATACGAGGTACCACTGTATATGTAGGACTTTCACCCATCTAGGCATTGGACATCTATCTAAGGAGCCCATTCAGGCCACTGTCCACCTAATGAGCCTCTTCAGACCAGGGTGGGGTGAAACCAAGGTGAACTATAAATTGGAGGCCTCGCCACTAACTTTCCTCAGACTGACAAAGCTGCTTGGATGAGTAGTGAAACGTTTCAATCCCACAGGGAAAAAAAGTCAACTTGTCACATCTGAGCTCCCAGAAAACCTCACCTGGATGACCGAGAATCTTCACAGACAAGGTTTATCTGAGTTAATACACTGTTCAGGCTTGAATGTGACATGGTCCCAAATGGCACTATTCTGCTTTTTTTTGGGGGGGGGGGAAGAGGGGTGTCCAGTGGTTCCTCACTCACTCTTCTATCCTGCTCTTTTAAAGAAACATTTGTTGTGGACACCGTGGCAGAGAACACACTTGGTGACTGGCGGGATAGAAGTCCTAGCAGTCAATGGTGGTTCCAAGTGGATATTGAAAACCGTGGGTAACAGCAACCACTCTTCATCCGATCCAGCCAGCCAGCTTGTGCTGCCTGTGGGCATTTCTGCCACTGACATGGGACGGAGTGGGGAAGTCTTCTTTCCTGCTGGCAACAAGCAAATGCTATGGGTGAGAGAGAGGTACTGCTGACCCAGTTGGTAAAGACAGCAAGAAAGAGTCTTGAGTCCCTCTGTTTAACAGGCCTAACGTTATAGATCAATTTAGGGACCTATCAATCTGTTAGGGGTTAACTATTCCAAACTCGACTATCAAGAAGGCTGATTGCCGCAGAATTGATGCTTTTGAGCTGTGGCGCTGGAGGAGAGTCTTGGGAGTCCCCTGGACTGCAAGGAGATCAAACCTATCCATGCTGAAAGAAATCAACCCTGAATGTTCACTGGAAGGACAGATTTTGAAACTGAGGCTCCAGTACTTTGACCACTTCATGAGGAGAAAGGACTCCTTGGAAAAGTCCCTGATCTTGGGAAAGATCGAAGGCAAAAGGAAAAGAGGACGGTAGAGAATGAGATGGTTGGATGGTGTCATCGATGCAACCAATATGGATTTGACAAAACTCCAGGAGGCAGTGGAGGACAGGAAGGCCTGGCGAGCTCTGGTCCGTGGGATCACGAAGAGTCGGACACGACTGAACGACTGAACAACAACATTCCAAACTCGAGGCCACCCCAGCTGCAGAAAACACTGGGCATTACCATAAAATGGACTTATCCCATGATTAACCCATTCAACCGGAATGCATTGCTCCTTGTGTCTCCACAGGCAGAAGTTGGCAGCCTCATGATATGTTGCTCCATATTATTTTTGGAAATCTTTCTTCTTCATGAAGCATTCTATTTAGTTAGGCTTTTGTTAAGGACTCCTCGGTGCCTTTTCATCCAATCTCTGAGACAGACGCCACCAAAAGACACCTGACCCGTCCATAGGAAGCCCTTCTTACCTTGCAGTGCAGTGCCACGATCTGGGCCTCAGAGTTGTTGAGCTTGGGTGCAAAGTACCTGAAGTCCAACTCCATCAGATGAGGCACAAGGAGCAAGCGCATCAAGGCATGGGTCAGGCACCTCTTCTTTCTCACCAACCTGTAGAGGTCCTGGACAAGGAAGCCGGCTGGGTGGAAGGAACACACACAAGGCATTTACACTCCATGGGCAGGCAACAGGGAGGAACAGGAAGCCAAGAACCAACAGGGCAAAGAGAGGGAAGAGTCACAGGGGAGGTCTTCTGTTTAGTACATTAAAGCACAGCAAGGCATGCAACTTCTATACCACCCCAGAGTGCTCAAAGCACTCTCCAGGAAGTTTTCATTTCAATTATGCAGGCTACATATTGACCCCCCCTCCCAACAAGCTGGGTACTCATTTTACTGACCTCGGTAAGATAGAAGGCTGAGTGAACCTAGAGTTGAGCCCTGGGTCGTGAGCACAGTTTTAGCAGTACAGCAATTTAACCCCTGTGCCAATGAGGCTCCTTAATACTTCCCCTTTCCTGAACACTTAAAAATATATCACAAGTTATACCGCTATGTTCAAAACCTAAAATATTTCCTATTAGATCTTTCCAGGAGGCCAAGCAGAGGGCCTGCTGCCTGTCTATCCTACTGAGAGTCTCAAATTCAGGGATGCAACTTTACAGATGTTAAAGCAGCCATCTGATTGGCCCTCCAATCTGCCTGGACTGCCTTCCAGCATGTGATGCAGTAGTTAAGAAGATGCTCTCCTTTGCTGCACACCCAGCTACTTGCACACAGATTGGTCCCTGGCGTGCTTTCTGCCCTTCCACCTTCCCTTCTCACGTTTCCTTTTTAAAAGAAAAAGACTGTATTTTCCCATCAATAAGACAACTTCAATTTTCCAATCCAAAATGACAGTTTCACAACCACATGTTTTTCTCCTCGGCTGACTTCCATGTATAAGGCAACGCAAAATTTTTCATCTAATAACTATATCCAAAAATATAGTCTTGTACACAGAAAAATACTGTCCATATAAGACAAAATGATACATACCAGTAAAAAAAAAAGACAAGAATTTAAAACATGCCGCTCATAATATCGCCCCACAGCATTTAAAGCATCCTCTCGGTAGTTTACAAGTAATTTTGCAGGCTAAACATTGCCCTCCCCTTCCCAGTGAGCTGGAAGCACGCCAACCTCGTAAGAATGGGAGGTTGAGTAAACCTTGAGCCAATTACCTAGAAGTTACCTAGGAGTGAACCCCCAGGTTGTGAGCACAATTACAGCTATAATACAGCAGTTTAACCACTGCATCACGGGGGGCTTATTAACTTGTACACCCTTGACCCTTGGGGCTCTTGGTTAAAATCAATTCATTATAGGATTGCTTTGTGGATTACCATCCTTCCTAACTTTGCCCCCATTCTTTCCAGAAATAAATTGAAACCTTACTACTAGATCCTTTTCCTTTCTCAAATATATACACCAATAATGGGCTCCAGAGATCTTAAAAATCATTAGTACAATGTACTCCTTCACTAATTTTCAAATCACAAGTAAATTTATCGTTGATAGCCATATTCCAAATTTCTTTGTGCTACTCTTTGGCTGTTCCTTTGCTCCTTACGTATTGCGGTGAAGGGCCCCATCAGATCGTGAGCTTGGTGGCCATCCCGGTCTCCAGATGTGTAATCCTTGGCCCAGATCTCCATATTGTCAGCCACATACTCCAAACACAAATGTTCCAGGGAGCGCACCGTCTTTTTCTTAGGCATGAGAGGGACAATGAAACTGGGGGGAAGAATGGGACAGTAAAAGAAGCAGAAATCGGCAGGCTGGATTGCTCCCTTCTGAACAGGGAGGGGAGGTGTTCTAGCATCCCTCTGAACTAGTCCCATCCCCTCCTAGCACCATCTGCAACTTGGCCGTCCTCAGATACAAGCCTTTCAGTCAGACTCCTCCCATGAGCACACCATTCAGAAGTGCTAAACCGTGGATTTGTCAAACCCAGCCTGGAGCCTGCCTAGAAGTACAGATGAGTATCATGCTGAGAACACGTCATGAGATGGCAGGACGGACAGCTTAAAGAAGCCAATGCTGGAAGGAGACGAGGGCCGCAGGGGAATGGGAAGACCAAATATGCGATGGAGCAACTCCACAAAGGAAGCCACCCCTTAAGACAGCAAGACTCCAGCATAGCTCTTAATGCAAGGCCCATTTAGAGATTGCTAATTGCATCACTTTAAATCAGTGGCCATTTGACAACACATAACGCTAGCCAAGTTGTGCTCATCCCTGCAGGGTGTAGGCCCCTCAAACAGAGTCATCTCCACACAGCTCCACCTGTGGGCTGTTGGGATTTTTTCCCCGATTTTGGACTCAGCTTTTAGCAATTTTGGCCAGAAGTGACCTTTCCGGGCTGGTGTATCAATCTATCCAGCACTAACTGTCCTGGGTGGTTTATCCCTTCTCTGGAGACTCTTTTTGAAAGCAGTCATGTTTGTCACTTTGCTTTTGCTGCCAATTTGTTAGTAAAATGTAGCCTTTTTTGTAGTTTTCAACTACTACTATAAACGTCTCAAGAGCGAGTCCATTGAGACTATAAGCACCACTTAGAGCACGCATGTCCAAACTTCGGCCCTCCTGATATTTTGGACCACAACTCCCAGAATTCCAAGCCTGTATTTCCAATGGCAAAGGACTATGGGAGTTGCAGGTCAAAACATCTGGAGGGCCAAACTTTGGAGATGCCTGACTTAGAGGGAAAGGGGTGGTCTACTCTCGGGAATTCGAAGCTGCTCTACTCCACCTCTCCCTCCACTTCTGCTGGGCAGAGAGAGTGAAGTGAACCAAGAATTCCAAACTCGGCAACGCAGGCTCCCCCTCACTTGGCATCCCGGCCCACGAGGCGCTCTCTCCCCAGAGGAAAGGGCGACGGTGGGATCAGAAGAAGGAGCCCCTTTCCCCAAACTCACCGCGGAGGGGCGGGAAAGCTCCGAGGCCACGCGACGCTGCTCGCTGCGCCAACCCGGCGCCCGATCCCAGCTCCGTGCGTCGGACGGGCCGCCCTTTCTCCCTCGCGTCTCGCCCCTCTGCGCCCCTTTGGTCCCCCTGCAAGCTCCGTCCGTCCCTCCGTCCGTCCAAGGAGGGCCTTTCCCGGGGCAGCTCCTTTTATGGCGGCGCCTGCGGGGCCACTCCCTGCGCCCTAAGAGGTGCCGGAGGCCGGTGGGAAATGGGGGCGGGCGGCGAGCAAGGAGGGCTTGCAGGTGCCGAGGATCTGGCGGAGGCGGGAAGTTGTCAGGATCCCCCACCCAAGCCCGCCCTCCAAAAAGCAGAACTACTGTTTATCACGCTTTATTCTTGCATTTGAGAAAGAAGATTGTGCGAGAGGTTAGACTCCACGTTGAGGAGTCCTGTTCACAGCCTTCCGCTTCTGATGCTAGTTCTTTCTTTCTTTCTTTCTTTCTCACTGGGGTTTGGAACAGGTGGAACCCTTTTTGGGGTTTGTGGACTTTCCCGTTTTTCTGCAGTGTGCATTGGGAAGGCTGGTCATAGGTCAAAGGCACCTCTTAACCAGACCTGTTCATCTGTAATGTAATTATTGAATAAATAGTAGTAGCCAAAGCTTGGATCAAGAGCTAGCAATGCTTTTGTTTTTGAAATAGCTATGGGGGGTACTGCAGTCTAGCAGGAAAACCACCCTTACTCCTACAGAGCTTCCACATCAGGACATATTTTCAATAATATCTTCCTCCTTCTATTTGCCAGAAATGGGTAGTTAGAGGCATGTTCGTTCATTCATTCATTCATTCATTCATTCATTCATTGACACACACGCTCTCATTCAATTTACATACCATCCATCTGACTACAAGGCTACTGCCTGTGACACAAAAGGAAATATGTAGCTCTTGTAACTACAGTGGTACCTTGTATAAAGGAATTAATTCGTTCCAAATGAAATTATTTATGTTAAGCAAATTTTCCTTTATACAAATTCCCATAGGAATGCATTGAAAATGGATTAATCCTATTTTTATGTTGTACGGATTCTCCCCATAGGCGATTATATTAAGCAAATTTCCCCTATCTCCAGAATTTTTATGTTGTACAGATTTTATGTTATACAAACTTTTTGTTATACAAGAGTCCACTGTAGTAGCCTTCAAAAATGTTAATAGATGGAAAAGCTCATTGGGGTATCAGATCCAAAAATATGGGTCCAATTCTCCTCCAGATTGTTTGTGGAATCTAGAGCACCTTCTGCTATCTGCTCTATACCATAAGAACATAAGAACATAAGAAGAGCCATGCTGGATCAGGCCAAAGGCTCATCTAGTCCAGCTTCCTGTATCTCACAGTGGCCCCACCAGATGTGTTTAGGAGCGCATGAGACTAGATATCTGTCTCCTGATACCACTCCCCTGCATCTGGCCCTTGAAGTACCCTGGTTTTAAGGCTGGAGATTAACATCTCCATCATGGTTTGTAACCTGTGATGGACTTTTCCTCCAGGAATCTGTCCAATCCCCTTTTGAAGGCATCCAGGCCAGATGCCATCACCACATCCTGTGGCAGGGAGTTCCATAGCCTAACAATGCGCTGGGTGAAAAAATATTTTCTTTTGTCTGTTCTTACCCTCCCAGCCCTCAATTTGAGTGTATGTCCCCTAGTTCTGGTATTTTGTGTGAGAGAGAAGAGCTTCCCTCTATCCACTTTACTCATGCCCTGCATTATTTTGTACGTCTCAATCATATCCCCCCTCAGGCGCCTTTTTTCCAGACTAAAGAGCCCAAATGTTTTAGCCTTTCCTCATAAGGGAGGTGCCCCAGCCCAGTAATCATTTTAGTCGCTCTCTTCTGCACCTTTTCCAGTTCCACTATGTCTTTCTTGAGATGCGGTGACCAGAATTGTACACAATACTCCAGGTGCGGCCTTACTATTGCTTTGTATAATGGCATTATAATGTTGGCTGTTTTATTTTCAATCCCCTTTTTGATAATCCCTAGCATGGAATTGGCCTTCTTCACCGCTGCCACACATTGGGGAAGACACCTTCATGGAGCTGTCCACCAACACACCAAGATCTCTTTCCTGATCTGTCACGGATAACTCAGAGCCCATGAGTTGATTTTTTTGCCCCAATATGCATTACTTTACATTTGGCAACATTAAAACGCATTTGCCATTTCGTAGCCCATTCCCCCAGTTTGGAGAGATCCTTCTGGAGCTCTTCACAATCTTCTCTGGTTTTTACCACACGGAAAAGTTTTGTGTCATCTGCAAACTTGGCCACCTCAATGCTTATCCCTGTCTCCAGGTCATTTTTGAACAGATTGAAAAGCACCGGTCCCAGGACAGATCCCTGGGGCACACCGCTTTTCACTTCTCTCCATTGTGAAAATTTCCCATTGACACCTACTCTTTGTTTCCTGGATCTCAACCAGTTCTCAATCCATAAGAGGACCTGCCCTCTTATCCCCTGACTGTGCAATTTTCTCAGCAGCATCTGGTGAGGGACTGTGTCAAAAGCCTTTTGAAAATCCAGATAGACTATATCCACCGGTTCACCCAAATCTACATGCCTGTTGACCTTTTCAAAAAATTCTAAAAGATTTGTCAGACAAGATTTACACTTACAGAAGCCATGCTGATTTTCTCTCAGCAAGGTTTGTTCTTCTATGTGTTTTAAGATTTTCTCTTGGATGAGGCTTTCCACCATCTTCCCTGGAACAGATGTAAGGCTAACTGGCCTGTAGCTTCCAGGCTCCCCCCTCCTTCCTTTTTTAAAAATTGGTATGACATCTGCTATCCTCCAGTCCCACGGCACTGTGGCCGTTTTAAGAGACAAGTTGCATATTACCGTTAAGAGATCTGCAATTTCATTTCTCAGTTCCCTAATAACCCTTGGGTGAATGCCATCTGGGCCCGGTGACTTGTTAATCTTCAATTTATCAATTAGTCCTAAAACATCCTCTCTTTTAACCTGTATTTGATTTAATTTCTTTAGTCAAGAGGGGCCATTCAGGCAGCGGAATCTGCTCAAGGTCTTCTGTCGTGAGGACAGATGCAAAGAACTCATTTAATTTCTCTGCAATTTCGAAGTCCTCCTTAACCTCCCCTTTTCCTCCCTCACCATCCAGAGGGCCAACTGGTTCTCTGGCAGGTTTTCTACTTCTAACATATTTAAAGAAGCTTTTATTATTACCCTTTATATTGCTAGCCATGCATTCCTCAAAATCTTTCTTTGCCTCTCTTATCATCTTCTTACATTTCATTTGCCAGAGTTTGTGTTCCTTTTTATTTTCCTCATTTGGGGAGGATTTCCATTTACAGAAAGACCTCTCCTTGCGCTTTACCAATGTGAGGAAGAAGAAAGAAGATTGATCTATCTCTAATTATAAGATATACAGTACTGTATTTGGTTCTCATCATTGGCCATCACAGCACTGACCAAACTTTGAGATGTACTACTGGGCAGAAGTCATACTGATGATGCCATTTTTTGGCAAAATGCCATATGAAATTTCTGTTTTGGTGATTAGGTGCCATCCTTTAGTGGAAGGTTATCCAATAACAGCTTCAGTGGAGATTTTTTTTTCTTTTAAGACTGTAGCTGATAAGAAAACAGCCAGATTCACTCCACACTTCTTAAAGTTGTAATGCAGGCATGTCCAAACTTCAGCCCTCCAGATGTTTTGGACCACAACTCCCACAGTCCTTTGCCATTGGAAATACAGGATTGGAATTCTGGGAGTTGTGGTCTAAAACATCAGGAAGGTCAAAGTTTGGGCATGCTTGTTGTAATGTGAATATTCTTTTAATTATTTTCATTTGTTTCCCTTCTCTCAGTTAAGGGACTAAAGATGCATCTCACATTTTCATTATGGGCCATCAAGTCACTTCCAAGTCATGGCAACTAAATGAATGCTCTGGTGCTCTGACTAAAGACTGCTGCAGTTCTGCTTCTAGTGGTGGGCTACAGTGTCCATAGTCCATCCACACACCAGACAGGTTATGGGCCCAGGCCAGTTGTCCTAGCAGTTAGAACAGTATAAAAAGTGAAGACTATGCACCGTGTAAAAGTTTGGATCCAAAGGAGGTGCTCAAGGAAATAGACTGGGGGGTTTCCCAAGAAGTTGGAGTAACCGGTGAGTTCTGAGAGTGAAGGGGAGCCAGATATCTTGGGTGACTGCAAAGAAGGGGAAAATGCAGTCTATTCCAGCTAGTGGGATGCTATCTGTGCCAAAGCTTAATAACTTTATCTTGTGTGGAGTCAGTGCATGGAGATGGTGGAGATTGCCCCCTCCTTCTCCTTCTTGGTTGCTTCAATCTCTGCAAAAGAGATCAAAGCAACCGAGGAGGATAAGGAGTGGGCAATCTCTGCCTCTGTCGCCTCCCCCTCCTTTCTTGCTTCCCTTCCAAGGCGCAAGGGCTGCACAAAGATCAATGGGTCTATGTTCTGGTGAGCAGAGCATGGACACATTGATCTTTGTGCAGCCCAGGCAGTTTGGAAGGGAAGCAGTGGTGGTGATGCCAACGCTTCAGTTCCCACCCACCCAGGCAGCATGAACATGCACCCATCCCAAGGCTTCACTGCAACCCTATTAAAAATCACCCGCCCAAAATATTGAGAGGCTTGTTGTTCCAGGCAGGCGATTTTGAAAAGGCTCCAGTTCAGCAGTGAGGGGGGGGGCTGCAACCAAAATTGACTTACTTTGGTGCTCCAAAGCAGCAGGGGTTTCTTCCTGAACCGGTTTTAGGGAACCCCCTGAAATCTGGAATGATTTCGGGACCAGAGAACTGAGTTTTGAAGCTCTAAAGGGGGTCCTGGTACTTAATTGACAACCTGCACTGGGAGCATGGAGGTAATCAGGGAGTTTACTCTATGGTGTTAACTCCTTAACTGTCTCCACTCTCCCAGTACACATTGCCAATTAAATAACCGGACCCCCTTTAGAGCTTCAAAACTCAGTCCTCTGACCCCAAAATCTTTCCAGATTTCAGGGGGTTCCCTAAAGTCACTTAGGGGAAGGAACCCCTGCTGTTTTGGAGCTCCAAGGTAAATTTTAATTGCAGGCTTTCCCCCCTCGGTTTTAAAATCACCTGCCCAGGTAATCATTGGGAATGGATTTTCGCTCAGAACTCAAGTTTTTTAGGAATTCCATTTCCAATGATTTCTACGCATAAGTTGAATTCCTTGGTTGTAGAGGCACTCGCAAGTCAAGGTACCACTGTACTTGCTTTTTCTTTAGTGTTTCCCATAACAGAGACGGTTACTTGACGTCCTTCCTCGTGCTGAGGTGAACTTGCTTCCGGGTTGAAATCGGTTGCTGTCACGTCATCTAAAGCCGCTTCTGGCCCTGTTTCTTTGTACTCACGGGCATGATGAATGGAACCGGCAGGACTTTAACTTCACGAGTAAACTTTAACCGAGTAATAAGTCCGACCTTTTGAGACATCAGTAGTTCGCTGTCTAACCCCCCCCAAAAAAACAATGTAATTACATAATATATTATCTCGATGCAGATTAAGAGAAATCGCACATCCCCTCCGTGCAGAACGAGAAGCAAATTGAGGAGATTCCCGAGCTCTAGGAGGGGAATCTCTCACCCCGCTTGGAGCGCAGTTCAGGGGGTGTGGTCGGGTTGAACTCACTTCGACCCCACAAGGACATGAGGTTCCGTTCCTTCGTACCGGTCCCCAGCGGGACCACGAACAGCAATGAGAGGGACGTGAAGTATCAGCCATAGACAATATTCAGAACTCTCCTAGTTAGGTTGGCCTTTTGTCTTCCCTTTAAAAACCCATTTTGATCATCTTTTACGTAATTTGTAATAAATTTATTTATTGATGTGGAAATCTTTGCATCTTGATTAATTAAAGATATTGGTGTATATGAAACAATATCTCTGGAGTCCTTATTGGGTTTTGGAATTAAAATTATTAATGACTGTTGACAAAATGATGGAATTATTTTACCTTCTAATATTTCATTATAAAGCTTTTTAAATTTAGGTATTAAAATTGATTTAAATGTTTTATAAAATTCTGGTCCCAATCCATCACATCCTGGGGTTTTACAGTTCTTAGGTTTATTTATAGCCTCTATTATCTCTACCTCTTTAATAACTTTTTCTAATGCTCTTGCATCACTCTCACTTATTTTATTTTTCACATGGTGATTAATGTTACTTTCTATATCCTCTTTCAATATATTACTTCCTTTATATATATATTGATAAAATTCTTGCATAATCACTAATTTTTCTTTCATCACTTTACAATTTCCCCCCTTTTGTCTTTAATCATACCTATTTTAGATGTTTTCAAGATAATCTAGCTAAATGTTTGAGTTCTTGTTAAAATATTCAAAAACATTCCTCTTCAAATATAATAAATCTCTTTGAGCTTTCTGAGCTCAATATTCTACTTCTTTTTAGCATGAATCTCCATTAATTTCTTATCTCTATCCAAAAATGTTTATATTCTAGATCTTTTATTGACTTTCAATTTTCTTATCTCCTCTCTTACTCTTTTTATTGTGCAAGATTCTCTTTTGGCAATAACCTGAAAGACAGCCTTCACTGTGTCCCATATTAATCCCATTTTGCTCCCACCTTTTTTCATTAATTGTCCATGTTTCTGTGCATTCCTCTTTAATTCGATAAACTACCTTTGGATACTGAAAAATATTGGAGTCTATCCTCCATCTTTTTGCCTCTGTGTAATCTTTTCTAACTTTTAACTCAATTGACACTAAAGCATGATGTTATTTTTATTATGTTAATATCTGTGCTATTTATTTATTTACTTATTTATTTATTTATTTATTAGAGTTAATTATTTATTTTGTTAATTATTTTAGAAATCAAACTTTGGGACACAAATATAAATTCTATCCTAGAATAGCTATTATGTATAGCTATTATGTATGTGGTTGTCATCACTATTTTCTCTCCATATGCCTATTGTCATCACTAATTTCTCTCCATATGCCTTTAAACTGCTTGCTGAGACACTAGGATGAAAACCTACAACCCTAGCACCTGGAACCAAGAGGAGGAGACTATGCTTCTCACCTCTCCCCCTTTCTTCCCAGGTACCATAAAGCTGT
The DNA here is from genome assembly GCA_037367245.1 of Phrynocephalus guinanensis. Lineage (NCBI taxonomy): Eukaryota > Metazoa > Chordata > Lepidosauria > Squamata > Agamidae > Phrynocephalus > Phrynocephalus guinanensis. The sequence goes on along the minus strand of CM074744.1, from coordinate 25,605,188 downwards.
GAGGGTAGCCTCTGGCACACACTAAGTGCAGCACGAAGTTGCCACACTTGGTACCACAGAGATTGTTCAAAAACTGGGGGGAAACAATATGCAAGACAATGTAGGAAAACCTATTGTTACTGTTTTGGGTAATGGAAGAAATGGCTATTATAACGTTCCTACGCACTACAGAAGGAGGAAGGACTATAGGGTATTGATAACTCCCAAGGTACATACAAATTTGAATTGCTCTGAAAAACATATTGACAGGATCACTGGACCAAAAACTTTGCTGGTAAATGAAAGCTCCGTGAATAGGAAATCAACAATTTCCAAAATCAACAACAAAAAAACACTGGAGGAGATTATCAGCATGTGAAAAGCTTGGCTGTTCATATTGTTGCAAGTTGGCATGTGGTATGTTGGCTGTTGAAGTTGAATGCTCTATGTTGGTTGTTGTCACAACTTAAAGGTTGGATATTTACTCTGCTGAATGCTTGGAAATTAAGTTACCTAGCTGTATACACTGTATATATGTAAATAGACTGCTAAAACAAAGAAGCCTTATCTGTCTTCACCAAAGAGTAGTGCTCTGTCTCAAGACTGCTGCAATGTTCTCTTTCCTCATTGGCTGCTGTCTTCAAAATTTCCCAACATTATTGCTAGGGATGGGCAATTTGCTTTGGAGCCAGTAGGTTCTGAAATGACCCGCGCAAGCTTAGGTGGTGTTCCGAAGCCTCTGACAGACATGCAGCCAATGTCTTACCCTTTCTCTGGGCTCACACGGGGTTAAACTCCAACCAGAAAACAGGCTGTGATGTCATCTTTGTCCCCACCATGGTGCTGGCCAATCACGAGCTGTGCAGGGACAGGCATGATTCCACCTCCATGTCTGATTGGGTAGCACCACAGAGGAGCAAAGATGACTGTAACATAAATTGAGAGTGAGGAAAGAAAGCCTGTCTCAAAGGCCAAACGTAAACATCTTGAATAGTAAGCTGATGGCCTGAACTGTAGTAGATCTGAGATCATGAAGGAATGTAAGCAAGGGCCGAAGATGCATTCCATCCAAGAAGTAAGTGAACTCGGATTGGCCTAAAAGGACATGTGACTGTTTTTTCCATGCTGTGAAGAGGCAGACAGACAGAGACAGGGAGAAGGAGGAGGTTTTTTTCTGGAATGGTTTTCTGCATATGGACTATATGGACTTCTTAATTATGTAGTTTCTATAAGGGAGTAGGGAGGCTTCTGCCTCTGAAGCTTGCTTTAGACATTAAAAAGTAAGGAAGGGAAATCATGTGTTGTTATTTTCCAGTAAGCTAATATTTCTGTGAAATTCCATCTTTTCAATAAAAGCCTCTACTTAATATTCAAATGAAGGTGCCTATAGTGAGTATTCGATGAACAATTGTTCTAATAATCAATACAGCAGGGCCAGGTGATCAATAAAGGATGCACTTGGAAGCAATTAAGGGTAATTAACTCCTCCAGATAGTAGTTCTGGATAGAGGAGGAAAAATACCCTGTTTAAGCATTTCCGTACAATGACATCACAGTCTGATTCCTCCTTGGAGCTCAGCTCTGTGCCAGCAGAGAGAAAGGTAAGACATTAGTTGTGTGTTCGTCAGAACCTTCGGAACACCACCTGGACTTGCTCATCCCTAATTAGAGTATTTTCCAGTAAGTCCTGTTTTCTCATTATAGGGCCCAAACACAGTAGCCTCAGTTTAGTAATTTCAGATGCTAGGCAGCACTGAAGATTGATTTAGTTCAGCACCTGGTCTGTGGTACATTTAAAACTCTTCTCTGAACCACATTTCAAATAAGATTGAATTAGATTCTAGTTTTGTCAGTATCACTCTTAGTTCTGAGTAAAATTGGCTGTCCATGCTTATGCCTCACTTTAGAGCCATTATTACAATTTAGTTTTCATTTCATAATTTTTAATTTCATGATTTTTTATAAAACAATAAAACAAAATAAAGCCTGCAAGGAAGCCTCCCTCCTCCTTTTCCAGTATTCAGAAGAGTTCAGAAGCAAAGCTTCCATGAGATTAAAAACAGACTTTTATTAAAAATCGAAATGGGCTGCCTTGACCCTGGAACGCAGGGAGCTGCCGTCCCGTCCTTGGACAGAGGTTACTTCTCAGTACCACTCCACTTCCAGATCAAAGCCCTTCAAGTGGATCCGTTCCAGGATCCTTTCGTAGTCTAGCCGACGTATCTCAAAGCACAAGAGCAGCTGGATGTGGCTCAGCTCATTCTCGGTGAAGATCAGCAACTGCATGGAGGTTAAGGAGACGTAGACCTCCACTAAGGTCAACTTCCTGAGGCGCAGCAGGGCCATGCCAGGGGGCAGAAGGACTTTGAGGAAAAGGTGGTCCAAGTCAAAGGGCAAGCGGGACAGCTCCAGGGTCTCAAGGCGAGGGGAGTGGGTGAGCAGATCCTGGAGGCTCTGCCTAAGCAAGCAGATGTGGAGAAACGGCAAAGGGTTCTCCATGTCCAAGTAGGTCAGGGAGAAGTCACACAGCTGAGGGAACTGACAGGGAGGGAGGTTCAAGTCCCAGTCCAAGGGTTCAAAGCCCGGCTCCTCCTCAACACGACGATTGTAGACTGCGGGTGAGAAGAAGTTAATGGAGAGCTTCCGCAAATTCACACAGTGCATCAGCAGGGCGTGGAAAGAGAAGCGGTCTATAAAGCAGAAGCCGCTGAGGGAGAGGGTCCGAAGCTGAGGTCCCAGGCTTGCCACCACTGGCAGGAGGGCCCTCAGGTCCATGCGATCCTTAGCACAGAGGCTCAGCTCAGTGATGGAGTGGCAGGAGGAAAAATCAATGTTCCAGCCAGGTCTCCTTCTGAGGATGACAGTTATGTCTTCCAAGTGGGGGCACATGGCACAGACCTGGGACAGGAAGGACTCATTGATATTGCGTGCTTCTCTGAGGCCCAGCACGGGCCTGGTGCTCTCCTGGGCTGGAAGACCCAATGTCCTGTGACGCCGGGCCAGCATCTCCAGGGAGGGAAAGCCAGGGGGCACCTGGGCACTATCAAACTGCTGGTCATGGATTAGAGCCACTGCTTCCGCCGTGTAAATGTGACACAACCCCTTCAGATTGGGCAAGGCCAGCAGCACAAAGGCCAAGCTTGAAATGTTGTCAGCCTGGTAGGCTTCACACGACCGGGGACTGGCTGTGAGGTGTCGCAAGGCCTGGCAGCAGAAGGTGGCACCAACAGGGTCATAAACCAAATGAAGAAGGGAATCCGAAGACAGGTCGCAGCAGCTCGTGATATCCAAGTCCCGAAGCCGTGGACAGCAGGAGCGCACGGCGATCAAAACCTGGGTGTTGCACTGGGTTCCCGAGAGGCCGAGTTTTATGAGGGATGGCAACCCTTTCACCAGGTCAGTCAGAGTCTTGGCAGAGAGCTCGCTGCACCAGAAGAGGTCCAGTGTGGACAGATTCTGCCTCCGGAGGGAAAAAGAAAGGGAAAGGGTGTCAGTGGGAAAAGGCAAGGTTTGTCTGTCTCCCATGCATCACGCTACCCTCCACCAAGAAGGCCACGGTGCATAACCCATGCTTAATGGATGTTGGGAAAGATTGCATAGGTGGAATTTTCATACACCCTAGGCCATTGGACACCTAATGAGCCTGTTCAGGTCACTGTCTACCTAACAAGCCTATTCAGGCCACTGTCCATCTAACAAGCCTATTCAGACAAGGGTGGGGTGAAACCAAGGTGAACTATAAATTGGAGGCCTCACTGCTAACTTTCCTCAGACTGACAAAGCTGCTTGGATAAGTAGCAAACCGTTTTGATGCCACAAGAAACAAAGTCGAGTTGCTACGACTCAGCTCCCAGAAAACGTCACCTGGATGACACAGATTCTTCACAAACAAGGTATATCAGGGTTAATACACTGTTCATGCATGAATGAGACATGGTCCCTGTAGCGTTAACATGCTTGCTCCCGGCCCTTTCACAGGCTATTGACAAACACATCTAATTTTCTCTTTCACTGCCACCAACTAGCTATGCTAATAAATTAAAGCCTTCAGACTGTTTTTAAGTTTAATAAATAAAAGAAGTTTATTGATTACAAAGTAGAATCAAGATCATTAATGGCAACGTGTTTAAGTACAAACAAAAAGACGAATATAGCTCAAACCAACTTAAGTTTGATTACTAATAAAGCTGAATACATACACACCCAGTTCTGCATATATATATATATATATATATATATCAGAATGTCCTACTTCAAATATGCTGTCTAATATAGCAAGATTGTGTGCAGCAGCAATTATAATTTGTGCTTGTAAGAATTCGACAGATGTTCAAGTAGTTATAACTTAGGCTGGCTAAATTTATATGGTATTTTCCCTCCTTTGTTCTTCCTTATTTTGCTGTAATTGGTAATATTTATGTATATGTATATAGGTATTCTGAATTTGGTCATTGACTATAATAAAGCATTCAAAGGACTCTTTAGTGCCATTTCTTTTATAAAAAATCAAACTGGTATGACCCAAAGCAGGAAAGGGGAGCCCCTCGTGGGCAAAGTAGGAAGGAGAATAAGAACCCTCTCTTTCAGATGGGACGCCACCAAAAGACACCTGACCTGTCCCTAGACAGACCTTCTTACCTTGCACCGCACTGCGATGACCTGGGCCAGAGAGTTGCTGACCTGGTACATGCAAGAACTCAAGTCCAACTCCATCAGCTGTGGCACAAGGAACAAGCGCAACACGGCAGGGGACAGGCGCTTTTTCTTGCTTATCAATTTGAAGAGGTCCTGGACGAGGAAGCCAGCTGGGTGGAAGGAACGCACAAAGGGCATTTAGACCATGGGCAGGCAGCAAGGAGGAACAGGAAGCCAATAACCAACAGGGCAAAGAGAGGGAAGAGTCACAGGGGAGGTCTTCTATTTAGTACATTAAAGCACAGCAAGGCATGTGGTTTCTATACCACCCCAGAGTGCTCAAAGCACTCTCCAGGAAGTTTTCATTTCAATTATGCAGGCTACCCATTGACCCCTTAACAATCTGGGTACTCATTTTACTGACCTCGGTAAGATGGAAGGCTGAGTGAACCTAGAGTTGAGCCGTGGGTTGTGAGCACAGTTTTGGCAGTACAGCAATTTGTGAGACAAATGAGGCTCCTTAATACCTCCCCTTTCCTGAACACTCAACAAATATATCACCAGACATACTGCTATGTTCAAAACCTAAAATGTTTTCTTTTACATCTTTCCAGGGGGCCAAGCAGAGGAGCTGCTGTCTGTCTATCCTACTGAGAGTCTCAAGGTCAAGGTTGCAATTTTACATATGTTAAAGCAAGCCATCTGATTGGCCCTCCAATCTGCCCAGACTGCCTTCCAGCATGTGATGCAGTTGTTAAGAAGATGCTCTCTTTTGCTGCACACCCAGCTGCAGCACACAGATTTGTCCCTGGCGTGCTTTCTGCCCTCCCACTTTCCCTTCTCACTTTCCCTTTTTACAATAAAAATACTATAATTTCCTGTCTGTAAGATGACCCCAATTTTTCCAATCCAAAATTACAGTTTCACACATGGCTGTCTCCTCAATTTACTTCCATGTATGATGACCCTCAATTTATCATCTAACAATTTTAGCCAAAATATAGTCTTATAAGACAAAATTATACAATAAATTGAAGCCAATCCAGAAAACAAACATAAGAATTTAAAACATGCTGCTCATATGCTGCACTATAGCACTTAAAGCAGTCTCTGGGCAGTTTACAAGTAATTCTGCAGGCTACACATTGCCCCCACCTCCCCAGTGAGCTGGGGACTCATTTTACTAATCTCATAAGGGTGGAAGGGTGAGTGAACCTTGAGTTGGTTACGCAGAATTGAACCCCAGGTTGTGAGCACAATAACAGCTACAATACAGCAGTTTAACCACGGCATCACAGGGAGCTTATTAATTTGTGCACCCTTGACCCTCGGGGCTCTTACTTGATTAAAATCAACTTTATGTATGATTACTTTGTTGATTAGAATCCTTCCTAGGTTTGCCCCCATTCTTTCCAGAAATAAATTGAAACCATACTAGAAGTAGATCCTTTTCCTTTCTCAAATGCATATGCCAAAAATGGGCTCCAAAGATCTTTAAAACCATTAGTATGGGATATACTCCTTTACTAATTCTTAAATCACAAGTTAATTTATCATTGATAGCCATATCCCACATTTCTTCATACCATTCTTTAGCTGTTCCTTTGCTTCTTACCTAGCACAGTAAAGGGCCCCATTGGATCATGAGATTGGTGGCCATCCCGGTCTCCAGATGTGTAATCCTTGGCCCAGATCTCCTCCATATTGTCAGCCACATACTCCAAACACAAACGTTCCAGGGAGCGCACCGTCTTTTTCTTAGGCATGAAACTCTCAGGCGTCAGAGGGACAAGGAGACTGTGGGGAAGAATGGGACAGTTAGAAAAGCAGAACTCCGCAGGTTGGATTGCTCCCTTCTGAACAGGAAGGAGACGTCCGGGAGCATCCCTTCTGAGCTAGTCACATCCCCTCCTAGCACCACCTGCAACTTGGTTGTCCTCAGATACAAGCCTTTCAGCCTGGTTCCTCCCGTGAGCACACCATTCAGAAGTGCTAAGCCATGGGTTTGTCAAACCAAGCCTGGAACCTGCCTACATATACAGACGAGTATCATGCTTAGAACACGTCATGAGATGGCAAGACGGGCAGCAAAAGAAGCCAACGCTGGAAAGAGACGAGGGCCACAGGGTAAGGGGAAAATATGCAATGGAGCAACTCCACAGAGGAAGCCACCCCTTAAGACGGCAAGACTCCAGCTTAGCTCTTAATGCAAGGCTCACGTGGATTTTGCTAATTGCATCACTTTAAATCAGTGGCCATTTGACAACACATAATGGCCAAGTTGTGTTCATCCCTGCAGGGTGTAGGCCCCTCAAACAGAGTCATCTCCCCACACAGCTCCATCTGTGGGCTGTCAGGATTTTTTTTCCAATTTTGTAATCAGCTGTTAGCAATTTTATCCAGAAGGGACCTTTTCTGGCTGTGGTATCAATTGATCCAGCACTAACTGTCCTGTCTCTCTGTTCCCTGCTTTTCCCCCTTCTGTTTGTCACCTTGTTGCCCATCTATAAGTAAAATGTAGCCCTTGTTGTTGTTGTTCTTTCTACAACAAATGTCTTAAGAGCAGGTTCTTGAGACTCTAAGGATCACTTAAGGCAGGCATGCACAAACTTCGGCCCTCCTGATGTTTTGGACCACAACTCCCAGAATTCCAAGCCTGTATTTCCAATGGCAAAGGACTGTGGGAGTTGTGGTCCAAAACATCTGGAGGGCCAAACTTTGGAGATGCCTGACTTAGAGGGAAAGGGGTGGTCTACTCTCGGGAATTCGAAGCTGCTCTACTCCACCTCTCCCTCCACTTCTGCTGGGCAGAGAGAGTGAAGTGAACCAAGAATTCCAAAACTCGGCAACGCAGGCTCCCCCTCACTTGGCATCCCGGCCCACGAGGCGCTCTCTCCCCAGAGGAAAGGGCGACGGTGGGATCAGAAGAAGGAGCCCCTTTCCCCAAACTCACCGCGGAGGGGCGGGAAAGCTCCGAGGCCACGCGACGCTGCTCGCTGCGCCAACCCGGCGCCCGATCCCAGCTCCGTGCGTCGGAGGGGCCGCCCTTTCGCCCTCGCGTCTCGCCCCTCTGCGCCCCTTTGGTCCCCCTGCAAGCTCCGTCCGTCCGTCCAACGAGGGCCTTTCCCGGGGCAGCTCCTTTTATGGCGGCGCCTGCGGGGCCACTCCCTGCGCCCTAAGAGGTGCCGGAGGCCGGTGGGAAATGGGGCGGGGGGGGGGGCAAGGAGGGCTTGCAGGTGCCGAGGATCTGGCGGAGGCGGGAAGCGGCCCCGAATCCCAGGCCCGCCCTCCAAAAAGCACGACCTGAGTTTGGCATGCTTCATTCTTGCACAGTGGTACCTTGTATAAAGGAATTAATTCGTTCCAAATGAAATTATGTTAAGCAAATTTTCCTTTATACCAATTCCCATAGGAATGCATTGAAAACGGAGTAATCCCATTTTTATGTTGTACGGATTTCCCCCAAATTTTCCCTATCCCTGAAATTTTTATGTTGTACAGATTTTATGTGATACAAGCTGTTTGTTATACAAGGGTCCGCTGTATTTGAAAAAGAAATTTTGCGCTCCACGCTGAGGAACCCGGTTCACAGCCTTCCGCTTCAGATGCCAGCTCCTTTGCAGTCTTTTCTTTCTTTCTTTCTTTCTTTCTTTCTTTCTTTCTTTCTTTCTTTCTTTCTTTCTTTCTTTCTTTCTTTCTTTCTTTCTTTCTTTCTTTCTTTCTTTCTTTCTTTCTTTCTTTCTTTCTGCCCATCCAGTGAAAAGCCGCTCCCCCGGGCGGATTACAGGCATGTTAAAATCACCGCCCCTCCACACCCATCCTCGACTACCAGATTAAAATTGCAAACACCAAAATCCTCAAGACAGGGCCGATGTTTTCGCCCACTTGCCGACCTCCTGGACACTGCAAACCTCTTGACAACGTACCTTTAACGTGTTTAGGATCGTACTTGTTTGGGTTTTTAAAATATATTGGGACGGCGATGGGTCTGTGAAATGGGGGACCACGGTACGGGTGTGTCGCGCAGACACCTCAGGCCATAAACCAAACCTCTTCCCAGGGGGAATCTATTCGGAGATTTCCGCCGCCTTCCCAACAAAAACAAAAAGAAAACCACTAAAGAAACTTTGACTCGTCGGCGAGTTTACGGGATCCTCCCCACCTCCAGTGCCGGCTCTTTCTCTGTTTTGTCTTTAGCAGCAGGTTCCCAGCGAAACCTTCCCTCTCCTCGGAAGTAGGCTCGGGACGGCGGAGTTCCCTTCTCGGGAGTTTTTTCTATGGGACTCCCTTCCTTCCCTCTCGGCCTCGCTGTCGCTCCGCTTCCCATTGGTCAGCACCACCTCGGAGGTGTCCCTTCTCCTTTAAAGGGGAGAGGTTCCGCCCCCCAAAGAGGAAGGAAGGAGGGAGGGAGGCTGGGTGAAAAGTCATTCCTTGTATTTTATATGAATCTATGGGTTCAATAAGCTGCCTAGATGCCCAAAGCACGTCCGATCCCGCTTGATTTGAAGCTAAGCAGGGTCGGTCCTGGTTAGTACTTGGATGGGATGGGACCAAGGGAAAACCAGGTGCTGGAGGTGCCTGAGTATTCCTGCCAAGAAAACTCCATGGACATGGAGTCACACGACTGTAACGACACTCCACACACACATGGGTTCAATAGACTTTGTGTTTATGGCTACTTATAACTGTGTTGCTTTAATGTAATGTTGTCTTTTAATGCTGTCAGATGTCCCTCAATTCCTTGTTCTCAAAGACTTGAACATGTCTTAATTGAACTGGACTGTTCCTCATTACCGTAAGCCGCCATGGGTCCTTTTCCAAGGAGAATTTGTTTTATTTATTTATGTATTGGAGTTTTTATACCGCCCATCTGGTAGCAAGGTCACTCTGGGCGGTTTACAACAGGCGGGGTAAAAATACTCTAAAATAAATAAGTCTCCCAGCTCCACCTGTTGAATGGAAACCATCCCGCTCTGCCTCCAGGAAGGCCCCTATGGCAATTTAGGAGGGGTCCTGCAACTCCGTCTCCTCTACCCTTCCCGACCTCCTCCTCTCTTCCCCCCACCCCCCACCCCAGTGGAGATGGAAGGAGGACGCTTCTTATTAAGCCCCCACCCCACCCCCAAGAAGAGGCAGGGGCCAAGGGCTTGGAGGAGCCGCGCTCAACTCTCCGGCTTGGAAGCCCTCCCGTTTGGTAGCCAGCCAGCCAGCCAGCCAGCCAGCCAGCCAGCCAGCCACGGGAGAGCCCCTGGGCTCACTCTTCCCAGGTGAGTTTTACACGAAGGTCACCCCCCCCCCCAAACCCACGTTTTCCGGTGTGGTTCCTTCCTATCTGAGCGTGAAGAACTAGGTGGTCCCCCCAGACGTAGCCGCCAGAGGCGGGGAAGGGAGCCTCTGTTCTGCTAAGTGACTCAAAAGTGTCCCTGGATGTGGGGAGTGAATGACTTCTCACACCGCTTCACCCCGACCTCTCCGCCTGGTTCTTTGAGGAGCAGAAAACTACAAAAAGGCTTGTCCCCTCATATGGAAATTCAATTCATACATTCTCTCTGAAGAGCCTCCTGGCGCAGTGGTTAAGCTGCTGTACTGCAGCCAGTCTTTCCGGAAACAGGCAAAGATCTTTCTCTTTAGGCAAGATTTCACTACCTATTATGTGCCTTTTATATGAATCGATAGGATCACATAGACTTTGTGTTTATAACTACAGTACCTTTACCAATTTAATCCGTTCCGAATGCATGCTCTTAAGTCGAACTACTCTTGAGTCGGGGTACCTATCTAAAAAATTGGAAAAATAAGTTAAAAAATAAAAAATGAAAAAAAATATTTGTAAGTCGAACAGACCATATCTAAAATTTGTAAGGCGGCAGTTAAAATGCCAACAGTTTTCCGCTCTTAAGTCAAATTGCTCTTAAGTCGAGCTGCTATTAAGTTGGGGTACCACTGTACTTATAATCTTATGTGTTTACACTGACACTGTTTTCGATGTTAGTTTCCATCACTCATAACTTTTACATGTAGTAGTATTGTTTATTTACGGTCATAGACCAAAAAATACATGGTAATCAAATTCGAAAGACAACACCAATAATACAAATATAATTGGATAGATTAAAAGTTAATAACGTGTAGCCAAGGAAAATATTAATAGACATATAGTTGCATAGGATAATAATAAACAATTAATTATTCTAAATATTATATTAAAATATGAGAGGGTATTATATCATACACTGAAGAATTAGGGGATCAAATATTTGATGACAAAATCATCTTACGGGATGCCATGACTGCCACACAAAATCTGGCCATTATCATAGTTATATTTGTGTTTTTATCGGCTAGTAAATACTCAATATAAAATTTACTGGGTCTACCCGGGAACCTTTGAAAAATTGGATATAAAAGCTCTTTGCGTAGGTCCCTGTAAAAGCTGCAATACAGAAGTACATGTTCCAGGGTTTCGACATCCCCACAGTCACAGGGGCATAAACGTAGATGATAGGGAACCCGTTGAAATCTTCCATCCAACAGTTTGGAGGGTAACACATTTAATCTGGCTAAGGTAAATGCCTTTCTGAATTTGGGGATAGCTATGTTGTTCAGATAGGGGGGAGCATAAACACATCATTACATGTACTACTTGAGTGAGATAAAAGGCCCCGGTTCTGTTGGAGTTCAATGTCTCTGAGCCTTTGATGAATGGCAGTTCTGGCACTACTATAGCCCAGAGAAATAACATGCTTTACTGAAAAGCCAAGAGATCTACATTCATGTTCTAAGAACCATTTCCACCTGGAATGAAATAAATCTGTAAGGATCAAAGGGGCCAAGCCAACAGGGAGAAAAAGAAATTTTAACCAAGTAGTAAATAATTGCACTTTGGCTCGGAGACCCACAGAGGTTAGGCCAGCCTCCATTCAGATGGCAGTGTTAGAGACACATGGAGGTACCGCAAATATGGTTCTCAGAAATTTGGTTTGAATTCCCTCGAGGGAACTCAAGTTGGACTGGGCAAATAGTTGAGCACCATATAGCACATGGGCAAGCACTTTGGCCTTAAAAACCTGGAGAGCAGAGGGAATATGTTGGCCACCCTTAGAATAAAAGAATCTAAGTAAAACAGTAATGATTTTTCTAGAATTAATTATTACATTTCTAATATGGGGAAGCCAAGATCCAGAGGAGTGGAAAAGAATACCTAGGTATTTAAAGCTAGAGACCTGCTCAATCCGATTACCATTAATGTACCAGTTATGTTTGATTCTTCTTCTAGTAAAGATCAATACCTTCGATTTAGAATAATTAATGATTAGTTGTTCATTGGCACAAAAGGAGGAAAGTGTTCTTAAAAGACGCCGTAAACAAATACTAGACAAGGATAATAAAACTGCATCGTCTGCATATAAAAGAATTGAAATTGGGTGATAAGAACTTTTACATGGAATTTTACTCTTTTTAACTGTGTGCATTCTCTTGTAGCTTTAATGTAATGTTGTCTATTAATGCTGTAAGATGTCCCTCAGTTCCCTGTTCTCAATGCCTGAACATGTCTTAATTATACTGGACTGTATATTATCTCTCATTACTATAAGCCACCTTGGGTCCTTTTCCAAGGAGAAATGTGGGGTAAAAATACTATAAAATAAATAAATAAAATAAAATAAAATAAAATAAAATAAAATAAAACTGTGCTCACAACCTGGGGTTCATTCCCAAGTAGCTGGCTCAAGGTTCACTCAGCCTTCCATCCTTCCGAGGTCTGTAAAAGGAGTACCCAGCTCGCAGGTGGGCGCAATATGTAACCTGCATCATTACTTGTAAACCGTCCAGAGAAAGGAAAACTTAGATGATGCCCCATTCTCTGGCTGTGAGTACCTACAGAGTGGCTTTCTGCCAGATTTGGCAGAAATGAATGGATGGATGGATGGATGGATGAAGGGGAGGATGTGGGGATTTCCCCCAAGGAATCTTAAATGCATTGGTTTTTAACATGCACAGATGGACATGTGTGTCTAAGGCATCAGCAGGAGGTTTAACATCACCTCTCCTGCAAAGAATTGGTGACCTGATCTGGGATTCTCTCCATTGGCTCCAAGGAAAGCCTCCCTCTGGGCAGCTCAGATGAAAGCTGCTTGTTGTGACCGAATGCTGCTACCTCTACAATAGATATTTGCAATCAGATTTGGCAGTGCCTAGTGTGGTGTAGCAGGACTTGGGATGGATCAGGAAGGCTCGGGACGTTAGGGCTTGAATCTCTTCTTGGCTGCGGAAAATCATCGGGGAGGGGGTATGGGACCAGTAACAACACAACACTACAGTGATACAAAACACTTTGTGTTGCTGAATGAAACCGTTCTAGTTCAACCCCATTTGCTAATCCCAAGCTTTACAATGCTTAAACCAGGGGTCCTCAACCTAAGGCCCCGGGGCCGGATGCGGCCCCCCAAGGTCCTGAATCCAGCCCCTGGGACCAATTGCAACCCCCCCCCCTACCCCCTGCTTTGCAAGCAAGCCAGCCTCCACAGCTGCTTCTGTTGCTGAGGCAGTTCAAAGCAGTGGGCTATGTCGCTTCTCCCACTCCCCCCAACTACTGCCCAGATGATCAGCATGCTGGCTAGTGGCGCTAGTGGAGCCCACTTGCCCCTCCCTCCCCCCCTTTTTTCCATGTCGGCCTTTTTTTTAAAACTGTGGTCCGGCCCCCAGTGGTGTCTGGGGCGTGGTGGACCGGCCCGCTGTTTGAAAACTTTGAGGACCCCTGGCTTAAACGGTCCCTTTAAAACAAGATCAAACTCACAATTGATTCATTATTCACACGTGCCATGTTCCAAAGTAGTGTGTTTTGAAGCACTGGACTTTCCTTTTTGCCTCTGTGCAAAAAATGAAACCTCCTTTAGGCTTTAATCCTGTGGCTTCATTAGTGTGGCAGTGCCACATATACTTATCTGAAAAGGACCATGCTATGTATAATATTTTCAGACTCTGGATACCGAGATCCTGTTGAAGTGTGAACACTATACATAGCATGGACTCTGCTTCCCTCTAGTGGCCAGTTCTGGCAATAACCTCATAGCAAGATACAATACAGTAGGACCCCCATATCCACTGATTCATTATCCACTGATTCAGTTATCCACGGTTGGCAGAGGAAAAAATAAATAATTCAGCAGCCACAAAGCAAGCTACTGTCACAAAGAGCAGCTGTAAAGCAAGCTACTGTCCTAAAACAGCAGCCGTAAAGCAAGCACCATCACAAACAGCAGCTGTAAAGCAAGTTACTGTTGTAAAACAGCAGCTGTAAAGCAAGTTACTACCACAAAACAGCAGTTTTGGGGACATTTTGGCATTCTTTCTTATCCACGGTTTTCATTATCCACGGGAAGGCTTGAAACCAATCCCCAGCAGATACTGGGGTCCTACTGTACTTCTGGAAAACAAATTTTAAGTTTTCCCTTGAGAATTAAGTCCCGTCATTTCTGACTCTCTGCAACTGAGTCCGTGGATATGGTAGTCCTGCTGCCTTTGTCTTTATTTGACTTATGTATTAATTCATTTTTTTATTTATTCCTTTTTTTCCAGCCTGTTTGGCTGAAGGCCACTCATATGAGATTATTTCAATGTTAATTTCTCTTCTAGATGTTTTCCTAGTATGTTAACTGTCCCAAATAGTGCTATGCACTAATGGGGCAGTATATTAATTAATTCATCATAGGGAAAGCTTTTGACAAGTCTATTTCTAGGCGACAGCGAGGCCCCAAATCCTAGATGCTGTCTTCAGGCTGCCTTGGTTGAGTCATTGTGGCCTCTTTGCCAAAATATGAACAAACGTCCCTATTTTTAATAATTCTCTCATACTTATATTGGGTTTCTGACTCTAGGAACTCCATGCCCAAGAGAAAGAGCGTCCGCTCTCTGCAGGAGCTATGCCTGGAGAAGATAGCCAGAAATCTGGAGCGCGTCTGGATCAAGGACTACACAGACGATTGCCTGGGCAAGTACCACGTGCTTCCCACCTCACAAAGGCCGTGCCCTGGGCCAGAGGTGCCTCACCAAACAAGGTGATGGGAACGCACCCTTTACTTACAGTCACATGACAATGGGTGTGCAGTGCACCTCTGTGCATGCCACAGCAAGGCTCAAGCTATTGCGTCATCCCTTGGGAGGAACTGTGGGATTTGCTGTCCAAACATTCTGGGAGTTTATGCCCACAGAGTTGCTGTCCAAAACATCTGGAGGGTCAAAGGTTTTCCCACCCCTGCAAGAAGATGTGGAGGAGACTGGACCCAGCCTTCTACCCTCTCCCCCTGATGGAAGAGAGATTGGAAAGCAGTGAGGAGAACATAAGAACATAAGAAGAGCCATACTGGATCAAGCCAAAGGCCCAACTAGTCCAGCTTCCTGTATCTCACAGTGGCCCCACCAAATGCCTATGGGAGCACATGAAACTAGATATCTGTCTCCTGATACCTCTCCCCTGCATCTGGCCCTTGAAGTACCCTGGTTTTAAGCCTGGAGATTACACATCTCCATCATGGTTTGTATCCTGTGATGGACTTCTCCTCCAGGGATCTGTCCAATCCTCTTTTGAAGGCATCCAGGCTAGATGCCATGAGTTCTTTCCTTCAAGCTGCTGCTTTTACCCCCAATTTTTCCCAATAAAGAAAGGGTCAAACCAAGAGTGAGGGGAAGAGCTTCATGGACCGTGTGCAGACACCCCTCTCCTTGAGTCCTGAATTAGCACAGGTGCTGCCTGCTGTTCCTTCTTAGGGTGCATCCCTTCCCTGCACAGTGATGGCGGTCTTTCTCAGCCCATAGTTAGGAGCTAGCTTGTAGGAGGTTCCTTCTGCTGTTTCGTGCCAAGCCCTCAATGGGATGCTTTCTCCTTCCACCAGCCGGCTTCCTGGTCCAGGAGCTGCTCCAGTTGATGGGGAAAAGGAAGCTCCTGACCACTGCCCTGCTGGGTTCGCTCCTCGTGCCACAGCTGAAAACCTTGGACCTGAGCATCTGCCCGCAGCTGGTCACCAAGGCTGTGGTGACCCCCTTGCGTTGCAAGGTAAGCTGGTGGCAGGAGGTGACATGGACATGAGTCTTACGGGAAGTCCTCTTCGGAGGACGTTTACTGCTCTTTCCTCTCCTGCGTCGTCGCTCCTTCCTCCAAAAGTCTCAGGCTTGTGTCACTTGCTGGATAGAAGCGACAATATAGTTTTGTAGGCTGCCTTTCTCTGGGTGAGGGGGAGCCAAGGTGACTCACAATGTTAAAATAATTAGGGACCCTACTTGACTGACTCTCATTACGAGGTATCTCTGACATGGAGCTCCATAAAACTGGGACATTTTAATGGCTACCAGGTTGGATTTCTCCCCAAAGGAAAATGGATATTTACTAAATATATGGCATTATGTCTGTGAAGATTATCAGTCATCCAGGTGAGTTTATCTGGAAGTTGAGTCATGGCTACTGGACTTCTTTTTTGAGAGATAGAAACATTTCGCTGCTCATCCAAACAGCTTCCTCAGACTGATGAAGCTGTTTGGATGAGCAGTGAAACGTTTCTATCTCTCAAAAAAAGAAGTCCAGTAGCCATGACTCAACTACCAGATAAATATATGGCATGTGGGCAGTATGTATCCCAAAAGAACAACCCATTTGGATTCCATTTCAGCACATTACAAAGCAGGCGTTTTTTGGTTTGGCCTCTAACTGCTTTTAAGGCAAAATGTTTTATGATGTAAACCACCCAAAGTGGCCTTGGGCAGTATATACAGATGGGGAGTATCTAGAGGAAATTGACTGACTGATTGAATGAATGAAAATTATAACGTATGATGACACAAGTGTTGCAAAAGAAACCCTAATCAGTTTTGGTTTTGAAACACCAAGAATTTGTTTGTTTCAACCTGTTTCATCCAAGGCACCAAGTATTTCTATCCGCTAGCTTTGAGGTCAATTCCAGTTCAAAAAGTGACTTCCTGCCAAAAAACATTGAATCCTTAAGCTGCTGAAAGACTCTTTCCTGGGGCTGATTGGCGATGGTTTTTTATTTATTTTTTAATCCCCCCCACCCTCCAAGTGACAGGAAGCTGGATCTGGTGCTGTTTGTTTTAACTTCCCCCAGCCCTAGTGCCAACCAGGTTGTCTTTTAAAAATCCTAGCACCACCTGATGGCCATGGGGCTGAACTGCGCTTTAAAAAAGAACACCTTTGTATGTGGGAACTGCTATCCCACATCTTCAGTCACGTGACATGAGGAAGAGGAAAAGCCAGACCTTCAGAAGATCAGGATCTTCCCCAAGTGAGATAGCAGCCTTTGTGATTGAGAGTGTTAGGTTTCACCGGTGTGCCTTTTGCCTGATGCTTTATGAGCCTTATTACAGAGGCTGAAACCTAGAACTAGGGCAGTTGAAATAGTGGGGGGGGGGGGTTGGTGGGTCAACACTTGTGTTACTTCTACTGACTCAATGGTACTCCTCTCATTGCTTAGTCCTGGATTTCAGCCATCGTGCTGCCTCATTACCTTTTCTGTTTACATTTTTGCCAACAAGTAAAAAGACACAATCCCTGTAACAGAAGTGCCCTTAAGGCAAGTGTTGATTAAATAAAATACAGAAGGGGGGGTCCATTGATCTTTCTCTCCTGAGCCAGAAAAGTGGTGCAGCATTCAATCATGACTCATGTGCAAATCAAAATAAAGCAAAGTGTATCTGTGAAGATTCTCAGTCATTCAGGTGAGTTTATCTGGAAATTGAGTCATGGCAACTGGGCTTTTTTTTCTTGAGAGACTGAAACGTTTCGCTGCTCATCCAAACAGCTTTGTCAGTCTGTTGTTGCCAGGGCTCCTCCACTGGGTGGGGGTGGGGTCAAAGTGTGTTGCTCATATAACACTCAAAGCGCTCTCTGAGCAATTAAATCCATTTAATTATGCAGGCCACACCTTGCTCCACCCCCATCAGGCTAGATAATCAATTTACCAACCTCAGAAGGCTGGAGGCGGAGTCAATCCTGAGCCAGTTACCTAAGCCCGTTGGTCCTGTACCCAGATCATAAGCAGAGTCTTGACTGCAGTGCTGCCGTTGAATCGCTGTGCCACAAGTGTGATTTATAACACGCATTTGTTTACTGATGCCTTTTCTATCTCCGGAGGCAGAATCTCTCCACGCTCGTTCTCCAAGATTGCAACCAGATCCCTGCAGGTACCCTTCTGGGCCTGATCAAAGCTTTGCCGCGTCTCCTTAAACTAAACATCTCCTCCACCCAGTGCAACACCCAAGTCTTGTCGGCGGTGGCCTCTTGCTGCCGGCAGCTCTGTGAACTGGACATCTCCGGCTGCCAGCGGCTGTCCCCTTATTCCCTCTTCCATCTGGCCTACAACCCCAGTACGGGCTCTTTCTGCTGCTCCGGGTTACAAATCCTTGTACTTGAGCCGCTGAATCCCAGGATCAACAGGGAAGAGCTGGTCTGGGCCCTGGTCTTTCTCCTGCTGGCCTTGCCAAACTTGAGGTCCTTAGTCCATGAGCAACTGGCCGAGGCCGTGTGCCTCATCTACCACCATCTCTTTGAGGGCGAGCAGGTCCCCCCGGCCTTCCCCTCCCTGGATATGCTGGCCAGGTGCAGGGGCGCCAGCCATCCCGATGAGGCGGGCGGGGAATTCTCTCTGGCCCTCGAAGAGATCCGCTACCTGAACGAATCCTCCTGGCCAATGGTCCGTGCCGTCTGCCCGCGTGTCAGGAAGGTCTCCATGACGCTTGCCGGCATGCCTGTCTTGGGCGAGAGCTTCTTGTCCACCTGCCGCATTGCCCACTTGACCGTCGGCTGCCGGGAGGAAGGGGACCTGCGGGAGGTGTTGCCCTTGGCCCAAAGCCTACGGCTCCAGCTTGAATACCTCTCCATCTTCAATTTCGCCTTCGAGGATGAGCTGACCTTCCACACCCTCCTGAGCCACTGCCTGAACGTCCAGAAGCTCAGCATCCGCTTCCTCTCCCCGACGACATTCGCCTCCACCCGGAAGGTCAAAATGGAGGCCCTGACCTGGGACCGCCCTCTCCCGCCCCACCCGTTCCCTTACCTTTGCAAGTTCTGCCTGGTGCACTCAGATGAAGAGAACCCCCTGCCTTCCCGGCATGCCGCCTTGCTGAGGGAATGCCTCGAATCCCTGCTCAAGCATTCCCCATGCCTGGAAGTCTTAGAGCTGGTCGCCTTGCCTTTCTCCCTGGACGAGGTGTTTGAGAAGGTGCTGCAGCCCCCTGGCCAAGGAGCCCTGGCCCAACTCCGCCAGCTCTCCCTGGTCGAAGGCGACGTGTCCCTCCGCGCCATCCACTTGCTCTTGTCTGCCGAGAATCAGCTGAGCTGCCTTAGCCTGGACGCCTGCCCCGGCATGGAGGAGAGGGCGTACCAGGAGGTCTGCCAGAGAGTCGCCAAGGAGGGCCTCGACGTGGAGATTCTATGGACATAAAAAATAATAATAATAATAATAACAATAAAGGACTCCCTTATGGATCAGCAAAAAGGGCAGCCAGGCTTGGCCAGGGCCAAGATATGCTTTTTAAATAAAGTTGTATGAGCAGTGAAGGTTTGCTTCTGAAACGCATTGCGTGCAGGTACCATTGGATGCACAGGCTCTGTAGGTGAATGAATACAGGTACAGTGTGCGTGCGTGGGTGTGTGTTGTGTTTCTGGAAACAAAAAGGCAATGTTATGCTGGCCTGGCTAGCTACTTCCTACACTAATGCCTCCAGCACTCTAATGCTAGAGGCCAGTAGTTCCCAGCCTTCAGTCCCCAGGTCGTCTTGTTGGGCCCCAGTCGCACGACCGTTTTGGTGCTGTGTTTGCTGTGAATGACTGCGCAGCAAAAGATTGTGCCTCCACTCCAAGGCGCAGCATTTTGGCACCCCAGTTGACCACGCCCCCTGAAGGGCACTTTAACTGGATCATCCTATACCACCACTAGGGGTTCAATCAAATTACTCCTCTTAGAGCCTTTTCACACGACCCCTAAGATCCGCTGGCCACTTAAACTCGGACCAGAGATCTTAGGGGTTTGTCGCTGTTCCTGCGTTCCCACCCCCTCCGCACTCCTGGCTGCTGGCTGCGTGAGGGGAGGGAATGCCGCTCACCTCCGTTCTGCCGTCCCGGCACTGCATTCAGATCTCTTAAAGGGGCGGGGGGCAAAAAAAAGAACAAACAGAAGCAAGGAGAGCCTGGCAGTCGCTACGTTATATCCGCATCAGGAATTTTCACCTCCGGAGAGCAGGTACCTGAAAAGTGCGCTGGGACGCGCTTAGGTGGGCGTGGTCACATTTAATTATCTGTAAACTCCGGAGCTGGTGGGGAAACAATTTTAAGCTCCAGAGCTGGGAGCCATTTGCGGCGGAGTTTAGGGGTCGTGTACAAATACTCTTAATAATGCACAGTTTTTACCGCGGCAATTGCAGTGCAACCGGCGAAAATTCGCACCATTTCAGTCCCCCCCCCCCTTTTTTTTCCTGCCTCTTTCTGCTGTCCGACTTTAATAATCAATTGCTGGCATTTCGGCAACTGAGCGCTTCTACAAGGCTGCAAATTACCTGGTACAGTGACCAATGAGAAAGGAAGTGAGAGATGAGAGAAAAACAAAGGAGTTACTATAAAGGCACTCTGGTACTAGGGATACAAATGCCACATTCTCAATCTTTCACATGAACTCTTGCAGTAATACTAGAAAGCTGACGTATATATATATGTGAGCATGACAGAGAAAAGCAGATCAATAAACAGGGAAAAGATGCGCATTTGGCAAGACAGGACGGAAGTCTAATACAACCCTGCCGTCGGGGCGTTAACTGTGCATCAAACGTCATGTAATCACCCACGATTTTAGTACGCATCAAAATATGATGCACAGTTAATAGCCGTGCAACCAGGGTCCAACAACTCCCAGAAATCTTGGTCAGCACAACTAGTGGCGAAGGCTGTGAAGATCCTTGCTCCCCCCCCGCCCAATCCTCCACCTAATCTCCTGTGTGTTTCAAAATGCATGCTGAGGTTTTGTAGAATTTTGATCCATAAACCCTGCATTTTAAGAACATACGAGCCCTGCTAGATCTAGTCCAGTTTCCTGTATCTCACAGTGGCCCCACCAGATGCCTCTGGGAGCACATAGAAACCACAGACTTTAGTTTGTAAGGCAGGATCAGGAGTGTAAAAGTTAGTCTTTCCTGGTGCTCATCCATCCATTTAGTTGCCATGACTTGGACGTGATTTGATGGTGCATAAATGAAAACGTGAGATCCATCTTTGGTCCCTTAATTGGGAGAAGGGAAAGAAATGAAAATTAATAATAATAATAATAATAATAATAATAATAATAATAATAATAATAATAATAATAATAATAATACAATTATAAAAGGTGTGATGTGAATCTGGCTGTTTTCTCATCAGCTACAGTCTTAAAAGGGAAAAAAAATCACTCCAATGAAGCTGTTATTGGCTAACTTTCCAGTAAAGCATGGCACCTAATCACCAAAACAGAAATCCATACAGCATTTTGCCAAAAATGGCATCAGCAGTATGAGCTCTGCCTAGTAGTACATCCCAAAGTTTGGCCAGTGCTGTGATGTCCAACATTGAGAACCAAATACAGTAATGTCTTACAATTAGAGGCATATCCATCTTTTTCCTTCCTCCACAAACCATCAGGAGCAGAACTGGGCCATATTTTTGTGTGTGGATCTACCTCCCAAAAAATCTGCCTTTGATATCCCAATGAGCTTTTCCATCTTTTAACATTTTTGAAGGTTTTAAAGGGATATGAGACCTATTCATGGAGGTTAAGTACCCAGGGGGATGAAACCGAAAGAAACATGGATTAAGGCTCAGGAGATCTGGGTTCGAATCCCTGCTTGGCAATGGTAGTGGCGCAAGTGGTAAAACAGCTCCTCAGAAATCTAACTTATATTGAACCCCCCTATTAGGGTCACTATGGGTTGATTCTGATTTAACAGCAGGTAACAGCTGAAATCCTGAGGTTTAGTGTAGTCAGTTGCCCTAAGGGTAGGCCTTCTGAATAGTGGGGCTTTGGTGAATCAATGCCACTGTAAGTCCTATTGATTCAAATAGGCCTACTCTAATAGTGACTGACTATGCTTAGGAGAAAGCAGGGGCCTTTTCGCAAGACCCCTAAGATCCGCTGGTCCCTTAAATTCGGACCAGAGATTTTGGGGGTTCGTTTCTATTCCTGCGTCCCCACCCCTCAGCACTTCCTGCTCCTGTCGGCGTGAGGGGGGGGAGGGAAAAAAAGGACAAAAGAAGCCTTTACTAACCTGCCGGTGAAAAGGATGGAAGGTCGAACTTGCCAGGAGCCCCCTTACTTCCTGGTTCCTTCTCAAGGGGCTCTTAAAGGGGCGGGAGGCAAAAAAACAACAGACAAGCGAGGAGAGCCTGGCACTCT
Source organism: Phrynocephalus guinanensis (assembly GCA_037367245.1). Lineage (NCBI taxonomy): Eukaryota > Metazoa > Chordata > Lepidosauria > Squamata > Agamidae > Phrynocephalus > Phrynocephalus guinanensis. Next base: position 25,583,148 of record CM074744.1, on the reverse strand, counting down.
TATCCGCATCAAATATTTTTCACTTCCAGAGACAAGGTACAAGAAAAGTGCGCTGGGTCGCGCTAAAGTGGGCGTGGTCGCACTTAATTGTCTGCAAACTCCGGAGCTGGTGGGGAAACATTTTAAATCTCCGGAGCTTGCAGCCATTTGCGGCGGAGCTTAGGGGTCGTGTATAAACGCCCCAAGAAGATTCCAGCCATTATGTGCCATCAGGTAGGATGTTGCTGCAATGGATCTCCAGACTCAGACAAAACAATTTTGTGCACAATGATGACATCCAATCCAAATGTGGCATTGCACCAACTGCCAACAAGATGCATGAAGCCCAACTGCATTGGTATCAGACACGTCCTACGTGACAACGGGGGAACTCTGGCCGAAAAGAGTCTCACCCTGGAGGTCAGCGGATCCCAACCAAGGAAGTGTCCAAAACAGCAGTGGATGAACACCCTTTGACAATGACATGAAGTTGTCCCTGGTTCAACAAGACCGTGCCCACCACGGTGCCAAGTGGGAGGCAGAAAGAAGAACAGTTTGATCTATAATGGCCCCTCTTAGGCAACCAATCAAGTACTCGAAGGAATATGAAGTTCTGTTGAGGGGCAGCACTTCAATGGCGCCCAGATGCCCTCTGGCTTCCCCTCCCTGAAGAAGCTGGCCAGGCAGAGACTGGCCAAAGGCAGGGGCAAGAGGCGCCACAGGCTCACCCTGGCCCTTAGGGAAATCTATGGGGTGGACAAGTTCTCCTGGCCCCTAGCCTGCGCTATGTGTCCACACCTGGCAGTGGCCACCGTGTTTCTGCGAGCCGCCCCTGTCTCAGGCCTCGGCTTCCTCTTGTAGTGCCCCCTCGTCCACTTGACCATTGTCTGCCGGGGAAGATCAGCCTGAGGGAGCTTTTGCCAGTCACAGCGAGCCTTGGGGCTCAGCTCCAGTCCCTCACCATCATTGGCTTCACCATGGAAGATGAATTTTCTTTCTATCGCCTTCTGCGCCAGTGCCCACACCTAAGAACATAAGAACATAAGAAGAGCCATGCTGGATCAGGCCAAAGGCCCATCTAGTCCAGCTTCCTATATCTCACAGTGGCCCCACCAGATGTGTCTGGGAGTGCATGAGACTAGATCTCTGTCTCCTGATACCACTCCCCTGCATTTGGCCCTTGAAGTACCCTGGTTTTAAAGTGAGAGATTGCACATATCCATCATGGTTTGTAACCTGTGATGGACTTTTCCTCCAGGAATCTGTCCAAACCCCCTTTTGAAGGCATTCAGGCCAGATGCCATTGCCACATCCTGTGGCAGGAACTTCCACAGACCTCCAGAGACTAGGGGTCTCTTTCTTCTCCCCAGCAGTGCACAGGCACAGTGGGGAGCCGCCAAGCATGGAGGTATGTGCAGAGGGCTGGGACTTGGCCCTCTCTCCTTGCAAGTACCCTGAGCTTTGTGACCTGAACCTGGTGCACTGCAACCTGGAGCATCCCTTGCCTTCCCAGCATGCCATGGTGCTGAAGCAAGGCCTGATCGACCTGCTCAGATATTCCCCTTGCCTCCAGGTCCCGGCTCTTGCCCACCTCCCATTCTCCCTGGACAACGTCTTCCAGGCCGTGTTGGCGCCCCCCTCCCCCCGGCATGGCCCGGCTTCACCTCCACCAGCTCTTGATGGCTCAGGACAATGTCTCCGTTCACGCCATTGACCTGCTGCTGCCTTCGAAGAATGAGCTCGACCACCTCTGGTTGAAAATGTGCTCGGACATCCATGAGACGGACTTCAAGAAGCTTCTCCAGAGGGTCCACCGGGATTACCTTGAGCTGAACATCCGGTGGGCGTGACACGGGAGCCCCTCTAGCCCGGAACTGCAGCTCCGACAGTATTTATGTGTTCTAATTGTGCTGATATTGTATTAAATGGGATGTGCTTGATTTTAATAAAGTCTGTACAAAGTCTGGACTCTAGTCTCAACCCCCACTGTTAAGGGCTGGCTGCCTACTGTGACGTCACCCCTTTCACACACAGGGTTTTCAAAGGCACAACTGGATTTGTTTCGACATCCCACCGCTGTGCCACCAAATTGTGACGACACCTCCCTTATAAATGTGTGATTGTGATGAAAATTTGAAATGTAGGGAACCAAATTATTAATCTTCACAGGATCCATTTGGTAATGCTGCCACCTTTTAAATCTTCGTCTTATGAACTGGGACAGATTCTGATGTATAATGTAAAAATAATAATGAAGTTTATTGAGAAAATAAATAAATATAATAATGTCTGAAGTTGGTATGTGTTGCCTTAAACATAAAATAGATTAATTCAACTCTTCAAGCCTCCCTGTCTTTAATAACCAGTAAAGAGTAAAGCCCTCACTGCCTGACTGAACTCTAACAGAGCTGTGCTCTCTCAGCACTCTCAGCTCTTAACTAACTCAACTAATTCACTAACTGACTCAACTAACTCTCACAGACCAGGCTCCACCCTTTTTATACCATACCATCCCCCGCCCTCCTGCTGGGATTGGCTGATAATTTACATACGTATTTCTCCTGAATCCAGGGTGTTGTCACGCCTACCTCTCAAGGTTGTCGTGAAACATACTAGTAATTAAAACACATGACTGCATTGTAAAGCAGGGAATCAAAGCGCTGGCACTCTGGGCTGCCATTTGCAGGGTCAGGGCCCTAGTCCTCAACCCCACCAAATTATCCAAGTAGTGGGTAACCTACTTCACAAGACCCCATTCTGCTGGACGTGTCCACGAAAGCTTACATTAAAATATAATATTTAAGGTGCCACATGTTTTTGTCGTATTTTATTTATTATTTATTTTGAATAATTTTAACCCCACCTTTCTCCTTGGAAAAGGACCTAAAGTGGTCTTTTCTTTTCTTTTGATTTGATTTTTGCCTGGACTACTTCACAAGGTTGATCAGTGCCACACACCCCACCTCCATTAACAAGAAATAAGTGTCTAGGATGACAAAGTAACACACAGCTTCCTGTTCAGAGGGCCTGGCTAAAACTTGTAGGGTGAGGGCTGTAGTGTCAAATGGGCAGGCAACCTACCTTGCGGAGAGTTACTCTGAAGTGACTCCCATGATATACATAAGAAATACACATGGAATCCCATTGGAAGACATGGCCTAGCCATTATACTGTGGGGGGAGACAGGTGGGATGTACCCCCCCCCAGCTTCCTAAGCTGTCATTTGGGAGTATGACTCCTTCACAGGGTTGTGAAGGGCCAAACCAGCTGAAATCCTGTTGCTCAGTGTAGTGCAGGGGTGGGGAACCTTCGGCCCTCCTGATGTTTTGGACCACAACTCCCACAGCCCTTTATCATTGGCAATGGAGGCTCAGAATTCTGGGATTTATTTATTTATTTATTTATTTATTTATTTATTTATTTATTTATTTATTTATTTATTTATTTATTTGTTTATTTGTTTGTTTGTTTTTATACTTGTCTATTGCTCCAGATTCCTCAAGCAAGAACTCTGAGCGGTTTACATCAGGTAACATAAGAAACAACCAAAAAAGAGTGATTCTGTAATAATAATAATAGTGATAATAAAAACATGATAATACCGGAAAAAGACAAAGACAACAGACAACAAACATATACTCGGCAAGAGATGCAAAAAAAAAATAATCATAACAGACAAACAGCAAACACAGGGAGAGCAAAACACCCTTAGCCATTACCAAAGGCTTCCTGGAACAACTGGAGTTTTTATGGTCCAAAATATCTGGATGATCGAAGGTCCCCCACCCTGGGTGTAGTGAGAAACTCCTAGGATCAGCCCATTGGATTGGGGGCGTGGTGGGTGGAATCGGGTTAGTCAAGCCCTCTGTAAGTTCCACTGATCCAATGGGACTACTCGAGTTACTTGTAGCAACAGGATCTCAGCCAGAAACCAAATGTCCAAGGAAGAAACAAAGTTGATGAACAGCAAGCCAAGAGAAGACAGTCTCCTCCTACTTGACCAGGTAGGGGAGCATCCAATGATAACACCTTTGATGTTTCCTGGCCCAACCTTTGCAAGGGGGCTGGTGCTCAGTTCCTTGCTCTGCAAGAAAGACGGGGGTTGGGGGGTTGGGGGTGGACAGCGTGTAGATCTACTTTGCAATCCAGATCTTCTTCAGTCCAAATGGATGAGACTTTTCCTGAAGCTTCTCTCCCCTTGATCCCCTTCAGCAGCTGTCCTAAGAAGGTCCATGCCATATCCTCCTCCACCCCCTACAATCTCCTCTATGGCCACTGCCCCCCCCCCTCAGCGCCAAGGGGCCCCACCATAAAGGCAGCCCCGGAGGGAGGGGCCTTCCCTCCGGCCAGCGCCTCCAGCCATCCTGCACAGGTGTGAAGCTGCAGTCAGGCAGAGAGAGGGGAAGGAGCCCAAGCCATCGAGAGAGACAAGATTCTCACACCACATCTGGAAGGAGTCCTCTCCCCTCAACAGGTAAGGCAGTGGAGGGTTGCAGGTCTGGATTCTTGCTTCTCTGAGTCAGGGGAAGGCTCCTGAATAGCACTTTGAAAAGCAAAAATGATGTATTATACCTTGCTTAGTATGTATATCATGTCACGTTGTGTAGTTTATTCTGGTGTTTTTATTGTATAGTATATTTGTTGTTTTATGTTGAATGGTTGTAGTGGCCCTGCAGCTAGATGGGTGGTAAGTAAGTAAGTAAGTAAGTAAGTAAGTAAATAAATAAATAAATAAATAATAAATAAATAAATAAATAAATAAATAAATAAATAAATAAATAAAAGGCAAAGCGTGCTGCTTATGCACTGGCCCATAGGGGTTAAAGGACTCTCGGGGTACACACACACACACACACACACACACACACACACACAAACTAAGGGAGTCCTACCACCAATGTGAAAAGGATGGAAGGCTGAGTGAACCTTGAGCTGGTTACCTGGGATTTATCCCCAGGTTGTGAGCACAGTTTTGGCTGCAGTGCAGCAGCCACTTAACCCCTGTGCCATGAGGCTCATATCCCAGAAACGCAGAGAGAGAGAGAGAGAGAGAGAGAGAGAGAGAGAGAGAGAGAGAGAGAGAGAGAGAGAGAGAGAGAGAAGAGGTGGGCTGCAGCTACAGAGGACTTGCTCCATCTGAGGCCGAATAGGCCCGGTCTGCAATGTGCAGCCTCTGCTCTCTCGCTGGACATCTCAGCCTTCTGGGACAAGGTGGTCGAGGCAGCAGTCTGGACCCACGTTGCTCTCCTACTTAACCTGGGAAAAATTAGGGCAGGTGGAGGAAAGAGGAGGGAGTCCATGAGTTATGTGGACAGAGGGACGCTCTTCTCCCTATCACAAAATACCAGAACTAGGGGACATCCACTCAAATTGAGGGTTGGGAGAGTGAGAACAGACAAAAGAAAATACTTTTTTAACCAGCGTGTTGTTAGTCTGTGGAACTCCCTGCCACAGGATGTGGTGATGGCATCTGGCCTGGATGCCTTCAAAAGGGGATTGGACAGATTCCTGGAGGAAACGTCCATCACAGGCTACAAACCATGATGGAGATGTGTACTCTCCAGGCTTAAAACCAGGGTACTTCAAGGGCCAGGTGCAGGGGAGTTGTATCAGGAGACAGTTATCTAGTCCTGTGCGCTTCTAGACGCATTTGGTGGGGCCACTGTGAGATACAGGAGGCTGGACTTGATGGGCCTTTGGCCTGATCCAGCATGGCTCTTCTTATGTTCTTATGTAGTCAAGATTTGAGCAGATGTAGGCAGTGACGTATCCAGTTATAAAAACAGCAGCCCCTTGAAGACATATCTGCACAACCTCTCTACAGCCAGGCAGCTTTACTCTTTGGCAATATTCAGAAACCCAGTGTGGTGCAGTGGATAGAGTGACAGACTCGGACTTCGGAGACCAGGGTTCAAATCCCCGCTAAGTCACGGAAACTGACTTAGGATGCAGAATGGATAAACCTTCTCCTTAAATATTTCACTTGCCTTATAAGGCCTGTAAGTCTATTCTGACTTACACAGAACAAGAACAACAGTATCCAGTGCCTGTCGCCATGCAGGGATGCCCCTTGCTTTGGACAGCCCAGGGTACCAGGGCAGGTAAAACCAGGGGGTGGCTGGTTCCCAGAGTCACAGCATCCCAGAGGTGCAGCACCCCTGGCCAATGGAATGGTGGAGATTTGGGATGCTGCCGCCACCCTTTGCTTTGATGGGCATGGGAGGGGACCCAACCCAAGAGCTTGCCGGGGTAACTGCGCCAACATGGATGGAGAGCTGTTGCCATGTCTCCAGAGCACCATCCTATCCTCATGAAAAGGTGACTATCCTGTGCAGCTCCACTGGGAAAGAAGCTGCCAGGTCCTCCAGTTGGGTGAAGTTGATTAGTCAGTGCTCCAAGGTGAGAGGGACAGTCCTAGAAGCCTCCAAGGCATTTTTCTAGATGATGATGATGATGATGATGATGATGATGATGATGATGATGATGATGATGATGATGATGATGATGTGTTATTAAGTCACTTCAGATTTACGGTGATCCATTCCAGGGTTTTCCAGGTAGAGAATACTCAAAAGTGTTTCCACATTATCTTTATTTGGGGGGTGGGGGGTGCCCTGGGATTGTGCGGCTTACCCAAGGCCACCCAGGATGGCTCTTCTCACTAGAGGCAAAAGAGGGGTGTGGAGGAACTGAATTCTCCACCTCTGGTTCCACAGCCCAAAACTTAAGCCACTGAGCTCTCCAACCAGTGACACTAAAGGGGAAAGTGTGTCCTGAAATGATCCCCGCCCCCTTCTGCCTTGGATCAAGCTCTTCTGTCCATCGGGCATGAAAGACCCCGGTCTGTTTCTTGATATTGTCTCAAACTTCTTCCCATGGTTTCGACTCCAGGAGCTCCATGCCTAAGAGGAAGAATGTCCGTTCGCTGCAAAGGCTGGGCTTGGAGAGCGTGGCTAGGAATGCAGAGCGCATCTGGTTCAGAGATTATAGAGACAACTACCTAGGCAAGTATAACATATTGGGGGGGGGGGTCCTTCTGCTCGGTGGGTGAAGAACCAAACACAGTTGGGAGGCAGGCAGAATGACCGACAAGCCTACCTGGGTCACCTCTGTTAGGTGCGTGGGCAACCTGAGGAGGATCCGAGGAGCAGCCCTCAATTGGCGACTGTGATCAAAAACAGCGCAGCAAGGACGGCAGCCATCAAATGGATGTTTTAATGCAGTACTGGCCAAACTTTGGCCCTCCAGATGTTTTGGACCACACCTCCCAGAATTCCAAGCCTTTAATGCCAATGACAAAGGACTGTGGGAGTTGTGGTCCAAAACGTCTGGAGAGCCGAAGTTTGGCCACCACTGGTTTAATGGAAATTTTATTTATTATTTATTTATTATTTATTTATTAGATTTTTTTATACTGCACCATCTAGCAACAAAGCAAAAGCAAAGTGTTCTGCTTATATACCGCCCCATACCACTTCAAGAAGTCTCTGGACGGTTTACAGTTTAATTACACTAAGCAGGCTACATATCCCCCCGCCCCCATGCAAGCTGGGTACTCATTATACCGACCTCAGAAGGATGGAAGGCTGAGTCAACCTTGAGCCTGCTACCTGGAATTGAACCCCAGGTCGGGAGCACAGTTTTAGCTGCAGTGCAGGCATTTCACAATGGCCACTCTGGGTGGAAAACAGAAGGATGTGTCTCCCAGAGCAAACTCCCTGCATGGAGGTGCACCACATGCTTCCGTTGAGGCACATCCAACTTTTTCCACTCCTTTGCAGCCAGAATTAACCCACATTTCACAAGTAACCCTAAGTTTTGCATCTGGTACAGTACTACTCATTATTTAGTTTTTGGTTTTCAAACTTGTGCATCGCCCTGTGATAAACACCCTCCAAAGCGATTTACATGCAAAGGAAAGCAAACAAAATACAATGGACCCTTGTATAACAAATGGTTTGTATAACATAAAATCTGTACAATGTAAAAAAATCCGGGGATAGGGGAAATTTGCTTAACAGAATCACCTAAGGGGTGAATCCGTGCAACATAAAAATGGTTGTGATTAGGGATTACACTGTACTCTGTTTTCAAAGCATTCCCATGGGAAATTTGTATAAAGGAAATTTTGGTTAACAGAATTTCATTTGGAACAAATTAATTCCTTTATACAAGGTACCACTGTAAATCCTAAAGAAGATACTAAGGCATAAACATCACCTGTAAGCTGATAAGGCAACCATCCATGAACAAGCCAACGGAGAATTGAAGGAAGGCGAATGGGCAAGATCAACATGGCCAGTCCATGCTGCGTTAGGAGAGGGTGCCCCCAAAGGCTTTGGTAAACGAACCTCTTTGGGGGCATCCTCTTGAAGGCATTGAGGGAGGAAGCCAGGTGACGCTCCATTGGGAGCCCATTCCCAAAGGATGGGGCCACGACCAAGAAGGCTTTGTTTCCAGCTGAGACACACACGCCCAGCCTCCCACAGGAGCTGCTACCTGAAGTAACATAATGTTATCATTGTTATAATTTGTTGTAAACCACCCAAATTGTTGTAATTTGTTGTAAACCGCCCAGAGTTCCTGCGGGAAAGTCGGGTGGTCAATAAGCGCAAATACTGTATAAACAAACAAACAAACAAACAAACAAACAAACGTGGCCTGAGAGGATCAGGTGGAGTGGGAGGACATCTTTTGGGGGTCCCAAACCATGAAGGGCTTTGTAAGTCACAACCAGCAATTCAGTTTCACTAGAACAGCCAAGAGGAGGTGTGGGGACAACGTCCTTCGTGAAAGAACATAAGAACAGCCTTGCTGGAACAGGCCACAGCCCATCCAGTCCAGCATTTTGTCTCACACAGTGGCTCACCCTTTGCTTCAGGGTCTTCCCAAGCAGATGTCTTCACCTGCTTACGATTCCCCGCAAATGGCATTGAGAGATATCCTGCCTCTCTCTCCAATCCGGAGGTTGACCTTAGGCATCTGTAATGATGCTTGGTAAAGCTGACTGTTGAAGCCGGTTTGTAGGCTACAGAGTTTCACACAGGTTGACTAAAATCCAGTTGGGGAGAAGAAGCAGCAGCACATGCAATCAACAAGTCTTTCTACAAAAGGGGAATGCTGGACCAACCTTCTGTCCTGGTGCAGAATGGTTTAAAGAGGCCCATTAAGACTGGAGTAAAAGCAAAAGCAAAGTGTTCTGTTTATATACTGCCCCATACCACTTCAAGTAGTCTCTAGGCGGTTTACAGTTTTTAATTACAGTAATGCAGGGCTACACATTGCACCCACCCCCCAGCAAGCTGGGTACTTATTTTACCGACCTCGGTAACTTATTAATCCAGTTACCATCCTTCCGAGGGCCTCTTAATAAGTTTTTCTCTGTGGGTTGAATCATAGAATCATAGAGTTGGAAGAGACCTCAAGGGCCATCCAGTCCAACCCCCGGCCATGCAGGAACTATCCCCCACCATCAAAGTAATAATGTACAACACAAAGTAGTTGCAAAAATAAAATGGATCCTGGGATAAAACTGGGTCCTACTGATTCTACTCTCTCTCTCTCTCTCTCTCTCTCTCTCTCTCTCTCTCTCACACACACACACACACACACACACACACACACACACACACACACACACACACACTCACACACACAAACTGGCTCTTAGCTGCAAATGGCTGAAGAAAAATCCCCGAGTAGGGCTGGCTACCACCCCAGACCCTACAAGCTAAATATCTTTAACCTTTTTCCCATCCAGCTAGCTTCCTTCTGCAGGAGCTTTTGCTATTAATGAGGCAGGAGGATCTCCTGACCCCTGCTCTGCTTGACACCTTCCTCGTGCCACAGCTGACGGAGCTGCAGCTGAGAATCTGCTCGGACCTGGTCAATGAGACGGTCACCCAGGCTATTACAGCACGCTGCAAGGTAAGGCAGGGAAAGGCAGGGAGGGAAGCCGCTGGACCGAGATCTCGGTGGTGGTGGCGGTGGCGGTGGTGGTGGTGGTGGTAAATGGATGCCTTTTAGAAAAAATGTATGATGTGAAGAATGTGGACAAGGAGGAGGGAGGAACATCTTCCACAACTCATCTTCATTATGACTAAAATTATGGAAAACCTGGAGGAATAAAGGCATGTAAAATGAAGGAGACACCAAGGTACATTAGGACCCCTGTATCCACAGGATCAGTTTGATCTGAAAATATTAAAAGAAAAATCCTAGATATACAATATACAGTGGTACCTTGTATAAAGGAATTAATTCGTTCCAAATGAAATTATGTTAAATAAATTTTCCTTTTTACAAATTTCCCATAGGAACGCATTGAAAACAGAGTGGTCCTCATTTTTATGTTGTACAGATTCGACCCATAGACTATTATGTTAAACAAATTTCCCCTATCTCCAGAATTTTTTATGTTGTACAAATTTTATGTTATACAGACCGTTTGTTATACAAGGGTCCACTGTACTGTATATTTCTAAAGATGAAGTTACAAAATGGATCACTAGGGGGAGCCAGAGACCATGCTATGTATAATGTTCACTATACAATAAGACCCCTCTATTTGCTAATTCATCTATTTGTGGTCTGAAAATATTATAGTACTGTACATGGTAGCCAGCTCCCTCTAGTGGCAGTTCTGGCAGTGCATGTTAAAAATCTGTTTTCCTCCCCTTTACTATATTACTAGATCAGTGTTGGCCAACCTACAGTACAGGTGCCAAAAGTGGCACTCAGAGCCCTTTCTGTGGGCACCCGACATCGCCCCTTCACAGCCCCCTGTATTCAGCTTAAATTGCTGTATTGGCACTTTGGGGGGAAATGGTGGGTTTTGAATTGCAGTTTGGGCATTTGGTCTCTAAAAGGTTCACCATCACTGTACTAGATATTTAGCATTCCCTATTATACACAGATGTCAGTATCTGCATGGCCTCCTGGAGATATATCCTAATGGGTATTGGGAGGTTGCATAGGTATGATGTTCACACACACACACCAGGTAACTGTAAATCTCAGCCTCTCTAGGCCACTGCCCGCTTAACAAGCCTATTCAGACTGGGTGTGTGTGTGTGGAACCAAGATGAACTACAATTGGGAGCCTCCCACCAACTTTCATCAGACTGATGAAGCTCCTTGGATGAGTAGTGAAACATTTTGGTCTCACAAGAAAAGAATTCCCATTGCCACGACTCTACTTCCAATTTACAAGGCTGCCGTGCTTAGGCTCCAGTTGTTCTTAGAGGAAGATGTCCTGGATCCATTCCAGTCTGGGTTCAGAGCAGCATGGGACTGAGACAGCCCTGGTCGTATTGCAAGATGACCTCTTGAGGGGGGCTGACAGGGGTTGCTCTACCCTGTTGGTCCTCCTCAATTTGTCAGCAGCCTTTGATACCATCGACCACGGTATCCTCCTAGGCAGGTCGTCTGAGGCGGCTATTGGGTGCCATGCTCTGTGCTGGCTCCAGTCCTTTTTTGATAACCATACCCAGAGAGTAGAGATGGGGGTGATTTGTCAGCCCCATGGACACTCCCTTGTGGGGTGTCTCAGGGGCTGGTGATCTCCCCTATGCTGCTTAACATCTGCATGTGGGTCCGGGCTGACGTCATTTGGAGTTATGGGGTCTGCTGCCATCAGTATGTTGATGACACACAGCTCTAGCTCTCCTTTTCCACCTCTGCAACGGAAGCGGTGCAGATCCTGGATCGCTGCCTGGATGTGGTCATGAAATGGACCAGTTCTAACAGGCTCAAGCTCAATCCCAGGAATACTGAGGTTCTGTTCCTTGGGGGATCCCCAGATGGGTACAGTGGCCCTCTCCCCAGTTTGGGGGGATTGACCCTCCAGCTGCCGGATAGAGTGAGGAGTCTGGGCATCGTCCTGGACCCAGCCTTGTCCCTGGAAGCCCAGGTGGCAGCTGTTTCCAAGACGGCCTTTTACCATTTTAGGATTATTGCCCAGATTCGCCCATACTTGGACGTAGATTCCCTTAGGACAGTAGTGCAGGTGCTGGTGATCTTGAGGATAGATTACTGTAATGCTCTTTACATGGGGCTACCTTTGACCCTTGTTCGGCGATTGTAGCGGGTGCAGAATGCAGCGGCCAGGTTGGTGGTTGGTGCAGGCAGGTTTGACCGTATCACCCCCGTCCTGGCCCACTTGCATTGGCTAACTGTTGTCTCCCAAATAAGGTTCAAGGTACTGGTTTTGGTTTACAAAACCCTCCATGGCTTGGGACCTAAATATCTGGTGGAGCGGATATCCCAGAGGTCAGCTTTGTCTTGAAGGACCAGAGCTTCGCTTGCCTTGTCGCTCTGGATGGCCACTCCGAGGGAGGCCCGAATCGGGCCTTCTCAGTGGCTGCCCTGACACTTTGGAACAAACTGCCTATGGCAGGCATACCCAAAGTCAGGCCCGGGGGCCAAATGCGGCCCGTTTTCAAATTTCGAGTGGTCAGCGGCCTCTTCTGCCCACTGGCTCATCCTGTCACTCATCCCCGCCAGCTGGCTCCACCCCATACTGGATGGAGACATCAGCTTGCAATTTTATTGTTTGCCTGTCCTACCTGCCTCTGTCCACCCCACCCCACCCCAGCCACCTGCCTAGCCTACTGTTGCTGCAGCATCCTCCTTGCCTCCTTGCATGTTATAGAGACTTGTCCAAAGTCTGGCCCGGAGGCCAAATGTGGCTGAATGGTCAGCCCCCACACATTTTCACCTCACCAAATCTGGCCCTCCTTGCAAAAAGTTTGGACACCCCTGGCCTATGGAGATCAGGCTGGCAGGGTCCCTGCCGGCCTTCAGAGACCTGGCTCTTTAGGGGAAAGCTTTGGTGATCACTCAGTGTACGGTTGTGTGTTGTTAGTTTAGTTGTATTGTTTGTCCCCGCCCCTTTCTTGCCATATTCTGTGCTTGCTTGTATTATTGTTTTTACTGTTTTTATATTTTTATATTTGTTTTGTTTTGTTAGGGGGTCGTGCTTTGGGGGGGGAGGTCAAGTTGTTTTTGCAATTTGTTGTACACCGCCCAAAGTTTCCAAGGGAAACTCAGGTGGTTAACAAGTATAAAAATAAATAAATAAAAATAAATATTATACCATGACCTTGCATTATTTCACCGTATCTTTCAGAGAACAACCATTCAAGTATACAGATATTTAGCTTTTTTTGTGTGTGTGTGTGTGTGTGTGTGTGTGTGTGTGTGTTTAATTTGTAGGGTTTTTTTTTACATATCGGGTATGAATGCTGTTAGTTGAGAGAATGTAGGGTTGTGTGTGTGTGTGTGTGTATCTTTGGTTTTATGCCTTAGAGTTTGATTATGGGTACAAGTGATGCTGGGTGAGAAAATGTAAGAGTATGTCTATAGATGTTTGTTTTTAATGGTAAGCTTATGTTTTGGAATTTTTATTGAGGGTAAGACTGCGTGGCACTTTTTAATTTCATTGTACGTGTACAATGACAATAAAGTGTTATTCTATTCTATTCTATTCTATTCTATTCTATTCTAAAACCTTGTTTTTAAATTACAGTGTACATTTCCAGGGCTACTTTTTCTGTGCCCCCCTTATGTTCTTATGTTTTGGGAGATGTTTTACCATATAAAACATCTCCCATTTTACATAAGAACATAAGAACATAAGAAGAGCCATGCTGGATCAGACCAAAGGCCCATCTAGTCCATCTTCCTGTATCTCACAGTGGCCCCACCAAATGCATCTGGGAGCGCACGAGACTAGATATCTGTCTCCTGATACCACTCTCCTGCATCTGGCCCTTGAAGTACCCCAGTTTTAAGCCTGGAGATTACACATCTCCATCATGGTTTGTAACCTGTGATGGACTTTTCCTCCAGGAGTCTGTCTAATCCTCGTTTGAAGGCATCCAGGCCAGATGCTATCACCACACCCTGTGGCAGGGAGTTCCACAGACTACCAACACGCTGTGTAAAAAAAAATTCTTTTGTCTGTTCTCACTCTCCCAGCCCTCAGTTTGAGTGGATCTTGTCAACTCCTTGCCTCTCTTTCTCTTTCCCGAGGTAGAACTTGTCTTTGTTGGATCTCCAGAAGTGCGACCAGATACCTGCCACCGCTCTGGCTGACCTCATAAAAGTTCTGCCCTGCCTTAAAGAACTGAACCTCTCGGAGACACAGTGCAACACGCAGGTGTTGTCGGCGGTGGCCTCCTCCTGCCGGCAGCTCCGCCACTTGGACATCACGGACTGCAAGGGACTGGGCCCTGAATCTCTTTTCTACCTGGCCTACGATCCCGCTGCAGGCTCCTTCTGCTGCCCCAAACTGGAAGGGGTCAAGCTCTGCGAGATGGAAGCCAGGAAGCACGACCAGCTCATCTGGGCGCTGGCCTTCCTCCTACTGGCCCTGCCTCTCTTAAAACTGTTGGTTCATGATCTCTTGGCCGAGGCCGTCCGCCTGATCCACAGCCAGCAGTTCCACGGCGTCCAGGTGCCTCCTGGGTTCCCCTCCCTGCAAGAACTAGCCCGGTCCAGAACATCCGCCAGCAGCGATGGAGGGAACGCCCCGCTGACCCTGGCCCTCACTGAAATGTACGACATCAACGAGTCCTCCTTGCCTGCCCTGAGTACGGTCTGCCCTGCTTTGCAGGATGTGATTGTGTTTCTGGAACACGCTCCGGGTTTTGCCCAGAACTTCCTCTCGTGCCGACACCTCACCCACCTCACTCTCATCTGCACCGAGCGCCGCGACCTCTGGGACCTTCTGCCGCTGACGGCCAGCCTCGGAGGCCAACTCCAGACGCTCACCCTCGGCGGCTTCTTCTTCAGGGAGGAGCTGTCCTTTCAGACTTTGCTGAGCCACTGCAGGAACCTCGTGCGGTTCAGTGCCTCCTTCCTCCCTTTAGGAAGGCCCTCTCACGGCCGGCAGTCGGACATCGATTCCGCGGGCTGGGATTTCCGGATCACTCCCTACGAGATGCCTCAGCTGCGCGACTTCTACTTGCTGCCCTCTGACACGGTCACCCCGATGCCCGCCCCGCAGGCCGAGATCCTGAGATCCATCCTCGTTTCCCTCCTCCGGTATTCCCTGCGCCTGGAAAACATGACATTGGCCAGCGTGCCTTTCCCCCTGGAGGCTGTCTTCCGAAAAGCCCTGGAGCCGCCCGGCGTGGCCCTGCGGAACCTCCGCCAGCTCGCGCTCATCGACGACGACGTGTCCCTGGCCACGGTCCAGTTGCTGTTGTCCGCGGACAATCAGCTGAGCCGCCTCCAGCTGAACCGCTGCCTGGGTCTGCATCAGTCAGATTACGAGGCGCTCCTTGAGCGAGTGGACAGAGAGCGCTTCGAGTTGACTATTGCATGGGAGTGAAGAAAGAGAGATGGGGAGGGAGGCTCACGCGGCCATCGGCTGCACTTAAGGCCACTGCTATCGGTGCATGTTTTAATAAAGCTCGATTCTCACAGTGCAAACTCGGCTTCTGAATGACAATGGGAGCTGAGGGTGGGAACAGTGAAAGGACGGGCGAGAAATGAACACGCAGAATCCTGGAGGGGCCACGTTGGACCAATGGTGAAACCCTTTCCTTGACCAAGCCGACCATTGGTAATCCTTTTCCAGGGTTTTCTGAGCATAGAAATCTCACCCATCCTTTATCATTTCCCTTCTTGGGAATACTGAGCCCCATGGCGCAGTGGTTAAATGCCTGTTACTGCAGGTAAAAACTGTGCTCGCGACCTGGGGGTTCAATCCCAAGTAGCAAGCTCAAGGTTCACTCAGCCTTCCATCCTCTGGAGGTCGGTAAAATGAGTACCCAGCTTTCTAGGGGGGGGCAATGTGTAGCCTGCATACTGTAACTCAGGCATGTCCAAACTTCAGCCCTCCCGATGTTTTGGACCACTGCTCCCAGAATTCTAAGCTTAGATTGACAATGGCAAAGGACTGTGGGAGTTGCTGTCCAAAACATCTGGAGGGCCAAAGTTTGGACATGCCTGCTGTAATTGAAAACTGTAAACCACCCAGAGACTACTTGAAGTGGTATGGGGCGGTATATAAGCAGAACACTTTGCTTTTGCTTTGTTTTCTTCTGGAAGTGCTCAGGGTGTGTACAGCCTGCTCAAGGCCACATAGGCTGGCGCTTTTTACAGGAGGCAGAAATGAAGCTCCTGATGCCTGGGTCTGCAGCCGGATGCTGGTTGGAGTAGGCTTTTGAGCATAGTTGGCTCAGTAGAAAAATAAAGACACTAAAGCAGAGTTCACCATCACCATAGGTATATTTCTAGTAGGTCAATCCAACAGCATAACAAAGTAAAGAAGAGAATTCCCCCCCAAAACGTTACACATGGCTTTTTACTATATGCAAGCCTCAGCCAATCACAAAGCATTACATCATTTACTTTAACCTGAATACACATATGTTAGCCTCCCTTTTTTGTTAACCACAGTTACTCAGCATTTCACACACGTATTCAACATGGCTACTGATTACTACAAGCCTTGTTTTGTTTCAGCCTGTGAATTATACCTTGACAATGCTCCACCAGCTCACTGAGCTATCGACCCAGCTGACTACCCTCTGCCTGTCTTCAGGGCTATGGCATGAAAATCAAATCCAGCTGGGTGAGAACAAGGTTGCACTGAAACCACATCATGTTTCCTGCAGTGGCCAATCAGATGCACCCAGGGTATGCTGCCCTCTCCCACCTTCCACCCATAAAGGGTAACTCTTCTGATCCTGAAGCCATAAGCTAAAATATGATTGCTTTATTATGTGGTGGTGAACCTTCAGCACTCCAGATGTTTTGGACCACTAACTCCCACAGTCCTTTGTCACTGGCAATACAGGCTCGGAATTCTGGGGATTGTGGTCTAAAACATCTGGAGTGCCGAAGGTTCACCACCACTGCTTTATGTAGTCAATAGCAACTAGAACAGGCCCACTGAAACTGCAAGGGTTTGATGAGTTGACTCGGCCATAAATTCCTTCAATTCAATGGGCCTAGTTGGGTTGCAACTTACTACATCAAGCAACAAGATTTCAGCCAGAATTTAGCAATCTTTGGGATTAATCCAGCTGTGCAGGGTAGTGACAGTGATAGTATCAGCAAGATAGGCAATGATGAGTGAGTATGAGAGGCCAGCCCAAACCTTTTTGCATTTGGAGGCTTCCCTCTTAGAAGTCAATGTGCCTTTCTTTCATCTCAGGCAGTGGCTTCCAACCTGGGTTCACCCAGGTGTTCTTGAATTGCAGTTCCAAGAAACCTTGGTCAGCACAGCTGGTGGTGAAGCCTTCTGGGTTTTGCAGTCTAAGAATACCTGAGTGACCCAAGTCTGGGAGACACTGAGCTGGGGGAAAAGAGTTCACAGCTGCTCTTTTCATGGATCAGATCCTGCTAGATCTAGGGCAGTGGTGGTGAACCTTCGGCACTCCAGATGTTTTGGACCACAACTCCCACAGCCCTTTGTCTTTGGCAGCGCAGGCTTGGAATTCTGGGAGTTGTGGTCCAAAACATCTGGAGTGCTGAAGGTTTGCCACCACTGATCTAGGGGATACAAGCAAGCATTTAGCCTATGCTAGAATCCCACCCACCACCACCAATGATCAGCTGTCTCCTGTTTCTGCTACCTTCTCCTTGTTGACTTGGCAGAATAGCAGAAGCTGTTCTATCTATCTATCTATCTATCTATCTATCTATCTATCTATCTATCTATCTATCTATCTATCTATCTATCTATCTATCTATCTATCACCCATCTGACAGCTGGGCAACCCTGGTTCCAGGTTCTAGTAACCCACACCAAAGACCAGCTACAGCACAATTGTTTTGGCACTCATGGCCAGCACGAATCCCAAAGAGCTTTCCAATTTGCTGTAACTGCTTGCAAAGATTAGACAAATTCATGGAGGATAAGGCCAATGAGAGGATTTATCAGACGCCCTTAACTCATAGTGTCACTGTAAGATGGAAACATGTTGGCAGCCCATAACACATTGTTGTTGTTGTTCAGTCGTTCAGCCGTGTCCAACTGTTTGTGACCCCATGGACCAGAGCTCGCCAGGCCTTCCTATCTTCCAGTGCCTCCCGGAGTTTAGTCAAATCCATATTGGTTGCATCCATGATATCATCCAACCATCTCATTCTCTGCCGTTCCCTTTTCCTTTTGCCTTCAATCTTTCCCAACATCAGGGACTTTTCCAAGGACTCCTCTCTCCTCATGAGGTGGCCAAAGTACTGGAGCCTCAGCTTCAAAATCTGTCCTTCCAGTGAACATTCAAATTACCAAAGACTAAAAGTTATGCCACCTGCACATTATGTCCAACAAAATCGTATCCCTCTGAATGCCACGCCCTGGTCAACATGACGTGGGCTTCTTATTCCCAGTGTCTTATTTACAAGCTTCCCAGGGGAGTCTCTGGTTAACCACTGTTTGAATAGAATGCAAAATGACGCCATCATCAATCATCAGCCATCAAGTCAATTCTGATTTATGGTACCCTTTTTTGGGGGGGGTTCTAGGTAGAGAGTATCCAGAAGTAGTCTACTCCCCCCTTCTTCTGGAGGCATCTGGGACTGCTGTTTTCCTGAGGCCCACACAGGTTGGAGAAACAGCAGTTTCCCCAACAGACTGGTTCTCAGGAGGCACAGTGGGGGGAATTGAACCTTTGACTTTAATAACTCAACCTCCATCCAGTTTGCAAAACTGCCTTTAAGGGCTTCAAGTGTGATTGGGGGGGGGGGGAGTCCATGAGTGATTGATTAAGTATTCCACTTAATGCAACCAGTTATTTAATTCCAGAAGTTACTTTTTTTTCACCCAGGGGAGGGTCAGAAGCTTTGTTTTCTCTTCCCCCATCAAACTTGAAACAAACACCTTTTTTGTTGTTGTTTCTTACTCTTGATTTCTGAGATTTCTTTTTCCAAGGGAAGTAGCCCTTCCAGCAACAACAAAACAGCCCAGAGGCGCTTTTAAGACCAGCTGGGTTTTATATTATTTTAAGCTGTCAAGGCCTGTTGCAGATTTTTTTTTGGGGGGGGGAGCCAGCCACAGACCTGGAGAGGGGTCACGGGACTAAGGCAGCCTTTGCTTCTCCAAGGGCGAATATTGGGTGGGAAAAGATCAGGGAAGCAGGAGTCTTCTCGACAATCACAACTCACAGAAGGAATATATAAGAAAAGAAAAACAAAATAACAGAACAAGCCAGCCAGCCAGCCAGCCAGCCCGTGAGGAATCATTTTCCCTTCCAAGCGGGCTCCTCCGACGCTGCCGGTCCTCCTGACCCGCCTCAAGCGATCTGACTGGCCAGCGCCAGTATATAAGCAAGTCCGCGAGAGAAGGCACCCCCTCTCTGGCCACCAGCAGAAAAATCGCGCAGTTGCCCCAGCGCCCCTGGAGCCAGAAACCAACCGAAGGAGGTAAGATCCGAGGCCAGAGATATTGAGGAAGTGTGTCTGGCGCTCCTCATCCTCGCCGCCTCTCCTAGCTCTGGCCCTCCTCGCGCGCCCGAGTTGAGCCAAAGGGTAACCTCGCTGCGCAGAAGGGCTCGGCCATGCGCGCTTGTTGCGCTCTCACCTCCCCACCCCACCCCGTTGCGCGGCTTGTAATCCCAGGCGGGGCGAGCAAACCAGCGTGGAAGGCAAGCGGAGAGGGGGGCCCAGCCAAGATAAGCGGTGCCTGGACATGGAGAGGTTGTGTGTGTGTGTGTGTTGTGTCATTACAGTCGTGACCGACTCTTCGTGACCCCACGTCCATGGAGTTTTCTTGGCAGGAATACTGGAGTAGCTTGCCAGTTCCTACTCCAGGCACATACAGCACCTGGTGGTCTCCCATCCAAGTACTAACCAGGGCCGACCCTGCTTAGCTTCCGAAATCAAAAGTTCCTATGTGCTTAGGTCACGCCCCCAAGACGCTCAGGCCCTGGTGGCGCCACTGGGGCAGGTGTCGGTGGTAAGACACCCAACTCGGGCCAGGGAAGGAGGACATGAAGAGGAGAACCGCCTCTCCGAGATGAATGCAGCCACGGTGTCCTCCAACACCGATCCCTCTTTGTGTCCTTAACTCTGATCTCTCCTGTAGATATTTTGAAAACAAGCCCATGCACCTGTGTCCAATTGGAGGTCATTCCCGACCTGGAGAGCTGATAACGGGCTGCCCTCCTTGGGACACAGCATGAGAAGGGAGAATTCTCGCTGGACCAAGACCATAACGCTGGGAAAGGCTGCAGGAATGAAGGAAGACCCAAAGGCTTGGGTGCCCAGAAGTTTGGGGACTACAACTCCCAGAAATCCTGGCTGGCACAGCTGGGTGTGTGTGAAGGCTTCTGGGGTTTTTAGTCCAAGAACATATGGGGAACCCAAGGGTGGGAAGCACAGCCCAAAATGAAGGGGCAGGCTTGAGTTTGCAACAGCTGAGAGGTGATGTTGCAGAAGACATGGTGCAGTAATTCAGAGGCCACTTGATGGCACAGAGCAACAGGCATGGATGGAACCCCAGGGGTCCTCAGTTTCAAGCCCCACCAAAGCAGAAAATCCCTGTCCCTGCCCCAGACCTACCCTTGTTCTTGTTTCTGTTGCCAACTCCAAGAGTCCAGGCTCTGTATTTCAGAGCACCTCTGTTGTTTAATAAATCCCAAAGTGATTCACAAGGGGAACCATCACAAAAAAGCAGCAACAAAACCATCTATTAAAAAAAAACTTTGTGTAACTGATAAATTGCTGTCTAGCCGGGGAAGGAGGGTCTGGCTAGGGGTGCCACAGCCACAGCATCTCCAGAGGACACAATCACATAGCTGCCCAGAGTGGCCATATTGGCGGGGTGTGTATGAGGAATCATACTCTTCATATATTGTTTTTGCAAATCTCTACAGGATTTTTTTTAAAAAAAATGGATTGTGGCATAATGGAATCACTTGTGGAATTTAAAGGGGAGAAACCATCCTAATGCCCCGCCTAGCTCAGACTTGCATTTTCACTCTGCTACAGAATTGATCAGCAGAAGCTGATGACTTCCTCTTTGAAGTGGATCTGCAAGTAGCCAACTTCAGCTAGTGTTCACTGCTCATGTCACCTTTGTTATAAGGACTCCTGCTACCTGAACTCAAAATTTCTGGCTAAGTAAGAATTTGCTTCTCTCACTAAGGAAGTAGTAAAGTTATAGTACTGGAAGGATTTCTGATTTGGAATAGTATCCGTATGGTTACCCAACTCGTCATCTCAATGTTTTGGCATTAGGGTTGGGACGTGTGTGCTTGCGTGCGTGTGTGTGTGTGTGTGTGTGTGTGTGTGTGTGTGTGTGTGTGTGGTTTTTGCTTGTTTTTGGTTTTGCTTCCAAGGGATCCTCTGGCTTGCCCGTGTTTTGGCATTAGGGTTGTGTGTTGTTGGTTTTCTTGTTTTGGTTTTTATTTGCTTCCAAGGGACCCTCTGTCTCGCCCGTGTTTTGGCATTAGGGTTGTGTGTTTTGTTTGTTGGCTTTTTGCTTGAGCGTTTTGGTGCTTGTTTCCTTGTTTTTGCTTCTAAGGAATCCTCCATCTCACCTTGATTCACTGCGGCTCCCTTTTCAGATTCATCGCATGCTTCCAACTCCAGCCCCTCCATGCCAAAGAGAAGGCCCGTTCAATCCCTGCAGAAACTGTGCTTGGAGAATGTGGCTGAACATATGGAACGGGTCTGGGTCAAGGAATACACCATCGACAAATACTTGGAGTTGTACCATTGCCGTTACGCTGTGGGCCCCTTCAGCATGCTGGGTAAGGGCCATGGGGAAGGGGTGGGGGGAGGATGGGAACCATCTGTGGGCACAGCTGCACTCCCAACGACTACATCTCCCGTTGAAAGGCATTCTGGGTGAGGCCTAGAGCAGGGCTTCCCAACCTTTGAGTTCCCTGCTGTTCTTGGACTGCAACTCTCAGAAAGCCCTGGCTAGTCTTGTTAGAGGCAAAGGCTTCTGGGAGTTTTTGTTCAAGAACATCTGGTGACCCAAGGCTGGGAACCACTGGTCTGGAACAGTGGTGGCGAACCTTCAGCCCTCCAGGTGTTTTGGACCACAACTCCCAGAATTCTAAGCCTAGATTGCCAATGACAAAGGACAGTGGGAGTTGTGGTCCAAAACATCTGGAGGGCTGAAGGTTCACCACCACGGGTCTAGAGCCTTCAGATACCTGGTTTGCAACTGCTTCTCTCACTAAGGAAGTAGTAAAATTATAGTATTGGAAGAATTTCTGTTCTAGAATAGTATCCATATGGTTATCCAGCTCATCTCAATGTTTTGGCATTAGGGTAGTGTAAGGGGGTAGTCCTTTCAAACTGGAAGTCGGTCCCCTGGGGGGAAAATATGCCCAAGATCCAAGCAAGTACTTGATGGGTGCAAGAATTAACCAGGCAGGGCTAGTGTGCAGTATTGTGTCATTTTGGGATTTAAAATGGGAGGTATAAGTACAGCAAAAAGTTTTTTGCTGGGGATGGGGAAAGGTTGTGCGTGAACTTCCCTCCTCCATTTCCATGGGTGATCACGCAGTCAGAGGCCGCACCATGGGCTTCCCGGCCCCATTTCCTCATCTAAAGAGGTGGCTGCTGGCAAAGGCAGAGCAGGGAAGGTTATGCCTTCTTCATGTTCCCTTGAAAGCCAACGAAGTTCCACTTTGCACACTGCCTGTGTGCCTAGGAAGGGTTGAGGACGGAAAGACGCCCATTTCTGAAGTATTAGTTCTTGTGGGAAGTCTGGAAGTTGAGTCATGGCAATGGGACTTCATTTCTTGGGAGAGCGAAATGTTTCACTACTAATCCATGCAGCTTCGTCGGTCTGAGGAAAGCGAGTGGCGAGTTCTCCATTTTATAGTTCCCCTGGATTTCACATCCCCCCTGGTCTGAATAGGCTCATAAGTTGGACAATAGCCTGAATAGGCTAGTTAGGTCAACAATAGCCTGAATAGGTTCATAGGTGGACCATGATCTAAATAGGTTTGTTAGGTGGGCAAAGGCTTAGAGTGCATGAAAGTCCCACCCATGCAACCTTTCACAACACCCATTAAGTAGGGGTCATTAGCTATGGCCTTGCTGGTGGAGGTGTGAAGTGCTTTTGATATGTCCTGACCCATGTCTATTGGATACCTGAGGAGCTAAGAACTTTATGCAGAGTCATAAGAACATAAGAAGAGCCATGCTGGATCAGGCCAAAGGCCCATCTAGTCCAGCTTCCTATATCTCACAGTGGCCCCACCAAATGCATCTGGGAGTGCATGAGATCTGTCTCCTGATACCACTCCCATGCACCTGGCCCTTGAAGTACCCTGGTTTTAGGCCTGGAGATTACTCATCTCCATCATGGTTTATAACCTGTGATGGACTTTTCCTCCAGGAATCTATCCAATCCCCTTTTGAAGGCATGTGTGTTCTGTTTATATATATACTGCCCCATACCACTTCAAGTAGTCTCTGGGCGGTTTACAATTTTAATTACAGTGTGCAGGCTACACATTGCCCCCCCCCAGCAAGCTGGGTACTCGTTTTACCGACCTCGGAAGGATGGAAGGCTGAGTCAACCATGAGCCTGCTACCTGAGATTGAACCCCAGGTTGTGAGCACAGTTTTACCTGCAGTACAGGCATTTGCCCACTGCGCCACGAGGCTCTTATAAAGGTATCCAGGCCAGATGCCATCACCACATCCTGTGGCAGGGAGTTCCAGAGACTAACAACATGCTGAGTAAAAACATATTTTCTTTTGTCTGTTCTCGCTCTCTCAACCCTCAGTTTGAGTAGCTGTCCCCTAGTTCAATCCCCTTTTTGTTAATCCACAGCATGAAATTGGCCTTCTTCACCGCTGCCACACACAGGGTAGACACCTTCATTGAGTTGTCCACCAGCTCACCAAGATCTCTTTCCTGATCCGTCACAGATAGCTCAGACCCCATGAATTGATAGATACAGTTTGATTTTTTGCCACATTATGTATTACTTCACATTTTCCTACATTGAAACGCAGTTGCCATTTTGCAGCCCATTCCCCCATTTTGGAAAGATATGCCATCTGCCCATATCTCTGGAAACCTAATAACAACGATGCCCCTTCTCTTCGCCTTAGCTGATGCCCTTCTCCAGGAGCTAATCCAACTGATGGAAGACCATCAGCGCTTGACCCCTGCCTTGCTGTATTCCCTCCTCCTGCCTCAGCTGACAGCGCTGGACCTGAGCACCTGCTCAAAGCTGGTCAGCCGAACGACTGCCCACGTCATATCAGTGCGCTGTAAGGTAAGCAGGTGTAATGGACAAGGTGGGCGGAGGAGTCAACGGGAGAAGGACATCTGGTGGAGATGCTGTCTTGAGGGTAAGAGCTGAGGGATTCTGGGACTCATCCTGTCTAGGGGGCTCCTGGGAAGCCCAGCAGAGGAATTAATAGGCCCTTAAGGGGGACCTCTCCTCACTAAAACGATTACTGGGCAGGGGCACCTCCCTTATGAGGAAAGGCTAAAACATTTGGGGCTCTTTAGTCTGGAAAAAGGCGCCTGAGGGGGGATATGATTGAGACGTACAAAATAATGCAGGGCATGAGTCAAGTGGATAGAGGAATGCTCTTCTCCCTCTCACAAAATACCAGAACTAGGGGACATCCACTCAAATTGAGGGTTGGGAGAGTGAGAACAGACAAAAGAAAATATTTTTTTTTTACCCAGCATGGTGTTAGCCTGTGGAACTCCCTGCCACAGGAGGTGGTGATGGCATCTGGCCTGGATGCCTTTAAAGGGGGATTGGACAGATCTAGATTACTCAAAAGTAGTTTACCAGTCTCTTTGGGGGGGGGGCATCCTGGGACTAATTTCCCCAAGGCTACACCGGTTGTTTCTTCTCCTGGGATACACAGGGGGGACTCAAAACACCATGCTTCTGCGTCTGGAGCCAGATACCTAACTCACTGAGCTCTCCGATACTTGGACTATCTGGCTTCAATTCTCTAGTTGTCTCACTTGGGGGATGTCAATGGTAAAACCACTCCTGAAGGGGTTTAACCGTTGCACACAACTAGAGAACTCTGTTCGGGTCACCAATAAGTCAAATGCAGCTTGAGGGCATATCACATTTTGTTTGGGATGTAAGAGGAATTTTGGTGCTCAACCGTGAATCTTCAGATGTTCTTGGATTACAACTCCCAGGAGCCCTAGCTAACACAACTAGTGGTGAAGGCTTCCAGGGCCTAAAACTCCATGGAAGCCTTTACCATTAGTTGGGTTAGCTAGGGTTTCTGGGAGTTGTAGTCTAAGAACATCTGGGGCTTCTGTGAGTTGTGGTCTTAAGGTTGGGAACCATTGCACAGATGCTGATCATGTAACAGAGTCTTGCCAACTCAGGCCTGCTAGAGTGTGGGGAAAGATTACTTCATTGCTCTTTTGTGCAGTGCAATGGGAAGTTTGCTTGTGCTACATGTTTGTGAGGCTTCGAGATCCTTACAGGATGATGCCAGTGTGTGTGTGTGTGTGTGTGTGTGTGTGTGTGTGTGTGTGTGTGTGTGTGTGTGTGTGTGTGTGTGTGTGTGTGTTAAAATTTTCACACACAGGGCCTGGATTCTGCCCCATTGTGGTTCTTTATGTGCAGATATTGGCCAAGGGTCAAGAAGTGCTGCCTCACACCCACCTGGTTCAATTTTTGCCAGAAGAACCAAATACAGTATACTTCTTCCGACTCTAGTCAGAAGAGGTTGTTCGTATATAGGACAACTACCAATGGGAAGGTCCTTTCCATGGGCAGGATATAACTGCTGGGGGGGCGTTCACACGGCACTCAAGAGTGATCTGATGTGCACATTGGAAGCTCCACTGATATGTGGACTTAATCGATGACCTTCTTTCTGTTTTTTTCCGAGGCAGAATCTGTCTTCCCTGGTTCTCCATGGCTGCGACCACATCCCTGCTGATGCTCTGGCGGACCTGGTGGGAGGCTTGCCGTGCCTTGTCAGACTGGACCTCTCAAAGACCAAGTGCGACACATCAGTGCTGTCAACCATCCGCTCCCGCTGCTGGCAGCTTCAGGAACTCAATATCAGCGGTTGTGTCCGGCTCTCCCCAGAATCCCTCCTCCACCTGGCCTACGATCCAGATACATACTCTGTCTGCTGTCCCCTTTTGAGAAGACTCAATATCGATGGGCTGGATCCCACCACAAACAAGGAGGACCTGGTTTGGGCCTTGGTCTTTGTCCTCCTGGCCCTCCCCTGCCTTAAATGTGTGGTCCATGATTACGTGGTCAAGGCGATACACCTGATCCATGACCAGCAATTTGAGGGGGCCTCAATCCCGCCTCAGTTTCCTTCCTTGGAGAAGCTGGCCGAATGCAGAAGGGCTGCCTACTCAAATAAGGGGAGTTCCAGCCTTATCTTGGCTCTCACGCAAATCTGTTATGTGCCGGTTTGTGCCTTGCCAAAGATCCATGCTGTTTGCCCTTACTTGTCAGAAATCTGCATGGCCCTAAGCAGGAACCTTGGCTTTCACCCAAGCTTCTTGCCCTGGCACCATCTTGCCCGCCTGACTGTCCACTCGGTGGAGGTGAGGGATCTTCAGGAGCTTCTCCCAGTGACCCAAAGCCTTGGTCCCCAGCTCCAGTCCTTGGCCTTGGATGGATTCTCCCTTGAGGACAAGTTGTCTTTTCACACCCTGTTGAGCCACTGCCAGCATCTGGAGGAATTGTGGGCCTCCTTCCATTCTCCCACGAAGGCCACCGCACAACCAACCACCGAGGCCTTGGACTGGGCCCCGACCCTCCCTGACTGTTCTTTCCCTCAGCTGAGTGATCTGGTGCTGGTCCACTCGGACGTGAATGCGTTGCCTTGGCAACATGTGGCCATGTTGAGACAATGCGTTGTTGCCCTGCTGAGGGGTTCCCCCCACCTGGAAAGCGTGTGCCTGGCCAGCCTGCCTTTCTCCCTGGATGACGTGTTTCAGGATGCGCTGATGCCCCCTGGGACTAGCCTGCGGCACCTCTATAGGCTTTCGCTGGTAGAAGCTGAGGTGTCCCCTCAGACAATTGGCCTGCTTCTGTCCTCTAAGAATGAGCTGACGTACCTGGAATTGGATTCGTGTTTTGACATCTCTGAGGCGGAGTACAGCAAGCTCCTTCAACACATCCGCCAGAAGCGCCTTGATGTGCAACTCACATGGAAGTGAACAATCTCTCCCCTCTGACCAGGAATGGCAGGCCCATTTCTGGTGAGGCCTCGACAAGAAGCATATGTGTTTCTGTTTTAATAAATTTGGGTTTACATGACACGAGCATTGCCTGTGAATTATTTTTGCTGAAATAAGAACGAAGAGAATAGGGGCTCCTTGGCAGAGCACAGATCTAACAATGTTTCAGGGCTGGAGGGTCTCCTCAGTGGGACAGGGAGTATAACTACTTGGCTGTCCCTAAATTTCTTCCACAAGCAGGAAATGAAGTTTCTTTGGTTGTTTTGGAATTCCCAGCCAAGAAACCCAAATCAGTGTGGCCCAAGGGTAAGACATTGTGGAAGCTGTAGTCCACAATAACTAGAGTCTTGGTGGCAAGCCTTTGGCACTCCGGATGTTTTAGACCACAACTCCCAGAATTCCAAGTCTGTCTTGCCAATGACAAAAGACTGTGGGAGTTGTAGTCCAAAACATCTGGAGTGCCGAAGGTCCGTCCCCACTGAGCTAGAGGATGGTTTTTCTCAGCCTTGGCCTTCATGCATTTCACTCTTCATATTGAGTGTCGTCTCTCCTGCCTACTGACTGGTCTCCCTTCGACTTGCCTCTCCACCCTCAATGGGAAGAGGTGGGCCCCTCTAGTCTTGCTTGCAGCTTCCAGAAACATTTGCCTATTGCTTTGATTAGGTGTGACAGGAATTATGTTACACCAGAGCCTCCAAATGGCCTACATTAGTGGCCTATAAAGGTATCACCTATAACCTAGTCTTTCAAATGTTTAGAGTCCACAGGATTGTCTGTAAACACTGGCATAGCCACCAACACAAGAGGTTTACTATGGAGGCTGCCTTAATCACCACAAAGGACAAGTCACTTTCTCTGGGAAGCTGGGTATTAGGCAAAAACTGGTCCTGAGGTCCCAATACCCTTCCATAACAGATGCCATGGATCTGTGCTTATCAAGACGACCTGTTGAGTGCTGGCAGTGGTTCCTGAACTGACAACCTAGCAAATATTTCAACTTTCACTGGTCCACCATCAAATATCACCTTCATTTATAATTCTTGGTACAGAAGAAGGAGCAGAAAAATCATATTTTTCATGGTTACATTGTCAATTCTGTATTATTTTATTATTATTTTTTTAAACCCACCCCCTTTTGTGAGTGCTACCATTCTCGTTGCCACTTTCTGTGCCTCTTGGGGTCAGTAACAAAACCGAACAACAAAAATGTTGGATTGGATTATGGTTGGTAGAGCAGAAGACGCAGAGCGGACGTAGTAAAAATTAAAGTGTTCTGCTTATATACCACCCCATTGTGCTTAAAGCACTCTTTTAAAGCACATACAATTTGGGTATGCAGGCTGCACATTGCTGCCTTCTGCCTCCCCAGCAAGCTGGAGAGGCATTTTTACCAACCTCGGAAGGATGGAAGGCTGAGTGAACCTTGAGCCGGCAACCTGGGATTGAACGCCAGGTCGTGAGCAGTTCGGGTCTGCAGGACAGGATTTTAACCACTGCACCACAAGGCTCCTGAAGGTACAAGTGGTTCTTCTCAAAGGGAGACACATGCATGGAGGCAACCATGCCTTCATACATTCACAAAGAGGCAGTCCGTCAGAAATACATTCACTCAGACATTTATCAAATTACATGTCACAGAACTGTAAGGAGCCATTTTGGAATGAAAAAGAAACGGAATGATACGCTGCCCCCCAGCTTTGAAGTCCAGCTTTCTTCCTGTTTACACAATCGTCATGCTGTGTGTGAATATGAAGACCCAAGCACGACCCTTCTGAGCAGAGAAAAGAATAGATTGAGAGATCCCCTTCTATAGTGTTTTCTGCAATTATCATTTTCTATGCAGGTGCATCTTTATTAAATTGTTTCAGCAAAAAAAAAATTGTGACACCTTTATGGCTAATAAAATTAGCTTCCAGGGGCTTCCCTGGAGCAAAATTCACTTCATCAGCTATAATTTTTGTCCAAAAAAGAGGGTGGTGAAAAGGTTTCTCTAAAAAGAACTGCCCAAATCACCCGTTCATCCCAAGACTGGGCATTTCAGCGTACCGACCCCCAAGAGGCACAGAAAGTGGCAATGAGAAATTGGGCCTTGTTGTTGGTGACCCCTTGACCTTGGAACCAGCTGCCATCTGAAATCTGCCTGGAAAAGTTTTCAATTAGCAATAATCACGCCTCGGATTAACCTCATTGGTTACGATACTGCCACTGCCAGATGAACTCTGGATCGTGGAAATTTTTTGTACTGAATCTAGTAGCCAAACTTGGTTCTTCCCAAGAGCATGTGAGACACCTTGGATTGACAGCAGCTAAACGCTTACTAAAGCAAAGATTATCTGACCTCTGTGTTCAAACAGATATAGGTTCACTTTTAAAAACGGCCCTTTTTTATAAGAACATTACGCCTAAGCCTCTAAATCGCCCATCTTATTTTGCTATTTAACGAACTTTGAACATAGAAAAGCATTTACTCGGGCTCATCTTGATATGCTACCACTTGACAATCTAAAGGGCCGTTATACACAATCCCCATACTTGGTACATGTCGTGCTTTATTGCCCACTGTTTGCAATCCATTGTGAAAGACGTTTAAAATTCATCTTAGAAAAATATCCTGGTAGATCTGACAAAGAAAAGCTCAAAATTTTACTCTGTGATAGAGATAAATTTGTTACATTTCGAATGGCAAGGTTCTGTTCTTTACTTATTAAAATGAAAGTTGCTTTAACTACTTCTAATAGTCAAATTGATATCTAGGTTTCTGTACCTTCAGGCCCCCTTTTATCTATTTGTATTGTTATTTTATTGATATTTTTATTGTACTGTTTTTACTTGATGCATTTTGCAATGACCCGGTGAGCCACGCAATAAAATTTATATGATGACGATGAAATCTGCCTGGTCCCACACTGCAGGTATTTCAATGCCAGATAAAAGCATAGTTGTACAGACAGACTTTCGAGTTTCCGCTCAAGTCCTGAAGAAAATCCATAGGCTATTTCAGCACTGAAACTGACGCTGAAGTAGTGACCCTTAAAGGGATTCATCTAGTGTAGGGGAGGGGTATCCCTCCTCTCCCCTCCTGCTCTCTTTGGCTGAGAAGGGTCCTGGGGTGTGTGTGTGTGTGGAGGGTCCTATGATCCAGCTGCAAGTCCCGGTTGATCTAGGGCCTGGGGTGAGTCTGGCAGAAGGGAGGCAAAGCAAGGAGTCCAGGCGGAGGTACCATGGACAGCTCCTGAAGGATCTGAGTGCTGCTACACAGCTGGCTCTGTGCCCTTCAGCTACTGTGAGGAACTGCGGGATAGCTCAGTGTCTTTGCTACAGAGTTCAGTCTTCCACTGTTAGGATTAGACCGGATCAGGGGTCCTCAACCTAAGGCCCCGGGGCCGGATGCGGCCCCCCAAGGCCCTGAATCCGGCCCCTGGGACCAATTGCACCCCCCCACACCTACCCCCTGTTTTGTGAGCAAGCCAACCTCTGCAGCTGCTTTTGGACTGTGATCCGGCCCCCAGTGGTGTCTGGGTGGTGGTGGACCGGCCCGCTGTTTGAAAACTTTGAGGACCCCTGGACTGGATGATCAGACAGTCTATTCCAGTTCTTTTATTATTATTATTATTATTATTATTATTATTATTATTATTATTATTATTATTATTATTATTATTATTATTATTATTATTATTATTATTATTATTATTATATTAACCACACAGCTATCTATGCTGGATTTTATATTACCAATCACTAGTCGAATGCTTCCCAAGTGTTTAAGACTATGTGATGTATCGGCAAATTATGCGAGCAGATCCCAGTAAGGTGGCTTTCTGCATCTGACTAATGGTGACTTTGTCAACTCCAATTTCTTCTAAATATTTGCTTAGCTCTTTAGGCACCGCAGCCAGAGTGCCGATTACCACT
Organism: Phrynocephalus guinanensis; assembly: GCA_037367245.1. NCBI lineage: Eukaryota > Metazoa > Chordata > Lepidosauria > Squamata > Agamidae > Phrynocephalus > Phrynocephalus guinanensis. The sequence continues at coordinate 25,552,121 of CM074744.1, read as the reverse complement.
GGGACCACCTGTACCGGTTTATGCCAGAGTCTCTGAAGTTCAATTTTCAGATCCTGATAGCGGGTAATTTTTTCAAGTTGTTTCTCAGTTACTCTACTATCTCCTGGTATAGCAACATCAATGATCCACACTTTTTTCTTCTCCACAATCACAATATCTGGGGTATTATGCTCCAAAACCCTGTCTGTATTCGGAAGTCCCAAAGTAATTTTGCATGCATTTTCAGTCACTTTTTCAGGCTTATGATCCCACCAGTTCTTTGCTATGGGCAGATGATAGTTCTGACACAAATTCCAGTGGACCATTTGAGCAACTACATTATGACGCTGTTTGTAATCAGTCTGAGCAATTTTCTTGCAACAACTCAATATATGGTCGATAGTTTCATCTGCCTCTTTGCAGAGTCTACATGTGGGGGACTCAGCTGATTTTTCTATTCTGGCCTTAACTGCATTTGTTCTAATAGCTTGTTCTTGAGCTGCAAAAATCAGGGCTTCTGTCTCTTTTTTCAGTGTTCCATTGGTGAGCCATAACCAGGTCTTTTCCTCATCTACTTTTCCTTTGACTTTTTCGAGGAACTGCCCATGCAGTGCTTTATTATGCCAGCTATCAGCTCGTATTTGCATTGTTGCTTTCCTGTATTGACCCTTTGTTTGATTTACTTTAAACACCTCCCTGTTCTTAACATCCAATAATGCTGGCTCTGTACTATTTTTTACATAATCTGCCAATGTGTGTTTCTCTTCTTCGACTGTCTGCTTCACTTGCAGAAGGCCTCTGCCACCTAATTTTCTAGGTAAATACAGCCTGTCAACATCACTGCGTGGATGTAATGCATAGTGAATGGTCATAAGTTTTCTTGTTTTCCTATCTAGAATATCTAGCTCCGTCTGAGTCCAGTTTATAATGCCAGCAGTATACCTGATGACCGGTATGGCCCAGCTATTAATGGCCTTGAAGGTGTTACCACCATTCAGCTTACTTTTTAATACTTTTCTGACCCTTTGGATATATTCTTTACTGACCACATTTTTCACTTGCCCATGCTTGATATTATCTAATTCCAGTATGCCCAGATATTTATAGGCTTCAGACTGATGATACTTAATAGCCTGTTCATCTGGCATTTCAATTCCTTCACTCTCAATTATTTTTCCTTTTCTCAGTGCCACTGTGGCACATTTGTTTAGTCCAAACTCAATACTAACATCAGTACTGAAAATTCTGGCTGTGTTGGTCAGTGAGTGTATTTCAGTTTCTGATTTTCCATACAACTTTAAGTCATCCATATACAATAGATGAGAAATTTCCCCTGACTTTTTAGCAGTTTGGTACCCTAAATTTGTGTTCTGCAAATTTATTGAGAGGGGAATCAGGGCAATAGTAAATAGCAGAGGTGACAAAGAGTCACCTTGAAAAAATCCCTCGTTTGATGCTAACCAATCCATAGCTTTCATCCCTGACGAACAATTCTGTTTTCCAGTTCATTGCATTTTCAATTAGGGCACTAATACTTTTACATATTCCAATGGCATCCAGGCACTTAATAATCCAACTATGCGGTACTGAGTCAAAGGCTTTTTTATAGTCAATCCAAGTCATATATAAATTAGTTTTCCGGGTTTTACAATTCTCTAGGATCATTTTATCAATGAGTAACTGATCTTTTGTGCCTCTACTTCCTCGTTTGTTCCCTTTCTGCTCTACTGGCATGATGTTATTTGCTTCCAAATAATCCTGGACTCTTATCAGCTATGATGCTTGTTAGCAGTTTATACATAGTTGGTAAACATGTTATTGGCCTGTAATTTTCAGGTATTGCTCCTTTTGTTGGATCCTTCTGAATCAAATAGGTTTTTCCAGTTGTTAACCACTCATTAATATAACCTGTCCTCAACATTTCATTAAATTGTTGGGCCATTTTTCCATGCAGACTGGTCAGGTGTTTAAGCCAAAACACATGCAGTTGATCATTGCCAGGTGATGTCCAGTTTTTGACTCTCTGTACTCTTTTGGTGATCATATCAGCCGTTATTTCTAGTTGGTCCATTGTGCACCTGGAGAATTTCTTCTCAAAATCTTGGAGCCATCCAGCATTTCTATTATAGTCTTTCTCAGTCCCCCATATGTCTTTCCAAAACTGAATGGTTGCCATTTTTTCAGGCTTTTCATCTTTTATACCTGTCTTCTGATTTAAACTCTGATAGAACTTTCTTTGATCTGATTGAAACAACTGGTTGCCTTTATACTGAGTAAATCTAGCATCATATCTTTCAATTTTTCTAGCTGTCGCTGTTATTTGCTGCTTCACTATTTCCAATGCTTCTCCAATTTTCCTTGTACTTAGCCAGTATTTTTTAGTCAAATATTTCTTGATCTTACCATTCTTTAATTTGTCCTCCTGCAGGTTTTTTAAGTTACTCGCATCTGTTCGGAGTCTTTTGATTTTAAGCTCCAGCCTGATTTTCCACCGTGGTTTCTCAATGCATTTGGGGGGGGGGGGCTTCAATTGTGGAATCCCTAGTTCTTCCGTTACTATTACTGCTGCACTATAAGCAAGCTGATTTATCTGTTCAATTGACCTTATCTGGATTGTTGCAAGTGCTGAGTTTACATCGTTCATCAATTGTACCAATTTTTTTCTAGGCACAGTCTTTAAAATCGGGAGCCTTCCCCTCACTTCATTTAATGCAGCATGTGTGAGTATTTTATTCTTCAATTCTTGCTGCCTAACAGTGAGCTCTGCTGGTGTTCCAATCCTATTTGAACCTATTTGCGCAACATCCATATTTTCTTCAACTTTTGACTGTTCAATGTCCCCAGGTGTGACTAATCTATTTTCTCCTCCTATTTGGATAATTTGTTGACCTCCAATTTCACAACTCCTCTGTATTTCTTCTAGTTCAACTTTACTAAACACCTTATTTCTGATCATATATCTTCGCTGGTCAGCTAATCGTAATTCAGGTATCTTGGAGTTTGGATATTCTTGTTTCCATAACTGATGCATCCGCTTTTGGTAGCCACGTTTTTCAAGTTCTGCTCTATAATAGCATTTCATGATTGCCCGATTCTCTGGTAGAGTATATTTCCGCCGCTTCTGAGATGGTTCAGCTTCCAGTAACTCTACAGACCCATGCCCTGGTTGCTCAGCAATGGGACCCGTGACCTGTAGCCCATTTATCGACGGATGTCCAGGTTCATCAACACCCATCGCGGTCCTTGTTAACCCGGGCGACGACCGAGCCGGTATAGGCTTCTTTATATTGTATTTCACCCTGATTCATGGGTTGTTGGGTGCGCTTAGTTCTGTTCCTCAGTCAAGACCTCTCTGGTAAGGTTGGACCTACTGGAGCAGTTAAGCCCCCCGCCACGACAAGGCAGCACCCTTGGGGGTTATTATTATTATTATTATTATTATTATTATTATTATTATTATTATTATTATTATTATTATTATTATTATTATTATTAATCAAATAATCACACAGCAATTAAGATAACTATGCTGGATTTTGCATTACAAATCACTAGTCGAACGCTTCCCAAGTGTTAGGACTATGTGATGTATCAGCGAATTATATGAGCAGATCCCAGTAATGTGGCTTTCAACAGCTGACTGATGGCCACTTTATCATCTCTTGCTTAGCTCTTTAGGCACCGCACCCAGTGTGCCGCTTACCACTGGGACCACCTGTACCAGTTTATGCCAGAGTCTCTGAAGTTCAATTTTCAGATCCTGGTATCGGGTAATTTTTTCAAGTTGTTTCTTGGTGACTCTATTTTCTCCTGGTATAGCAACATCAATGATCCACACTTTTTTCTTCTCCACAATCACAATATCCGGGGTATTATGCTCTAAAACCCTGTCTGTCTGTAGTCGGAATTCCAAAAGTAATTTTGCGTACTCATTTTCAATCACTTTTTCAGGCTTATGATCCCCCCCAGTTCTTTGCTACGGGCAGCTGATAGTTGTGACACAAATTCCAGTGGACCATTTGAGCAATTACATTACAGGGATATTTATAATATAAAAAGATGGATTTATTAAAATTTAAATACACTCTGCTCCTGACCCATCACCAGTAATGAAACAACAGCCAACAGCCAACAGAATCGTTGTTTGTACTGTACATGAAGAGCAGATGATGCCTCACTACCCACTATCTCATATTGGGACAGTCTGCTTAGATCCATGCTGAATCATGTGTCCCAACGCCATCCTCCTTGTCCTGCACATCGGACAGAAACAGAGCAACAGAGGAAGCTGAGGAGATTCTGTTCCATCCAGAGAACTCGCCCTGTCTCTGTTGGCACTCCAGAGGTCAATTATGCTCAAGGGGCCAGCAGAGGGCAGGTGGAAAGCTGGCAGCCTGAGGACAAGACCCTGGTTCATACCAATGAAGGTGGAACAACAGCCAGAGAAGGCCATTCCACTGGGTGTCCATTATGCCTCTTGTCAGGCTGCAGAGACAGCCTCTGGAGCAGTGTTTCCCAATGTTGGATGTCGCTAGACTACTACAACTCCCAGAAATCCTGGCCAGCCTAGCTGGTGGTGAAGGCTTCTGGGAGTTTTAGTCCAAGAACATCAGGGGACCCAAGGCTGAGGACCACTGGTATAAAGAAAAGACACACAGCAACCCCAGCCCCTGTTTGCTTCCCTCTGGCCAAAGGGATATATACGCTGGAGATGCACTGCTAAGCATCTCCTATCCTAGCACTCATACCTCCATTTCGTACAGAGTTGAGCTTACATTGTCTACCCATTTCTATTTAAAACAAACAAAGAAACAAACAAATCTACAGTGTTGTGGCTGAAATTTTATTTAAAAGCAAACCAAAACACCTAATGTTGCCTTGCAAGCATAAGTGAAGCTACTGGGCCGAGAACAGCTGAACTTTCACACTAAGTCAGGCCTGCCCAAAGTCTGGCCCGGGGGGGGGGGCCCCAAATCCGGCCCGTCAGGCCATTCTGAGTGGCCCGCGGCTGGCTGGCCCACCCCCCTCTCTCCTCCTTCGCCCCATGTTTTTTTTAAAAAATCTTCCGCCAACCGCCGGGAAGCTTGAGGGGCTGCGTGGGCCGGCCGGCCTGTGACCAGAAGTGTGTAGGGCTGGGTGGGTGGGCGAGCCACCACCACCAGCACCGCCAGGAAGCTTGTGGGGCTGGGCAGGCTGGCTGGCCAGCCAGCCATTGCACCGGCTGCTGCCACCAGCACCGCCGGCAACCATGTGAGGCTGGGCGCGTGCGCGGGGGTGGTGCACGCACAGGCTGCCACCACCAGCACCGCTGGGAACCTTGTGAAGCGTGGCGCGCGGGCGGACTGCCGCCACCGGCATAACCGGGAACATTGTGAGGTTGGGCACATGATCGGGCGGGCCGCGCCACCGGCACCGCTGGGAAGCTTGGGCGGCTGGGCGGTCTGCCACCACCGGCACTGCAGGGCAATGTGTTGGGGCTGCCAAGGAGCTTTGGGGTGGGCTGGCGGGCGAGCCGTCACCACCGCTGGGGAGCTTGGGGGGGTGCAAGGTCACACAGATTGCCTCTTCCAAGGGGCAACCTGTGGCCATGGCTCCCTGTGCTTCTTTGGTCCCCACCTTCCTCCCTCCCTCCCTCCCTCCCTTGGTCCCCACCTCCCTCCCTCCCTTCCTTGTTCCCCACCTTCAGTCCTCCCTCTCTTGGTTTCCACCTCCCTCCCTCCCTCCCTTGGTCCCCACCTTCCTTCCTGCAGGTGGGGTTGCAAGAGGTCAGTGGGTGGGGCTTGCAGTGGGGTGGCAGGGTTGGAGAACCACTGGTCCCTGACACATTCTCAGCCACCAAATCTGGCCCTCCTTACAAAAAGTTTGGGCACCCCTGCACTAAGTGAATCTCTAAATCTAAACCCTCTCTTCTGATCCTCTCGCAGACCTCCTTGTACTTCTCCATGTGAATGACCAGGCATTTCTTCAAGCAGATGTAGTGAATGTGATTCTCCAAGGACAACAAGAGGTCCACAGTGTCCATGGACACCAGGACATGACGGAACAAGAGCGACGAGAGGTGGCATAGGGTACGGCCAGGGCTTTGCAGAACCTCCTGGAAAACATCGTCCATGGGGAAAGGCAAGCGGACTAGATTCATGTCTTGGAGCAAAGGAGAGTGTTTCATCACGGATACTAAGCACTCCCTCAACACCATCACATACTGAAACGGCAGGGGCTCCTCCTCCTCCGCCGAAAACTTCAAGGAGAATCTGGAAAGCTGGAGGAACTCAAGGGGGGAAAGGTGGACTTCCCAGTCCATAGCCTCACCATCGGGCTGTCTGTCAAGCAATTCTTTCCCTGTAAAAATGAAAGAGGCCTTGAAGCCACAGAGATTCCCACAATGGCTCAGAAGAGTATGGAATGAGAACGGATCTTTCAAGGTGAAGCCACGAATGCAGAGGTAGCGAAGTTGAGCGCCCAGATTCTCCGTCACTATCAAAAGCTGCCTCAGGTCCTGCTCTTTCCTGAAGCAGGTGACCGTGATATGGGTGAGGGAGCGCCACAACAGGGTCCACCGGGCCCACACACGGCTGCTCTCTGGAGTGATGTCCACCCTCACCAAATTTGGGCACATGGCACAGACTTTGGGCAAATTTGACCTATTGATATTACCCAAGTACTTGAGGGCCAGGGTGGGCCTGAGAGGCCGGCCGTTTGTGGGGGTGGTCAGTCTGCCCTGCGCCACCTCCCTCAAGGAAGGAAACCCGGAAGGCAGCTGGACCATGTCAAACTGCTGGTGGTAGATCAGGCAGATGGCCCTCGTGAGGAAGTCTTGAACCATAAACTTGAGGGTAGGCATCGCCAACAGCACAAAGGCCACAGCCGAAATGTGCTCCTGCGTCTTCATGTCATGTTTCAATCTTTCAGCCAGGAGTTCCTCTAAAGCCAGTCCAGTGAAGGAGCCCACAACGGGGTCGTAGGCCAGATAGAGGAGGGATGTTGGGGAGAGACTACTGCACTCCACAACAGCCAGTATCCGAAGACGCCGGCAGGAGGAGGCCACCGCTGACAGAACTAGGTCATTACACTTGGTCCTGGAGAGGTCCAACTGTGTGAGACACGGCAAGGCTTTCACCAGCTCCACCAGACTTCCTGCCGGGACCTCGTTGCAGTCAAAGAGATCCAGCAAGGTCAGCTTCTGTCACAGGAGACAAACAAGAAGAGACACGTGCCATGAGATGTGGCAGCTCCTCAACTCCCAAGCGAGGAAGAGGTATCCATCCTCACCCCCTTTTTTTATACTGCCCTCTCTACCACCCTACAGGCCAAAAGAAGTATCCTTTGCTTAGGTTGGATATACTGCAACCTTCCTAGGAGGTTTTGGCTGAGAGTTGCTGTCAGTCAAAACCACTCAGTCGGTTTCTCTTGTCGCTCAGTCTGCTATGGAGGCCCTTGTCTGAACCACTGTATCTGCTGCAGAGTAAAAGGAAGTTTTATTTTTATTTTGTTTTATTGAAGCCACACTCAGTTCTTCTCATTACTCTTTCCCAAGACCGTATTAGCAAACAGTGGGGCTGATGTTACACTTGCAGTCCTGGGCGCCTTGTCTGGCAAAGCATGGCAGGAAGGGGCCACCTGTCCATGGTAACTCTTTTATTTATTTAATTTGTACACCACCTTTCTCCTGATAAGGAGACCCAAGGCAGCTGAAAAAAGTCAAAAGAACAGAATTTAAAACATACTATGTTCAATACTGAAAAACAATAAAAACTACAATGGGAAACACACACACACCATATCAGCAGGGGATTGGTCACCCCGCTGATACTGAAATCCGTGGATAATTGTAAATACTAAGTACAGTGGACCCTTGTATAACAAACAGTTTGTATAACATAAAATTTGTACAACATAAAATATTCCGGAGATAGGGGAAATGCGCTTAACAGAATCGCCTATGGGCCAAATCTGTACAACATAAAATGGGATTACTCCATTTTCCTTCTTTTTTTTAATTAATGAATTTTATTGATTTTGAGGGAAGAAGGAAGGGGGAAGAGGGGGAAAGGGATGGGGAATACAATATAAAAGGTTACATTGAATATATCTAGTCAAAAATAGCGATTATACCTGTCAAAATCAGATAAACATATCAGAGTACTAGTAAATTTACTACTTCTTGCTACTTCTTGCCATCTTTTTTTGGAGATCTCTTCGTAATCTCCTTTCAGGAACCCGGAGAGTCTGTCAATTTCAATACATTCTCTTATCTTTACATAGAGGTTTCTCTCTGTAGGCACTTCAGGTTGTTTCCAAAATTTCGCATACAATATCCCTGCTGCAGCATAAAATTTGTACAACATAAAAAATTCCAGAGATAGGGGAAATTTGCTTGACATAATCACCTATGGGGTGAATCTGTACAACATAAAAATGGGATCACTCTGTTTTCAATGCATTCCTATGGGAAATTTGTATAAAGGACAGTTTGCTTAACATAATTTCATTTGGAATGAATTAATTCCTTTATACAAGGCACCACTGTATAATATTTCCAGTCTATGGATAAATGACACTGTGGCTATGGACATACAATAGATATGCTAACTTTTTGGAAATTTTGAAGCTTGGGAAAAAAACGTTTTTTCCGGATTCTCTTGAGGAAAAACAAAATTTCAGAAAAAATGAAAAAATTAGCACTCCCCCTTTTTTACAACTTGAAAGTCATTCTGTTTCTTTAGGAACATAAAATATAACTATGGACTTGGATGGGGGACCACCAGGGAAAACCAGGTGCTGTAGGCGCCTGGAGTAGGAACTGGCAAACCACTCCAGTATTCCTGCCAAGAAAACTCAATGGACATGGAGTCACGAAGAGTCGGTCACAACTGTAACGCACAACACAACACATGGACAATTTGACTTGGCATAAAATTATCACAACTAGCGTACAAAGGAATTAATTCATTCCAAATGAAATTATGTTAAGCATTTTTCCTTTATACAAATTTCCCATAGGAATGCATTGACAATGGAGTAATCCCTAATCACGACCATTTTTATGTTGTATGGATTCGCCCCATAGGCGATTCTGTTAAGGAAATTTCCCCTATCTCCGGAAATTTTTATGTTGTACAGATTTTATGTTATACAAACCATTTGTTATACAAGGGTCCACTGTATTAAAATATAGTGTATCCAAACAACTATTACAAACAGAATTTACTTTTTAAATAATATGTATTTGTAATTGTAAGTAACAAATGCAGTAACGATCTACTGAACTGTTTAATAGCTTATGTGGAACAAAAAAACCTCTACAAACAATGTTTTAAAATCCAGAATTAACAATTATTCATATTTCCTCTGCACAGTATTAAATAAAAATAAAAGAAAAACCTCATTCTCATAAAAATATTGAAGAGGGGGAAAATGTATAGAGGGGAGTGGGAATAAGTTTCAATGAATAGGCATGAAATTTAATCAGAATATTATTATTTTTGCTCTGTATTTCCTTGCAGTGCTTTGAGGCCTAGTGCAAAGGACAGAACAGAACCACACATACCCACCCACATGCAAAAACAAAAGTAAAGCCTTTTTTCTTTTTCTTCTGACAACAGTAGCATTCCCCAAAGGAAGAAATGCATCTTGTTCTTACATTGGAGAGTTCAGTTTGTAACTTAGGACTTGCTTGTCCTCGGTGCCCAGAAATCAGAATAATTTGATACTTTGCCTATTTTTAGAAATTATTTGGAAAAATACCTGGCCTTAAAATATTTTATTTATCATATTAAAATAAAAAAAACGTAATCAATTTTTCTTTTTCTTTTTCCAACTTTTTTCAATTTTTCCAATTTTTCGGGGGGGAAAACAAATGAGAAAAAAAAACATTTTCCAAATTTTTTCGTTTCTTCCCCCCTTGGACCTTCATATCTCTGGTATACACTAATTAAAATAACACTAAAGAGACATTCAAAAAGAAGTTACCCTTCAAAGGGCATTCAGGGACTCAAATTGTGATGGTTCAAGGCCTGCCTGAAAAGATGGGTCTTCCTCCGTTGGTAGTAGCGTAGAAGGGAGGCGACCACCCATGTCTCCCAAGGGAGAGCTTTTTAAAACCTGGGAGCAGCCACAGAGAAGGCCGTGTCCCATGTCCCCCTCCGCCAGGCCTGCAGTGGCAATGGGACTGAGAAGGGGGGCCTCCTCTGGCCATCCTAAAAGGAGCTTCTCTCTTAGCTTTGCAACAAGGGCACAGGAAGAGAAGTAACCCGTACAAGACAGGGGCTTAGAGCCTTATAAGAGAGGGATTAGCACAGACCAAGGAAACTTTCTACCTCTCTGTCCACGTCCTCCACCCACGGGTGGATGTGGACTCCCCAATTTCCCTGCACGCACCCCGTACCTTGCAGCGCATGGCGATGGTCTGAAGAAGGGCCTCATTGACCAGCTCTGCGCAGAAGTCCAATTTCAGCGTTGTCAAGTGAGGCACCAGGAGTCTGTCCAGCACAGCCATGTTGAGGCTTTTGTTCTGCCGCCTGATGCGGATCAGCCGTGGGACAAAGGACTCAGCTGGGGGGAAGAGAAGGGGACCACCTGTTAACACCCTCCTTTACATTCCCTTGTCAGAGCAGGGGTGGCCACGGTAGCCTTCTGTTATTTCTGCAAGCTGTTGTAGCTCAATGCCACCACCGCGAGCTGTGGTTCATATTGAAGTTCAGGGAGGGCCCCATTCTAATACAGCAGCTGTGGTCCTTACCAAAGTGGATGTTCATTAAATCCTTGTCACTGACACACTCCAGATTCTCAGCCACACTCTCCAGGCAGAGATCCTCCAGCGAGGGAGCAAAATTTCTCAGAGGCATGACTTTCCTGTAGTCACAAGCAAGAGCAAAGGATGAGCAGAGCATGAAAAATACTTCCCAGTGTTACACCATGAGGCTCAGTGGCTGGCCATTGTGTGAACAAGGTTTTAAACCAGACCAGGCTCCTGGGTTGATGTACCCTGTTTCTTCTTACATTCCTGAACAGGCTGTTCCGTATACAGAGGGCTGTTACTCAGTGTGCGCCCAGACCACACGTATCAACTGACGCATGCTCAGAGACACACATGTCCAGGATCCTTGCACCACAACAAGAGCGCATTTTGACATAGATTGGGCAATGTAAATAACGGTCACACAGAACTGTTCAAAAGGAGAATCTGAACACACCTGTGTGAAAAGGTACACAAATGTTGCAAGGGATAAGAGGGCAAATCATAGGGAAATTGTATAAATGGCAGGCAAATATATTCACTTCAGAAATATTATGTGGCACTACCAACTGGAAGGAAGCCGAACACACAAAGCTTTGAACTTTCTTCCTAAACATAGGCCCGAAAGGGTCAAGATACAGGCTAAGTCCTGGCTTCTGGGAACTAAGAAAATGATAAAGGTAGGTCTTATTCCTATAAGATATCAGACTTTCAGTGAAAGAACCCAGAAGTCGGAGGTTTCACAAGGAGCCTTCATGCAAGCTTCGGGAGATGGAAATGGCACCTCAGCCTGAAGGGGAAGGAGAAATATGGCCACCGATGAAGCTGTTTGGATGAACAGCGAAACGTTTCTATCTCTCAAAAAAGAAGTCCAGTAGCCATGACTCAACTCCCAGTTAAACGCACCTGGATGACTGAGAATCTTCACAGATGGCCACCTTGTGTCTTTATATTGGAATCCTGCCTTGATTTGGTAGGACTGGGCCTCCTTGTGGGTTATGCATTGACCACCTCCTCTTTCTCTACAGCTTTAGACCACATCATTGGTCCAGCACACCTGGCTAATCCTTTCCCCTCCAAACAACAGGACAGCCCAAGGGACCCACTGAGCAAGGACTGGGAGGGATCAGAGGGAGCTCTGATTCTGGTCAATTTGGGTTGATTCCAGGCAGGACAATTTATTGGTAGGCCATCCTGCCATATTTCACCAGCTCTTTGCCTGGGAGGTATTCATGTCTCATTGACTGCACCATCTACATTGGAGTCAACTCCCTGCAATTTCCATTATTTTAAGAAATTGATTTGATAATTTAACTAGCAAGGCCTTGTTTCCCATTTTCCTGGTCTGACCCTCTGACTTCATGGACTCATTTACAAATAAGTCCCTAGTTTTCACTAGGATGTCTGTGAAATACATGTGTGTACTTGAGACTCGAATTCCATTTGACTGTTAAGAACAGGGGTCCTCAACCTAAGGCCCCAGGGCCGGATGTGCCCCCCCCCTCAAAGTCTTGAATCCAGCCCCTGGGACCAATTGCAAACCCCACGCCCCCGGTTAAGAAGAACCTCATGAAGGTTAGAGCTGTTCAGCAGTGGAATATGCTGCCACAGAGGGTGGTGGAGTCTCTTTGGAGGTTTTTAAGCAGAGGCTGGATGGCCATCTGTCGGGAGTCCTGTGATGGGGGTTCCTGCATGGCAGGGGGTTGGAGTAGATGGCCATTGAGGTTTCTTCCAATGCTATGATTCTATGAAAAAGGGGTCTGCTTCTGATATTTTCCTTTACAGGGTATTACTTTGTGAACGGCCCCCAAGGAAAAAGATGAATGCGTCCTCCTCCTCAAAAGAAAAAATAAAGGGATTGTTGGATAAGGCAGAGTGCCATTGCTATTTATTTTACTAATGTTCATCACCAGATATATCTGGAGATGCTGATGCCCTCTGCATTTTGGTGCCCTAGGCTAGGGATCTGCAACTTCCTTTTGGGGAGGGGGGCTATTGCCATAAGTACAATATGAAAGAAATGCAGATAGAATTAGGCTTGTATATATGGAACCTTATAAGGTGGAATGTCCTCCTCTTTCTGGGAATAGAATCATAGAATCGTAGAGTTGGAAGAGACCTCAAGGGCCATCTAGTCCAACCCCCTGCCATGCAGGAACCCCATCACAATATTTCCGACAGATGGCCATCCAGCTTAAAAACCTCCAAAGACGGAGACTCCACCACCTTCCTTTGTGGCACCATATTCCATTGCTGAACAGCTCTAACTGTTATGAAGTTCTTCCTAATGTTCAAATGGAATCTCTTTTCCTGTAGTTTGAGGCCATTGCCCCGAGTCCTAGTCTCTGAAGCCATGGGAAAAAATCAGTCCCCTCTTCAATATGACATCCTTTCAAATATTTAAACATAGCTATCATATCCCCTTTCAGTGTTCTTTTTGAAAGGCTAAACATTCCCAGCTCCCTAAGCCACTCCTCATATAAGCCATTTCTTCCAGACCCTCCATCATCCTGGTTGCCCTCCTCTCGACCTGCTTAAGGTTGTCAACATCCTTTTTAAATTGAGGTGCACAGAACTGGAAAGAGGACGGAAAGAGGACTTCCCCCCCCCTGAGATCGCAGCTTGGAGGGAGGAGGACCAAGAGGTAATAAAAAGGGTGACAGTCAGAGGATAAAGGAAAGGCACCAGAAGTAGCCCATGGTGGCGTTGAGGTCAGGGGCACCCTGTCCCTCCTTCCTTCTTTGAGATCCTGTCCAGGGAGCACTTCTTGACAATCGTGGTGCAGAAACGGAGCTCTGGACTCCCTGTATTTCCCCCTCCATACCTTTTTTTTGGGGGGGGGTTAGGAATTTATTTTCCTCAGTTAGCCCACTAGCTGGGATGTTGATTCGGGGAGAGGGAGAAACAAGCCAAGCGGGAATGGTCTTTCTGCCCTTGGGGAAGTTTCTGAGAGGGGAGCCGTGTTAGTCTGTGCAAGAATTCCAGGCAAAAATCAAAGCAAAACAAAAGACAAAAGTCATGGGGCACCTTAAAGACTAACTTTCAAACGTTTCGTGGACACGTCCACTTCTTCAGACATACAGCAGCACAATGAGGTGCGCCATATAATATGTAACGGAATGTACGTTTCATACCAAATATTCATTGGCTGTTGTATGTAGGTATATTTGCATGCAAGCTGTGTTGTAAAAATTTCTAAAGAGACAGAAACCAGATCTGGGGGAGGGGGGGAGGTGAGCCCTTGGGGGGGGGGTTAGAGAACAGCCTGGGAACCACCCCACACCTTCGGAATTGCCCTCCTTCTTTCCTCCATGGAAAGGAAACCACTTTCCAGTTGTGTGTGTGGTGGTGGGTGGGTGGGTGTGAAATAGCTGGGTCTAATCTCTGTAGGGGAAGGGATGCCACCCATTCCCCTTGAAGATCTCCGGCAGCCCAGCCCAGCCTCGCCTCACCCAGCTCTGACTCCATCCTGCCCCTGAGGGGCAACCGCCCAGCCCCGGGCAAAGCATCCTGGGAGTGGCTTCATTGGGGCAGAAGCGCCACGTGGCTCAAGGTGCCACCAGGGAAGCCTCTGCTGGCGAAACGCACATGGCTTCCACTTCCTCCTCTTCCTCCTGCTCCCCCTCCAGGTGCCCCCAGATTGCTGCCTGCCACAGGGCAAATACCCCCTCTCCATCCCACCCTAGTTACACCAGTGCTCTCAATCCTGTTTCCTTGTGTCAAAAAACTTTCTCTTACAAAAGTATGCTTATTTTAAAAGCCTCCTTGGTGGGGGGGGGGCAAAAAACTTTTTTAAAAAACAAAAATAAACCTGGGTTGCAGAACCACAAAGCATTGCAGAACTGCCCCCAGAAGACATAATAAGGGCAACCTTTGAGCCAAGACATATATTGGGAGAGTGCTGGAGGGAGACACCCTTTGGCCACAACAGTAGGAAATGCCAGGCATCAACCTGGCCACAGATGCTCAGCAGATCACCTCCTCAGAAGCAGAAGCACGAGGGAGAAGGCAGCGGGGCCAGGCTGGCCAGGCACCTAAAGCTTTGTCCAGCCAGGGCTACATATGTTTCTTTTGTTCTGAGAGCTGCTCTGGAAGACAACCCCAGTGCCACCTGGCTAACTCCTGGTCCCCCAGCACAGAATGGCTGAACAGTCCCTGGAAACGGGTGCCTTATGGGTACAGTTGTTGGAGGCAAGGAGACAGAAACAAAGTCCCCAGTGTGAATGTAAATTTACCTTGGTCTCTGAAGTGACTGGCTAGAGAAGATCTGGCAGGTAACAGTCGGTCCTCTCTGCACCTACGCCCAGAGCCTGCAAGGGGAGAGTGGAACCAGAGGATGTATTCCTGAAAGCCTGGATTTCTACCAGCAGGGCTACTGGTTGATGAAACTGCAGGGAGGAAGAGAGAGAGAACATCATCATGAGAACACAGACCGCTAGAGAGGAGAAGGGATTTAATCACCTCCTGTCCTTTTTTTAATTATATAGCCCTAGTTAGGCCAGGGCTCCCAATCCCATGTCCTTGTGTCAAAAAACTTTCTCTTACAAAAATATGCTTGTATAAAAAGCCTTCTTGGTGGAGGAGTGAAACACCCCTCTTGGCAGGATCTTTATTTATTTATTCTTATAATCCACTTTTCTCCAACCAAAAAGACCCTAACGTCCCCCATCTCTCTTTTGCTCCCTCTTAATTAGACTTAACAGCCGAGAGGCACATAATGCCATAGAAGGTTTATTCTACTCAAAAGAGTGGAGAATAAGTTAGGGCCATTTAAGGCATGAAATGTAAATTCCAGGCAATCCCAGTGCAGCTCCTGTTGCAGTCCTCCAAGTACAACCCACGTCGTTTCCCGCTGCCTACTCAAGAGTAAGCGTGGTTCAAATCAGGTCGCTGCAACCCTCAACTGAAACTGCACTGCTTGACATGGACGGACCCTTAATTTTATTGCTAACCCTCTTTTCCTCCCAAAAGGGATCGATGGGCGGTTAGATTACTCCGGAGCAAGACGGGAAGGGGAAAACCCAAGCGGCTCCACACAGCTCTCTGCGTGATCCACACGGTTTCCCCTTTCTCGATTTTTCATTCCCTTTTAGCGGCTAAGCCTTAGCCGGTTGTAAGAACAAGCGCCAGCGCGGTATAAATCTTCCCCACATTCCTCGACCTACAAGTAACAGCAAATCACACACACGCAGGCGGCAGCGGCTATCTCGGCTTAACGAAAGAAAGAGAGAGAACTCACCCAAACCAAAAAGGCGCAAGGAAAATGATAATCTATTTTCTGCCCCTGGAAAACCGCACCAGGTGAGAAATGGGAAAGGGTGAACTCTCCCCCTGGCCCCAAAGAAAAACTGTTCCTTCAGCACCCATTTCCCCGCCCCTTTCCTGCCCCCCCCTTTTTTTTTTTGCTTTGCATGGCCAGGGAGGGGCGGAGGGTGGATTCCAGGCGGGCGGCGAGTTCAAAGCGCAAGACCTCTCCAGGATCCCACGTGGCCCCTCCTGGCGCCTCCAAACTTGAATGCGGCCGTGGATAAACCCCGGGCGATCAAACGAAGTGCGCGTGTGCAGAGTATGCAGTCGTCGTCTCTTGCCGTGTTGCGAGAGAGTTTGGCGGACCAGTTCACATAACAATTAATAATAAGAATCTTTGAATTCCAAAGCTTAGAGGAGACCCTGTGGATCATGTACTCCAACCCCCTGTCAAGGAGGCACTGTGGGGAATCGAACTCCTAACCTCTGCTGCTGTAAACCGCGCAGAGTAGCCATGTTGCCAGAGGGGTAGTGTAAAAGCTAAATAAATAAATAAATAAATAAATACAACTGAACTATTCAGCACTTTCCAATGTTCTATCTAGGTTTGCCTGAACTTTGAGCCATAAAAACAAAATATATGGATACTTTTGACATCTCCAGCTTTGGGGGTGGTGTTCCAACAGAGAGCACTCAAACCCCCATCACATCAGACTTTTGTTGGGTGTCCACATTCTGGACCAGAAGAACCCAGAAAGTACCTGCTTAAGTTTGGGACCTGCAAGGCAGCTAAAACATGACTTTCTACATGAGATCTACCTTAAATTTAAAATCTAAGGCTACATAAATTATATATATGCAGTGGTACCTTGTATAAAAGGAATTAATTCATTCCAAATGAAATTATGTTAAGCAAATTTTCCTTTATACAAATTTCCAATAGGAATGCATTGAAAACGGAGTGATCCCATTTTTATGTTGTATGGATTCGCCCCATAGGCGATTATGTTAAGCAAATTTCCCCTATCTCTGGAATTTTTTGTTTTACAGATTTTATTTTATACAAACTGTTTGTTATACAAGGGTCCACTGTATATAATTACACACACACACACACACACACACACACACACACACACACACACACACACACACACCTGAGAACTGTTTGATCCCACTGAGTTCAAGAACACAGATTCCAACCCTCTACATGCTTACATCAGATCACACCATACCCACATCATGCCCAGGCCCACAAATTTAATCCTAACATTTCTTTTTTAATATTTTATTTCTTTGAATATTTTGCCCCACCTTTCACCATGGAAAAGGACCCAAGGTGACTTACAATAATGAGGGACAATATACAGCCAAGAACTTTTAAGACATATTCAAGTTAAGAACAGTGAATTAGAAGGGGCATCTTAAAACATTAAAAGGTAACATTAAAGCTACAAAGAGCATGCAAAAAAAAGAAAAATCCATTATAAGGAACATAAATAAATACATTGCTGCCTGCTCACTATAAAGCACTGCTTGGGGGCAAACAGATAGAAGTGAGACACAAATAGCCCCATGGATCCATGGATCCATGAGGTGTTTGTGTCAGATCTCCCATATAACCGTTGTCCAATCATAGATCACATTTATAGTGACAGACCAAACTGATAGAGAAAGAAAGAGAAATCATGGCTCTGATGCTGCATAGCAGCACAAAATTATGCCCATTGATTCTTGGCATGGCTCCACAAGACATCAGACACAACTGAAACCAGCTCTAGGATCATAGATCATCTCCCTGGGCAGGGTCAGAGGCAGTACTGTACAGAGGATAGAACTATGGACTAAAACTCAAGCGACTCAATTCAAATCCCTCCTAGGCCATGGAAACTCATGGGGCTGGTAGCAGCAGCAATGGTTACCCACTGCTTAAATGTCTCACATGCTCCAAAATCTCTGCAAGGTTATAGAATCATAGAATCATAGAATCATAGAGTTGGAAGAGACCTCGAGAGCCATCCAGTCCAGGTTGTGATAAGGTAATGGCACAGAAAGTGTCCATCTTCATTAAAAGAGTTTGATGTAGCATTAGGCTTAATTGTCAGTTTCCTGGATGTATGGTCAGGGAGCCAAACCTACACAGCTTTAACTTTCTTTCTTTCTTTCTTTCTTTCTTTCTTTCTTTCTTTCTTTCTTTCTTTCTTTCTTTCTTTCTTTCTTTCTTTCTTTCTTTCTTTCTTTCTTTCTTTCTTTCTTCCTTCCTTCCTTCCTTCCTTCCTTCCTTCCTTCCTTCCTTCCTTCCTTCCTTCCTTCCTTCCTTCCTTCGTTTTTTATACCACCCATCTGGCAGCAAAGGACACTCTGGGCAGTTAAAAGCAGAATAGGCAAAATACAGACATAGTCAGATACTTGTACATCTAATACAATAAAAATAGAAATGCTGTACTATAAAAGTAGAAATAATATCAACATACAGTACAAATAGTTATGACAAATCATTTGAAACTACTATAGAGGCATTAAGATTATTATAGATTAACTTTCTTCTTCAAGCAGCAGGCTTTCATCTGACTGAATTGTTTTATGGGAATTTAGAATAGGTGATGGAATAGATGATGGAAGCCAACACACTGTAAGACAAGGACATCCCATTTTTAGAGGCCATAAGATCTCTTTCCACTCACTCAAGTGTTCACTCTAGCTTCCCTTTGACTAATCCCATCCTCTATAGAATCCCCCCCCAAGTGGAGTTAATTTGGCAGATCTGATCCAGCCTGATGGGAAGCCTGATCTGATCCTCCCCCTTCTGGAAAACATGCCCCGCCTGTAATGTTTTTGATCATGGGTGGGGTGGGGTGGGGAAGACCATTGGTATCTATAGCCATTGTCTCTGGCCATGGCCTCTGGGGGTCTCTGAGTAATCCTTTCATTGAGGACAAGGTACAGCCTTATCTTTAAACCCCCCATTATTCATGTCAGGAAATCTTAAGAAGCATCAGGTAACAAAACAAAAAAGCTTTCACAAAAAGGCAAAAATATGCTAAATAAAGAAATTACAGTACTGTATAATAAAAGGAAGAAGACAAAGGATGAGAAAATGCAGTGTTTCTTCTGGATGAGTCATCAGAGAAAGGAAGGGATGGGTCAGAGCTTAAGGGCCATAATAGAATGGAGGGGGGGGGGAATGCAAAGGTTGCTAATTTGTTATCACATAAGCAACTGGTCTCTTGAACCCTGTTCTCATTGAAATTAACCCCTTGGGCCATTATGGCTCAGAGGTGCTTATCTGGAGGCAAGTACTGGTCTCTGTTTTGCATCCCAATCGCAGTCACTAGAAGCTGCCCCCTTCAGTTTAAACAAGCGCACATCTCAGGTACAGACTTCAGTCTATTCTGTCCCAAAACTACTTGCCGGGTATACCACAAATGAAATACAAGTATATATACAGAAGGCTCTTAATTTAGAAAAAGGCTGATTGAAGGCAAAAGACATAAAGTTACATACAATAATACCTCATTTCTGTGAAGATTCTCAGTCATCCAGGTGAGTTTATCTGGAAGCTGAGTCATGGCTACTGGACTTCTTTTTTGGCCTCGGAGTAGAAGTTTACAGGAAACCCACCCACACAGATCAGTAGTTACTGTTTTACTCCCACCATCCATTACAGCACAAACTAGGAGTCATCAGGACCCTAAGCCACAGAGCAGAGAGCATCCCCACCTCCACAGAAGCCAAGAAGAAGGAAGACAGGCACCTGAAGACAGCACTTAAGGCCTGTGGATATCCAAAGTGGGCCTTCAACAAAGCAGTGGGCCATCCAAGAAGAACAAGGGATCAGTCTGAGACCCAGACCTGGCAGAAGAACCTGGTCATTCCTTACATGGCTGGAGTGTCTGAGAAGCTTAAAAGGATTTTTGGCAAACACCACATCCCTGTTTATTTCAAACCCACAAACACACTAAGGCAGAGACTTGTCCACCCAAAGGATCTGATACCAAAACATAAAAGGAGCAATATAGTATATGCGGTCCAATGCAGTGAGGAGTGTTCAGACCTCTACATTGGAGAAACTAAACAGCCATTAAACAGAAGGATGGCCCAACACAGGAGGGGTAACAGCTCAGGACCAGAATCAGCAGTACACTCTTTCAAAGATGAGGATGTACACATATTAGACAAAGAAGAGAGGTGGTTTGAGAGAGGAGTAAGGGAAGCCATTCATGTGAGCATTGAAACCCCCTCCCACAACAGAGGTGGCAGCCTCCATCTGCTGCTTATCAGGGTGTGCTTTCCAAATTACCCAGACAAATTAAAAAGCCTTCACCACCAAGGCTATAGCTAACAACCCATTCTTGATAGGTTTCAGCACCTTAGGCCATTGTTCACCTTAAGGCTATGGATACTATTGTCTCCCTAACAAGCCTATTCAGGCCATTGTTCATCTTATGAGCCTAATTCAGACCAAGGTGACATGAGGTCAAAGCTGACTTGGAGGATTTGCACTAGCTGTATTAAGACTGATGAAGTTGTTTGAATGAGCAGCGAAACATCTCTATCTCTCAAAAAAGAAGTCGAGTAGCCATGACTCAACTTCCAAATAATACCTCATGTGGAGAAAGCAGAGAGATCAACCCCTCTCCCCACCAATCAAAACTTATGTCTCCCCATTAAAAGAAGCGGCAAAAAAATTCAATGAACAAAAGGCTGCACTTCCCAACATGCCTCATAATTAACACATTGTGCTTCTGCTCCAAATCATGGGAAGGGCTACTGACCCAATAGGATGGTTCATGGAAGACCAGGGTTTCAGTGGCTACTAATCAGGAATATAGTACAGTATGTGGCCTCAAGGCTAAACCCTTTGGATTAGGAGTCATTGAGTAATAATTCTGGGAGAAGAACAAAGTCTCAGAAGCACCAGATTTACATGGACTTCTGTGGTAAACAAGATACATAATAAGACAGGGCTTCCCTCTGGTCTGCTTGAATTCAGTTTTCATGCTATGTTGCATTTTAGGAAGATATCTAGTCAGTAAAAGGCCAAATATGTCATTCTTTTTCTCTGACCCAATATCTTTCCTTCCTAAACACATGAACAGCATTTGAAAAGGGTTCACAAAGCACCCTACACTTGGATTCAGAGTAGCTTAGAAGCAGAACTTGCATGATGGAAACCAAACTTTACTAATATGCAAAGAAACAGCCTTAGTAACCTGCCATGTTACCCTCTGTTGTATATCTTTTCTGACTTGCTCCAGTATTCAGCTCAAATGTATGCTACTGACGCCCAATCAAGAGATTATTCCCATCTGTCAGCTCTCCAATCGAGGGTAGCTCAGCGGCCAAGAAAGCCAATGTGATTCTTGGTTGCATCAACAGGAGCATAGATCAAGATCTAGATCAAGGGAAGGGATAGTACCACTCTATTCTGCTCTGGTCAGACACCACCTGGAGTACTGTGTCCAGTTCTGTGCGCCTCAATTTAAAAAGGATGTTGACAATCTTGAGCGGGTCCAAAGGAGGAGGGTGAAAGGGGATATGATAGCTATGTTTAAATACTGTATTTGAAAGGATGTCACATTGAAGAGGGGGTCTGGTTTATTTTCCATGGCTTCAGAGATTAGGACGCGGGGCAATGGCCTCAAACTACAGGAAAAGAGATTCAGTTAAAACATTAGGAAGAATTTCATGACAGTTAGAGCTGCTGGGCAGTGGAATATGCTGCCACAAAGGAGGGTGGTGGAGTCTCCTTCTTTGGAGGTTTTTAAAGCAGAGGCTGGATGGCCATCTGTCAGAAATACTGTGATGGGGGTACCTGCATGGCAGGGGGTTGGACTGGATGCCCCTTGAGGTTTCTTCCAACTCTATGATTCTATGATTCTATGATCAACAAGGGAAATTTGTGGAGGGAAGGAATTTGTAAGGAGTAGAGTGGAACTTCCAAAGTGATTGTCTGGGTGCCTGCCCCAGCAACCCGGAAGGAAAATAAGAAGCCCTGAATTTATGCAGATTCAAGCAATGGCTCAAGTGGAAAAGGAAATGTACCTTTTTAATGAAGAGGAAATCACCAGTGGAGAGGGACTGAAAATGGGTCCCTCAGGCCTCAGCTTGCTGCTTCTGCCTTCTTGATAATCAACTCTGTAAGGCAGCAGCTTGACAAGACCTTGGGAAAATCCATTACTGTCTCCTATGAATTCAAACACTTCTGCCGAATATGGGGTGGTGGTGGTGGTATGGAATACTGGCAAGACTGATTCTCCCTTTGTTTGGACTGATGACTCTCCTGCACCACCCTATCTCCTCCAAATAGGCAAACATCAGGTCATCTAGGCACTAATAAACTGTGGTTTGTGAATTAGACATACTGATTTGGGAGGGTTACCATACCAGGAAAAATAACCTGCAACAAAAAAAAAAGAAAACAAAACAAAAATCCAGTGGCATCTTAAAGACTAACTGCTCAATTTTGTGAGCTTTTGTGAATCAAGCCCCCTTCATTATATATAAGAGAGGAACTACATGGCAATCGTTTATACAGGACCCCAAGATAAAAACACCAAGTTACAAATTGTGTGAGCCAATGTATCAACTTGTGTCTCTTTAGCTTGAGCCCAGGTATAAATAATTGCCACACAGTTTCACTCTCATGCCTGAGGAAGTGGACTTGATCCATGAAAGGATACAAAACAGCAGTTAGTCTTTAGAGTGCTACAAGGTTTTGTTTTGTTTCTTGTCTGGTATGCAGGTACAGATGAGCACAGCATTTGAGTGAGTGGACAGAGAGCTTATGGCCTCTGAAAATGGAATGGCCTTGTCTTACAGTGTGTTTGTTTCCATCATCTATTCTAAATTCCTATAAATCCATTCAGTCAGATGAAAGCCTGCTGCATGAAGTAAGTGAATGTATATTGATCTTAATGCCTTTATTGTAGTTTCAAATGGTTTCTGATAATTATTTATGCCATATATTGATATTATTTCATTTTTATTCTATTCTGTTGTATTAGATGTACAAGTATGTGACTATGTCTGTATTTTGCTGATTCTGCTGTTAACTGCCCAGAGCGGCCTTTGCTGCCAGATGGGTGGTATAAAAATCTAATAAATAAATAAATAAATAAATAAATAAATAAATAAATAAATAAATAAATAAAGTTAAAGCCTAGAAGGAATTTGAACTGAGTTGCCTGAGTTTTACTCCATAATTCTATCCACTGCATGGTAACTACCTCTGACCATGGAGATGATCTATGATTCAGAGTTGGCTTGGGTTGTGTCTGGTGCTTTGTGGATCCATGCCAAAAAAAATCAGTGGACATAACCTTGTGCTGCCCTGATTTCTCTCTAACAGTTTGGTCTGTCACTGTAGATGTGATCTATGATTGAAGAATGGTTATATAGGAGATCTAACGACACAAACACCTCATGGATTCAGATGGTTCTCATTGTTCTGCACAGGACAATGACAATAAAGATCTATCTATCTATCTATCTATCTATCTATCTATCTATCTATCTAACTAACTATCTATCTATCTATCTATCTATGGATTCAGATGTATGTGTTTGCACCCAAGCCGTGTTTAAAAGTGAGGAGATGGCGATGTATTTATTTATTTTAGGATTAAATTTGTGGGCCTGATTGTGACTTGGGCATGGTGTGTTGTTGATTGGACATCTCAGATCTATGTGTTTGCACTCTAGCAGTGATTTTATATTTACGTACTTAATCCTCCCCTTCTTAAAGTAATTTAATCCTAAAATACTTAAATACATCACAATCTGCTCACTTTAAAGCACTGCTTAGGTGCAAACACATACATCTGAGACAAACACATAGATCTTCTGAATATCATTCTTTATTCAAGCATATACTATGTTTTGATTGTGAATTTACATTAGATCTCATGCGGTCTTCTGGGTCCTTCTGGTCCAGAATGTGGAGGCACACAAGAAATGTCTGATGTGATGGGTGTTTGCATGCTATCCCTTGGACCAATACCACCAAAGCACGTTGAGTGAATAGGATCCACATCTTTTATTTCTATGGTTCAGGGTTCCTTGGGACCTACATAGAACATTGGAAAGCGTGGAATAGCTAAGTTGGGAGTTCGATTCTCCACTGTGCCTCGGTTGGACTACTACCGGATCTCCTCTAAACTCTGCAATTCAAAGATGATTATTGTTCTTAGGTACGGTCGGCCACCAAACTATTTTGCACACGCGCACTTCGTTTGACCGCTCCCGATTTTTCCACGCCGGCGCCAAGAGGGGCCACGTGGGGTCCTGGGATGTTTTGCGCTTTGCGCTGCGCTCGAACTCCACCCTTTGCCCCTCCCTGGCCATGCAAAACAAAACAAAACAAAAGTGGGGGGAGAAAAGGGGCGGGGAAATAGGTGCCGAAGCAACCCTTTTTCTTTTGGGGCCAGGGGGAGGGCTCACCCATTCCCATTTCTCACCTGGTGCGGGTGAATTCGGTCCGCGTTTCCAGGGGGAGAAGATAGATTATCATTTTCCTTGCGCCTTTTTGGCTTGGGTGAGTTCTCTCTCTCTCTCTCTCTTTCGTTAAGCCGAGATAGCCGCTGCCGCCTACGCGCGTGTGTTTTGCTCCTACTTGTGGGTGGAGGAATGTCGAAAGATTTATACTGCGCTGGCAGTATACCGGCTAAGAAGGGAATTGGAGAAAGAGGGAACCGTGTGTTGGGGGAGGATCACGCAGTTGGGTTTTCTCTTCCCCGACTTGCTCCGGATTAATGTAACCACCCATGGATCCCTTCTGGGAGAAAAAGCGGGTTAGCAATAAAACGAAGGAACGAGTAGTAAATCCCTCCGTGTAAGCAGTGCAGTTTCAGGTGAGGGTTGTGGCGAGTTTATGTGAACGCTTAATCCCGAGGAGGCAGCGGGAAGCGACGACTCCTAAAGGAGCTGCACTTGGATTGCCTGGAATTTACATTTCATCATGCCTTAAATGGCCCTAATTTAGTTAGTTCTCCTCTCCTGGGATTAGAATACTCACATTGCATTATGTTCCTCCCAGGCGTTAAGTCGAATTAAGAGGGGTGTGTGTGAGAGAGATGGGGCCGGTTTGGGTCTTCTGGTTGGAGAAAAGTGGATTATAAGAATAAATAAATAAAGATCGCGCCAAGAGGCGTCTTTCACTGCTTAGAATTTGCTTCCCTTCTAAAGCCATTTGAGATTGTGTCCTGGAGAGTAGACTGATAGGAGCTGCATTTTAGTTTTAGACCTTTAGGGATAAATTATTGCTTCTCTTGATTGTTCAGTTGATCTCCCCACCCACCATTTTACCCTGTCCTGGGACATTTCAGGGCCTCTTGCCTTGGTCCCAGAATCCTCTGCCAGCCCTCAATTTGGTACTGAAGGAGGAAGCTGCATACAGAAGGCCTGGGGAGTAGGAAAAAGTATATAATTTTTTTTAAAAGGACAGAAGGTGATTAAATCCGTCCTCTCTAGCTGTCTCTGTGTGCTCATGATGATGATGAGGAGGTGGCAAAAACTAAACGGGAATGTGTATGAAAACACACATTCCCTGTTATTGGTAAATCCAACATCCAGGCATTTCACCCTGTTCCTTCAAAGTGGCCTATTTATTTATTTATTTATTTATTTATTTATTTATTTATTTATTTATTTATTTATTTGTGGATGTACCTCTCTCATCTGTCCCAAAGGACACTCTGTCTTCACGGTTGTCCTTCTAAGTAACTGTTCTCTCTCCCTCCGAATGCAGTTTCATCGGCCAGTAGCCCTGCTGATAGAAATCCAGGATATCAGGAATACATCCTCTGGTTCTACTCTCCCCCTGAAGGCTCTGGGCGTAGGTGCAGAGAGGACCGACTGTTACCTGCCAGATCTTCTGAAGCCAGTCACTTGAGAGACCAAGGTAATTTTACATTCATGCTGGGGACTTGGTTTCTGTCCTCTTGCCTCCACCACCTTCACCCATACGGCACCCGTTTCCAGGGACTGTTCAGCCGGCCTGCGCTGGGGGACCAGGAGTTAGCCAGGTGGCGCTGGGGTTGTGGGTCTCTCGGAGGTTTTCCAGAGCAGCTCTCAGAACAAAGGGAACGCCTGTAGCCCAGGATGCCCAAAGCTTTAGGTGCCTGGCCAGCCTGGCCCCGCTGCCTCCTCCCTTGTGCTGTGGCCAGGTAAATGCCTGGCATTTCCTACTGTTATGGCCAAAGAGTTTTAAAAAAGATTTTTGACCACCACCAAGGAGGCTTTTCTCTTAAAAAGCCTTTTTTTTAAGACAAACGTTTTTTGGCTTAGGGAAGGGGGGTTGAGCGCAGTGCTGCCTAGTCCATGGATTAGTGTGTTGAGGTTTCCAGTGCTCAGAGAAATATTCTGATACTTTTTTTCAGAATAGTGCCTCCCAACCTTGGTCTGGAACTCCCAGAAGCCTTCAGCACCAGCTGTGCTGCCTGGGATTTCTGGGAGTTGTAGTCTAAGAAACCTCTAGGGCAGGCAGGTCCAAACTTCAGCCCTCCTGATGTTTTGGACCACAACTCCCAGAATTCTAAGTTTAGATTGCCAGTGGCAAAGGACTGTGGGAGTTGTGGTCCAAAACATCTGGAGGGCTGAAGTTTGGACGTGCCTGCTCTAGAGACCCAAGCATGGGAACCAGAGTAAGAAGAAAATGGAGTTCCCATTCCCCTCACCAGGCTTGGCCACTGAGCCCCATGGTGTAACACTGGGGGGTATTTCTCGTGCTCTGCTCATCCTTTGCTCTTGCTTGTGACAACAAGGAAGCCATGCCTCAGAGAAATTCTGCTCCCTCACTGGAGAGACTCTGCCTGGAGATTGTGGCTGAGAATCTGGAGCGTGTCTGGGACAAGGATTTGATGGACAACCACCTTGGTAAGGACCATTGCTGCTGTACTAGAATGGGGCCCCTTCAACATGGGCCCCTGCCTGAAGTCCAGTATGAACCACAACAGCCTGCAGAAAGAGCAGGGCCCTTCATTCAGGGCGCTTATTCCTTGGATTGGCAGGCAGATCCCTTCCTCCTTTGAGGAGCTGAATTAGAAAGGTTTCATAGGGATTGGAGGGTTAGATTATTTATTATTATTTATTATTTATTCGATTTATATACCGCCCATCTGGCAGAAAGCCACTCTGGGCAGTTTACAACATAAAATAGACTGATTACACAATACTGATACAAAAATATAATAAAATGCAAAAACATTACAAATGAAAACATGATAAAACAATTAAAACTCGGAGCAGTGGTGGTGAACCTTCGGCACTCCAGATGTTTTGGACCACAACTCCCGTAATCCTTTGTCATTGGCTGTCAAGGTTCAGAATTCTGGGAGTTGTGGTCTCAGCGGAATGGGGTCGGGGCAGGCCAGTCTCCACAGGTCTGGGGGGGGAGGGGTACATACACTCATTACCGGACTTTGGGGGAGGGTGTTTCTGACACTCTCACAATGCAAAGTGTTTCAATACAAAGTTCAAACATTGAACGGTGGGTGTGTCTGAATTGCTAGGGAGGCCTTAAGATGTAACAGAATTAACACCCATCCCCAAACACACACACACACACCTTTGAAAACCTCAGTTTTCTCTCTCTGTGTGGGTATTTGGGCCCCAGGAGGATCTGCAGATACAACTCTCCTTGTTGCAAAGCAAACAAGAGAAGGCCCTGGTGACCTCGCACCCCTTCAAGCTACCCTTGGTTCTGTGTCCCAGCCTTCTGGGTCGGATGCTTGAAGAAGGCTACCACGGCCGCCCTGGCTCTGCCAAGGGAATGTAAAGAAGAATATTAACAGGTGGTCTCCTTTTCTCCTCCCCCACTCCCAGCTGAGTCCTTTGTCCCGCAGCTGATCCACATCAGGTGGCAGAACAGAAGCCTCACCTCTGCTGTGCTGGACACCCTCCTGGTGCCACACTTGATGACGCTGAAACTCAGCTTCTGCCCAGAGCTGGTCCAGGAGGCCCTTCTTCATACCATTGCCGTGCGCTGCAAGGTACGGGGTGCGTGCAGGGGAATTGGGGAGTCCACAACAACCTGTGGGTGGAGGAAGTGGACAGAGCGGTAGAAGGTTTCCTTCCTCTGTGCTAATCCTTCTCTGGCCTCTTGACCTATAAGGGTTGCTTCTCTTCTTGTGCTCTTGTTGCAAGGCTAAGAGAGACACTCCCCGTATGAACCTTCTTGGCATTTAAGATGCATGGCAGATGGGGGTTATGGTACAGGGGTGGCGGAAGGGGACCTGGGACAGGGCCTTCTTGGTGGCTGCTCCCAGATTATAAAAGAGTCCCTTGGGAGACAGGGGTGGCCACCTCCTTTCTATGCGTCCGCCAACGGAGGAAGACCCATCTTTTCAGGCAAGCCTTAAGCCATCATAATGTGAGTTCCTGAATGTCCTTTTAAGGGTAATTGGGGTTTTAATGTCTCCTGATTTAAGTTCTTCAGTAGTATTTTAATTAGTGTATATCCATAATCACATTCCCTTATCCATGGACCGAAAATACTATACACAGCATGGTATCTGGCATCCTCTAGGGGCCATCCCATGTTGCAGAATCCCAGAGGGAGGCAGCTGCCTTGTCCTGGTCCTTCTAAACAGGAAGGAGGCATGTGGCTTCTGCACCAGTGATCCATTCTGGCACAAGCATTGGTGTTCTAGAGCCCCTTTCCATCAGACTGTGCCAAAGGGTGGACTCCCAAAGAATCCTCTGTAGTCTTTGAGATGGCCCAGGATGCTTGGTCGGTTGGGAGCTTTCCCGACTGGCTCTGGATTCTGCCTCACTGTGCTAGGAGTTTCATGCTTTGTCATCCAAAGTACCCAGACCTGCAAGTGAAACATCAGCCCCACTGTTTGCTGATAAAGTAGTGAGAAGAACTGAGTGTGGCTTCAATAAAACAAAATAAAAATAAAGCCTTTTTAATTATGCAGCAGAGAAGGTTGGTCAGGCAGGAACCTCTGGCCACTCTCAGTTACAAGTCTCCGACAGGAGAGCAAACCTTATTTGGTGATTTTACCTCACTTTATTATCTCAATCATTCATTTATACTGTGAGTAATGAAAGAGAAAAAACAGAGTTTTAGTTTACTCACAGTTGACTGACGGCAACTGCCGCTTCCTTTCAGCCAAAACCTCATGGGAAGTTTGCAGTATATCCAAAATAAGCAAAGGATATTTATTTTGGCCCATATGGCGGTAGAGGGGGCAGTATAAAAAAGGGGGGTGAGGATGGATAGCTCTTCCTCGCTTGGGAGTTGAGGAGCTGCCACATCTCATGGCACGTGGCCAGGCTGCAGACCAGAAGAAGCCGCGCATGCGCTCAGTGTCCCTTCTTGTTTGTCTCCTGTGACAGAAGCTGACCTTGCTGGATCTCTTTGGCTGCAACAAAGTCCCCGCAGGAAGGCTAGTGCAGCTGGTGAAAGCTTTGCCGTGTCTCACACAGCTGGACCTCTCCAGGACCAAGTGCAACGCCCGAGTCCTGTCAGCGGTGGCCTCCTCCTGCCAGCGTCTTCGGGAACTGGCTGTTGTGGAGTGCAGTAGTCTCTCCCCAACATCCCTCCTCTATCTGGCCTACGACCCTGTTGTGGGCTCTTTCACTGGACTCGGCTTACAGAAGCTCCTGGCTGAAGGACTGAAACATGACATGAAGGCACAGAAGCACATTTGGGTTGTGGCCTTTGTGCTGTTGGCGATGCCTACCCTCAGGTTCCTGGATCATGACTTCCTCACCGAGGCCGTGTGCCTGATCTACCACCAGCAGTTTGACGTGGCCCAGCTGCCTCCTGGGTTTCCTTCCTTGAGGGAGGTGGCGCAGGGCAGAGTGGCCACCCCCACAAACGGCGGGCCTCTCAGGCCCACCTTGGCCCTCCAATACATGGACAACATCAACGAATCAAACTTGGTCGAAGTCTGTTCCCTGTGCCCAAACTTGGTGAGGGTGGCCATGGATCCAGGGGACAGCCACATGTGGGCCCGGTGGTCACTGTCATGGCGCTCCCTCTCCCATCTCACAGTCACCTGCAACAGGAAGTTGCAGGACCTGAGGGAGCTTTTGACAGTGACGGAGAATCTGGGAGCTCAACTTCTCTATCTTTGCATTCGTGGCTTTACCTTGAAAGATCCGTTTTCGTTCCGTACTCTGCTGAGCCATTGTGGGAATCTCCATGAGTTCAAGGCCTCTTTCGTCTTTTCAGGGAAAGAGGAGCTTGACAGGCAGCCCGATGGCAAGGCTATGGACTGGGAAGTCCACCTTTCCCCCCTTGAGTTCCTCCAGCTTTCCGACTTCTCCTTGGAGTACTCGGAGGAGACACCCATACCTTTTAAGCATGTGATGGCATTGAGAGAGTGCTTAGTATCTGTGATGAAACACTCTCCTTTGCTCCAAAACTTGGATCTCGTCCACTTGCCTTTCTCCATGGACGATGTTTTCCAGGAGGTGCTGAGAAGTCCTGGCCGTACCCTATGCCACCTCTCGACGCTCATGTTCGATCATGTCCAGATGTCCATGGACACCGTGGACCTCTTGTTGTCCTCGGAGAATCACATTTTCTACATCTGCTTGGAGAAATGCCTGGACATTGACCTGCGCAAGTACAGTAAGGTCTGCGAGAGGGTCAAAAGAGAGGGTTTAAATTTACAGATTCACTTAGAGTGAACATTCAGCTGTTCTCAGCCCAGAAGTTCCACTTAGGCTTGCAAGGCAAAATTGGGTGTTTTGGTGTGCTTTTAAATAAAATTTCAGCCACGTCACTGCAGATTTGTTTTGTTTGTTTTAAATACAAATGAGAACCGATGCTCAGTTCTATACGAATTTCAGGTAAGAGTGCTGGTCCCCTGATGTTCCCAGAAGCCTTCACCACGAGCTGTGCTGGCCGATTATTATTATTATTATTATTATTATTATTATTATTATTATTATTATTATTATTATTATTATTATTATTATTATTATTATTATTATTATTATTATTACCATCACCATCATCATCATCACACAGCAGACAAGATAATTACACTGGATTTTGTATCACAAATCACTAGTCGAACGCTTCCCAAGCGTTTAGGACTACATGATGTATCGGCGAATTATGCGAGCAGATCCCAGTAAGGGGACTTTCTGCAGCTGACTGATGGTGACTTTGTTAACTCCAATTTCTTTTAAATACTTATGTAGCTCTTTAGGCACTGCACCCAGAGTGCTGATTACCACTGGGACCACCTGTACTGGTTTATGCCAGAGTCTCTGAAGTTCAATTTTCAGATCCTGATATTGGGTAATCTTTTCAAGTTTTTTCTCTGGGACTCTACTATCACCTGTAATAGCAATATCAATGATCCATACTTTTTTCTTCTCCACAATCATAATATCCAGGGTATTATGCTTCAAAACCCTGTGTGGCTGTATTCGGAAGTCCCAAAGTAATTTTGCATGCTCATTTTCAGTTACTTTCTCAGATCCTACCGGTTCTTTACTACGGGCAGCTGATTGTTCTGACACAATAATAATAATAATAATAATAATAATAATAATAATAATAATAATAATAATAATAATAATAAAAACTGAAATAGACTGTCTAATCCAGCGTTTTTCAACCACTGTTCCGTGGCACACTAGTGTGCCGCGAGATGTTGTCTGGTGTGCCGTGGGAAAAATTGAAAAATTCTAAAGAAATTCAACCCAGGGCCGGCGGGCGGCCTACAGCTGGGAGGCACTATAAATAGCGTCCAAGGGCCAGCTTGGCTCCTCTCCCCCGAGGCCCGCGGCACTGGCGTCACTTCCTGGCCCCGCTCATTCTCTTTAGTGTTTGCCCTCTGCCTGCCGCCGCTGCCGTGACTCGCTCGCTTCCCTCTCCCCCCCTCCTTTTTTTACCCTGGACCACCACCACCCCTTTCCTGGGAGCTACCAATGGACTGAGCCGCCTGACAGCCCGCCCGCCAACACGAGCCGGCCCGGGAGCCCCAGCCCAGAACAAACCACCAGGTGAGGGGAAGGGGAGGAGGGGCGCCCAGCTGCCCCACGAGCACCGCGGCAGGGCTGCGAGGAGGAGGGGATGGAGGAGGCCTCCGCCAGGCCTGGGCTGAGGAGGTGGGCGGGCAGGGGGGGCTACTGGCATGGCTGGCCGGCCGGCCTTTAGAGTCCGGGAGGGGAAGAGCCGTCTCTGAGTGGCCCCGCGATGGGTTCCTCATCAGTGTGGGGCCGGCACTGACAAGCTCTCCTCTTCCTCCTCATAGATTGGGGGGGAACGGTTGCTTGGGGTCCTCCTTGAAGTCTTGCCCCTTTCTTTCTGTCTTGGGTCACCCTCTTCTCTCTGTCTGTCTTTTCTTTCTTCCCCCCCCACCTTTCTCTTTCCATTCGTACTCTTTCCCCTCTTCATAGAAACGTGCTCATTTCTAGCCTGCATATGTGTATCTGTAATTAAAACTGTAAACCGCCCAGAGACTCCTTGAAGTGGTATGGGGCGGTATACAAGCAGAACACTTTCTGCCTTCTTTCCTTCCTGCCTTCCTTCATCCTCCTCCCCTCCTGTCGCTGGACTTGCTGAAGGCATCTGCACTTTCGTAAAGTGGCAATACAGCAATTTAACCTGAATACAGGTGGCTGTGAAGGGATGATATCGGGTGCCCACAGAAAGGGCTCCGAGTGCCACCTTCAGCACCCATGCTATAGGTTCGCCTACAGTGCCCTACTGTTAATGTTTTGCAGCCAGTTAATGTTGCTAGTGCTATCCAGTGTACACTGACGGACGGAGACATTTTCTAATGGTGCTGTGCCTCATGATTTTTTTCATGAAACAAGTGTGCCTTTGCCCAAAAAAGGTTGAAAAACACTGGTCTAATCATCAAGTCTAACCCTAACAGTGGAAGGCTGAACTCAAACAGTCACTGAGCTATCCTGCAGTTGCTCACAGTAGCTGAAGGGCACAGAGCCAGCTGTGTAGCAGCACTCTGGTCCTTCAGGAGCTGTCCATGGTACCTCCGCCTGGACTCCTTGCTTTGCCTCCCTTCTGCCAGACTCACCCCAGGCACTGGATCAACTGGGACTTGCAGCTGGATCATAGACACCCCCCACCACCCCAGAACCCTTCTGTGCCAAAGAGAGCAGGAGGGGAGAGGAGGGATACCCCTCCCCTACACTAGATGAATCCCTTTAAGGGTCACTACTTCAACGGCAGTTTCACCACTGAAATATCCTGTGGATTTTCTTGAGGACTTGACGGACAACTTGTTGGCACAGAACTGAAGCTGTGCATGGAAAAAAAGAGAGGCCTCTCTGCCTACAGCTGACCCTCAACTCCTATTCGTGGATCCTATTAGGGTTTCCCTCAGGGTTTAACTGGAGCAGGCACCC
Organism: Phrynocephalus guinanensis; assembly: GCA_037367245.1. Taxonomy (NCBI): domain Eukaryota; kingdom Metazoa; phylum Chordata; class Lepidosauria; order Squamata; family Agamidae; genus Phrynocephalus; species Phrynocephalus guinanensis. Next base: position 25,518,820 of record CM074744.1, on the reverse strand, counting down.
AGACATTGACTTCTCTACTCCTTACAAATTCCTTGTGCACGTAACTTCCCTGTTGATCAGAGAGCCCCCTGCTTTCCCAGTGAGCAGTGATGCTGAGGTCCATCCTGAATTCCCTGCTGAAATCTTCACCACACCTGGACATTGTGACTGTTCCGTCTATCTCCAGGACTCCTCTGGTCATGCCATGGTACACTTTCCTGGGCTGTGGGGAATTCACTCGGTTCACATCTGCCAACAGCCAATATCCTCAGGAAATCAGTTGAGCTCGTTTGGACAGTTGACGGATTATGATAATCTCTTGATTGGGTGTCAGTAGCGTACATTTGAGCTGGATACTGGAGCAAGGCAGAAAAGATATACTACAACAGAGGGTAACATGGCAGGTTGCTACGGCTGTTTCTTTACACATTAGTAAAGTTTGGTTTCCATCATGCAAGTTCTGCTTCTAAGCTACTCTGAATCCAAGCGCAGGGTGGTTTGTGAACCCTTTGCAAATGCCGTTCATGGGTTTAGGAAGGAAAGGGCCAAAGAGAGAGAACTACATATTTGGCCTATTACTGACTAGATGGCTTCCTCTTCCATTCCTCAAATACCACATAGCATAAAAAAGGAATTCAAGCAGACCAGAGGGAAGGCCTGTCTTATTATGAATCTTGTTTCCCATAGAAGCGTCTGTCAGGAGTAAAATCTGATGCTTCTGAGACAGTGTTGTTCTTCCAGTGTTATTACTCAATGACTCCTAATTCAAAGGATTTAGCCTTGAGGCAACATGTCATATTCCTGATTAGTTGTCACTAAAAGCCTGGTCCAGGTCCATGAACCGTCCTACTGGGTCAGTAGCCCTTCTCATAATTTGGAACAGAAGCACAATGTGTTAATTATGAGTTGCACTGGGAAATGCCACCTTTTGTTTGTTGAATTTTTGCCACTTGGTTTCATGGGGAGACTTAAGTTTTGATGGAGGGGGGGGATTGATCTACCTGCTTTCTCCACATGAGGTATTATTCTATGTAATTTTATGTCTTTTGCCTTCAATCGGAATTTTTCTAAATTAAGAGCCTACTGTATATATACTTGTATTTCATTTGTCGTGTACCCGGCAAAGATCCCATGTAGTCTTGGGAAAGAATAGACAGAAGTCTGAACCCGAGTTACTTGATGTGCGCTTCTTTCTTCTAAGTTAAACAGAAGGGCACAGCTCCTAGTGGCTGCGATTGGGATGCAAGAGAGACCAGTACCATCAGATGCCTCCTGAAAGGCACTGCTCAGCCATAATGGCCCAAGGGGTTCATTTCGATGAGAACAGGGATCAAGGGGCCAGTGAAGCACTGGTCTAAGACAGCCGTTTAATTATTGCATTTCAAATAAAGGAATGTACTCCAGTCCTGGTAAGGCGGTATAGCATCTGGCTTCAGTGCATGGAGAGTGGAGTGCTCAGCCAGCACCTACTTAGCAAGGGGTCTGAAAAATAGAAATCCCTGTTAGGGTGTAGCAAGAACCCTGGACACATCTGGCCTCCTACCATTGAAGGAGGAGCCTATACAGGTGTTTAAAACCTCTCCTCCTCATACCTGACATTTTGATGACTCTGTGTGTGTGTGTGGTATGTGTGTGTGTGTGTTCCATGCCAAAAAAGGACTGTTCTCCTAGTTCAGTACTTCCCAACCTTAGGGTCCCCAAAGGTTCTTGGACTAAAGCTTCCAAACATCTTCCCCACTGCCTGTCCTGGTGAGGATTTCTGGGAGTTGAAGTCCAAGAACCTCTGGAGAACCAAGGTGGAGAACCTCTACCCTGCTTCATCCATTTCAGTGGTTCTCAACCTGTGGGTCCCCAGATGTTCCTGGACTACAACTCCCAGAAATCCTGGCCAGCTCAGCTAGTGAGGAAGACTTCTGGGAGTTGCAGTCCAGGAACATCTGAGGACCTCACAGGTTGAGAACCACGGGTCCATTGGCAACCATTTGTTGTCCTCATCCCTCACACACATACCTGCAGAAGAACCCACTGCATGTGCCTGCCCCTTGCTGCTGTTCTTTCCCCCAGTGTTTGAGAGACTTTCAGTCCCATCTCTCCAGAGTAAAAATAATAGATCAACATTACCTTGAGATTATTTCTCCTCTTCTCTTATTTTCACCTTTTTATTCTCACTCCCTCGGCTTTCTCTTCCCTGACACTTTTTTATCCTATGGGTAGACAGTGGTCAAAGGACAAGCAAGCCCAAACTTTCCTCTGCCAAATGCAACTTGGCACAATCACTAGTTTTGACCAGCGGGCCAAAGAAGCCGACAAATAAACACAGACATTTATTATTTTATTTATTTTAGAGTATTTTTACCCTGCCTTTCTCCGAACACCCCTAGAAGGAGGAAAGGGTCAACCAAGTCAGAGTATTCTCTTCCTGGAAACACTGAAGAGGGTCATCATAAGTCAGAACAGCAGGATTATTATAAGCAGTGGAGGGTTTATGTTGCAAAGCAATATTGACTAGGCAAATATTTAACATTGAGCTGCTTTTTAAAGGAGAAGATGTCTGATAAAAGGAAATGCAGAATGTATGTGAAATTGAAGATGCTGTCTTTCTTGTTTAAAGTTGCTTATGGGATAGAAACAAATAAGCAACCTTTGCATTCCCCACCCCACCCCTGGGACATCCTATTATGGCCCTTAAGGCTATGACCCATCTCTTCCTTTATCTCATGGATCATCCAGAAGAAACACTGCCTTTTCTCAGCCTTTGTCTTCCGTCTTTTATTATACTGTAATTTCTTCATTTAGCATGCCTTTGTCTGTATGTGAAAGCTTTAGATCTCCTAACATTAATAACAATAACATTTTAATGGGTTTTTAAGATATGGCCCTGCCTTGTTCTCAATGAAAGAATGACTCGGAGATGCCAATGGCTGCCTCGGAGACCTCCAGAGGCCATGACCAGAGACAATGGATATTTGTGTCTCAGATCTATGTGTTTGCACCCAAAGAGTGCTTTATATATACACACACACTTAATACTCCGTTTTAAACAAATTCAACTGTAAAATATTTAAATACATCACAATCTGCTCACTTTAAAGCACTGCTTGGGTGCAAACACATGCATCTGAGACAAACACATAGATCTGAATATCATTCTTTATTCAAGCAAATTGAACATGAGTCAGCGTGGTGGCTCAGTGGATTAAGGCACCGAAACTGTAGACTGCAAAGTCGGCAGCTCAGCGGTTCGAATCCCGGGTGCCACGCAGCGGAGCGAGCTCCCGCTGATAACCCCAGCTCCTGCCAACCTAGCAGTTTGAAAGCATGTAAATGCAAGTAGATAAATAGGTACCATCATAAAAAGCGGGAAGGTAAAACAGTGTTTCCTTGCAGCCATGCCGGCCACATGGCCATGGACTTGCACAGCATTGGCTCTTCCGGCTTGAATACGGAGATGAGCACCACCCCTAGAGTCGGACACGACTAGCATGCATATGTGCAGTGTGATGCGGCAGCCAGGAAAGCCAATGTGATTCTTGGTTGCATAAACAGAACCATAGTGTCTAGATCAAGGGAAGTGATAGTACCACTCTATTCTGCTCTGGTCAGACCCCACCTGGAGTACTGTGTCCAGTTCTGTGCGCCTCAATTTAAAAAGGATGTTGACAACCTCGAGCGGGTGCAGAGGAGCGTGACCAGGATGGTTGAGGGCCTGGAGGAAATGTCTTATGAGGAACGGCTTAGGAAACTGGGAATGTTTAGCCTTTCAAAAAGAAGGCTGAGGGGGGATATGATAGCTATGTTTAAATATTTGAAAGGATGTCATATTGAAGAGGGAGCAGATTTGTTTTCCATGGCTTCAGAGACTAGGACTTGGGGCAATGGTTTCAAACTACAGGAAAAGAGATTCCACTTGAACATTAGGAAGAACTTCATGACAGTTAGAGCTGTTTGGCAGTGGAAAATGCTGCCACAAAGGAGGGTGGTGGAGTCTCCTTCTTTGGAGGTTTTTAAGCAGAGGCTGGATGGCCATCTGTCGGAAATATTGTGATGGGGTTCCTGCATGGCAGGGGGGTGGACTAGATGGCCCTTGAGGTCTCTTCCAACTCTATGATTCTATAACATTCTATAGCATATATGTTTTGATTGTACATCTCAGGTAGTCTTTCTGGATTCTTCTGGTTCAGAATGTGGATGCACACAAGAAATGTCTGATGTGATTGGGTTTGGGTGCTATCCTTTGGAAAAATACCACCAACGCATGTTAAATCAAAAGGATCCACATCATTTATATATATATGGTTCAGGGTCTCTTGACACCTACACAGAACATTGGAAAGTGTTGAAGAGCTCAGCTGGAAGTCCCATTCTTCACTGCTCCTCCTTGACTGGGTTGGACTACACTACACGATTCATAGCGTCTCCTCTAAACTCTGCAATTCTAAGATGATGATGATGATGGTTATTATTATTATTATTATTATTATTATTATTATTATTATTATTATTATTATTATTATTATTATTATTATTATTATTACGTACGGTAGGCTACCATTCTATATTGCACACGCGCCCTTCGTTTGATCGCCCGGGGTTTATCCACGGCCGCATTCAAGTTTGGAGGCGCCGGGAGGGGCCACGTGGGATCCTGGAGAGGTTTTGCGCTTTGGACTCACCGCCCGCCTGGAATCCACCCTCCGCCCCTCCCTGGCCATGCAAAGCAAAAAAAAAAGGGGGGGGCAGGAAAGGGGCGGGGAAATGGGTGCTGATAAGGAACAGTTTTTCTTTGGGGCCAGGGGGAGAGTTCACCCTTTCCCATTTCTCACCTGGTGCGGTTTTCCAGGGTCAGAACATAGATTATCATTTTCCTTGCGCCTTTTTTTGGCTTGGGTGAGTTCTCTCTCTGTCTTTCGTTAAGCCGAGATAGCCGCTGCCTCCTGCGTGTGTGTGATTTGCTGTTACTTGTAGGTCGAGGAATGTGGGGAAGATTTATACCGCGCTGGCGCTTGTTCTTACAACGGGCTAAGGCTTAGCCGCTAAAAGGGAATGAAAAATCCAGAAAGGGGGAACCATGTGTTAGGGAGGATCACGCAGAGAGCTGTGTGGAGCCGCTTGGGTTTTCCCCTTCCCGTCTTGCTCCGGAGTAATCTAACCACCCATCGATCCCTTTTGGGAGGAAAAGAGGGTTAGCTATAAAATTAAGGATCCGTCCATGTCAAGCAGTGCAGTTTCAGTTGAGGGTTGCAGCGACCTGATTTGAACCACGCTTACTCTTGAGTAGGCAGCGGGAAACGACGTGGGTTGTACTTTGAATTATTATTATTATTATTATTATTATTATTATTATTATTATTATTATTATTATTATTATTATTATTATTATTATTATTATTATTATTATTATTATTATTATTATTACTACTACTACTACTACTACTACTACTACTACTACTACTACTACTACTACGTACGGTAGGCCACCAAACTATATTGCACACGCGCCCTTCGTTTGATCGCTCTGGGTTTTTTTCCCACGGCGGCGTTCAAGTTTGGAGGCGCCGGGAGGGAACACGTGGGATCCTGGAGAGGTTTTGCGCTTTGGACTCACCGCCCGCCTGGAATCCACCCTCCGCCCCTCCCTGGCCATGGAAAACACAAAAAGGGGCCAGGAAAGGGGCGGGGAAATGGGTGCTGATAAGGAACAGCTTTTCTTTGGGGCCATGGGGAGAGCTCACCCTTTCCCATTTCTCACCTGGTGCGGTTTTCCAGGGGCAGAACATAGATTATCATTTTCCTTGCGCCTTTTTGGCTTGGGTGAGTTCTCTCTCTTTCTTTCGTTAAGCCGAGATAGCCGCTGCCACCTGCGTGTGTGTGATTTGCTGTTACTTGTAGGTCGAGGAATGTGGGGAAGATTTATACCGCGCTGGCGCTTGTTCTTACAACGGGCTAAGGCTTAGCCGCTAAAAGGGAATGAAAAATCGAGAAAGGGGGAACCATGTGTTAGGGAGGATCACGCAGAGAGCTGCGTTCAGCCGCTTAGGTTTTCCCCTTCCCCTCTTGCTCCGGAGTAATCCAACCACCCATCGATCCATTTCTGGGAGAAAAAGCGGGTTAGCAATAAAATGAAGGAATGAATAGTAAATCCGCCCATGTAAGTGGTACAGCTTCAGTTAAGGGTTGCCCCGAGTTGATTTGAACTCTTACTCCTGAGTAGGGCAGCGGGAAGTGACATAGGTCGTGCTTGGGTCGACTCCAAAAGCAGCTGCACTGGGGTGGCTTGGAATTTACATTTCACACCGTAAATTGCGCTAATTCAGTTAGTTCTCCTAACTGATGATTAGAATAAATTTATGTTCCTCCCAGGCGTTAAGTCGAATTAAGAGGGGTTGTGAGAGAGATGGGGCCAGTTTGGGTCTTATGGTTGGAGAAAAGTGGATTATAAGGATAAAGATCAGGCCAAGAGGGGCGTTTCACTGCTTAGAATTTGCTTCCCTACTAAAGCCATTTGAGATTCTGACCTGGAGAGTAGACTGATATGAGCTGCATTTTAGTTTTAGGCTTTTAGGGATACATTATTGCTTTTCTTAATTGTTTAATTGATACCCTCATCCCCATACTTGCCCCCCCCCACGCATTTTACCTTATCCTGGGACATTTCAGGGCCTCTTGGTTTAGTCCCAGAAGCCTCAACCAGCCCTCAACTTGGTACTGGGGGCAGCCACATAGAGAAGGCCTGGGGAGTAGGGAAAAGTATATAATAAAACAAAAGGACAGCTGTTTATGTCCGTTCATGTTGAGGAGGAGAAGGTAAAAATTAAAAGGGAGTGTGATGGGTGGGCAAATCAGCTTCTGTATGAAAACGCCTTCCCTGTTATTGGTAACCCCAGCATCCAAGCATTTCACCCTGGTTCTTCAAGGTGGCCTGTTTACCTATTTATTGGATTATGTACCTCATTCATTTGGTCCAAAGGCCACTCTGTCTTCACGGTTGTCCTTCTAAGTAACTGTTCTCTCTCCCTCCCACTGCAGTTTCATCGGCCAGTAGCCCTGCTGGTAGAAATCCAGGCTTTCAGGAATACATCCTCTGGTTCTACTCTCCCCCTGAAGGCTCTGGGCGTAGGTGCAGAGAGGACCGACTGTTACCTGCCAGATCTTCTCTAGCCAGTCACTTCAGAGACCAAGGTAATTTTACATTCACCCTGGGCACTTGGTTTCTGTCCTCTTGCCTCCACCACCTTCACCCATACGGCACCCGTTTCCAGGGACTGTTCAGCCGGCCTGCGCTGGGGGACCAGGAGTTAGCCAGGTGGCGCTGGGGTTGTGGGTCTCTCGGAGGTTTTCCAGAGCAGCTCTCAGAACAAAGGGAACGCCTGTAGCCCAGGATGCCCAAAGCTTTAGGTGCCTGGCCTGCTTGGCCCGCTGCCTTCTCCCTTGTGCTGCTGCTTCCAAGGAGCTGATCAAATGAGCATCTGCATCCGTGTTGATGCCTGGCATTTCCTACTATGGCCAAAGAGTTTAAGAAAAGATTTTTTTTTTTTGGCACAGGGAAAGAGGGATTGAGCGCAGTGCTGCCTAGTCCACGGATTAGTGTGTTGAGGTTTCCAGTGCTCAGAGAAATATTCTGATACTGTACATTTTTTCTGAATAGTGCTTCCCAACCTTGGTCTGGAACTCCCAGAAGCCTTCAGCACCAGCTGTGCTGCCCGGGATTTCTGGGAGTTGGAACAATACCACCAAAGCATGTTAAGTCAAAAGGAGTTGTGGTCCAAGCTTAGGAAACCAGCGTGAGACGAAAACAGGGCTCCGTCCTCCCCACCACCAGGGCCGGCGCTTCCATTAAGGCAAACTAGGCAGTTGCCTAGGGCGCCAAAATAGAGAGAGGGCGCTGGCCAGCCTCCCGCCCCCCCGCCCCCTGCCGTTGGCCACTGCCCTCCGTCCCCCCACTGCCTGCCAGCCACCCGTCACTGTCCGTCCACCACCCATTGCCGCCCGCCGCCCATTGCTGCCCACCCACCCCGTGCCCGTCACTGTTCGCCACCCCGCCTCCTGCCACCGCCCTGCCCATAGCATGACCCACAAGGATGCCGAGTCCAATCAAGTCAAGGCAGGATTTCAATACACAAGATGGCCATGTTTCTCCTTCCACATCAGGACTAGTTGCCATTTCCATCTCCCGAAGCTTGCATGAAGGTTCCTTGTGGTACATCAACTTTTGGGTTCTTTTACTGAAGGTCTGGTATCATATAGAAATAAGTCCTAGCACAAAGAATCCAGGATTTCGCCTGTATCTTGACCGGTTCTGGCCTTTGTGTTAGGAAGAAAACTCTCAGCTTTTTGGTTTTGGCTTCCTTCCAGCTGGTAGCGCTGCATAATATTTCTGAAGTGAATATATTTGCCCACCAGTATGCAGTTCTCCTATGATTTGTCTATTTTACCCCTTGAAACATTTTTGCACCTTTTCGCAAAGGTGTGTTCAGATTCTCCTTTTAAACCGTTCTGTGCCACCATTTATGTTGCCCAACCTGTGTCGAAATGGCAGTCTTGTCACGGTGCTCTTGTTGTAGTGCCAGGATCCTGGACATGTGCGTCTCTGAGCATGTGTCAGTTCATATGTGTGGCCTGAGAACATACTGAGCAACAGCCCTCTGTATATGGAATAACTTGTTTAGGAATGTAAGAAGAAACAGGGTAGATCAACCCAAGAGCCTGGTGTAGTTTAAAACTGTATTGGTGTAACACTGGGAAGTATTTCTAGTGCTCTGCTCATCCTTTCCTCTTGTTTGTGACTGCAGGAAAGTCATGCCCAGGAAAAGATCTCCTCCCTCGTTGGAGAGTCTCTGCGTGAAGAGTGTGGCTGACAATCTGGAGCGTGTCTGGGACAAGGATTTGATGGACAACCACCTTGGTAAGGACCGCTGCTGCTGTACTAGAATGGGGCCCCTTCAACATGGGCCCCTGCCTGAAGTCCAGTATGAACCACAACAGCCTGCAGAAAGAGCAGGGCCCTTCATTCAGGGCACTTATTCCTTGGATTGGCAGGCAGATCCCTTCCTCCTTTGAGGAGCCAAGTTAGAAAGGTTTCATCGGGATCTGAGTGTTAAACAAGGGCAGGGCTGTCCAACTTTCAGCGGCCCGTGGTGTACTTGCAGCGGAGGGGCGTCCCCGCGGGCTACTTTCTGGGCCTCCACACGTTCCCACGAGCTGCTTTTAATAGAGCGCCCCACCAGTGCTCCTGGTTGGGAGGGCGGAGTCTCCTGCTGGGGGGCAGGCAAGAGGCTGTGGCGTGGCCCCTGGCTGCAGAACCTGAGGGTTGGGAGTTCAGTTCCTCACTGTGCCTCCTGGGAAATGAATCCAGACTGTGTGGCCTTGGGCAGGCTGCACATTCCCAGGGCACCCCCTAGAGCAGTGGTTGTGAACCTTTGGCACTCCAGATATTTTGGACCACAACTCCCAGATTTCAATTCTTTATTGCCAATGACAAAGGACTGTGGGAGTTGTGGTCCAAAACATATGGAGTGTCGAAGGAAGGGGGTGGCAAACTCTGAGTATTTTTTACCAAGAAAACCCTGAAAAAAAGATTGCCATGAGTCAGAATTGAATCAGCAACTTGTGGAATACATTGTTTCTGACACTCCCAACACAAAATGTTTCAATACAAATATTAAAAATTGAAGTTTGGGAGTGTCTGAGGTGATGGGGGGGGGAAGCTTAAGATGTAACTTAATTAACAAGCACCCAACACACTCTCTGTGTGTGAGTATTTGGGCCTCAGGAGGCTCTGCGGATACAACTGTTGCAAAGCAAGTAAGAGAAGGTTCTGGTGACCTTGCACCCCCTCAAGCAACCCTTGGTTTTGTGTCCCAGCCTTCTGGGTAGGATGCTTGAAGAAAGCTACCACGGCCATCCTGGGTCTGCCAAGGGCATGTAAAGGAGGGTGTTAACAGGTGGTCCCCTTCTCTTCCCCCCCCCCAGCTCAGTCCTTTGTCCCATGGCTGATCCACATCAGGTGGTGGAACAAAAGCCTCAACACTGCTGTGCTGGACAGACTCCTGGTGCCACACTTGATGACGCTGAAACTGAGCTCCTGCCGAGAGCTGGTCCATGAGGCCCTTCTTCAGACTATTGCCGTGCGGTGCAAGGTACGGGGTGCGTGCAGGGGAACTGGGGAGTCCACAACAGCCCGTGGGTGGAGAAAGTAGACAGAGAGGAAGAAAGTTTCCTTCCTCTGTGCTAATCCTTCTCTCTAAGCCCCTGCCTTATATGGGTTGCCTCTCTTCCTGTGCCTGTGGCTAAGACAGAGGCTCTTACTCTACTCTACTTACAACTTTACTTATATAAAAAAGCTCAAGTTACAAAAATGTAATCATTGAAACTGGAATTACAAAAACCTCAAGTTACGGACAGAACACTTCACTCTGTTTATGGACTCCGCTATTAATTCTTCACTGAACCTTGCCTTGAGGAAAAAGTTGGGGTGGGGGGAGGAGAATCCGAGGTAGAATGTGTAGAGTTGGTGGCTACTATGTTGACTGACAGCAAGTGCAGCTTCTTGGCCCAAACCACCTAGGAAGGTTGCAGTATATCCAACCTAAGCAAAGGATACTTCTTTTGGCCCATATGGCGGTAGAGGGGGCAGTGTAAAAAAAGGGGGTGAGGATGGATACCTCTTCCTCGCTTGGGAGTCAAGGAGCTGCCACATCTCATGGCACGTGGCCAGGCTGCAGACCAGAAGAAGCCGTGCATGCGCTCAGTGTCCCTTCTTGTTTGTCTCCTGTGACAGAAGCTGACCTTGCTGGATCTCTTTGGCTGCAACAAAGTCCCTGCAGGAAGGCTAGTGGAGCTGGTGAAAGCATTACCGTGTCTCACACAGCTGGACCTCTCCAGGACCAAGTGCAATGTCCGTGTCCTGTCAGCGGTGACCTCCTCCTGCCGGCGTCTTCGGCAACTGGCTATCAACGGGTGCAGTAGTCTCTCCCCAACATCCCTCCTCTATCTGGCCTACGACCCTGTTGTGGGCTCTTTCACTGGACTCGGCTTACAGAAGCTCCTGGCTGAAGGACTGAAACATGACATGAAGGCACAGAAGCACATTTGGGTTGTGGCCTTTGTGCTGTTGGCGATGCCTACCCTCAGGTTCCTGGATCATGACTTCCTCACCGAGGCCGTGTGCCTGATCTACCACCAGCAGTTTGACATGGTCCAGCTGCCTCCCGGGTTTCCTTCCTTGAGGGAGGTGGCGCAGGGCAGAGTGGCCACCCCCACAAATGGCGGGCCTCTCAGGCCCACCTTGGCCCTCCAATACATGGACAACATCAACGAATCAAACTTGGTCGAAGTCTGTTCCCTGTGCCCAAACTTGGTGAGGGTGGCCATGGATCCAGGGGACAGCCACATGTGGGCCCGGTGGTCACTGTCATGGCGCTCCCTCTCCCATCTCACGGTCACCTGCAACAGGAAATTGCAGGACCTGAGGGAGCTTTTGACAGTGACGGAGAATCTGGGAGCTCAACTTCTCTATCTTTGCATTCATTGCTTTACCTTGAAAGATCCATTCTCGTTCCATACTCTAATGAGCCACTGTGGGAATCTCCATGAGTTCAAGGCCTCTTTCATCTTTCCAGGGGAGGAGGAGTCTGATATGCAGCCCAGTGATGAGGCTATGGACTGGGAAGTCAACCCTCCCCCCCTTCAGTTCCTCCAGCTTTCCAAATTCTTCTTGGAGTACTTGGAGGAGAAACCCCTGCCTTTTCAGCATGTGATCGTGTTGAGAAAGTGCTTAGTATCCATGATGAAACACTCTCCTTTGCTCCAAGAGTTGTGTCTAATCCGCTTGCCTTTCTCCATGGATGATGTTTTCCAGGAGGTGCTGAGAAGCCCTGGCCGTACTCTACGCCACCTCTCGATGCTCACGTTACATGATGTCCAGGTGTCCATGGACACCGTGGACCTCTTGTTGTCCTCGGAGAATGATATTTGCTACATCTGCTTGGAGGAATCCCCGGACTTTGACAGGGAGAAGTACAAGGAGGTCTGCGAGAGGATCAGAAGAGAGGGTTTTGATTTAGAGATTGACTTGATCTCAGCCTGGTAGCTTCACTTATGCTTGCAAGACAAAATTTCGTATTTTGGTTTGCGTTTAAACAAAATTTGAGCCGCAACACTGTTGATGTTTTGTTTGTTTATTTTAGATAAAAAAGGAGAGAACAGAAGTTCAGCTCTCTACTAAACTGAGATAAGAGTGCTAGGATAGGAGATGCGTAGTGGTGCAGCTCCAGCATATATATCCCTTTGGCCAGAGGAAAGCAAACAGAGGCTGGGGTTGCCGTGTGTCTTTTGTTTATACCAGTGGTCCTCAGTCTTGGGTCCTGTGATTGGGTTCGGTCAGAACCTTGGGAGATCCCTTCTCCATGGAGATGGTATAGAAAATGAAACATCTTTATTAACATCTTCATCCGGAACATGGATGACCACATTTTCACGCACAAATTTCAAACTGGGGTTCTCAACATAATTGGGTGATACTCAGGTGTCTTACTGTAGGGTCAATAGTTCTGGGGACTGGGAGCCCCTCGAACCTCCGCATCACTCGGCCTCCTCAGGTGTGGACCCCATCCTGTGCACAGTGTTCCACAACATGGATGACAAGCCCATTCAGCTGCCGGTTCCTTCCACCCGGCTCAGCCACGGCCCTCTGAGGGGGACATCTTCCAGGAACCCAACACCTCCCGAAAAACACTCTCCTTTCCTCCACCTCCATTGCTTCCTTCCATCCTTCCTCCTCTCCCTTCTCTGTCTGTCCCCGCTCTGCGCTTTTTTCTTCTCTTATATTTTCTGCCTTCTCTGCCCCTCTTACTCCTGCAGTCTCCTCCCCTTCCACTAGCAACCCCTCAATGCTGGTTTCTCCTTGCACCACCCAACTCAATCCCTCTTTTTTGGTTGCCAGCCGTCCTGCTTCGGTTGTTGCCCCCATCTTTTCCAGCTTTGTTAATACCACCCGCATCCCAGAGTCTTCCGTTCTCTCTGCTCGTGTGGATGGCACACTGGCCTGAACATAGTTTTGGGTTCAGGCACCCCACATACGCCCTCCTCCTGGTGGGCTGTCCGATCTTCGGTCATTCCAGCCCAGGGACCCTGCCGAGAAAAATAGTCGCCATTAACGTGGTCCCTTCCCTTCCGATGTTTCACCTGGAAAGCGAACGGCTGCAAACTGAGATACCACTGGGTTAGACGTGCATTGGTGTCTTTCCTCCATCCCAGCCACTGAAGAGGAGCATGATCTGTTATCAGAACGAACTTGTTACCTAATAGTACTGCAGGCTATGGACTGCCCATTTCACTGCCAGGCCTCCCTTCTCTTTGGTTGAATATCTCTGTTCTTGGGGGGGGGCAGTTTTTTACTTAGGAACATCACTGGATACCCCCCCAATCCCGTGATCTTGTCCCAGCACAGCTCCTAATCCTCTAGCTGATGTATCCCTTTCGAGAATAAAGTGTTTTGAAAAGTCTGGGGCGAACCTCACCGGGGCCGAACACAATCCTTTAATGCCTTGAATGCCTTTTGTTCTGCTTCATCCCATCAAACCCACTTGGATGTCCTCTTTTTAGTCAAATCAGTTAGCGAGGCAGCCAAAGTAGCGAACTGGAGAATTTGTGCCACAAGTTCTAAGTATTCCTCCCAACTACGACTGAAGATCACTACATCGTCAGCATATGCCCCCACAAAGGACCGCACAGGTTCCAAGATGCAATCCACCTGCTTCTGGAACATGGCTGAGGCCCCATGCAGACTGAAGGGCATTCGAGTGAATTGGTACGAGCCAATCAGTGTTCTGAATGCCTCCCATAGCGGTTTCTGCCAGTTACTCTTGGTCATGTCTAGCGTGGTGAGGTAGGTAGCCTCTCCCAAGCATTCTAACAAGTCATCAACCTTAGGCATCGGATACACGTCAAATTTAGACACCCCGTTTAGCTGGCAGAAGTCCACATAGAACCGCACTGACACGTCAGGCTTTGGGACCATTGATGGGTAGTTTTGCCAGGGGCCATTCAAGGGCTCTATGATCCCTAGTGCAAGCGTCTTATGTACCTCTTCATCAACGATGGGAATTAGGTGTTGAGGTCAGGTATTATTTATCATTTATTTATTACACTTTTATACCGCACCATTTCCCAGAGGGACTCTGGGCAGTTTACAGATAAAAACATCAGATAAAACAGTAACAAAACATCAGTGAAGGGACAGCAATAAGGGCAAAAGAGGGGAAACCCTCAACAGGCAGCAGCGGGCGCAAAAAAAAAATTAAATAGAAATACGCTCCGTCAGGTATTCAGGACCCAAGCCGTGGAGGGTTTTGAAAACCAAAACCAAGACCTTGAACCTTATCCGGAGAGCCACGGGCAACCAATGCAGGTGGGCCAGAACTGGGGTGATGTGATCATATTTATGAGCACCCACCACCAGTCTGGCCGCTGCATTCTGTACCCGTTGGAGTCTCCGGACAAGGGTCAAGGGCAACCCCATGTAGAGTGCATTGTAGTAGTCAATCCTTGAAATCACGAGGGCCTGCACAACTGTTCTCAGGGAGGACTCATCGAGATACAGGCTGATCTGGGCGATCCTGCGGAGTTGGAAAAAAGCGGCCCTGCAGACCGCGATCACCTGGGCTTCCAGGGAGAAGGCTGAGTCCAGGACCACGCCCACATTCCTAGCCCTGTCCGTAGGCTGGAGGGAAACTCCCCCCCAGACTAGGGAGGGGGCCATTGTACCTGAACGAGGGTGCCCTGAAGAACAGAACCTCCGTCTTCTCCGGGTTAAGTTTGAGCCTGCTAATCCTTGTCCACTCCAAGTCCGCCTCCAGGCACAGATTGAGGGAGCGAACTGCCTCCACTGCAGAAGAAGAAAAGGAGAGGTAGAGCTGCGTGTCATCAGCATACTGATGATGACAGCGAACTCCAAATCTCCTGATGACCTCCGCCAGCAGCCTCATATAAACATTGAACAGTATAGGGGAGATTGCCGACCCCTGGGGCACCCCACAAGGGAGAGTCCAAGGAGCCGACAATTCATCCCCCAACTGAACCCGCTGGAGCCGGCCATCGAGGAAGGATCGGAGCCAGCAGAGCACTGAGTCCCCGATACCCGCCTCAGCGAGCCGGTCCAGTAGGTTACTGTGATCAGTGGTATCAAAGGCAGCTGACAGATCAAGGAGAACCAACAGGGAGGAACACCCCCTGTCAGCCTCCATGAGGAGGTCATCCTGCAGAGTGACCAGGGCAGTTTCAGTTCCATGAAATGGCCTGAAACCAGATTGGAGAGGATCAAGGATATGATTTTCCTCCAAGTATGACTGAAGCCGAACGGTGGCCAACCCCTCAACAACCTTGCCCAGGAAGGAAACAATGGCAATCGGACGATAGCTGGCAAGATCGTCCGATGCCAAGCCGGGCTTCTTCATAAGAACATAAGAACATAAGAAGAGCCATGCTGGATCAGGCCAAAGGCCCATCTAGTCCAGCTTCCTGTATCTCACGCCCCACCAGATGCGTTTGGGAGCGCACGAGACCTGATCTCTGTCTCCTGATACCACTGCGCTGCATCAGGCCCTTGAAGTACCCCGGTTTTAAGCCTGGAGATTACACATCTCCATCATGGTTTGTAACCTGTGATGGACTTTTCCTCCAGGAATCTGTCCAGTCCCCTTTGGAAGGCATCCAGGCCAGATGCCATCACCACATCCTGTGGCAGGGAGTTCCACAGACTAACAATGCGCTGGGTGAAAAAATATTTTCTTTTGTCTGTTCTTACTCTCCCAGCCCTCAATTTGAGTGTATGCCCCCTAGTTCTGGTATTTTTTGAGAGGGAAAAGAGCTTCCCTCTATCCACTTTACTCATGCCCTGCATTACTCATGACCAGAACTGTTCACAATACTCCAGGTACGGCCTTACTATTGTTTTGTATAGCATTATAATGTTGGCTGTTTTATTTTCAATCCCCTTTTTGATAATCCCTAGCATGGAATTGGCCTTCTTCACCGCTGCCACATTTTGTGTAGACACCTTCATGGAGCTGTCCACCAACACACCAAGATCTCTTTCCTGATCCGTCATGGATAACTCAGAGCCCATGAGTTGATAAAGTTTTGATTTTTTTGCCCCAATATGCATTACTTTACATTTGGCTACATTAAAACACATTTGCCATTTTGCAGCCCATTTCCCCAGTTTGAAGAAATCCTTCTGGAGCTGTTCACAATCTTCTCTGGTTTTTACCACACTGAAAAGTTTTGTGTCATCTGCAAACTTGGCCACCTCACTGTTTATCCCTGTCTCCAGGTCATTAATGAACAGATTGAAAAGCACCGGTCCCAGGACAGATCCCTGGGGCACACCGCTTTTCACTTCTCTCCATTGTGAAAATTTCCCATTGACACCTACTGTTTGTTTCCGGGATCTCAACCAGTTCTCAATCCATAAGAGGACCTGCCCTCTTATCCCCTGACTGTGCAATTTTCTCAGCAGCCTTTGGTGAGGGACTGTGTGAAAAGCCTTTTGAAAATCCAGATAGACTATATCCACTGGTTCACCCAAATCCATATGCCTGTTGACCTTTTCAAAAAATTCTAAAATATTTGTCAGACAAGACTTACACTTACAGAAGCCATGCTGATTTACTCTCAGCAAGGTTTGTTCTTCTATGTGTTTTAAGATTTTCTCTTGGATGAGGCTTTCCACCATCTTTCCTGGGACAGATGTAAGGCTAACTGGCCTGTAGTTTCCAGGCTCCCCCCTCCTTCCTTTTTAAAAAATTGGTGTGACATCTGCTATCCTCCAGTCCTCCGGCACTGTGGCCGTTTTAAGAGACAAGTTGCATATTACCGTTAAGAGATCTGCAATTTCATTTCTCAGTTCCCTAATAACCCTTGGGTGGATGCCATCTGGGCCCGGTGACTTGTTAATCTTCAATTTATCAATTAGTCCTAAAGCATCCTCTCTTTTAACCTGTATTTGATTTAATTCTTTAGTCAAGAAGGGCCGTTCAGGCAGCGGAATCTGCTCAAGATCTTCTGTCGTGAAGACAGATGCAAAGAACTCATTTAATTTCTCTGCAATTTCCAAGTCCTCCTTAACCTCCCTTTTTCCTCCCTCACCATCCAGAGGGCCAACTGGTTCTCTGGCAGGTTTTCTACTTCTAACATATTTAAAGAAGCTTTTATTATTACCCTTTATATTGCTAGCCATGCGTTCCTCAAAATCTTTCTTTGCCTCTTTTATCATCATCTTTCATGTGTTTTGACAATGTTTGTGTTCCTTTTTATTTTCCTCATTTGGGGAGGATTTCCATTTACAGACAGACCTCTCCTTGCGCTTTAGAGCCTCTCTAACTCCACTCGTTAACCATGCCGGTGCCCTCTTGGACTTCAATGTGGGCTTCACCACCATCTCCTTCAAACGAGAGGGAAAGATCCCCTCCCGGAAGGAGGCGGTCGCAATGGAAGAGGCCCACTCCAGCATGTTCCCTCCAGCGGATTTAATAAGCCAGGCTGGGCAGGGGTCGAAAGGGGAGGCCGCTGGCCGGCAATAAGCCAAAGCCCCGGAGGCCTCCGCCGGTGACACAGGCCCAAACTCGAACAGACGAGACCAAGGGGGTGAGGCCCCCTGGATAAACAGGGAGGGAGCAGTGCAGCTGGAGTCCAGATCGGAGCAGATGGCCTCAATCTTAGATCTAAAATACGCTGTGAATTGCTCGCTAATGAAATCACTAGGAGGAGGTCCAGGCTGACCAGGATTGGAGAGGTCTTGAACCACCCGGAACAACTCCGCCTGGTGGTTCGAGGCCTCACCATTTCTCAGGGAGGCATGAGCTGTTCTTGTGTCTCTGATTGCGTGTACATAACGGCCGGTCAGCCGCTTAAGCGCAGCCTTATTCACTTCCGTCCGATCCTTTCTCCATACACACTCAAGCTGCCTACATTCTTGCTTCATTGCCCGCAACTCGGCCGTGAACCACGGCGAGGAGCGGGCTCCACATCGGAGGAAGCACTTGGGGGCGATCCGGTTGACAGCCCCAGTGGCACCCACACACCACCTTTCCACCTGGGTTTCAACCGGATCATTAGCCAGTTTGCCGGTGAGCTCCCCGAAGGCCTCCATGAACCGGGCAGGGTCCAGGAGCCTCCGAGGGCGGGCCCAGACATAGGGCCGATGCTCCCTGCGGGGCGGGGCAGCGATCGACAGGGAGAATTTTAGCAGATAGTGATCTGACCATGACATGGGTTGGGATTAGAGATGGGCACGACTTGAAAAAAAAAATTCGAGTTGTCGTTAGTCGGGCCGGTTCCGTTTCGGCTCGTTTCCGTTTTTCGCGAAAATTTGCAAAAATTAGTCGGTTCGTTTTTTCATTTTTTTGTTGTCGTTAGTACTGGTTTGGGGAGGGGGTAGCGGGCTCCTGGAGGGAGCTGCAGGAGTCAGCCAGAGCCACAAGTGACGGACTGGCAGACTCTTTGCACCCGCTGTGTCTCACGTACTTGCATGTAGTGCAATGCAAGTAGATCTGGCTTAGGGTTAAGACGGGTTAGCGCAAGGGCTTAGGGTTAGGCTAGTTACGGGTGAGGTTAGGGTGAGTATTGGGGTGCATCTGGGTGCCTCTCTGACCCACTTAGAAGGACAGTGTACTGGCGTATGGGTTAGGCTTAGGGTTCGGGTTTGGGCTACGATTAGTGGGCTGTTTATGCCCGATTGGCACATCCCAGAAGTCTCTGTGGTCAACCTGGCCAAGTGGCCATGCGATTGGTGGAAAATTTGCATGGTCTACTCCCATGGGCGAGCCCATCATTGCAAATGTGCAGGTGTAATAAAATAAAATAAAATAAAATAAAATAAAATAAAATAAACGGAGACTTTTTTTTGCAAGAAAACCCCACTGCTGCTACTGTAAAAATTCAAGCATTTAAAATAGCTAATTTCCGCATGTTTCTGTGGTGCTTTGGTGGGGTTTTGGGCAACAATTTCAAAAAAAATATTGCGGTCGCCATTTTGGATCCCCCCCCACCGCATGGCAAATGGATGCGCCCTCCCAGCCTGGTACAGTCAGCAAAACCTGGCCATGCGATTGGTGGAATGGCTCCAAAACTTTGCATGGTCCACTCCCATGGGCGAGCCCATCATTGCAAATGTGCAGGTGTAAAAAAATAAAATAAAATAAAATAAAATAAAATCAACGGAGACTTTTTTTTGCAAGAAAAACCCACTGCTGCTACTGTAAAAATTCAAGCATTTAAAATAGCTAATTTTCGCATGTTTCTGTGGTGCTTTGGTGGGGTTTTGGGCAACGATTTCAAAAAAAAATATTGCGGTCGCCATTTTGGATCCCCCGAACTGCATGGCAAATGGATGCGCCCTCCCAGCCTGGTACCAGCAGCGCAGCAGTAGCAATAGCCAAGGAGAGGGGGACGGGGAACCCCCCCCCAAATAAAACACCCTTCTGGCCTGGTAGGTGCCCTCAGACAGTTTTTGCCTACTTTTAGGGCCGGGAATCGGGGGGTTTTTTAACTTTTAAAAACTTTTTTTTCTGTGCCGCTTGGCATTGCACGATGCAAGTAACGAGCACGACAAATCAGACCAAATTGTTCATTCGTCGGTTCGAGCTCGAAGTCTGGGGCAGTGATTCCCGTTACCGTTTCCGTAGAGTAACGGAAATGAGTAACGGAAACGGAAACGGGAATACCGCTAAGTTGTGCCCATCTCTAGTTGGGATACTAAGCCCCCAACCCTCAGAAAGGAATCTGACGGCATGGAGGAAAAAACCAGGTCCAGGGTATGGCCTGCACTATGGGTGGGGCAAACAACATGCTGATATAGGTTCATGGAGGCCATGGACTCCATGAATTCCAGAGCGGCTCCTGAAAGTTCTGCCTCAGCATGCACATTGAAGTCCCCAACCACGAGAAGGCAGGGGGGGGGGACCTCAACAGGGCAGCCGAGACGAACTCAGTGATCTCTGGAAAGGATTGGGCTGGGTTGCGGGGAGCACGGTACACCAGCACAATGCCAAACCTATCTCGCTGACCCACCGATAGATGGAGGCACTCTAACCCGGGACGCACCAATGCCGCAGATCTGTTAATATGAAGGGAATCCCTGTAAACGATGGCCAACCTACCCCCCCCCCCCGACCCTCCGACCTGCCAGCCCAGTGGACCTGAAACCCAGGGGAGTAGAGCAGGGAAAGGGAAGCCCCTCCCTCCTCACCCACCCAGGTCTTGGTAAAGCATGCCAGGTCGGCTCGCTCATCCATGATGACATCATGGAGGACTGGGATCTTGTTGTGAACCGACCTGGCGTTAACCAGGAGGCAAGACAGGCCAGAGGTGCCGGTGGAGTGGCAGCTCGAGACGTGGCAGTGGGTGGGTGGGATCAGAACAGGGGGCCAGCACCAATTGCTGGACCCAAGTTCTTCTTACCCGACTAATCCCTCCATCAGGGCAACCTAAAAAAAAAACAACAACGAGATACAAGGAAACAACTAAGGCAATAAATGGCATACAAAGCAGGGATACAAAGTACAATATAGACAAGCAAATAAAAAAATCAACAATATAAAAGAGTGGAAGGAAAATGAGAATAATGCATCTAGTGGGCCTGCTAATCAGTGGTTGAGATGGTATGGGGGGGGGGGCAGGGAGGGCTGCTTCCAGAGGATATAGATGTAAATAAACCATTAGGGGCCTAGATGCCAGAGATCCAAGGGCATCTAACTAACAAGGTCCAACTAACATGGGAAAGTTATGCTAAGCAAGCAAATTGTTATCTGGAAGCCCAGGAACTGTAGCCAGGGTCTTGAAATAAATTAAAATGCCCTGTGTTGTGGATAACCACCCCCTCGGTGGTATCTATGTGGTGTTCCACCAGCCTAGTGTACTCTGGGGCTGCTGAGAAGACATCTGCAAACCGCTTCCCCATTCTTTTCATTTGTTCGTGTTCTGCCTTAATCAGGTGGTCGCCAATTATTAGATCACCGTCCGAGATTTCTGGCGTCACTGCAACTGGCCCTAATTCCTCCTCCTCCAGGTCTCCCCAGAGGCGTTCCCTCTCTTCCCAGTCTTTCGACAGGTTCACATTGAAGACACCCCCTTTCTTTCTCTTCTCGGGCATCTCTACCTCATAATCCACTTCCCCTATTCATTGTGTTATTGAATAGGGCCCCAGCTATCTCACAAACAACTTTGAGTCCTCTGATGGGAGTAATAGCAGTACCTTCTGCCCTATCTGGAATTCTCTGGGGTGCACCCGCCTATCGTACCACCCCTTTTGGGACATCTGAGCCCCTTGTAAGTTGTGTTGGGCCCTTCCTGCCACATCCCGCAGATGTGCTCTCATCTCCAAGACCTGTTTGACCATAGTCTCAGCTAGGTTCACGCCACTCTCCCATTTTTCTCACATCAAGTCTAAGATTCCTTGGTGTTTTTTCCCCGTACAACATTTCAAAGGGGGAGAACCCAGTGGAGGCCTGGGGGATCTTCCAGACCATGAACATCAGGGGTGGGATCATCCAGTGCCATTGTTAAGGCTTGTCGAGGGCCAACTTCCTAAGCATCCCTTTAAGTGTCTTATTAAAACGTTCCACCAGCCTGTTGGTTTGGGAGAGTTACAGTCACCCCCTGCCATTTCGCGGTTCAGGTACCGCGGTCCTGCTACATCGCAGGATCGCAGTACCTGCACAGCGGGGGGGGGGGCATCTGGTCGCTCTGTGCGCCCCCCCTGCACCTCCGAGAAGTCTGGGGGACAGGGGCGGCAGGGGGCAATAGCGTCGCTCTCTGTCGCCCCCGGACGCCGCCACACGGGAGGGCTGCGGGGAGGGCTGGCGTCCCTCTCTGTGGCCCCCCCGGGCGCCTCTGAAAGGCGCACGATCGCCCCCAGTCTTGAGAGTCCCCTGGACTGCAAGGTGATCAAACCTATCCACCCTGAAAGAAATCAACCCTTAACACTGGAAGGACAGATTTTGAAGCTGAGGATCCAGTACTTTGGCTACCTCATGAGGAGAGAGGACTCCTTGGAAAAGTCCCTGATGTTGGGAAAGATTGAAGGCAAAAGGAAAAGGGGACGGCAGAGAATGAGATGGTTGGACGGTGTGTCATCGATGCAACCAATATGGATTTAACCAGACTCCAGGAGGCAGTGGACATCATGGCTTGGCGAGCTCTGGTCCATGGGGTCACGAAGAGTTGGACATGACTGAACGACTCAACAACAACAACAACAACAACAACAAAGCCCAATCAGGAAGAAGCTTCTTTCCTGACTCCTGGGGAAAGGGCAAACCATGCAGTTAGATAGCCTGATACTGAGAATCCATCCGAATCGGATGGCAAAATTAAAGGGATGGGTATTTTGTGGCTTTTAAATTAAGCTAAAAGCTGCAAAATACTATGACACTGGAGGCTACCAGATATCTTTTTTTTCTGAGCTCACCTGGGTCAAATTTGCTTCACTGGAAAGCTTACAATGAAGTAGGTTTTGATTTACTAAAGCTTACAGTGAAATATACCAGTTAGTCTTTAAAATGCCACAATATTGTTTCATTTTCTACCTCTTTTATCAGTTTTCTGCCTTTAAATTTTCCAGTGTATTTATTTATTTATTTGACTTCTAGATCACTTCATTGGTTCCAACCTACTCTGGGCAGTTCCACAACCCATCAAGGTATAATGAATTACAAATCACATAATGCAAAACCCAGAACAGACAGTAAATGCAATGAAAAGTATTATCACTAGCTGAAACAACAAAACTCTCTTTTAAATAGCAATGCAAACTTTTTTTAAAATGAACATCTCATCTCAGTAGTTAAAACATTAGCGAAATGCAGCTTTATATAATTCCAGACAAACATGCCATTTACTATACAGTAATAGGATGAGGGCAGGAGTCCCCATTTGAAATGTGTTACTGATGTACAGATATGTGTTTTACAAAGGGAAAAAAGACAGCAATGTCTGGAATTCCACACATAACTATGCTGCTGGAGCATTCTGGGAGTTGTATGCCAAGGCCACAAATAAACCTGGAGAATTTTTGAAGCTGTAATCCAAATTCATTAAGAACATGTCAAGCGCACAGGAGACAGGAAATGTTTACAGGACTACAACTCCCGGAAGCTGGCTAGATATTGGGACATTGTAGGCTCAGTATGGGATTCTTTTTTCATATGTTTCTAGTCCAGTTACACAAAATAGAATCCTTTGGGCCAACATCCTTTATATTCCTTCATAGACGAGCAAGCCAAATTTAGGACTTGACACCAAACACAGGCATCATCTGAAATAAACTACAGGTTGTTTTTTAAGCGAGAAGGCCAGGAAAAACAACAGGCCAGATAACTACTACTCAATCTTGGAGTTCCAGAACATCAGGAGTCCCAGTGTTGGGAGGCCCTGATCTGAACCTACTGTAGAAGGCTTTTTGTGTGTGAGAGGTAGCCCCAGAGTGAGGAGATCTAGAACATAGCAGACAGAAAGACAAACCTGTAGACACCTCTCTCTGGCTCAACACACACACTTGGCCTTCATTCGTGAGGACTCCATCCAGCATTTTCCACCGATATAATTCGGAGACCTAAGGTGTTATTATATAAACCAACATTGAGTAAAAACACCACATGCCACATGCGGTCTTGACCTCAGGAGACATGGAGAAGGCTTTTCATTCCCACACCAAATGCACATTGAGACCCTCCCTGCGGATCCTCCATTTCACCTCTTTGTACTCCGTGGGGCGCATGCCCGAGCACATGTCCAGCCTGAGGTAGCCCAGCTTATTTTCTGAGGACAACAGCAAGTTGATGGCGTGAGCGGACACTTCATTTTGAATCAGAGAGAGCTCGCTGAGTTGTTGCAGGGCAGTTCCAGGGGGCCCCAGAACCTTCTGGAACACTTCGTCCATGGGGAAGGGCAAACACATCAGATACAAGATTTCCAGGCATGGAGAATGTCTAAGCAAGGAAATTAGACTTTTCCCTAATGCCATGGCATGCTGAGAGTGCTCTGTGTTTGAATACATCAGAGAGAAGTCACGTAGATGGGGGAAATGGAGGGGAGGGAGAGCGAACTGCCAGGCCGGGCTCTCGTCCCCTGTCCACCGGCCGTGGCCACCACTCTCTGGAGGGAACAGAATTACCCTAACTATCTGAAGGTTTTGGCAGTGGGTCAGCAGGGTGTGGAAAGATGATCCATCTTCCAAGGAGAATCCATCCAACGAGAGGCTCTGAAGCCAGGCCCCGAGGGCTGACGTCACGGGCAAAAGCTCCCTCAGGTTCCGCCTCGGGCTGCAGTTGATAGCTAGGCGGACAAGATGGCGCCACGACAGGAAGGTCTGGGCGATATCAAAGCTTTCCGTGAGGAAAAAAGAAGCTTCTTCCAGATGTGGGCACACCGCACAGGCCATAGGCCAGGAGGTCTCATCCACCCCATATATTTCCCTGAGGGCCAGCGTGAGTCCAGGAGTCCCTTCGGTCATGTGGGTGGACCTCCTGTGCGAGGCGACCTCTTTGAGGGAGGGAAATCCAGGAACCACCTGGGCCCTATCAAACTGCTGGTGGTAGATCAAGCACACTGCTTCAGCCACCAAGTCGTGACCTAGGTATTTCAGGTTGGGCAGTGCCAGGAGCACAAACACCAGAGCCCAAAGGATGTCCAGCTTGTCCGGGTGGGGCTCGAGACCCCACACCTCAAGGATCTGTAAGGCGGAGGAGCAGAAGGACTTTGCCACTGGGTCGTAGGCGAGGTGGATGAGGGAGTCGGGGGTCACTCTCTCACAGGCCGTGATGTCCAGCTGACGAAGTCGGAAGCAAGAGGAGCCCACAGCCCACAGCACTTGAGTATCACACTGAGTCACTGCCAAGTCTAATCTTACGAGACAGGGCAAGCCTTCGACCAGGTCAGCCAGAACACAGGCAGGGACCTGGCTGCAGCCACGGAGATCCAGCAAGGACAAATTCTGCATCAGGAGAGAGAGAAAGAGAGAGAAATCTGTGAGCAAATGTAAAGTTACTTTGGGTCTATCTTTTAAGGCTGCTACGGCACTTCCTTGAGCAGCCACTTTTTATTTTGCATCGCCTTATGTCCTCCTGCAGTCACGTGGTGGCTACAGCGGTTCGGCAGTCCGCACTTCAGCGGTTGCTTAGCAATTGGCTTCCCCATTCGCACTTGGCTGAACTGCTTTAAACTACGACAGGGAAAGGGGAGAAACAGAAGGGAAACTGAAAAAAGGCAGCTTAGTATGTCTGCAAATACAACCAAATTGCTTTAAAAAGAGGTGCAGGAACTGATTTAAAAAAAAACACCGTCCCCAGTGGTCGTCACAAAAAAACCCAACACATTGGTCAAAAATGGGTGTGGCCAAGGGGGCCCCCTCAGAAAAAGCAATTTGAAAAGCGGACAGTGATTTTTAAGGCGATAAGTCTTTAAGGAAAAGGCGTTTCAAATCTAAAGTGCGGTAGTGGTCGTGCCTGGACGGGATCTGCTGCCCATAATATCACTCTTTTAATGGACCGCCACCTCATTGCATCATTTTCTTAAAGGACCCTGTGGGCATACAGGCATGGTACCTCATTTTCCCGTGTATACCACACTACTGTGGCACCCCGACTTAAGAGCAGCTCGACTTAAGAGCAATTCGACTTAAGAACAGAAAACTGTTGGTATTTTAACTGCCATGATAGAAATCTTAGATATGGTCTGCTCGACTTGCAAATATTTTTTTTTATCTTTTTTTTCCCAATTTTTTAGATCGGTACCCCAACTTAAGAGTAGTTCGACTTAAGAGCATGCATTCGGAACGGATTAAATTCATAAGTTGAGGCACCACTGTACTTTTTTCTAAAACCATGATGTCAAAAATTATGGGGTGTGGTATTACACTGAAGTAAGCCTTTTGGGGTGGGGTGAGCGGGGGGAGGAGAACCCAAATTCACTTTGCTTTTTCCCTCCGCGGTTTGTTTTGTGCATGATCAGTTCTGTCTTTCCTGGACTTCTCCACCCCCACCCCACCCCACCCGCTATTTTTTCCTCTCCCCCCCCCCTTTCTAAACACTCCTCTCCGCCTATTAAGAAATGCCTCTGGAAAGAAAAGGAACACGCCACTCTTTTTTAGAATTAAAAGGCATTTCTTAATGGGCTGCTCAAGCCCAATAGAACCTGATCCTGCAAAAAAAGAAACGCATCAGTGCCGAGAAAAGTGTTAAGAATTGGGAAATTAAAGGTAACTGTGGCGGGCGGGTGGGGTGGAGGAGGCCTCAAGGAGGATTTATTAATCTTATTTATTTGGTGGTCTAAAAAGTGGGGGTGTCTAATAAAAGGCAGCATCTTATAGATGGAAAAATACGGTATGTGGTCTGTTTGCAGAAGTGGTCAAAGACAACTGATCAGTTCTGATGGAGAAAGAGCTGGGATTTTAGTGGCCATGGCATGGCCCAATGCATGCTCCTTTCTGGTGATAAGACAATGTATGAGAAATCATGTACCAGCACAGACCCTGCTCTGTCTCCAGCTGGGTGGGAGGACAGACAGACAGAAAAGGCCACTTGAAGGGGAATCACCCCCAGTGAAATGATGCAATCAGACGCAATCCTTTTAGGATAAAAGAATAAAGATTTTGGAAGGGGCCTATAAGGCCATCAAATCCAACCTGCTGCTCCATGCAGGAATACAAATCAAAGGCGATCTGCCCGGTGGTTGCCTCAATTTTTCTTGAATGCCTCCAGTGTTGGGAGCACTCGCATCACCTCTCAAGGTAATTGTCGTGCTGCTCTAGCAGTTGGCCAATTTTTTTCCTGATATTCAACAGAAATCTGGCTTCCTGCAACTTGGGTGGTGACTTCACATCCTTCTTTGTTCCGCGACTAGTTTTGTACCATGACAGCATTGGATCTTTTTAGATCTGTTTTACTTTTTTTTTTTTTGTTTAGAAATAAATCTTCATTATATTTTACTTTGCCTTCAAAGAATTCCTTTGTTTTAGCATTTTTAAAGAACCCATGCATTCGCCTTGATGATTTATGCCTTTGAAGCCTCAGCAGAAAGCTGAAATGTGTTTATAAGGTGGTTCCTTTACATCCTTCATTGTTCTGTGACTAGTTTTGTACCATGACAGCGTTGGTCACAATCGCGTGGTTTTGTCCCTGTTTTAGTGTTCACATGGTCGTGATAACTTGTCCCGTGACAAGTGTTACCTCACGGTCTTTTTTGATATTTCAAATTACTAGTGATCAGATCATTTTTTTGTAATAAAAACTGGACAGTTTTCTGAGAGAAACGAATGTATTGTTGCATGACAGTCATTACTACACAGTGTCTTGTCTCGAATAGAAAGTGGGAAAAAAGAGTGACAAGGGAAAACCCTACCCCAGCACCAGGTACAGGATTGTCCTGCTTAGCACCCATTCCAAGGGTGTGGTCAAGACAAATTTCAGTAGTTGTGCAACAGACGTGAGGTAACTTTTTTTGTACCGCTCCTAAGTGCTACACTACCAGAGACAAAATGGACGTGAAGTAACCGCCTAAATCACAGGTTCAAAGAGGCGTTTCTGCGCAAGCCTATGCAACGAAGAGTCTTTTGTGAGCTTTTCTGATCTCGAGCCCACTTCTTCCTGTGAATCTGATCCTTACCTTGCAGCTCACGGCAATAATGTAGGCCATGGGCTCGCTGACCAGGTTTGGGCACATGGTCAGGTGCAGCTCTTTCAACTGGGGCAAGAGGAGTGAGCACAGCAGGGATGAGGTCAGGAGCTTCCTTTCCCACAGACACTGGATCAGCTCCTGGACAAGGACGCCAGCTAGGTGGGGTAGGAAGGAGAAAATAGCCCAAGGTTACCATGATACTTCTGCTTGGCCTAGGGCACTGGCGGCGAACCTTGGGACCACAACTCCCAGAATTCCAAGCCTAGATTGCCAGTGACAAAGGACTGTGGGAGTTGTGGTCCAAAACCTCTGAAGTGCTGAAGGCTCACCATCACAGGTCTAGGGGTTAGCGTTAGGTACCCATTCACTCCACAGAGAAGTGGGCAGGGACAAGGAATGGATTGGAGATTGTTGACAGGTCATCCTCTAGTATAGGCATGTCCAAACTTCAGCCCTCCTGATGTTTTGGACCACAACTCCTACAGTCCTTTGCCATTGGAAATACAGGATTGGAATTCTGGGAGTTGTGGTCCAAAACATCAGGAGGACTGAAGTTTGGACATGCCTGCTCTAGTATATTATACGTCACCTTGATACCGAGGAGCAGAACATGGGGTACGTGGCCCTCCACCTCAAATGCACTATATTATAAGTGCTCAGCCACTCCAAAGAACAGGAAATGTAATAATGGGATCAAGTTATAGGAAACCAAATTTTCCCTGAATAACATTAGGAGATGGTGAGCTCCGCTACACAGGAGCCAACAGACAACCATCTGTCAGATATATTTCAGCTTGAATCGCTGAATTGATCAGGGGGTTGGAGTTGATAGCTTTGATTGAAGGCCACCAGAGTTCAGCTACAGAGGATATAGGCTTGGAGGGGGGGGATGAGTTACAACGGGGAGAAATGTAGGGTGCTGCACTTAGGTTAAAAAATGAATTGCACATATATAGGGAGACAGGTGCCTGGAAAATAGTACATGTGAAAGGGATCCTGGAGTCTGGGAGGACCACAAATTGAACATGAGTGAGCAGTGTGATGCAGCAGCCAAAAAAGCCAATGTGATTCTTCAGCAGAAGCATTGAAGGAAGTGATAGTACCCCTATAGTCTGCTCTGGTCAGACCCCACCTGGTGTACTGTGTTAAAAAGATGTTGAGAACCTTGATTGGGTCCAGAGTTGGGTAACCAGGGTGGTTAAATGTCTGGAGAAATGTCTTATGAGGAGCATCTTAGCAATATGATATCTATGTTTAAATATTTGAAAGGATGTCACATTGAAGAAGGAACTGGTTTCCATGGCTTCAGAGACTTCCTAGATGAGCAGGCTTGATTGCTTTACATAAGGATGTGGAGTCTGTGCTCCAGTCATAATCCATTTCAAAGAACTGGATTCAGAAGGTAATGTTTGCTACAGTTCTGTTCTGACTCCAAAAGGAAGGGCCATCAACTGGCAGCTTCTGGACCATTTTGGAGGAGGTTTGTTCATTTTCTCCTGCCACTGCAACCTGCAATCATTTATTTTATTTTATATAAAGGATGGAGATTTGAACCTTGTAGGAGGACAAGACATCTCTTGCCACTTCAGTCTTGCCCCAGTTACAATGATGGCAGCTGAAGAGGGGTGTTATAGAAGACAGAACTTCTCCCCCCCCCACTTCTGTTCCTTGTCAACTCCATCACACAAAATGGAGTAATCTTCCTTCTTGCTTAAAAGAAGAGACAGAGTTCACTGACAGCCCTGGGCTTGGTGGGTGGACATGCGTGAAAATTGGCCTTCTAACTATCCCATTGATACAAATGTTTTTTTTAATCGGGTATGACAAGTATTCTTCCAACCAGTTCTCCTCCCACTTTTTTGGCTTAAAAAAAGGATACTGTAAAATGGAGGACCTAGAGCAGTGCTAGCAAATCTTTGGTACTCCAAATGTTTTGGACCACAACTCCCAGAATTCCGAGCGTAGAATGTCAATGACAAAGGACCATGGGAGTTGTAGTCCAAAACATCTGGAGTGCTAAAGGTTCCCCAACCCTGACCTAGAGCAGTGGTTCCTATCCTTGGGTCCTCCAGATGTTCTTGGACTACATCCCCCAGAAATCTTCACTGCTAGCTCTGCCAGCCAAGATTTCTGGGAATTGTAGGCCACCAGCCTCTGGAGAATCAAGGTTGGGAAGCACTGGTCTAGTCGCAGGCATGTCCAAACTTTGGCCCTCCATATGTTTTGGACCACAACTCACACAGTCCTTTGTCACTGGCAATCTAAGCTTAGAATTTTGGGAGTTGTGGTCCAAAACATCAGAAGGGCCGAAGTCTGGACATGCCTGGTCTAGTGGCTACGTGGGAAATACATCTGCCTGCCCAGGGAACTGCTTGCTGGGACTTTGGTGGCCTACAACTACCAGAAACCTAGGCTGGCAGAGCTAGCAGTGAAGGCTTCTGGGAGATGTAGTCCCAGAACATCTGAGGGACCCAAGGAAGGGAACCATTGCTGTAGATCCTCCATTTCCACCACCACTCACCACACACACACACTGTGCCTCCTGTGAGTACAGCCAGCCTGTGTAGCCTTGGGCAAGCTGTACCCCCAGAAGAAGGGAAGAGTCAACCCCTCCTGAGCATTTTCTACCTGGAAAACCCCGAAAAGGGTCACCATGAGTCAGAGTGGAGTGACATTTCAAGAAAGAGCCTTCTTTCCCATGATGCTTCCCTCACCAGATTTTAAAAGACAAACTTGTTTGGGGGAGTATTTCCCCCATCCCCAATCCTTCAAAGCAGCAGGAAAAAGAGCAAAGAACCACCACCACTCTATGTACACCTCTCACCCAAAACACTGAAGGGACCCACAGAGTAACGGCAATGATACCGACGGAGGTAGGCATCTGTGCTGTAATCCTTGACCCAGACATGCTCCATATTCCTGGCCACATTCTCCAGACACAGCTTCTCCAGTGAATGGACACTCTTCCTCTTAGGCATGGAGGTCCCAAGGTGACAACCAACAATGAAAGAAGGAGGAACACTGCTCTGGTTTCTGTCTCTTGAGGAATTTACTTCCCAGCCTTAAACATATAAACAGAGGCTGGCCTGAGCCATAAAGCTATACAGCTCTGGCCCAAACTTCTCACCATTTAATCTTCTCACCATTTCTACTAATTAACTCTCCCTCCTCTTCCTCCGCCTCCTCCTCCCTCCCCTTTCCTATACACCCCCCTCCTCCAACTCTATATAATACAGCCAATGAATATCTGGACTACAGCCAATGAATATCTGGTATGGAATGTATATCCCATCTCATATTATATTTCACACCCCATGCTGCTGCTGTATGTCTGAGGAAGTGGACACGTAGTCCACGAAACGTTACATTAAAATATGAAAGCTAGTCTTTAAGGTGCCACCTGTTTGTGTCTTTTGTTTGTTTTGATTTGATTTTTTGATTTGATTTTGCCTGAAATTCTTGAAAGGACATACTATATAACTAAGAGCAGCCATATTGAGTGAGAGTGGTGACCTTTTCAGGCCAGTATTGTCAATGCTATTCTCTAGGTTTGAGCTGGACTCCTTCCTAGCTCAACCTGGAAATTCCTTGCATTCTGGTTTGTTGGGAATTTGACTCCCCGTGGTGCCCCCTGCGAGTATGGCGACCCTGTGTAGCCTTGGGCAAGCTGTACCACCAGAAGAAGGGAAGAGTCAACACTTTCTGACCATTTTCTACCTGGAAAACCCTGAAAAGGGGTCACCATGAATCAGAATGGACTTGGTGGCACATTTTTTTTAATTATCCCAGATTTATTATCCCAATCCTGCTTAGTTTAGGAATACAGATACCCATTCAGGATGGTAGATAAGAACATAATAACTTAAGAACAGCCATGCTGGATCAGGCCAAAGGCTCATGTAGTCCAGCTTCCTGTATCTTACAGTGGCCCCACCATATGCGTTTGGGAACGCATGAGACTAGATATCTGTCTCCTGATACCACTCCCCTGCATCTAGGCCTTGAAGTACCCTGGTTTTAAGCCTGGAGATTACACATCTCCATCATGGTTTGTAGCTTGTGATGGACTTTTCCTCCAGGAATCTGTCCAATCCCCTTTTGAAGGCATCCAGGCCAGATGCCATCACCACATCTTGTGGCAGGGAGTTTCACAGACTAACAACACGCTGGGTGAAAAAATATTTTCTTTTGTCTGTTCTCACTCTCCCAACCCACAATGTGAGTGGATGTCCCTTAGTTTTGGTATTTTGTGAGAGAGATAATGAGAGTGTCTCTCTATCCACTTTACTCATGCCCTGCATTATTTTGTACGTCTCAATCGATAGTACGATAGTGAAAACAAAGCAAATATCTCCTTTTGGTAGCCATAGACTGAACACCAGAGCTTGGCTAATCCAAGAGAAACCTGGTCCTAGGAACTGAGGCCCACCAGCTTCAGATTTTATTTTTAATTTTGGGGGGAGCCTTTCCCACCATAGCAGAGAAGATCTTCATGCAAAGCAGATGCACACACACCACACACTGGGGATTCCAGCAGGTGTGGCTTGTCTCCCAAGGTTCATCTGCTGAACCTCTCACACAGGCTCTTAAATGCACAGGAGCCATCCTACTTTTCACACATGGCCACCCTCCCAGGAAGAGATGAACAAGCATATCACAAAGAATGGCAAACTGCCCAAAACTCATGTGGCACAAGACAATGCAACTACTGACCTGTCTGCTTTTCCAGCCCCACCACCTCCACACCTTCCTGGCACAAATGGAAGCTAGTTAAATAAAACACCCTACCTGGAGAGTTGACTTTATACCTGGACTTGCCTTCTAAATGCTGGGATTGGGACCAGAGGTGGGGAGTGGCCTGCTGGACAGAAGACAGTTTTCTCTGGAGAAGGTGAGATGGTTAGGTGCTGACCAGAAGATGGATGGAGAGAACCAGGTGGTGAGAGGATATAGGAAACCAAAGCCTTTCAGGTGTGCGTCTGGGTAACTAATTCCCCATGGGGAGGCATTTACAGGCAGGCAGCATGTTTGCTAGTTAATGACTGAGACCTACAAAATAATGCAAGGTATGAGTTATGTGGATAGAGGGAAGCTCTTCTCCCTCTCACAGAATACCAGAACTAGGGGAAATCCGCTCAAACTGAGGGTTGGGAGAATGAGAACAGACAAAATAAAATATTATTTCACCCAGCGTGTTGTTAGTCTGTGGAACTCCTTGTCACAGGATGTGGTGATGGCATCTGGCCTGGATGCCTCCAAAAGGGGACTGGGCAGATTCCTGGAGGAAAAGTCCATCACGGGTTACAAACCATGATGGAGGTGTGTAATCTCCAGGCTTAAAACCAGGGTACTTCAAGGGCCAGATGCAGGGGAGTGGTATCAGGAGACAGATATCTAGTCTCGTGCGCTCCCAGACGCATCTGGTGGGGCCACTGTGAGATATAGGAAGCGGACTAGATGGGCCCTTGGCCTGATCGAGCATGGCTCTTCTTATATTCTTAATTTCCCTCCTTTAGATATGAGCAACATTGATGCACTCTAATGACATGATAGGTAAATGCATCCTGCTTGCATCTGGTATTTTCAGAGGGAAAATATTCTCAGTCTAGAGAAGTGGTTCTGAAACTTGGGTCCCCAGGTGTTCATGGACTAAAACTCCCAGACGTCTTCACAGCTACCTGTGTCAGCCAGGATTTCTGGGAGTTGTCCTCCAAGAACATCTGGGTGACTCTCTCTAGCATATGCAGAAGCTGGAGAACAGAGGGGGGTGAGAGCAAAAAGCAAACTGAGCTGCTCATATACTGCCCCATTACATTTAAAGAACTCTCTGGGCAGTTTACTCATTTTACTGTCCTCAGAAGGATGGAAGGCTGAGTGAACCTTGAGCCAGCTACTTGGGATTGAACCCTGGGATGAGCAAAGTTTTGGCTGCAAAAAAAGGGGTGGTTCTTTCTTTTTTTGCACAGGGCTAAAAACATGTTAACATCATCTTGCACATTTTTCTTTTCCAAGGAGAAAGGTGGGGTACAAATATTCTAAAAACAAATAAACAAATCAATAAATTTTCCTTTCCTCCAAAGACCAGTTGAGTTCTACAGCAAATCAATCCTGAATTCTCTCCTGAAGGGAAAACAAATCTCAACGGAATCTGTCTTATTTGAGGGGAGCGGCATAGAAAGACGAGGCTGGGGGGGGGGGGGGGAGACGAGACTGCTGGGAGTCGTGAGAAGCAATAGGAAAAGCGGGAAGTTCGAATGTGCAGCGGATAGATTCATAAAGGAAGCCACTGGCTTCAATTTGCAAAACCTGAGCAGAGCTGCTCACGACCATACTTTTTGGCAGTCACTCACTAATTTATAGGTTTGCCCCTCGTGGGCAACGACTTGGACGGCATTATTACTATCCCTAAGTGGATAGTAATACCATGATCTGACTCTTTCCTTGATCTCTAGCTAATTCCTTCCCACTCCGTCTCTCCTGAGCGAGAGGAAACGTGGTTTTCTTTTTGTTGGAGGACCTCTCGTGGCGGATGCCAGCTCTAAGCAGCCTCTACTTATTTCCGCTCTCGATTCAAAGACCCGCCTGCTTCCCGGGTCGTTCCTGGAAAGAAAACGCCCCCCCCCCGCCCCGTTTGCGTCAAAAGTCAGAAACGAAACCATCCCCTCGTTACTTTCGGGGCTCGAGGGAACGGGCGGGAGACGGAGCCATGGCCTCGGGAGGTCCCATCAGAGGGCTCTGCGAGGAAACGACATGTCCCATCTGCCTGGAGTACTTCGCCGACCCGGTGACCACAGACTGCGGGCACAATTTCTGCCGCGCCTGCCTCGCCCAATGCTGCCGGGAAGCCGGAGGGGCGCCCAGGTGCCCCCAATGCCGAGAGCCCGTCCGGGGCCCCGCCAGCTGGAAGCCGAACCGACCCCTGGCCAATATCGTGGAGATCGCCAGGAGCCTCGAGGGAGGCGGCGCCGGGGGCGAGTGGCGAGTGTGCGCCAGGCACCAGGAGCCCCTGAAGCTCTTCTGCAAATACGACGAAGCCCCCCTCTGCCTGGTGTGCGACCGATCCAAAGAGCACCGGGCCCACGAGGTGGTTCCTATAGAAGAGGTCGCGCAGGAGTATATGGTACAGTAGTAGCCGATCACCAGGCGGGGGGGGGGGGGGGGTAGAAATGGGTCTCTTTCTTTCTTTCTTTCTTTCTTTCTTTCTTTCTTTTTCTTTCTTTCTTTTCTTTCTTTCTTTCTTTCTTTCTTTCTGTCTTTTATTTATTTATTTATTTTTACAACTTGTATGCCGCCCACTACCCAAAAAGGTCTCTGGGCGGCTTACAATCAAAAGAATTAAAACAATTTAAAATAGAAATAGAATGTCAATAAATAATCAAAACCTAACACTTAAAATTATTACACTTGGGAAGGGGTGTGTGCAAAAAAAACCCACAAAGTTTTCGTTTCCCTATGTGTTACCGTCTGATTTAGGGGTTCGATGCCCTGGTGAGAGTTTGGGAGGCAGACAACAGGCAGAAAGTGAGATAATAACTAAAATAACTAACTAAATAATTACAGCAGTTTATCTGGAAGTTGAGCCATGGCTACTGGATTTCTTTTCCTGGAGGGACAGAAATGTTTGGCTGCTCATCCAAACAGCTTCATCAGATAAACTCACCTGGAGGACTGAGAATCTTCACAGACAACAGCAGTTTATACAGCTACTGTACTAAGAAGTACCCCAATAAGGAGAAAAGCCATAGATCACTCAGAGAGGTTTCCTAGAACTCTTCCAACAGAAATAGGGAAACTTGAGTTAAACACGAGGATGGACTCTGTTTGCTCTTAGACACTTATTTATTTAGTTATTTAGTTTTAAAATTATAAAACTGGCTAAAATCACTTTACTAACAAACACCATTATTTAGTCGGCTGGCCTAGAGTGCCAAGCACACAGCAGGCGTTCCCTCTTTGGACAGCAATTGAAAGCTGTTGCCTCAGGAACATTGGTGCTCGGTCGTCTTGAGCAATAGTGGCTATTTATTTATTTATTTATTTATTTATTTAGAGTACTTTTAGCCCGCCTTTCTCCTTGGAAAAGAACCCCAGGTGGTTTACAGTAATGACAGACAATATAGAGTCCAGAACAATTAAGACATATTCAAGTATTGAGCTGAAGCAAAAATGCTATTAACCAGGTTAGTTGCTCTAAAGACAATGGCCTTGGACCCTTTAAGTTATCGAGTCTGGTTTAATCATTAAAGGTAGCTAAGAACAATAGGGGCCTCCCTGGTAAGACGGATAAGAGGGCAGAAGTATTGTCTTACTCCCCTCATCCTAATCATGTTGAGCTGGCTAGGCCAGAGGTAATAGGTCTCGGATTTATACAGCTGTAGGGAAGTGACAGAGAGAGACCTTGGCTTAGGCAGATTTATTTCACAGAAATAAAACTGGTGTTTTTTTTAATTAGCCCTCCTCCCCAGGTTTTGTTGTCGTTGTTGTTGTTGATTTGGGATTTTACCCCTGGTCACTTGGGTCCTAAATCTGACATTCTATCCTTGACGCCACATGGGTTCTGGGTTGTAAACGAGGCGTAGGTGAGACTGAGGAGCAGGGCATAACATGGGTTCAAAGCGAGGTACAAGTGGAAACATGGTAGACCCTCCTCCCCTGTGAGTTTAGGCTGCCCTCAGAAAAGAGAGAGAGAGAGAGAGAGAGAGAGAGAGAGAGAGAGAGAGAGAGAGAGAGAGAGAGAGAGACCTGGGAGGAAGGGCCCTGAGACATCTGTGGCTGAACTGAGGCTGATATAAACCATTGCACCCATCCAAAGGAATTGGTTGCACTGTCACAGTGTCACGTTCATAGTCACAAGCAGATAGTTACAAATGCAGTTACATTTTACTTTTCCGATTCCCCAAAGTAAAACAGTTACATTCTAACACGCAAGTACTAGAAGCTGTTGTTAAGTGTCCTTCTTGCTGAAGACAACACGCTGCCATCCTGCTCTTTACACCAGTAACCACATGAGGGATGGCACCTCTTGGAAAAGTTTCACCTTCTACTTCAAGTTCTTAGTATCTATTCTCAAACTTTTGTTGAGTTGTATTATGCTTTGTTTACTTTATTGTTGTTCACTGCCTAGAGAGGCCCCCGGGCTAGATGAGAAGGATATAAACTACCTAACTAACTAACTAACTAACTGGCAGAACTGGAAGAAGTAATTTCAGAACCATTGGCAATAATCTTTGAGAAGTCCTGGAGAACAGGGGAAGTCCCCATCAATTGGAAGAGGGCTAATGTTGTCCCCATCTTCAAAAAGGGGAAAAAAGAGGACCCAAATAATTACCGCCCAGTCAGCTTGACTTCAATTCCTGGAAAGATCCTAGAGTAGATTATTAAACAGTCAGTCAGCAATTATTTAACAAAAATGCTGCCATTACAAGAAGTCAACATGGGTTTCTTAAAAACAAGTCATGCCAGACTAATTTGATCTCTTTCTTTGATAGAATTACAGGCCTGGTGGATGAGGGGAATGCTGTGGATACTGCTTATCTGGACTTTAGTAAGGAGTTCAATAAGCTTCCCCATGGTATTCTTGCTAATGGAAAGTGGGATAGATAGTGCAACTGTTAGGTGGATTTGTAATTGGTTGACTGATCACACCCAAAGGGTGATCATAAATGGCCTCTCTTCAGCTTGGAGAGACGTGACCAGTGGGGTGCCCCAGGGTTCTGTTCTGGGTCCAGTGCTGTTCAATGTCTTTATTAATGACTTCGAGGAAGGAATAGAGAATATGCTAATTAAATTTGCAGATGATACCAAATTGGGAGGGGTTGCTAATTCCCTAGAGGATAGAATGAAAATCCAAAAGGACCTTGACAGATTAGAATGCTGGGCCAAAGCTAATGGAATGGATTTCAACAGAGGGAAATGTAGGGTACTACATCTAGGTAAAAATAATGAATTGCACAGATATAGGATGGGGGACACTTGGCTGGAGAATAGTACCTGTGTGAAAGGGATCTGGGAGTCTTGGTGGACCACAAATTGAACATGAGTCAGCAGTGTGATGCGGCGGCCAGGAAAGCCAATGTGATTCTTGGTTGCATCAACAGAACCATAGTGTCTAGATCAAGGGAAGTGATAGTACCACTCTATTCTGCTCTGGTCAGACCCCACCTGGAGTACTGTGTCCAGTTCTGTGCGCCTCAATTTAAAAAGGATGTTGATAATCTCAAGCGGGTGCAGAGGAGGGCGACCAGGATGGTTGAGGGTCTGGAGGAAATGTCTTATGAGGAACGCCTTAGGGAACTGGGAATGTTTAGCCTTTCAAAAAGAAGGCTGAGGGGGGATATGATAGCTATGTTTAAATATTTGAAAGGATGTCATATTGAAGAGGGAGCAGGTTTGTTTTCCATGGCTTCAGAGACTAGGCCTTGGGGCAGTGGTTTCAAACTACAGGAAAAGAGATTCCCTTTGAACATTAGGAAGAACTTCATGACAGTTAGAGCTATTCGGCAGTGGAATCTGCTGCCACAAAGGAGGGTGGTGGAGCCTCCTTCTTTGGAGGTTTTTAAGCAGAGGCTGGATGGCCCTTTGGGTGATGGGGTTCCTGCATGGTAGGGGGTTGGACTAGATGGCCCTTGAGGTCTCTTCCAACTCTATGATTCTATGATTCTATGAACTAACTAACTAACTAACCAAACTTTTAGCAGGTAAAAACAGAGAAGAAATGAAGAGCAAAAATCCAGGGGCACAACTAGGATGATTTGTGTTTCTCTGCTTTCATGGCTTCTAGTTCCCCTTTGACATTAATTATGCGAGCCCGAGACTTGGATTGTAAACAACTGACATGTCTTTCTGGGGCATCCAAGAAACCACGTATCCCCTAATCTTTAGGTTAGAAATCCCTTTCCTCAGACACAACATCCATGCAGATTTTAAGCAATAATGTATTCAATTTCTTTTATTTTGAGCACTGGTTATTATGGTAGTTAGCTTGCGCTGCTGGTTGCTATATTAATCAGGACATATTTTAAGATTATAAATTATAATGTTAGAGTTTTCATGATACAGTCACATAGGAGCTTCCATAATTACTCTTTTGTGGTTTTTGCCAGGTCTTTAGCTAAAAACAGGAAAAGCTGCAGAGGTTTTGAAATAGGGAAGTGTTATTTTTAAACGTTTCTGTCAGTGCCTCTGAACAGAGAGCCTCATTTTTTCAGCACAAATCCTCACTATTGTTTAGAATAAGTCAAACCTGTTAAAATCTATTGGCATATATCTAAAAGATGAACTTTTAATTTAAGTTGTTGAAATTTATTCATTTGACTGATACCATCATGCATCAAACTGTCTTGTAACTGTCTGTTTTTCCTGAATTTTTGAATAAAGCACTGCTTTTGCTTGAAACTCACCAACACAGTGAGAACTTTTATTTTTGACTCTTTTCATTCATTTTTGAAAGCCCACACAAAGATTTCAAACCTAGGTGGCGTTCACTCAGACGCAATGCCTTTCATTTGATTCAAATTTGTCCTGTTGCAATATGCTGCACAATTCCATCACGCGACCGATATCCCGTGTCAAGAGTTCACGTGTTAAAACGCCATAGCTAGAAGAACCTATGTGAAAATGAATCAAGACTATGCAGAGATGAGTTGACTCAATGGCAAATGAATGAATGAATGAATGAATGAATGAATGAATGAATAAATAAATAAATAAATAAATAAATAAATAAATAAATAAATAAATAAATAAATAAAGGTTCACAGCCGAAGCCATGCCACAGGACTTCTTCAAGGTGGCATAAGCAACATATTATATTAAGACTTAAGAGCAGCCTGACTTAAGAGCAATTTGACTTAAGGGTGGAAAACTGTTGGCGTTTTAACTGCCGCCTTACAAATTTTAGATATGGTCTGCTCGACTTACAATATATTTTTTTCAGTTTTTAAATTTTTTAACTTTTTTTCAATTTTTACATAGGTACCCTGACTTAAGAGTAGTTTGACTTAAGAGCATGTATTCGGAATGGATTAAATTTGTAAGTCAAGATACCACTGTATTCCAAGAAAAGAGGGTCTCACATTGAAGCGGCGTGATAATGCAAAATATAATATAGAGAGAAAATAGAATGGTACCTCGGTTTAAGAATGCCTCAGTTAAAGAAAAGCTCATTTTAAGAAAAGAAATTAGTGGAAATGGGGATGCCTCAATTTAAGAACATTTTTCAATGGAATGCCCTGGTTTATTTATTTATTAAATTTATAGACTGCAACATCTAGCAACATGGCTACTCTGGGCAGTTTACAAGCTACAAAGAAATATCAAAATACAAATCATGAATAATAAACTATACAATAAGTATACAATATAACATAATATATGTTTTTTTCTGACCTCCGGAACGAATTAATTGGTTTTCAATGCATTCCTATGGGAAACCATGTTTGGGTTTAAGATTTTTCCCCCCAATACAACATGGCCTGGAGAATGAATTAATTACTTAAACTGAGGTACTACTATAGTAGGTTCCCAGCTTTCCAGCTTTGTCATGGATTCTGTATGATTGGGGGAGAGAAAATGTGATGTACAGTACAACATGTGCTGTTTGAAAGAAACAATCGGAGATTGAACAGAAATATTCGAGAAACCTTTTTGCTGTGTATCTCATCCGACTATTGGTCTTCCTGGTCCCATCCTTTCTCAGTTCTCACAGCAGGAGTTGCCTCCTCTCACTTTTTCTGTATCCTTCTCAGCCTTCAGAGCCTTACCTGTCTTTTCTCTTTCACCCGTGAAGCGCCTACAGGGCATGTCCAAACCTCGACCC
Organism: Phrynocephalus guinanensis; assembly: GCA_037367245.1. Classification (NCBI taxonomy): domain Eukaryota; kingdom Metazoa; phylum Chordata; class Lepidosauria; order Squamata; family Agamidae; genus Phrynocephalus; species Phrynocephalus guinanensis. Next base: position 25,478,355 of record CM074744.1, on the reverse strand, counting down.
TTCTGATGTTTTGGGCCACAACTCCCAGATTTCCAAGCTTAGATTGCCAATGGCAAAGGACTGTGGAAGTTGCGGTCCAAAACATCTGGAGGGTCAAAGTTTGGACATGCCTGCGAGAAAAGATCCCCCTCGTCCCTGCTCCTGCAGTGGCCCAATACTCAGAATAGAACCAGAAGGTCTCGTAATCAGTGGCCGGCCCTTCAGGGCCAGATCAGACAGGATTCCCTCTTGGCACAGTGGTGGTGAACCTTTGGCACTCCAGATGTTTTGGGCCACAACTCCCAGTATCCCAAACCTGTATTGCCAATGACAAAGCACTGTGGGAGTTGTGCTCTAAAACATCTGGAGTGCTGAAGGTTCGCCACCACTGACTTAGCAGATCACTTACAGCAGTGGTGGCCAAACTTCAGCCCTCCAGATGTTTTGGGCCACAACTCCCACAGCCCTTTGTCACTGGCAATATAGGCTTGGAATTCTGGGAGTTGTGGTCCAAAACATCTGGAGGGCCAAAGTTTGGCCACCACTGACTTACAGGTTTCAGACGGACACAAATCTCAAAGCAAAAAACAAACAAAACCCACCTTCTTCTCTCCCCCCCCCACCCCCATTTCTGCAGGAAAAAATCAAAGGCCGTTTGAGGTCTCTGGAGGAGGAGAAGGAGAAGCTTGAGTGCCAGAAACTGGCAAAAGAGCAGGAAATGAAAAAGCAGCTGGTAAGGATTTGTTCCGAATGATTTGTACGTCGGGCCTGGATTCATACCAGAACCTTAAGCCCTGGCACAGAGGCAGCCTGGTAACCAGTACAGTCAGGCCAAAGTTGCAGGGAGATGATTAAATTCATTTCTGGACAATGGCAATAGGTCCATGTGTCCCCTATTCTGTACCCCCAACCTTTATAGAAGCTTCGTGATCGATTCGGACCCTAGTTCCTTCTAGTCTGAGACCCCTCAGTCATTTCTCGTGCTCGACGGTTGACCCACCATTAATTTTGATCTGTGTGTTTGTGTGCGGGGTGTCCCCAGAATCACCTAGAAGGGGAGAAGGACAAGATCGCCTCTGCCTTTGAGGGGATGCAGAATTTCCTGGAGGAGAAGAAGCAGTTTTGGCTCAGTCGGCTGGGAGGACTGGAGAAAGAGCTGGAGGAAAGGAAGCAAGACACCCTCTCCGACCTCTCCGAAAAGATTTCCCAGCTCAGCCATCGGATCGCAGAACTGGAGAAGAAGTGCCGGCAGCCAGCAAGTGTGTACCTCCAGGTGGGACTTAAGGCATGCTTCCAGGATCTCCTGGAATCGGGACCACCTGGTGTGGTCCTAGAAGGCTCTCTTTGGCTGCTTTCACACGACAACAAAAATCTGATGCAAAGGGCTCGCAGATGCAGAGCTTAAAATTGTTTTCCCACCAGCAGCGGACTTTAAACAAAATTAAGTAAGACCACACCCACTTAAGCATGCCCAGCGCGTTTTACAAGTACCTGGCCTTGAGGAGGTAAAAAATTTTCCGATGCGGATTTTAAATGCCTGGCTCTCCTCTGTCTGTTTGTGAATGCCTGGCTCTCCTCCTCCATCTGTTTGTTTGTTTTTGTCCTTTAACAGACAGACGGGCTTCCTGTCCTACTACAACTACCTACCGATAGCCGCTGCCGATGCAGGCAGAGGTGAGCCTGCATTTTTTTTCTCCCTCCCCTCACCGCAGACAGAAGCAATAGAATCAGAGTGCGGGAGGGTGGGAACACAGGGAGCAGAACAAAACCCCACAATGTCTGGTTGGGGAGGATCTGAATTTAAGCTGCCAGCGGATTTTAGGGGTCGTGTGAAGGCAGCCTTTGTTTTCCAAAGAGGGCAAAGGATTCATCTCAGACGTGCTTGCATTCAGGTTGTGATCTCTGTTTCTCTCTGTCTGTCTCTTTTAGGATATCAGAAGTACCTTAAGCAGGTATTGTTCATCCAACAGTTCCTTTACGCTTTGGGTGGGAAAAGCTTTGATCCCATTGGATTGCCTCTTGAACCACAAATGGTGCGGACTCTCCATCTGAGGTCCACATATGTTGATTTTGTTTTGAGTTGCCCCAGGTTGACTCTGGTTGAATCCAGGCCTTCAGAGTCTTCCATCCTTCCCGTCTCTGATGCTGCAGAAGTTTTGGATGACAGTCTGCCCAGAAATCTGTGCGAATTAATAATAATACCTTTATTGTCAATGTACAACATGTGCACAATGAAATTGGCTGAATTCTCCCAGCCAGCATTAGCCAAGACACCAGAGACCTCCCAGCTGTTTAAATCACTTACAGGTGGAGAATGAAGGCTCCACTCCTGCCATTCAGGTGGAGGAACTGATGCCGATGGGCAAAGATTTAAGGCAGGGGTGTCCAAACTTTGGCCCTCCAGATGTTTTGGGCCACAACTCCCAGAATTCCAAACCTGTATTGCCAATGACAAAGGACTGTGGGAGTTGTGATCCAAAACTTTTGGAGGGGCGACGTTTGGACCACTGTTTTAAGGGAACTTGACGGCATTAGAAACTGGTAGTCTCCCTGCCCAGTTTGCCCCATACAGGGCACCTCACAAAGAACTCTTGGACTCCTGGGACTGGAGAGGAAAAGTTTGGAAAGTCCCATGCTTAGCTACCAAACCTCCTGAAGAATGTTGTTCTGTTGTCCATTAAACCTGACCATATTCCTTTGCAGGTCTAAGAAGACACCAGAAGAGAATGTGGTGGACCCCAGGTTGAAAGACAAACTCAGATCTTACTCAGAGAAAAATTCCAGTATCACAAGGGTGATGGAGGATTACCGAGGTAATTTGGGGAGCTGAAGGATGGGGAGGTAGAAGGGAAGACAACCCATTAGTGGTGCATAAGTGAACTGGCTCCAAACCTTGGGTCCTCAGACGTTCTTCACCTACAACTCCCAGAAATCTTGGCCAGCATTGCTTGCGGTGAAGGCTTCTGGGAGTTTTAGTCCCAAGATTGGGAACCACTACTCTAGATTAAGGCTAGTTGCTTGGAAGATTACATGAGTTTCTTGTGTGTGTGTGTGTTTTTTTTTTTAAAGCGATCCCTCTGTACTCTCTGGGGTCTGGGGTGGGGGAGGCCATTTCCCCATGTTTTGACCTACTCCTTAGCATCTTTGGACCCAGTGATTCATAGGGTCCCTTTCCTCTCTGCAGTTCTAAGATGATGATGATGATCATCATCATCATCATCATCATCATCATCATTCCTGATCCCTTCTACCCACCAGGCTTTTTCCTAGATGGCACAAGAGTGCTTTCCATATTCCCTTCCATTTATGTACAAAAAAATAAATGGTGGGGAAAGGGTCACAAGAAGGCCCTGGTCCTCCCAATGGCAGAGCGATGGGTGTGTTGCCTGGACCTTTGGACCTTGGCCACCCCAGAGAGATAGGCCATGCACAGGTAGGACAGAAGCATCCAGGCCATTCAGGAAATGTCACACTGCCTGCACAAGCACTGCCCAGGTACACGTGTGTGTGGACTTCATGGATGACCGGAGAAGCTGCCTACTGTCACATGGGGGTGGCATTGGCAGTAGGACACGTTCTCTTCCATTTTTGAACCTCGTCACTGTAAAAAAAAATCCACAGTACTACGACTGGGATTAGAGCAAGGATGGGCATTTTGACCCCTTCCAGATTGGATCAGCCTGCAGCTTGGAATCATAGAGTTCGAAGAGACCTCAAGGGCCATGCAGTCAACCGCCTTCCAACTCCCCAACTCCGACTCCTCTGTATTAATATGCAAATGTATTTTATACATTCCTTGGGGGAAAGAGCTGACCCCTGTGGGACCCCACAAGGGAGCACCCAGGAGCCGACAGCTCCCCCCCCCCCCAAGCTGCACATGCTGGGGCCGGTCTTCCAGGAAGGACTGGATCCAGCTGAATGCTGTGCCCCCGATCCCCACCCCGGAAAGCTGGTCCAGCAGGATACAGTGGTCGACGGTATCACAGGCCGCTGACAAGTCCAGGAGGACTAACAGGGTAGAGCAACCCCTGTCAGCCCCCCGGAGGAGGTCATCTTGCAGCGCAACCAAGACTGTCTCAGTCCCCCGATACGGCCTGAACCCGGACTGGAATGGGTCAAGGACTTGTTCTTGCTCCAGGAACGACTAGATCTGGACGGCAGCCACCTTCTCAATAACCTTGCCCAGGAAGGGGACGTTGGCAATCTGACGGTAGTTGGCCAATTCGTCCGACGCCTGGGCAGATTTCTTTAGGGTGGGCTTCACCACCGTCTCCTTCAGGCGAGAGGGAAAGACCCCCTCCCTGAAGGAGGCAGTGGAAATAATGGAAGCCCACTCAGTCATACTCCCTCCTGCAGATTTAATAAGCCATGCAGGGCAAGGGTCGAAGGGGGAGGCTGCCGGCCTGCAATAAGCCAGGGCCCTGGAGGCCTCAATACTATTCTTACAGTAGAGAAGTCATTAATTATAACTTTTTGTGAATTGGGATATTTAAACTTGCTTTTTTAAAAATTCCAATCTAAATTTAGTAGGAGTCAGAGTCGGAGTCGGTGCATTGTTTGCCGACTCCGACTCCGACTCCGACTCCGACTCCAGGTACCCAAAATTTCCTCCGACTCCGACTCCTCGACTCCGACTCCACAGCCCTGTCAGGAAGTTCTTCCTAATGTTCAAGTTGAACCTCTCTTCCTGCAGTTTGAGACCATTGCTCCGAGTCCTGGTCTCTGAAGCCGTGGAAAACAAACCTGCTCCCTCTTCAATAGGACATCCTTTCAAATATTTAAACATGGCTTTCATATCCCCTCTCAGCCTTCTTTTTGTAAGGCTAAACATTCCCAGATCCCTCAGCCGCTCCTAGTAAGACAGTTCCTCCAGACCTTCAACCATCCTGCTTCTCTTAGTCTGAAGCAGCACAGCCAGTGGTCCAAGATGCTGAGAGCTATAGTTGAGCAAAAGAACCAGTGGTCTGGGTGGAGAGAGGCAGAATTTGCAGAGGCGCACTTGGTCCATCGGTGCATTAGATTGTGTGGGTTTTAAATCATACGCGCTGTGTCAGAACATATCTTAGAGCGGCCATGAGAAAATACGGAGTCAGCATTGGTTTCTCTGCTTTTCTGAAAGCGGGCTTGAATGTGGATCTTTGTAGATAAACTTGCTTATGAAAATCATCTACAAATCTGACTTGGGTTTGCACCTCAACTCCACATGGAGAAAAAAACCATCATGAGGGTTCCACAACAATGTGGAGAATTATTTGTGAAAGGTTCTTGTCGTTGTTAAGGAGGTCTGAGTAATTTTCTCCCCTCTTTCCCTCGGTATGACAGAGTCTCTGGAGCAAGCTCTGAACGTAGCCGATCTGGAAAGAACTTTCCATGCAGGTAGTTTTCTCGGATTGGAAGGGGGAAAGGGGGATTTTGGTAATACGTGGTGCTTGAGTTATGGCCCAAGACCAACCATGCTAGTAATTCTACTAATAGAATTCTACTAATTCATAACTAAACTTCACTGAACAGAAACACTCAGTGTGGCACGCAATACCTTAAGATGCAACTTACCCCAGTTCCTATGGAGTAAATGCACCACCGTCTAGGTTTTACAGAATTTTCTCCTTTACATGAATGTTGCAAACACACTGAACTTCACAAAGGTCCAGTTTTCTTCTTTATCGAATAACAAAACAAAACAACAATATGTTTTTGTTTTTCTTTTATTGTTTTGTTTTGTGGTTGTTTGTGTCCTGGGGTTATAAGATTGCCTTGCTGGTTTTCTTGAGTTTTTAGTTGTTGTTTTTAATTGTGACTATTTTAGACTTATATTGTTATATATCCTATATTCTACGGTTGTTATAAATCTTCCTTCTGGAAGACGGGCAGTATACAAATGTATAAATCAATCAATCAATCAATCAATCAATAACAGAAGTTATAGAACCAGAACCCAAACTGAATTTTGCAAAATATACAGCTTTGAGTTCTATCCAGTGTGTCCAAAGAAAGGTTGCTAGCAATACCTAATGGGGAGGCCCAGTTGCCAACTTCCAGATAACCTCATCTGGGAGAATGAGAATCTTCAGAGACATTCCTCTAGAAGGCTGTGTCCCCCTCAGAGACACCAGGGACCTAACGTTCCCTATTCAGCTGGTGCTTCTAGGAACTCCAGAGCATGCCAGCTAAGAGTGATTCACTTCCCTTCCTCTTGGTTTTTTTTTCCCATATAGAAAAGAGGAAAATAAAGTGTCAGTCTGGGAACATCACTGCAGAACATTTATGCAGGGAAGCCGGTGATCTCAGAGACACAGCAGTGTCACCTGATCAGGTGCTCTAGAGTAGGGAATGCTGATGTAGAACTGCTGTAGAAAGAACTCCTCTAAAGATGTGAGCACTGGGTACTGAACAGAGAGCAACAGGTTCGATTCATAGAGATGGGCGCAAACCGTGGTTTAGTGGCACCAGCACGGGTGTTCTACAGACACTGTGGGCCTCCCGCCCCCACCTCCTCCATACAACTGTCCATTGAATGGCAGCGCCACAGGCTTTCCTAGCCTGCCACCTCATCCGAAAGCATGCCTGCCGGAAGAGGCAGAGGATAGCAGCGCGTGCTGCTGCTGGTGAGTGGGTGATTTTGTGTAGGAGGCAGGAGAGGGAAGTGGGTTACGGCCTTTGGGTGGGTGATCATACGGAAGATGTGGGGGGGAAGCATGTGGTATCTGCAGAGCACCTGTGCAGGTGCCCCACAAAACTGTGGTTCATGAAAATCTCTAGTTTTGAAAAGAGACGGTCCTTTATCTAGGTAGGATCAGAAAGCGGTTATGGCAGATACACAAAAGAAAAGAGAAATTCTCTTTGACAGTCATTTCCCCCCCCCCAACCATTTCGCGGTTCATATTCTGTGGTCCTGGTATAAGCTATGTGGGCCTGTTTGAAGCCTCTTGCACTTGCCCCAGGCCTGGTGCTGTCCCAAGCGGGCCTCCAACAGGCTTCCCGGGCCTGTCAGAGGCCCCAGAAGTGGTTTTCGGTGAACCAGAAGTGACTTTTGAAAAACCTGAAGTAGCTTCGGCCCAAAACCACTTCCGACAGGCCTGAGACGCCCATTGGAGGCCTGTTTGGGGCAACACCAGGCCTGGGGCAAGTGCAGGAGGCCCCAGACAGGTCCTCCAGTCCTGACCTAACCCAGCGTCCACATGTTGTGGATTTGCCTTTATCACGGATCGGGTGGGGTTCCTAACCCCCATGATAAACGGGGGATGACTATATTACTTAAAGGCCCCAGTGGAAAATAATACATCCATTCAGTGATCTCTTAATTCAGGGGTGCCCAAACGTTTTGTAAGGAGGGCCAGATTTGGTGGCTGAGAATGTGTCAGGGGCCGGTTGCTCCCTGACCCTGCCACCCCACTGCAAGCCCCACCCACTGACCCATAAGCCCCACCCACTGAGCGCGTGTGCCCCCAACCTCATAATGTTCCCGGCTGTGCCGGCGGCGGCGGCCCGCACACGCGCCTAGCTTCACAAGGTTTCCGGTGGTGGCCGCCCGCCCGCGTGCCACCCCTGTGCGCGCGCCCAGCCCCACAAGCTTCCTGGCGGTGTCAGTGTTGGCGGAAGATTTTTTTTTTTGCATGGGGGGAGGGAGGGGGGGGTGGGCCAGCCAGCCACGGGCCACTCAGAATGGCCTGACGGGCCGGATTTGCCCCAACCGCCCCCCCCCCCCGGGCCGGACTTTGGGCAAACCTGTCTTAATTGAAACACTCATTTTATTGATGAACTTGGACATTTACCGTATGTGTTGTTGTTGTTGTTGTTGTTGTTGTTATCATCTGTCTTTAAATTAGTCACTCTTTTCTTCCAGTTACAGATTCCAAGAAGAAAGCCCCGAACCAAGGTAAATCATAAGTTGATGAAGGAAATCATATTTGGGGGGAATCAAAAGTCACAGCTTTCTGCTGGGAAGTTGTTTTGTTTTATAGATCAAACTCACTTCCCACTACAATCGGTGCTTAAGATTTTCAGGTTTCTGGCTCTCTCGCTTGGTGCAAGATATGAATTCTGTGTGGATTTTGTTCCACCTTCCACAATTGTTAGGGTTAAGACCCAGTCCTTGAGAGGTGGCTCTTCAAAAGGAAGGCTGTTGTGTCCTCAGGTATTGCCTGTGAAGATTCTCAGTCACCCAGGTGAGTTCATCTGGAAGTTGAGTCATGGCAACTGGACTTCTTTTCTTGAGAGATCGAGACATTTCGCTGCTCATTCAAGCAGACTGACGAAGCTCCTTGGATGAGTAGTGAAATGTTTTGATCTCTCAAGAAAAGAAGTCCAGTTGCCATGACTCAACTTCCAGACCTCAGGGATTGTCTCCCTCAGCCAGTGCCTTCTCTGCCCTTTGATTTGAGGGTTGGATTTGGAGCCAGCAGGCAGGAGAAGGGTATAGAATGATACAAAGTGGAGACAGAAGGTTACCTTGTAATTTATAAGAAGTGTGGAAGCAGATTCAAACCCCACTCTTTCTTCTGTCCAACTTCCATATTCTTTACTGCTTCAGAGTACCTATTCTCCTTATCTGTGTTGGCCTGTTCTATGTTCTGTTCTGGGCCTCCTAGGCAGATGTTTTAAGTAGGAGAACCTGGATGTAACCCTTGTTCTCTTATGGTTTTAGAACATAAGAGGAGCCATGCTGGATCAAGCCAAAGGCCCATCTAGTCCAGTTTTCTGTATCTCACAGTGGCCCCACCAGATGCCTCTGAGAACACATGAGACAAGAAGATGCCTACCTCCTGTTGTCACACATACACACACCCCACCACTGCTGCTTTGAGATACCCTCCTTTTAGGCCTGGAGAGAACACGTATCCCCATCATGGCAATGGACTTGTCCTTCAGAAATTGGTCCAATCCCCTTTGAAACACATCCAGGCCAAAGGCCATCACCCCACTTTGCTGCAAGAAGTTGCACAGACTAACAGGCTGGGTCAAGAAATATTTTCTTGTGTCTAATCTCACTCTCCACGCCGTCACTTTAAGTGGATTGGATGCCTTCTCTCTTTCATTTTCTCTCTCACACTGTTTTTCCTTTTCCCCGTTTGGTAGTGAGTGTGACTCTGGATCCAGCGACTGCACATCCTCGACTCTTCCTCTCGGAGGGCCTGAAGCTTTTGAGATGGGACCGTGTCGCTCAGGACCTGCCTTACCACCCAGAGAGGTTCAAGAGGCAACCTTGCGTGCTGGGACTAGAACAGTTCACCTCAGGAAAACATTGCTGGCAGGTGGAGATCCTAGAGGGAGGGCCAGAGGGAGACCTCGGAGGAGAACCCGCCTGGGCCATTGGGATTGCAAGGCATTCTCTAGAGAGGAAGGGATATTTCACCCTCAACCCCAGTGAAGGAATTTGGGCCATAGGGAAGGCGTACGAAGACTTATCCTCACCGCACCAAATCTCGGCTTTTACAGCTCAGCCCACTGCTTTGATGTTGAAAACAGAGCTGAAGAGGATCCGTGTAATGCTCAGTTATGAGGAGGGCCATGTGGAGTTTCTGGATGCACACAGTGACGAAAGCATCTTCAGTTTCCACCCGGGGTCTTTCTCTGGAGAAAGGATCAGACCTTTTTTCTACACAAGGGGGTGGAAGTGCAAACTCAAATGACAACTCACGGGGAGTATCAGACACCCACCACCACAACAACAGATTCTCAAAACTTGATTTGGCGACACCCAAGAACCCAGCAGAAGGCTGTAGGGGGGTAGTGGCCAAACTTCAGGCCTCCAGAGGTTTTGGACCACAACTCCCAGAATCTCAAGCCTGTATTGCCAATGACAAAGGACTGTGGGAGTTGTGGTCCAAAACGTCTGGAGGGCCAAAGTTAGGCCACCACTGCTAGAGGTTACGGCTTACATGCGGGACTTCCTAATCTGATCCTTTCATATGAAAGCCAACACAGCCTAAATGGATCTTGTTAGTGTACCTTGAAGTAATCCTTCAGGCTTGATGAAAAAGTAAAACAATGGGCTAGGTGGAAATTCAGGGAATTTAAAGACTACCGCTTAAAGCAAAAGTTGGCAGGCATTTATAAAGTTGTTTCCTCCAGATATATACAATATAAGATGATATATTTGTCTAAAATTCTTAGACAAAATTGAGGATGGTCTTATACACAGAAGTAAGCCAAGGAGAGAACTGTGTGGTTGCGAAATTGTAATTCTGGGTCGGGAAAGTGGGGGTTGTCTTATGCACGGGGGCATCTTATAAACTGAAAAATGGGGTACTGTACTTTTACTTGATTTAAGGCTCTTCGAGACAGGGAAGTATCTCTGCCTAAAAGAACCCAGCTTCTCAAACTTCTTTTAACATTTTGGGTAGTGGAAATAATTGTTTCCAACCTTTTCCATAAAAGGACGCTTCTAATTCCCGAGAACCTTCAGATGAGAAAATATTGAGAACTAATCTTCGTAGTTAGAGTGTTAATTGCTCATGCTCCTAAAAACATAACATAAGAACATAAGAAGAGCCCTGCTGGATCAGGCCAAAGGCCCATCTAGTCCAGCTTGCTGTATCTCACAATGGCCCCACCAAATGCGTCTGGGAGTGCACGAGACTAGATACCTGTCTCCTGATACCACTCCCCTGTATCTGGCCCTTGAAGTATCCTGATTTTAAACCTGGTGATTACATATCTCCATCATGGTTTGTAACCTGTGATGGACTTTTCTTCCAGGAATCTGTCCAATCCCCTTTTGAAGGCATCCAGGCCAGATGGCATCACCGCATCCTGTGGCAGGGAGTTCCACAGAATAAGAACATGCTGGATGAAAAAATAATTTATTTTGTCTGTTCCCACTCTCCCAACCCTCAATTTGAGTGGATGTCCCCTAGTATTGGTATTTTGTGAGAGGGAGAAGAGTGTCCCTCTATCCACTTGACTCATGCCCTGCATTATTTTGCACCTCTCAATCATATCCCCCCCTTCAGGCACCTTTTTTCCAGATTAAAGAGCCCCAAATGTTTTAGCCTTTCCTTCCCCCCCCCCCCCCCCCCCGCTGGCTCCCCCACTCACAAGGTGGCACACACTGCTTGTTCCCTCCTTGTGCGATCTTCCGGTCCTGGCGGCACGGATGTCCCTTCTCAGCTTCCTCCAGCAGTTGCCCACTGAGATGAAAGGTCAGGGCAGGGATTCCTGCAGTTCTGCCTTTCAAGGGCCAGCTTCTGGAGGAGGTGGAGAAGGGAAGTCCATGCTCCTCCCAGGACTAGAAGATCTCACAACAAGGAAATAACAAGCAGCGTGCACCAGCTTATGAGTGGGGGAGCCAGGTGGGGAAAAGAGTGTGCAGCACCAGTGACTTAAGATGGCCCAGCATGCTGTGATGCATGTCCATCTCTAATGGGGAACCACTCTACGAGTATCTCCTATACCACAAAAACCCTCTCAGGATGAGCTTAAAGGAAGCAATCTGAGGGCACGTCACAAATACTTAGAGTAGGACTCAGTTTGCTCACAAGTAGACACTGTGGAAATTTCTCCAAGCGGAAAAGGTGAGCACAAACGGAGGTGTTTGGGGGAAAGCCCTGTTATTCCTTGCACTGTGAGAACTCAGGAAGGAAGACAACATATACTACAAAACCCATTTAGTTACATACTTCTTCTAAGTGTTCTTCAGAAACAGAGCAACAAGGGAAGTCTTATTTATCGGGGAAAGGAGGAAGTTTCAACTGATGCATCTAGTAGTTACCTCAACAGAGGACATGAACAGTCTCTGGGTTCCAAGGTACATAAGAACATAAGAAGAGCCATGCTGGATCAGGCCAAAGGCCCGTCTAGTCCAGCTTCCTGTATCTCATAGTGGCCCCATCAGATGTGTTTGTTGAATAGACCAGCTACTCAACATGGCCTTGATTTTTGGAGAACAAAGGTGTCTCAGAACTGTTTATTTAAACCACCCACCCACCCAAGGAGCAGGTTTACTGTATATCAAAAGCTAAATTAAAGTTGAGTTTACCAGTACACAGAAGGGCAGCTTCAATTTTTAATGAAGGCTACACCCCCACCCACCCACAAATTTATTCAGGATTAATAAGATGTAACTGTTTTTCCTCTTCCATGCTACAGACACAGGGAGTGACAAGTACCTCTCCTGATACATAAGGGGGTACAGTGGTACCTTGTATAAAGGAATGAATTCGTTCCAAATGAAATTCTGTTAAGCAAATTTTCCTTTATACAAATTTCCCATAGGAATGCATTGAAAACAGAGTAATCCCTAATCGCCACCATATTTATGTTGTACAGATTCGCCCCATGGGCGATTCTGTTAAGCAAATTTCCCCTATCTCCGGAATTTTTTATGTGGTACAGATTTTATGTTATGCAAACCGTTTGTCATACGAGGGTCTACTGTACTTGTACAGCTTGTCCACAACCACCACACAGGTGGCAGGCCATGTAATCCTGTGGCTGAGCTCAGTTGGCCCCTCTCTCAGGAGGCCCAGTTGGGGTTCCAGCTCAGCCCCACAACTATTCTACATCCATCCCTTTAAATGGCTTACTCTTAAGTAAGTGTGGGCTTCCTTATTCAAATGTATACACAAGGGAGTCTTAACTTGCGAAGAACTGTGCCCATGCCGTGTGTCTTCTTCACATCTGTTCCAACATCTGTTCCAACATCTGTCCCTGTTTGGGTTTGATGTGTGAGGTATTTCAAGGGCTGACATCCCAGGGTGAATGTCCAGGTAAGGATTCAGGAGGACTCAGGTGGAGTCCCAGACCATCCACTAGACCAGCTCTCCACAGCATCACTTACTGCACACGATAAAGAAAGAAAATCCCCCAAATGCTATCAATGTGCACTCCCAAACCTTATTTTTTTCTCCAGCTACTCCAACCATACTTCTTTTGATGTTTAATAGCAAAAGGAAGGCTTTAATATTGCATTTCTTGTACTTCTGTTCTATTTTATTGTCTATTCCCCACACACACACATGGTTTAGAATGGATATACAGTAAATAATCTTTTTTTATCTACATAATGTTATTCTTTCTCCTTTATTATTGAGTGTGCTTGTCTACCCTTTAGAGTTACGTTAATGTTAACTTGGGTTTGATTTTTGTCTTTTGTTTATTTGTGTCATTGTACTTTATAATGCTGTGTTTTTGATCTTGTACACCGCCCAGAATGGCCTCTGGGCCAGACGGTCTTTGTGATACAGAAATAAATAAATACTACCACGACCTAGAGAAAATATATAAAAATCCATTTATTCATTCCTCCATTCAAAATATTTTTGCTCTGCCTTTCTTTAAAAAAGGACCCAAGGTGGCTTATAGCATTAGAAGACAATGTAAAAAAAAATCAAATGCCACACTGAAACAGTAAACAAAACGCACACGCACACTTTGGTTCTTCATGTCTTTGGTCCGCTGTGTGTAATTTAATTTAATCTGAGTTGAGTTTATTGTCAGAAGGGCCATCCAGTCCAACCCTCTACCATGCAGGAACCCCAATCACAGCACTCCCGACAGATGGCCATCCAGCCTCTGCTTAAAAACCTCCAAAGGAGGAGACTCCACCACCCTCCTTTGTGGCAGCAGAATCCACTGCCAAACAACTCTAACCATCATGAAGTTCTTCCTAAGGTTCAAAGGGAATCTCTTCTGTAGTTTGAAACCATTGCCCCACATCCTAGTCTCTGAAGCGATGGAGAACAAACTACAGTATGGAAAACAGCCCGGGAGCAGCAACAGAGAAGGTCACTCTCCCATGACTCCACCAAGCACACTTGTAAGGGTGGAGGGACAACTCCCGGCCTTGATGAATGAAGAGAAGGAGGGCTCCTGGCTGCCCCACCCACACCTCTCCTTTTCCTCCTCTGATTGGAGGAAGAAAGCTTTTAGAACCTGGGAGGGAGGGCACATCTTTCCATTTTAACTAATCCAGGCAGAGCACTTGCTGGCCACTTGTGGGGCACAGGTGTTAGTAGTGGTCTTGGGAGTCATCTAGCAGCAGCAGCAGCAGCAGCAGCAGCAAACAGGTATTGCAATGGACCTACATGTTATTTGTTTTAATTTTTAGCGTTGGCTGCACTGAGCAAATTGCTGTGCTAAAGGGATGAGGAGGGAAGAGAGACAGGGTGGAAGCTTTGTTTGAAAGGTTTGAGTTGTATGTGGAGATTCTCCATCATCCAGGTGAGGATATCTGGAGGTTGAGTCAAGGCAACTGGTCTTCTTGTGAGATCAAAATGTTTCGCTATTCATCCAAGTACCTTTATTAGACTGAGGAAATTAAGTAGGTCTAAGGCTTCCAGTTTATAGTTCACCTTGATTTCACACCACTATGGTCTGAATAAGCTCGTTAGGTCGACAGTGGCCTGAATAGGCTTGTTAGATGTCCAGTGTGAATGTCCCACCTATGCAAACCTTGTTCCCAACAGGTTGGAGTTATTCTCTTGCAAAGAAGAAATGTGTGCTCAATGAATGGCAGGAGTGGGATGGGGCAGGAGCTCAGGATGACTTCCTGAAGGGGTCCCATAGAGTAATACCAAATTACTTTTCATTAATTAGTAAGCCTTGTTGCACACTGGTTAAACTGCTGAACTGCAGGCAAAACTCTACTCCCAACTGGGGTTCAACCTTAGGTCGTCAGCTCAAGGTTGATTGAGCCTTCCATCCTTCTGAGGCCAGTAAAATGAGTAGCCAGGATGAGAATGTGTAGCCTGCATAATTAACTTCTACAGCAAAGCATTCTGCTTATATGCCACCCGATAGGGCTTAAAGCACTCTCTGGGCAGTTTACAATTTAATGATGCAGGCTACACACTGCCCCCGCCCCCACAGAGCTGGGCACTCATTTTACCAACCTCAGAAGGATGGAAGGCTGAGTGAACCTTGAGCCAGCTACCTGGAATTGAACCCCAGGTCATGAGCCCAGTTATGGCTGCAATAAAGCAATTTAACCACTAAGTCACGAGGCTCTTAAGCTGCCCAGAGACCGCTTTAAGTGCTACGGAGCAATATACAGCAAGCAACATGCTTTGATTAACTCTAAATATAGGAAGTCTTTCATCTGGTGGGAGTATGACCCCCCCCCCACACACACACATGTTCCATTTCCAACCAAGTCCCGGAGTTTTCTTCTCATAATAATCTAAGTCTCTATCCTTAAGTATTTGAAAAATTGAACCCAGGGCCGCGTGAGTACAGTTACAGCTGCAGTACAGCTGTTGAACCACTGTGCTACCAGGCTCAGGAAGATAGAAGACAGAAGAAGCTTTTACTGCCGTTAACTAAATCCTAAGAAGAATCCTGAAGTAGGAGGAATCCCCATAACATTTCAGAGACTGGTGTCATGGGGGGGGGGGAGTGTTACCCCTTGAGGCCCTGGGGGTGGGGTGAGGGAGCAGACTGGGACCCTTGGAAGCTGGGATTTTGGTCCTAGGCCTAAGATTCCCCATGCCTACTCTCCATTCTTTTAGCTGAGATCCCACAGACAGTAAATGTACGTAGGTCTCTCTCATCCTTTTCCTGTCTCGGAAAGTGGAGCTGATGTTTACTTGATTCCTAGGAGAAGTGAGCAATGTTGGTCAGCTGTTGAAATGAAACAGGTAGTTCTGCAAGTAGAAATGCAGGCATCCTAATGCATTTTAGGCTTTTCATGGCTACATCTGTCATCTCTGACCACTGGCCGTGTGACCTGGGGCTTGTAGTGGTGGTAGCAGTAACCTGAAATATCTGGAGAACATGAGGATGATCACAGCAGTGAAGTGAAAAGAAAGGTAAATCCCATTCATTCATTCATTCATTCATTCATATATACCACCCCATTAGCACTTCACAGAATCACAGAATCATAGAGCTGGAAGAGACCTCAAGGGCCATTCAGTCCAACCCCCTGCCATGCAGGAACCCCATCACAATATTTCCGACAGATGGTCATCCAGCCTCTGCTTAAAAACCTCCAAAGAAGGAGACTCCACCACCCTCCTTTGTGGCAGCATATTCCACTGCCGAACAGCTCTAACTGTCATGAAGTTCTTCCTAATGTTCAAAGGGAATCTCTTTTCCTGTAGTTTGAAACCATTGCCCCGAGTCCTAGTCTCTGAAGCCATGGAAAACAAACCTGTTCCCTCTTCAATATGACATCCTTTCAGATATTTAAACATAGCTATCCTATCCCCCCTCAGCCTTCCTTTAGAGAGGCTAAACATTCCCAGTTCCCTAAGCCGTTCCTCATAAGACATTTCCTCCAGACCCTCAACCATCCTGGTCGCCCTCCTCTGCACCCGCTCGAGGTTGTCAACATCCTTTATAAATTGAGGCGCGCAGAACTGGGCACAGTCCTCCAGGTGGGGTCTGACCAGAGCAGAATAGAGTGGTACTATCACTTCCCTTGATCTAGACACTATGGTTCTGTTTATGCAACCAAGAATCGCATTGGCTTTCCTGGCTGCCGCATCACACTGCTGACTCATTGGAACATTTTTGGATGGTTTACAACATTAGACAAGGAACACTTCAGCCCCTAGTGAGCTGGGCACTCATTTTACCAGCTTTGGAAGGAAGAAAGACTGAATCGAACTTAAACCAGCTACCTGAACCCAGTAGACTCAAACTCAGGTTGTGAGCAGAGGGTTGATTGCAGGACTTCAGTTTATCCACCGTGTCAGGAGGTTTGCAATAAAACAACAACATGAGGTAGCAAATCCATTGGAAGCGTAGGGGTCAGACAGGAGGCCCTATGAAACAATTTGTTTTTCTGAGGGTTATCTTCTTGTGAGGCAATTCCAAGAACTCAAATACCAGCTTGCTATTTGCCTATAGATGCAGGTGAGACAAATTCACGGGAGAAAAGATCGCATGGAACGGCTGTGGGAGGCAGAACAGAAACAAGAGAGGGCTTCTGCCCTCATGTCCTCCTTGCCCATCTATTTGGGCTGTGTGTGGAAGGAGGAATCCAGACTAGGAAGGCCCAGAGTATGGAAGGATTGTTGTTTTTAAACTACAGCATCCAGAATATACATCACCACTGGTGGAAGAAGTAGTAGGGAACACAGAATAATGACAAATAGAGGGTGGCAGCGTACGTGTGGGGTGTGGGTGTGTGTGCATGCGCCTCGATGCGTAAAAGTGTTCTGCTTCTGCTTATATACCGCCCCATACCACTACAAGTAGTCTCTGGGCGGTTTACAATTTTGATTACAGTGTGCAGGCTACACATTGCCCCCCCAGCAAGCTGGGTACTCATTTTACCGACCTCGGAAGGATGGAAGGCTGAGTGAACCTTGAGCCTGCTACCGGGGATTGAACCCAGGTCGTGAGCACAGTTTTACCTGCAGTACAGGCATTTAACCACTGCGCCACGAGGCTCTTATAATGCGTAGTGTGTTTGTACAGTCAAAAGCTTGTCTGGAAGTACAGTTTGGAAAGTTACATTATTTTTCCTTGTTCAAGACAGTATCTTTGGTCAAAAATTGTTCTACTAAAATGGAGGGTCGTCTTATACACGGAAGTAAGCCGAGGTGAGACCTGCACGGTTGTGAAACTGAAATATTGGGTTGGAAAAGTGGAGATTGTCCTTATCCATGGGGGCATCTTATAGGTGGAAAATACGGTCTATCTCAGTGATGGCGAACCTTTTAGATACTGAGTGCCCAAACTGTGATTCAAAACCCAGCAATTTTTCACAAAGTGCCAATACAGCAGGGGTGTCCTCCTGATATTTTGGACCACAACTCCCAGAATTCCAAGCCTAGATTGCCAATGACAAAGGACTGTGGGAGTTGTGGTCCAAAACATCTGGAGGCCTGAAGTTTGGACACCCCTGCAATACAGCAACCTAACCGAAATACAGGTGGCTGTGAAAGGGCAACGTCGGGTGCCCACAGAAAGGGCTCCGAGTGCCGCCTCTAGCACCTGTGCCATGGGTTCGCCAACACTGGTCTATCTTTTGGAATTACAGTGTTCCACAGAATATGTAGGCCACCGGCCACGCTGGCTGAGGAAAAATCTGGGTGTTCATAGCCCAACCTGTTCTGGGAAGACCTTGCTC
This sequence comes from Phrynocephalus guinanensis, assembly GCA_037367245.1. Taxonomy (NCBI): domain Eukaryota; kingdom Metazoa; phylum Chordata; class Lepidosauria; order Squamata; family Agamidae; genus Phrynocephalus; species Phrynocephalus guinanensis. The sequence continues at coordinate 25,460,357 of CM074744.1, read as the reverse complement.
TAACCTGGCCCTTTTCTTCTGAACCGGAGCTGTCATTTTTCACTTCAAGGGGGAAAAGGGCTCATGGCGGCTGGAGGCTTCCTGGAGGAATTCTCCCAGGAAACCACTTGTACCATCTGCCTGGATGCCTTCGACGACCCCGTGACGACCGACTGCGGGCACAACTTCTGCCGGGCCTGCCTCGACGGGATCTGTGGCGGCGAGTCCGGCGACGGCGTCCCTTGCCCGCAGTGCCGAGAGACGGTCACGCAAAGAAACTTCAAGCCCAACCGGCAGCTGGCAAACGTGGTCGAGCTGGTCAAGAAGCTTCAGGTGTCTGTCACCGTCGAGCAGAAGCGGGGCATCTGCGCCAGGCACCGGGAGCCCCTGAAACTCTTCTGCAAGGATGACCACCTGGCCATCTGCGTTGTGTGTGACCACTCCAAAGAGCACCGAGAACACAACTTGCTTCCTATAGAGGAGGTTTGTCATGAGTACAAGGTAGGAGACTGTCCCCATGGTGGTGGAACGGTGCAGGAATCAGCCTTCCTGTAGGCATGTCCCAGCTTCGGCCCTCCAGATGTTTTGGACAACAGCTCCCAGAATTCCAAGCCTGTATTGCCAGCGACAAAGGACTGTGGGAGTTGTGGTCCAAAACATCTGGAGGGCCAAAGTTTGGACATGCCTCTGATGTTTTGGGGCTTAGGTTGGGAAGCCTCTGGCTTTTGCCCCATTAATGGCCACGGAGCCTTTCCCATCTGGTTTAGATCTCTGGCTATGGAGCCAGAGGTTGGGAGTTCAATCCCTAACTTGTGCCTCCTTGACAGGGGCGGGACTCCATGATCCCTGTGGGGCCCTCTCATGTCTACTGGTCTAAGACTATTATTGCTACAACATTCCTACTTGCAATGTGTCGTGAGAGGTCCTAACATAAGAACATAAGAAAAGCCATGCTGTATCAGGCCAAAGGCCCATCTAGTCCAGCTTCCTGTATCTCACAGTAGCCCCACCAGATGCGTCTGGGAGTGCACGAGACTAGATATCTGTCTCCTGGTCCCACTCCCCTGCGTCTGGTCCTTGAAGTACCCTGGTTTTAAGCCTGGAGATTACACATCTCCATCATGGGTAACCTGTGATGGACTTTTGCTCCAGGAATCTGTCCAATCCCCTTTGGAAGGCATCCAGGCCAGATGCCATCACCACCTCCTGTGGCAAGGATGTGTCCTGTTAATTCCTCTGTCCTGTTAATTCTTGGGTCAGAAAAGCGTTTCTGCATTCCACCTATGGGAGGAGAGTTGTGCAGGTGTTTTTCTCTTCTTGTGAACTGTCTCTTGGACAATAAATTGTGCATTCAGGGCAAGCCTGGGGGTATGGTGGGGAACTTGGAGAATGCTAGAAAGGGCTTCCATGACTGGCTTCTCAGCAGGACCACCATATCTGCTGGAGAATTTTTTTCAAGCCCCTCCACCCCATATATATTGAAAACCAAGAACACTCTTCTCCCTCTCACAAAATACCAGAACTAGGGGACATCCACTCAAATTGAGGGTTGGGAGAGTGAGAACAGAAAAAAGAAAATACTTCGCTATTCAGTGTGTTGTTAGTCTGTGGGACTCCCTGCCACAGGATGTGGTGATGGCATCTGGCTTGGATGCCTTCAAAAGGGGATTGAACAGATTCTTGGAGGAGAAGTCCATCACAGGTTGCAAACCATGATGGAGATGTATCATCTCCAGGCTTAAAACCGGGGTACTTCAAGGGCCAGATGCAGGGGAGTGGTATCAGGAGACAAGTATCTAGTCTAGTGGGGCCACTGTGAGATACAGGAAGCTGGACTAGGTGGGCCTTTGGCTTGATCCAGCATGGCTCTTCTTATGTTCTTATGCCAGAACTTTCATCTAGACTGAGGATACCAGAGACTATACTATGTATTCTTCCCTCACAAATATTCATAGCACAATCTCTGGCTCCCTCTAATGGCCAATTCTGATAATACAAGTGAAAATTATTTTTCTGATTTTTTCCCTTTTAATATTTTTAATATTTTCAGACCATGGATCAGTAAAATTGCAGGTATTAATCCCACAGATTAGGGAAAAGGTGAAGAAGGGGATGAAGAAGAAAGAAAGTCATAGGAGACTACCTGATTTTAAAAAAAGATTAAATAGGAAGTGAGGTATCTTTTTGCAATTTGCCAGAATTACACTCACCAATGACACATGATTTTTGCAAAGTAACCTCTGAAGGGGCTATGCCTTCTATTGGAAATACATCCTTTCCTTTGTTTTTGTAGGAGGAAATCAATTTTTATATGGAATTTCTGAAGAAACACAAAGATGCTTTTGAAGGCTATAAATCGTCTGAAGAACTGAAAATGCAGAAACAGTTGGTCTGTATATATTGTTACACATTCCCAGTACAACATAGGGGATAGAGTGACAAGCTAGGCCTCTGGAGAACAGGGTTCAGATATAAAAATAAAATAAAATAAAATAATAAATAAATAAATAAATAAATAAATAAATAAATAAATAAATAAATATCTGGCTGCAGAATCTGCTCTGCTTGGGACTAACAACTGGATTTTACTCTGTATTTTTAATGTGACAATAATAGAGTGCAATTTGTAGCCCTATACACACTTGACTAGCTGCCCCATAAATGGAAATGGTTTGAAAAAATAAGAATGTGGAAAACAAATTAAATAAAGGTATAAATATGGAGAAAAATAAACCCCTAACCTGCACTCCCCTTTGAAAACATTCCTGGCTGGTGCGAAGGAAACCTCCGTTCCTTTCTCCTCCCTCTGCTTTGGAGGCAGCCTGAGATGGAATGTTCCAGACAATCACTCACAATCCAGAAGGGAGAGGGACGGAGGGAAAGCCACCAATGGTTCACTTGTGATCATGTGACCTGTTCCAGTGCTTGTATATCAAGACATTGCTTGTTGATCAGGGCAAAATGTAAAATAAATGTTTGCTTATCTTGCAAAATGCTCTTAAAGCAAGTTACTCTTAAACTAAGGTATTACTGTATATTGGAAGAATTACATTGGAGAATTACTGGAGAAATCCATTGGGAAAACTGCTTGGTAGACTACCACTCCTGTGGTCCATTGGCTATGTACATTGGTGGAATCTGGGAACTGTAGTTCCACAAAGTAATGCTTGTACAAAGGCTGGTTGTAAAAGGTACTTTGCATCCACATTAAAAAATGATGTTTTGCTCTACAGTAACCCCCCGCCATTTTGCAGCTCATGTATTGTGGTCCCGCTATATCGTGGGACTGCAGTACATGCCGGGTACTGTATCCAGCTGATTAGCGCTGAGGTGAGGGAGAAAAACCTTTATTACCCCACCCCAGCGCCAATCAGCTGGAGCCAGGCTGTGGGGAAGGGGGAAAGTGGCATGCTGCTCCCCCTTCCCCTGGGCTCTGGAGAAGCAGTGCGCCACTTTTTAAATCCCTTCCAGTCACTAGCCATCTCCATTGGAATGCATAGGCTCAATGCATTCCAATGGAGATTGCGGGGGAGTGCTGGCCCCAAGCCAGTGCCAAGCAGCTGATTGGCACTGGCTGGGGGAGGAGCGCCTGCAGCAAGCTGTGGTGGCGGATCAGATCATCCACCTCCGCTTGCACGGTTGCTGGAAGGCTTTTTAAAAAGTCTTCCAGCAGCCCAGGGAAGCAGCAGTAGCGCCACCCCACCTCCATCTGCATATTGCGGATTTTCAGTCATCGCGGCTGGGGTGGTTCCCTAACCCCTGCAATAAGCGGGGGGTTACTGTACCTGCAGAACATTAAAAGTTGCATTCTCCAAGACAGCCATCTCTATGGGAAAAGATTTGCAGGCTAAAACATGATACTTCAAGGCAATGAATTCCCAGGTTCCCAGCCACTGTAGCCGTTGACTCATTGACTGATGGAGTTTGATGAAAGTGAAATTTCCAACCTCTGATAAAAACATCTCCAGAGTGGGGGGACAGCTCAGTGGCTGAGCCATCTGGCTGCAGAGCCTGAAGCTGGGAGTTCAACCCCCCCTATTAGGTTTACTTGGCAGGGGCCAGACTCAGTGGTCCTCTGCGGTTCTAACATCATGATGATATCTACAACATTGGTGTCTGGGACTGCAAGGGCACTGTTGCGCTGATTGGCAACGTCCCTTGATTCTACCTCGTTTCTGCCTCTTCCCTTCTTTTTAATGTCTCCGGGTCTTCCCTCTAGAAACTCTTGGAGCTGGAGGACTGGAAAGTCAAGTTGGCTTTTGAGAGCATGCAGAAATTTCTCGAGGAGAAGAGGCACTGCTGGCTGGCTAACCTGGAAGAGCTCAGGGAACAGACGGAGAAGAAGGCCGAAGGAAACATCACACGGCTCTCCGAAGACATTTCCCAACTCGGTCAGCACATCGCCGAGATGGAGAAGATGGTGGCGGAGATAGAGACGGCCCCGTCGCCAGCTAAGGAATTGATAGAGGTGAGACCAGGAAGGAAAAGTCTGCGCGACATAGTGGCTCCTGTCTTTGGGCTGTCAGCTCTCGGAATTCTCCCCGGGCAGCAGAATTCTGGGAGCAGTAGGCCAAAGCCACCAATCTGTGCACCTCTAGAAATACATCTTCCAAGGGGACATGATTTGGGGGAGAACAGTTTCCTTTCCAGTGAAAAGAAAGGGACAACTGCTAGATAGCTCAGTGAGTTCGGTTTCTGCAGTTCTAACATGATGATGATGATGATGATGATGATGATGATGATGATGATGATGATGATGATGATGATGATGAGTAGTAGTAGTAGTAGTAGTAGTAGTAGTAGTAGTAGTAGTAGTAGTACCAATAGGAAGAGAAGAAGCCGAAACTTAACTCTGACGGTGTAGCTAAGGCCTGTTTCTCTCTTTCAGGAAATCAAGAAAGCTTTGAGCAGGTACAGTGTATGATTTCTATCTTCCCATCTCTGTTTTCCCTTCTCTTTGGGTTGGAATTTTTTGGGGACAATTTGGAAAAACTTCAGAAAATACACAAGTTTTGCATGAGATGCTTAATACACTTCCAATTCACACTGTATTGTATTTTGATTACTCCTGATGGAGAGAGGTGCAATTATTCAGCCTCATGTGTCAAAACCAATTGGTTCCCCTCAGTAGGGTGTGTCTTCAGGAGAGGGCCATGATTGGCTTCTCTTTCTAATGTAACCAAATGTGTTGGACCAGACCTGAATTTCCCCATTTTTCCTATCCATCCAAAGTGAAATGATCTGAGTTAGGGGCCACTTATGTAAAATATTGCCAGCCTTGAAATAACAGACTTCTTCTATTCTCATGAGCCCTGCGGCACAGAGGTTAAACTGCTGTACTGCAGGTAAAACTGTGCTCACAACCTGGGGTTCAATCCCAGGTAGCCAGTTTAAGGTTCACTCAGCCTTCCATCCATCCGAGTTCAGTAAAATGAGTACCCAGCTTGCGGGGGGGGGGGGGAATGGGGGCAATGTGTAGCCTGAATAATTACTTGAAAATCACCCAGAGAGTGCTTTAAGCGCAATGGGGCAGTATATAATCAGCACACTTTGGTTTTGCCTTATCTGTTCATTCTTCGACACTCTCCATGCCTTTCTATCTCTTACACTTCTTGTACAGTAGGACCCCTGTATCCACTGATTCATTATCCACTGATTCAATTATCCATGGTTGGCAGAGGAGGAAAAAAATTAAATAATTCAGCAGCCACAAAGCAAACTATTGTCACAAACAGCAGCCGTAAAGCAAGCTACTGTCAGGAAACAGCAGTTTGGGGGTGGATGGGCAGAAGTTCTCTCTTATCCACAGTTTTCATTATCCACGGGAAGTCCTGGAACCAATCCCCAGCAGATACTGGGATACTACTGTACTTCCATCAAAACCATTCTAGTGTCCATTCTGATTGTGTCAAGCCAACGAGTCCTTGGGCAGACCCCTTAGAATGGACCACCTATTCTTAAATGAAGATTGAGTTTGTAGCCCAGCCACTGGCTTAACAAAAAATGACACTCTGTGTCTTCCTCATCAAGCGTGACCATATTCTTTTCTAGGTACGAGCAGACCTTGGCAGGCTGTAAGGTGGACCTTTCTCCCAACTTGGACGAGGGAGTCAGATTTATCTCTTTGAAAAACTCTCATTTACAAAAGGCTGTGCATGCTTTTAAAGGTAATGGGGGAAAGTAAGACAAGAGATCCAGGTGTCTGTGGGGCTATGTGTGTACCCTATCCTGTTATTAGCAGCTAGAAACCTATTCATGATCCAGAGAGATGATTCTGGCAGAATGTTGTGACTGAGCAGTCTAGCATGCAAATGAAGTCTGTGTTTACCTTCTGATAGCCAATCACAAAAGAGAGCATGCTAAATAGCAAGCTGCAAGGGAAGGGAGATTAAAAGGGGGATGACACACTAAGGAGGAAGGAGAATACCCAAGGAAAAATCTGCAAAGCTCGTGGTACAGGCAGAAAGACCTGGGGCTTCCAATGGACAACACAATGGCTTCGGCAACTGCAATACCAGAACTAGGGGACATCCACTCAAACAGAGGGCTGGGAGAGTAAGAACAGACAAAAGAATTTTTTTTTCACCCAGCACGTTGTTAGTCTGTGGAACTCCCTGCCACAGGATGTGGTGATGGCATCTGGCCAGATTCCTGGAGGAAAAGTCCATCACAGGTTACAAACCATGATGGAGATGTGTAATCTCCAGGCTTAAAACCGGGGTACTTCAAGGGCCAGATGCAGGGGAGTGCTATCAGGAGACAGATATTTAGTCTCGTGTGCTCCCAGATGCATCTGGTGGGGCCACTGTGAGATACAGGAAGCTGGACTAGATGGGCCTTTGGCCTGATCCAGCAGGGCTCTTCTTATGTTCTTAAGCCAATGACAAGTGCTCAGCTGCCAGGCAAGTCATGCTCCATGCTTAAGGAGCGGGTTTTGGGGATGGTTCGTTGGCACAGCCTCAAGTGGAAAGAAGTGCAACCGGGTGACAAAAAGTTGCTGTTTTGCATCAAAAAGAGAGAAGATGTGCATACAGTCCGACCAGGATCTGTGCTCATGTGCCACATGTGGAATGGTACTAAATGAGTGCTACTTAACATATTCATTTGAATTCCACATTTTGGCTGTCAAAATGGAAGCTAGTAAAAATGAGACCTTCTTACTGTTTGTGCATTTTTTAATTTCTCACAGCGCAGGGTGTTGTTCAAGGAAGACATCTGCACTCAGTGTTGGGTGAATCATGACCATTGTTGGTCTCTTAGGATAACTGCAGGAGGATCAATGAGCAAAAGATTGTCCTTCCACTGAATGTGAAAGCGTGGAAGTGAGAAGGAGTGTGGTAGAAGGCTGCTTCCATCTTTTCTCCCTTAAGGGGTGAAACCATCTGATCATCAACCCAGGAGCTCTTCATGGCTAATGCAGTGAGCAAAGTGCCTTGGTTTGTTTGGTGCTTGGTCGCCTGAAAATGATGGTGACAACATCTCCAACAACAATAATGTGCTGTCCAGTCAGTTCTGACTTTTCCTGATCCTTTCCAGGGTTTCCTAGGGAGAGAACACCCACACGTGGCTTTCCCATTCTTTTCTTCTGGGGTTAGTTCTGGGATGGCGCAGCCTGCCTAAGGTTACACAGTCTGGCTTTTCTCCTAGGAGGAAGAGTAGGGAATCTAACTGCCAGCCTCTGGCTTGCAATGTTTGGGAGTTAGATATGCAGAAGCCTAAATGGCTGAGCTCTCTAGCCTGAAGGTAAAGACAGACCCTGCTTGCAGTTACGATGACCCAAGGTCTGCTTGGATCATGGCTCTGGAACACGGGACAGATCTCAACTTTTGATGGCTGCGTGTGTCTTGTGTCATTACAATCGTAACCAACTCTTTGTGACCCCATGTCCATGGAGTTGTCTTCGCAGGAATGCTGGAGTGGTTTGCCAGTTCCTACTGACTGGAGGTTTGTAAATGGGCAGGGCGGCCCTTAGCTACCGGAGTTTCTTCTGGTAAACCAACAACAACAACAAAGATGTCACACTAGTTTGGCTTTCTTTTCTTCACCACCACCAGGAGCCATTGGAGTGGCTTGTTTTTCATACAGTATACACACAGACACTCCACCATGTCATGGTGTGGAAGCTCTCCACCAGAAATTAGTCCTGTCTTTCCCTTCCCTACCCCTGTCTGCTGCCTACCACCGCCTCCCCAATTTCTGGGTCCCTGTTGGCCATAAGAGGTGCCTGGGGATTTGCTGATTTACTCCAAGGAGAAACTGTGCATCTTTGAGTGTGCTTCCCGTTTTATTCTCTTTTTCCCCCACTTACTTACTTACTTACTTACTTACTTACTTACTTACTTACTTACTGTATATACTCGAATATAAGTCTAGTTTTTCAGCCCTAATTTTGGGCTAGAAAAGGGGGCCCTTGACTTATATTCGGCTCAATCCTTTTAGCCACTGAGGCAAGTGCTTGGGTTGGTGGCTAAAAGTCATTTTAAACATTGTCCACCAATTCTCCTGACCTCTCTCTTCATCATGGGGGAGCAGCGCACGATGTTTAAAGTGACTTTTATCCACCGAGGCTAAAAGTCATTTTAAACATCACACATCCCTCCCCCCAGCTCACAAAGGAGAAACTGCCAGGCCCTGCTGCATTTCCCACCCTAGACTTATACTCGGGTCAATGAGTTTCCCCAGTTCGGGGGGGGGGGGTTGAATTAGGGGCCTCGACTTATACTTGGGTCGACTTATACTCGAGTATATACAGTACTTACTTACTTACTTACTTAATATCCCTCCCATCTGGCCTAAAAGGTCACTCTGGGCAGCTTACATCATTCAAAACATTAAGAACAATGTACACAAATAACATAAAGCCAAAATTAATAAACAAGGAATTGTATCATCTGAAGAGATGGGGGAAAGTACTGTACTACAAATAATAATCCAAATGCAACACCGCAGTTTAAAAAAAAATAAGATGGTGGATAAAAGTGGCTATTTATTTATTTATTTTAAAGTGTTTTTACCCCGCTTTTCTCATTGGAAAAGGACCCAAGGCGGCTTACAGTAATGAGGGATAATATACAGTCCAGTACAATTAAGACAGGTTCGGGTACTGATAACAGGGAATTGAGGGACATCTTATAGCATTAAAAGACAGCATTACATTAAAGCTACAAGAGAATGTGAGCAGTTAAAGAGAGAGTAAAATTCCATGTAAAGTTATGAGTGATGGAAACTAACATTGAAAACATGGTGTCAATGCAATCACCCAAGGTTATAAGTGGTTATAAAGTTATTTGATCATATGTCTGTGAAGATTCTCTGTCATCCATGTGAGTTTATCTGGAAGTCTATGTGATCATATAGATTCATATAAAAGACACATAATAGGTAGTCCCTTATTCAGGGGAAGCTTGCCTGAAGAGAAAGATCTTTGCCTGTTTCTGGAAAGACAACAGAGATGAGGCAGTCCTGGCCTCTAGTGGGAGAGAGTTCCAGAGTCTCGGTGCAGCAGCCAAGAAGGCCCTTTCATGGGTTCCCACAATATGTACCTGTGAGGGTGGTGGGATGGAGAGAGAGGCCTCTCCTGATGACCTTAACACCCAAGTTGGTTCATAATGTGAGATTCAGTTTTTGAGGTAGCTTGGACCCAGGTCGTACAGTGCTTTGTAGGTTAAGGTCAGCACTTTGAATTGTGCCTGACAGCTGATTGGTAGCCAGTGGAGCTGCTTTAATAGGGGTGTGATGCTGCATTTTGGACCCATTGAAGTTTCCTGAGACTTTTCATCAGTAGTCCCACATAGAGTACATTACAGTAGTCTAGCCAGGATGTCACTAGGGCATGTGTCACCGTGGCTGAACAAGCTGTTCAGATTTAGATTACTTTTTGAAAGGCCTTTTGAGGGGAAAAAGCCATGTTTTAAACTGCCTTTTAATTATGTTTTAATTAGAAGGTCACCTGCAGACTCCACATTTGCCAGTTCCTGTGGTAACTCGGTCACAATGCATCCAGGGTCCCTGTTCAAATTAGGGAAAAGCCCTCCTACTTGGAAAGATAAGAAGAATGTGGGGTTTAGCTGCAGCTCATTTTCTTCCTTTTAACATAGACTTTGGGCTCGACTGTAAACTGTGGTTTAGAGCTCCTTGCTGTTCCATTTAAGTGCTGGTCACAACTGGGATTGTTTCCTATCTGAGAGTGCTAACCATGGGAGGAGATGATATTATATCTGTGTCCAGTGGTATGAAAGTCATCTTCCCTGCTTATCTTTGACAGAGTATCTGGATCAAGCACTGGACCCCAGCAAGTTGGCACAAGGAGTGGACTCAGGTAATTTCCTGAAGCCAAACAAAGGGGATTTTTATGTGAGGTGGTGCCCTGGTTGGGTTACAAGAGGTGTGTATGGTGGTTACTTCACATCCGTTTTGTCTCTGTAAGTGTTGCACTTTGGACCGGTACAAAAAAAAAATCTTACTTCACGCCTGTCGCGCAACAGCTGAAATTTGTCTTGATCATGCCCCCGGAACAGGTGCTAAGTGAGACAAATCTGTACCTCCCCTGGGGTAGGGTATTCTCTTGTCACAGTTTGTTCCCAGTTCCTGTTCCGAGACAAGGGACTGTGTGGTAACAACTGTCAGTCCACCTAGTGGTCAGCGGCTGAAGCGGCATTCGACATTAGTTTCCCTATGGGAAACACCATGCAGCACAAATGTTTATTAAAGAAAGTACTGAAAATTCTGTAGCATTGACGTGTAAATCCCGGAAGACCAGTAAATTGAAATATCGAAAAAGTTTTATTTACAATATTTTAGAAAAGGGTTAAGAGAGCAAGGCAAATTCAGAATTTTGTCACGGAACAAGACCGTGAAGTAACAGTTGTCATGAGACAAGTTATCATAACCATGAGAAAACGGAAACAGGGACTAAACTGGGACAAAACCATGTGATCGCAACCAACGCTGTCACACTACGAAACTAGTCGTGGAACAAGGAAGGACGTGAAGTAACTGCCTATGTCAATGCTGGGAAATTGCTCTCTAATCTCCATTGACGCTGAAGGCTTAGGCTGAAAATGCAGCTGTCTGGAAATGCAAGGCCCACTGAATTTGATGGGTCAGAGCCTCTGAGATGTTACTCACAGAACTTCATGACTAACCCGAAATCTACACACTGTGAGAGAGATTGTTAGCTATAGAAGGATGCATGGTGTGTTTGCATGAGTGAGTGAGAGTGAGTGAGTGACTGCCTGCCTGAGTGGGTTTGTTAAATGGATGGTTTTGCCTTACTGCTTTGCAGGTGGCTTTGGTGTTGATTTTGTTTTACTGTTTTGTTTTCTGGAAGTTGAGTCATGGCAAATGGAAAAACAAGAAGTCCGGCTGCCACGACTCAACTTCCAGATAACATTGCCTAGATGACTGAGAGTCTTCATAGTTTTGTTTGTTTCTGTGTGATATTTAGCACTGGAATATCTTATAAATGGGGGCACACTGCTACTTTTGTGTCCCAGTTGATCAGTGAGGCTACAAAATAAAACAGGCTGAACTGTGCTTTCATCATTGTAAGGCTAATTACACTGGTGACGATGAGGCCTGTAATAAGACTTCCTGGAGTAGGAACTGGCAACCCACCCCAGTATCCCTGCCAAGAAAATTCTATGGACAGAAACAAAAAAGTGTGATATTTATTTGATCCTTTTTAGTATTTGTATACTTAACCTCATGACACAGTGGTTAAAATGCTGTACCACAGCTGTAACTGTGCTTGCGACCTGGAGGTTCAATCTCAGGTAGCCGGCTCAAAGTTCACTCAGCCTTCCGTCCTTCTGAGGTTGGTAAAATGAGTATCCAGCTTGCTAGAGGGTGGGGGCAATGTGTAGCCTGCGCAATTACTTGTAAACCACCCAGAGAGTGCTTAAGTGCTATGGGGTAGTATATAAGCCGCACTTTAGCTTTAATATTGTCATTTAATGGTGTAAGCCCCCTGGAGTCCTTTTTAAAGAGAAATGCATCATACAAATATTTTAAATAAATAAATATTGCAATAGGGGTCAAACTTATGAATGCATTTTATAGTGCCTTTGTGATAGGGAAGAAGGTTTACAACAGTATAATAACAACTGGAAAATGGATAAGAAGAATAGAAGGGGTAGTCAGTGCTCATGAAAATTTGCAGAACAAGCCAACCTTTTAGCTCCTCTGCAAGAACTGAAGATCAAATAAGCATAGACTGCCTTTGATGTGCATGGATCCAGATGGCTTTCTGAGACGGAGATGTTCTCGGTTGGATAATATCAGCAACTTCTTGGTTATACTGACAAAGCAGAATGAATGAACTGGTTTAATATTCTTGTTTAAACACTCATCATCAGGATGCAAATAGTGTGAAGGGCTTTGTTGTTGTTGTTTTCATTTGGTCCTAAATCAGGGTCTGACTTTCATATCCCCACTCTTTTATTCCTCCAACAGACAATAAGGAAATGTTTGCAAACAAAGGTGAGTATCTGACAGACTAGCAGCGGCTTTTAAAGGTCTGGAAAGTATGCAGAGGGACATACACTCAAATTGAGGGCTGTGAGAGTAAGAACAGACAAAAGAAAATACTTTTTAACCCAGCACGTTGTTAGTCTGTGGAACTTCCTGCCACGGGATGTGGTGATGGCATCTGGCCTGGATGCCTCCAAAAGGGGATTGGACAGATTCCTGGAGGAAAAGTCCATCACAGGTTACAAACCATGATGGAGATGTGTAATCTCCAGGCTTAAAACCAGGGTACTTCAAGGACTAGATGCAGGGGAGTGGTTGCAGGAGACAGATATCTAGTCTTGTGCGCTCCCAAACGCATCTGGTGGGGCCACTGTGAGATACAGGAAACTGGACTAGATGTGCCTTTGGCCTGATCCAGCACGGCTCTTCTTATGTTCTTATGTTCAGTACGGGTGTAGTGGTCGGATTATCAACCTGGAATCAGGAAGATTCAGGTTTTGAGCAATGACTTTGGCTTGGGTGGCCGTAGAATGGTTGCTTTCTTCCAACCTGGCTCACCTCTGTGTTTGCCAAGTTTTTGGAGGGGTAGATATGGTGTGACAAAAACACCACTGGCTCCCCCCCCCAAATAAATGTGTTTAGCATCTGAACAGTGACTGACTTTTTAAAAAAGTATTTTCCTCCTAGGAGGAACCATCTGAATCCACCCTGTTGCTAATAAAGTTGGGTCTTGTTTTGAGATTGGTCTCCGGGAGGTAAATATGGGCCTCATTTGCATGTCTGAATGCTCAGGGGTGGAGCTTTGGAGTACATGTGAAAAGTGAATAAGAGGAAACATTCACTATTTAACAATCACTATTATCTGCAGATTTCAGTATCCATGGGGCCTCCCCAGAACCAATTTCCCATAGATATGGGGGTGCTGCTGTACTCACGTCCCTTAATGTGTGACTTAATCCTTTACCTGTGGTAATCCAATCTCCTCAACCATTTTTCTTTCTCTCCTCCAAGTGCGCCTCACTCTGGATCCAGACACGGCCCATCCCTACCTGGTCCTCTCCGAAGACCTGAAGATGGTGACCTGGGAGCCAAAGAAGAAGAAGAGGGGAGGGAGGAAAAGGAACATACCAAACAACCCTGAAAGATTTGACTGGGAGCCCTGCGTCCTGGGCTGTGAGAGATTTACCTCAGGGATACATTGGTGGGTGGTGGAGGTGCTCGGGGTCGGAAGCTGGGCTGCGGGGGTCATGAGGGACTCAGCCAAGAGGAAAGGGCCCCTGCAGTTCAACCCCGAGGAGGGCTTCTGGCTCCTGAGGAAGTCCTTCCGTGAGCTGTATTTGCCTAGTGGGATGGTGGCCTTAACCCTACCGGAGCCAACCCCTTTGACACTGAAGGAAGAACCTATTAGGCTCTTCGTGATCCTAGATTATGAAGGGGGACAGGTGGATTTTCTGGATGCCGATACCAACAACACACTCTTCACTTTCAACGTGGGATCGTTTGCTGGAGAAACAATCCGCCCCTTTCTGCAAGTAAGAGAATGGGGATTTAGTCTGAAGTGCTGCTGAGTGTAGATCAGTGGTTCTCAACCTGTGGGTCCCCAGATGTTCCTGAACGACACCTCCCAGAAATCTCTTCCAGCACAGCGAGTGCTAGAGGCTTATGGGAGTTGCAGTCCAGGAACATCTGGTGACCCATAGGTTGAGAACCACTGGTGTAGATGATTTCATTCTATCTTATCTTGTAATTAAAATACAGCACACTGAATCCCTGAGTTGGCCCTTTGGAGTCCCCCAAAATACCTCCCCCCCCCCAAGTTTTGAGATGATGTTAGATCAGGAGAAGTTGGGCCGCCTTTGGAGTGGTTATTTAAGTAAAAGAGAGGGATTTCCAAGATGGAAAATCCACTCTTGTTTTTAAAGTCTGACGTGATTTTAATCTAATAAAGTGCATTTTAGGGCTTCGTTTCTGCAGGAGTGTGTGTTTGGTTCTGCTGTGCCTTGATATCTCAAAGGGTGCATGCTTGCTCTTATCATAACTTTTAACTGGGGAAATAAAGTATAATTTGGTTTTCTAACATTGCCTTGTCTATGTTTTTCCCCTCTCGTGTTGACCTATAGCAGGAATATGCAACTTTTGACCCACCAGATTTATTTATTTATTTATTTATTTTTATTTATCTATCTGTATATTTATATACCCCCTGTCTTCCGAAGGTCTGGCGGGTTAACATTGCTTTTATTGCATGTGCTTTTGCCAATTCTATACCTTGTCTGGCTTTTTTTATCTTAAAATTATGCTGCAGGTGTAAAAAGGGGGGGAAAAGGGATATACTTGAGATAAGAAAGAAGAAATGTACATTGATTTTTATGGAAATTCAAGAAATTATAGGGAAAGGGTTTCAAAAGTCCCCAGAAACAGTATTGTTAAATATGGTGGTGAACACACAATTGAAGAAAGAGGAAGTGGAGTTGATAATGAACATGGTAACAGTCGCAAGGTAAATTTTCACTTAAAAATGGAAATCAAAATAATCAGATAACATTGGAGGAATGGTAGCGGGTTATGGAATATGGGTATTAATGATGAATTGACATGTGAAATTAAAATTAAGAAGGGACTGAAAAAATCTAATGATTTTAATGAAATATGAGATAAATTGTTGGTATATGTATTTCATATTTCAAAAGGTAAAGGATACACACTGGGAGAAGAGTCAGTATATTTCTGGAGAGAAATGGGAAGGTTGATATTAAGGATTGTAAGCATGGTCTAAGGAAGTTACTTCATGTCCCGTTCATCCCTCCTTGCTGTCCCACTTGGGACCGGTACAAAAAAAACTTACTTCACGTCCATAGCGTGACAGCAAAAAGTTGTCTCGACCACGCCCCCAGAACCGAGCACAGAGCATGACAAGTCGTACCTGCCCCTGGGCTGGGGAATTCTCTTGTCACGGTTGGTTCCCGGTTCCTGTTCCGAGACAAGGGACCATGGGGTAATAACTGTCACGCAACAACCAGTGTCCACCTAGTGATCAACAGCTAAAGTGGCATTCAACATTAGTTTCCCTATGGGAAACACCGTGCAGTGCAAATGTTGAAAGTACTGAAAATTCTGTAGCATTGACGTGTAAATCCCAGAAGACCAGTAAATTGAAATATCGAAAAAGTTTTATTTACGATATTTTTTGAAAAAAGGGTTAAGAAAGCAAGACAAATGCAGAATTTATCACGGAACAAGACCGTGGTGTAACAGTTGTCACGAGACAAGTAATCACGTCTGTGAGTAAACGGAAACTGGGACTGAACAAGGACAAAACCACGTGACCGCGAACAACGCTGTCACGGTACAACCGTAATTGCAGAACAAGGTAGGATGTGTAGTAACCGCCTAAGTCCCGATGGGGAGGCGGGTTGCACGGGCCATGTCAGGTAGAGTGTATTGTTTTGTTATAGTTAATTTATTTTCCTTTTGTACAAATGTCACCTGTTTTTTGTTTTTTGTCTTTAATAGGACCAGAGATTGACTTAGGCACCAAGCTCTTAAATCTTGCCAATTTCATCTGCAAAGGGGTGGTGGTGGAGCATCCCGGCTTTTCCTTTTCTCTTGTTTCTACATGACAGCTTGGGACATGCGCCGTTTCTTGTTATATTTTTGCCCTGCCTTTCTCCTTAAAAGGGGCACCTGAGATAGCTTGCACCATTAAAAGACAATTATTTAAAAGCTAAAAAACAGCAGGTACAGAAACATTTTAAAAGCATCAAACGCCACACACCAAAAATGGGGGGGAAAGCCAGCACCAAAAACACATTAACGGCACAACACTCAACAAAACATAAGTGTTAATGCAATCACACAAGGGGAGATACAAACACAAAGTTATAAGGGATTGCAAACACAAAGTCTGTGTAGTCATGTATGGTAGATTTATATAAAGGGCACATACAGTAATAGGTAGTTTATTATTCAGGGAAAGCTTGCCTGAAGAGAAAGATCTTGGCTTGTTTCCTGAAAGACAGCAGAGATGGGGGAGTCCTGGCCTCTTGTGGGAGTTCCAGAGTAAAATTAGGGAAGCAGCTAAAAGTTCTATTTCAAATTGAAGACTCTAGGAGGGGAGTTGAAAGGGGGAGGAGGTCAATGGGAGAAAAGTAGAGTAATAAAATTTTGGAAATAAAAATTTGGGCTCACAGTCCCCTTGTGTTCTCTAGGGGAACATGGGGGTGATTAGTACAGATATGTGTACATACAGCCTACAAGTTCTTAACTTATACGGCATTTATTTAGATCACTAGAAGATGAGTGTTTATCTATATAAAACCTTATTTTAAAAGGAGGAAAAGCAGGATTGTGGCCCTAAGAGTGGACACAGCCTTGCAATGTTGGATAATGGGTGTGTGTCATCCCCTCCCCCATTAAAACAGGTACTAAAACCTCCTGTTTGCCTCCAAAAGTCATTACCCCACGTCCACTTTGTACCGCAAGAACCTATATTATGTAATATATTTTGCTGTGGTCATGTGGTTTTCTTGCTGTTCCTGCATCCCCAAGGTCGCACTTTATTGTTAGGAAACTTATGTGCCCTCATGGGGAATTCTGCATCAAAGTGCATTCTTGTTTCATTGTTCTGCGGCACATTTAAAAAATAAATAAAACCGATTGTTAGGTACATCGGTATATCGATTTTCATTTGCCATTTTTCAAACTTCAATAACTTTTTCACTTACAGTGGTATCTTCTATAAAGGAATTAATTCGTTCCAAATGAAATTATGTTAAGCAAATTTTCCTTTATACAAATTTCCCATAAGAATGAATTGAAAATGGAGTGATCCCATTTTTATGTTGTACGGATTCACCCCATAGGTGATTCTGTTAAGCAAATTTCCCCTATCTCCGGAATTCTTTATGTTGTACAAATTTTATGTTATACAAACTGTTTGTTATACTGTACAAGGGTCCACTGTACAGTACTTCTGTGCTGAGTGGCTTTTTTCCATATTGGGATTTCACTGTTTATGTGGGTATTCCATAATATGCCACTAGATGGCCCTAACTGTCTTGAGAGTTGGGTGCAGGGTGCCAATCTTCCAAGGCCTTTTATTGCAAGGCAATTTGTTTCCATGGACACTAATTGCTTGACCTTATCTGACCAAGGCCAGGGATGTGGTGGTTTGGTGATGTGAGATTGGGTTGGGGGCAATCCTATTTATTTTTAAAATCAGGTTGTGCCCTGTGGATCGTGCATTTGATCAATGTTTCCTTCTCCTCTGCAGAGCCATGCGCTGACAATCCCCTGGTTTTTTGTGTGCAATCTGTGTGTAAGGATGGCGTTTGGGATTTGATATAGATTTCGGTCTAATCATTTCTTGTGCTGCTGCTTCCAAATGACCCTACCCCCCCTTCACTCTGGAGAAGTGGGGAGTTGCTCTTCATATGGTAATACTGAGGTTTAAAACAATCTTGGGGGGGGGGAATGGGTAGAAAACACCCACGTATAGTAATTTATTTTTTTCCGCTTACACCCGCCCCCACTCCATGTTATGGTGTTTCTGCAGCTGCAGAAATTAGACTTTAGAGAAGATCAGCCACCTCCCCCTTTGCAAAGGAAACTGTGCAAGCCATTTCTTAATCCTGTGGATTAAGGAAAACGTGATTAAGGAGGGGAATTTCCGAGACGGGAGAAGCCCCCAACCGAACTCCCCCACCCCATACACACGTTCGGCTAAACCCGTGAAACTTTCCAGCCGGCCAGTCTTTGGGAAAGCGAGTTTTACTGCCCCCCCTTCCTGATTGGCCGGAGAGGCTTTTGGAACGTTGCGGAGAGATCGAAAGGAAGCCATCCTGACCAATCACGGGCCAGACGCTGCCGAGTTTTCGGGGCGGCTCACGCACCCATTTCCTTTTGATGATCGCTCTGGTGTAGCCGTGGCTCAAGCCCCGGCTGGGTCAGCAGCGAGTCGGATCACAGGCTTGGCTCCTTAATTAGCAGGTAGCAATTGTTTGATTTCTCCGCAAGTGGAGGGGGATCCGGCTAATAGTGCGCTTTTATTCCTGATTTTCCAAACTCTGCTCACACAGTCTGGAAGTTGAGTCATGGCTACTGGACTTCTTTTTGAGAGATAGAAACGTTTCGCTGTTCATCCAAACAGCTTCATCGATGAAACGTTTCTATCTCTTCCAGTAGCCATGACTCAACTCCAGACCTGGATGACTTCTTCAAACATTCTGCTCACACAGGAAAGAAGGTCCTGTTTAATAAGTTCCTTTTTTTTTGTCTTGAATGATGAATCCCACACCCGCACCAACCCACACACACCGCGCGGTGTGTAACTCCTGGTATAGGGCATAGGTGGGGGGGGGGCTTTTTATTTTAAGTGCTTAAATTCGCTCTTCCCTTGGGGCTTGATCATCATCATGATGGTGGTGATTTGGAGGGGAGGTTGGTTTCGTAGGCGGGAGGGTGAGAGCGAGAGCGCATCGCTGTTTGTATGGGGCTGCTGTTTCCAGCTAAGGTTTTGATCGTGAAAATGGTCCCGCCTTGTTCACGGGAAAAGCGGGGTGGGGTTGGGATGGAACATATAATCACCACAGTCTTTCTCTTCCAATTATCCCCTTCGTCTCATTACCCATTTCTTCTGATCTATCAGGAAAAGAAAGGTCAAGATCGGGTGGGGTGGGAGGTTTCCAAACCGAGGCACTCGGTCTCGTCTAGCTCACGTGTGTAATGTGTATCAATTCCATGTGCAATCAATCCTTCCCGCTCTTCCTAATCGGCACTGCTTCCACCTCCCCCCCCCACACACACGCACCCATCCTGCTCCATGTTAAGGGGTTTCTCAAATAAGTTTTTTTCTGCGATCGCCTGTTTCGTCCAGGGATTTTTATTTTCTTGGGGGATCGGGGCAGGAGGAATAACAGTCTCCGCCGCCGCCCATCTATAACTCTTGCGCATTTCCCCCCCTCCTCCATGATTTTCCATTCCATAATAATAATTTTGCGCGTTTTCTTGCACGTTTTCTTTTTTCCTCCTCCTCCTCCATGATTTTCCATTCCGTAATAATAATAATAATTTAAAAAAGAAAGCCAGAACGCTCTGTTAAAAAGGCGAAGCCGCAGTCGCCGCACCCCCCTGCCCGGGACTGGGTGCCAGCAAGGAGCGCGCTCGTGTGGACGCGCCCAAGCTTATAACGCGCAATGGCCGCGATCTGTCCGGATTGGAAGCGTCCATTGTCTGCGGGAGAACGTGTGGACGCGCGCGCAAGCGACCTGGGTTTGGTATGGGGCGGGGTATGGGGATTGGAGAGAGAATGGGAACGAGGCGAGGGGATTCTTAACTCGGCGGGAAAAGCTTCTAGCGTGATGAATCCGAAGGCACCGTGCATCTCTTTCGTTTCTCTCTCTCCTGGACGCTTCTTGTTTTCTTTTTGGGAGGGAGGGCGAGTGAAGCAAGTGGGGAAGAGCGCACAGGAAGCAATGGGGTGGTGGTGGTGGTGGGGAACCCCCAAGGGAGGAAGGGGTTGCAAACAGGAAGATGGCGCCTGGAGGGTCTGGGCTTTGAATTGCCTCCATGAAGCGGGACGGTTGCAAAATAAACCTCATCTGGAAGCAGTCCCGCCACAAACAGCCTCCTGGTGGCGAAGCCGGCCTGTAGCGCGCGTGTTTGTTGTTTTGCCTTGAGCTTTCCGTTTGATTGTGGGGAGAAGGAGGAGCAGAGCCTCCAGTAGCAAGCTGGGGGTGTAGGGTGTGTGGAGGGGGGGTAAGGTAAACCCCATTATCCTCAGGGCAACATAAACTTTGCCAGAAGGCTGTTGCTGTTTACTTATCCAATTTTTGGCACAAGGGAGTCACATTTCTGCAGGGCTTGGGGAAAGTTACTTTTTTTGGACTTGGCAGTTAAGAGGGGATTTCTCAAGTTGGGGCAGATCTTGGCCCAAGCTCTGCCCTGGAAGCCAAACTGCATGGATCTTGCTTAGTGTTTAAACGAAATATGGTAATAATCCTAGAACTACAGAGATGGAGATTGAGTCATAAAATCAGACCAGTTGGAAGAGACCACAAGGGCCATCTAGTCCAACCCCCTGCCATGCAGAAACCCCCATCAAAATACTCCTGACAGATGGCCATCCAGCCTCTGCTTAAAAAACCTCCAAAGAAGGAGACTCCACCACCTTCCGTGGCATCGTATTCCACTGCTGGACAGCTCTAACCATCAGGAAGTTCTTCCTAACGGTTAGAGCTGTTAGAGCAGTCCATCCTCTGTCAAGGAGGCACAAGTGAGGTGTTGAACTCCCAGCCTCTGGCTCCATGGCTGGAGACCTAAACCAGTGAACTATTCAGATGGCCATCATTCCGTAATAATAATAATTAAAAAAAACACCCCTTTGGACCCCTTGCATGGGTTTGAGGTGGCACATCCAACACACTTCACTCATGCTCATGCCCTTGCTGGCAGCCCTAAGAATATGCAGTCTAGTGACTGCCCAATCTATCTCCCTACTTTTGTCTTTTTTTCCAGACTAAAAAGTGGAACCTTTTCTAGTTCCACTATGTCTTTTTTGAGATGTGGTAACCAGAATTGTACACAATACTCCAGGTGCGGTCTTACTATCGTCTTGTACAATGACATTATAATGTTGGCTGTTTTATTTTTGATCCCCTTTTTGATAATCCCTAGCATGGAATTGGCCTTCTTCTCTGCTGCCACACACTGGGTAGACACCTTCATTGAGCTGTCCACCAGCACACCAAGACCTCTTTCCTCATCTGTCACAGATAGCTCAGAGCCCATGATAGATAAAGTTTGGATTTTTCGCGCCAGTATACATTACTTTGCATCTTCCTACATTGAAACACATTTGCCATTTCACAGCCCATTCCCCCAGTTTGGAGAGATTCTTCTGAAGTTCTTCACAATCTTCTCTGGTTTTTTATCACACGGAAAAGTTTCGTGTCATCCGCAAACTTGGCCACCTCACTGCTTATCCCTGTCTCCAGGTCATTTATGAACAGATTGAAAAGCACCGGTCCCAGGACAGAGCCCTGGGGCACACTGCTTTTCACCTCTCTCCATTGTGAAAATTTCCCATTGACACCTACTCTTTGTTTCCTGGATCTCAACCAGTTCTCAATCCATAAGAGGACCTGCCCTCTTATCCCCTGACTGCAATTTTCTCAGCAGCCTTTGGTGAGGGACTGTGTCAAAAGCCTTTTGAAAATCAAGATAGACAATATCCACTGGTTCACCCAAATCCACATGCCTGTTGACCTTTTCAAAGAATTCTTAAAGGTCTATCAGGCAAGAATTACCCTTACAGAAGCCATGCTGATTTCCCCTCAGCAAGGTTTGTTCTTCTATGTGTTTTAAAATTTTCTCTTGGATGAGGCTTTCCATGCCTTGCCCCTACCGCTTCTTCTCTTTAAAGCCTGAAGTTCTATAAACACTTAAGAATTAGTAGAACCAAGGTATCTGGGTGGGATGGGTTTCATCAACATTCCAAAACATGGAGAATGGTCAAATACAGTGGTACCTCAACTTACGAATTTAATCCGTTCTGAATGCATGCTCCTAAGTCAAATTACTCTTAAGTCGGGGTACCTATCTAAAAACATGAAAAAATAAGTTTAAAAAATCAAAAAAGTGAAAAAAAATGTAAGCTGAGCAAACCATATCTAAAACTTGTAAGGCGGCAGTTAAAACGCCAACTGTTTTCCGCTCTTAAGTCAAATTGCTCTTAAGTCGAGCTGCTCTTAAAGTCGGGGTACCACTGTACTGTGTATCGCATGGTCTCTGTCTATCTCTAAGGGCTAGCTCTGGTCAACACACCTTGGAGGTACGTATAAATACTGTAGAGGCGAAAAGAAATCCATTGAAAATAATGCCTCGGTTTACAAATTTTTTCGAAGCCAGTTTCCCCAGGATGCATTGTGCATTTCCGGTTTATGAATTTTTTACAGCACGAAGCGTCCCAAAGGACATATTAAATTCTTAAACTGAGGTATGTTTGTATATGTTTGTGGGATTTTTTTTTTAAATTCAAAATGTTCAGGCCATGGAGACGGGAATCCCCAGATGATAATCCTGCATTTTTCTGGATTGTGTAGAACCACTGTCATAAAACACACACCGAGGTGGTGGTGAATGGTGAGAGTGTTGTCACAATGGGCGTGTCTCTGATTTTTCTCCTGCTTTTGATTCTAGCCTGCTGTTTGTCCTGCCTTACACCAAGACCGATCCAGGAAAAGGAACACCACCTTGCCGTTTGAACCTGGTGTCCTTTCTCTCTCTCTCTCTCTCTCTCTCTCTCTCTCTCTCTCTCTCTCTCTGTGTGTGTGCCCCCCCCCCCCATGGCATCCGAAGCCAGCAACAAGGACATCAGCAGCGGTGCGTTCTGTCGCTTCTGCCTGAAACATTTCGCAGACCTCGTGAGCTGGAAAGGCTGTGCACACCGCTACTGTAAGGCTTGCGTGGACCGGTACTTGCCGGACTCTTCCTGCCTTATGTGCAAGGGAGCAGAGAAAGAGAGGAAGTCCAGGCCAAACTGGCCACTAGCAAATGTAAAGATTGTCAAACGGGAAGAAGAACAAAAAGCAAAGGAGGAAATTGTGTGCAAAGAGGAGGAGACTCCCGCTGCCTTGGGCTACGGGGAATCCCGGGAGCAGCAGGGCCATGGCGAATTTTCCACGGATGAGACTTTCCGAGACAGAAAGGTAGGAGTGCAAGGCCCATGCCTAATACAACCATTCTAAGCCAGGGGTGTCCAAACTTTTTGCAAGCAGGGCCAGTTTTGGTCAGTTGAAAATGCGTGGGGGTTGACCATTCGGCTGCATTTGGCCCCCAGGCGGGACTTTGCACAAGCCTCTAGGACAGTGATGGCGAACCTTTTAGAGACCGAGTGCCCAAACTGTGATTCAAAACCCACAAATTTTTCACAAAGTGCCAATACAGCCATTTAACCTGAATACGAGTGGCTGTTGGGTGCCCACAGAAAGGGCTCCGAGTGCCACCATTGGCACCCGTGCCATAGGTTCGCCAACACTGCTCTAGGACATGCGAGGAAGCAGGGAGGACGCTGCAGCAATGGAGCCAGGGGCGGGTAGGCTGGCTAGGTTGCTGGGGGGGGGAGGGGAAAGCAAACTGTAAAATTGTAAGCTGATATCTCCATCCAGTATGGGGAGAGGCCAGATGGTGGGGATGTATGACAGGCTGAGCTGGTGGGGAGAAGAGGCCACTTAACATTTGAAAACGGGCTGCATTTGGCCCCTGGGTGTGACTTTGGACATGCCTGTTCTAAGTCCATTAAGGTGATCAAGTGTGGATGTACAGTACCTCGTTAATCATGCTTACTCTGTTGGTACTTCATGGCCAAGCGGCCCACATAATTGCCAGTGATGTGGGTTTTTTTAAAAAAAAGAGAGAATACAGGAAAAACCCCGTTTCTGCAGGATGTGGATGCCAGAAACCACAGCCAGATAATACTGAACCCTATGCATAGCATGGTCCCTGGCTCCTTCTAGTGGCCAATTCTGGCAATTATACTGCAGAAATGCATATTTCTGTTTTTCCCCCCCCCTATTAATATTTTTAATAATTTCAGGCCGCAAGTAAGTGAATTCACATATATTGATCCTGTGTCTATG
This sequence comes from Phrynocephalus guinanensis, assembly GCA_037367245.1. NCBI lineage: Eukaryota > Metazoa > Chordata > Lepidosauria > Squamata > Agamidae > Phrynocephalus > Phrynocephalus guinanensis. Next base: position 25,436,271 of record CM074744.1, on the reverse strand, counting down.
AGGATCCAATTGCACATCACAGGTTTTGCAACAGAGTGGATGTGATCTACATGAAATTGATTTAAATTATTAATATATATTTTTTTTAGAAAATGATTTTTAAAAAAATTTAAATTGTGATGTGAACCAATTTGATTTTAACAAATCACTGATTTTGAATCCGTCGGGGTTTGCCTATTGATCATTGCCTCTGCTGTAACAGGTGGCTGGGAGCAGAGCGGCCGGGGCCAGTAATGGATCCAAGGGCCGTGGCATTTCATGGGGGTACAAGGAGACCTTGGACCTGCTAGCTATCTGGGGAGAGCCGAAGATCCAGGAACAGCTCCGAAGCAGTCACCGGAACATCGATTTCTTCGAGTACATTGCCCAGGAGATGACTGCCCGGGGCCACCGCCGTAATGCCGTTGAGTGTCATTCCAAGACCAAGACCCTGCGGCTGAAGTATAAGCGGGTGATTGGGCACAATTCCAGACCAGGGAGCAGCAAAGTGACCTGCCCTTTCTATAAGCAGCTGCACCGCATCCTCCGCGGAGATGCCAGCGTCAGGCCCAAGTGGGTTTCACAGAGCCTGAGTTTCCAAGGGGCCCCCCAGCAAGAACCTGCCCTGGATCCTCCCGTTTCGGAGGAGCCGTTCTCTCCTGGAGATCTGAACATAATGGACATCAGAGACTCCCTCAAAGAGGAAAGCATGGGTAGGTTACCTTCTCAGAAAGAAGAGATGTACCGGACCGATCTCTTTTTTTCCCCATGCAAGTTGGATCGCCCTAGTTGGGCGGACAGGAGCCCCAACTCAACCTGTGGAGCCAATGGAATTTGCTTAAGTGTTGACCCCCTTGGGAAGTTGGTGCAATGAGGTGACTTGAATTAGGAGTGCTGGTTGGATTTTTAGTTCAACCATTCTCATTGGGGGGCCCTGGGACATTTGTAGGGGGGCCACAGACTAGAAACAATTTTCTTCACACTCCCTCATATAAGGTTCATTCTGTCACTTGTAGAGTCCTGATTTGGTCCATATTCCTTCCATACAGTAGGAACACCACCAGCCCATATCCATGGGATATTGTTTCCAAGCCACCGCCACCCCCTTCCCCACCCCGGATGCTGAAAAACACGAATAACAAACACTATAAATAGCTTGTCCGGAAGTTGAGTCATGGCAACTGGACTCCTTTTCTTGTGGAGTCGAAACATTTTGCTACTCATCCAAGGAGCTTCTTCTGTGTTCTGCTTATATACCACCTCATACCACTTCAAGTAGTCTCTGGGCGGTTTACAGTTTTAATTACATTATGCAGACTACACATTGCCTCCCCAGCAAGCTGGGTACTCCTTTTACCAACCTCGGGAGGATGGAAGGCTGAGTCAACCCTGAGCCGGCTACCTGGGATTGAGCCCCAGGTCATGAGCACAGTTTTACCTGTGCTGCAGACATTTAACCACTGTGCCACGAGGCTCCTGTCTGGATAGTTCTGGGATTTTCCGAACTAGATCAGTGAATCAGGGATTCCACAGAAAAGGGGGGGTTGCTACAGTATTGGGTTTATGCTACTCCTCAAAAAAAGTAGGGGTTGAAAATGACTGATTTAGATCAGTGGTTCTCAGAATTGCCCTGTCCCCCAGATGTTCAGAAGCCTTCACCGCCAGTTGTGCTGGCCAGGATTTCTGGGAGCTGTAGTCCCAAGTACCTCTGGAAACCCAAAGTTAGGGACCACTGACTTAGATAACAATCATAACTATTTCCTCATTTTGTCTTGGTACTTTTAAGCAATACCAGCCCAACCAGGATTGGTTCCGAGGCTTAACCGGTTGTGTGTTCTGTAGATTGTCTGTCTGTCTGTCTGTCTGTCTGTCTGTCTGTCTAAAAAGGAATTTTTAATATGTAATTTTTCTTCTTAGCCAGTATTATCAGACTGCTTCCTGCACTGGCCCTTGGTTCTTACTGCACCAGGGACACTCCTCGTTAAGAGTGGATAGGGGGTAGAGAATGATGGTAGGCATGAAAAAGTAAAGGTGCTGAATCTAATGGCGGCCCCAGGCTTGTGGTTATGTGTTTGTTTTGTTTTGCTCTTCAGACGACATGGGAGATGGAACATGGACCGCTCAGGTCAAGGAGGAAGGAAAGCTCGATGTGGTTGATGTCGTACAAGCTGAGGAAGAAGGGAGCAATGGAGGCAGAGGTAAGAGCTGGGTCGCTGGCGGTCTAATTGAACTGGGGATCTTACTTGGCAGTGTGGATCCCTGAGAAATCGCAGTGTTCTGTATCCCCACTAGCGTGGTTGTGATGCATGCCTTGCCGTATGTTTTTATCTTGCGCAGCAACACAATTTAAATAATGATCCTGTCCCGTCAAGTCAATGCTGACTTATGGCAGACCTTTCCAGGGCATTCTAGGTTCAGAATACAGTAATACTTTGGTTTACAAATATAATCAGTTCCAGAAACAGGCTTGCAAATCAAAGCACTCGTATATCAAAGCAGATTTCCCCATAAGAAATAATGGCAAGTCAGATGATTCATTCTGGGCCCCATAGACCACGTGCTGTACACACAAAATGCCAAATGCCAAAACTCACAAAAGGAAGTTAGCTAGAAGTCCACATCCACACGGGGGTTTAGGTACCTGGCTGCGGAATCTGCTCTGCTTGGGACTAAGAAATGGATTTTTTACTCTGTTTTTAATGTGACAATAATGCAATTTGTAGCCACATACAAACTTAACTAGCTGCTCCATGACTATAAATGTTTTTTAAAAAAATAAGAAAGGATGTTGAAAACAAATAAAAGAAAAATATAAAGAAAAATAAAACGAAGCCCTAACCTGCACTTTCCTTTGAAAACCTTTGTGGCTGTTGCAAGGCAGACCTCTATTCCTTTCTTCTCCCTCTGCTTTGGAGGCTTGTCTGAGAGGGAAGATTCCAGACAATCACCAGCAATCCAGCAAGGGAGAGGAGAGAGAGAGAGAGAGAGAGAAGAACCCCTGGCTCACTTGTGATCAGAAGCCATGCTTGTACTGCAAGACATTGCTCATTGATCAAGGCAAAATTTAGAAGAAACGTTTGCTTGTCTTGCAAAACACTCTTCATCCAAGGTACTTGTAAACCAAGGTATTACTATACTCAGAAGTAGTTTCCCATTCCCTTCCTCTGGGATCATCCTGGGACTTCGCAGCTTGCCCAGAGCTACATGGGCTGGCTCTTCTCCCAGAGAGTAAATCTGGAATTGAACATTCAACCTCTGGCTCTTCAGGCAGATCCCTAAATCACTGAGCCTTCCAGCCAGCTTCTCCATTTTAGATTCTTTCTAAATTTGGTGTGTTCAAAACCCTCTGCTTTGTTTCCCTCCTGAATGGTTTCTTAGGGAACGATCTGGACTCGCAAGGACCTCGAGTGACCTGTGAAGCTCATTCTGCCCCAGATACAGTAGGTAGGTATTGTGGGTGAATGACCTCTTTTCACTTGATGGTGACATTTTTTTAAAATTATAAAAGTAATATCCTATTTGTAACATGCTGTTCCAAAACTTTGCCGAGAGGTCCTGGTTCCTCCTTGCTCTCGCTGGTGGAGGGAATAATAATTGTTGCTCAGAGTATCTTTCTCCTCACGTGAAACTGGGTTTGATACAGAGAGCTTAGTGTTTCAACTTATTCAGCCCATTGCTGCCCTGTAATAATGATGCTGAAAATATAAAAAAGCAGTGCTCTGTTGTAGAAAAACTGTACAGTAAGACCCTTGTATTGATGGGGGTTGGGGTCCAACCCCTCCCCCCCCCCACCCTCCAGATGTTGAAAACTGGATACAGTAATAGCACTAGATGTGGCATGGTAAAAGAAAAGCCCAGTACTGGCCCGCTTGCATTGGCTACCCGTTGCGCCCTGAATAAGATTCAAGGTCTTGGTTTTAATTTATAAAATCCTCCACAGCTTGGGACCTGAATACCTGGCAGAGCAAATCTCTTAAAGATCAACTGAGGCCCGACCTATCAGAATGTCGCGGGCGCTCTCACTTCGGGTGGCCACCCCCAGGGAGGCCCAGAAAACTGTGACACGTAACTGAGCCTTCTCTGTGGCTGGTCCTGTTCTCTGGAACCGTCTCCCTAGTGAGTTGCGCCTTGCAGAGTCCCTGCCAGCCTTCAAAAAGGCCTTAAAGACCTGGCTTTTTCACGAGGCATTTGGCGACCGTTAATCTCCCCCCCCCCCCCAGCCGCCTCTTGCCAGTGAATTTTTATTGTGATTTTATTACTATCAATCCTTGATTGCGGTCAGTTGACCCAAGCACAATTTAAAACATAGCAATACAACAGTTTGAATCTATGACACAGCAATGCAAACAATAGCTTCCTAGATCAATCCTCTGCCACTAGAACAGCCCTTCTATGGATAGCAGCCATGAAAAATTTGGCCACCTGGGTTGTTACCTAAGAATTCTGATCTGACAGACAGTATGCAATCAACAATTTGTCTGGATGCCCTTGTAATTTATAAATTAGGGGGTCAATCAAGTCTCTCCTAATTTCTTTATAAAAAGTACAGTATAGAAGAACATGTGGTAAAAATTCAGGTACCCCAGCTCCACAGGGGCAAACACGCTCATGGCGTGGAATTCCATTGAACCTACCCCAAAGTAGGGCTGAGGGAAGAACATTGAATCTTGCCAAGATAAATGCTCTAAAGGCTTGCTGGGTTCCTAGTGTAGATAGATAGTTTTCTGACTTCCGAAACCCTGGAAGGATACCATGCACCTGAGGTGAGCAAGTTCTATTTGCTAATGCAAGCAATTCCTGCTTCTCAATATCATTAAGTTGCTGGGTATTTTATTACTATGTTTATATTATGATTTTTCCTTCCATTTTTATTATTATTGTTTTTTTCTTCTATTATTTAGTTTGTTATTATTTTTATTGTTGTAAACCGCCCGGAGTTCCTTCGGAAGACGGGCGGTATATAAATATTAAAATAAATAAATAAAAATTTCCACTGCATTATCAGAGCGGACCACTAGGGGTGCCAGAAACCGTGCTGTCTGGCTCCCTCTAGTGGCCAGTTCTGGTAATACATGTGAAAGTAATTATTTTTTGGCCCTTGCAGACTGCAGATAAGTGAAACCATTTTGATTCTGCAGATATGGGAGCCCTACAGTTGGGGAATGTGACTGTTATAATGTTTGGACTTCAAGTCCTTGAATTTCCCTAGAATTCCCCAGACAGAATTCTAGGACTAGGGGAGAAGAAACCAGAAGCCAAAAGAGATGCTTTCTACCTCCATTTGCAGTACTGGACACATCTGGCGGGAAGAACAAAAGACCACCACCACCCGCCCCGCTATTTCCTGGGAGTTGCTCCACTGCTCCTTGCAAAGGGTTAACTCATTCCTGGTTAGACTCTAAAAAGGGGGGCAATTCACTAAACTATTTTTCCCATGGAGCATTAAGGCAACTCTCAGGAAGCAGTGCAATGATTAGGACATTCCCTTCTTCCCAGACAAAACATATGAAAAGAAGCAGAAAATGGAGGTAGGCAGGTATCTGTTTTGCCTTCTGGTTTCTATTCCCTTCCCAGTCTTCTGCCGGTGCTGGATGATGGGTGGGTGGGTTTCAAGGTGAATTCTGCACCTGGAAATCTTAAGAAATGTGAAATTGCTCTTATCTGCAAATTTCACTATCCATGGGGGATCCCGGAACCGATCCCCCGTGGATTTGGTGGTCCTACTCTACATTCTAACTGCATAACAGAGAGGGGGAAAGACACTTAAGCAGGGCGTCGTGGCTCTCTTTGAAATCAGAGGCAGGGAAGAAACGGTTGGTGAGTGCTGGGTTGATTGGCAGTCACCCCGGTCCAAATGGGACGCTCCCAGCCAAACCTCCCTAAAGGCAACATGCAAGGTTGGAAAAACTCCCAACAAAATTGACCTTGAAGTTTTGAGTCTCCTGTGTTTCCCTGAATAAGTGTTGTTGTTTTTTATTATCCTGTAGAACCTCCTGGTGTCCTTCCCAAGGAGGCCGAGCTTCCCGCGACCCAATTTTCCCGGATTAGGAACAAAAAGAAGAGGGAAAGGGCGGAGATTATGTTTCACCTCTTCATGGCGCAAGCCCGAGAGGACTCTGAGAAAGAGCGGGAGGAGATAACCCGGGACCGAGTCCTGCTGGCCCGGTTCCTGAAGGCCTTTGAGCAGGACGCGGCAGAGAGCCGAGAAGAGAGGAGGCAGTGCCTGGAGGCGATGCGGGCCAACTGTGACATGTTGCAGGGCATCGTCCGTGGCTTGAGCCAGCTGACCGACGCCATTGCTGGCCGGCAGCAAGGCAGCGCCGGCAACCAAGCCCGGCCCCCTTTGCATTTGGCCAATCACAAAGAGAATTTTGCCCCTCAGTCCCGCCCCAGGTGCCCGGAGCAGCTTGGCGCAAGAAGGCCCGTCTTCTCACCCTCCCGGATCTGCCAGCGTAGCACCGAGAAACAGCTCTCGGAAAGCTAGCCCCGTGACTCACCCTCCTCCAAGGGCGACGTGCAATCTCGGGTAACGGATGGCAAAGGGTCTTGACGAAAGGTTTCTCGCAGTGGAAAAAGTGCTTGGGTGTAGACCGGGCGAAGTGGGAAGGAAGCCAAGGGGAGCGGAGAGAGAGAGGCGCTGCAGCAGAGGTGTGGAATCTTTGGATGCCTTTGCAGGTGAACGAGTCCGAAGCCCAAGAAGATCTAGACACACAAGATCTGGGGAAATCAGGCTGGACTCAAAATGGGCCTCACCAGCCAGTGCTTCTAGGCAGAGCCGTCTCCCGTCCCCACCAGGAATTTCTCTTGGTTGCTGCCAAATCAATAATGTAAGCCATCTTAATTAGAGAGAGGGCATTTTTATGATAAGATGGAGAAGACCTTGGCTTGCCATCAGCCCGAGCCAGAGCAATCACCGTGGCAGGATTAGGAGAGTTTGCAGTTCACTAGCTGCAGGGCCAGCTGTCTAGATGCCCTAAGCACCTCCGATCCCGCCTGATTTTGGAAGCTAAGCAGGGTCGGCCCTGGATAGTACTTGGATGGGAGACCACCGGGAAATACCAGGTGCTGTAGGCGCCTGGAGTAAGAACTAGCAAGCCACTCCAGTATTCCTGCCAAGAAAACGCCACGGACATGGAGTCACTAAGAGTCAGTCATGACTGTAACGACACAACATAGCTTGAGGTCTCACCAGAGTAGACGCCTCTCTGTACATCAGTGTCATTTCTCCCTCTGAAAAAAATAAACTGGATCTGTTATGATCAGTGGACTACAATCGCTGGTTAACTCCATGTAGGTGAGTCTCCCTCCTTCCCCTGCCCCAGGCTTTCTCATAGGCAAGGCAGAAAGCAAAGTATGCTGCTTATATACCGCTCCATAGGGTTTAAAGCACTCTCTGGGCGGTTTACAATTTAATGATGGAGGCTACACATTGCAAGCTGGTTACTCATTTTACCAAACCTCAGAAGGATGAAAGGCTGAGTGAATCTTGAGCCTTCAGTCTGGAATTGATAGAGTGTGAGCACAGTTGTGGCTGCAGTACAGCAGTTGAACCACTGTGCCACGAAGCACACTCTTGTTTGTATATTTGAGAACGTTTGCAAAGTGGTTGGTTCCCCATCATCCCAGGTTTGGCCTCAGATCTGTCATGTCAGTGTAAACGGGGCTGGTGATGAGGGGACCCAGATCCCCTTCAGCGTGTCCTACGGGGGGGGGACCAAGTTTTAGAAGAGTGTCCGTTCTAAAGTGTGTGTGTGTGGGGGGGACGACGACGACGACCAAGCTGAAACTTAACACCATGTCCAGTTTTCAGACACAGATGGCTCAGGCCCATAGCGATGATAGTGGGTGCTCTTCCGGAACCTTCCATAGCTGTCCAGCAGAGGGTGTTGGGTGGGATTGGTGATACGCTGAAGAGTTTCTAAGGGACACAGTGGACCGTGTCCTTATGGATTATGTTGATGGAGACTTTTTTACCCGTCCGGTCAAGACACTTCAGGAAAGACTTGTTCAAGAATGCAATACATAAAGCTATTAAGTAAACTATGAACTTGGGAAAGCCGACGGAGGGCAAGTGGGTTAGAGCGGCTGCAATGGAGGTAGGTCTGGTCACGATGGCATCTAGCCTCCGACAAGAGAGGGGACGAGAAAGAAAGAAACCACTCAATTATTTTTTTATCAGTGGGTTGGCATTTTTCAAGCCCTTTTGAATAGCCAGAGGTTATTTACCTGTTTGATGGAGACGATGAGACAGGGCAAAGGGAGTAGAAAGCATCGCGTGAGCCGAGCCTGGAATACCTATGGCAGGCCTGCCCAACAGGTAGACCGCGGGCTACTGGTAGCCCACAAAGGATTCAAAAGTAGCCCACCGGCCATCAATAAAAAAGTGAGGGGATAAATTCTCCACCCTTCCCTCCCCCATCTCAAGGACTGCTACTTGTGGGGAATCTTTCTCACAGTGCCTCTGTGGCATCCATTTAATGTAAGCTGGAAATCACGTAACTAGCGAGGACAGTTTAACAAAGGCATATTGTACTAAATCGATGCTCAGATACTATGTTTCACTTCTCATCAGGTTCCCAGGCTAATTTCACACATGCGCAGTAGTTTGCATTCCTGCTCATGCTCAGTGTGTTAAGATTTAGACAAAGAAGTAACTTTATTTAGGCATTACGTAGATGTGTAAGTTTGTAATTGGTTAAGAAATTACTGCAAAGTCATATGGGATTTGTAGTCATGTGGTTTTCAATAAAACAGCCTTGCTGGAGTGCGGCAGAGGGGAATCAAGAATAAAGGGGGGGAATCAAGAATAAAGGGGAATCAAGAATAAAGGAGAGAAGGAGAGCTGCTCCATTTTGCACCAAGAAGAACACTTGTCGGAGTCTTTATTTTTCCAACCCATTGGGGGGGGCTTGCTGGCTAAGCTTTCCTGCTGGGTTCCCACATTTACTCTCAAGCCTTAAACGTTAAGGCTTCCCTGGGTTTAATTCCTACATTTGGCAAGCAACTTTCCAAGCCTCACAGATTGGGGCTTCCCACGGGAGTAATTCCCACATATTGGCGAGCCAAGGCAGGAGTCGAACTACCATCGCTCACCATCCTCATCCGGGCAAAAGGATCCCAAGCGCGCTCAAATCACCATCGAAGACGTACCTTCAATCCCATTGGTGAGTGATCCCGTACTTTAAGACTACCGATACTGTTTCAACATGGGTGGGAATGCTGTTTCCTCCCCGCAACAAAAGTTCTGCCAGGAACTGCATTATCTGCTCACTAAGAATAGCTACGAAACTCCTCTAAAGGAGGTGGAAGATCTTGCCAAAGAAATTGCTGAAATATGTCCTTGGTTCCCAGTAGCTGGCATGTTAGATCTTCAAAAATGGGGAAAAATTGGCTACTGCCTTCGGAATCATCCCAAAGTTAATTTTAAGGTCCGGCACACGTGGTTTCAGGTCCGTGCGTGCCTTCAAGGACCCACTCCAGACAATCCTTTATTGGCAATAAAGTCTCTGCCATCACCATTGCCTATCATCCTGCCTCCCAAACCAGCCTCTTGGCTAATTGAGGCTCCTAAAGCACCACCGCCGGTGAGCTCAGCTCTGCCTGCACTCCCGTCAGCTCCACTACCAGCGTGCCCAGCCCTTGAATTTCCAAGCCAGCTGCCAGATTCACTGCCTGAGCCCTCTCCAGCCTTATCCATTGCAAATGATGGAAACATGGTCATCAATTGCTCAGTGCTGGCTTTGTTGACGCTGTTCCAGCAGCAGCCTTGGCCATCGAGCCTGTGCACCTTGCTTCTCCAGTCCTGCAAGCTACTGCCCCTGCTCACGCTGAAAAAAATGCCCCAATTCCCTCTGAAGCACTGAAAGAGGGTGAGGACGCTTATGCAAAGAACACTGCACTCTCCAGTGTGGCTGAAATTGTTCTTAAGGCTGCCAAAACTGACTCTAATGTTGCTGGGCTTGCTGCCATTCGTCAGGGTGCCAAGGAGTTGGTTGCTGAATTTGTGTCTCACTTGATTGTGGCGTTTGAAGAGCAGGTGGGAACTACGGAAGTGTGGATAATCTTTCCCAGGATGCTTTGTATAAGCATCATTAAACAATTGGCCTTTGAGAACTCTAATGCTGGCTGCAAGCTAGCTGTTGCTACTTTCTCCGACAGTTCAACTATCTCGCTGGCTGATATTCTGCGTGCGTGCCGATTTGTGAGTACTGACTCTGATAAGGCAGATGACGGTGGTGGTGGTGGAATGAAAGGGGTTAATGAGATGTGGAACAGTAATCATGACGAGGAGGAGAAATCCAGGCTTAAACAAGGCCCCTGTTCCACGGGTGAAGCTGCTTCTATGCACCCCCCATGGGAAAAGCTCTGCTTTCCTTCGTTCTGAAAAGGCGTCTCAACTGATACAGTCGCCATGCCGTGCCTCGACTCCCTTCATTGTTTCCACCCACTGAACGTTGTGGTGGCCTGATTACTGCATTACATGGATGAAGTTTGTGGAACAGTTCCAGAGATGAACGGTTCTATCCTTTCCAGCTGTGAACTGTGAATTAGCCCTGAAAACACACTTTGTTCTGAAAAGGCACTTTTTTCTAAAACATTCCATTCCTTTGCTGCCGGAAAACCAGCCTCAGAGTGAAACTGCCATGGATCTCTACCTTGTTGCAAGGGAAACATTGAATCAGCGTTTCAGAAGGTCACCTGAGACTGCTTGTCTTGCCATCCTGCCTTCACTTTTATGTCTCTGTCAATGACTGTGGACCGTAGGCTGTTTATAATTGTCTCTGTTTAATTTTCTTTTTCACATGTATTTTTTCCTTCTAAGGATCAGAGAAATCATACTTTGCATTTTAATTTCTAGGGTCTAACAATTTTTCCTTCCTCACAGCAGGTTCTGGGCAAGACTCCAGAAGCTTCTTGGCAGGCGTTGTGTTCCTGATAAGGGGAATCACACAGTTCCTTCACTGGCATTCTGCCTAGCTATCTATGTACTGTTAATTGTTCTTTGTTTCAAACCTTCTACAGAAATGCTGCGCTTTTGGCTTATTCTAAGACACACACACTAATTTGTTTTCTCATGAGATTTTCAAGACCTTTTTGCATCCTTTGGAACTTACAAACGGGGAAAGGGATGCCTATTTGCTTATGGTAGATTTTAGTACTGTAGTTTTCAAAGTGTTTGTGTTTTTTGCTTTAAAATTGGCTGCTTGTTTTCCATAAGCAGGTTTCATTCTTCCATTGAGTTGCATTTCAGCACTGAACAACAGTTCCGTTTTAAAGGCCTACAGACTAGTGTCTGGCTTCAACTGGCAAAAACCAGTAATGCACTAAGTTTTGTATTTCTGCCAGCTAAGCTGCTGGGAATTTACTTTGCTATCAGCCTCATAATATCACAGACTATTCTGGTCTCAATGAACACATAGACAGTGAAGAAATGACATTCATTATGTTAAGTAATATTGATACTATTTCTAAATTCATGCTATTTGTGTGCCTAAAGGTGATGTTGATACAATTTTCTAATTCTTATTCTGACTAACTAACAAATATTTTAAGGAAACATTGGTTTTACATTAATGATGCAAAAGTGTTTGAATGAAGAAGAACGTTTCTGTTATTGTTACGCAATACTGCCACCTTCAGGTTGAAACTGGCTACAGCACAGTCTGAAGGTTGAAAAAGCAAGCTATTCTTCACTATTATTGGATTATTGTAGATAATTGACTGCATTATTCAGTGTTCCTATTCTTCTAAAAAAATTAAAAAAACAAACAAAAAAAACAAAAAAAAAGAGTGAAATGTGGGGAATCTTTCTCACAGTGCCTCTGTGGCATCCATTTAATGTAAGCTGGAAATCACGTAACTTGCGAGGACAGTTTAACAAAGGCATATTGTACTAAATCGATGCTCAGATACTAGGTTTCACTTCTCATCAGGTTCCCAGGCTAATTTCACACATGCGCAGTAGTTTGCATTCCTGCTCATGCTCAGTGTGTTAAGATTTAGACAAAGAAGTAACTTTATTTAGGCATTACGTAGATGTGTAAGTTTGTAATTGGTTAAGAAATTACTGCAAAGTCATATGGGATTTGTAGTCATGTGGTTTTCAATAAAACAGCCTTGCTGGGGTGCGGCAGAGGGGAATCAAGAATAAAGGGGGGGAATCAAGAATAAAGGGGAATCAAGAATAAAGGAGAGAAGGAGAGCTGCTCCATTTTGCACCAAGAAGAACACTTGTTGGAGTCTTTATTTTTCCAACCCATTGGGGGGGGCTTGCTGGCTAAGCTTTCCTGCTGGGTTCCCACATTTACTCTCAAGCCTTAAACGTTAAGGCTTCCCTGGGTTTAATTCCTACATTTGGCAAGCAACTTTCCAAGCCTCACAGATTGGGGCTTCCCACGGGAGTAATTCCCACAGCTACTGCCCCAGCAAAGTTCTGGATCTGCCAGCCCACTGTCTCAGACGAGCGGAGCAGTTCAAGGGCCATGGTGCATTGAAATCTGTTCCCTCCTGTGAGGGTCCGATTGATTGCTCTGGTTATTCAGGCTCACAAACGAGACGAGGGCTAGCTTTACTCTCAACATCAAACGGATTTTTATTTCGTACAGTCTTTAACACGCTGTAGGCTTTGTCTTCATCATTAACAGATAGTATAGAACAGGGTTTCACAACGTCATATAACAAACCAACATCTTGATAACTCAAAGGGATTGGCCATGGTTTCCGATTCTCTCACAGGAATGGAGGAATACTCTTCCCGCGACCCAGGCATTGAGTTCCACAGCATGGGTGCTTCGCCCATTGCGCTACCGGGGTTGGATTTCTCCCCCTCCTTATTTCCCTCTGGAATCGTTCTGAATTCTCGGGCCAATCGAGGGCTCTAACAGTGACAGCCCATGTAATTTCCTTATTCTTCCTAGGCTTTACCCCAGTCGCCTCCTCTTTCACCCTGCTCTCCTCAGTCTGGGTTCCAACTGACTGTACCTGACATTTCCAACCGTCACCTCCCTCTCCTGGCTCACGCGCCCCTTCCCCGATACGCTCCTCCCATTCGTCCTCAAGCTCCTCTATCACCCATAGCACTTCGGGTTCTTTAACCCCTTCCTGGTCGTCCATGTCCTTTAAGCTTATCTTCTGTATACTGCGCACGCCTGTTTTCCGGCTTGGTGATGGCTCTTCTATTTTATCCTTGACTATTCCGTCGTCTGTCTTTGCAGATGGCCCACTCTTAATCTGACCACTCCGTTCCTCCTCTCTCTCACACCTCCAGAACAGATTAATTGGTTTTCAGTGCATTCCTACGGGAAACCACTGCTCTACTTACAAGAGTTTTTTCTTTTGAGCATGTGCTCGGAACGGATAAAATTCATAAGTAGAGGTAGAGGTTTTAGTGTAGTAGCCCTCAGGTACTTTGGGCCGGATAAAGTAGATCTTGGCCTGTTCAAAGTTGAACAGCCCTGACTTATGGAATCATTGGGAACTTGTTCTTTTCAACTTACTAAGGTTTTCAAATTACCTCTTCTGAGAGGCACTGTGTAACACTTACAAGGTAGTTGCTAGTAAACACCTTTTGCTGCTGCGTTTATCGGCAGGTGGAGAAAATGTGTTTATCAATTCTCTCTCTGAAGCGATAGCAATGGAGGGTCCTGTCTCTTAAGGGACGCAAGATCCCGTGCATCAGCATTGTTCTATCTAGTGGTATAGGAAGAAAACAGAATTTGGACACCAAGCCTAAGGCTAAAGGATGAGTGTTTCCCAGCCTGGAGGTCAAGACTCCCAAGGTGTGTGTGTGTGAGAGAGAGAGAGAGAGAGAGAGAGAAACAGGCCCTTTGCAGGAGGAAGAAGCCTCTACTTTTTTGAGGAGGCATGACGTGACCTCATTAGAAATGGGGTCGCGAGTAGGTACTTGGCTATTATCAAAGGACCACTGGGGTAGACCACGGATAAGACGTGTCTCAGCCAGACCAATAGTATTCAGAGACAGAAGACCTGCCGTCTTGCCTCCAGTTCAAACCCAGAACCATTCGCTGCTCCCAGATCCAGCAACCAACTCGAGTCTTGACCACTCTGCTTCTAATGCCCCTGCTTTTGTAACCTTTCTTCTAATGGCTTTTGTCCAGCTCCTTGACTGTTTTGGTGGCCCTTTTCCTTCATCATTTCCCGTCTTCACAATATGCTGTATCTGGTGACCAGAATAACACATAGTATTCTATGGGCACCATAGATTTTGCTATGGGCAGTATGTTGACCATTTTACTTGTCATAACTAGAGATGGGCACGAAACGAGCAATTTTTTGTTTTCATTTTCATTTTTTCATTTCGTTATGTAACGAAACGAAAAACGAATTTTGTCTCCAAAATGAAACGAAACGAAACAACAGAAATTTTGTCGTGCGTTTCGTTTTCGTTGCGGCAAATACATTTAACTGTAATGAATGCTAACGAAACAGCAATTTTTCGTTTTTGTTTTTTCGTTTCGTTACATAACGAAACGAAAATGAATTTTTTTTTGCAAAAAAATCACGAAAAACGAAAACGAACCGAAACAGACCCCCTAAACGACAAACGAAACACCATTTTTTTAGTCGTGCCCATCTCTAGTCATAACCTTTCTGATTTTCACAATCGCAATATACAAGTTGCCTTAAAAAACACAGCTTGCACACGAGGCCAATATATTTAGAGCCAGCCCCTCTCCCAGCCCCCAGATCTCTCTTTATTGAATTGTTTCCAAATTGGAGGACAATTCGCTTTCTCTGAAGCTGGATTTTTCCTTTGACCCAAATGCACATGTTTTTACACTTGCCTGTGGCAGTGGTGCCGAAGCTCTGGCACTCCAGATGTTTCAGACCACAACTCCCACAATTCTGAGCCTAGATGGCCAGTAACAAAGGACTATGGGAGTTGTGGTCCAAAAATCTGAAGTGCCAAAGGTTCAGCACCACTGGCCTACGGTGAATCTCATTTGCTATTCTAATAGCTGGTGGCCTTATTCAGGGAGAGCCCTTTTTAGAGCTCTGAACAGTCAATAACTTACTAATTAAATAAGATAATTAATTTAACCAACCAATATTATACACACACATCCAATATCTTTGTCCTTGCTTGCTCTCCAGGTAGCTTTCTTCACGCTCCTCTAACGGGTTCTTGGCACTAACACCTGCAGGCTTGCAGACGTCGGGGTGTGGCCGTTCCCCAGAACATAACGTTATCATAAAGGTCCACCAGTGATACATGTTTTAGCTGAGCTAGTTTGTTAAACAGCCTTGAAAGCAATCAACAAACATACTGTTGGGTGGGGGAAGGAGATTCTATCCTTTTGACCCTGCCTTTCACTTTCTCTTTTGCAAATGGTTTTCAAGTTGTTTCCTGCAATAAAATATCACAATGATGGAAGTCTCTGGCCACTTCCAGAAACCTATTTGAAACAAAACCACGTTAAATAAAAGATCTCCAAGTACAGTGCGGTAGCTTGTGTGGAGCAAGCTTCATTTCTTGCCTCCGTAGAAAGCACGACTAGAAGGAGCAGACTTTAAGTGTTACCGGAAATCACTTGATAACGGCTATAAAGGAACAGGACTGATTTTTATGCCTCTGGGAAGTCCCCATGTGCAGCCCAGCAACACTTTTGAGGAGGAAAATAAAAGTGAAAGCCAATAAACCTTGTAATTATGGGAATGCCCCAAATAAAAATAATTAAACAGATACAAGTTAAGGTATAACTTACTGGATGGCTCAGGGGTGAGGTCTCTGGCTGTGGGCTCAGAAGGGAAAAGTCCGGTTTGCTTCTGTGCTTCCCTGACCGCCGCTGGACTTGGAAGATCCTTCGGTTTCCTTCCACCTCTGCATTTCTGAGATGGTAATGCCCTAAGCACATCCGAACTCGCCTGATTTCGGAAGCTAAGCAGGGTCGGCCCGGGTTAGTACTTGGATGGGAGACCACCAGGGAATACCAGGTGCTGTAGGCGCCTGGAGTAGGAACTGGCAAAGCCACTCCAGTATTCCTGCCAAGAAAACTCCATGGACATGGGGTCACGAAGAGTCGGTCACGACTGTAACGACACAATACACACACACAATTATTCTATGAAGCATGCAGTGAAAAGGTACCTTATACTTGAAGCTTGTTTCTGGAGCATCTGTGAAGATTCTCAGTCATCCAGGTGCGTTTATTTGGGAGTTGAGTCATGGCTACTGGACTTCTTTTTTGAGAGATAGAAACGTTTCGCTGTTCATCCAAACAGACCGATGAAGCTGTTTGGATGAACAGCGAAACGTTTCTATCTCTCAAAATAGAAGTCCAGTAGCCATGACTCAACTCCCAGATTGTTTCTGGAGCATGCTTCAAAAGCAAAGAAAAAAAGTGCTTCTCATATACCACCCCATAACACTTAAAGGCCTCTCGGGGCAGTTGACAAGTACAGTGGTAACTTGTATAAATGAATTAATTCGTTCCAAATGAAATTCTGTTAAGCAAATTTTCCTTTGTACAAATTTCCCATAAGAATGCATTGAAACCGGAGTAATCCCTAATCGCGACCATTTTTGTATTGTACGGATTTACCCCATAGGCGATTCTGATAAGCAAATTTCCTCTATCTCCGGAATTGTTTATGTTGTACAGATTTTATGTTATACAATCCCATTGTTATACAAGGGTCTACTGTAATTATGCAGGCTGCACATTGCCCTGCCCCTACCCACCCACCTCATCAAGTTGGGGACTCATGTTACTGACCTCCGGAAGGATGGAAGGCTGAGTGAACCTTGGGCCGGCTACCTGGGACTGAACACACACACACACACACACACACACACACACACACACAGGTTATGAGCCAAGTTTTGGCTGCCACAACTGCACCATGAGGCTGCTTACTTTCAGTTCTATGGACAGACCCGTCGGACCTTGATGTTATGACGAAGCTATTTGTCCAAACTGGGACCTTTTTTTTTCCCCTGCCAAAAATTTCCTACTGGAAAGAAACTCGAGGAATGGATGTGATTTTGAATTTTAGAACTGCAGAGTTGGATCATGGACAAGGAGCCCCAGTGGGGAAGTCAAGACCCAACCTCTGGCTCTGCAGCCAGAGAGACCTAATTCCCGGAGGCAGTTTTTGTCACCCTCCCGTCTATCAAAGGCTGCTGCTTTCAGAAGAGAAAGTGTAACGAAAAGGAGGAGGGCCACTCTGATAAAACGTTGACTCCAAAGCATTGGGACCTGACACTTCCACTGGCTCCAGAGAGACACAAGCATCCAGACGGGTGAGTTCTCGTTATAGGTACTGGTCTTGGGGATGGAGGAATAAGTGACTGTATGCTTAATTTGGGTTGCAATCCCTTATGTGTATCCGGGAATAAGACCCACGGAGAATCTATCCAAAGTCCCTAGCACTGAAGCCAGCGCCATCTGGATGTTTTGAATTGCGAAAGCGTCAGACAGCACCTCCGAGAACCAGGAATGATCTGGAATGATGGAGCTGTAATCCATACCTGGAGGGTGCCTGGCTGACCGTTGGAACTCAAGCAGAAATGTTCTTGTTGAAGACACCAGGCTAGACTTCAGAAGGTTTCTTGTGCACCTCCGAGGGTTTGTGGGGAATGGGGGAATGTTTCGTAACGAGCAATTCAGCCAAGTTGCTCCCACGGATAGTTGCTTGTGGGTCAACTTCCCCCTTTAGATGTCTACAGTCAACTGAAGAAGGATGGAGAGGAAGCAGCATGGTATGGTAACTTCCTTACCCAATTTTAACATTTTGATGGGGAAAGACATGGTGGCCCCCAGGGGGTCTGGGGTCTGAGAAATATGATCCCAGGGAATCTTCTTCCACTGTACAGGAATTTTACCTTTTTATTATTTTATAGTAGTGTGTGTGTGGAGGAGATTTTTTTTAATGTGTGTGAGAGTGTTCGGGGATTTGTGTGTGTGTGTATGTGTGTGTGTGTTGAATCTGGTCTCTTGGTGTCTGAATTTTGTTGTATGTGTATACTGTGTATAACACACAATGACAATAAATTATTATTATTATTATTATTATTATTATTATTATTATTATTATTATTATTATTATTATTATTATTATTATTATTATTATTATTATTCAGCGTTGGAACAAGGCGTGGCCCCAGCCTGTCCTCTGCTTCTACCCACATATGAAAGATATCTCTGAGCAAAGCCAGGGTGGTTGATAACAGAGCCTTTTATTTATTTATTTATCTATTATTTATCTATCTATTTATTCTATCTATCTATTTATCTATTTATTATCATAATCATCATCACTGATTTATTGGAACAGCCCAAGGGCTTTACTCCCAAGAGGGAGAAGTCAAAACAGGAAGGCATTGCAAAAAGAGTGAATTTACATTTTTGTGTTGGAAAACAGTCAGAAAATGGAAATTCATTACATTCACATTGCTAGGAACAGACTTTTATTCAGGGTGCCCGGAGGACATTGTGTTGCCTGAGGTAAAGAACACAGTGTCATTCTACTTCAATGTACTGTACCAAGATTCATTATATTAGCAATTTAATCTTATTTTGATACTGATGTATCAATTGCTGATGTTCTGTGTTGTTGCGTTGTTGCTTTGTTCTGGTTCTCTTACCCCCACTGTCCCTCTTGCCGGGATTATTTGTGTTTTTAAGTTGTCTGTGAAGATTCTCATTCCTCCAGGTGAGTTTACCTGGAAGTTGAGTCATGGCAACTGGACTTCTTTTTCTTGAGAGATTGAAACGTTTTGCTGCTCATCAAAACAGCTTTCTTCAGACTGAGGAAGCTGTTTGGATGAACAGCAAAACGTTTCAGTCTCTCAAGAAAAAGAAGTCCAGTTGCCATGACTCAACTTCCAAATTTTTTAAAGTTATTTTACTCTGTTTTATCTGCTTATGAACTGCCCAGAGTTCCTGTGGGAAAATCGGTGCAGTCAATAAGTGTAATAAATAAATAAGAAAGTAAGTAAGTAAGCAAGCAAGCAAGTATTTTTTGGAATATTTGCTACAGTTAACTTTTGTTAATTGAAAAAAAAAACCCAAAACCTGTTCTTCAAAGCTTCCTTCTGCCTTTTAGAGGCCAATTTAAAAAAAAACCTTCAAGGTCTCGGTGCTATGAGGACTCCGGGGCTCTGAGAGGGGGTTTGTGTCAAAATATGGCAGAACAGTGCTGTTAGGCCAGAGATCAGTAAGGGAACTTCCTTACCCAATTTTAACATTTTGACGGGGAAAGACAGGATGGCCTCCAAGGGGTCTGGGGTCTGAGAAATATGATCCCAGGGAATCTCCCTCCACTGTAAAGGAATTTTACCTTCGCTTTATTATTTTATAGCAGCAAAACAGCAGTCTTGTGGCACCTTAAAAGAGAATAGGTTTCATTTACCCTTGTTGAAAACAGGGTCCTTTATTTGCCCCAGTGGGCAAAAAGTGTAACCAGAGAGGATCAGGGGCTATCCACAAGTGCAATTGATTTGAAGATTTATTTAAATCACTGCGGAAATATAGGAAGTAAGAGGCATAAAATATAGACACAATACTTTTTTAAAAATCAAAGGAAAAAACATTGAATTTCTAACAATACAATGCAGTGATGAAATTAAAAGTGCAAAGCAGAACAACCTGTATTTAAATATCAGGTGAAGTTACTGTAACCGCCCGGGGGCCAAATCCGGCCCGTCAGGCCATTCTGAGTGGCCCGCGGCTGGCTGGCCTGCCCCTCCCTCCCCCTTCTTCACCCCATGTTTTTTTTTAAAGAAAGTGGGTGGGGCTTGCAGTGGGGTGGCAGGGTTGGGGAGCAACCGGCCCCTGACACATTCTCAGCCACCAAATCTGGCCCTCCTTACAAAAAATTTGGGCACCCCTGCTTTAAAGAGAAAAGTGGAGTAAGAATATTTTAAACAAACAAACAGTAATGCAAAACTAGCCAGTATTAGTCTTATAAAATACTATAGAAATAACTATCTATTCCAAGGATCAGGTTCCTGAAGATTCCATCCTGAAAATCAAAGTAGCAAAAATCTCTCTCTCTCTCTCTCTCTCTCTCTCTCTCTCTCTCTCTCTCTCTCTCTCTCTCTGTGTGTGTGTGTGTGAGTGAGACAGAGAGAGAGAGAGACAGAGAGACTGAGTCCTGCCCTAGAGAAGGAGCCCCAGTGGGGAAGGCTGGATTCCCAACGATTGCTTTTTGTACAATGATGCTCCGAATTTTGCTGCATTTTCCAGAAAAAAAATAGATTGCACCATTTTTCTGTACAGTACTCCCAAAAAGTAAACCATCCCTTTATCCTGCAACACACAATGTGACTGTAGCATCTTATCAGGGTACATCCCGAGCCTCAAGCCATTGAAAGTATCCAACCTTGTAGCCTGTCCTCACTTCCTCACTGTTCCATTGTCTTTCCACTTGGCTATTGTTCACAGCAATCATCTCTCTGTTTTTTTTTTTATTTGTTTTGTTTGCTGATCCCATCATGCCAAATTCTGGCATGGAATGAATCCTCAGCTCTTGCTGTGTACGAAACAGACCAACTATTTCCTTGATGCCATTCCATAGGCAGGACATTCCACAGGTCAGTAAGCCAGCCCAAAGGCTATATTTCTGCAGGCCAGTTGAGTCCACAAGCCCCCAGTGTAGACGTTGGACCTGATGAACTGCCTTTCTGAAATGCAGATAGATATATGGAGCGAGTGTGAAGTTTTCCAAGGGCAAGCCAAAGCAATGAGTAGCTGCCAGTGCTTAGCCTTAAGCCCTCTTAATGTGAACAGGCCTGCCTCTTCTAAATCGTTGAATCTTTTGGTCTCGGTTGGCTCCTCAGCCTTATGCAATGGGCACCCACTGGAGGTATGTCAACCCCCCTCCCCAAATCTTTAGGAAATTAGTGAAGGCAGACCTGTTTAAAGGGCATTTGGGGAGCATTCTCTCTGTGAACAACTCATGATGACCCTTAACAAATCGTAATATTGGTTCTGAACTTGTTAAACTTCTAATACTTTGATTTTTAAAAAAATCTGCATTTTTAGGGTGCTGCTGCCTCCAGTTCTTGAAGCTGATGGTTTCAAGTGACTTACATGCATTGAGTTATATTGCCATTACTAATTTTGTCATGTGTTTATGTTTAAACCACCCAGAGTAGTGGTTCACTAAAGCAAACTATTCTGCTTATATACTGCCCCATACCACTTCAAGCACTCTCTGGGCGGTTTACAGTTTAATTACAGTATGCAGTCTACACATTCCCTCTCCCCCCCCCCCAGCAAATTGGGTACTCATTTTACCGACCTCAGAAAGATGGAAGGCTGAGTCAACCATGGGCGTTTATACACGACCCCTAAGCTCCGCTGCAAATGGCTGCAAGCTCCTGACTTTAAAAATGTTTACCCACCAGCTCCGGAGTTTGCAGACAATTAAGTGCGACCCCGCCCACTTTAGCACGACCAAACAACAGTTTTCTTGTACCTGCTCTTTGATGGTGAAAAATTTTGATGCGGAGACTGCCTGAACTATCCTCGCTTCTTTCTGTTGTTTTTCTTTTGCCTCCGCCCCTTAAAGAGGAACCAGGAAGTAAACGAAGGTCGGAGCAACTTCCACCAGCACCGGAGGTAAGCCTTTTATTCTTTTGTCTCTGTCTAAGGCTTTTTTTCCTCCCTCCCCTCACGCAGACAGAACAAAGAAGTGTGGAGCGGGTGGGGACGGAGGAACAGCAACAAACCCTCAAGATCTTAGGGGTCGTGTAAAAAGGCCCCATGAGCCTGCTACCTGGGATCGAACCCCAGGTCGTGAGCACAGTTTTAGGTGCAGTTACAGGCATTTAACCACTGCGCCACGAGGGTCCTACAACAGTAAACAAACCAAAGTCTCTCCTGAATGCCACTCCATGGCTGTACAAACCGTTAAGAACTGGTACAAGGAGACTGGGTGGAGCCTTGAAGAAGAATCCATCTTGGACTTGACGAAATAAGCCTCAAACTGTGAACCCACCTGCCAAATAAAGTTTGTTGATATTAAAGGCACCACAAAAATCTTTGTTTTTTCCTTTCCGATGGCTGAAATCCAGTCATAGCACGTCACAACCAGATTAAACCCACTGAATCAATAAGGATGCGACTTCCTACTGGATTTCAGCCATGGCACCTTTTAGGGCAGAGAGGGGGAAAGTGGGACTGGGCTTATTTATTTATTTATTTATTTATTTATTTATTTATTTATTTATTTATTTATTTATTACTTATATGTTGCCCACTACCCAAAGGTCTCTGGGTGGCTTACAATCAAAAGAATTAAAGCAGTTAAAAATAGTTAAAATAGAATATCAATAAATAATCAAAGCAATAATAAAAACACTAAAATCATTACACTAAAATTGTCATCAGAGGACCCACAGTCTATATTGTAAAAATTAAAAAACGTCTGGAACAGGAAGGTTTTTACCTGGTGCCGAAATGTCATCAATGTTGGAGCCAGGCGGATCTCAAACGGGAGGGCATTCCATAGCTTGGGGGCAGCTGCCGAGAAGGCCCTATGTCTGCAAGCCATCCCTCTCACCTCCTTGGGGGATGGCTCTTTCAGCCAGGTAGGTTCGTATGGAAGGAGGAGGTCCTTCAGGTATCTAGGTCCTAAGCCGTTTAGGGCTTTATATGTCAAAACAAGCACTTTGAATTGGGCTCAAAGCAAAGGTATTGTCTTATAATGCTCTTTTCTCCTTTTACCCCTCACAGAAGCACATAACATTATCTCCATCACCAGAAAGCTTTCTCTGAGGGAACCTTTTTGATCTGACCCAAGCACAACTAAATCCATCCATTGTTGCATCACTATGGCAGCCACAGTCAGACTCATGCCACACCTGTGCCAACATGACGAGGTCAAGAGAGACAGCCCTCTTTTAATCCTGGAACAAACATGGCAGAAAGGTAAATCCCTGGGGCTGGAGAGAGAAAAAGGATGTTAGTAAGCCCAGATTTCTTAGCACGACCCCTAAGATCTGCTGGCAAATTAAATTCAGACCAGAGATCGTGGGGGTTTGTTCTGCTTTCTGTGTTCCCACCCCTCCGCACTCCATTGCTCCTGTCTGCGTGAGGGGAGGGAGAAAAAAGGGAGAAAAATGCAGGCTCACCTCAGTCTGACCTCCCTCTGCTGGTTGGAGCAGCCTGGTAGGCATTCCAGGCTGTTAAAGGGGCGGGAGGACAACAAAAGGCGAGGAGAGCCCGGTATCCACAGTTTTATAGTTTGCACCGGAAATTTTTTTTAGCTCCGGAGACCAGGTACTTCTAAAGTGTGCTGGGGCGCGCTTAGGTGGGCGTGGTCATACTTAATTTTTTTTAAAGTCCGGAGCTGGTGGGAAAACAATTTTAAGCTCCGCATCTGGGAGCCCTTTGCCTCGGATTTTAGGGGTCGTGTAAAAGTGCCCTTTGATACTGTTGATCATGATCTCCTCCTGGACTGGCTATCATGTCTGGGGATCAGGGGGTTAGCTCTATGCTGGCTCTGGCCCTTTTTTTTTTTAGGGCCGTGTCCAGATGGTACAGCTTATTGGGGGGGGGGGGGGGCAGGATGCTGTTTCAACTCTGTGATTACTCCAAAACAATGTGCCACCGGGTTCAATCATCTCCCCAAGGTTGTTCAACGCCTATATGAGGCCACTGGTGGAGGTGTCACCTGCGGTTTGCTATCATCAATATACTGAATACAAACCCTCCCTTCATTTTGGATGCATCCTAACAACATCCAAGCTCTGAGCCTCAACTAAGAAATTACCTGGCTTTTCCCCCATCTTGTCAAGGACCTTACATCTAAGAAATTACTCCTGGCAAATCCATCTTTTACCATGTTATAACCTATTGGTACTACTCTGAGGAAGAGGGTTTCGCCCTCGAAATATTAGCAATGTTTTTGTTACTTTTCGAGTACAGTACCCACTCTTACAGGGGTTAGGGACCCGACCCGACCCGCAATAATTGAAAATCCACAATATGCGGATGCTGGGTCAGGTCGGGACTGGGCTCTTGTCGTTACCCCAGGCCTGGCACTGCCCCAAATGGGCCTGTAAGGGGCTTTCATGTCCCCCAGATGCCCCCAAAGTGCTTTCTAGTGATCTGGAGGTCACTTCTGGTTTACCAGAAGTCACTTCCGGTTTGCTGGGAAGCAGTTTTGGGGCCTCCGACGGGCCTGGGAAGGCCCTTCCTCCTTACCCCAGGGGGCCCTTTTTTCATATACTGCAGGCCCGCAATATACCGCGACCGCAGTATATGAACCATGAAAGAGCAGGGGGAAACTGTAGTCTAAAGGTATCACCTGTTCCACTTTTGTATTTGTTTTTTGTGATGGCTACACGGCTCCTCAACTTGTTTTGCTTCAATCAATATACTGGTGACGCACCACTCCATTTACATATTTGGAAGCGGAAGATTTACGGACCCAGGAGCTATGCCTGCCCTCAGTTATGGACCTGGTCAAGAGTGAACAGGCTATAAATGAGTCCAGGCAAGGGGAATGGGGGTCCTGAATGGTTAGGTGCTTAAAATGACTGGCCTGGACGGGATCACACTCCCCCAAAGGGCCATGTTCACAATTTGGGTGTACTTCGGACCCAGTTCTCTTCATTGAGAAACAGATTTTCATTGTGACTTGGAAGACCGGCCACCTGTACCTCTAGAAAAGGTAAATTCAGCAGGTGCAGAATACGCTTGCTGAAATTTGCTCAGAAACTGTAAATGTATGCAGTAGGGATGGGCATTTTATTTCGGAAACAGTAGGTTATGAAACGAACCACGCGAGCCCAGGTGGTCCTCGGAACTGGCTGATAGATGCAGATCCAATTGCTTTACCTTTCTCTATCTCAATCAGGGTTAAAATCCAGCAAGGAAGCATGCTGCGATGTCATCTGTGCTAGATCTGTGAGGCCGGCCAATCAGGAGCTGTGCAGGGACAGGCATCATCTCGCCTCTCCCTCTGATTGGCCAGCAGCATGAAGCAGGAAAGATGACTTTGCAGCGTGCTTCCTGGTTGGATTTTAACCCTGCGCGAGACAGAGAAAGGTAAAGCAATTGGATCCGCATGTATCATCCGGTTCCGAGGACCACCTGAGCTCGTGTGGTTCATTTTGTAACCTACTGTTTCCGAAACGAAATTCCCATCCCTAGTATGCAGGCACTCCTCACTTAATGACAGAGTCCCATTCCTACAACTGGGTCATTAAGTGAATTGTTAAGTAAGGAGCTTAACATGAATGTCTTGTGTTGAGGTTGCCTTCCTTGCAGGTTAGCAAGAGTGGGAAGGCTCTCCAGAAGGCCATGGGAGATCAGAAAAGAAGGGGAAATAGAGATGGAGGTGTCCACTCCGCTACTCTTGGGTCATTCTCCTCCCTGGTGGAGGCGTTGTGACACTCACAGCAGCACTCGTCCCTTGGAAGCAACAGGAGGGAGTGGAAGGTATGGTAGTAAAGGATGCTGTAGTGTAGCCCCACTTCCTTCCCCACTGAGCTCTGTAAAGGTAGGTTCAGGTGAGCAGAAGCAGGCCACATGTCTTGGCCCAAGCCTAGTGGGTTGAAACAACAGGTTCTTCCTGAGGCAACAGATAGGTTTTGGCCGCTGCTGGTAGTTGTAAGTCTGACTGGTCATTAAACAGGTAGGTTGTTAAGTGAGGAGTGGCTGTACTTGCTAGTCTTTTACTCAGTCATTAACATGGAGGGAGTCTGTCCTCCATTTTATGTGCTGTTGTATATTCTGCTCAAGCTTCTTCTGAGGGCATTTATACACGACCCCTAAGCTGCGCTGCAAATGGCTCCCAGCTCCGGAGCTTAGAAATGTTTCCCCACCAGCTCCGGAGTTTGCAGACAATTAAGTGCGACCCCGCCCACTTTAGCGCGACCCAGTGCACTTTTCTTGTACGTTCTCTCTGGAGGTGAAAAATATTTGATGCGGATAAGAGTGCCGGGCTCTCCTCGCTTGTCTGTTGTTTTTTTGCCTCTCGCCCCTTTAAGAGCCCCTTGAGACGGAACCAGGAAGTAACGGGGCTCGTGGCAACTTCGACCAGCACCGGCAGATTAGTAAAGGCTTCTTTTGTCCTTTTTTCCCCTCCCTCCCCTCACGCCGACAGGAGCAGGAAGTGCTGAGGGGTGGGGACGCAGGAACAGAAACGAACCCCCAAGATCTCTGGTCCAAATTTAAGGGACCAGTGGATCTTAGGGGTTGTGTGAAAAGGCCCTGACTGAGGGAGTTTCCAGCAAAGCTGCCATGTTTAGTGTGCTTCAGCTTGTTGGGAAAGTGAACGAAAGAAATAAAATAGGGATTTGAGACAAAATAACAGAGCATTTAAAAGAGTTAACGTTTTTATTTGTGTCAAGGGAGTAGATTTTGATCCACGAGAGCTCCATGCTGTAATACAGACTTATAATCTTAAAGTATTACAAATTATTTACTCTTCTTTTTTCTGCTTGAGGGAGAGGTTCTTCCTCCTTACAGCTGGAGCTGGGCCTTTTGAGGAGAAACAATGAGCTTCTGAGTCGCTCTCCAGCATCCAAATGTGTGCCTTCGCTTGTATGACACATCATCAAGTACTCCGCCATATTGTCTCTTTCTTTCTCTGTCTTATGCAGTGAATGTGACTCTGGACCCGGAAACGGCACATCCCAACCTCCTGCTGTCCAACGATCTCAAGAGCGTGAGATGGGAAAGCAGAAGGCAAGAGCTGCCTGACAGGCCCGAGAGATTTGACTGGGAGCCCTTTATACTGGGCAGGGAGAGGTTCTCTTCTGGGAAGCAGTGGTGGGTGGTGGGTGTGGAGGAAATGGAAGGGTCCTCACCCGCAAAGGCCAAGCAGGAGTCCGTCAGGAGGAAGGAAAAGATGGGGCCAAAAAGCAGCGAAGAGAAATGGGAGGCGGAAGAGAAAATAGCAGCCAAGTGGAGGATGTGGGCAGTGGGGGTCGCGAAAGAGTCCATCCCGAGGAAAGGAAAAATCAACCTGAATCCAGATGGAGGGATCTGGGCTCTGGGGAAGGATCTACTTGACTCGCCAAGGATCCCGTTGACTCCCTATCGCCTCACAGCGTTTACATCTCCCGAGAGGACCCTTCTGAGCTTGAGGCAGGAGCCCAAGAAGATCCAGGTATGCCTGGACTATGACAAAGCTCACGTGGCATTTTTTGACGCGGATACGAAGGATTTGATGGCTGCTTTCTCTTCTGACTCGTTTTCTGGAGAGAAAATCTGCCCCTTTTTCTGGGCATACTGGGGCACAAGGCTGAGCTGTTGAATCTGGAGCGGAGCCCGTCCACCTCCGTCGGCACCTCTTCCGTCATCACAACGCTCTGTATCTAATGTGTCCCCTGTGTTGTGCCGCCACCCACCCTGCCCAGGTTTCCTGCTTGACAACTCCTGGCAACCTCAGCCAGCCAGTCCTGCTGCCTGGGGATAATGGGAGTTGTAGTGGGTTACGAGGTGGTGAAAGCCTGGTCTCTAGCTTCCTGAAGATGAGGTGACAGCCACGGTCTTAATATTCTTCCCAGCCTGGACTTTCCACTTTTAACTAGTTGAACAGTCTACCTAGAGGTAAGATTTGTGAAAGAAAGCAATCGGGTGTGGACACAAATAAAGCCATTGGGGCTCAAAGGCTCCCCTTCATCCCCGAGCTTTTGACTCATAATTTCTATAAAAAAGCACAGCAGGTCAGCAAGAAAGTCAAAGTGAATCCCCGGTTGAGACAGAGGCGAGGAAATAGAGGCGAGAAAAGAGCAACCTGAAACTTTACATTTCAGACCTTTGAAGGAGGCACATGTAGATAAGGTCTTTAAAGAAAATGCCTTGGGGGTTCCCAGTCTCTTCCTGTGGTACTGTAAAAGATTGGCTTTCTTGTAGAAGGGCCTGCACTTGGCCTTTATTTAACCCTGTCTGTAGATCTGTGAATAAAGATGTGGCATAGTACCAAATGAGCTGCCTAGATGCCCTAAGCACATCCAATCTCAACTGATTTCGGAAGCTAAGCAGGGTCAGCCCTGGTTAGTACTTGGATGGGAGACCACCAGGTGCTATAGGCGCCTGGAGTAGGAACTGGCAAACCACTCCACTATTCCTGCCAAGAAAACTCCATGGACATGGGGTCACGAAGAGTCGGTCACGACTGTAATGACACAACATACACACACAAAGTACCACATTGCCTGAAGCCTTCAGTGCTTTCTCATTGTCAAGGAAGCTGGGTGGCTAAGCTTGTCCAGGTTCTAGAAGTCT
The DNA here is from genome assembly GCA_037367245.1 of Phrynocephalus guinanensis. Lineage (NCBI taxonomy): Eukaryota > Metazoa > Chordata > Lepidosauria > Squamata > Agamidae > Phrynocephalus > Phrynocephalus guinanensis. The sequence goes on along the minus strand of CM074744.1, from coordinate 25,408,081 downwards.
AGGTAAGATCACTGCCACACACTCCCCACTGTCATCACCCTTTAGCTCTATGTTACTTAAAAAAATCCCTGGAGGATGAGTGTGTGTGTGTGCCCAGCTGACTCTTATACTCCCAGCTTCTGATTGTCTTATTTCCAAAGGCAGAACTTAAACTTGATTCTGTACTTATGTCCACACACCAACCTTGCTAGGTAGGACAAAATACCAAAATTGTCCCAAAGTTACCAAAATTACTTCCCTGGCCAAGACACTGATTTAGCCGCACTCGCTCCCTTCCCCCCAAGGACTACACTGTGGTAAAAATATTATCATTTTAATTAAAAAGTAGGGAAATGATTTTTTTTATTCCAAACACCAAAAATACAGTAAAAAATAAGGCAAAGGCAAGGCAAAAAAGATACAGCTTGATGTCTAAGCAGTTTTAGGAAAATCAATCCATTAAAATAATAAAAGCTTATTAAGTAGCGCTCTTCCTACGAACCACAAAACCCATCTTTGCTGAAAAGCTGCAATGACTAAAATCTCTAAAACGAAGCCATCTTGCAATTCACACAACTCTTCACACTAAGAAGCATATTTCATTAGTAGTGTACAGTAATAACCTCTCCCATCCTCATCCAGTCTCTCGGATGGCAGCCTATCACAGTGTAGCCAATCTCCATATTCATCAAGAGGCTTTTCCCTTTCTCCGCCCAAAGTCCTCATGAGATAATGTCTCTTGTTCAAGTTCTTAAGAATGTAGATGTTTTGTCTACCTCTAGCTGCTTTCCCTATCTCAGGCGATAACACACTGCACCTGTGAAAGCTTAGAAGTGAAGTTGGGAAATTACTTTTGGAAACCAATCTTAGTCATATGGCTACCAGGACACTTTTCTGCCTGGAGACAGAGGAAGCATGTAATCAATTTTTTTTAAAGTACAATCTTCCATTGGCAATCAACAGGACGGAAGGGTAAAATAAATCTGGTCTTTTGAAGTTTGTCAGCTCACCAGCTGTTTCAGTGTCCGAAAAAAATTGAGTCAATTCCTTTCTCACCAAAGGAACAAAAGGTTCAGTCAATAAGTACCATGTGTAAATTCTGAAATGTAGGATCAATTAATGATTCCTTCACCATCCATGGAAATTCATTTGTCATGACCCTGGAGTAGGCACTCCTAAAAACGGGCTTGCTTCGGATCAAACAGGTAAAACTTGCAAAATATGCTGAACTTGAATGCAACATCTTCAGACAACTGAAATGTAACCTTTTAAGTTTTAATTACAATCACACACCATCTTGCAAAATAGCACGGCCACATGAACTGCCAGAATGAAGAAGGAGCCCCACCCAAGGAAAGAAACGTCTACATGGTTATTTTCCTTTTTCTCTTGCCTACTTTATGGCAATCTGTTGCAAAACTTGAAAGCCTTGTTATCACCTCAGTTACTTATCAGAGTACAGACCTATGTCCCTGCACCAAATAATATAGCCAATCATGGGGTGGGGATGGGGGACATCCAGGGCCTTCTTTCCCTTTTAGTATACTTTTGTGCACTGTCAAGTTTGTTTCTTGTTTTGACTTACTGTATATACCAGTATATACCAGGGAACTCTGTGGAGAGAGTTTCTTCCTTTAAATTCCTGGGAGTTTACCTCACTGAAGACCTCTCCTGGGGAAGCAATACAACCAAAGTAGTCAGGAAGGCCCAGCAGAGACTGCATTTCCTCAGGCTCTTGTGTAAGAACAAAGTGAAGCAACAACTGATGATCTCCTTTCACCGGTCCAGAATTGAAAGCATCCTCACATATTGCATTACCGTTTGGTATGCTGGATTGACAGCTGCTGACAGGAAGACACTACAGAGGGTGGTAAGCACAGCTTAATATATCACGGGTCCCCTAAGTGCACTGGACAACATCGCTAGGGATCGTTGCCTCAAGAGGGCTGAAAAAATTCTTAAGGATGATTCACACCCCGGTCAGCACCTCTTTACCCTGTTACCATCAGGCAGAAGATATCGTAGTATAGCCTGCCGCACCAAGAGACTGAAGAACAGTTTTTATCCATGGGCTGTCAAACTGCTGAATGGGAAATAATCCCAGGACAAGTATAGAAGAACTGACCTGTGGGCTGGTGCATTCTGTGTTAAGTACACAGGGTACAATAAGACTGAGTGGTTGTTAGTGGGATGGGGGTGGGATGGGGGTGGGGGTGGGCAAGGAAGACTCAGCCAATTTCAATGCGTACATGTTGTACATTGGCAATAAAGGTATTATTATTATACCAGTCCTTAGTACAGGACAGTTCACAAAGTAATTCCCCAAACAGCACTTTGCCCTCTAGCAAGCTAGGTACTCATTTTACTGACCTCAAATGGAAGGATGGAAGGCTGAGTCAACCTTGAGTCAGCTACCTGAGCCTGTTGAACTCAAGCTCAAGAAATGAGCAGAGGTTTGACCACAGTCCTGCAGTTTAACCACTCCATCATGGGGCTCTGTTGTGATCCCACAACTTCTGTTGTGAAGTCCATGTAAGTAAGGGAGGGAATGAGCATAACATCTGCAGAATGATCTCTCTTTGATTTTCAGTCGGGTGGCATAGATTTCTAACTCTCGAGTTAGAATACCTCTTAATACCTCTTCTCCAAAGCGACTCCTAAATCATACTGCTGATTTTTACAAAAAGAAGCTGATAGTAATTAGGAGTGGTTTCAATTTATTTTAAAGGTTTTGCCTGTTTCGCTGTCTGTTTTGTGAAATCTGTGGTGTTCAGTGAGTTGAAGCCCATCTCGGGAGCATCTTCCACACATGGGTCAATATGTGGATGAATGAGTGGAGGCTACGTTTCTCATAACCCCATTCCTGTCACCCATCATCTGAAGGATTTTGAGTGTGGACCCCTGAAAGGGGAATCCTGCACAAGAGCGGCAGTCTGTGCCTCCATTTCCAAACCAACCAATAACAAGCAACCACATTGTGGCTTCTTAAAGACGCTTCTCTTTTCATGTGAGTTCTCAGCAGATAGAATCATAGAGTTGGAAGAGACCTCAGGGGCCATCCAGTCCAACCCCCTGCCATGCAGGAACCCCCATCACAGTATTTCCGACAGATGGCCATCCAGCCTCTGCTTAAAAACCTCCAAAGAAGGAGACTCCACCACCCTCCTTTCTGGCAGCAGATTCCACTGCCAAGTTCTTCCTAATGTTTAAATTATCACCTGTTCCACTTTTGTACTGTATTTGGTTTTTGTGATGGCTACCCAGCTCCTCAACTTGTTATGTTTAAATGGAATCTCTCTTCCTGTAGTTTGAGACTGTTGCCCCGTGTCCTAGTCTATGAAGCCATGGAAAACAAACCAGTCTCGTCTTCAATGTGACATCCTTTCAAATATTTTAACATAGCTATCATATCTCCTTTCAGCCTTCTTTTTGTAAGGCTAAACACTCCCAGCTCCCTAAGACAGATCCATACATACATTCAGACCTTCTCAAGTGATGTGTCTGAGGATGGGTTGTTCATGGGCAGAGCAATGCCTCTCCTCAAGTGCTCTCCTGAAAATACATTGCAGCCTTAGAATATGGTTAAAAGGGCCAAACCAGATGTAGGATGGAGAGGAAGCTGGGAGAAGGGTAAGCTGTCTTGTGCAGATAAGCCTTTGTCTGCATTTAGCAGGGATCACATTAAGTCAGGCATGTCCAAACTTCAGCCCTCCTGATGTTTTGGACCACAACTCCCAGAATTCTAAGCTTAGATTGCCAATGACAAAGGACTATGGGAGTTGTAGTCCAAAACATCTGGAGGGCCGAAGTTTGAACATGCCTGCATTAAGTAAAAGGGGGAAATGGAATTATGATGTGGTGGCTTTGGTTCTGGGTTTCAATAATCCCACTGGATAAGGCCACCATTTCCTGTATCTGAACCGGAACCTGTAGAGACTGGGAAGAGGCCAGCAACAGTGGTCAGGTAAGCATGTTTTCATTTATTCAGCTTTTCCTTCTAGAACAGGTGCGCAAAAAAAAAAAAGAATACAACCACAGTGTCAGTCAAACTTGACGGATTTAATGGTGAAGTCTCCTTCCACCGAGAAGTATTCTGCCGAGTCCAGTCCCAGACGGTTGGGAAATTTGATCGTGTGGTCTCCATTTATCTTCACGGTCACTTCATCCGCATCAAAGTGGACACAGATCTGGCAAGGAGAGGCCAAGGAATTTAATGATGGTTTTTTTTTCCCGGAGGGCCACATTCACTCAGTTCCACCACCCAAAGATCAGATCATTGATAAGAATCCTGGTGTTGTTCAGAAACCATTGGTTCCATGCACAGTTCATCCCATGTATGGTTCCACTTTCTCTTTCAATGGTACAGGGGGGGGGGGCAACTGAAACAGAGAGAGCTGGGCATGACTAGCCTTGTGGGGAAAAGGAGAAGGGAGGGAGATATAGCACTGTTCAAATACAGTACAGTGGAACTTTGTATAAAGGAATTAATTCATTTCAAATGAAATCCTGTTCAGCAATTTTTCCTTTATACGAATTTCCCATAGGAATGCATTGAAAACAGAGTAATCCCTAATCACAACCATTTTTATGTTGTATGGATTAACGATTCTGTTAAGCAAATTTCTCCTATCTCTGGAATTTTTTATGTTGTACAGATTTTATGTTATGCAAACCATTTGTTATACGAGGGTCCACTGTACTTGAAAGGTTGCAATACACAGCAGTGGCAGGACGTGTTCTTGGTCAGCCCAGAGTGCAGGACATGCAACAATGGACTCAAGTTTATAGGAAGCCAGATTTCGGTTCAGTATCAGGATAAACTTCCTGACTGTTAGAGCAGTACGACAATGGAACCAATTAGCTTGAGAGGTGGTGAATGCTCCAGTACTGGAGGCATTCGAGGGTGATCTGGACAATCACCTGGCAGATAGCCTTTGTTTTGGATTCCTGCCTTCAGCAGGGGCTAAACTCGATGGCTTTGTAAGGTCTTTCCAATTTAAGATTATTTTTTTAGAACACCCCCCGACAAAAAAAAAAACCTAACCCTTTGCTCAAACGAAAACCCTAATCGTTTTGAATTGTTCAACCACAGATCTATAGTCATGGGGATGAGGTGCTCCAACAACGACATTCTGGTGAATAAATGTTATTCATTAATTATAACTGTGATTAAGTTAAGAAAGACAGAAGGATTGTGATACAGTTGTCCCCCACCCTTTTGCAGTTCATATACTGCGGTCCCGGTATATCGCAGGTCCGCAGTATATGAAAAAAAAGCCCTCCTGGGGTAAGGAGGAAAGGCCTTCCTGAGCCTGTGCTTCTCCGCAAACCGGAAGTGATTTCCGGTAAACCAGAAGTGACCTCCGGATCACTAGAAAGCATTTTTGAGGCCTCTGGGGGCCCGGGAAGCCCCTTGCAGGCCCGTTCAGGGCACCGTCAGGCCTGGGGTAACTACAAGAGCCCCCAGAGAGCCCACCCAGTCCCGGCCTGGCCCAGCATCCGCATATTGCGGATTTTCAATTATCGTGGGTCAGGTCGAGTCCCTAACCCCCGCGATAGGTGAGGGTTTACTGTACAATTGTTCATGTTTAAAGTGCACAGAATTGGTTTGCCATTGCTTTGTTCTGTACATAGAGTAAATATGTGGACATTTGCTATATCTAACTTCAAGCACCAATCAAAAGACAGATGGCAGCCGACACAGCAGAAGATGACTAAGGGCAGCCATAAAAAAATACTCGGAAAAAATTATATGAAGTATATGAACATTATATGAAATATTTTATGAAGTATAGAAATATGTTGCTGGAGACTAAACCCAAATAATTGGGTATTCCCAGTCACAGTATACAGATGTTAAACTTGGGCTGTTAAGAAAGCTAATGGGCAGAGAGATGAATTTTGGTGCTGGAACAGAGTTTAATGATACTGTAGTCTGCCAGAAACATATGGGTTCGAGACCCAGTCACTCCTGAGCACTTTCTATAAACTTAAAAGACTAAATGGCAGCTGTCATACATGGGAGATATCACAAAAAGACAAAACATGTAGGGTCCTGCATCAAGGCAGAAAAAATAAATCGCACAGATATAGGATGGGAGACATTTCACTGGAGAATAGTACCTGTGAAAGGAATCTGGGAGTCTGGGTGGACCACAAATTGAACACGAGTCAGCAGTGTGACACGTCGGCCAAGAAAGCCGATGCAATTCTTGTTTGCATCAACAGAAGCATAGTGTCTAAATCAAAGGAAGTGATAGTACTACTCTATTCTGCTCTGGTCAGACCCCACCTGGAGTACTGTGCTCAGTTCTGCTTCTTTAGAGGTTTTTAAGCAGAGGCTGGATGGCCATCTGTCGGGAGTACTTTAATGGGGGTTCCTGCATGGCAGGGGGTTGGACTGGATGGTCCTTGAGGTCTCTTCCAACTCTGTGATTCTATGATCACTGGAAAAGACAATGATGTTAGCAAAAGAAGAAGCAGAAAGAAAAGAGGATGGTCTAACATGGAACTGATTATCATTTTTTAAAATGGTCCTTATTTTCCGAGACCTATCATTACCAGGACTGATAATGGAGGTCATTAAGCCATAGGATCGCCATAAGTGTGAAACAATGTGATGGCATATACGGTAACTCCCCCCCCCCCAATATTCACAGAGGAGTGATCAGGTTTCCCTGTTGAAGAGTCCTCTAAATCCTGAAACCAGTATAACCTGCCTGTGTTCAAACCTCCGATGCTCACCTTGGTCTCTTCTCCTTCTTCAAAAGGGAATTGTGACTCGCGGAGCTCCGAACCCCAGTCTCCACTTGCCTTAGAGTTGCACACAATGGTCTTGGTATCTCCGAGACTATCAAAGCGAGCATTGAAGTGAAGGATCAGATCTGATGCATCTTGACCCAAGTTGAGAGCAAAGCTAACCAATGAAGGGACACATTTGACAGAAAGACAAGATACATATCAGAAACCATCATTACACACTTGTAAGAATCCAGGTTTGGGCAGATCCATCCTGGTGGTTCAGCTCAAATGTTGGCAAGGAGCTTTGCATTAACCAACTTCAGTCTAGGGAAGTGATCTTTGGAAGACTACATCCAGAATCTCCAAGGTGGGATAAACATTGAGAATGTAGTCTGGGAGGTGCTTGGAGATATAGCTTCAAGGTACTGTATAATGTTTCCATACTCTGGATTAGAGCAGTTGTTCCCAACCTTAGGTCCCAAAATGTTCTTGGACTAAAACTTCCAGAAGCCTTTGCCATCCGCTGTACTGGCCAGGACTTTGGGGAGTTGTAATGCAAGAACATCTGGAGACCCAGAGTTGGGAGCCACTGTTCTAGATCAGTGGTGGTGAATCTTTGGCACTCCAAATGTTTTGGACCACAACTCCCAGAATTCCAACCCTGTGTTGCCTTTGTTCCCCCAAAGGACTGTGGGAGTTGTGGTCCAAAACATCTAGAGTGCTGAAGGTTCACCACCACTGCTCTAGATCTTCCCTGCATTAGTGTTCACCAACAACCTGCCTAGTTACTAAAGTAGAACAAGAGATACCATTGCAATAATGTCTGGGGAGGTAGGAACACAGGAGGATCTAATGCCACCAGTTAACAACCAGCCATGGGATTTTTGGAATTTATGGACTACAGCCCCTAGAGGTCTGCAGGAATTGTCCCAACTAGATCTTTGGTGGCCTTAGTCAAAAGACGTAGTCCTTTCAGTATCTGCAATCACTTTTGGCTAAGAAATGATGCCTTTTCTTGGATCTGATGAAGACAGAGGAAGTGGCTAGGCAGGGCTAACCCTCTGGCAAGGCATCATGCACCTGGTAGTGTCCTAAGCACATTATAAATAGGGAGACTACTAGACCAGTAATGCCTTGCAGTTCCCATGGAACTGAGCTCTGTTCAGCCACTTTCTCTGTCTTCATAATGTCTTAAAGAAGCCACTATTTCTCTACTGAAAGTGATTACAGATTCTGGGAGTCTTCTTTTGCCTAAAGTCTGGCTGGGAGGATTCTTGTAAAACTTTGTTGGCTGCAGGGGCTGTAGTCCATGCATTCTGAAAATACCATGCGTATTGGCAAGAAAAGGCCAGCTACAGCCCCCTCCTCCCTTTTTTGACTTTAAGAAACATTTTTATTGGTCTGTAGAAATAACTGGCCAGGGTCAACACACAACAGCAAGCCAGATAGTGAGTTGTTGAATTCTGGCTTTTTGTGTATTCTCCCATCTGAAATCCATTAACAAACCATGGTTTGCGTAGGCCGTGGCAAGCTGCGATTAGAAGCCCTCGTTTGTGGTTGGCTTACAATACAAACTCTAGCTTGTAAAAAGACATGGCTTGTAACTCCATTTGAACCCTTGGTTTGTTTCCACTTGGTGGCCCAACTTAAAGCAGAACTTACCACAAGTCAAGGGGCATGGGAAAAAAAGCAGTACAGAAATGAGAAGAACCAACTTTGCTTCACCATTTTGCAGGGCAATTCATAGCTAAGCCAACAATCCAAGGCTAACATAAGCCATGGCTTAGTGTAGCTTGCAAATGCATTTGAGACTACGAAGATAATTCCCTGGTATAGTAAAGCACTGCTGTAGTGTTCAACCCATCACAGCAGGGTGTGGCTGAGTTAATGGGGAACTCGCAGTGTTCTACTTCACTCCTGTGGGGAGGAGAAACACCTGTCTGGATACCTCTCCGCCACTCCCATTCCAAGGGACCTTCACATTCATAGAATCATAGAATCATACAATCATAGAATCATAAAATCATAGAGTTGGAAGAGACCTCAAGGGCCATCTAGTCCAACCCCCTGCCATGCAGGAACCCCCATCACAATATTCCCAACAGATGGCCATCCAGCCTCTGCTTAAAAACCCCCAAGGAAGGAGACTCCACCACCCTTTGTGGCAGCATTTTCCACTGCCGAACAGCTCTAACTGTCATCAAGTTCTTCCTAATGTTCAAATGGAATCTCTTTCCCTGTAGTTTGAAACCATTGCCCCGCGTCCTGAAGCCATGGAAAACAAACCTGTTCCCTCTTCAATATGACATCCTTGCAAGTATTTAAACACAGCTATCATATCCCCTCTCAGCCTTCTTTTTGAAAGGCTAAACATTCCCAGTTCCCTAAGCCGTTCCTCATAAGACATTTCTTCCAGACCTTCAACCATCATGGTTGCCCACCTCTGTACCCGCTCGAGGTTGTCAACATCCTTTTTAAATAGAGGCGCACAGAACTGGACACAGTACTCCAGGTGGGGTCTGACCAGAGCAGAACAGAGTGGTACTATCACTTCCCTTGATCTAGACACTACGGTTCTGTTGATGCAACCAAGAATTGCATTGGCTTTCCTGGCCGCCGCATCACACTGCTGACTCATGTTCAATTTGTGGTCCACCAAGACTCCCAAATCCCTTTCACAGGTACTATTCTCCAGCCATGTATCCCCCATCCTATATCTGTGCAATTCATTCTTTTTACCTAGATGTAGCACCCTACATTTCCCTCTGTTGAAATTCGTTACGTTGCATGGAACTAAAATGTCATGGGAATTATACTGCCTTGGAAGCACTGCTATGGGACAGACAAAGCCCCGGTAGAACCTGAATACAAACCTCTTGGCATCTGGTGCCACTTGCCCTTTCACTTTGATGCACTCACCAGGCTTGACCGATAAATGGTGAAAGGCCATTCGCTGAAAGACAGACAGACACAAGCACCAGAAAAGATGTGGTCTCTAGCAGATATTGGGAAAGTTACTTTTTTTGAACAACAACTGTCCTTTTTATATCATTGGCTCATGGCTGTGCTGTCTGGGAATTCTGGGAGTTGTAGTTTTGGAAGTAAATGTTCTTGAGCTTGGCTAGTCAAGGGTACTAGATATGAAAGGCTATTTCTTTCATTTCACAAAACTGAAACAAAAAACAGCATACTGTGGGACCAGAAAGACTACATGATAATTTATTTTTTGTTTTAATCATTAAAAATATAGATAAGGAACAGTATAAGTGAAACATGCCCCACTTAGCATTCATTAATATAAAACTAAGAAAAAGAAAAACAGAAAAAGAAAAAAACTACATACACTTATGTGACTTTGTGCTCCCTTCACCCTTGGGACTATCCCTCTATTCCAAAACAATCTGTAATATTATTAACTCATTTATTAATGCCCTTTTGTGCTTTCCCCCCATTCTCTCCAGAAATACGCTGAATCTTCACTGGGAGTGTGGCCTTCTCCTTTCTCAAATACATATGTCATGAATGGATTCCAAATATTTTTAAAATCCTTGGTGTGAGATACTGCTTTGCTTATTTTCAAATTGCAATTTAATTTGTCATTGATAGCCATGTCCCACATTTCTTTATAAAATAAATTAGTTTTAGTTGAGCACAACATTCTGCAGATTGCTATCCGTTCCCTTGGCTTTAGAAAAGCAAATATTTCCCCACAGGTTTATATATCAGTATAAGGATGTGATCACGCTGGATTTCAAAGCCCATTCCATTATTAAAATCATAAGAACATAAGAACAGCCATGCTGGATCAGGCCAAGGGCCCATCTAGTCCAGTTTCCTGTACAGTGGCCATGCCAAATGCCTTTGGGAGCTCACTATATCTGTCTCCTGTCTGATACCACTCCTCTCCCCTGCATCTAGCCTTTGAAGTACCCTGTCTTTTGGCTCCAGGGTGCTTTTGTTTGAATGGCAGAGGTTTGGTATTTTTAAAGAGAAAGGGGGTACAATTGGGGGCAGGAGAGTTCCGCTTCTTTTGTGTTGCTTTTTTGGTAGTCTGTGATCACACGTCTCACTCCCTTGGGACGGTAACTATGTAGGTGTGTCCATATCACATCAGTGGTGACGTGCACAGTCAACAATACTCACTGTTACCTGCTGCTGGCTTGCACATTTTTTTCGTTCTTCTTTTTGACACTTTTAGCACTAGCTCACCTTTTGTTTTCCCTCTCTGCATACAACTGCACACAACACTGTTATGCACACTCTCACGCACGCATGCATCCTGTGGTGTATTTTTCTGGTGCAGCAGCAACCAACCCTCTTTATGGCTTTGGAAAGTGAGCAAAGCATGAAAGTTTTTTGTTGATTTATGTATATTTTATTTTATTATGTACCTTATATTTTGGCTTTTAAGATGTATTCTCTTGTTTAATTGTTGTGCTATCACATGTTGTAAACCGCCCAGAGAAACCCTTGGTGTAGATGGGCGGTATAAAAGTCAAATAAATAAATAAATAAATAAGGGAAGCCACGAGCACATTGAAGGAAAAGGAGAAGGAGAAGCTTAATCTCTTAAATCTGTTGATTGTCTAAGTATTGTTAATTGTTTGATGTTTGTATTTAATTTGATTTCCCATAATCTGATTTGTACTCAGTGTCTGTACCTATTGTTTCTGTATTGTGGCCCTGTTGCCAGATGGCCGTTATATGAATCCAATCAATCAATCAATCAATCAATCAATCAATCAATCAATCAATCAATCAATCAATCAATCAATCAATCAATAATCAGAAGGAAGCAGGGCAAATCTCCAACCAACCATGTTCTCTCTAACTGGTGGTGCTAAACAATATCTTCTAGAGCCAGTGGTGGCGAACCTTTGGCACTCCAGATGTTTTGGAGCACAACTCCCACAGTCCTTTGTCATTGGCAATAGGTAAAGGTAAAGGCTCCCCCCGCACATGCATGCTAGTCGTGTCCGACCCCAGGGGCGGTGCTCATTTCCGTATTCAAGCCGAAGAGCCAGTGTTGTGCAAGTCCATCGCCACGTGGCCAGCTTGGCTGCAAGGAAACACTGTTTTACCTTCCCGCTTTTTACAGCGGTACCTATTTATCTACTTGCATTTACATGCTTTCGAACTGCTAGGTTGGCAGGAGCTGGGGTCATCAGAGGCAGCTCGCTCCGCTGCGTGGCACTCGGGATTCGAACTACCGAGCTGCCGACTTTGCAGCTGACAGTTTTCGGAAGCCTTAGTCCACTGAGCCACCACGGCCATGTCATTGGCAATACAGGCTTGGAATTCTGGGAGTTGTGGTCCAAAACATCTGGAGTGCCAAAGGTTCTCCACACCTTTTCTAGACAGTGATGGAAATAGGAATAGGAAAAGGAGAAGCGAGAAAGAGAAAGAGAATTGAAAGAGGTTTGTGTGGGGGTCTGTTGCCACTTGGCCAAGCATGTCCTCCTTCCCATTCTGGTCATGGAATCTGTTTTTACACAGAGTGAAGGCCACCTCCATGGAGAGTCAGATATTTTGCTGCACCTTAGCAACAAAACTCAGACAGCTCCCCCCTCTCCAGCCATTTCGTTTTCTTTTTGTCTCATCTGTATTTTTAGCTAATTACCGTAGCTAGTCCTGCCCCACCCTCTTTCTTCCCTTTAGGCTTCTTTTATTTTCTCCCCTCTGCTGATAATTATCTTGCTTATTTTCCAGGTCAGCGCTATATCAGGTGCAGACTGCAGTGCTATACCACTTGTTAAACATGATTTCGCCCCTAAAGGAAAGAACGTGAACTCCCTAATTGTAAGCTACAGGGACAAGAATTTTTATATCTGTTGTTTGCATTATATACCTTAGAAATCAGTGATAGGGGAATTTGAGATCAAGAATAAAGTACAGTAGGACCCCCATATCCACTGATTCATTAACCACTGATTCAGTTATCCATGGTTGGCAGAAGAATAAATAAATAAATTCAGCAGCCGCAAAGTAAGCTACTGTCACAGACAGCAGCCTTAAAGCAAGCTACTGTCACAAACAGTAGCCATTAAGCAAGCTACTGTTACAAAACAGCAGATTGGGGTGGTGTTCTCTCTTATCCACGGTTTTTGTTATTCACGGGAAGACCTGGAACTGATCTGCGGCGGATACTGGGGTCCTACTGTATCCCAGAGGGATGAAGCATTCTGAAACTGGCATCTGTTTCCTGTCATTTCTTGTGTCCATTATCTTGTGAAAAGATTGTTCTGTTTGACCTATGTGGTGTACAAGAGGGAAAATGGTGGCAACGAATAGCTTAGATTGCGTTCTCCTCAATTCCAATTCATTGGATTAACTCTGATCACCCATTAAATCTTGTACCACCACCACCACCTTTAAACTGCAGAGTTATAAGGTACCCCATAGATCTCAGGTCCAGCCCCTCTCCAGGAGGCACAGTGGGGAATTGAACTCCTAACTTCTCATTCGGCAGCCTAAGACCTAAGCCTCTAATAAGCTATCTGGCAGTTCAAATACTTGGTACAGCTATCGTGCCTTTTCCAAGGAATCATGTGAATGACAGTTTGGCAGAAGTGGGACAGGCGAGAAAGAAAAAAGCAATTAGATTCTCAGTCAGGGAAATAGACATTGGCTCTCGTTTCCATTATTACCTGCCAATATGCAGGCGAGGCACACAATGCAGGAAGAGGGGGGTCCTCTACCCCTATATTCCTTCCACCCACTGGGAAAGAAGCACTAATATGCAGTTCAACCTTCTTCAGCCCACCCAGATATGTTGGACTACAGTACCCTTCAAGGTGATGGGAGCTGTAGTTTCCACACCTGGTTGGAAAAGGCGAAAGATGAGACACAAAAGTCCAAGTTCCACTAATGGACTGTCGTGATACAGGAGCACAGGGCAGAACCACAAGAAGTCAACAGAAGGGCTAAAATCCAGCACCAGTGGGACTTGGCTCACCCACCCCCCCATTTGGGTTCAATGGGCCAGTTCTCACTGTGACCTCACTGCTGGATTTCAGCCAGGATGGATGTGCAGCAGAATCAGGAGATGAGATTCTAGCTCCTACCTGGAATTCATTTTCCATTGTCAGTTTGCAGGCTAACACGAAGTCATTAATGAGTAAAAGAAGAACATTTCTCCCTGTTTGAGTTTCCCCTTGCAGGAGGCCAGATTTGTTTTGCAACACACCAAGGAGACCATTGTTCAGGAAGGCCATTATCAGCTTGGCCTTGGGGACAATTCTTCCCAAAGCCTCCCCAAGTCTGACTCAAACATACTGGCAAACATGCGGTGACCTTCTCCCACTATGGTATCATCTTGAATCATAGCACAGAAAGCTGGTGGGCCAAGGTGGTCCTGAGCAGCAACCCAACAGAGACATTTTGCGGCGCCCCTATATTTTAAGGGACGGGACCGGGACCTAAACGTGGCAACTTCAACATAATATCATTCCCCCTCCAGAAGGCTGCTGATACGTGACACACAACAACAAGCCTCTTTTCTGCTTCGTATCACACACAGCTCCTTCCCTCTAAGGGCCTTTTCACACGACCCCTAAACTCCGCCGCAAATGGATCCCAGCTCCGGAGCTTTAAATTGTTTCCCCACCAGCTCCGGAGTTTACAGATAATTAAGTGCGACCACGCCCACCTAAGCGCGTCCCAGCGCACTTTTCAGGTACCTGCTCTCCGGAGGTGAAAATTCCTGATGCGGATATAACGTAGTGACTGCCTGGCTCTCCTTGCTTCTGTTTGTTCTTTTTTTGACCCCCCCGGCCCCTTTAAGAGATCTGAATGCAGTGCCGGGACGGCAGAACGGAGGTGAGCGGCATTCTTTTTTTCCTTTTTTTCTCCCTCCCCTCACGCAGCCAGCAGCCAGGAGTGCGGAGGGGGTGGGAACGCAGGAACAGCGACAAACCCCTAAGATCTCTGGTCCGAATTTAAGTGGCCAGCGGATCTTACGGGTCGTGTGAAAAGGCTCTAACTCAGGGCACTTTTACATGACCCCTAAAATCCGAGGCAAAGGGCTCCCAGATCCGGAGCTTAAAAATGTTTTCCCACCAGCTCCAGCCTTTTAAAAAAATTGAATACGACCACACCTACCTAAGTGCGTCCCAGCGCACTTTTCAAGTACCTGGCCTCCAGGAGGTAAAAATCTTCCGATGTGGATTGTAAAGCTGTGAATCCTGGGCTCCCACACCTTTTGTTTGTTTTTTTGTCCCCGCCACCCCTTTAAGAGACAGGAATCCCTACGGGCTGCTCGGGGCTGCTTCCACAGGCAGACGTAGGTGAGCCTGCATTTTTTTCTCCCTTTTTTCTTTCTCCCCTCATGCAGACAGGAACGATGGAGTGCGGAGGGGTGGGAACACAGGAAGAGGGACAAACCCCCACGATCTCTGGTCCGACTTCTGGGAGTTGCAGTCCAGGAACATCTGGGCGCCCACAGGTTGAGAACCACTGCTGAAACTGTTTGCTGCCTGAGCGTCTGACCAATGCAGTGGCTCCCAACTTTGAGTCCCCCGATGTTCTTGGAGGACAACTCAATACATCCTGGCCAGCACAGCTTATGGTGATGTCTTCTGGGAGTTGGAGTAGAAGAATATTTGGCGACTCCAAGATGGGGACCACTAGCCTAATGGCTGGGGCAATCTTGCATACCAAACAGCAGAACCTGGGGCGGGGGAGAAATGTTTTTGGGACCTACAGCTCCCAGAATCCATGCTGCCTGGACATTTCTGGGAGCTTTAGGTTCCCTCCAAAATAGCTTTTCCAAGCTCATGAGGGAAAAGAAAGAGTTACCGTAAGTCTTCCCAGAACATGAAAGTAAGTCTTCCTGGGGCAACAATGGGCCCCATAGATCCAAAGAAACTGTGTTTCAGAAGAGGGCACTGAGTTATTATATGGGTGGGTGGTGTGGAGGCAGTCATAGAGTAATTAGCAAACCATTTGAAGTTGAGCATGGAAATTTCCATTCATTCTGCAAGGGATAGTGCTGAGACCATACCCCACTGAGGTGATGTTTGTAGACTGTCTCAACTTCCTATGGACATCTGCCATAGGTTTGTGGGACTCACATCTACCGTTTTTATGCACTGTCCCTGAAGGGGTGGTGCCCAAGCTGATAAAGTGGAATTTCCTCCGCAGAAGCTTGCAATAGGTTTTGATTTTTTTTTTATTTCAGTGGTTCAATAAAAGTATCAGCCTACTCTTGCATTTGTGCAATCCTAAGAAACACAAGGCTTTTTTCTTTTTTCTTTCTTTTTTCATAGGAGTTCCTTTTGGAAGATGGGCAGCATTCAAATGCATAAATAAATAAATAAATAAATAAATAAATAAATAAATAAATAAATAAATAAATATTCTGCTCCCTGAAATTCACACACCCTTGAAGTGTGATGCAGTGGCAGGCCTCTCTCCTTGTAATCAGAAGGTGTAACTAGAGTTATTCAAACATGTGGCAAGCCCATCTGAAGACAGGAAATTCTTTACATTCCTAAAGTAAGTGTGTCTGTGAAGATTCTCAGTCATCCAGGTGAGTTTATCTGGAAGTTGAGTCATGGCTACTGGACTTCTTTTTTGAGAGATAGAATCGTTTCGCTGTTCATCCAAACAGACCGATGAAGCTGTTTGGATGAACAGCGAAACGTTTCTATCTCTCAAAAAAGAATTCCAGTAGCCATGACTCAACTTCCAGACCTAAAGTAAGTGGACAAGTTCAGCCCAAGACAGTGTACAATTAGAGGGAAGTAACATCTCATCCTGTGTATACTGCTTGCCTCTTTATGGTGAGGCCCCATCTGGAGTATTGTGTACAGTTCTGGTCATCATACCTCCAGAAGGATATTATGGATATGGGAAAAGTGCAGAGGACAGCAACCAGAATGATTAGGGGACTGGAACACCTTCCTTACCATCTGAGGCTGCAATGGCTGGGCCTCTTCACTCTTGAAAAATGGTGCCTAAGAGGTGACCTGATTGAAGTTTATAAAATCATACACGGTGTGGACAAGGTAGATAAGGAAAACTGTTTTCCCTATCGCACAACACTAGAACTAGGGAGCACTCCATGAAACTTTTGGGTGCTAGATCTCAAACAAATAAAAGTACTTTTTCACCCAGAGGATCACTGGTCTGTGGAACTCCGTGCCAGAAGAAGTGGTGACAGCCTTGACAGCTTTAAGAAAGGATTGGACAAGTTCATGGAGAACAAGAGTATCAATGGCTATCATTACGGAAGCCTAAGGACAACCTGCAGGGAATTATAAGCAGTTGAAGACATCTGCTTGGGAAGACCCTGAAGCAAATGGTGAGCCACTGTGTGAGACAGAATGCTGGACTGAATGGGCTGTGGCCTCTTCCAGCAAGGCTGTTCTTATGTATGTTCAAAGTCAAAGCACATCATTTTCCAAGGCAGGTCAACCCATCATGTATCTCTATCAAAATGGCAGCAGGCCAGAGTTAAGGTTAAAAGTTGTTGTTTTTTTGGCCACACAGAAGGGTGACATTCTAGAACTAGAACTCTCAGAATCCATCAACAGAGTCTTCCTTTAACTGAGATAACAACACAGCTTAAAAACAGATTGAATTCCACCACCCCAAGAGGATGCACTCACTAACCCAAACGTGACACCACATGATTTCTAAATTAATTCCACTTAGAAAGGAGCTTATAGTGAGGCAAACATAAACAAACCCTCAGCTTCATGATTAGAAACAAATTTTCCTCAGACAATTCTAGAACTTAACCGAAAATATCTTTTTGATAGCATCTTCCAGAATAACCCAGCTGCCACTGTAGTCCAAACAAGCTTCTGCTCTGATATTGAGGTGATTAATAATAATAATAATAATAATAATAATAATAATAATAATAATAATAATAATAATAATAATAATAATAATAATAATAATAATAATAATAACTTTATTTGTATGCTGCCTTTCTCCCCGAAGGGACCCAATATGTGATATGTTTTAATTGTGTTTTCTATCCTGCTTTCCTACCAGAAGTTCCAGAGAGTGTAGCCGTGTTAGTCCTTTCAATAATTGCAGGCAAAACTCAAAGAAAAACAAAACAAAACAAAAGATACAAAACATGGGACACCTTAAAGACTAACTTTCATATTTTATGTAATGTTTCATGGACACATCCACTTCTTCTTTCTGCCGCTATATGTCTGAAGAAGTGGATGTGTCCACGAAATGTTACATTAGAATATGAAAGTTAGTCTTTAAGGTGTCTCATGTTTTGTGTCTTTTGTTTTGTTTTGTTTTGTTTTGTTTCTCGTTGATTTTTTTCCCTACCAGAAAGGACATTTGAGGCACTGAACATTTACAACATGAATTAAAAACAAACACCTTGAGAGAAAGGCTTGGTAGAAGAAACGTTGCAAACAGCTGACCAGCTTACGTCAGCATTGCAAACAGCTGACCAGCTTACTACGTGCAAAAGGCCTGCCTGAGTTTAGGTGCAAATTTGGCTTCCATTCAAGAGAAAATATCTTGGATGCAAGATTTTGGGACACTACCTGCATCCGCAAAGCTGTGCCAAGATTAATGGAAGAAACAACACCTTACTCCAATTGTATCAACAAAACTGAGGCTTCATTGGCAGACTAATTTAGAACATTCCCTTTCCGATACTGTTGTAGCTTCCTAAAGACTAAATTACTAGATTATGAACCTGTTTTTTTTTGGGGGGGGGCAGAATTTCATTGAACTCTAGAGAACGCACAGTTCTTAAAAAGTTACTTATAGGGAAATTCACTCCTCCGCCTCCATAAAAAAATGAAAGTAAAACGAGATAAAAGATGTTACTAACCTTGGGAAAACAATGTTGCTTTTCCTTGTGCATGAAAATTTAAAAACATCCACCTATCACTGACTCGGGACTAGCCAAAGTCCATTCTGTACCCCTCCTCACCCCCCTATTAAAACCAAAACCGGGCTTCCCTCCAGATAGTCATAATTATATTGCAGAGCAAACCACAAGAAAACATATCATACGTCCACAGCCCACGCCTTCCTGCTACAGACAACTTACAGGCAGCATTGTGTGTCAGCTCAGTGACTCAGCTCCTTCCAGGCACAATTGCCCTGCTTTCCACTAGCTTTAAAGAGGGGGCAGGAAAAGGCGCTGCCTGATTTCAGCCAATGAAGGACAAGCCAAGCAAGCCTGACGAGGCCAATGGTGTGTGTGTGTTGGACTCTCACCTTTCATTCAACAAAAGCATTTCTGCCTTTATCCATGCTTGTGAAGTACCCCTGCCATGGGTAGAATACTTTGCTTTCTTGTAACATCCCACCTAGCATCTTCAGGCTGGGGGTAACTTGTTACAGCGTTTCTTTGTAAATTAATTCATGTTTTCCCAACAGAGCTGTCATGAATTTTTTCCCCCAAACCAAGAATAGATCCTCCTTTGTGTTGTTGAGTCGTTCAGTCATGTCTGACTCTTCGTGACCCCATGGACCAGAGCACGCCAGGCCCTCCTGTCTTCCACTGCCTCCCGGAGTTTGGTCAAATCCATATTAGTTGCATCGATAACACCATCCAACCATCTCATTCATTGCTGTCCCCTTTTCCTTTTGCCTTCAATCTTTCCCAACATCAGGGACTTTTCCAAGGACTCCTCTCTCCTCATGAGGTGGCCTTTAATTAAAACAAATTATTGTAATTTGGGAGAGGCACTTTCTAACTCTCCCGCTGAGCCATCACACTCGTCCTTGAACAAACCATTCACTCGCTCTGTTCTACTCTAACTCACGGAGTTATTGTAGGAGGAAGTAAAGAGGAGGAATCCATGTTATTGCTTGGCTGAGTTCATGGAAAGAAAGGGTAGATATCAATCTAGCCAATAAAAACTAAACTTGCAACCTAGGGGATAGAATTGCAATTAAAAGAAAAGTGTCTGACATCCAACTGGCGATGTGCACAGGTGGATTTATACCTGAAGCATTAACTAGCAAGGTTATTTATTTATTTATTTATTTATTTATTTATTTATTTATTTATTTAAAGAATAACTTTCTGAACTGAGATTGGCAATCATGGTGCTTTGTTCCCACATCTAAACAAAAAGGTCGCACCCCACAGACATGTAAATAATACATATTTGAAGCCTTTTGGTGATTCACGCATCATCCATACTCTACTCAGTGATAAATTGCGCTGAGTATATATTACCCCGTAGACTACAGACTAATGCTAGGAAAGGTTGAAGTCAGCAGGAAAAGAGGAGAAGCAAATGTGAGCTCAATTGACCTCCTAAAGGAAGCCATAGACCTGAGTTTGCAAGAAGTGACCAGGGCTGGTTGAGGACAGGACATTTAGAGACTGTTCTTTCATAGAGTCACCACAAACTGGAGGCAATTTGATGGCACATCACTACAACAAACTACTCAGTTCAGGCCAGTAAGTGAGGAACTTCTGAGAAAGGAGTTATGACTGAAACAGCTGTTTTCAAAAGAGAATTTGGAAGGATCGTCTATTCCCTTGGAGCAGTAATTAGGCCTTGATTGCCTTGATTTAGGTGACAGAATTTCCTTCCACGTGAGCAGGAGCTATAGAAGGACAAATCCTTGGAGTGGTCATGGCTAGTAACCTGCTGACTGAATACAGGGCCATGATAGCTGTTGCCCAAGGCTGACATGACTCTTCCAACCTTGAAGGAGTCACATCAGCCACGTGGACCTAAACATTTCCACGTCTTCTCTCTTCCTGCTCTGCAATGCCACTGGTTAAAAACTGTGCAGTTGCAAACAGGACATCAGGCACAACACTTTTGTTTGTACGTACCTTTTTCATTTTATTTTAGGGCATTACAAGATTTTACCTCTGGATGCATGTCTCCCTCAGAGAGACAGCGATGTCAGAAGATGCAATTCTTCACACAGTTTTGGATAAAGGAGATATTTTGTAGTACTTTGTTTTTCTTCAAACAGCTCCAGTTCTGGCACCTTGATGGTGAACAGAACTCTGACGCATCTATTTATTTATTTATTTATTTATTTATTTATTTATTTATTTATTTATGAGCTTGTATCCCGCTCATCTTCCCAGCGGGAACTCTGGGCAGCTAACAAAGTTAAAACACATAAAATAAGTAAAAAAGCGTCCGAGCAGTAAAGCAGCGGAGGGCAAGATGGTGGCAGATGGAATAGGGGAGAAGAAGAAAGGGGGTAAAGAAAACAAAAATCTGTTTTTTTACAGCCACCATTTGGGCTCCCTTTGTGCCATTACTACGGCTACTTTCGTTCCCGATTCAAAACATCAACTCACTCCAAAGTTCAATGCGTTTATAAATCTTCTTTGGAAAAAAAATAGCAATCCCCCCTCCCAAGACTCAAGCACATGGTTCAACTACAATACAGTCCCAGGTAAATTGACACAGAATTTCAGTTTTAATCTCCGACCAGCCCTCAGAGGCTGCGTTGCCCTCTGGTTCTGAATCCATCAAACATTATTTTATAAGAATGAACAGCTACGACTCTAAGCCCCTCAAGAAACAGAAGCTGGATGCCTTTGAACATGACTCTGATGCCTATGTGCCCTAGGCACATATATTTCCTAGGCCAGACAAGCTACTTGCGCCTTCTCAACCAATTTTCAAAAACAGACGAATTGTAGGAAAATTCTCTCTCGGGGCAGTTGTGTAACCCTCTGAGGTCAGTTTAGCGCCCTTCTCAGGTCTGCGTTCTAGGCCGGTGGTGGCGAACCTTTTAGAGAGCGAGGGCCCAAACTGCGATTCAAAGCCCACTTATTTTTCGTGAAGTGCCAATACGGCAATTTAACCTGAATCCAGGTGGTTGTGAAGGGGCGATGTCAGGTGCCCCCAGAAAGGGTTACGAGTGTCACCTTTGGCACTCATGCCATAGGTTCACCAACACTGTCCAATACAATCAAGGCAGAGGGACATTCCAGCTTTTGAATCAAAATATAATAAGAATGATGAAACATGTAATTTACCCTAAATGTTTATTTTTAAAATCCCTGGTTACAAATCCTTCAGGAAAGTGAGTATCGAAGAGCAGGCTTTTGAATTTCCCACCCATCGGGAAAGCCGGGGTGGGTGGGTGGCGGCAGCTTGTGGGCTCATTTGTAGCCCCAGTTTACTCTCCAGTCACACCACTCCAGGTATCCCAAAAGCGGCGTGGCTGGAGACGAAACTGGGGCTATGAATGATCCCACAAGCCACTGCCTCCCCTTCGCCTGGCTCTCTGCATGGAGCATAGTGGCGTGCTCTGAGCGGAGGGGGGAAGTGTTGTGGCAGTGAGGGGGCAAGGGCTCCATGTGCCACCTTTGGCACCCGTGCCATAGACTTTCCCACACTGTTCTAGGCGGTCACCCAGTTTGCCTAGTGGTAGCTCCAGCCCTGCTTATGGGCTTCCCTTAGGCCTCTAGCAGCTGGCCCGTATGGGAGACAGATTTTTAACTACAGAGGCCTCCAGTCAGACCCTGAGTAACTCTTCTTAGATTCTTACAGTTCGGAAGAAGTTCTGTCAAATTATGATTCTGTATTTATTTACTGTATTTATTTATTTATTTATTTATTATTGCATTTCTAGACCGCCCGATTTCCCAAACAGGGACTCTCGGGGGGTTACACAAAAGCAAATTAATCAATGATTAAAAGCAAACAAAACGATAAAGCGCATATATAGAAAAACGTAGACTAAACACACTAAAAATCCAGACCCCGGCAAGAGGAAGGCTAAGGGATGGCAAAAAAATAATAATAATCTAGTATTCTCTTGGATTTCTATATCACACCATCTGGCAGCACGGCCACTCTGGGCAGGCTGCCAGATGGTACCAAAGGACTGAACCACCCTCAAAAGATTTGCCTTGCAACAGGCCTAGCTGGCAACATTATGTTCTTTGCAGCACCCATTCCTGTCTCAGTAGCTATGAGGATTGCAATGAAGCTCAAAAGGGACCACAATGCCGGCATTATACCCAGTCACCAGTGTGGTGAAGTTGATAGACTAGGACTTGGGAGGATGGGGGTTTTAAATCCTCACTCAGTTGTGGGTGCTTAGCTGAGGAGAGTGGAATGGATAAATCTAGTCCTTAAAGATCTCACCTACTTTGACAGCCCTGTTAGGGTTGCCATCAGTCAGTTCCCACTTGAGGGCCCATAAGAACAAAACAATTAATGAGACTACTGAGCAAGGCATTGTTTTTAAGTACTTAAAACACACAATAATCCCACACTTACAAGTCCCTTTTGTAACTATGCCCTCAGGGAACCCAGGCTTCCAAACCTTCTGGGTGACTTTGATGGGTGCTTCTGCATCTGTGCTAATTATAAGAAGAGATTTTAATTGAAGAAGTGCATATTTAACCTTGGGGGTGGGGTGGGGAATTTAACTACAGAACACTGTTTTGACAGGCCCTACAGGGCCTGCTACTTTCCAAAACACTGTTGCCTATTCTACCTGGGAAATCATCCACATGGTAATTATAATCATTAGCTAGCCACTTCCTCCACTTGTTAATGGCTTAACCACATGTTAAGTGCACAAGCGTTCCTAAGAGGCCTCTAGGGACACAAGACAGAAACGGTCATGAAGTGAAGAGAAATAGCTGAAATTATAATGCAAGAAGGGGGAGTGCTTGTCACAACAAGGCCTGACTGAGAACGGTGTTGTTTTTCCTTCTGTTTTCCTTGTAGCAACACATCAGCTGGAAACAAACAGGGGGGTTCCTAGGGATGTACAGGATATGTCCGTCTCCACTGAGCACTGGGCCCAATGCTTGTGTGTGTGTGTGTGTGTTGTGTCATTACAGTCGTGACCGACTCTTCATGACCCTATGTCCATGGAGTTTTTCTTGGCAGGAATACTGGAGTGGTTTGCCAATTCCTACTCCAGGTGTCTACAGCAGTGTTTTTCAACCACTGTTCCGTGGCACAGTAGTGTGCCGCGAGATGTTGCCTGGGGTGCCGTGGGAAAAATTCTCCCTACACCAGCAATGCCCCCCCCGCATCCCGCTTGCGACCAAGGCAGTGGTGCGGCGAGGAAAGGCTGGCCGTGGGCGGGGGAGGAGAAGAAATAAGGGAGGCGGAGGAGGAGGAGGAGACTGAAGAGCGAGAGAGTGAGAGAGAGCCGGGAGACCCGCACAGGCGCATTGCGGCGAAGGGCGCTCCAGAAGCCGCTCTTAAAGGTTCTTGGGGTTGGTTCCCCCTCCTCGCTCACCAAACCCCCCTCCCTCCCTCCCCCGCCTCGCGCACTCGCTATTTACCTCCCGAGGGTGGGCGCGCACCCCTGCCGAGCCAGGTAGGAGCGCGCGTGCGCACCCCTCTTTTAAGGGTGGGGAGCAGCCGGCCGTTGACAATGGTCATTTTGGGGGGGGTAAATAAAGGGGAGGACGTGGGAGGCTGAGGAGGGGATTCCTAGGACCTAGGGAGGAGACGGGGATGGGGGGTCCCTTCCGGGCCCTGTGGCTGCCTGGCTGGAAGGAGGCGGGGGGGGGAGAGAAGGGAGGCTTATACTGGAAGGGGTAAAAGATGGGGGTTGGGGGGTTGTATATGAAGAGCCTCCCCCAGCCCCACCTTCCTGGGTTTGCAAGTTCCTCTGAAAAAAAGTGCCAGGAGGAGGGAGGGGGAAGGTGAGGGCAGGCGGACATTTTGATAGGGATGCCTTGGGAGGGGCTGGGCTGGAGGATGGATTTGTTGTTGTTGTTTTGGGGGGGGGGTGAGAAGTGTGTTTGTGTGTGTGTGATAGGCACAGAGTTAAATTTTTTAACATTTTCTAATGTTGGTGTGCCTCGTGATTTTTTTCATGAAACAAGTGTGCCTTTGCCCAAAAAAGGTTGAAAAACACTGGTCTACAGCACCTGGTATTCTCTGGTGGTCTCCCATCCAAGTACTAACCAATGCTTACTCACAATCAAACAGCATAATATTCCATGGATGGTGTGTTCCCATCCCCTGAAGCCCAGTCACTTCCTCCCAGATATAGCATGCCAGCATTCATGGAAGGCTGCAGAGCCAGAGGGGTTGGGAGTTTGATTCCACACCATGCCTCCCCCAAGTAGAGGCAGCCTATGTGGTTTTGGGCAAGCTGTACATTCCTAGGATGCTCCCAGAGGTAAACCACATATGAGTCTTCTCTCTCTGGAAACCTTGAAAAGGGTCACCACCATTAAGTCAGAATTGGGTTCTGGAGGGTTGCCTGGAAACAGTTATGATGTGGGCCAAAGGTAATGGGGCTGCTGTTGAATCCCAACAAGACAGAGGTCTCATTTGTGGGGCCTCCTGGTGCAAGGGGACTCAAGAGCTCGCACGGTCAAAGCCATAGGACTTTCAGAATGGCAGAGGCTGTGACACCACCTGGCCCCTTTGGAGTCATCGTAGTTCCTTTTGAGCTTCATTGCAATCCTCGTAGCTACTGAGACAGGAATGGGTGTTGCAAGGAACATAATGTTGCCAGCTAGGCCTGTTGCAAGGCAAAGCTTTTGAGGGTGGTTCAGTCCTTTGGTACCATCCGGCAGCCTGCCCAGAGTGGCCGTGCTGCCAGATGGTGTGATATAGAAATCCAATAAAACAAATAAACAAATAAATAAATAAATCAGGTTACTTGTGCTTACAGCAACTCTATAGATTGCTGACCCACAAAACAGACCTGGTCAGATCTTTCAAACTCAAGGCCATGGTTTCAGCACCCCCCTTTTAAACGGATTGTTTTCAGCACCTTGGATAGCTCCTCTAACGTAAAACTGGGTGTGCATCCATTGCCCCACTACTACTACTACTACTACCACCACCACCACCACCATCTGCACCCCAAAACCAGAACCCACAAGCTGCCTCTGGTCCCGTTTCTAGCGTTACAGAGCAGTGGTTCTGAGTGTTCGATTTCTTTGTGAATGTCTTGTAAACATAAATGTTGTGCTTCTATATGTAAAATAATTATGTTGCTGTCAGTGGGGATGTGCTGCAAAGCTGCTTAGCAAAGGCTCTCCTTGCAGCTGGAATACCTGCAGAGCAGATATGTTAAGATTATCCAATTAATCTGGAAGTTGAGTCATGGGAACTGGAGTTCTTTTGAGAGATTGACATCCTGCATTTTATAGTTCACCTTGACTTCACATCACCCTGGTCTGAATAGGCTCATAAATTGGAAAATGAGGCTTGTTAGGTTGACAATAGCCTAGATAGGTTCATAGGTTGACAATGATCTCAATAGGCTCATTAGGTGGATAAATGGCCTAAGGTGTGTGAAAGTCCCAATTGTGCAATCTTTCCCAACATCCATTAAGTATGGTTATTAGCTATGGTCTTGCTGGTGGAGGTGTGAAGTGCTTCTCATTTGTCTGGGAACTGATGAAAGGGCCGCTTGATAAGTAGCAGATAGATTTTATCTGAGCCCCCACCTCTGTGGAGAGAGGGGTTTTCAATACATACATGAATGGCTTCCCTGACCCCTCTCTCAAACCACCTCTCTTCTCTGTCTATGTGTACATCCTCATCTTTGAATGAGTGCCTTTTGTCCTTCAAGTGGAGGTGTACTGCTGATTCTGGTCCTGAGCTGTTGCCCCTCCTATGTTTGGGTAATCCTCCTGTGTAATGGCTGTTTAGTTTCTCCAGTGTAAAAGTCTGCACACTCCTCATTTAATTGGACCGCATATACTATATTGGCCCTCTTCTGTTTCAGTGTCAGTTCCTTTGGGTGGACGAGTCTCTGCCTTAGTGTGTTTGTGGGTTTGAAGTAAACAGGGATGTGGTGTTTGCCGAAAATCCTGTTAAGCTTTTCAGACACTCCAGCCATTTAAGGAATGACCAGGTTCTTCCGTCGGGTCTGGGTCTCAGACTGATCCCTTGTTCTTCTGGGTCAGCACACTGCTTTGTTGAAGGCCCACTTTTGAGATCCACAGGCCTTAAGTTCCTGTCTCTTCCTTCTTCTTGGCTTCTGTGGAGGTGGGGATACTCTCTGCTCTGTGGTTTAGGGTCCTGATGACTCCTAATTTGTGCTGTAATGGATGGTTGGAGTCAAATAGTAAGTACTGATCTGTGTGGGTGGGTTTCCTGTAAACTTCTATTCCCAGGCCACGGATGGGTCCAATGATGACTGCACAATCCAGGAGTTTAATTTAAAAAAAATCTGGATTTTTTAAAATAAGATTATAAGTAATTCCAACTTTTTGGGAATAGGTCATAGTTAGCATGGCAGGGCACATGGTTTTGATGTCTTAACTTCAAGTTCTTGCACCTTTAAAAAAATTAGCTACAAAGTCAGTGAAGCGAGCCCAGCTGAGAGTGATTGACTGAAGATGACTTAGGGCAATGGTGACTAACCTTTGGCACTCCAGATGTTTTAGACCACAACTCCCACAGTCCTTTGTCACTGGCAATCTAGGCTCAGAATTCTGGGAGTTGTGGTCCAAAACATCTGGAGTGCCAAATGTTCACCACCACTGACTTAGGGGTACTGTGGAACTGAATCAAGGACTCTTGAATCCCAGCCCATTAAGAACATAAGAACAGCCTTGCTGGAACAGGCCACAGCCCATCCAGTCCAGCATTTTGTCTCACACAGTGGCTCACCATTTGCTTCAGGGTCTTCCCAAGCCGATGTCTTCACCTGCTTATGATTCCCTGCAAATGGCATTGAGAGATACCTCCAACCTGGAGATTGTCCTTGGGCATCCATAACGATAGCCATTGATACCCTTGTTCTCCATGAACATGTCTAATCCTTCCTTAAAGCTATCAAGGCTGACAGCTGTCACCACTTCTTCTGGCAGGGAATTCCAAAAACCAGTGTTGGTCTTCAATCAGGTTACCTCTTAGGCATTGTGTTCAAGAGTGAAGAGGCCCAGCCATTGCAGCCTCAGATGGTAAGGAAGGTGTTCCAGTCCCCTAATCATTCTGGTTGCTGTCCTCTGCACTTTTTCCATTTCCATAATATCCCCCTGGAGGCGTGGTGACCAGAACTGTACACAGTACTCCAGATGGGGCCTCACCATAGATTTACAAAGAGACCTATAAATTAAATCACATAGGATCTTCAGTTTATTTAACCTGACCAGTGGGATTGAAACATGTAACATATAAAAACCTGGACATTTCTCTCAATAAGGCCATTCATTGTAATTCCATGTTTAAAAATGATTTTCATTTTTCATTTTCCCTCTCCATACTTTTGTGAACATAGTATGACGCTCCTCATTCAATGGTCCAAAATTCCAAATTACATAACCCACCAGCTCACTCCAGTAGTTCATCACATAATTATGGAGAATAGATGGTAAGTCCATCTTCTACCTCCATCTTGGGAAAGTGTGGACAACTGAAGGCATCGCTATGGATGATGTAACCCCTGCCTGCCCCACCCCCAAAATCTAGAGCAGTAGTTCCCAACCTTCAGTCCCCAGATGTTCTTGGACTTGGATCTTCCACAAACCCCACCCAGAACTCCTAGTGGTGAAGGCTTCTGGGAGTTTTAACCCATGAACATCTAGGGACCCAAGGCTGGGGAGCACTCCTCTAGAGGGACACATTTCTCCACCCCAAATTTGCTCAACTTCTCTTTGGAGGGATTTAGAGTGTCAATACTGTTGTTCAGCAGTGGAATCTGCTGCCACAAAGGAGGGTGGTGGAGTCTCCTTCTTTGGAGGTTTTTAAGCAGAGGCGGGATGGCCATCTGTCGGGAGGGGGTTCCTGCATGGCAGGGGGTTGGACTGGATGACCCTTGAGGTCTCTTCCAACTCTTATGATTCTATGATTCTATACCAGAGTCTTAAGGATGCAGGATAAGTTCAGTTCCATCCCACACACGGAACCAGGGCTGGATGGTTTCCCCAGAAAAACTGGCTGAAGAGAACGTGTAGATCGAGGCCTTGCTCTCAGGACTGAAAAAATCCACCAGCCTTTCGGAGTAGTCGAGAAACACACGGATCCTTCGGGGCTTCTTAGCAAGGGATAGAGGAGTGTGTTGTGGGGCAGTAAAAGCTATATAGTTCCCTTTTCCGAAATACTCGCCCACCGCCCAGAGGCCTTCTGTGGGGCTGAAGTTCACCTCGCCCTTTCTCCTCAGAGTCGCCTTGGCAACCCCGACAGCCCATTCTCCATCGCCCTTCACTTCCACCTCCCAGCAGTGTCTTCCTGAGTTGAAGCCTGGTTTGCCCAACACCCAAACGCGCCGGTCAAATCTCTCGGTGTTGTTGGGAAGGGGCTGCTCCTCTTTTCCCCACCGGACACTTTTCCTATCTTTTGACACGACGAGACGCCGATGAGCAGTCTCCGGATCCAGAGTTATTGGAGCTGCAGGAGAAAAAGAAAAGAGCCTCCAGTCCTTTGTGGGATAACTTGGAAACTCCTCTTTCCTCCCCTGACAAAAATGGTGTACACGTCTCTCCACCTGCCCCATCCCCAGCCACTTGGGCAAGAATCTGGCCAGCTTAGAGTGGGGAGAGCAAGCTCAACATGCTTAGAAGCCACCTCTGATTCCCTTGTCTATGATCGAAGCTGCCTGGCTAACTCAGTGGATTGAGTATCCGACGGCAGAGCCGGAGGCCAGGTGTTTAAAACCTGTACCATCCAATTCTCAATATTTTGGACACATAATGCATAATAAGAAATACCATCTGCTGCAGGTTATCCTTCAAGGAAAAATAGATGGGAAGCATGGCCCGGGGTGCAGAAGAAGATCTGGCTTAAGAAGTTAAGCCAATGGTCCGTAGCGAACACAGCTGCTCTATTTAGAATGCAGTCGTACCCCGACTTAAGAGCAGCTTGACTTAAGAGCAATTTGACTGAAGAGCAGAAAACTGTTGGTGTTTTAACTGCCGCCTTACAAATTTTAGATATGGTCTGCTTGACTTACAATTTTTTTCATTTTTTGGATTTTTTAACTTATTTTTTCAATTTTTTTAGATAGGTATCCTGACTTAAGAACATGCATTTGTAATGGATTAAATTCGTACGTTTAGGTACCACTGTAGTGTTAGATAGAAACCAGTTCAGGCTACTGATCACCAGCCTTCTATGAGGATACGGTACTTGAAGAAGAAGATCCAGTTCTCAGAGATACCACCTGTCATATTTGCTCACTCATTCTCGGAAATGCATTCTCTGGCCTAATTGGCCCTAGTCAGTCGCTTCAATAAAGGACTATGATAGAAATTGCAATCCAGGGACAAACAGAAAGCTTCAGCTGGGAACAATGGGTTTAAAGCAATGATTCCCAACCTTGGGTCCCCAAAAGTTGTTGGACTAAAACTCCCAGGAGCCTTCATCACCAGCTGTGCTGGCCAGGATTTCTGGGAGTTGTAGTCCAAGAATATCTGAGGACCCAAGGTTAGGAATCACTGGAACGTCTTTTCTTCAGAGATGGGTACCTGACAGAGTCGTTAATAATGTGGACGATTCTCTTCTCCGCTCACTCATGTGAGCCAATGCCTCACACACAGTGATTTGCACTGTACTGTACATAGGAGAGAAACTCAACATATGCATAATATCAGCCTGCCAGCCAGCCTGCCAGCCCGCCAATCAATCAACCAACCAACCAACCAACCAACCAACCAATCAATCAATACATTTCTTGCTACAGTGCACCTCTACTTTGGTTTCCAATTGGATTTGATTAGATCCGTTCATAAAAGCTGCTGCAGCAGAAGATGCTTGGACTCAGTCCCCTGATAAAACGATGGAGATTAAAATCACCTTCTGTGTTTCCAGGGATCCATTCGCACGAATTGGATGAAGCCGGTGCACTGGGATCGTTTTGCACACCTTCCATCTGAAAAACTTTTTCAAAACATGGTCAGATTTTAAGAAAGGGGATATATATGAGCTGAGTTTTAAGCTAGAGATCCTCTATAGCGGACTACCCCAATGATTGGGGCTCAAACGGCCAACACCCTCCTGCCCGGCAGTAGTTTAACATGACTGGACTACTTGGTTAAAGCAGCCATGCTAACGTTTGCTGTCAGGGTGTCCTCTGCTCACCCTCTTCTCTTGAATTCAGCCCAAGGAGGATCTTGGCTTCCCCAGGGGAAAAGCAGGACAAGAGAACTTGTAACCACATCTTCAGTGTTAAAGGTACAGAAGCTGGTAAAGATCTAATCCTACGGGCTGAGCACATGTTTTTAGAAAAATTCAGAAGTGGAAAGAGTCTGGAAAAACCAGTTACCATGCAATGTTAGCTTCTGAAAAGCAGCGATAACAATATTACAGCAAGCTGTCTATCAAAATCAATGGCAACATAAGACACACACCCCATCTTAACAAGGTACCGTGGTTGATATATAGGCACCATACTTTGCTTTATAATAATAAAGCAAGTATAATAATACTGCTAATTAGACATGGGCACGACTTGGCGAAATTCCCGTTTCCGTTTCAGTTCCTCGTTTCCGTTACGCAACGGAAACGGTAACGACAATTAAGCCGTCAGAACTCGAACTCAAACCGATAAAAGAAAAATTGGGTCTGATTTGTCGTTGTCGTTCATGGCATTGCGGCGATCGCGCGATGCCAAGCGGCAGAGAAAAAAAGTTTTTAAAAAAACCCGATTCCCGGCCAAAAAAGCAGGCGAAAATATGCCTGCCTGAGTGAGGGCACCTACCAGAGGGGTGGTTTCTGGGGGGGGGTCCCCGGCCTCCCCCCTCTCCTGTCCTGGGCTGCTCTGGTGGGGGGCATCCTCGTCGTCTCACCATGCCATGCGGTGCGGGGGGATCCAAAATGGCGACCGCAATATTTTTTTTGAAATCGTGGTCCAAAAACCCACCAAAGCACCACACAGAAACATGCGGAAATTAGGTATTTTAACTGCCTGGATTTTTACAGTAGCAGCAGTGGGTTTTTCTTGCAAGAAACGTCTGTCTCCAATCCCATTGATTTTATTTTATTTTTATTTTTATTTTTATTTTTTTACACCTGCGCAATGATGGGCTGGCCATGGGATGGGACCATGCAAATTTTTGGAGCCATTCCACCAATCGCATGGCCACTTGGCCAGGTTTTGACTGAGACTTCTGGGATGTGCCAGTCGGGCATAAAAAGCCCACTATAACCCTAGCCCTAGCCCTAACCCTAACCCATACGGCAGTACACTGTCCTTCTTAGTGGGTCAGAGGCACCCAGAGGTGCAGCCCACTAACTCACCCTAACCTTACCCGTAATAACCCTAAGCCTAGCCCTTGCCCTAACCCCAACCCTAAGCCAGATCTGTACTCGCATTGCACTACACGCAAGTACACTGTCCTTCTTAGTGAGTCAGAGGGCACCCAGCAGAGGCATTCTTCTCTCACCTCGCTCACCAGTCCAAAGTTCCAAAAAACTCTGTACGCCAGTATGGTGTCCTTCTTAGTGAGCTAGAGGCACCCAAAAGAGAGGTGCCTCTGCCAGTGCCACTTGGTACGCAATGGCTACACGGTCATGTACCCTTCCTTTTCCCTTTGTAGCGGGCCAGATGAGGCATCCACCCCAGAGAGGTGCCTCCAGGAGCCTGCTAAATGCCTTCCCTTTGTAGCGGGCCAGAGGAGGCACCCACCCCAGAGAGGTACCTCCAGGAGCCCGCTACCCTACCCCCCCAAACCAGTACTAACGACAGACGACAAACGAAACGACAAATTTTTGAAAAATTTCGCGACAAATGGAAACGAGCCGAAACGGGCTGGCTCCAACACACGACAACTCGAAACGTCATTTTTCCTGGTTGTGCCCATCTCTACTGCTAATATTGATGTTTCTATTTCCGCCTCCCCCCCCAACTCTTCTGGTGCCAGCTAGGCTTGCAGAATTGGGAAAAAAGAAGCTTTCTCTGACATGGGGGATAAATTAAAGCTTCGCCTGCCATATTTTGCCATATAAAGATATAGGAGGTGAAGAAGAGGTAGCAGCACCACAGCATGGTGGGATACAGGAGAAAACCTA
Source organism: Phrynocephalus guinanensis (assembly GCA_037367245.1). Lineage (NCBI taxonomy): Eukaryota > Metazoa > Chordata > Lepidosauria > Squamata > Agamidae > Phrynocephalus > Phrynocephalus guinanensis. The sequence goes on along the minus strand of CM074744.1, from coordinate 25,375,481 downwards.
CCTATCAGAAGGACGATTAAGGCCACGTTTAAAGCGATGCTTCCCACAAGCAAAATGATCACTGCGATTCTCCAGAATTTTGAAGACGAAACTGTGAAAGGTTAAGTTTGAAATTGTGAAAGTTCAGCTGTGGCTTTTGAAAACGACATTTGGACCTTTGTAGTGAGGACGGGAGTGATCCTAGATTCTAGATAGCTTCAACTTATTCCAGGATGTGTTGTTACGTTTTCCCCTTGCTTCCTGTGCCTTCAATTTCCCCCTTCCACCCCTATCAGGCAGCTGTATTGCCAACAAATATATTTAGGTTTCATTAGGTTATTCTTGACATCCCTGCACTCCAATAGGGGTTTTCTTTAACTACAGATTATTTGTTTGTCTGTTTGCTTAATTACTGTCCATCTCGGCATACTTCTGCATTTTGGACTTCTCTGTGTAGGAAACTATTTTTTTAAAAATTAACCATATCAACAAAGACATCAATTAATAACAGACACATGGGACTTAGAGTTTGCCTGGCTTGTAAAGTTTGAGCTTTGGAGTGAGAAGCTATTGAGACACTGTTGCAACCATCTGGAAAATAACCACATAAATTAATTACAATAACCGTCGTTAAAAATGGGAAACCTAAAGAGAAGTTAACCCAAACCACAAATTAGTGTGTTGCAACCTTATGTCATTAAAGGTAAAGGTAAAGGTTCCTGCCACACATGCATGCTAATCGTGTCCGACTCTAGGGGCAGTGCTCATCTCTGTATTCAAACCGAAAGAGCCAGTATTGTGCAAGTCCGTGGCCATGTGGCCAGCATGGCTGCAAGGCAACACTGTTTTACCTTCCTGTTTTTTACAGCAGTACCTATTTATCTACTTGCGTTTATATGCTTTCATACTGCTAGGTTGGCAGTAGCTGAGGTTATCAGCAGGAGCTCGCTCCACTGCATGGCACCCGGGATTCGAACCACTGACCTCCCACCTTTGCAGCCAACAGTTTTCGGAAGCCTTAGTCCACTGAGCCACCATGTCCCCTCTCCGGATTGTCATTGGTAAGCTATAAATAAAATGAGGTCTGTAACTGACTCGTATTCTGACCAGACATGAAAAGTCTGTGATTTGCGGGGTGAAGCTTTCGGCCAGACTGCACATCACACTAAGAAATTCTGTCTAGCCCTTTGTTCTTCTGTTCTGCAATTTAAAATAAAATAAAATCTGTAACTGGCACAGCACTGAATTGGCTTGTCAATCAACCAATTCAGCTCTTGGCTATAAGGGATGATTAAAAACAAAATCTCACTACTCTCTTCTGTCTCCCTCTCCATGGGAGAGAAAGAGGAAGTTTTCAATTTATTATTAAGCAGTTTGATCGTGCAGTGGCTTAAGTGTAATAGATAAATGAGCCAATTTGGTTTGATACCAGGGCTCATGTATGTGAGAACTGAGCCAAATATCAGCCCAATGTAATTTAATCTACAATCCAGTCATCACTTTTGCAACTGCAGAAGGTATTTGCCGTGAGTGGGACCACTGAACTAGTTTTCTCACTTATTTAAAATAGGTTACAGGCGATATACCTTTGTAGGCCACTATTAAAAATAAAAAATAAGGAACATTGCAAGCTTTCGAGTTTAAGAACATAAGAAGAGCCATGCTGGATCAGGCCAAAGGCCCATCTAGTCCAGCTTCCTGTATCTCACAGTGGCCCCACCAGATGCGTCTGGGAGCTCATGACACTAGATATCTGTCTCCTGATACCACTCCCCTGCATCTGGCCCTTAAAATACTCCGGTTTTAAGCCTGAAGATTACACATCTCCATCATGGTTTGTAACCTGTGATGGACTTTTCCTCCATGAATCTGTCCAATCCCCTTTTGAAGGCATCCAGGCCAGATGCCATCACCACATCCTGTGGCAGGGAGTTCAACAGACTAACAACGCGCTGGGTGAAAAAATATTTTCTTTTGTCTGTTCTTACTCTCCCAGCCCTCAATTTGAGTGTATGTCCCCTAGTTCTGGTATTTTGTGAGAGGGAGAAGAGCATCCCTCTATCCACTTTACTCATGACCTGCATTATTTTGTATGTCTCAATCATATCCCCCCCCCTCAGGCGCCTTTTTCCTAGATTAAAGAGCGCCAAATGTTTTAGCATTTTAGTTTAAATAACTCTTCTTTAAAGCAGGTCCCAGAAGTTCAGACATGGTAAAAGATGCGTGTTACCAGGATGTAACTATTTAACAAAATTTAATAATTCACTCCAGTCATTAACAGTGAAAAAAACAACAACCCAGAAGTAGTATAGTCAAAAAAACCATAAATGGATGTGATACAATACATGAGACACTCCCCCCCCCAAAAAAATTCTAAATATACTGTACTTATTCGTTGATTACATAAATTTCCTCATGATCCAGATTGAGGCAAGAGTCGTTATCAGCATGACATTGTCTCTTTTGGTGAATTATGTAAGTTTCTGGCTTCAAAATGTGTGAATTACGTAAGGTTTAAGGCTTCAAAAACTACTGCCCTATTGAACATCAGACTGAATGGAATGCCATTTTCAGTTGGACAGGCAGGGATTGTATGACAAAGCTGCAATGGTAAAATGAACTGGAATGGATGCCAGTTTGAATCCCTTGGCATTGTGGGCTCTGATAGGAATTGCTGTGGATCTGTTTCAGCCCTAGAAGGCATGTAAAGAGGTAGAAACATTAAATATTGTACGGGCGCCATTTAGGGCCAGTAAGTTTAAGTTACTGGCTGCCTCATATCTCAACCAGCCACATTGGCTAAAACACATTCTAGTTATCTAAATGGATCTTCTTGATGGGTTTTCAAAACAGGAAAAACCACAAACATCTCATTTTTAAACAGATAACTATCGATTTTCTAACTTCACTAACCGGATTGTTTTGCCACTGGCTGCGCTGACTGGGCACAATGTGAGGGTCCTATAGTCCACATAAGTTAGACTTTTTGACTCCACAAATATTGCTGTGGTGGAGTAAATGGGGGGGGGAGAGAAATAGAGAAAAAGAAGAGAGAATAAGAACACTGTTCTTATTTGCTGCTTTTCCTCCCACCACCTTCACAAGCGATTACTTGAATGAGCTCCAGTCCTCACCAGGGGGAAGCCAAACACATGTGTTGGTACAGTAGGACCCCCGTATCCACTGATTCGTTATCCACTGATTCAGTTATCCACGGTTGGCAGAGGAGAAAAATTAAATAATTCAGCAGCCACAAAGCAAGCTATTGTCATAAACAGCAACTGTAAAGCGAGCTATTGTCACAAATAGCATCTGTAAAGCAAGCTACTGTCACAAACAACAGCCATAAAGCAAGCTACTGTCTCAAAACAGCAGCCATAAAGCAAGCTACTGTCTCAAAACAGCAATCATAAAGCAAGCTACTGTCAGGAAACAGCAGTTTTTTTTGGGGGGGGGGTAGGTGGGCAGGCGTTCTCTCCTATCCACTGTTTTCATTATCCAGGGGAAGGCCTGGAACCAATCCCCAGTGGATGCCGGGGTCCTAATGTACCTAAATAATAGCAACTGGACTTCTTGTGACATTGAAATGTTTGGCTACTCATCCAAGTAGCTTTGTCAGCCTGAGGAAAAGTTGCTGTAAGGTATCCAATCTATACTTCACCTTGGTTTCACACACACCCTGGTTTTGAATTGGTTTGTTAGATGGACAGTTAAGTAGACAATGGCCTGAATAGGCTCATTAGGAGGACAATAGCCTGGAGTAGAGATGGGCACGAAACGAACAATTTTTCGTTTCCGTTTTCGTTTTTTCATTTCGTTACGTAACGAAACGACAAACGAATTTTGTCTCTGAAATGAAACGAAACGAACAGAAACACCGGAATTTTTGTCGTGCGTTTCGTTTCCGTTACTGCAATGAGGGAATTGCTTAAAATCCTTTAAAAAAAATCACAAAAAATTGAAATAAATGGTAACGAAATGGTAACAAAACGAACGAAAATGAAAATGATTTTTTTGCAAAAATTCACGAAAAACGGAAACAAACCGAAATGGACCCTCCAAACGACAAACGACAAACAAAATGCCATTTTTCTGATTCGTGCCCATCTCTAGCCTGGAGTGTGTAAAAGTCCCACCTGTGCAACCTTTCACAACACTCATTAAGTGTGGGTGGTCTTCCTGGTGGAGATGTAAAATAGATCTTATTTGTCTCTAGGGCAAGATAAATGGGAGACAGATTATGCCTAAGTACCCCACCCCTGTTGAGAGGGGGATTTTCAATACACACATAAATGGCTTCCTTGACTCCTCTCTTGAAACAACCATCTTCTCTGTCTAATATGTGTACATTGTAGAATACACAACGTTTCATTCTTGCCCTCTTTCCTGCAGAAATACCTCAGGGCAGCATTTATAGTTGCTTCCCAACTGCCTCTTTCACCCCACAATGAGCCTGTGTGGTAAATTAGCAAGAAAAGAAAGATATTGGCCTGAACGAAGCTTTAGGGTTTTGAAACTGGACCTCCCAACTCCTATTACCCGAACCATGACTCTGCTTCTGTCAGTACCTTCCGTCTTAGGGGGAGCTGGCAGGTTGAAGACACTCCGTCGTCCTGGATCGATCGCCATATATCCTTCTTCGTCCTCCATCTCGCAGGTTCTTTCCTCCGGCTGGTGTTCAAATGAAATCTAGAGAGAAACAACAGATGTTGTTCTTGCCAAGCTGGTTCCTGAATGCCTAACTTCTGTGTTTGGAATGGAAACAAAAAATGTTTCTCAGACTAATTCTTGAGCAACACACACACACACACACACACACACACACACACACACACACACACACACACACACACATGTATTTCCCCCACCCCCACCCCGAAATTACATAACCATTGCTGCAAGGCCAACTGCATTCCCACAATTTGGGACAAAGATACTTCTGCAGTTGCCACGGATGTCCTCTGAAAACAACCCCAGAAATTAGTAATACGTCCTTCCTCTTTAGCTTTGTGTCTGGATGGCTTACTCAAAGAATAACCGCCCACAGATCTGCTGAACCAAAGCACAGACACTTAGGGCCTTTTTACACGACCCCTAAGATCCGCTGGTCCCTTAAATTCGGACCAGAGATCTTGAGGGTTCGTTGCTGTTCCTCCGTCCCTACCCCCCTCCGCACTTCTTTGTTCTGTCTGCGTGAGGGGGGGAGGGAAAAAAAGCCTTAGACAGAGACAAAAGAATAAAAGGCTTACCTCTGGTGCTTGGGGAAGTTGCTCCGACCTCCGTTTACTTCCTGGTTCCTCTTTAAGGGGCGGAGGCAAAAGAAAAACAACAGAAAGAAGCGAGGATAGCTCAGGCAGTCTCCGCATCAAAAATTTTCACCATCAAAAAGCAGGTACAAGAAAACTGCAGTTTGGTCGCGCTAAAGTGGGCGGGGTCGCACTTAATTGTCTGCAAACTCCGGAGCTGGTGGGTAAACATTTTTAAAGTCCGGAGCTTGCAGCCATTTGCGGCGGAGCTTAGGGGTTGTGTATAAACGCCCTTAGTAAGGGCCAGTCCCTTTGTAGAAACAGGGGTAATTTATTGACCAAAAGCAAAGCAAAGTGTTCTGCTTATATAAAGCCCCATACCACTTCAAGGGCGGTTTACAGTTTTTTTAAAAATTATATATAGTATGCAGGCTACACATTGCCGCCCTCCCCCCAACAAGCTGGGTACTCATTTTACTGACCTTGGAAGGATGGAAGGCTGAGTCAACCTTGAGCCTGCTACCTGGGATTGAACCCCAGGTCATGAGCACAGTTTTACCTACAGTAGAGGCATTTAACTACTGCGCCACGGGGCTCTTAACCAGAGCAAATGTACTTTGCCCCTAAATTGGATGGGGACGCCCTCTGCCTTTTTCGTAATCCAACACAAAGAGCCGATGCTTAGTTTTGAAATATTGTAAATGGGAATTGTAAAAGTACACAGAGGGAACCAACTGCTGGATAGCTCCGTGTTTCAGATTTTTGGGTTCAGTTCAATGAGGAGGAGGAAGAGGGACTAAAATGGAGTAGGGTGGACAGGTGGAAGGTGTGTCTGGTAGGCTCACCGTTCATGCTGACTGTGATAGAAGCCAGGAGCCTAGAATCTCTACCATGCCATGTTTCAACTTCCATTTGCCAGAAGCATTGCCCACCACTATGAATGGTACAGAGGAACCCAGAGATGGTAGCTGAGTCTATAGGCTCTTTAACCATAGAACAGACTACAGAAAAGAGACCTCCGTTATGAGGAAACTGTGACTATATGGGCTTTCCTGTGCCCAAATGTGAGTTGTGGCCTTCCCCACAAAAAGGACCCATGAACTACTGGGAAAGAGAAGGGAAGTTTGGTACAATGATCCCCCACAGCGTGTCCTTGGCAGGAGTGGGACTTGATGATCCATGGGGTCCCTTCCAGCTCTATACACTGGTACCCTGACTTAAGAGCACCTCGACTTAAGAGCACCTCGACTTAAGAGCGGAAACTGCTGCTTTTTACAAATTTTAGATATGGTCTGCTTGACTTACAATTTTTTTTTTCATTTTTCATTTTTTAAACTTATTTTTTCCAATTTTTTAGATAGGTACCCCGACTTAAGAGTAGTTCGACTTATGAGCATGCATTTGGAACAGATTAAATTTGTAAGTCAAGGTACCGCTGTAGTTCTAAGACTATTGTTATGATTATAATAGTAAGGAATAGAACTAGAACTAATTTTCTTGGTTCCCTGTGCTTTGCTGTCCTATTGGTTAGGTTTATGTCTGTGAAGATTCTCAGTCATCCAGGTGAGTTTATCTGGAAGTTGAGTCATGGCTACTGGACTTCTTTCTGAGAGATTAGGTTAGGTTAGGTTTAGATTATGTGTAAAAGGTAAAGGGGAAGGTTCCCTCCGAACATGCGTGCTAGTCGTGTCCGACTCTAGGGGCGGCACTCATCTCCATTTCAAAGCCAAAGAGCCAGTGTTGTGCAAGTCCGTGGCCATGTGGCTGGCATGGCTGAACACATTTCTGCACACAGAACACTGCTTACCTTCCTGCTTTTTTACGGCTTAATGATTACACATAGCAAATATATAGCAAAATAATTATATAATTATAACAGGATTACTAATATTGTGAAGCACCTTGGGTTCCTTTTTTGGCAGGAAGTTGGCCTATAAATAAAACTAACTAAAAAAATTAAATATGCACATAAGAATTATGCAATTTTAAATTTGACAGTGAAGAAAGAAGAATGGTTCAAGTTTCCATACCTCAATTCAGTGGGAACCGCAACTGTGAAGGAAATACAAAATCTCTTGAAGTATCCAAGTATGGGAACAAAGACCAAGATCACCCATGCTAGTTGAGTTGCAATATCACCTGTTTTATTCAGGTGCCACCCAGCTCCTTTTATACTATAACCTGCCCTCGATTCCGAGGTTTCATTTGTAAATGGAAAATCAGCCTCTAGCCCTCCTAGAACAGGAAGTAAAAGGAGAACCTTACATTCAGTGCTTCAACCTCCTCTCTGTGAGAAAGTCCTTCCATGAGGTTGGCCAACAAACTGATGCCACCCACAGTTTGACAGGTTAATGTGGCAACCTTGAATAATTGTTGAATCCTTTGCATGCAACTGCAAACCTGTTTGCAGAAGCAGTACATAATAATAACCATGTGTCATCAAGTCAATCCGAGTTATGGCAGCCTTTTTTCAGGGTTGTCCTAGGTGGAGAGTACTCAGGAATGGTTTGCTGTTCTCTTCTTCTAGGGGCATCCTGGGACTGTGCAGCTTTCCCAAGGCCACTCAGGTTGGCTGTACTCACTGGAAGCACAATGGGGAAATTAAATTCCTAACTTCTGGCTCTATAGCCAGATACAGTACCTAGAAAGCAATTGACCCATAGCAATGTGTGCTGCCTGGAGGAATGTTAGCAATTTTAGAATTTTGGCAATGGAAAAGAGAAGTTTTACAAAGCTGTGATATTATGCATATGCATATTATGCATCTCATCTGCATTTCCTACTTTGGCAGAAAGTTGAATTTGATTACCTTTGTAACTTTTTCCAGTTCTGTAACAATACTTTCCAGTTTATATTGAGAAATTATGTGCTGAATACAGGTACAGCTGGCCAAAAAGAAAGGAAAAAAGAGGAGGAGCAATTTTTTTTAGAGAATTCTACTTGATATTTTAATTGTTGCTTTGGTGGTGAACCTTTGGCACTCCAGTTGTGTTCCAAAACATCTGGAGTGCCAAAGGTTCACCGCCATTTGTTCGTTGTGTATTTTTAAATTCCTAGAAAAACATTTAAGGATCTTCTTGTGTTTGTCTTGATAGGACCCTTTGAAATGCTATTACTCCTTACTAAATGTACAGAGGAAAGCAATGTACTTATTTGAAGGCAAGATTGGCAGGTGGTAAAATCTCATGGGCATATACATATACTGTACTAGCATATGGTGCAATCCAGTACAAGCTACTTCCCTACAATCCCATTACATGCAATAGTGCTCCAGCCTTTCTCCCCTCTGTGCCTGGGCCTTTTTGATCTAGCACAGTGGTGTCCAAACTTCGGCCCTCCAAATGTTTTGAACCACAACTCCCACAGACCTTTGTCATTGATAATAGAGGCTTGGAATTCTGAGAGTTGTGGTCCAAAACACCTGGAGGGCCGAAGTCTGGACACCACTGATCTAGCAGGACTGCTACTTTGGAGGGTTGGGCTAGATTAATTCTCTGTGGGGGGGGGGGAGAATGAAATATCGGCGATTCGGCATCATAAGTAGAATAGTTTAATTATTCGTTGGCTGTAGGAGTCTTTGGTGTACATCTCACATGCAGTGATTTATGGTCTTCTGTCTGTTTGCTACATACGCGAGTCTCCAATGGATATTTAGAATGTTCTACTTGTGAAACTGATATGTCATCCATTATTTCACGCTGCTTCCATCTGTAGGACAAAAGGGACGTGCCCCAAAAAACCTAATATTTAAATATAATAGCTAGCCTTTAAGGCGCTACAATTATTTTGTCTGTTTTGCTTTGTTTTCCTTGGATTTTGCCTGACACATCCTGATAAGCGATTCCGACGGGGAGGGGGACATCGAACCCTTGCCGAATACGGTGGGAATGGGAGAGGAAAAGCATCCCCGCCTTCTCCGTATGGGAGAAAGAAGGACTACAATTCCCGACAGCGACTGGGAACTTTCGCTCGGATCTTGAACATCCTTTCGCCCGATTGGCTGAGGTGAGGCAGCTTAGCTATCATCGGGTGGAATGATTGGCCGGTCCGGGAAAAGGCGCATGTTTGAAGCAGTTGCAAAAGAGGAGGATTGCCCAGCGGCGTTTCTGGTTCCTGGAAGTAACGTCGGAGGGCGGTGGCGGCTCATAACTGGGAGCACCGGGAGTTTCAGGGCAATTATTTTCCAGCAATTGCAACGCCCTTTCGCCTGCCAGGAATCACGGCCACCGGTGTGCCCTCCACGGAGAACCTCCTGCTCCTTCTTCTCCCTTTGCTTGCCCAGAAATTCAGGCAGCTGCTCTTTCTGCCCTTTTGTTGCTGCCAGTTGCTTGTGGCCCTTGCGATCAGGGACTGTCTAAAACCCAATTGCAAAAATAGGTTACAGGCGATACCTTCATAGGCCGCTATTAAAAATAAAAAAGAACATTGCAAGCTTTCGAATGCAGTCAATCACCCTTCTTCAAAGCAGGTCCCAGAAGTTCAGACATGATGTTCTTCACCAGGAGGTTACTTTTAAAGTCCTTAGTTTGATGATGTTCTTAAAATCCATGGCTAGGTGATGTTGTAGCCAGGACAGGAATCTTGTTGGAGGCAAGAAGGGCAGTTGTAAAAGGCTGCTTCTTAAGTCACACCCCCGTTCTTCAAACCCAACTCCACCAAAGAGGGGGAACAGGTGTTCCTGTCTTTCCTGATGTTGGGACAGCCGCCCCATCGGAATGCATTGAAAGCCAATGTAATCTGTTCTCTCTTCTCTTCTGTTTTTAACTTTTCTGACCTCCAGAACTGATTAATTGGTTTTGGATGCATTCCTATGGGAAACTGCATTTCAAGATAGGAAAATTTGGAGATAAGAAAATTCCCATAGAACAGATTGATTTCCTATCTGGAGGAACCACTTTACCTTGTCTTTTAAAATGGTCACCCTTCAGAAGAGTGCAAGGAGGAATTACACTAAAAGTGGTATGTTTTGTAACCACATAAGTCTTCTGAAGATCTGTTTTCATCATAATCTCTGCCTTGGTGGCTTCTCTGACGAGAATCCATATGAAGCTGACCTAACATATGTGTTGCCTTGAGACAGAACAGCAAATCTCCACACTCTTGGTCCAAACAAATCACACCCCAAAGCTGGTTGAGTTATATTTGCCCTTGACATGGAAGACAGCGAAAATATAATACTATAAAATTACACAAAGAGTGATTTGCTGTCACCTGCTATTTGTTGTTGATCGGCAGTGTTGGCAAACCTATGGGATGGATGCCAAAGGTGGCACCCGGAGCCCTTTCTGTGGGCACCCGACATCGCCCCTTCACAGCCACCTGTATTCAGGTTAAATTGCTATATTGGCATTTTGTGAAAAATTAGTGGGTTTTGAATTTGCACTTGGTCTCTAAAAGTTTCACCACTGCATAAGGGGCTTTTAAAATTTGACTTACTTTGTGATATTTCTTTTTGTTTTGTCATATATATTATTTGCATTCCAGAGCAGTGTTTTGCACTAATCAGGAAGTATTAAAGTTCAATAAATAAAAAAAATAAAAATTCTTAGTCATCTGCTAGAGGCCATAATACAGTATGTAAGCTTAATAAGTGTGCTAAGTAATTCTAAAGAGCACTGCAGCAATGGAACCAGTTACCTCGATTGGTGGTGAGTGCACCAACACTGGAGGCATTCAAGGGAAATTTAGACAACCACCTGGTAGATATCCTATGCTTCATAATAGCTGTGTTAGCATATGGCAGTAAAAATGCAAAAAGTCTTGTGGAAAACTAATATGTTTTCTTTGGCATAAGCATTCATAGGCTTCTAGGCCACTCCTTAAATCTTGCAAGTCTTCAAGATGTCACAAGACCCTCTGTCATTATATCCACTGTATTTGTGACTGAATTCTTGCTGAATTCTGCTTTTCTAACCTCCAAAATAAAATGTGGTTCCCTTGACCCTTTTTTCCCAGCAGGTGAATGTAAGAAAAAGCACTCAGATAATATTTGTGGGAGGAATCTATCTCAGAAATCCAGACTTCATAAACTGCAGCTGTTCCATGCAGGAAAGAAACCTACATTGTTGATGTGTGTGAGGCCTCATGCTTTGAAGTCCGAGTGAAACGATATGAACGCTCCGAATGCAGGAGAAGTTGTGCTTGGAAGTCAGATCTCACAAGCCACCCGAGAATCCATACAGGGGAGAAACCATATAAATGTTTGGCATGTGAGAAGCTTTTCTCTCAGATAGCAAAACTCATGATCCATGAGAGAATCCACACTGGAGAAAAAACTCATAAATGTTTTGGGTGTGAGAAGTGTTTTGTTGACTCTGTCAGTTTGACAGTTCACCGGAGAATCCATACAGGAGAGAAGCAGCATAAATGCCCAGAGTGTGGGAAACATTTCTCTCAGAAAAGTCATCTTGCGACCCACCTGATGGTCCACACAGGGGAGAAGCCCCACAAGTGTTTGAAGTGCAGGAAATGTTTATCTCAGAAAGGACAGCTCAAGAGTCACCAGAAGGTGATCCACATGGCAGAAAAGCTGTATTGCTGCCTGGAGTGTGGGAAGTGTTTTTTCAGTTAAATCAAATCTGAAGAGACACCAGAACGTCCACACTGGTGAGAAACGACACCGGTGCCTGGAGTGTGGGGAATCCTTCGCTCAGTCCTCCAACTTGGCAACACATCGGAGAATTCACACAGGAGAAAAACCTCACAAATGCTTGGAGTGTCTGAGGCGTTTTGCTCAGAAATCAGATCTCATCAAGCACCAGAGAGTCGTGCACCGAGGAGAGAAACCCTATAAATGTGTGGAGTGTGGGAACTGCTTTGCCAGGAAATCACGACTTGCGTCTCACTGGAGGATTCACACTGGAGAGAAACCTTATAAGTGCTTGGAGTGCGGGAAATGTTTCTCACAGAGATCAACGCACATGGCCCACCAAAAAAATCCACACTGGAGAAAAGCCCCACAAGTGCCTGGACTGTGGGAAATGTTTCTCTGATAAAAAGCAACTCAAATGCCACCAGAGGGTTCACACAGGGAAGAAGCCCTATCAGTGCTTCCAGTGTGGAAAGTTTTTTTCTTTTAAATCCAATCTCAGCAGGCACCAGAATGTTCACACTGGACAGAAATCCCATAAATGTTTGGAATGTGGGAAGAGTTTTGCTGAGAAATCCAATCTCAACAGGCACCGGAGTGTCTATACATGAGAGAAATCCCATAAGTGACAAATATGGAAGTCTTTACCCCACCCCATCCCAGAAATCATTTGTCACTTGTCAGGTCTCTGTCCCCACAAAAAAGGCACATGGGAGGGAAAACCCATCAGTGTTTTAAATACAGTACTGTATGGGAAATGCAGGAAACAGCATCTACCTGTGTTGGCAAGAAAACCTAAATTTTTGAACAATGAGTGAAATCTTTTCTCCTTTAAGCATCATAGAACACGGAACAGACTTTTAATCTGACTTGCAATCTCAAACCCCCTCAAGAGAAAACACTACAGATAGTTTGGCTAGGAGAATTATTCACTTCAAAGGGGAGCTTTGGGCGTTTATACACGACCCCTAAACTCCGGGGCAAATGGCTCCCAGCTCCGGAGCTTAAAAATGTTTCCCCACCAGCTCCGGAGTTTACAAGAAATTAAGTGCGGCCACGCCCACTTTAGCGCATCCCAGCACACCTTTCAAGTACCTGCTCTTCCGGGGTGAAAATTGCTTGATGCGGTGTAACGATAGTGAGTGCGGGGTTCTCCTCGCTTCTGTTTGTTGTTTTTTTGGCTCCCACCCCTTTAAGAGCTATTTTACAGTAGCTCTTACAGAGACAGGAATGTTGCCGCGGCAAGAACGGAGGCAGAACTGAGGTGAGCCACGATCTTTTCTTCCTTTTTTTTCTCCCTCCCCTCACGCAGCCAGCAGCCAGGGTGGGGACACAGGAAGAGCGACAAGCCCCTAAGATCTCTGGTCCGAATTTAAGTGGCCAGCGGATCTTAAGGGTCGTGTAAAAAGGCCCTTTGTTTGTAATAAACACATGGTCTCTGTTGAACTGTGAACTGTGTGAAAGATTGAGGGCTGTAAGGAAATGTGTTTTCAAAAAACCCATTTTTTTCTTCCAAAGTGTGTTTATGCGGTGGTTTGCCAGTCTGTCTTTTGGGTGGTGCTCTGGGACTGTTCAGCTAGCCCAAGGTCCCCCAGGAACCGGGACACATAATTCTGTTAACTACTCCTACTCTGTTTGCTTTTTGCTGGCCCCTCTTCCAAGAGACACAGTCAGGGTTTGAACTTCCAACGCTTGGCTCTGTATTAGTTTTTCATGGTCTCGTAGGTATCCATTATTGTGAATAGTGGGGGCGACTGGTGAGGAGGTTGCCTCAGCTTGCATATACAGTATCTGGAAGTTGAGTCATGGCAACTGGACTTCTTTTCTTCTGGGACTGAAACATTTCGCTACTCTTCCAAGTAGCTTCCTCAGTCTGAGAAAAGTTGGTGGGAGGCTTCCAATTCACCTTGGTTTCACCCAACCCTAGTCTGAATAGAATCATTAGGTGGACAGTGGCCTGAATAGGCTTATTAAATTAGATGTACAGTGGCTAGGGGAGTGTGGAAGTCCCACCTATGCAACCGTTACCAACACCCATTAAGAATGGGTCGTCAGCCGTGACCTTCCTGGTCGAGGTGTGAAGTGCTTTTGTTTTGCCTGGGGATGGATGAAAGTGCAGCATGATTAGTGGCAGGCAGATTGTGCCTGAATCCCCTACCCCTGTTGAGAGAGGGGTTTTCAATGTACACAACATATTAGAGAACACACTCCTATCTTCTCTAATATGTGTACATCTTCGTCTTTGAATGAGTATCTTTTGTCACTCAAATGAAGGTACGCTGCTGATTCTAGTCCTCAGCTGTTGCCCTCCTGTGCTGGGCCTTTTTACAGATGTTTTCATGCAGTGTTTTCATGCTTTTGCTTGATTTGTATGACTAGTTCAGTGCCTCATTGTTTTTTTTTTCATTAGAAACTGTGTAGTGACCCCTGCTGACAGAAATGTGTCTTGCATGCACAATCAATGTCCCTTTATGCTCCCAGTTTCTCTGAGGGAGCCCATCAGCCATCTCTTCAGTCGGTATTTGGTGTGTGGTGTTCATCTCTGATATATTATGATAACAGAAAATTTCACACACTGAACCACTTGACTTTTTTTAATGTCAGCACCATGTTTTTTCCTCTCTTTCATCACAGCTGCCTATACAAATGATTGAATTTTATTTTACAACTATGTTTGGGATGACAAGAGTTTATTTTCTTGGATTCCTTGATCACTGCAGATTGCAACTGCAGCAATGAAATGAAAAGATGCCTGCTTCTTGGGGGGGAAAGCAATGGCAAACCTAGATAGCATCCTAAAGAGCAGAGACATCACTTTGCCAACTAAGGTCAGGATAGTCAAAGCTATGGTTTTCCCAGTAGTGATGTATGGAAGTGAAAGCTGGACTATAAAGAAGGCTGATCGCCACAGAATTGATGCTTTTGAGCTGTGGTGCTGGAGGAGAGTCTTGAGAGTCCCCTGGACTGCAAGGAGATCAAACAGATCCATCTTGAAAGAAATCAACCCCGGATGTTCATTGGAAGGACAGATTTTGAAGATGAGGATCCAGTACTTTGGCCACCTATGAGAAGAGAGGACTCCTTGGAAAAGTCCCTGATGTTGGTAAAGATTGAAGGCAAAAGGAAAAGGGGACGGCAGAGAATGAGTTGGTTGGACAGTGTCATTGATGCAACCAATATGGATTTGACAAATCTTCGGGAGGCAGTGGAGGATAGGAAGGCCTGGCGAGCTCTGGTCCATGGGGTCACGAAGAGTCGGACACGACTGAACAACTGAACAACAACAAAGTTGAGTGAGCTACTAGCGCCCCTACACAGTCTCATTCTCAGTGGACAACTGACTGCCTACAAAGTTTCTCTTGCATTCATTTATATGGGGGTGGATTTCCCTGTTCAATTTCATAACCGTTGGCTGAGGCCTACACTCTCTGATTACTCTTGCTATTGTTGCATATATGTGTACCAGTATGTATTTTTTTTTTCATTTAATATGGGGGCCCCTTTTTTGCAGATCCTGGTTCAGCTGCACCATTTGCAGTATTTCACCATATGACCCATCATGTGTGTTGCATCCTTACAGTCGTGACCGACTCTTCATGAACCCATGTCCATGGAGTTTTCTTGGCAGGAATACTGGAGTGGTTTGCCAGTTCCTACTCCAGGCGCCTCCAGCACCTGGTATTCCCTGGTCATCTCCCATCCAAGTATTAACCAGGGCTGACCCTGCTTAGCTTCTGAAATCAGGCGAGATCGGATGTGCTTGTGTGTGTGTTGTGTCGTTATAGCCGTGATTGACCCTTCGTGACCCCATGTCCATGGAGTTTTCTTGGCAGGAATACTGGAGTGGTTTGCCAGTTCCTACTCCAGGCACCTCCAGCACCTGGTATTCCCTGGTGGTCTCCCATCCAAGTACTAAACAGGGCTGACCCTGCTTAGCTTCTGAAATCAGGCGAGATCAGATGTGCTTAGGCCCATGGTAAATTCAGCTATGGAAAAATTCTGTGATGCCCCCTCTTCCCTCGATGCCCCTAAGCACGTGCTTATTTTCCTTAATGGTTAATCCACCCCTGATTCAGGCCTGGTGTTTCTCTGCAAGGGTCCTATGAGCTCTGCTTAGGTCTTGCAAAGTAAAAAGCCCTGGCTTATTTTCATGGAGCAAATCCATTCGTTTTTCCCCCTTTTCCTTCAGTCTGCCTCTAATGACATCCAAGGGTCCTACAACGAAGAGCCCTGCTGGGGTCATGAAAACGTATTCGCCCCGGAGTCCCTTTATTGAGTCACTCCTACCTTTCTCTTTTCCCTATATAGCACACGATAGTCTTTTTTCCAGCGCGCCCCGTCCCTCTCCCATGATATATTCCAAGTATGACAGCTCCCGTTGAGTCATTTCAGAGGCAGCCGCAAATAGAAGGAAGGAAGGGGCCAGCCTCCTGAGAAGGGCCAGCTCCATCCCTTGTACAAGCCGCCCGGCAGCCTCCTGCGCCCGCCCTGGCAGGACCCAGAGGTGGTGGTGGGGAAGGTGTGTGTGTGTGGGGGGGGGGTCGGGATCGGGCCCGCAGCAGCGGGACCCCCAAACAGGGAAGGGGTTCGCCGCCAGGACGATTCGGGAAGGAAACAAAAAAAAAAAAAGGAAACCAGAGCCTGGAGGAACGCTTGGATGCAGAAGCGCCGGTGAATTTGGAGGGCCAGAAGCAAGGTTTGTCTGCCCCCCCCCTCTCTCTTTCTCTCTCTCTCTTTCGGACTTGCTTCTCTCTCCCAAGGAGATTGCTTTGAGCCTGCGTCAATTTTGCAAATCCTATTATTATGCCGCTGTTCCGGGAATTTCTACATTCCACAAGGGATGCGTGTTTTGGCGCGGTGGAGAAGCGGGGGGAGGAGGGGAGGAAGGGAGGTTCATCAGAGGGGGAAATTAAAATGCATATTTTAAAAAAAAACTGCTGATCCTCCCTGGCGGCCACACAGGGGGGTTTACTCCCGAGTAAACACGCATAGGGCCGCCTGTCCTACGGGGAGGGCAGGAGAGGGAAAGGGGGGGACTTTGGGACGTGGGGGCTCCCCCATTGTTGAGAAAGGAGGCCGTGGGTCTGTTAAGGAGGGAAGGGAGGTCGTTCTTCTCCTTTCGCGTCGTTTGTGCGGCCTTTTGTAGTGAAATGTGGAAGATCAAGGATTTTTTTTTCGGCGGGAAGGGGTTTTGTCTTTCAGTTTTCAGGTCCCATTAAAAAGGGGGCTTGGGTTTTGCGCTTGAAATGATCTTCTGGAAGCATTTTGCCGTCTCCCCTGCAAAGTGGTTTCCTTTTAACGTTCCCATCTCCCTCCCCCCCTCCACTTTTTTGCTCAAAACATTGCTGTGGAGGTCAAATTAAGCGTCACTAATGACGTTCATCAACGAAAGGACCTGTATTAAAAGCCGATTAACGCTAGGTTTGGTAGCTGTGCTTTTCTATGGTTTTTAGGAAGTAGGTATTGCCCGCCTGCCAATCCTCAGGATTAAAAAAAAAAATCTAACCTGTAAGACATCCGCATAAAAGGGCTTGAATCCTCAAAATTCATTAGGAAGTTAGAATCTAGAGGCCTGTTGATTTTTATGACATTGATTATAGTAATTAGGTTTAGATTATTCAATGCCAGGATGTTTATGTTAGCAGGAGCACCCTTTGATGGATGGCCCAGAATGTGATAAGTAATAGAATTGTCACTCTCTGTACTTCTTGAATTCCAGTCCTGTATATTAGATATGTACCTGAAATCTGAATAAAACTTACCGCTTCTAGTTACAAAAAGTGGGCTATTGCCCATGGAAGATTGTGTTACCCCAGTCTTTAAGGAACTGTGGGTTTCTTCACTGCCACATTTTATGTTACAGAAGAAAGCCAACCTATTTACCTTGACAAGAATTTCATATATAAACATGGAGAAAGGGAACATAGCCTTTGCAAATAACTAGGTATAGCCACAGTTCAATTACTCTGAAGTAATTAGTTGGCATACAGTTTTGTGACTGAAAAGGAGTTAAAATAGTAACTATTTAACAAACTGCAGAATGCTGTAAGTCAGTAGCCTGGGTAATGAGGCCACCTTGTCCATAGCAGTAAAACTAACTGAAATATTTATACCCCCAAAGAAATGGAAACATACCTCACTAAAGCACAAATGGGACGTAATTTAAATAAAATACCTTAGTAATTGAAAAATGAGTTAATTACAAGGAATTAATTGTTTGTCATGAGTAACTCGCAAGGTCTGGTGACACCCCATATTATCCACCATCTACTGATGACACAACAACCAAACAGAGACAGAAATATTTCCCGTCATCAATCGGAACAGGTGGCAATGCCCCCGTTATGGATTGCCATGCAAGATTGCTTAGACTCAATTCTGAACGCCTGTGTTTTCCATGTTAGTTTCCATCCTTCATAATGGATTTTTTTTCTTTTAATTGTTTGCGTGCTGTTTTTAGCTTTAATGTTGCCTTTTCATGTTGCAAGATGCCTGTTCTAATTCCCTGTTCTTCAGCTTGACTATGTCTTAAATGTTCTGGGCTGTATATTGTCCCTCAGTATTGTAAGCCACCTTGGGCCCTTTTTCAAGGAAAAAGGTGGGGTAAAAATATTCAAAATAAATGAATACATGTATGATTTTTCCCCTCTTAGAGATGGCCACAGCTTCTGTCTTAGAAAAAAGGTCCAGGCGTGACCTTGGAGGCCCATCGCCAGCTTTAGCAAAGCCTGTGGGAACTGAAGGGTACAAGGCAGGTTCCTCTGTGCCTCACTGTGGAGACTTCAGGGATCTTTCCCACCAAAGCCTGCATTGAGGGAACTGGAAATGTTTAGCCTTACCAAAAGAAGGTTGAGGGGGGATAGGATAGCTATGTTTAAATATTTGAAAGGATGTCATATTGAAGAGGGAACAGGTTTCTTTTTCCTTGGCTTCAGAGACTAGGACTCGCGGCAATGGTTTCAAACTACAGGAAAAGAGATTCCGTTTGAACATTATGAAGAACTTCATGACATTTAGAGCTGTTTGGCAATGGAATCTGCTGCCACGGATGCTGGTGGAGTCTCCTCCTTTGGAGGTTTTTAAGCAGAGGCTGGATGGCCATCAGAAATATTGTGATAGGGGTTCCTGCATGGCAGGGGGTTGGACTGGATGGCCCTTGAGGTCTCTTCCAACTCAATGATTCTATGATTCTAAATAGGTCCCTCTGCTCTTGCATGTATGTGGGAGGGGAGAGACAATGTGTGGTGCTAAAGAGGCATCTCCCTGAGATGCTCTCCTTTTGCTTTGCTTCCAGGGAGCGAAGGATGGCATCCACAGCTCTCCAGAGGTCTCACCCTCCTCCTGGGGAGAAGAAGCAGGATGTGTCACCAGCCGGAGAGGGTGACAGGTTTGCTGATGGGGAGAAGAGAAGATGGATCTGTGCAAGGAGACCCAAGCAAGTAAGGAGAGCCTCCTTCCTTTTATTTTTATTTTTTCTCTAAAATCCTAATTGATATTACAAGGCTTCCGCTGAACCAGAACTTAGGTTGTAAGCCAGGCATGATAGCCATCACTCCACACCTTCTTTTCCCTATTGGCCCCCAACCGCCTTAGGGCAAGGACACCCCCCACCTTGCCTCCGTGGCAATGATGGCACTCTCCACCCTTTTAGAGCTTGGGAGGAGTGATCTGGGAGAACTAGGTATCTAGTCATACCTCTCCCATGGGTCCTGGCTCTAAGGACCCTCAGAGGCAGGCTTTCACTCACTCCAGTTGGGTGCCAGCTTTTACTCTACAGCTGAAACGGTCTTAGCTCTTTCTACTTGTATGGTGCGTCTGTGTTACAACCATTCACCTGCAGCCACCTCACACTCCCATTGGCTCCTCTTTCCTCTGGGATCCTAAGATCACTGTGACACCTTCTTTACCAGGCAGGTGCCTCTTCCTTGTTCAGGCGACGGTGGCAGGAGAGGTTGCCGATGCCAGCGGGTCCTGAGTGCAATGGTGAGCAAGGGCTGTGGCAGCTACAGTCTTCCAATGGTCTGTTTAGGCCAGGCATGTCCAAACTTTGACCCTCCAGATGTTTTGGACCACAACTCCCACAGTCCTTTGCCATTGGAAATACAGGCTTGGGATTCTGGGAGTTGTGGTCCAAAATATCAGGAGGGCTGAAGTTTGGACATGCCTGATTTAGGTGAAGTCCTCATCTCTGGAGACGTGTGTCCCCAGGAGTGTCAGTTCTCCACTGTGACAAAGAACCCCCCGGGGTGGATCTACTGTGAAATTAATGAAGCTTTAGTTTCTGGGCCCATAATCCTGGAGGGGCCCCAGAAGCAGCTTTTGTCTCCTTTTTCTTTTTTTCAATGTGGTGATCTGATTTGGAACAACCTTGTTGAAGAAAATAACAGTGGTTTCCCAGACCTCATTACTGCCTGCAAAGGGGCCCCCATAGCAGTTCAAGCTTCAAGATCTCCCAGAATGAAGGTCTGCCACTGAAGCAACTTAGTGGATGGGTAAATTGGAGCAAATTTGGCAGATCCCCACAAGCCCTGCCCCTTGAACCCCGACTTCCTCGTCCAGGCTAATGGCAGGGCTGCCCCCTCTATACTCACTGCCTTGGTTTTGGTCCCCAAAACATAAACAAAGAGTAGCAAAGTGGATATGCTAAATTAAGGCTACCACATTTACTATCTCTCTTTGGACCAGTATGTTATGCCTGGACCAGGTCATACAAGCGAATGGCCATCAATGCAAACAGTGACTAGGGGAGTGGTTCCCAACCTTCCTAAAGCCACGACCCTTTAATACACTTCCTCATGTTGTGGTGACCCGCCTTGCCCTCCTTGGAAGAGGTCACAAGCCCAGCTTTGGCAGGCCATAGAGAACTTCCCTCTACACAGGCACCCTCAGCCCATCGCAGCCTCCAGGGCCATTGACTGACATCCCCTCCAACCTATCAAGCTGCAACTCGCTCTTCCTCCCCCTCCTCCTCCAGACCCAAACCGTTTGTGCCTTTTTCTTCGCTGGCTCATGGCGACCCCCTGTGAAATGGTCGTTTAGACCCCCCAAAGGGGTCCCGACCCCCAGGTTGAGCACCATTGGACTCGGGGACACTGCAGAGAGGCTGGCCTTTATAGCCCCTTTCTCTCAGAGAATATACATCGCTCACTTCTACACCACTTCCCCACCATTCCTACCCCGAGTCTGCTTGCCAGGGAGAGAGCCAGTGACAAAACTGGCAACGGCATCCATTGTCCCTCCTGCACACTGGCTATCACCGTCTGAGGCTGCGAAGTAGGCTTCTGTTGAGACAGGTGGGTGGCCTAGAGTGCTTTTCCAGGCAGGGCCTTACTGGGAGTGGCCCTTGATATGGGTTCTAGTTTGATTCTGCTCTTTGTTTGGGGGGGGAATTAGCTTGCGCGCCAAGAGGATAGGAATTTAGGTGGACGTGGTGAAGTACTGTATGTGTAGGTAAGAGGTGGGACGTGGGTGGCCATCCAAATGCTCTTGAATGCCCGTCAACCAGGGGCAATGATGACGGATGGTTGGAAGGGCAGCTGCTTTGTGGTTCTATGCCAGTTATGAGCTCTCTGTTCCTGCAGAGACCGATACCCTTTGAGGACGTGGCCGTCTATTTCACAGAGAGCCAGTGGACTCTGCTGGGCCCAGAGCAAAGAACTTTGTACAAGGAGGTGATGGTGGAGAATTATGCTAACGTGGCTTCCTTGGCCGAGGAGCTGCTTTCATCCTTTGGTAAGTGGTAGAGGTTTTAACTTTCCCTCTTCAGATGCTGCATTTATCAACTCTCTTAATGTTATCTGGCTAAGGAAGTTAAGAGTTTGATTCCCTCCCCCCACAGTGCCTGCTGGGGGAAGATTCAGCCTGTGTAGCCTTGGGCAAGCTGTACAGTCCCAGGAAACTGCCAAAAGAAGGGGATTTATTTATTTATTTATTTATTTATTTATTTATTTATTTATTTATTTATTTATATCATGCTTTTCTCCTTAAACATGACTCAAAACGGATTATCTTTTTGAAAAACCTTGAAAGCCTTTTCTTTCAAATACAGTGGTACCTTGTATAAAGGAATTAATTCGTTCCAAATGAAATTATGTTAAGCGAATTTTCCTTTATACAAATTCCCATAGGAATGCATTGAAAACAGAGTAATCCCATTTTTATGTTGTACGGATTCTCCCCATAGGCGATTATGTTAAGCAAATTTCCCCTATTTCCAGAATTTTTTATGTTGTACAAAATTTATGTTATACAAGTTGTTTGTTATACAAGGGTCCACTCTATTTAAACATAGCTATCATATCCCCCCCTCAGCCTTCTTTTTGAAAGGCTAAACATTCCCAGCTCCCTAAGCTGCTCCTTGTAAGACATTTCTTCCAGATGTTCAGTCATCCCAGTCGCCCTCCTCTAGAGCTGCTCAAGGTTGGCAACATCCTTTTTAAATTGAGGTGCGCAAAACTAGCCATAGTATTCCAGGTGGGGTCTGACTAGAGCAGAATAGAGTGGTGCTATCAGTTCCCTTGATCTAGACCAGTGGTTCTCAACCTGTGGGTCCCCCGGTGTTTCTGGACTGCAACTCCCAGAAGTCTTCATCACTATCTGAGATGGCCAGGATTTCTGGGAGTTGCAGTCCTAGAACATCTGGGGACACACAGGTTGAGAACCACTGATCTAGACACTATGCCTCTGTTGATGCAACCAAGAATCGCATTGGCTTTCTTGGCCGCCGCATCACACTGCTGACTCATGTTCAATTTGTGTTCGAAGACTCCCAGATCCCTTTCACAGGTACTATTTTTTAGCCAGGTGTCTCCCATCCTATATCTGTGCAATTCATTATTTTTACTTAGATGCAGCACCCTACATTTCTCTCTGTTGAAACCCATTCCATTAGCTTTGGCCCAGCACTCTAATCTGTCAAGGTCGTTTTGGATTTTCATCCTATCCTATTAGCTACCCCTCCCAATTTGGTAGCATCTGCAAATTTATCAGCCTCTATTCTCTCTCTATTCCTTCCTCCAAGTCATTAATAAAGATATTGAATAGCATCGGACCCAGGACAAAACCCTGGGGCACCCCACTGGTCACTCCAAGCTGAAAAGGAGCCATTTATGATCACCCTTTGGGTGTGATCTGTCAACCAATTACAAATCCAGCTAACAGTAGTACTATCTATCCCACATTCTACTAACTTCTTTGCAAGTATACCATGGGGAACCTTATTGAAGGCCTTATTGAAATCTAGATAAAGCCCTGACAGAGTCACTATAAGTTGGCTCCAATTTCTGGCATATGACAACAACTTTAAGAAATAATTAACAGGCTTCCTTCTTGTAAGGTTTTGATTGTTTTTTTAAGTCTCCAGGCAAATTTGGGTGTTTACTTATAATTAACATTTTTCAGCCATTGAGCGTAACTGCATCTCTTTATATTCTCCATCGTTTTCTTTCCTGGGTAGGATTTCCTACTGCCAAACCTGACCTCATCAATAAGATGGAACAAGGAGTAAACCCATGGGTGCCAGATCCTCAGGAAATGGAGAAGTCCAACCCCAACTCAGGTAGGAGACTCAAGGCAAACCACCTCTCTGAAAACTTAGGAGGTCTTCAGTGGTTAGGAGTTGGTTTCTCCATGTTGAATAGAGTCATCCTATGTGACCTTGGGCAAGCTACACAGCCTGACACCCCCAGAAGAAGGGAATGGCAAACCACTTACGGTATGGCTGTTCTCTCCCTGAAAAAGCCTGAAAAGGACTGTCATAATTCAGAATTGACAGCACATTTATTATTATTATTATTATTATTATTATTATTATTATTATTATTATTATTATTATTATTATTATTATTTAACCTGATAGCATGATATCTTTCCTCCCCAAATAAATGTTGTTTCTATTTATTCCCTCAGGCAAATGTGTGGAAGTGCACTCGTGTAACCTCTGTGGGCGACATTTTGCTCAGAAATCGGGTCTCGCAAAGCATCATCACCTCCACACAGGGGAGAGACCGTATAAATGCTCGGACTGCGGGAGGTGTTTTGCGTGGCAGTCGCAGCTGGTGTATCACCAGAGAATCCACACGGGGGACAAACCCCATAAATGCTCGGACTGTGGGAAGTGTTTTGCTTGGAAGTCGCAACTGGTGTACCACCAGAAAGGGAAGGCGGAAAAGAAATTCTACAAATGCCTTGAATGCGAGAAGTATTTTGCGCAGAAGACGTCACTCATGAACCACCAGAGAATCCACACGGGGGAAAAACCTTACAAGTGTTCAGAGTGTGGGAAGTGTTTTTCTCGCAAATCCACGCTGATGGACCACGAGGGAATTCACAACCGGGAGAAATGTTACAAATGCCTGCAGTGCGGGATGTGTTTCAATCAGAAATCCCAACTCATGGTCCACCAAAAAGCCCACACCGGAGAGAAACCTTATAAATGTTTGGACTGCGGCAAGTGCTTTGCTCAGAAGTTCCAGCTCATGACCCATCGGAAAGGCCATTCGGGTGAAAAACCATACAAATGCCCCGAGTGTGGGTCATGTTTTGCTTGGAAGTCCAGGCTTCTGATTCACCAGAGAATCCACACAGGAGAGAGACCCTACGAATGCCTCGAGTGTGGGAAATGTTTTGCCGCCGCCTCTGCATTAACTAGGCACCAGAAAGTCCACAAAGGAGAGAAACCTTATCCCTGTTTGGACTGTGGGAAGTATTTCACCACCTCTTCCGCTTTTGTGACCCATCAAAGGGTCCACACGGGGGAGAAACCTTATATGTGTTCGGTGTGCCATAAATGTTTTGCTTGGCGATCGCAGCTCACCCATCACCAGATAGTCCACACAGGAGAGAAACCACACCAATGCACAGAGTGTGATAAATGTTTTGCTCAGAAATCCCAACTCATTCACCACCAGATCGCCCATACTGGGGAGAAACCCTATAAGTGCTTGGAGTGTGGGAAATGTTTTGCTTGGAAATTAGGGCTCTTGATCCACCACAGGGTCCACACAGGGGAGAAGCCCTATAAATGTTTTGACTGTGGGAAGTGTTTTTCCCTGAAATCTAACCTCGTGAGCCACCAGAAAGTCCACCTCATAGAAAAACCCCATAAATGTTTGCTGTGCGGTGAATGCTTTTCTTCAAGACCAGCTCTCCTCAGGCACCAGCTAGTGCACCTGGATGAGAAACTTTATGAACGTTCCCAGCCTTTCTCCAGTCTGTAGGGAATTCTGATAAGCAAAGAACTTGCGAGTGAGAAGTATTTTCTTAAATCCTAAAGGTAGGGCATTTGGGGTTGTCAGAAAAATAGTCACATGTTGGCTCGGCTGGTGCGTTACGCCAAAATACTGTAGAGAGGGAGTAAGTAGGAATGAATCAGCTGGAGGAGTGAAACAATGTGGATGAAAATAGCGAAGGGAAAAGAATGTATAGGCCAGTGATGGCAAACCTTTTAGAGACCGGGTGCCCAAACTGCGATTCAAAACCCACTTATTTTTCGCAAAGTGTCAATACGGCAATTTAATCTGAATACAGCGGCACCCTGGGTTACAAATGCTTCGGGAAATACCCTTTGGGAAAGTGGGGATCGAAGAGCAGGGGTGCTACCCTTTGGGAAAGCAAAGATCAAGCAGGCTTTTGAGTTTCCTGTGGCCACAGCGAGGGTGCTGTGGCCACGGAACTGGGACTCGTTCATACTCCCTGTTTACTCTCCAGCCACGCCGCTTTTGGGATGCCCAGGGCTGGAGAGTAAACAGGGTCTACCAACGAGCCCACAAGCTGCTGTCTCCCCTTCACCCGGCTCTCTGCACGGAGCACATTGGCGTGCTCTGGATGGCGAGTGAAGTGTTGTGGCTGTGAGGGGATGACGTTGCGTGCCCACAGAAAGAGCTCCATGTGCCACCTTTGGCACCTGTGCCAATAGATTCGCCAACACTGGTATAGGCTTCGCAAAACATCCCAGAGACAAACTTCAAACTGAGTATTACAGGCTTGAGTGACTAGAGCTGTTGGTCATCTGTGAAGATTCTCGGGTGAGGTTATCTGGAAGTTGAGTCCTGGCAACTTAAGTTCTTTTCTTGTGAGATCGAAACATTTCACTGCTCATCCAAGTAGCTTCTTCAGTCTGAGGAAGCTGAACTCCAGCTGTCAGGACTCAACTTCCAGATAGAGCTGTGGTTCCCATATTTGGTTTCCCAGATGTTTGTGGACTACAACCCGCATAAATCATGGCCAGCACAGCTAGTGGTGAAGGCTTCTGGGAGTTGTAGTCCAAGAGCACCTGGGGATCCAAGATTGAACTAGAGGAAAAATAGAAGGTCCAAAATCATATTGGTGAGATGTGGCGGGGTCTGGATGGGAGTTAAACTCATGTTCCAGGATGGAGACTGCAGTTGAATCTTCCTGAGACTTCAGGTTTCATTGCAGTGAAGGTTTAGTTGTCTTTCCCCATTTCTATAGATCAAGGGTCGCCAGTCATCTAATACAGTCTCCATCACCCAGAAGCGGATAGCTTCTGTTTGGCTGGGAGGTGAGACATGTTGCTAATTTCCACACATTGTATTCACACACTACGAACTGCAAAAGATCCACCTTTTCAGACAGGCTTTTAACTTTAATATGTAACGTTCTTATTTAGTTCCAGGATGTGGGTTTTTAGCTTTTCAGCTTGAGTGCATTTGTAAAGTTAATGCTTTTAATTATTTGGATTGTTTTAATTTAGGGATAGTTTACTGTATATACTCGAATATAAGCCTAGTTTTTCAGCCCTAATTTTGGGCTGAAAAAAGGGGCCCTCGGCTTATATTCGGGTCAGTACTTTTAGCCACTGAGGCAAGTCATCTGTGGCTAAAAATCATTTTAAACATTGCATGCAGCTTCTCATGACCCCCCTCTGCATCACAGGGGAGCGGCACACGATGCTGACCCAAGCACTTGCATCAGTGGCTAAAAGTTATTTTAAACATCACACACCACTCCCCCAGCTCACAAAGGAAGAGCTGCCAGGCCCTGCTGCATTTCCCACCCTAGACTTATACTCGAGTCAATACGTATCCCCAGTTTTTTGGGGTAAAATTAGGGGCTCGAATTATACTCGGGTCGACTTATACTCGAGTAATTGGTTTTTTAATATGTTATTTATTGTGTTTTAATTTGTCTTGTTTTAACTTTGTCTCGATTCCTCTCATAAATGAGACTAAATAAATAATAAATAAACTCATCTCCCAACAAATACCTTTGGCAGCTGTTAAAATAAAAGGTAAGGCTATTACATTTGTATGCAACTACGTATTTTTCCACCTAGATTGATCTTTTCTTCTTCTGATTAAAAATATGGAGCTTTAGTCAAACATTTTTTTCTGTTATACGTTCACATGCATGGAATGGTTGTCAATATAAGTTAATTAAAAAGAAGTGTTAAGTAAGTGAACGATTTCTCAGAAGCTTTTTATTCTTGAGGAGTTTTTCAAGTTCCTTTAACATTTGCTGAAAAACATTTCTCATCATGAAGTATCCAATTCTTTCTTCCTTATTTGCAATGATAACCTGCTCAGGAAATTCATGCTCCATCCCGCATCATGGCTTCAGTTGCACTGCTGTGTAGCGTGCTGATAAAAATTTCAGCCTGCCCGCTTGGGTTAGTAATTGTGAACATGCTCCCACATGGAAAACTCAGAAAGAATGAGCAAATCTGAGAGGTGAGTTATTTGACATAGACTTTCTCTATGACACAGCCTGTGGCTGGTTTTCCACTGTTAGGGTAGCGTTTCCACATTTATTTCTGGCTTCCTGCCTGCCCCCCCTAATTTGGTTTGATGAGAATAATACCACCTCATGCTGAGTGATGCAGAAAACTGATTCTGTTTTTGTTTCTTTCATCCAGAGTTGAGAGGCAAAAGACATACAGCCCTGCATTTCTAAGGAAACCTTTGTTTGTTTGTTTGTTTGTTTGTTTTGAATATTTCATCCCAACTTTCTCCTTGGAAAAAGACCCAAGGTGGCTTACAATACTGAGGGACAATATACAGTCCAGAGCATTTAAACCATATTCCTGTGAAGAACAGAGAACTAAAAGAGGCCTCTTAGGACATTAAAATGGAACATTAAAGCTACAAAGGTCACACAACAAGGAAAAAAAACATTATGAGGGGTGGAAACTAACAAGGAAACATTGGTGTTCTTATGAAGTAAAAGGGGCATGTGACCATTACAAAATACAAATGCAATACTAGGCTTTTAAGTGAAGAATCGACTCTCAACATCATCATATCCAAACTTCGGCCCTCCTGATGTTTTGGACCACAGCTCCCAGAATTCCAAGCCTGTATTGCCAATGACAAAGGACTGTGGGAGTTGTGGTCCAAAACATCTGGAGGGCTGAAGTTTGGACATGCCTTTATGAATGGCTTCCGTCTGAGGCTTTGATGAGCAAGGGACCCGTGTCCGAAACAACAGATTTGCTTTAAAGTCCCTTGAGAAGTTCTGGATCATATCAGAAAAGAAGGAAAAAAAACCACAATGCAATCGAAGAAAGCCTGGAGATACTGTATTTTCCTGTCTATAAGACACCCCCATTTCCAACCCAAAATTACAGTTTCACAACTGCACAGTTATCTCCTCAGCTTACTTCCTTTTATAAAATAACCCCCAGCTTTTAAGCTAACAATTTTACACAAAAATATTGTCTCATACATGGAAAAATACTATAAGTGTTTTTCTGTACATGCTACTCGGATTCGACTGCAGACAGTGATGTGCATCGGTTTCCAATGCGTGTGCACGGCTGAGGTTTTTTTCTTCCTCTATTTATTTACTATTCCAACCTTGATGCAGTATTTATATTGTTGGTGTTGTCATGGTAACCTTCTGTTCTTCAGCAAAAGTCATCAAGCCCAGATACTACTGAAGCAACATCTTAAGTTATGACAGAACAGGGTGACAGCCTTTGGAATCTCAAGAAATGTGTGCCATCTATTATAAAAAGCCTCTTTCCCCCCTTATTTTTGAGATATTCAGGGGGAATACAGACATTGCCGATTCTGTGGGATGAGAAAGAATCTGCTACCCATTTACTCAGGCTGGTTACTCTGGTCACCGTTGGAAGTGAGGAACTGCCTGGTGGCACCATGGGATACAATATAGAAAAACTTCCCCGTGTAAAAATCATAATAATTTTGTGATAAGAGCAGAAGAACAGGACTTCCTTTGACCTTGAAGCTGAACTGTGAGAGGAACAGCTGGCGGTTGGCAAATGAGGCCTTGTTCTTTAGCTCGCCACGAGGCTCCTAGTTAGTCGTAATGGCTCATGTGTGGCCTCCATCAGGGCCTACCCAAGACATTCTCCGGCCTGAGACCCAGGATGAGATGAGTGGACCGGCAGCTGAGTCTGATTTTGCAGTGGCCATAAGAGAGAGTCTTCCATGACGCCTGAAGCAGTCAAGCTGCTATCATTATTCCCATCTGAAAGACACCCCGTGTATAAGACAACCCCCACTTTTCCAACCCAAAGCTACAGTGAGACAACCACGTGGTTGTCTCTTCAACTTGCTTCCATATATACGACGGCCCTCAATTTTTAGTCTAACAATTTTAGACCAAAATACAGTCTTATACACAGAAAATACTGTGATTGGGGTTGCTGAGAGCGTGTTATGTGCACACAGCTCTGCCTTCCAACAAAAGGGGAATTGATGGGGAATTCAGGAGGTCAAGAGCCCTCATGTCCTCTTTGTGGACTTCCCATTGGTACCTGTTTGGCTGATGTGAGAGCAGCATGCAGGAGTAGAGAAGCCTTCAGTCTGATCCAAAAGGCCTATTATTACATTGAACA
Source organism: Phrynocephalus guinanensis (assembly GCA_037367245.1). NCBI lineage: Eukaryota > Metazoa > Chordata > Lepidosauria > Squamata > Agamidae > Phrynocephalus > Phrynocephalus guinanensis. The sequence goes on along the minus strand of CM074744.1, from coordinate 25,345,846 downwards.
GTCTAAAACAAGATTACAAATTTCACACAGCTCGGGGACAATTGTGCTCTTCTCTGACACAACATTTAAGTTATACAAAGCCAAATAATTATCTCCCCCACCCCCACCCCCGCCATGTGTGAGCTAGGTAAACGTCAGGGATCCCACGCATCAGGGGTGCATGAAAAAGAGACCAATGGATCATCACCTCAGGGAACCTCTAGGCGATATGTTAAGTCTCACCCTCCTGCATATGCTGAACTGGTAAATTACAAGATCCTATTCCATTGAACATACATCTCTTTGCAGATTTTGTCTACATTTCTTCCTTTGGGGCACTGTATTATCTTCGGTATTCTACAGTTTGTATTCATTGGGCCATTCCTGAACTTATTCCAACTGCTACAAAATATTTTTAGATGTTTTGCTCAGGTTGGATAGAGGACTGTTAACTTTTATTTTGGGTTGATAGCTGTGAATGTCTTTTAAACTTAATTTTAAACTAGATGGGCTGGCAGAAGTAATAGGGGTGAAGGGTATGGATCACACATATATAACTATTTTAGTAACCCCTAGCATATCCCAAGTGGTACCCTGCACAATATAAGCCACACGTTATATATTTAGAAGTAGAAATCACTCCAATTGTATCTACATGTATATCCTGTCATGCAAACAAACTCTGGTCAAGCCTTTCCGGCCACTAAGAGGGAAGGACTTCCATTACAAAATTGGCTGAGCCAGCAATCTAATTATTTTTGTAGCTTTGAACACAGCTAATTGCATATAAGCCAGCCAAGAAAACCTTATCGTTGTTGTGAGGGCTCCTGCTCATAGCAGGTGGCATACATCACTGTCAAAGACCAGACCTGGTACTCCCATGCACTGCTAGCCCGTGTAAGTCAGATCAAACACCACAGCAATTAAGAACCCAGGAATACATTTAATTGGTGTCAGAAATACAAAATAAATGGCCAAAGATGTCAATTAGTGTTTGATGCATGTAACAAATGTATGTGACGTAAATCCGGATGGGCGGAGGGAAAAGAGTGCTGGAAAACCTTATAAAATATTTCACCTTTCATTTCTGGGGTGGACTTCCCACCCGATTCTGTATTGAGTGGGGGCTCCCTTGGTTGACAACCAATAAATCTCTTTTCTGTCTACAAAAGACTCAGACTGCTCATTGCATTCTGTAAAGCTCTAGCACGCCAGCAACAGACCCCAGAAATTTCTATTCCTTTCATTTGGTGGAGATGCCGGGGACCTGCCGCTGCTAGGAGGCTTGCAGAGTCTGACCCAAGTCACGGTAAGAAGTTCGTGCTGATTACTGACTGATCCTAGTCCGGACCCTCCAACTTGTGAGGAGGATCGCTCTGTTAGCACTGAATGAGATACCGTACTTGAGAGAAAATCGATGCCGGCCGAAGGGGGGAGAACTGAGAAGGACTGCGCAGAAGAAATCTGGTAAGAAAACAACCGGTTGTGGGGGAGGAGAGGATTCGAGTCCAACATCTCTACGGAGAGGAGAGGATTGTGGGTCCAACATCCCCCGGGGGGTACAGGGAGGAGGAGGGTCGGATACGACCTTAACATCCCAAGAACCAGGGGAAATTGATGGGACAATAAGACCCTGAAATCCCCAAGGGAGGAGGGGATTTTTGCAAAATCCAACATCCCTAGAGTTCGCCCCCTAAGTGTTTGAAACAGGAGGAGAAGAGCGCTGCTCTAACATCCTGAGAAAGTTTAAAGATATATTAATGTGTGGGTATGTGGGATGATGATTCCACTTTTGAATTTTGTGAACAAGAAGCTTCATGTATGTTTATGTGTGTTTTTAAGGGTCCAAATACCCTAAGTAACAGCAGAGAAATGGCCATTCTCTGTGTCTACGCGGCGGCAAAGACTGGCAATCTTTGCCCCACCATCACCAATGGAGCAACACCACTTCCGTTTGAATTTAGATAGTTAATAAGATTTCTCCCTAGGCAGAGGACATAGGCAGGTTATTTGGGGGGAAATATTGTGGGTGATTTGTGTGAATCAAACGGAATCAGTGTTTGATGTGTGTGCGTGGGCCGGGGTGATCACTAGGACATACCCCTTGGCGACCTGAGTCTGGACGCGCGATTTCTAAGCTAGGGCGACCTGCTTAGGCCGCGTCAGTATCACGTGTTGTGTGTATGGTGTGATTAATTAAGTGCGATTCCGTTTGGTGTTGTGGGAGAATTTATAGGCGCACAGTTAGACCTTTAAAACAATCCAATGGGGATAAATTAAAGCAACTTATGCACCCCTTTTGATGTGCGCTGTGGTAACATTGGAATTCTGCCACCAGAAGTAATGACTTTAGTATTAAATGGAACGAAAGTAAGCTTTAAGAAGAACCCCTCTAACTAGGACAAGGCAGGACTTTACCATCTCAAATTAAGATTCTAGCCCTCAAGGAGGGCAGACTAATTATGGCCTGCTAGCAAGAGGCGTGTGAATTTACCAGGACGTGCTTAGTTAATTAATATAGAGACTAAATACTCTGCCAACTAGAAGACCCCGCCAGCAATTTTGATAACACCAGGGGAAGTATGGGCAGTGAGAAGAGTACTTTTGAGTACTCAGGGATAAACAACATCCTACGTATTTTGTGACTACCTTGTCACACAACGAAATTTACCAGCTAAAGGGATATTTTACAAGGAAAACATCATAGAGCATCTGAGTAATGCATTTTTAGCAGGACTGGGTAGGACTTATAGGGTGAAAACGTCCACCCCTTACTTTTAAACTGGTTTTATAAACCCGAAAGATGATGGAAGGAAGGCAGGATAGTGAGCTAAAGAAATACATAGATGAAGGAAAGATGAGGAGAAATGGTTAGAAAATGGACAGAAAAAGTGCAGCAGAGTGGGGTATGCAGACAGAGATGGGAATGGACAGGTATGATATTGAAAAAACTGGAGGAGAGGAAGGAGAACAGAGGGAACAGGCAGTGCTAGATGGGAGATGCGTACCCCTGATTTGCCTTATTCAAGCATTCAGGAGGTACTTCCATCCCGTTACGCCAATGCCCAACTCCTTGGATATAGAAGCCTTAAACAGAACTAATGTTTGCTATGCGCAACATGAGGAGATAGGTAGAGACGTTATTTCTGAACTCCTAATAATCAAAAGCAGGGAATTCGAATCAGGGGCTGCGCCACTTCTGGCAGCTGGTAAAATCCACGACAGAAAGTAGAATCAATGCCTTTTTTTTCTCTCCAAAAGTAGTTAAGAACTTTTGAGAACAAACAAGGCACTTTAATTTCAAACACAGGGAGATTCTCAGGAACAAACGACAAATGTCGTTTCCCTGCCAACAAATATCCACATTTGAACTGTTTGAAAAGGCGCCAAAACTGCGCAAGTCTACCTTTTTTTTTAAAGACAGAGGAAAAGTGGGGAGAAGATCTTAGTCTCTCTCTCTCCCCTGGAACAAACTGTTGTCTTAAAATAAGCAGGACTTTTTTTTTAACTGTGATTTCATGTTCTTCATAAGGACTTAAGTAACATCTAGGCATTATTTGCCTCCCCATAGATATGAGGGTGAAGGAGGAGAGAGAGAAATTTTACACGTCCACCTAAGATTTTTTTCCCCTCCCGGTTTGGGGTGGACAAGCAATGTAATAACTTTTACTGGCAGCCTCTTTCGTTGTCAGCGGGGGGGGGAGACGCCCCACTCCTCACTCCTTTTCGTAACCTGTTGCCTTGCAAACATTTTTTTTTAAGGCGTTGCAATCACTAAGGGTTTAACACTCTGCACTTTAAGTGGCTTTGCTTATTCATTACAAAAGCCACGCTTCTCAAATTAGGCTTAAGCAGACAACAAGATCGAAAGCCACAGGAATGGTGGATTGCCCCATTGTTTCAGTGCATTTCACACCTAATTCATTACAGAGTAATTAAAGGAGATTGTCTGCTTGCCTCAGGCTGTATAATGCAGCCTGCGGGGGAACTCAAAAGGTCCACGGCCCCTCCTTTCTTTTTCTGCTCTCGCCCCCCTTGCAGGGCAAGCTAGGATACCAACTCCTTTCCCCCTCCCAGAGGAATTTGAGGTATGCTGAAAAACAGCCTAGTTTTCCCTCCTTTTTTTTCCTCCCAAGCCTGAAGTAACGTACAAGTCAATCCCAAAGCGTTACATTTAAAGCAGGCTTAAACGCCAGAACTTAAGACGAGCCTTGCTTGTTCTACACAGTGCACACTTTTCTTAATTAGGCTTTTCGAAGATAAGTTCAAAAGCTACTGGGATAGTGAATTGACTTGCGATTTCAATGCCTCTTTATAACTAAGTCAACACAGGAGAATAAAAGAATTCTCTTTTTGCCCTAGGCGGTAAAAGGCTCGCCTAGCCATTAAGATGTGCATAGCATGTTGTTGCAGCTTTTAACCCACACCTGGTCTCAAGAGCTCCCCTGAGGAAAATGAGGTTTTTTTAAAAAAAAAAATAAAAAAAAAATGGACTTAACAATTTTTTCTTTTCCTTTTTTTCTGTGCACATGACAGAATGGCTCTGTAGTGCACATTATTAATTTGTTACAACTTTCACAGGGAGCCTAGTAGCGTGACCATGGCCGAGCTGAACTTGTGAACAACTACTGAAGTGCAGCTGTGTACTATGGCCAAACGATTTTTCCGAACATTTGGCCACCCCCCCATTCATATGCTTGTTTCACAAAGAGATATGCCCCATTCTGCAGGACATTTGCTTTTTGTGACATTTTTTTCCCCTTCTCGAGACTCTCAGATAGACTGCGCTACACTGTGCCATTGAAATCTGCACATAGTGTACTGCATGTAGCACTATCACACCTGGAGAACAAGGCCATGATCTGCAGATTGCTTGGCCATTTTTGTGTGTGTTTGTTTGTTTGTTTGTTTCTGTCTGTCTGTCTCTTTCCACACGGGAAGACGCTGGAGGAAACACTTTCCGTCCTGAGGCATCCTTCCCCAGATGACAGCGTGCGTTTGACACTTCGGAAGGTCCCGAAGCAGCCTGCCGATTCACTTTCAACTCAGGTTGACAGATTACAATCCTGTCTTCCTGCCTCTTTTTCTTTTTTTTTCTCTGTTTGTTTATGGGGGGAGAGAGTGGGTTTAAAACAGCCACTGACTTTTATTTTGAAGTGCGGCCGGCCGTGACTTTATCATGCCGCATACCAGTCCCAACTCCCCTCCGCAACAATTTGGTTCATGCTAAGGGCATACTTTGCATCTCATGGACATTCTGCCAGTTACTCCTTTTGTTGTCCCCGTGCAGGAGAGCAATTTGACTTGGGGATGGGATCTGTGGTTGATTGGGGACACCTGAGCACCTACCTTATGAGGTAATGTGGACTCACCTTGCAATCACTCATCGGGGCCAGCTGAACTTGTGCATATCTACTGATGGGCAGATGTGTCCTCATCATATACTTTGGCCCACCCTAGTCGCGTACTGGTTTTACGAAAAGGAAAAGCCCCATTCTGCCTTTTACGACATTTTTTTCCTCTTCAAGACTGTCAGATAGACTGTACCACCCTGCCCTGCAGCACAAGGACAGCTGAGGGGCCATTTTGTGTGTGTTTGTGCTCTGTGTTTGTCTGTTTGTGTTCGTGTGTCTGTTCTTTCTGTTACCCAGATACATCCTGGAGGAAGGGCTTTTGCTTTGGGAAAGACGCCCACCCGTTCTTTATTTCTGGATCATGGAGTCGATCGGGTTTGGAAAGCTGACGCCGCCGTTCGTAGAGGCTGCGATGGGGACTCTCCTGCCCTCCATGCCACTATCCCTCCTGGAGCCACCCCTCCCCGCCTTTGATGCCTTTGATGCCATCTTCGTGATGACTTCGCTCCGCGAGTTCGATCGATGTGGACCCCTGGATGCCAGCCCCTTCACCCAGCGTGGACCACACCCCACGACCGACAGGGAGAGAGGCCTGACCGGTGACGCCTCCTGCCCACTGCAGTGGAATGCCTCATGCCTTAGATGACTTCACCCTGGACGGAGGACGCCGAAGTGCACCTGACCTGTGGTCATCACACCTGTTCCTGAGGGCGCCTTGCATTTAGCACTTCGGAGAGCCCCACTGCCGTCTGCTGATTTCCCCCTACACCTCAGGTTGACGGGTCGACATCCTGTCTGCCTGCTTTCTTTTCTTTTTTTTCTTTTCTCTGTCTGTCTCTGAGGGGGGAGACGGAGCTTAGCGGCCACTGACTTTTGTTTTGGATTGCGGCCAACAGACTTCACGCCCGCAATTTCACCCCTTTTCGTCGGGACAGAAACTTGGTGGGGTTTAAATCTGATGGAGTCGTCACTGCTTTCAGACCTTCACCGTGCACTGGACCACCAAGAACTTGTGAACTTGTGTCGCCACACACACACACACCAGCCTCCCAGCATCCGACAAGTGAGCGCTTATTTTGAAGCCTTGCAAAGGGACGTTAATTATTAATCACTGTTTATGATATTATTGTCTGTTATTGATAGCCGTTGTGAAAATTTTTGCTGAAGTGCCTCTCTGAATGTGCCTTTCATAATTCATATAATGCTCATGCTTTGCCACTGAAAATGCTTTTTTTACTCACAAACATTGAGTGCCAGAGACTATGACGTGCCTTTCTATGCAATTTACATTGAATGAGAGAAATTTTGGCACCCATGGGTGTTCGCGAGACTGTATACCACAAAACAATGGCTTTCTAGAATAGCTGTCTACATTATTTACTTCACCAAAGACAATGATGAACTAATTTTTGCCCCATATTTGCAGGGCTGATTTTGTGTGTGAACTGACAGCTACAGAGACATCTCTGCCTTGATTTCAATAGCTCGTCCTTGACTCTACCATGGGACTATAACTATTGATTATGGTTTATGGCTAAAAATTGGTTTTTCTAAAACTAATGTCTATCATCTGGGCTATCCTGTATGCATGAACAACTGGGTAATTCTGCACAGCCTGCTATAATTTGAGTTTTAATGCACACCACACACCTGAATAAGGTTGAAAATCACGTCATGATTTTTGTTTTATGAAATCAGGTACTAATGTTTGTGTATCTTTATGAAAAATGACAGTATGAAAAATCATATTTCAAGGTCTAAAGCCATTTGACAGCAAAAAGGGAGAAAGCTGGCAAAGTAGCCTTGCCCACATTTTTACTTGGGCAAACACATGAGAATTGGTGGGCCAAGGAGGGCATATTTTCCTTATAAGTATTTGATTTGCAAAATGAACCTAAAGCGTGGTGCTTTGTTAGAATTCAGGGTTTTCAGCCTGACTACCAAACACACAAGCAAGATATCTCACATTTGCAATGCTGCTTCAAGCGAATTTATTTGGGTTTCATGATTGTCCTGAAATAAGGTACTGAACAAATCTGCTGTTTAAAGCATGTTTAGTTATCACTTTGGGACGGGGATCTTGATATCCAAGTCTATCACAGTATTATCTAAAATTCTTATGCCAGCCCCTTCAAAAGTTGGGAATTTGGAATCTCTGAGAAGTGAGCAACATGCCCTGGGAGGTTCCCTTATACTGCTGTGACCATGTTGCATTTCTCCAACAGGGGAAATTTAAATGCTGTGGTCCGTGGAACGCATCCATCCATTGCAGTCTGCGGGTCTGGCCAGAGGGTCTTTTTAAATCCCAGACATTGCAAAACTTTATCTGTTAACTTAACATTTCACTATAGAAAGTGCCCTAGTGCATTAAGGGGTATTTCTTTGTCATTCACCTATTCAAATGCGTCCCCCACCATGAGACGCCACAAATCATTTTGTGATTATTCATTTTTTTGAACTGTGCCTATAAGCCCTTTGGGAAAAGAGGGCTGGAAAAGTTTTCCTGGCAGCACTGCCTACACTCTCGTCAGGAACACTGAAAAATCACTCACTGAGCCATGATGACAACCCCTCCCCAAGGGCATGGTAAGAAGGGAAGATCAAGCAATATTCGCGCTTTTGTATATGCACCTTTGATATGTTTATTTGTCCCTTACAAGTCTATCACGGGAGCCAAGGGGGGGGCAACCTCTGGAGAATTTACTGACGTAAATTTCCATAACACGTCAAGGGGGGGTGAAGGGTATGGATCACACATATATAACTATTTTAGTAACCCCTAGCATATCCCAAGTGGTACCCTGCACAATATAAGCCACACAAGTTATATATTTAGAAGTAGAAATCACTCCAATTGTATCTACATGTATATCCTGTCATGCAAACAAACTCTGGTCAAGCCTTTCCGGCCACTAAGAGGGAAGGACTTCCGTTACAAAATTGGCTGAGCCAGCAATCTAATTATTTTTGTAGCTTTGAACACAGCTAATTGCATATAAGCCAGCCAAGAAAACCTTATCGTTGTTGTGAGGGCTCCTGCTCATAGCAGGTGGCATACATCACTGTCAAAGACCAGACCTGGTACTCCCATGCACTGCTAGCCCGTGTAAGTCAGATCAAACACCACAGCAATTAAGAACCCAGGAATACATTTAATTGGTGTCAGAAATACAAAATAAATGGCCAAAGATGTCAATTAGTGTTTGATGCATGTAACAAATGTATGTGACGTAAATCCGGATGGGCGGAGGGAAAAGAGTGCTGGAAAACCTTATAAAATATTTCACCTTTCATTTCTGGGGTGGACTTCCCACCCGATTCTGTATTGAGTGGGGGCTCCCTTGGTTGACAACCAATAAATCTCTTTTCTGTCTACAAAAGACTCAGACTGCTCATTGCATTCTGTAAAGCTCTAGCACGCCGGCAACAGACCCCAGAAATTTCTATTCCTTTCAGGGGAAGCCAATATGGCCATTCATTGTTTGCTTTTAAATTATTCTTGTTCATGTTTCTGTAATTCTATTGATCTTCTATTATTCTATTGAACTTCTACTCACATTGCCCTGTCTTGGGTATGACTGTTGTTTTTGTCATCTTGAATTATCTTGCTTGCTTGCTTGCTTGCTTTTATATTGTACATCTTTTGCATGTGTTTTATCCCACTGTCAGGTTTATTTTATACATTTTTCCAATGAACTTACATATTTCCAGTGTTTCTGGAATCATAGAATATTCCAATAAATAACTCAAATCAATTTTATTTACAGTCAGGCTCTGTTTGGCATTTCTACTTGCAACTGGTCAAATTATAAAAGTAAAAAAGAGAAATCAGTCCAAATGCATCTCTGAGCCTGACCTTACTACAGTAATAAAATACAACAATAATTTTAAAAGGTCATTTGGAGAAGAGAATAATCTAACATACTGATGAATTAGCTTAATAAAGGAAGTTACAGCTGTGAGTTTTCAAAGCCTAAACAATGCTGCTAATCATAGGATCTTCTCAAAGGCTTTAATTCATAAGGTCTCAGACTTGATGGCACATCATAACTGCAATACACTGTGCTTCTGAAAGACATTTTTATCATTCTTAAAAAACATTACTACAGTAGAAGTATAAATGATTTTATAAAACTCAAAGGTTAACAGACCCAGTAAACTGAAAGGAATACAGCGCAGGGAAAGGAAGTGAAGATTAACAAGTTATACATTTTATACTTTCAGTTGTACCATTGAAAAGGAGGGTTTGCTGATTCTATTACTGCAAACCTTTCATGCCAACACTGTTTAAATTAATTAACCAATCTATCAATAATGTCTAAAAGGCATTGTCTAGCTATCATATTTTCTTTCTTTCTTAAAAATGCTTCCCAAAGTTAGCAGAAGGAATGGGCACACACAGGAGAAAGACAGATGGAAAAATTGTCATCTGAATTCCTTCTACAGTAGATGTCTATGGAGGATTTTAGAGGAAAGACGGAACAAAAGCCTCAGCTGGAAACACCCACACTGTCCCTTGGCCATAATTTTAAGCTTATAGGACTGGGTCCCGTCTCCCGCTACACACACACACTTCTAAATCCCAGCCTGACAAATAGTAGCATAGGTTTAGAATCAAGGAACTGATCACAATGAGGTTGTGATCAGCCAAGGAAATGAGCGATCAGAACCAAGCTCCCAAGTCCCTTTCCCAGGCTGAGCTCATCCTGGCTCCCAACCTCAAGTATTCCTTTCCAGTAACCTGCTTTAAGGGAGAAACCCTTTTAGGAAAAAAAAAAGTTAAGACAACCGAGAGTCAGAACTATTCGCCAATGTGATACAAATCAACTAGAGACCTTTTTTTTTTTTTTTGAGAAGGAAAAGGACGAACTACATTTCCCAACAACCACCGGGGCTTTCTGGTTCCCGGCCTTGAATATCCCGACGTTTCATTGGCTGAAATGGAGGAGACGGGCCGGGGCGGAGTTGCATGATTGGCTGAGTGACAAAAAAAAAGAGAGATCATGGGCATGGCTTTAGTTCAACTGCATAGAGGTAGCGGTGGATGGTTAGGGATTTGGTGGGGAAAGAAGCTTTCTGGAGAAAATCTCACCGCCCATGCAGGTAAGCGCAGAATTTAATCCCCCCCATCCCTAGAATTTGAGGGATTTCCTAGAATTTGGCTCTTTTTGTTCCTGTTTGTTTTTTCATCATGTCCTATTTTTGTATTTTGGAGAAGGGATGCTAAGAAGGACGAGAAAGGGTAGAAGAAAAACCCAGCATGACTTTTAAAAACGCCTAGAAGTTAGGAGGAGAAATATAATTTAAAAAGTCCTACCCCGATCTATGTCTTTCCAGAAAAAAACCTCCTTATTATTGTTATTAATAATAACATTATTAATAACAACAACAACAATAATAATAACATTATTAATAACATTATTAATGACATTATTATTATTATTAACAACAACAACAACAACAACATTGTTATTAATAATATTTATTTATTTATTTATTTATTTATTTATTATCACATTTATATACCGCACCTATACAATGCTGTATTAGAGGAGCCTTAATACAGCAGCCATTAAATGTGTGTCCTAGATGCTCCCTTTCCCTTCTTAATAAATTGAGTCACAGGCCCGGTACTGTAGTATGGTGATGATAAAATGCCAGGATGGGAACTGAATTATTTTAGCATGTGAATCATCCCAGATTAACTTTCTGAGGATAGCCACGGGGCCTTTAAAAGCAGCCTTCCACATCCTTGGCTATAAAATCCCCAGACTTCCAGAGCCCTGTTGTCTAGGGAATAATGAGAGTTTGAGAGGACAAAGAGGTTGAAGGTGACCTTATAGATCATCGGTGGTGAACCTTCGGCACTCCAGATGTTTTGGACCACAACTCCCGCAGTCCTTTGTCACTGGCAATCTAGGCTCGGAATTCTGGGCGTTGTGGTCCAAAACATCTGGAGTGCTGAAGGGTTCGCCACCACAGTTATAGACAAATTGTAACCAGAGGTGTTCAGGCTGTACCTGTATAGGAAAACAAGGAACAGACAATTCCATTTCAAGCTGCAGGTGGTGCCTTCTCTACATCCTTCCCCAGAGGGAAGGTTCTCTTTTAGTAGGAGACTACCATTATTGGGAAGAAAGGTTTGTGGAAGTTTTGGTTTTCTTTTTGCAAGAAGAAGCGAGCAAAATGGCCACCACCACTCTCAGAGTTAAATGTAGAACCATACTACTCCTGTATGAAAGATGCAGAACACATAGCAAATAAGTTTGGAGGAGGGTGGCAAGGATGATCAAGGGGCCGGAAACCAAGCGCTATGAGGAAAGATTGAAAGAATTAGACATATTTAGCCTGGAGAAAAGAAGACTGAGGGGCAATATGATAGCCCCTCAGTCTGTATTTGAAAGGTTGTCATGCAGCGGAGGGACACAATCTGTTCTCAATCATCCCTGAGTGTAGGATGTGCAACATTGGCCTTGAGTTAAGAGAACCCACCTTTCAGCTGAATGTTGGGGGGGGACCTTCCTAACTGATAGGGCAAGAGTTGGTGAGTGCTCTAACACTGGAGGCGTGCAAGAGAAATTTGGACAACCCCCTGGCTCATAATCCTGCATGGATTAGTGTAGTGGTTCTCAACCTGGGGGTCGGGACCCCTTTGGGGGTCGAACAACCATTTCACAGGGGTCGCCATGAGCCAGTGAAGAAAAAGGCACAAACAGCTTGGGTCTGGAAAAGGAGGAGGGGTAGGAAGTGGGGGAGTGAGTTATAGCTTGATAGGTTGGAGGGATGTCAATCAATGGCACCGGAGGCTGTGATTGGCTGAGGGTGCTTGTAGAGGGAAGTTCTCTACGGCACCAGGGGCAGTGGGCCTGCCAAAGGGGGCTTGTGGCCTCTTCCAAGCAGGGCAAGGGGTCACCACCACATGAGGAACTGTATTAAAAGGATGCAGCAAGGTGGAGAACCACTGGATTGGGGTTGGATTTGATGGCCGTCTAGGCCCCTTCCAACTTCACAATTCTATGATTCTATGACTGCATGTCTTGTTAAGAGGGACCAGTGCAATCAAGGTCCCACTTGCCACAAGCGAGGTTTCTCGCGCCTTGATGTTGAGATGGTTTGGGGTTCCTTTTTGTGTGTGTGTATCAAGTCCCGCTTTCGGTCCCCTGTGTTTTGACCATGGAATACTGAAATCCTCTATTTGGAAATGTTCACCCTTTGTTTTGTCCACCTTGATTCCAGACAGTGAAGAATGACATCCAAACCACAACTAAGACTGTGCTCTTCTTCCCGGCGAACGCAAGAGGTTGCAGGAGAGGCGGGGCAGGCAAGGAGATCCCCTGGAAGCAAGTGGAAAGGGATAACTGAGGTGAAGAGAGCAATGCCTCTGAAATGAGATTGCTGTAGCCAGAGAATGTCAAGCATCATTTTCTTCCTAGAGGTTGTAAAAAAAGTTGACTTTCCTTCTGAGGGGACAGCTTTAGGTTCTCTAGCTGTGCCTGAGGTTTTGAAGGGGCTTTTAGCCTTGGGGATATTTTGATAAGCTTTCTCTTTTCTTTGCAGGTCTGTGTGACTTTTGAAGATGTGGCTGTCTATTTCACAGAGGACCAGTGGACTGTGCTGGACCCCGAACAAAAGGCCTTGTACCAAAGCAAAGCAAAGCAAAGTGTTCTGCTTATATACCGCCCCATACTACTACAAGTAGTCTCTGGGCGGTTTACAATTTTAATTACAGTGTGCAGGCTACACATTGCCCCCCCAGCAAGCTGGGTACTCATTTTACCGACCTCGGAAGGATGGAAGGCTGAGTGAACCTTGAGCCTGCTACCGGGGATTGAACCCAGGTCGTGAGCACAGTTTTACCTGCAGTACAGGCATTTAACCACTGCGCCACGAGGCTCAGTGCGCCACGAGGAGGTCATGATGGAAAATTATGAGAATGTGGTCTCTTTTGGGTAAGGGACATAGTGGCCAGAATTTTACTTCCGGTTTAAGCTTGCATGTGGGAAATTCTGTTAGCTTTAGCCAATTGATCCTTGTTAGTGAGGTGCTGACAGCTTCTCTCTGTGTGCTCCCAGTTGCACATCTGAGTTTTTCCAAAAGAACCATCACTGTTTGATTGATTGATTGATTGATTGATTGATTGATTGATTGATTGATTGATATACTGCAGCCATCTAGTCCAACGGCTACTCTGGGCAGTTTACAAAATGAACAATACAAATTATAAAACACATATGGTAAAAAACATATACAAATGAAATACAATACAAAATAACAAAAGTAACTCTAATCAATGTAATTATAATAAAAATAAGCAAAATTAACAAGTGAACTACATCTTGCCAAGAAGATCTCATTGTTGATAGCAGTTTACTGCAAAGACTTACATGATTTACCTTACATTAACATAAATGAATAGGATTTTGACACCGTTTCTCATTTCCTATGAGCCCAGACATCTTGATAATATTCTGACTGTTGCTGGATTTCCTCAGGATCATATAAATCTGAAACATTGATGTCCATTCACTTGAAAGTTCTTGATTTTTTTCAATCAGCTGTTTCCTAGCCTAACCAATTGATTGGAACAAGCCGAATCATACCCCTATTCTATTTCTCTTTTACTGCATTCTGCAATAGGTCAGGATGAGGAAAGACCCAGATGAAAGTCATAGGTCTGTCCCATTCTCAAATAAATCCCTCAGTTGTGGGGAGTACAGTGGTACCTCGAATTAAGAATGACTTGACTCATGAAAAAATTGAGTTATGAATAGAAATTTGTGGGTATAGAAAAATTTCAAGTTATGAAAAAAGCCCACTCTTTTTGAGTTACAACATTTTTAAAGTGCACAGAAGTGTCTGCATCATGTTCAAAACTGTGTTGTTGTGTGAAGCTTAAAAACAATTACCTCAGGGTCAGACATTTCTCTGTACAGTGTGCCTTCCTTTAAAGTGCACTGAACTGTTTTGTATCATGTTCAAAAAAATTGATATGTGCTCTTTGAAATGTTTATTCTGGATTAGCCATGTTCCTGCGCAGTGTGCATGTCTTTAAAGTGCACTTTTCATAAAAAAGGGTGTTTCTATCTTTTTTTCAAGCCTCTGGAACAAATTAAACTGCTTCCAATGCATTCCTATGGGGAACCACATTTCGACTTACGAAAATGCATTCAGAACAGATTAATTTCGTAACTCAAGGTACCACTGTACTGTGAAAGAAGTATAAGAGAAACTACCTTCCCATTCACACCTGCACATGCACCTCCTAGGTCAAGTGTTCACGAACCTATGGCATGGGTGTCCAAGGTTGGCACTCAGAGCCCTTTCTGTGAGCACCCGACATCGCCCCTTCACAGCCACCTGTGTTCAGGTTAAATTGCTGTATTGGCACTTGGCGAATAATTAGTCTGTTTTGAATCACATTTTGGGCACCCGGTCTCTAAAAGGTTCACCATCATATAAGAACATAAGAAGAGCCCTGCTGGATCAGGCCAACGGCCCATCTAGTCCCGGTTCCTGTATCTCACAGTGACCCCACCAGATGTGTTTGGGAGCGCATGAGACTAGATATCTGTCTCCTGATACCACTCCCCTGCATCTGGCCCTTGAAGTACCCCGGTTTTAAGCCCTAGGTCCTTGCAACTCCCTGTTTGAGGCTGAATCACAAAATTGTAAAGGTGAGATACCAAGGGCCAGCTAGCCCAACCCCCTGTCAATGCAGGAAACCCAAAGCTATATCCACAGATACTTGTCTCTCTACCTGTCTCCGATGCTGTGAGTGCACCACTGAGGAACAAAGCTTCTGTAGACAGCAGTGTAGAAATAGCTGAAGAAAATAGTGCAGGAAAAACACAATCAGTCCTCTGAATGTTTTTCTAACTGTTCTGACATAATCCCGCCACCTCTCACAGTATGAGTTAATGGGTCACAAAATCAATCTTTAAAAAGTGCCCGAACCACAGGACATCAGCTATGGCCTTAACTGTGATTGATTGACTTAACACTGGTCTCGTGGCGCAGTGGTTAAATGCCTGTACTGCAGGTAAAACTGTGCTCACGACCTGGGGTTCAATCCCACGTAGCAGGCTCAAGGTTCACTCAGCCTTCCGTCCTTCCCAGGTCGGTAAAATGAGTGCCCAGCTTGCTGGGTGTGTGTGCAATATGTAGTCTGCATACTGTAATTAAAATATAAACCACCTAGAGACTACTTGAAGTGGTATGGGGCAGTATATAAGCAGAACACTTTGCTTTGAAGAGAGGTGTAAAATTTCTGGAAAAATTAAAGCCATTGGGGGGGGGGATTTGGGAGAAAGTAGGGGAGGGGGAAAATTCCTCCCACCACCAAATTTTCCTCAAAAGTTACCAGAAATTGTACATCTCAAGTGTTGAAGCGACTTTTGTTTAAATATCTCAAAATCCAGTGTCTCAGCCTGTTCAGAAGGACAAAACGTATTATGGCACTTGACACATTCATTTCAGTGTGAGCTTTTGTCGATTGCGAACCTCTTCTTCAGGCATAGCATTTTTGCAGTGTGCACAAAGAACAAGAAGCTGAAGGCATTTTTTTTAAAAACGTGGTCTCATGTTGTTTTCAGCTGATACTGCATGTGTATACTACTTGTGGAACTAAGTTTATCTGTTTGTGTTCATGTGTTTCCTAGCCATGGTGCTAGTGAGAAATAAGGATGAGATTTTCATAATTCCAGGGTTCCCGATCCCAGAAAACTTTTAAGAATCCCCCAGGCAGACCTCTGGGAGTAGGAGCCTCATGGCGCAGTGGTTAAATGCCTGTACTGCAGTTAAAACAGTGCTCACGACCTGGGGTTCAATCCCAGGTAGCAGCAGGCTCATGGTTGTCTCAGCCTTCCATCCTTCCGAGGTCAGTAAAATGAGTACCCATCTTGCGGGGGGGGGGAATGTGTAGCCTGCATACTGTAATTAAAAACTGTAAACTACCCAGAGACTGCTTGAAGTGGTATGGGACGGTATATAAGCAGAACACTTTTTGCTTTTTAAACAGTACTGCAGTCAACACTCTGCTCATGACTCAAGTTCAGTCCCAGGGAGCTGGTTCAAGGTTCACTCAGCCTTCTTCTGAGGTCAGTAAATTCAGTACTCAGCTCATGGCAGCAGCGGCAGCGGGACACAATATGTAGTTTGCCTAAAATCCCATTGTAAACTGCCCAGAGAGTGCATTAAGTGCTATGGGGTTGTATGTAAGCAGCATGCTTTGAAAAAGATAGTAGCAAAAGGGGCTCTCTCCCTGTGGCTATTACTTGCCTTCCAACAGATTTTGGGTTGTCAATCAGAAAGGGACAGCCCCCCCTCCCCCATTGTACAGTAGGACCCCAGTATCCGCTGGGGATTGGTTCCGAGCCTTCCTGTGGATAATGAAAACTGTGGATAAGAGAGAACACCAAAATGTCCCCAAAACTGCTGTTTTGTGATAGTAACTTGCTTCACAGTTGCTGTTTTGCAACAGTAGCTTGCTTTACAGCTGCTGTTTGTGATGGTAGCTTGCTTTACGGCTGCTGTTTTATGACAGTAGCTTGCTTTACAGCTGCTCTTTTTGACAGTAGCTTGTTTTGCAGCTGCTGAATTATTTATTTATTTTTTCCTCTTCCAACCATGGATAATGAATCAGTAGATACAGGGCTCCTACTTTATACTGTTTCCTGGAAGTGGTCTCACTGCTCCAGGCAAACTCCAGGCGAAGCAAGATTCTCCTTCCCATGGAGCAGTGAGACTACTCCCTGAAAGCAATGTGACAGAGGCAAGGTTTTCCTTCTGCTTCCCAGTGAAAACCCATTGTAAGGCAGGTGAGGGTAGTAGGGAGGCCTCTCTTTGGCATTTGCTGTTCTCTTTTCCTAGTCTCTGACATATGCCTGGGGGACTCTGGGTAACTTCTGTAACTTCTGGGGCGGATGCTCCTGGAATTATGAAAACCTTATCCCTAATGACGAACTGCATTCCCTAAAAGTCGCTGGAGTGTTTGCTCTTGAGAGCTTGGTAAATTTTAGAGACTGGTGGCATCTCAGTATTTCACGTTTCTTCTTTTTGTTTTAACACGGAAAGGAATTTCTGTTCAGAAGCCCGGGTTCATCTCCCGGCTGGAACGAGGGCAGGAGCCCTGGGTACCAACACGTAAGGCCTTGGAAAAAATGAAGAACTCCAGCTCAGGTGAGGATTGGGGTGATTCCTTGAAATGCAGATCTCCCCCTTTTCTCCCTAAAAATAAAGGAGCGAGCCTCTTTTCTTAGGGTTCTGCCCCTTCCCTCAAACACCAAGCAGAAGCAATGCCCTGCAGGTTTCGCAATGCGGAGTAAAATACTTCGCTCTTAAAGATAGATTGTGTTTGTATTTTCTGGTGGGTTCTAGGCGGGAACTGAGATGAGCAGAACAGAGCTGGGGATGTTGACTCGTAGAGTGTCTCGGCCAGTAGAGTTCCTTCCAACGGTGGGATTCTGGGAACCGGACTCCAAATAAGTGCCTTCTGCAAGCAATGGAAAGGAGAGAGGCAGAGGGTGATGGGCAGTTTCATAGAATCATAGAGCATACTCTCTATTCCTCCCTCCAAGTCCATTAATAAAGATATTGAATACAGTAGGACCCCTGTATCCACTGGTTCATTACCCACTGATTCAGTTATCCACGGTTGGCAGAGGATAAATAAATAAATAATTCAGCCGCCGCAAAGCAAGTAACGGTCACAAAGAGCAGCGGTAAAGCAAGCTACTGTCATAAAACAGCAGCCATAAAGCAAGCTACTGTCACAAACAGCAGCTGTAAAGCAAGTTACTATCACAAAACAGTTTTGGGGAACGTTTTGGCATTCTCTCTTATCCACGGTTCTCACTATCCATGGGACGGCTTGGAACCAATCCCCAGCAGATACTGGGGTCCTACTGTAACACCGGACCCAGCAGGTTCAATAGTGTAGCAGCCAGACTGGCAGCTGGTATGGGCAGATTTGATCACATCAGTGCAGTTTTAACTTGCCTTTACTAGCTCAGTGTCATGTCCCAGGTCAGCTTCAAAGTCTTGCTACTCCCATATAAAGCCCTTCATGGTTTGGGACCGTGCTGCTGTTTTGTAGCCTAACCGGTTGATTGGGAGAAGCTGAATGATACACAGAATCATAGAGTTGGAAGAGACCTCGAGGGCCATCCAGTCCAACCCCCTGCCATGCAGGAACCCCCATCACAGGACTCCCGACAGGTGGCCATCCAGCCTCTGCTTAAAAACCTCCAAAGAAGGAGACTCCACCACCCTCCTTTGTGGCAGCATATTCCACTGCCGAACAGCTCTAACTGTCATGAAGTTCTTCCTAATGTTCAAATGGAATCTCCTCTCCTGTAGTTTGAAACCATTGCCCCGAGTCCTAGTCTCTCAAGCCATGGAAAACAAACCTGTTCCCTCTTCACTATGACATCCTTTCAAATATTTAAACATAGCAATCATATCCCCCCCGCGGCCTTGTTTTTGAAAGGATAAACATTCCCAGTTCCCTAAGCCGTTCCTCATAAAACTCCTTCTTTGGAGGTTTTGAAGCAGAGTCCTGCTTCGGGAGTCCTGTGATGGGGGTTCCTACATGGCAGGGGGTTGGACTGGATGGCCCTCGAGGTCTCTTCCAACTCTGTGATTCTATGAGGGAGGCCCTGAAGTCTTCTGCAAGGAGCTGGGCCTCCTGTGGCACCAGCTCTGTGGAGCCCACTGCCAGTACAGCTACGCTTGGATCCCTTTCCGCTAACATTCAGAGGGCAGCTTCCAACACAGCTCTTTATTAGATTTACTAGATTTATATACTACCCACCTAGCTGCTGGACTACTCTGGGCGGTGTACAGCAAAAGACAGCAAATATGACATAAATAATACAGCGAAGAACAATAATACTATAAAATAACAAAGTAATTATAATAAATGAACAGTCAAAAATAAATTGCATAATCACAAGATAATGCAGAACTAACTCAGGGTATTATTGCTATTCATATCTTTTAGTTATCGGTCTGTTATTTTACTTGTAGTGAGTTGCCCAGAATAGTGCAAGGCTGTTTATAAAGCTAAATGAAATGAGTACTTAATCTGTTGTCAGAGTCTTAACAAATTGGTTTTCCCTTTCAGCTTGTTTCCTGGTTTACTTTTTTTTTCTGGTCATTCTATGAAGTATCTTTTTTTTAATCTCCAACTTGCTTTTTTTTCTGCCAAAGATGAATGCAGGAAGCAACATTTATTCCTAACGTCAAGTTCTCCCGGCTGTCAGGCAGTCTGCGCCCGAGCGGAGCCCTTTCAGTGCTTGCGCTGTGGGCGATGGTTTACTCAGAAATCTCATCTCATGAACCACCAGAGAGTCCACGCAGAGAAGAAATCGTACAGGTGCCTGGAATGTGGGAAGTGCTTTGCTCAGCGGTCAAAATTCATGATCCACCGGAGAGTCCACACCGGAGAGAAGCCGTACAGATGTTTAGAGTGCGGGAAGCGTTGTACTACGAAGTCCAATCTGACGAGCCACCAGAGAATCCACACAGGCGAGAAACCCTGCAAATGCTTGGAATGTGGGAAGCGTTTTGCTTGGAAGTCACACCTCCTGGTTCACTTGAGGTTCCACACCGGGACGTTCCCATATAAGTGCGGTGAGTGTGGGAGATGTTTCAGTCAAAAGTCTTCCCTCGTGGACCACCAGTCTGTCCACACAGGAGAGAAGCGTCACAAATGCTTGGATTGCGGGAAATGTTTTCGGCAGAAATCCTCTCTCCGGGACCACCGGAAAACCCACACGGGACTGAAACTCTATAAATGTTTGGATTGTGGGAAGAGCTTTGCTCAACCTTCTGTCTTTGTGAAGCACCAGAGGGTCCACACGGGGGAGAAACCCTATAAATGCGTGGAGTGCGGGAAGTGCTTTGCTTATGCCACCATGTTTGCCGTACACAGGAGGGTCCACACGGGCGAAAGACCCTACAAATGCTGGGCATGTGGGAAATGTTTTGCTGATCCCTCGAATTTTGCAAGGCACCAGCGAGTTCATACTCCGGACAGAATTTATAAATGCTTGGAGTGTGGGAAAGGTTTCCCTCGGAAATTGCGCTTCCTTAGACACCAAAAGGTCCACGCAGACGAGAAGCCCTTTCAGTGCCCCGAGTGCGGGAAATGTCTTGCGAGCAGGTCCAACTTTGCGAGACACCAGCGAGTCCACACAAGGGAGAAACCCTACAAATGCGTGCAGTGTGGGAAAGGTTTTGCTGCCAAAGCACACCTCACACGCCACCAACGAGTCCACTCGGGGGAGAAACCGTACGAATGTTTCCATTGCGGGAAGTGTTTTGCCGACTCCTCGGCCGCCGCCATCCACACGAGAGTCCACACGGGCGAAAAACCCTATAAATGCTCGGAATGTGGGAAGTGTTACGGGGATTCGTCAACCTTGGCGAAACACAAGAGGGCTCACACGGGAGAGAGGCCCTACCACTGCTCGGGGTGTGGGAAGACTTTCTCCGAGCCGTCGACGTTTTCCAAACATCGGCGGGTCCACACGGGGGACAGGACCTACGACTGCCGGGAGTGTGGGAAACGTTTTGCCGATAAATCACATTTTGTGAGACACCAGCGGGTCCACACAGGAGAGAAACCCTATAAATGTTTGGTGTGCGGGAAGAGTTTTGCGGATCCCTTGCCCTTAGCCAGGCACCAGAGGCTTCACCCAGGGGAGAGAACCCACCGATGCGTGAAATGTCAAAAGTGCTTTGTTCGCTGTACGGACGTTGCGAGGCACCAGAGGGCCTGCATAGCAGATAAACCTTACGCCTGTTTAATGTGTGGGGATTGCTTTCCTTCAACGTCAGCTCTTATCGGTCACGAGAGGACCCATGTGGATGAGACATATTATGAGCTGACCAAACCTTTCCCTGTAGACTAGAAAATGGCGCATGTTTGTCAATGCTGGCAACATGCAGGTGAGAGATGCTTTGAAAACATTTTTAAAAATCTCCAAACTAAAATCTCCTGTCTAACAGATGCCTTCGTATGGATGGGTCTGGGATCCTGTGTCAAAGTACAGTGGCACCTCGTAAGACGAACTCCCCATAAGACGGAAAACTCGTATGACAAATTAAATTTCCGGGAATAGGAAAAACTCATCCAATTTTCCCCTATGGGTCCAGTTCGTCTTAGGAGGTACTATTGATCCTCGCCCAGCCTGGGCTGTTTGCAAGGGAACAGCTCAGGTTGGGTGAGGATCACTGGGTCCCTTGCTTTGCCCACCAAATTGGTGGGCAAAGCAGGTACCCTTGATTTTCGCCCAGCCGCTTCCCTTGCAAACTGCCCAGGCTGGGCGAAGAACAGTGGGTCTGTGCTCTGTGGATAGGGTTAGAGTTAGGGTTAGGGTTAGGGTTAGTGGGCAGAGCAGGAACCCATTGATCTTCGCCCAGCCCGGAGGAAAGTGGTGGTGGCAGTGATCTGCCGTCGCCACTGCTTACCTCGGTCCCAGGGAAGAGGAGGTGGTGGAGATTTCTATCCTTCCTTCCCTTCCCTGCAGCACACACAGATCAGATGCAACAGGGAAGGAAAGGCAGGGTAGAAGCTGCCTCCTCTTCCTCCTCCTCTTCGCCTGAGTCTCCCCTCAATCACCAGCAGTGGAAGGCTCCTCCACGCAGCGAGACAGACACCTGATTTTGATAGCTCTGAGCTGTCAAAATCAGCTGTCTGTCGGCTGCAGGGGGAAACAGCCTTCTGCTGCCCCTTGATGGAGGGGGGTTTAGACAGCCTTCACATAGGAATGCATTGAAAACCTATTAATCCGTTCCCTCCGGAAAGGATTAATTGGCTTTCAACGTATTCTGATGGAAAACTCTTAAGATGAATTTTTCATAAGACGAATTGACCCGTGGAGCAAATTAAATTTGTCTTAGGAGACCACTGTACAAATAAGCAAAAGCAAAAAAGCAAAGCCAAGTATTCCAGAGAGATTCCAGACTGACGAAGCTCCTTGGACGAGTCGTGAAACGTTTCAATCTCACAAGAAAAGAAGTCCAGTTGCCATGGCTCTCCTTCCGGAGACCCCAGAATACTTGACCAAACTACCAAGGCCAGGATCTTGCGAGACAGAACCAGGATAGCTAACTGTGGCATCAAAGTGCTGCAGCTATACAAGTAGGGCCCCAGTATCCACTGATTCATTATCCACTGATTCAGTTATCCATGGTTGGCAGAGGAAACAAAATAAATAATTCAGCAGCTGTAAAGGAAGCTATTGTCACAAACAGCAGCTGTAAAAGCAAGCTACTGTCACAAGTAACAGCCACAAAGCAAGCTACTGTCTCAAAACAGCAGTCATAAAGTAAGCTACTGTCAGGAAACAGCAGTTTGGAGGGGGTGGGCAGGCGTTCTCTCTTATCCACGGTTTTCATTATCACGGGAAGGCCTGGAACCAATCCCCAGTGGATACCAGGGTCCTACTGTATAGTGTAGCTATATACTGTATATGTCACACACACTCCGCCTGAAAATTGTGGATTATAGTGAATGCAGTTTTAATAGTGAATGGTCTCTGCCTCACTCAAGTGGCCAGTTCTGGTAACTTCACCTTTAGAAATCTATACAGTATTTTCTTTTAATATTTTGGGACTGGGGATGAGTAAATCCGCAGATAATGACCCCACAGATACAAGTCTCCTGCTGTCTATCACTCTTATCACCGTATCATTTGCTCTATCAGTCTAATCTTCTCTAAAAGGTGAAGAACAGCTCTTAAATGTCCATTTTCTTTTCTTTTTATCCCAGCTTCTTGCCCCACAGATGACCACACCTTTCCAGACTATGTAAGAAGGGTGTTTGGGAGGCCACAAAGAAACCCCTTTGGGAAAGAAAAATCTCTGAATGGTTTCTATGGGAGGAAAAAAAACCCCCTGTTTGTTTCTAATGGGAGACATCGGTAGGAGGCAAGCCTGTGCTTGAATCATGGCAGAAAATGGATCCAATGTAGAGAAGGAGCAGGCCAACATCTGGCCACCTATGGCGGCTTTCCTGGTACCTTCTGTCTGCTGCAGTCCACGCTGCCCACCTAAGCAGCCACCCCTGCAGGCCAAGGGGGGCTTTTGGAAAAGTTTGGTGTGGAGAACCAAAGTCGGGAAGCTTGTCTTATTTGATTTCCTGCCAGCTGGTAGAAGATTCCTTTGGACCTCAGCCATTCAGTTAACAAAGACTCTTTTGGATGGGTTTACACTTACAGCATCCAGAAATGTCCTTAAGACTGAAGGACACAGTCTTATATTGGGCCAGATCATTGGTCCAGCTTAGTCTAGTAATGTTGACGGTGACGGGAAACAACTCACCAGGGTTTTTTAAAAAAAATTACATGCACTGTTTGGGGCATGCTCTCCTCCCCCTAAAATACATGGCTTCTCACACTCAATAGAGGGCAGAAGGTTGAATTCAAATGTAATTTTTTTAAAAAAACTTCTGCAGTTTGTTTAATCACTCGTCTTTTCACAACCAACAAAACACTACAAGTAAATTCCAAATATTAGATCATTGTCAAAATTCCTGAAAGAAAAACACCTTCAGGGCACTGAGCCCTGATAAGCCATCGTGATAAGCCACGATTTGTTTATGAAGTCTGGAAGTAGTGCATGGTAGGCCAGCATACAACCGATGACTTGCCTTTCCAATTCTGTCAGTTTCCAGGTGGGCAGCTGGGGAGATAAGCCAGGAACAAGCCTCCATTGGCATTTCAGAGATAAACAAGCGAGCGTTCACAAATGGACAGGAAGCCACACCGCAGTGTGTGGCTTGTTAGCAGTGGTGTGTCGGAGCATCACAAGAAACCATACCATGGCTTGTAGTCCTGCAGGAGCCCCACATACATGAAGAGAGGTAGGGAGAAATATATTTCTCAGTGTTTGCTAGAGAAATATATTTATTTCTCCCCACCTTAGAGTAAGGCTGTCTTTGTGGGAAGCAACAGCATGGGTGGTTATATGACAAACTTACTTACTTACTTATTTTTGCATTTCTAGACCGCTCCAATTTCCCCCAAGGGACTCTGGGCGGTTTAGAACAAAAGCCAAATCAATAATCAAGAATTAAAATCAATAAACAAGCCAAAGAGAACAATTAAACCAACAAGATCAAACAAGCACACAAAGGGCCTTTTTACACGACCCCTAAGATCCGCTGGCCACTTACATTCGGACCAGAGATCTTAGGGGTTCGTCGTTCTTCCTGTGTCCCCACGCCCTCCGCACTTCCTGGCTGCTGGCTGCGTGAGGGGAGGGAGAAAAAGAGAAAGAAAAGCATGCCGCTCACCTCGTTCTGCCTCTCGGTCTCTGTAAAAGTAGCTCTTAAAGGGGCGGGAGCCAAAAAACAAGCCCCGCACTCACTATCCTTACACCGGATCAAATAATTTTCACCTCCAAAGAGCAGGTACCTGAAAGCTGCGCTGGAGCGCGCTAAAGTGGGCGGGGTCGCACTTAATTTCCTGTTAACTCCGGAGCTGGTGGGTAAACATTTTTAAGCTCCGGAGCTGGGAGCCATTTGCCCCGGAGTTTAGGGGTCGTGTATAAACGCCCAAAAGCACACTTTTTCCCAGAGGTGGGGAAATTCCCCACTGTGGAATGATGTTGGCTTTCTTGGGTTTTGCCCATATGGAAGGAACAAACCTTTGTCAATGTTGGTTTGATCCGTAGATATTCCTTGACCCAGCCAGTATTTCAACAGAAGGGTCCCTTGGGGAGGATCTTAGAAATGATTCAGCACATTAGAGATGGGGGGAAATACAGGCACGTCCAAACTTTGGCCCGCCTGATGTTTTGGACTACAACTCCCAGAATTCGAAGCCTGTAGTTCCAATGGCAAAGGACTCTGGGAGTTGTGGTCCAAAACATTTGGAGGGCTGAACTTTGGACATTCCTGTGTTACAACAATGACAGCAGTGCAGTCTGTTCTGTACCAGTGAATGGAAAGTGTTGGCAAATTTAAAAATTCACTGAAAGGTGTGGAGTGAAGGAAAGCCAAGGGTGGGAGCTGACTAGGAAAATAATGAACCAAAAGTTTGGAAAATTTACTTTTATGGACAACCATTCCTTATAGCCCAGTGGTAGAGATGGGCACGACCAGGAAAAATTATGTTTCGAGTTGTCGTGTGTCGGAGCCGGCCCGTTTTGGCTCGTTTCCGTTTTTCGCGAAAGTTTCCAAAAATTTCTCATTTCGTTTGTCGGTTTTGCGTCTGTTGTTAGTACTGGTTTTTTGGGGGGGGCTCTTGGAGGCACCTCTCTGGGGTGGGTGCCTCCTCTGGCCCGCCATGAAGGGAAAGCGGGCTCCTGGAGGCACCTCTCTGGGGTGGGTGCCTCCTCTGGCCCGCTACAAAATGGCATGGATATGCATACCATTAAGTTGCAGTTGCAGCAGGCAGAGGCACCTCTCTTTCGGGTGCCTCTGTGACTCACTGCCTGTGGTGCACTTGGGCTGGGGAGCGAAGTGAGAGAGGACCCGTACGGGCGCCCTGTGACTCACTAAGAAGGGAAGTGTACTTGCTGTAGTGCAATGCGAGTACACATCTGGCTTACTGGTTAGGGGTTAGCGCAAGGGCTAGGCTTAGGGTTACGGGTAAGGTTAGGGTGAGTTACTGGGGTGCACTTCTGGGTGCCTCTCTGACCCACTAAGAAGGACAGTGTACTGGCATATGGGTTAAGGTTCGGGTTCGGGTTCGGGTTCGGGCTAGGGTTAGTGGGCTTTTTATGCCCGACTGGCACATCCCAGAAGTCTCGGTCAAAACCTGGCCAAGTGGCCATGCAATTGGTGGAATGGCTCCAAAAATTTGCATGGTCCACTCCCATGGGCAGCCCATCATTGCGCAGGTGTAAAAAAATAAAAATAAAATAAAATAAAATCAATGGAGACGTTTTGTTGCAAGAAAAACCCACTGCTGCTACTGAAAAAATTCAGGCAGTTTTAAAATAGCTATTTTCGCATGTTTCTGTGGTGCTTTGGTGTGTTTTTGGACCACGCAATTTCAAAATAAATATTGCGGTCGCCCCATTTTGGATCCCCCGCCCGCACCGCATGGCATGGCGAGTTGGCGAGACGACGAGGATGCGCAGCCCAGGAGAGGAGAGGGGGGGAGGCCGGGGACCCCCCCCCCAGAAACCACCCTTCTGGTAGGTGCCCTCACTGAGGCAGGCATATTTTCGCCTGCTTTTTTGGCCGGGAATCGGGTTTTTTTTAATTTTTAAAACTTTTTTTCTCTGCCGCGCCGCTTGGTGAGTTGGCGACTCAACGAGGATGCGCACTTTGCGCAGCCCAGGAGAGGAGGGGGGGAGGCCGGGGACCCCCTCCCCAGAAACCACCCCTCTGGTAGGTGCCCTCACTGAGGCAGGCCGCAGGCATATTTTCACCTGCTTTTTTGGCCGGGAATCAGATGTTTTTATTTTTAAAACTTTTTTCCTGTGCCGCTTGGCATCGCGCGATCGCTGCGATGGCAGGAACGACCACGACAAATCAGACCCAATTTTTCTTTAGTCGGTTCGAGTTCTGGCGGAGTAATTGTTGTTACCGTTTCTGTTACGTAACGGAAACGAGAAATGGAAACGAGAATTTCGCCAAGTCGTGCCCATGTCTACCCAGTGGTTCCCAACCGTGGGTCACCCAGGCGTTCTTGGACTGCAATTCCCAGGAACCCCAGCCGACACAGCTGGTGGCGAAGGCTTGTGGGGGTTGTAGTCCAACCAACACCTGGGTGACGCACGGTTGGGGAAAGGGCTATAACCTACATCCTAAGTTCTGCTAAAAACTGCCATTTTTCCTATGTAAGAATTGGCAACACTATTAGCATAGCCATAGGTCCTAGATCCAGTTTTTGATACTATAGTAGAGATACCTGCTTGTCCTGGTGAATGGCCATTATTAGCCCTATAGCCATACATTTACTCATCCACTATTTTAAGCCATCCAAGTTGGTAGTCATCCTTACATCTTGTGCAGTAGATCCTGTATCTGCTCCCTCCTATCTATTCTGAATCTCACATTGTACAATGGATGACCGACCAAGTGTAATGTCACAAGGCAAGGGGTGGCGGCGGAAACTCGCCTTGCATACTTTCAATACGCAATGCCTGCCTTGACCCACTTTTCTCATGTCTCTGCTTCCCTTCCTTTTTTGGTGAGAAACAAGCCCAAGCATTACATGGAAGTGTTACATGGAGCTGCTCTATCGCTGCTCTGCTCATTTTGATTGTCCCTATCTACCCTTTAATTGTACCACATCAGTTTTAATTTCTCGTCTATCGCAATGCTCTTGACAGGCCCTTTCTGTGGGCACCCGACATCGTCCCTTCACAGCCGCCTGTACTCAGGTTAAATTGCTGTATTGGCACTTTGCGAAAAAAATTAGTGGGTTTTGAATCGCAGTTTGGGCGCTCGGTCACCGAAATTAAAACAAAAGGGAGACTACGCCACCTGGTACACTGTTGTCATATGGGAAGATGTGGTGCATTTCTCTTGCACTTTTGATAATTGTATCCAAATTGCAGTTGTGTCCATTCACACACATACCCTGACATGTGCGGTTGTTATGCAAATACATATATGTATCTTGCTTCCTGCTTTGTTAAACATTTTCCCATTCATTTTTGCATGGGATACTTACTGCCTACATGTTACCTTCCTGTGCTATTAAATCCCTTCCAAACTATGGCTGTTCTGCCAAAAGGTTTCTCAAAACGTACGTTCAGCTATCCTGCCCAACTGACCTACAGCTTTATGATGTGACAAACCAAAAGGCCACACACGTACATGGGAATGAATTAATGCCCAACATAAAAGATAAAGGTAAAAGTCCCCCCCCCCAAAAAAACATGTGTGCTAGTCACGTCCGACTCTAGGGGCGGTGCTCATCTCTGTATTCAAGCCGAAGAGCCAGTGTTGTGCAAGTCCATGGCCACGTGGCCGCATGGCTGCAAGGAAACAGTGTTTTACCTTCCCTTTTTTTTACAGCGGTACCTATTTTATCTACTTGCATTTAAGTGCTTTCAAACTGCTAGGTTGGCACGAGCTGGGATGAACAACGGGAGCTCGCTCCACTGCGTGGCACCCGGGATTCGAACCACCGAGGTGCCATCTTTGCAGCCAACAGTTGTCAGAGCCTTAGTCCACCGAGCCACCACGCAACATACATGTGCACATGTGCATTAAATGTGTGCCACCCACGGAGCTGTATGTGTGTCTGATGCCCGAGTTTCAAGAGCAGAGCTTGGGCGTCTAACTTGTGAGAGAGGCCGGAGGTCCTAGGAGCGGCCACCCAAACAAGTTCCTCTCCCAAGCTGCGCTCAAAATATCGTCGTACACGCGTTCAGATCTTTTCCCCACGTCCGTGCAGAAAAGGGGAGACGGAGGCGCTGCAAACCGCGCAGCCTCCTCAGCAGCCTCACGGGAGGGGATCCGCACGCGCCCCGGTGCGAAGGGGCGGGGAGAAGAACTACAGTTCCCATGGAGCCTCAGTAACACTCCCGCCTCCCATTGGCTGCGGGGAGGAAGGCCGAGCGCGGCATGAATGGTGGGTGGCGGCGCCGGGGAAGGGGGAGAAGATGGGCGGGCGCGCGCGCCGCAGGGAGCGCGGCGGTGGCCCTTGGGCGGAGGGAGGAGCGGGCGGGCGAGCGAGCGAGTTGCTGGAGCAAGGAACTGGCCCGAGGAAGCCCCGGAACGGATTCCTCGCAAATGCAGGTAACGGAGTAACGGGTGGCGTTATGGAATTGCGGGGCTTGCAATTGGAACTTTAGGGTAGGGCTGGGGAACCAAACATACCCCGAGCTGCCTCCCCCTTTTGTTTTGAGTTCCTCCACCCACTTTTTTTTAATGGATCGAGGAGAGGAACGGAAGGGGGCTGGGTTTGCTCTCTTTCTCTCTCCTGTTTTATTTGGGAAGCATTTGGGAAAGGAGAGCCAAGAGCACAAATTATGACTTCTTAAAAATGGCGGAGGGGAAAAATAAATAAAGGTAAAAGAGGGATGTTGTCCCTGATCCACGTTTTATTTTATTTTATTTTTGGCTTGGTGGGTGGTGGATTTAAATTTAAACCAAGCGGCGGCATCCATTAATTACGCCGTGTCTATAATCGTGTTGTGATGAGTTCATTTTTAAGTCTTGGATCTTGGATTCTGCCGCAAAATCTGGATCAGTCTCTCAGATCTTCTTCTTCTTCTTCTTCTTCTTCTTCTTCTTCTTCTTCTTCTTCTTCTTCTTCTTCTTCTTCTTCTTCTTCTTAATTTCGGGTAATCTGCTGACGTCCAAATTCACCTCCTGTAAACACGGCTTGCGTCTTAGGCTGCTTACAGCATCATTAAAAACATAAGGAGAAATAAAACTCGGCTGATGTGCTTTCTTTTGATGATTTCAATGCCATTTTTAAAAAAAGCCCAGCTCGGAGGCATGGATCCTCATTATGTTTACATCCAAGTTTCACAACACCGCCCTCACCTCCTAACTCAGAAGGAGTCTGGTGGCGCCTCAAAGACGAACCCATTAAGTATGTGCTGATGTGGATTAGAGCTCCCTTCATCTATTGATTCCTGTTTTTGCCTGCTGCTGACGGCAACATCATAACAAACAAACGAACTCTGCAACATCATAAAAATCGCTGGTGCCGCAGTGATGAAAAAAAAAAACCCACATGCAAACAAACAAAAGCCAAACACAGAAAACCTGAGTATTTTGTTATTTTTTTAGGTAGAAAGCACAAACCTCTCAATTCAGACAGCATCATAGAATCATAGAGTTAGAAGAGACTTTTAAGGGCTCTGAAGCCATGGAAAACAAACCTGTCCCCTCTTCATTATGACATCCTTTCAAATATTTAAACATAGCTATCATATCTCCTCCCAGCCTTCTTTTTGTAAGGCTGAACATTCCCAGCTCCCTAAGCTGTTCCTCATAAGACATATGTTCCAGATCTTCAACCGTCCTGGTTGCCCTCCTCTCAACCCGTTTGACGTTGTCAACATCCTTTTTGAATTGAGGAATGCCGAACTGGACGCACTACTCCAGGTGGGGTCTGACCAGAGCAGAATAATTGTGGTACCATCGTTTCCTCCCTGGTGATAGGATGTACAAAGGCTTGCTCCTAGGCACCCCTAGCTATCTGTTTCTCTCCTTTTGTGTCTTTGTGATCAATAATTGAGTTAAATTGTAAGATCCGTGGGGCAGTGATCTGGCTTGGTTGTCTCTAAAGCTCCATGCATGTTTATTGTGTGTCCGGTTTGCAGTGGTTTCCTAAGCAGAGGGGCTTCAAAGTAAATCATTTTCTTTCATCGTTAGCTCTTGCCGCTTCCTGGTAGTTTTGCGTCCCTAAGAAAGTCAAGGAAGACGTCTGAAATGTACCTGCATGGCAGACCACGCTTGGCCACTAAAATCCAGGTCTCTATGGAACGGCCAAATGAGGCAAATAACATTGACGATCCTACTAGGGTTTTTGGAACAGGGCACTGCTTTGGAATGCTTCTCCAAGGCTTAAAGGTTCCCTGCAAGCCAAAAACTAGCTTGTGGGAAGGGGAGACAGAGAAGCTCAAATCTTCAGCTGTCGGTTGTTTTTTTCTCTTTTTAAAGATTTGCTTTTCACACGAGGAAGCAGCCTTCCAAAGTGGTAGTTTCTCATTGGCTGCCAAGCCAGAGGTCCAGCGTTAAGTTCTCTCTCTCCTATATTTTTCAGGAGACAAGTCGACTTGGGTTTGCTTGGACCAACGACACCGCCCCCGAGTGATCCACGACAAAGGGCATGATGAACCACCTCTCAGCGCTCTGTATCCAGGAAATTGTGGAAAGGATCTCTGTAAGGGAGAATCAGTATGACACTATATTGCCACTTTTTATCTTGGAGACTCAAGGGATGCAGTATGCTTTACAAAGCAAAGTGTTCTGCTTATGTCCTGCCCCATACCACTTCAAGTAGTCTCTGGGTGGTTTACAGTTTTAATTACAATATGCAGACTACACGTTGTGTCCCCCCCCCCAGCAAGCTGGGTACTCATTTTACTGACCTCAGAAGGTTGGAGGGCTGAGTGAACCTTGAGCCTGCTACCTGGGATGGAACCCCAGGTCGTGAGCACAGTTTTACCTGCAGTACAGGCATTTAACCACTGCGCCACGGGGCTCCTTACAGTCTTGTTGCACTCCATAGAAAGAGATCTACAAACCTAAAACAGTGTTTCACCCTCACTGAGCACTAAGGGGTAACCACTTTTGTGATAATCCTAACACATGATGATGGTGGTGGTGGTGGTGATGATCAACGTATTAAAGACCTACAGTGAAGCTATATAGCTGAAAAGAAAATGGCAATACTAGAACTTGTAAAGAAGCAGATTTCAGCTAAACATTAGGAAAACTGAAGTTTTACCTAATATTGCTTATCTTACTGGAGATAAGAGTGGAGAACGATGGACCAGCCGTGAAATAACAGTGTGAGTGGAAATCTGACAAAGCACGTTTTCCTGAAGAAAGAGAATTCACCAATTGCTTATATTACAGTATTTCCCATGTATAAGACTACATTTCCCCCCAAAATTGTTAGACTAAAATTTGAGGGTTGTCTTATACATGGGCATAAGCAGAGGAGAGAACCGTGTGGTTGGGAAACTGTAATTTTGGGGTGGAAAAGTGAGGGTCATCTTATACATGGGGGTGTCTTGCTGTCGTTCAGTCGTGTCCGACTCTTTGTGACCCCATGGACCAGAGCATGCCAGACAGAAAAATATGGTAACTCCATTGTCGTTGTGATGTGTTGTCAAGTTGGAACTGACTTATAGCATACCTAAGAGGGCTTTCAAGATAAGCACGGAGTCGTTTTACCAGTTCCACTGTCCCAGTGATTTTCCATGGCAAAGTCGGCATTCGAACCCAGAACTCCTGAGTCTTAGTTCATCACTGTTTCCACTACGCCGCATTGGAAACCCCATATGAACTTAATAGCTTCTCATTCTTAAAATTTATGTTCTACTTGAGATCTGGTGGCGGTTGTTAGAGTTTTCATGTCACAGGGTTTTTGTACGTGCGTTTGATGTGTCATAACAGAATAAGTAACCAATCTATCACTGGGTTTCTATGTGGTCTGCTGTGGCGGGTACCTTCATTATTGTTAACAGGTTCAGACACACTTTTAGTAAAGCAGTTTCCTGAGCCGAAGGAAGGTTCATTTTGTCTAGAGCAGTGGTGGCGAACTTTCGGCACACCAGATGATTTGGACCACAACTCCCAGAATTCCAAGACTGTATTGCCAATGACAAAGGACTGTGGGAGTTGTGGTCCAAAATATCTGGAGTGCCGAAGGTTCGCCACAACTGGTATAGAGTGACAATAAGGGGGTGGTGAGGGGAGTCTCAGCAGAAACCCCTCTTGCTTTCATCTGGAAACTTGGACAGGACAGAGGCTTTTCATTGGAGGATATTTTTAATCTTCTCTAAGTGAGCATGTACCCAAGTAGTATTCAGCAGCAAACACCCTTAAAGATCTTTGTACCTGTTGCAACCAAGCAGAGATTATGATTGGGAAAGCTTGTTAGCTTTTAATGTGCTATCAGAAGTCTTTGGGCAAGATCCAACAGAATATTTGGAGTCCACCCCCATAGGAATTAAGACGTTCCTCCCTTCTGCTGCTGTCCTCCATGGTGTCAATATCCATCCATCCATCCATCCATCCATCCATCCATCCATCCATCCATCCATCCATACATACATGCATACATACATACTGTACATACATACATACATATATGCAACCAACCAACCAACCAGTTCCAGAGGATTTCTTGGTCTTCCTTGTCAGTGATTCCAGACAAATCCAGTAGAAATCTACTACTGGGTTCTGGCCTGTGTTGTTTTTCTCTAGCTGTGACATCTAAAAAGCCTATTCAGGCCACTCTCCACCTACTGATTTTTCTTTTCTTTTTGCATGCTCTTTGTAGCTCTGCTCTTACCTTTTAATGTTCTAAGACGCCTCTTTTAATTCCCTGTTCTTAACTGGAATATGTCTTAAATGTTCCAGGCTGTATATTGCTCCTCATTATTATAAGCCACCTTGGGTCCCTTTCCAAGGAGAAAGGTGAGGTAAAAATATTCTAAATAAATAAATAAGTAAATAAATAAATAAATAAATAAATGAGCATATTCAGACCAGGGTGATGTGAAATCCAGGTGAACTTTAAACGGGAGGACTCGCCGCTAACTTTCCTCAGACAGACGAAGCTGCTTGGATGAGTAGCAAAATTTTTCATTCTCTGAAGAGAAAGAAGTCCAGTTGCCACGATTCAGCTTGCAGATAACCTCACCTGGATGACTAAGAATCTTCACAGACTAGCTGTGTGACAGGCTGCACACTGCTGAGAGAGATTATGAGATATTGGAGTCTTAGCAAGGTTTGTGTGTGTGTGTTCTTACAGAGCCTGGTGACCTTTGAAGACGTGGCTGTGTACTTCACAAAGGAAGAATGGGCTCTGCTGGACCCGAATCAGCGGACCATGTACAAAGAGGTCATGATAGAAAACTATGGGAATGTGGCCTCACAGGGTAAGAAGCCTCCATCTTTATTTGCTAGATCCTGAGAGGCCTAGTTTGCTAGATCCTGGGGGGAGGTTTGATTGGCATCCAGGGGTGGGGTGGGGTGATAATGATAAAGCTGGAAGCAGGTGACATATGTGTTCCCACCATGGATAGAAGTATTGAAGACTTCCATGAACAGATTTGAAAATGATATATTTCAAGCCAAAGGACATGAGTAGGGCTAGAAAGAATCAGTGCTTATCTAGGTAAGCAAGGGTTGATTTATTATCATCTTAATGGAAGTATGTATAATTTAAAGTTGTATTCATTTATTTCAAATGGTTTGATGTTTTTGGTCTTTGACCGTAATAAAGCTACGACCAGTGCTTATCTAGGGTTGGAGTTCAGGAAGAGGTAGTTAGAGGTGGGCATCAGCTAGGAAACTTATTTAGAAGAAGAAACATAGTTAAGATTCTTGTATGGATGAGAACAGTTAGGAGTCAGGTGCAATGTGGAGAAAGGTAAGGTTTGGATCTTAAAGAGGAGAAAACATGGTAGAGGATGGGATCTGTGAAAATATATATTGTGAGGGAACATGGCAGTGTTCCAGTTGTAGAATATCTTATTTTCATATTGCTCAGTCTGGAATACCGTAGGACAGGCCTGCCCAAAGTCCGGCTCGGGGGGCAAATCCGGCCCGTCAGGCCATTCTTAGTGGCCCGCGGCTGGCTGGCCCACCCTCCGTCCCCCTCCTTTGCCCCATGTTGATTTTTAAATCTTCCACCAAAACTGACACCGCTGGGAAGCTTGTGGGGCTGGGTGGACGGGCGGTTTGCCGCCACCGGCACCGCAGGGGAAAGTGTGGGGGTGGGCAGGCCAGCGGGCCTCTGCCACTGCCAAGGAGCTTTGGGGTGGGCTGGCGGGCGAGCCGTCGCCACCGCTGGGGAGCTTGGGGGGGTGCAAGGTCGCACAGATCGCCTCTTCCAAGGGGTGACCTGTGGCCATGGCTTCCTGTGCTTCCTTTGGTCCCCACCTTCCTTCTTTCCTCCCTCCCTTGGTCCACACCTCCCTCCCTCCCTCCCTCCCTTGGTCCCCACCTTCCTTCCTTCCTCTCTTGGTTTCCACCTCCTTCCCTCCCTTGGTCCCCACCTTCCTTCCTGCGGGTGGGGTTGCAAGGGGTCAGTGGGTGGGGCTTGCAGTGGGGTGGCAGGGCCGGGGAGCAACTGGCCCCTGACACATTCTCAGCCACCAAATCTGGCCCTCCTTACAAAACGTTTGAGCACCCCTGCCGTAGGACCTCTGTATCCGTGAGAGATCCGATCCGTTCCACATTCTGACGCAGTGCTTGAAACCGTGGATAGTAGTGAACCCATTGTACAACACACAAGGCGGTGGAAGAAAGGGCACAGGGCCCACCCCTTTGTATACTGTACACAGGTCTGTGATAAACTGCAGATGCTGAGCCCCGTGGGTACAGTGGTCCTTACAGTATCAAGAGTTAAAATGCTAGACAAAGTGCATCGTGCCCAGGTCTACTTTGGAATATATGGTTCCTCTTCCTTTTCTTGGGATCCTTTTTATTTGTGTTATTTGTTTTATATGCCGCCTTTCTCCCAGAACCCATTGGGGACCACAGGATAGGCGGGAAGACCTCTTAGTTTTAAAATATCACCACCGCCAGGATAATTTTACTGCCAACAGTGATGATTTTTTTGAAATTAAAGACTTTCCACTTCATTTTGTGCCCCTCCCCACAACTTTTTCCACAACAAAAGGGATCTGGAGGGTTCCTCAGGACCTTTCGGGGGGGGGGTCAGAATTTTTTTTATTTCCCCAAAACTACCTCAATTGGCAACATCATTACCATTGGACGGTATAGGTTACACTTCTTGAATTTAGCCACTGTGGTAGGGTTGGGAAAAGACGGATCAGGTTTACTGGTAGATGTTGGGATCTTTGCCAAGAATCCTGGCATTATCGTGGCAATTATTAGGTTGTCTTTCTTGGGCTTTTAAATATATATATATATGAGCTGTGCCTTTAAGGGGAAAAACAGTATACTTTTAAATTACTTTTAATTTTAAATGTTATAAGTAAGCATATAATGGTACAGTCCCCCCCCACCCTACCACCCACTATATTGCAGTTCATATACTGCCATCCTGGTATATCGTGGGACCGCATTATATGAAAGGCAAGGCTCCCTGGGGTAAGCTGTATGGGCCTGTTGGTGGCCTCCTACACTTACCCCAGGCCTGGTGCAGCCCTGAACGGGTGCCCCAACAGGCCTGGGAAGCCTGTTAGAGGCCCGTTTGGGGCAGTGCCAGGCCTCAGGTAAGTGTAGGAGGTTCCAAAAAAGGCACCCAGTCCTGACCCGACCCACCATCTGCATAACATGGATTTCCATTTATTGCGGGTCAGGTTGGGTTGCTAACCCCCCGCGATAAACGGGGGATTACTGTATATCTTATTGGTATTTGTGTAAGGTCACCTTTAAAAAAGCACTCAAAACCTTGCTTTTTCGGGAGGCATTTGGCAACCTTTATTTTTTTATTTTTTTATTTTTTTTATTTTAATTCTGTCACCATCTTGCTGATGATTTTGTTGATGATTTTGTCGATTTTTTTTAAAAATTCCTATTTTACTTCTTTGTTGATTGTTGTATTGTGTGTTTATATTTGCTCCTTGCTATCCCTGTTGTTAACCACCCGGAGTTGCTTTGGGAAGACGGGCGGTATAAAAATAAAATAAATAAATAAATAAATAAATACAGGCTAGAGTGTGCCAAGATATTTAGTTAATTAATTAGTTAATTATCTGCAGTTGGATGTAGCAAATTACACACATCTGACATGAACACTAATAGGATTCTAGCCACTGGTGGTTTAATTGTGCATTAACATGGTAACCTTCTATGTTTTTACTTGTACATATGTTTCTTTTTAAACATTTTCTCTCTGCTTTGATTTTCTTCTTTATTTATTTATTTATCAGATTTCTGGCAGCAAGGCCACTCTGGGCAGTTAATATGTATCACAATGTATACAATAACACAATAACTAATAAAAATAAAATCAAATGTATCATACAACATACAGTGAGATATCTAAAACCAATGTAAACAATGTTGCCTCCAAAGGTCCCAGCTCTAAGAGAAGGGAGAGATACATGGTAAATCAAGGAAACAAACTGAGAATAGATCAGCCAAGGGATGAATTAGAAGGGGTGAATTAGGAACAAACTTTTCTGTGACAGGAGTATTGCTTCAGTTCAGCTCTAGCACCAAAAACAAATTCTTAACACTCTGTATGTGCTTAGAGGCCCCTCGTTCTTCCATCGGGCAGTGTGTGGACTCCTGGATGATGTTGGATTTTAGTGGCCGTTAATACCTAGCAAATGGTTAGGGATGATGGGATTTGGAGTCAGGCAGTATTTGGCAAACCCAAAGGGAGCTTCCTCTATGCTGTCAGATGGGCTTCGGCTCCCACGTCTTGTTTTAAATCAGGGTTGGGCCGCTTGTTGTGCTGCAGACGTGGGTGCCACATGCTAGGAATAAGGCAGGCATGTACAAACTTTGGCCCTCCAGATGTTTTGGGCCACATCTCCCACAGTCCTTTGCCATTAGAAATACAGGCTGGGAATTCTGGGAGTTGTGGTCCAAAACATCAGGAGGGCCGAAGTTTGGTCATGCCTGGACTAAGGAGTAGGGGGGGGGGGAAGCATATGGTTTCCATCTTCCGCCCACACTCACAGGCTCCTCAGAACATCTGGTGGCCCTCTGTGGTCGACGGGAGGACATCAACCACGTGCTTTTTGGGCTGTTCCAGCCGGCTTTTCTTACGTACAATAGTTACAACTGAACCATTCCTTTTCTCTCCTTTTCCTGAGAAGGAGTTCCAATACCTAAGCCTGGAGTCATCTCACGCCTAGAACAAGGGGAAGATCCTTGTGTGCCGGAACCTCATGCCTTTGAGGGAAGGAAGATCTTTGACGCCAACTCAGGTGAGACTTTGGTCCTCGCTGCGTTTTTATAATTTATTTCAGTCCTTTTTTAGCCTTCTGTAGCACCTTGCGTCATCTTTGGAGCAACAATAACAAGCTATTTAAAACGGTAGTCTCCTTGAAAGGAAAGGATGGAGAGAGCTGGGCGCTTGCTCTCCTACTTACAGGGTGCTCGGTTGCCGTGGCTACTGTGAGGGGCCCGATCTTGCCTTAATGAATGAGGAGGACTTGATGGCATTTGGGTGGTTAAGCCTTTTGGGGGGGGCATGTGCCACCGTGAGACCGCGTCTACTCTGATCGGTCTCTTTTGGTCTGATCCAGCAATTTTTTTCTTACATATTGCCTCTGAGCACATACTGAGTGTAATGGCACAGCCCTGATTTAAAACAAGAGCTGAGAACCTGAAGCCCACCTATCAGGCCAGCGTCTGTCCCTTTTCAGTGCCACGCATCCCACAGGGAGATTTGTCTGGCACAAAAGCTGAGCAGTCTTACTTCTCTGGACTGCATTTCCCAGCCGTTGGTCATGCTGAAGGAGTCGGGTGCAGGCTGGGAGTTGTAGTCAAAAGGTTTATTTGTTTGTTTGTTCAAAATATTTTTACCCCACCTTTCTCCTTAGAAAGAACCCAGGGCGGCTTACAACACTGAGGGACAATATACAGCTGAGAAACATTAGAGACAAATACAGTGGTACCTTGTATAAAGGAATTAATTTGTTCCAAATAAAATTCTGTTAAGCAAAATTTCCTTTATACAAATTTCCCATAGGAATGCATTGAAAACGGAGTAATCCCTATTCACGACCATTTTTATGTTATACGGATTCGCCCCACAGGCGATTCTGTTAAGCAGATTTCCCCTATCTCTGGAATTTTTTATGTTGTACAGATTTTATGTTATACAAACCGTTTGTTATACAAGGGTCCACTGTATTCAAACTTAAGAACAATACATTTGAAGAGGCATCTTGTGTCATTAAAAAGGCAGTATTAAAACTAAGAACAATAAGCAAGCAATTAAATAAAAAATGCTACTATAAGAGGTGGGAAATTAAGAGTGGAATAACATAAGTAGTACTAGAAATGCAGTCCAAGCAGTAATGCATAACAGTCAAGTCACATAACAGGTTCCTGAGGGAAAGCTTGCCTGAAGAGAAAGGTCTTTGCTTTCTCGTCGAAGGACAGCAAAGATGGCGGCCAGCCTGACCTTTCTAAGCTCTGCCCTGGAGCCTCCATTGCAACCTTCTCGGTGGCTGTTGAAAATCTTTTTATTCTCCAAGACATTTTTTTTTAAAAAAAACACTATTATTAGTACTTTTAAAACTTATTTGTTGATATATTTATTTGACTTCTATACCACACCATCTGGCATAAAAGCCACTCAGGGCAGTTTACAGAATTTTCAGGTAAATAATGAAACATAACAAGCGTAGAACAAAAATAATAGACCATAATCAAAATCAACATCAACATCAGAATTAAATATATATATATATATATATATATACCACAATCCAAGATGCCCTAACAGAGGTAAAAGAAAGATTTTGAAAACAGATTAACAGCAATGAGAGTCAATAGCCAGGGAAAGCCGTTTTGTAAAGCTAGGTCTTCAAGAGTGTTTTTAAAGACCTGCAGTGTGGGTGCCAGGCAGATGTGTGAGGGGAGTTGATTCCAAATATGAGATGCTGCCGCTGACAAGGCCCAATTCCTGGTAATTGTTTTACGGGCTTCCCTCAGCGTTGGCACCCTCAGATGTCCTGGGAAGGAAGAGCAAGGGTTACGGGTGTTATTATGAGGTAGGAGCCATTCTGACTGATAACTTGGCATTGTTTCACTGCTGGTTTTATTTCCATTTTATATGATGTCAGGTTTTAATCCTTTGCTGCTTATATATTCCCAACCCTTCTCCCAGGGCAGTTTTCTCCTAATTTTGTGATAGGCATAAGCATTGATTTACTAGAAGAGAAGGCCATACTTAATTCTCCGTGGGCATTTTTATGGCCTTTAAGGTCATCAGAGCTCCCTTGATTACAACAAACAACAACTTGTATATGTTAGATAAAACCAGTCATTCTTTTTTATACCAGACACTCTGGTATTTTTGAATTATCAGAGCTACAAAAATGGGAATATTGGGAACAGCATACATAGTGTGCCAATATTTAACTGATATTCAGGGTTTTTTGGTGGGGTCGGTAAAATGAGCATTTTTTTCTCGCACTCTAGAATTTCAGAGTTTGGTTTTCCATTTCTAAAAAAATCAGAAAGCAAAGCAAAGTGTTCTGCTTATAAATGGCCCCATGGCGTTTAAGCACTCTTTGGGCAGTTTACAATTTTAATTGTGCAGGCTATATATTGCCCCCCCCCCCGGGTACTAATTTTACCTACCTTGGAAGGATGGAAAGCTGAGTGAACCTTAAGATGGCTAGTTGGGATTGAAACCCAGGTTGTGAGCACAGTTTTAGCTACAGTACAGCCCTTTAGCCAGTGTGCCACGAGAAAGGCTTCCTTCAGTTCCTTCCTGAATTATTTTTTTCTCCTGTTTGCCTTTCATTTGAACACGCAGATAACCCAAGGAAAAAGCACTTATGCACGGTGTGTGGGAAGCGTTTTACCCAGAAGCCGAACCTCACCAGGCACATGCGGATCCACACAGGCGAGAAACCTTATAAATGTCTAGAATGTGGCAAGTGCTTTGGTTGCCATTCGCACCTTATGAGTCACCAGATTGTCCACACTGGAGAAAAACCTTACAAATGCCTGGTGTGCGATAAATACTTTGGCCGCAAAGCCCACCTGGCCAGGCACCAAGGGATCTACGCAGGGGAGACCCCCTACAAATGCTTGGAATGTGGGAAGCATTTTGCGTGCCAGTCGCAACTCGTCATCCACCGACGGTATCACACGGGCGAAAAGCCCTACAAGTGTCTGGAGTGTGAGAAATGCTTCGCGGATCCGTCGGCGCTGGTGAGCCACAAGAGGATTCACGCAGTGGAGAGGTCTCACAAGTGCTCGGAGTGCGGGAAGAGTTTCGTCCAGCAGTCTCACCTTTTGAAGCACCAGAGGGTCCACACCGGGGAGAAGCCGTACCAGTGTCCCGAGTGCGGGAAATGTTTCGCCGACCGTTCGGTCTTCGCGAAACACCAAAGAGTTCACACGGGAGAGCGGCCCTATAAATGCGCAGAGTGCGGGAAGACCTTTGCCCGCCAGGAGCACCTGGGGAGTCACCGGAGGGTCCACACAGGGGAAAGACCCTACAAATGCCTGGTGTGTGGGAAATCGTTTGCCCGTCAGTCGCACGTCGTCAGCCACCAGAGAGTCCACACTGGGGAGAAGCCTTGTAAATGCTTAGAATGTGGGAAGTGTTTCTCGGAGCGTTCGACCTTCGTGAGACACCAGAGGACCCACACGGGAGAGAAGCCCTACCAATGCTTGGATTGCGGGAAGTGTTTTGGGTCTCCTTCGCACCTGACGAGGCACCACAGGCGCCACACGGGCGAGAAGCCCCATCGATGCTTGGATTGCGGGAAGGCTTTTGCCGATCGCTCCGCCTTTGTGAAGCACCAGAGAGTCCACACGGGCGAGAAACCCTATAAGTGCAGCGAGTGTGGAAGGTGCTTCGCTAACCGGACACATCTTGTCACTCACCAGCGTGTCCACACGGGAGAGAAACCCTATGCCTGCCTGGAGTGTGGGAAGAAGTTTAGTGCAAACAGGAGCTTAATTCACCATCAGAGGCAACATATAGGTGAGCTGCTCTTTTCATTGCAGTGAGAGTAATGTGGAGTGTCAGAAATGGTACCATATTGTTTCTTGTATGGCTATATTTCTGTCTAGACTAAAATTGAGGTTTACACGGGAGCGTCTTATAGATGGGAAAATACATATTTTACGTATTTTCACTTTTTAATCTACAGCAGGAGCCCCCTAACTTTAGCACTAGTATCCACTGATTCACGTATACACAGTCTGAAAATATTAAAAATATTTAAAGAAAAATCATAGAAATATTTCTAAAGATAAAAGTCAACCAAATTGACCAATGGGGGCACCAAAGATCATGCTATGCATAGCATTTGCCATTAAAATAGCATTTACTATATGTAATCTGCGTTTTTCAGCATCCATGGGACGTACTTCCAAAATATCTGGGGGGGGGGGTTTCCTATTGTATTTCATGTTTATATTGATACCCCCCTTCCACCACTTGAACCTCACAATTTACTTTGCAAAGTGGATAGAGCGTGGCTGGCCCCAGTTTCACCTAGTGAGTTTTGTAGCATTGACCCATCACATGCTGAGCAAAGCTATATGTATGTTTATTTTGTACATAATCTTCATAAGAACATAAGAACAGCCTTGCCGGAACAGGCCACAGACCATCCAGTCCAGCATTCTCTCTCACAGAGTGGCTCACCATTTGCTTCAGGGTATTCCCAAGCAGATGTCTTCACCTGCTTACGATTCCTTGCAAATGGCATTGAGATATCCTGCCTCTCTCTCCAACCCGGAGGTTGTCCTTAGGCATCCATAATGATAGTGATCAATGCCCTTGTTCTCCATGAACATGTCTGATCCTTTCTTAAAGCTGTCAAGGCTGACAGCTGTCACCACTTCTTCTGGCAGGGAGTTCCAGAGACCAGTGATCCTCTCAGTGAAAAAGTACTTACTCTTATTTGTTAGAAATCTAGCACACAAAAGTTTCATGGAGTGCCCCCTCGTTCTAGTGTTGTGCAATAGGGAAAACAGCTTTTCCTTATCTAATTTGTCCGCACCCTGTATTATTTTATAAACTTCAATCAGTTCATGTTGATAAAGGGATGGGTGCCCAGGCAATCACAGAGGAGAAATGTGCGGTGTGGGAGAGTGGCTAGTATGGCACTGTGGCTGGAAAGTCAAACCACAGAGTAGTGTGTCTGAATCCTTTCTTGGTTGGGCAGCTCATTGAGTCATCTTTGGCCTAACCAACTCTAAAGGGTTGTTGTAAAAAGCAAAAAGCAAAGTGTTCTGCTTATATACTGCCCCATACCACTTCAAGTAGTTTCTGGGCAGTTTACAGTTTCATTACAGTATGCAGGCTACACATCCCCCCTCCCCAGCAAACTGGGTACTCATTTTACCAACCTCGGAAGGATGGAAGGCTGAGTGAACCTTAAACCAGCTACCTGGGATTGAACCCCAGGTCATGAGTACAGTTTTACCTGCAGTACAGGCATTTAACCACTGCGCCACGAGGCTCAGGAGTAGAAAGGAAAGGAAGACTTAGAAACTGGGAAGGTGAAAGGCATTGCTTTTCATCTCACCTGCACGCAAACTAATTACTCACATGCCATACCGCATTTGCAGTACAGCAAAATGCCAGACTCACCTGGGGAGGTATTTTATGCACCCCTCCCCAAAACACAAAAAAGATGTCATGATTTTTACTATTAATCATCACTCTTAATTCTTTTTCTTTTGCCCTGGCACTTCAAGTAATATCAGATCAATGTAACTGTAGGAGGCGATAGAATGTATCTGGAATAGAATCCATTCTATTTATCCTCTGAGTCTTCCTTTCTGTTCCACTTTCAAATGAACACATAAGTGTGGGCAATACCACCTAAAACAGGAAGACTTGAATACTTTTGCCCGTTTGTGATATTTTAGGACAGGCATGTCCAAACTTCAGCCCTCCAGATGTTTTGGACTGCAGCTCCCAGAATTCTAAGCCTAGATTGCCAATGGCAAAGGACTTGTGGGAGTTGCGGTCCAAAACATATGGAGGGCTAAAGTTTGGACATGCCTCTCCTAAAATATCACAAACGGGCAAGTATTCAGGTCTTCCATGACTCCTCGCCAGGTTAGGTTTCTTTTTTCTTTGCAACCTGGGAAACAGGGTTTATTGCAGCACTGAAATAACATTTGCAGATGAATTTTGATTCCTGGTAGACCAGTGGTGGCCAAACATCAGCCCTCCAGATGTTTTGGACCACAACTCCCGCAGTCCTTTGTCATTGGCAATACAGGCTTGGAATTCTGGGAGTTGTGGTCCCAAAACATCTGGAGGGGCGAAGTTTGGCCACCACTACTGGTAGACCTTTCCTTGGTTCTCCAGTCTGCGTTGTTGTGAGGATCCTAAGATCACAGAATAATGGGTGTTGGGAAGGGCTGGAGCATAAGACCATTGAGCCTGACCTCCTGCTCCATGCAGGAATCCGAATCCAAGTTTCTTGCTGAGTCATGAGTTTCACATCTTGGCGTTTCGTTCCAGGGTATCCTCTGGCCCAGTGCGTGGAGAACATTTTGCTGACCAAGCAGTCCTTCTGCGAATCCGGAGAAGATGTTCCCAAAGACAAACTGTACGATTGGCTTGCAGCCGGGAAGTGGCTTGGCCTCCAAGAGACCCTCAGTCAGAAAGAAGGCATTCACACAGAAGCAGAAGCGTTGGGAACCCATTGAACCTCACCAAACAATCATTTTTGAAAACCAATCAGAACGGCTGGCCTACATCGGTCCGTTTTCCCCGGTGACCGTTGCGGCAACGTCCCAATCCAAAGGGGGTTAGACCCCAACGGTGCAAAAGCAGGAAAGAACACCTTCAAGACATTGTTGAAATCTGTTGCAATTTCAAAGATCAGCCTTTTGGCTTTGACTTTTGAAGTTCCACACACACACACAAAATGAGTGCCTGAGAATTCATCTAGCAGTTTCATGCTTGTCTGGTTTTTCTCAGTCAAGCATCAAATGCAAAATGCCATAAGCTAGTGATTTTAAAGTAGTCAGATACTAAATGCCACTACATGTCAGTTATGGAATATTGGTAGATGGTAAATACTATTGCATGACTGGTAAGAAACGCTGCATAGAATTTCATTTCAACTGTAAAACACTGTTATGTGCCGAGGATTAATATTTTTGCATGCCTGTTATTTAAATACGTTTCAGACCTACATACCGTTGCATGTTGTCTTCTAAAATTGAATTTGAGTCATAATAGCATTAGGGAGCATGGTGACTCAGCAGAATAAGGCTCCAAAAACTGTTGGCT
Source organism: Phrynocephalus guinanensis (assembly GCA_037367245.1). NCBI lineage: Eukaryota > Metazoa > Chordata > Lepidosauria > Squamata > Agamidae > Phrynocephalus > Phrynocephalus guinanensis. Next base: position 25,300,965 of record CM074744.1, on the reverse strand, counting down.
GCAAAGTCAGAAGCTCGGTGGTTCGAATCCTGGGTGCCATGCAGTGGAGCGAGCTCCTGCTGATAACCTCAGCTCCTGCCAGCCTAGCAGTTTGAAAGCATGTAAATGCAAGTAGATAAATAGGTGCCGTTGTAAAAAAGTGGGAAGGTAAAAAACAGTGTTTCCTTGCAGCCATGCTGGCCGCGTGGCCATGGACTTGCACAACACTGGCTCTTTCGGCTTGAATATGGAGATGAGCACTGCCTCTAGAGTCAGACACGACTAGCACGCATGTGCAGGATAAACCTTTACCTTTTACATAATAGCATTGCATGTTAGGTAGCAAATATTCTCAAATGTTGCTTATTAGCTATCAAATAATATCATGTCAACTATGAAATGCTTCCAAGTAACAGGGGAGACATGTCATGGGGCATCCTTCATTGACAGTGCGTGTTGGGCATTAAAAACTGGCAGAGAGTGCAATTTGTGAGGAGAGATCTGATTCAGATACTCGGGGGTCCCTTTTCGTCATTTACAACATTGAGATCTCAGGATTTACATAAAGGGTACAATCCTGGTTACATCTTCAGAAAGGTTTTGTAAAAGCTAGGAAAAGTTCAGAAGAGGGAAACCAGAGTCGTTATGGTTCATTGAATAACACCTCTTTTGAGGAATGGTTGTAATGTTCCCGCCTCCCTTAGCAAAATGGTGAGTAATGGGTATATTAATTATGTACCATGGAAGTCAACTCTGTCTTATGGTGACCCTTTTCAGGTAGAGAAGACTCAGGAATGGTTTCCTGTTTCCCTTCTTCTGGGGGTCTCTGTGGGACCGTGCAGCTTGACCAAGGCATCACAGGCTGGCTCTTCTCCCAGGAGGCACAGTGGGGAATCAAACTTACAACCTCTGGGTCTGCAGCCAGAGACCTAAGCCACTGAACTATCCATCTAGGCCCAGTAGGTATGATGTGTGTGTATGTTACATCGTTACAGTTGTGACCTACTTTTTGTGACCCCATGCCCATGGAGTTTTCTTGGCAGGAATACTGGAGTGGTTTGCCAGTTCCTACTCCATGTGCCTACAGCACCTGGTCTTCCCTGGGGGGGGGGGGGGGTGTCTCCCATCCAAGTACTAACCAGGGCCTACCCTGCTTAGCTTCCGAAATCAGGCGAGATCGGATATGCTTAGGGCATCTAGGCAGCTAAGTAGGTATGGTAGAGCTGCATAAAAATTATATCTAGTGGAGTGCAAGTGGAGAAATGAATGAATGGCGGAAGAGGCAGTGATAAGGGGGAAGTGGGGAAGTACTTTTATATGGAGGGCTTGGTGCATTTAGGGATTTCAACGCTGCCCAATGCATTTGTGGGGTGGCAAAGCGAAGGGCTTTAAAGAGGGATCAGACAAAATTCACGGAGGTTGTTACAGAAGTTGAGTAGGACCTGTAACAAAACTTTATAGAACGGAGTGGCTCCTGTTCCGGGTTCAATCTGGTCATTTCATTCTTTCAGCGTGATGGTTTTCTGTGTTGCGGGACTGTTTTGAGATGCTCTGCTCCGTTTCCCAAATAATGCTGGGATCTATCCAGGACCGCCAGTCTTTTCCTCTTCATGCATGGGGTGGTGCCAGCCAGCACTTCCTTGTGAATCCGGCCCCTTTCTGTGAAAATCTAGGATGAGCGAAAGTGCCCGTGCAAAATGCACTGCCTTATATTTGGCTGTTGGTTGACCTGCCCGGCGCTGCGTTCTCTGAGTGGCAACATCCCCATCCTGGCTCGCTTGCACCGGCTACCTGTTGCTCTCCCGAATAAGGTTCAAGGTAATGGTTTTGGTTTACATGGCTTGGGACCTGACTATCTGGAGGAGCGGATCTCTCAGAGGTCAGCTTCGTCCCAATCGACCAGAGCCTCGCTCTCCCTTTCGCTCAGGGTGGCCACCCCGAGGGAGGCCTGTAGGGTTTCTACCTGGAATCGGGCCTTCTCAGTGGCTGCCTCGGCACTTTGGAATACCCTGCCAACGGAGATAAGGCTAGCGGAGTCTCTGCCGGCCTTTAGGAGAGGGCTAAAGACCTGACTCTTCAGGAAAAGCTTTGGCGATCACTGAGAATGCACGACAGTATTTGGTTAATTGGTTTGTTTGTCTGTCCCAGCTTTTTCTTGCTGGAGTCATACATGCTTCGCTGTATGGATGCTGTTACTGTGTCTTATTGTTTGTTTTTATTTGATTTTTGTTCGTTTGTGTGCAGGTTGTTTTCTTTGTAGGCAAGTTGTTTTTTCTTCACAATTTGTTGTACACCGCCCAGAGTTTCTGAGGGAAAGTCGGGCAGTTAATAAGTACAAATATAAATAAATAAACATTGCCCAGGTTCTTAGGGATCACTTGGTCTTCAACATGGTGCTGCCTGGGTCAAAACAGGAAACGGTGCTTCACACCACCCAGATCAAAAAGTATTGTGTCTCAGGCCAGGTATATTTTGACATACAAGTAGGACCCTGGTATCCACTGGGGATTGGTTCCAGGCCTTCCCGTGGATAATGAAAACTGTGGATAAGATGACATCACCCCCCCCCCCCCCCCAAAAAAAACCTTCTGTTTTGTGAGAGTAGCTTGCTTTATGGCTGCTGTTTCTGACAGTAGCTTGCTTTACAGCTGCTGTTTAAAAGAGTAGCTTCCTTTGTGGCTGCTGAATTATTTATTTAATTTTTCCATTTTAAGGATTTTCTAGGTAGAGAATACTGAGAAGTGGTTTCCCATTTCCTTCTTCTGGAGGCACCTGGGAAGCCTGCAGCAAGCCCAAGGCCACACAGGCTGGCTTGTACTTGCAGGAGGCACAGCCTGGAATCGAACTCTTGGTCTCTAGATCCACAGTCGGATACACAAACTACCAAGCAACCCAGCCAGCTAACTTCAGTGATCATAAGAAGCGTGGGGGGGCGTGGGGGTGGACAGACACGACCAAGTGAATTATCTCTATCCTTAGAGGAAAACAGCAATACTGTATTAGCAAATCTTATAGCAACCCTTTGCAATGCCCCAACTCGGCTCTTGTCTACCCTAAATAACGGCCAATATCGGTTTAATTCAAACCACCAAAGAGGGAGTGCTAATTAGTCTTTGCACAAAGCAGGTCTCACGCTATATGAAAAGCCATATTCTGGAATTTAGACAATTCACATAATGGGACGAAGCAGAACATATATGGCTACCTGTTGTCTAGGGGTGGTGGTACTTGCCATTTTAAAAGAGGGGCATTTTCCCGTCTATGATTGGGACGCAGGTGGGCCTAGTGGTTAACTCAACAGATAAATCCTTCCATGGGTGCCTTTTTGTGACTGAGGGGCCCAGCTTTTAAGGGTCCATTATTCTATCTAGTAGGTGGCTGGCAGGTGTCTCTATGAACTAGAATTACAAGCACAATA